>JAKFHU010001436.1:12932500-14182500 GCA_023783475.1 Daubentonia madagascariensis
GAGCTGGGGGGAACTAAGAAAGCCAGAGGTGGCGTTTGGAGATCTGATGAGGTGGTTAACATGATTAAACGCCTCAAGGAGATGAAGGAAGATTTAAAATGAGAATGGCCTTGGATTTGGCAATTAGGTGGTTAATAGGCAGGAGTGAGTTAGGCTAAAGTGGGCTAAAAATGTAATGAAAAGTGAGAAAGCAGAGGCAGTGGATTCAGACTTCTCTTCAAAGAAGGCTGTCTGGAAAAGGAAGTGGGAGACAGGGAGACACAAAGGCAGCCTCAGGGACAGGGGAACTGCTACTTGTTTATAATAAGTGCCACTTGAGGTGCTTGTATGGTGAGGGAAGAACCAGCAAGACAGTGAGGATCACAGCAGGATATTTACCCGAGTAGGTAGGGGGAGTAGGAGTCCCTCCAGCCCTCAGGAGGAGATCATGGACGGTTAGAGAGAAAAGAGTTTCTAGAATTTTAATTTACCCCCCCACCAACACACACACCTTTTTTACATGAAGGAACTCAGCCCATAGAGGTAAATTGATTTGTCTGTGGTCACACAGCAAGTCTGTGATCCCAGATCTCCTGGTGCCTGGTCTCTTTCCTCTCTTGCTGCCAGTGTCAGTGGGGGAAAGAGAATCCCTGATTTGTTCCTGGTGATACCGAGTCTCCGGTCCTGCAGAGTAGCTCTTCCCTGCTCCTTGGGAATGTATATGCTCCCAGATTCTGGTGTGTCAGCAGGGCTTCAGCTGTGTGGAAGGTGAGTCAGAGAGCTGCTTTGTCATTTCCTCAGCATGCCATGGGGCAAAGTTTTAGGTGGTTAATTATAAAGTGTCATTAACCTAACAGTGCTGGAAGCCTCTTCCTCTAACCTCGGAACCCATGTTCCCAGAGGGAGAAAGGGTCTCAGAGTCAAGGGCCTTCCAGCAATTTCTTTCTGGCCCAGGGTAAGAGAAGATGTATTTATTTGTTCATACACAGCACCTGGTCCCCAAGCCTGTGTGCAGGAGAGGAGTGGGTGGGCATGGTGTGGGGTAGCCATAGAGATTCCTTAAATGGAAGAGCTAATGCTCTTCCAAGACACCCCATCAGCCAAGAGTCACTTGGTGAACCTGGAAGCAAGTAGCTACCTACACTGTTCAGAGGATCCCAGAGTACCTGCCCCAACTCTACTTAGGGGTCTTCTGGAATTTGTATATATCTATTGATGGTTCCTAGTCCTGTCTTCCCACCACACATGGCAGGTGAGAGAAGGCCTTGCAGTTCAGTGTGTATAACCTTATTATACACCAAAGGTTATGCTGTCAGCCTGGTTGTCATACCATTCCCATTAAATACTGACGGTGATCAGTGATTAAAATCCAAAACCGTACACAGAACATACAGCTTAGAATCTAGGCATGTGGGCACTATATAAACCTAAACCTCTCTTCTGTAACTGCCCTTCAGTTACAACCTTTCTGTCTTGGTAGGCTCCAAGGGGTAGCAATTAATTTGCTTCCCTTTATTCTCTTTCGGTCTACCTAAACCCATCGCTCCTTTTTCATTTAGTCATGTGGGGCTGTCATGACCCATAGGCAGTAGATCTGTAATTCCTGTGACTCCAGGTGCATCATCCTCATCGACTACAATGTGACAGTGCCCCCTGGAGTGTCATACACTACAGAGTCAGTGGTACCCCTTAGCCGCAGTCTAGTTCCACCTGCTCTTCTTCCTTTAGTTCACAGCATTCTCAACTAAAAGTGTCAGTGCTGTTTGGGACTAGAACCCCAGGTGCTCCTCTTCCCTGGGTCTGCTGCCCTCTGTTGTTTGTTTAATAATATTATATAAATCTAAATCAGACAAGAGTCCAAAATGCTGGTGTTGCCCTGAGAGATTCAGCAGGGCTATGTTGATTGAGGACACATGGTTAATGCTTTTGTTTATTCCTTCGTTCACAGTCCATTCACAGTTGACTACTGCGAGACACACTTGACCCAAGGGACTGAGAAATAGCTTCCCTAGGCTCTGAAAAATGAGGAGGACTTAACTAGGCCAAGGATGGGAGGAAAGAAGGGCCGTCTAGAGGGAAAGTAGGAGCAAGGATTGGTGGCATGACACATTGCAGGGCCGAAAACAGAGCCAGGTGGAAGCAGCACAAGAAAAGAGGGCTAGAGGCTCAGGGTAAGACTGGGGAGGGAGGCAGGACTCAGAACATGAAGAGCCCTAAAGACCACATGAAAAAGATTTGGGCTTTATCCTAAGAGTAATAGAAAATTACTTGAGGATTATGAGAGTCCATGATGTTTATATTCTGAAAAGATCATTCTTGTTGCATCCAGAAAATGGATGGGATACATACAAGGGGCAGTAAGGTGGGCAAACTGTCAGAAGAATGTGGTGTAAGAGAAAGGAAGGAAAGGCAGCATTTGGAAAAGCTGTGAATGGTCAACTGTCTAAAGCTTCTGAGCACTCAGATGAAATAGGACTGGAAACTTTCCATTGCATCTAGGTACCTGGAGGTCATCAGTGTCTACTACCAAGAGAGGAACTGCAACACAAGAAGTAGAAGAATGAGCAGGAGGTGAGGAAATGAGGACACTGAAAATACAAAACTTCTTTCCATACCTGTGAAGAGAAGGGAAGAGACAGGTGATGGCTAGAGGGGGATTTGGGGCTACAGGAGATTGTTTCCTGTTTTTTCAGGTGAGAGAGACATGGACAGATTTCAGTGCTGATGGACAATGTTTAATCAGTTAAAAATTACAGAATATACCAGAGAGAAATATAATCAATGTCTTTCTTTTCAAGAAAAGAGTGAAGGGATTGGGTTGAAAGCACCAGGGGAGGAGTTGATGTATTTGGTAAAGGGAAAGGGGAAGATGGAGGAAGCTCCTCTTCATATGGCTTTTATATTCTATGTGAAGTAGCTGCGAGGCAGGAGAAAGGAAGGTAGCAGAGTGTGGAGAGAAAGCAGATCAGGGCCTTGAGGAAAGTGGGAAACGTCTAAACTTACTGATTTGGGGAGTGGGCAGTGTTACTAGAGAAACATAGGATCTTCATGGTGTTTCATAGTGCTATTTGTAGTTGATGGGCACAAATTCTGTCACATCACTACCAAACTGCCCCCTGATGTGGTTGTTGGCACTAGTGCTCAAGCTGCTTTGGGGCAGGTACAGAAGGTGAATGGCTGAGTTTGTCCAAAGGAAGGACTTTGTAAGAAAGTCTGACAAGGACATGGAGGATGGGGGAGTCAGGAGCATAGGCAGAAGTATTATGGAAATGACTGACCATTGACTATTATATCTCAGATGGAGAAAGAGTTATGTTGGCATCAGAGAAGGCTAATGGTTAGAAGAAATGAGAGCAGTTAGTGAACTGAAGGCCCTGAGGAGAAGAAAGAGCAGTCACGGTGAAAGTGGTCAGACACACAAGCTGGAAGGACAGGAGATGAGGATCAGAGCACGTGGTGTTTGACTTTATGATTTTTGAGGTGAAGTCCCAGTATGGACCCCTGCTCTGGGGCTACTGAAGTCTTTGAGGGGCTAGAGAAAATGACTGGAGTATTGGGTAAAGAGAGGAGGCAGGGCAGAACCTCAAACAAAGACTTTTCATGGAGGCTCAAGGTCTGGAAGAGTCATTGGGAAGCTAGAAGGAACCAACTCCGCTTTCAGGTCCTGAGGTAGGTGGTGTGTGAGAGTCTGCCCAGATCCTCTTTGAGAAGTGGGAGAGCTTTCAAATCAACATGGTGTCTCTCTGGGTTCTTTGAGCTAGGGATAAAGTAGGTCTTCCCCATTTCTGCATTCTCATTTTCTTTGAATTAATATAGTTTTCTGAGAGAAAAAAAGCTATATACTGATTTTTTGATCTAGGATTCATTAATTTCAAATTTGGCCACTATTTTGTAACCATGAAAAGAACTTGCATTAACTTTCCCTAGAAATTCTCTTGCCTAAAGAACTCCTTTTTGGTATTTCTTTTAATTTGAGTCTGCTAACAGAAAATCTCTTGAGTTTTTATTTGTTTAACACATCTTTATTTTGCCTTTATTTTTAAAGAATACTTTTACTGGTTATGGAACTCTCAGCTGAAAATTTATTTTCTTTGAGCATTTTAAAAATGCCATTCTATGGTCTACTGACTTCCATTGTTTCTACTGATAAGTCAGCTGTCAGTATTAGCCTTGCTCCTTTGAAGGTAATACATCTTTTAGCTTTTAACATTTTAAAAATTTGTCTTTGCTTTAAGCACTTTGACTATGATATTTCTGAGCATGATTTTCTTTGTAATTAGAAGCTCTTACATTTTCTTGAATGTGTGGCTAATTATTTTTTGTCGATTTTGAAAAAGAAGGCAGCCATTATCTTGTCAAATATTCCTTCTGTACTTTTCGCTCTCTTCACTCTCAGGGACTCTAATATGTTAGATCTTTTCACAAGGTCCTATATGTCTCCTACTCTCTTGTTGGTTTTTTCCAGTCTTTTTGCTCTCCATATTTCTGTCTGATAACTTCCATTAACCTATCTTTCTGTTCACTAATCTTTTCTTCAGCTCTGACAAACATGTTGCTAAAGACATCTGTTAAGAAATTTTAGTCATTGTGCTTTTCAGTTATAGAATTTTCATTTAATTCTTTTTTAGAGATTGCAGTTCTCTGGTGAAATTCTCCATCTTGTCATCTTTTTTGTTAGACAAAATAAGCACACTTATTTTTAAAACATATGTCAGATAACTCTAATATCTGGGTTATTTATGGGCCTAGTTCTATTGTGCTTTCTCTCTCTCTCTCTCTCTCTTTCTCAGTTGTAGTTCTTGGAATGTCTGGTAATTGCTGCTTGAATGTTGGATATTGCATGTAAAAAACTACAGTCTCTGGATGGTATCTTTTTCTAGAGAGGTTTCACCTTATCTTTTCTGGCAAGTAGCCAGAGTGGGAGATTACATTCATCCAGTCTGGTACTAAGCTTATTGGAGATCAGGTTGGAGTTTTTTAAAGTTTGGTCTATCTCATATTTTTCTTTTCTCCCAGGGTAAAGCTTTTCAGAGGTTCAAAGGAGAGCCTTTGGTTAATTACTAGTACTTCTTCTTGGTGGGTCCTAAACTTGAGACTGCCAAAAATTTGACTGTTGTTTATAGCTACACTCTCATTTTTATAGAGCTTAAGAATTGCCAAGTCCCATAAGGCAAAATTAAGTGCTGAGTGTGAAGCTTGCTTCTTTGCACCTTCCTTCTCTCAAGGATCCTGCTGCTCAAGCCCTGGTTGTCTTGGCAGCTCTGAACTCCTCTTAAGAGCTTTCCTCGTTATATATAGGATTTAATGTCAGGAATGTATGGGAGTACCCCATATAAAATACCAAAAAATGACAATATACTTGCTCAAGTATCTCTGCTCTCTGACTATCTGACTGAAGGGAATAACCTCATGTAATTATGTTCTTTACTATAAGCTTGCATATGAGGAAGTTTCCTTCTTCTTCATCTATGAAGCTGTACCTTATCTTCTAGGAACACTCCTATCACTGTTATGATGGCATACATAAACAGTTCTGCAAATAGTTGTACAAGATGAAGGAGTGAACTTTGCTCTTTTTTTTTTTGGCCTTTTTGCCCAATAAGAGGTAATTATAATAGTCATGATGATATTCACTAAAATTTACTAAAGATTTACTATAGAGCAGGTTCTGTATTAGATGCTTTATATAAACTATATCACTTAATTCTAAGGAGAACCTAAGAGGTAGTAAAGATAATTATTCCCATTTTACACTTGATTAAACTGAGGCTTAAAGACATTAAGTCAACTTAAACAGGGTTCAAAGCCAGGAACTAATGGCATAAGCAAGTTTGGAATCAGATTTTTCTAACCCCAAGGTCCATGTTCTTTTCCAGCATTTTGCTGTCTCTTGGCTTGCCCTCATTCAACATAACTAGTTTCATTTTACTGAGCCCTGGAATCCTGAAATACATCCTTAAATGAAGTAAAAGCTAAGTAGTCTAAAGGGTTTATCTCCTTTCTGGTATATTTCTCTCCGGTATTTCCAGGTTCCTCCCTCCTCCATCCAGCCTTACTTTGATATATGTATAACATTAAATACTTCCATTTATAACTTCTATGGCAAGTCTGAAAGCAATTTTTTTTAAAAAAAAATAAAGCTTTATGCAGAGACAGGAAGCAGTTTGTGGTAGGGATTTATTTTTGGAGGATTAGATTGGCAGGAGGCAGGGTGTGGGGAGAAATTGCTTTCTGCAGTGTCAGATGAATGAGTTATAGGAAATGATAGCTCAGCCGGCAGTTTGGTGCTTGCTAGTGAGTCAGCAGTGATTCCATCCTCAGCCTTAATGCTGGGATCACGCTGTTCCTGGTGAGGGCCCCTCCTTGCCCTGCTGTCTGGGACATGCAGGCTCTGCCTACCTGATGTGAGCCAGTTACCTGTCATGGAGGAGAACTATATTTTTGTTTTTGTGCAGATATTTCTAGATTTCTTTTGGATTGATTGGTGTTTCTGATTCTTTTTCCTGATACCCAGCAGAAAGATCCAGTGCCCTTCCATCTAGAGGATGCCCTTTGGGATTGGTATCATAGCAGAAGCTAGTTCTTAGGGCAACATTTTGTCCTTTTATATTATTTCAACTTTCTAGGGTCTTTATAAATGGTAAAACACTATGGAAAAGCAAAACAGGAAGACATTGCTTCAGAAGAAATGGTAGACAGAAAGAGGTCCTCTTGTCATGACAACTGAAAACATGTGCAGGTGGCACAATCAACATGTTTGTTAGGTTAGGATGGTAGGATTGTTGGTGATTGTTTTTTTTACTTTATTTTTCAGGTTTGATAAATAGGCACAAGTTGCAAAATTCATTCTAAAAAGTAGTCCTTTAGTATTTTAAAATAACTATCCAATGGTGAGGGAAAAATTGGCCACATAGCCTTAATATTTTAGGGCATCTTTTCCCCAGGCCTTGTCCAGACTTTTAAAGTCAATCCGGCCATATCTAGGATTACCAAATAGGAAACAGGTAAGGGGGACTAACTTTGCTCAGAATCTGCTATGTGCCAGGTATTTTTGCCAGGTTCCTTTTCATCCTGAGGAGAAGGTGCTATTCTGTTTTATAGATAAAGGAACTAATGCTCAGAGAGATTGAAGAACCTTTCCCAGGTCAATTAGCTATTAAGTGGTAGAGTTCCATCCACACCCAAGTCAGACTGACTCCAAAGTCCACACTTTTTCAACTTGAGTGCAAAATGATGCTGCCACAGTTTCCAGTCCACCATGCTTTTTGTAAGGCATTTTAAATGTGTTACCTTACTGCTGGATTATCATTCCTAAAGAAAAATTTTGTTGCAATGTTCTCTCCTTGCAAAACTAGGATTTGAAAACTCACATATCCTTGGCTGCTTCCTTAGTTAGAGACATATTGAGAGCACTGCATAGCATGCATGTGTGCGCATCTGTGTGTTCGACATTAAGTCCATAAAGGAGGTGTGCCAGTAAGTACCTGGTTGAGTGACTGAACTACTTGGGAATTTGAAGTAATTCTGATGATCTCCTCTAATGTTCTTAGATATATGAGACTGAGGATAAAGCTAAATGTTTTGCTGTTTAGTATAGAAACTGAAAGTGACAGTTTTGGTTGAGGAAGGGGTGGTATTGTCGTGAAGTGGAGAACTTACTGCTTCACAAAAATACCCATCCCATTGGCCTAACTGGACCCTAATTTATCTTTTTAATAAGTTAATAACATTTAAAGATATTTTAAAATTTTTACTGTTATTATTGTACAATTAATGCCATGTTTTGACAGCTTTATTGAGGCATTGATATACAATAAACTGCACATATTTAATGTTCAATTTAATGAAATTTAACACCTGTAAAACATCACCTCAATAAAGATGATGAATCTATTTATTCCCCCCAAATTTTTCTTGTAATGCTGTATTTTTGAAAGGAAAACCCCAGTTTATTTCCTCCATTTAAGTTAGTGAAAAGAACCTGGACAAGGACTCAGACCATGTGAGTCTGGGCTCCAATATTGCCTTAACCAGCTCCATGAAATTCAGTGAGTCCCTCAATTTTTCCAGCCCTTGGTTTCCTCATCTGAAAAATGAGGGGGTCGGACTCAATGGTCCCTAAGGCCCCCTACAGCTCTAAAGTTTAATAAAGCTAAGAGGACAGGCATACTTAGGGTATTGGTTTGTGTCCAAATGGTTTTATGTAAAAATGGGGACTTCCCTAGTGGCCTGGTGTCAGCTGTGCTGCTTCATCCCTGCCCTGCTTTGCTTGATTGGTTACCATGAAAATCATTTCATTTATTTTAATGGCCTTTCACCCTGATTCAAGGTCATTCATGTCATTGTTTCCATGTTGGTCTTACTAAGCTTAGGGAACTACTTGACTTAAGAATTTGGGCTAAGGCCTGGGTAATGCTGGGAATTTGGCAACACCATAAGCAAAGGAGCTGATGAGGAGATGACAGGCGCATCAGCTTTCTGGCTATTTTCAAGGCAGCCTGGGCATTTTGTGAGGGGCAGTGACAAGCTGTATTGGATGTATTTCAGGGCTGGGGGAAGGGATGCAGATTGGAGTTCAATTAAAATTCTAATCCCAACTTTACCCATCTTCTTGCCGAGTCAGCAGCCAGCATTTCTGTTCATGGTTCTGGTGATTCTGCTGTGATGACATACAGTTACCTCAGAAATTCTTGCAAATTTGCCTAAAACTTCAATATGCTCACCAGATGCTTTAAGCAGGCCTGGCACGCTGCCATCTTTTTGCCTGTGTTTTCAGAGATACCTGATCTACCACTGCCAGCATTTCTGGTGGGAGCAGGGCTTTGGAGGGAGCTGATGGTGAAAATCGAGCTGATTACAAATGAGAAAACAGTTTCATCACAGCATAGAGATCTTTGCAAACTGCCTTTGTTTTCTAGGTAGCTCAGTGGATTTCTGAGGAGGGGCTGCTCTGACTTCCTCGTGGCCCACCATGAGGGTCTCCCTGCTCTGTGCCTACATGCTGCTCCTGATGGCTTCCCGGCTAAGGGCAGTCAGCTTTCCCGAAGATGACGAACCCCTTAATACTGTTGACTATCACTGTAAGTCATCTCAAGAACACTGGCCTTTGCTGAGAAGGAAGCTTTTTTGTTTTCATTTTCTAAGCATATTCACTTTCAGAAAGAGGGAGAGAGAGATTTTTATGTCTTAAAAATGTTTTGCATATTAATTTATCTGTAGTCATTTCCTAGTGTTTAGAGGAAATGGGACAATTTTACTGGGTGCTTTTATGTAGCAACCCATATATAGGTTATATATTTTCAGTTAAAAGAAAAAGACCATTTGCTGACATTCACTGTCTTTTATTCATTTATATTCAAGACCTTAAGAGAGGAATTTAGTTAAAACCCTCCTACAACTAGTATATACAGCTAATCAATGCTGTATATTGATTCTTCAGCTCCATAATCCTGACTGATGGTTTAGCCCATTTTTACTTGCAGATTCAAGGCAATATCCGGTTTTTAGAGGACGCCCTTCAGGCAATGAATCGCAGCACAGGCTGGACTTTCAGCTGATGTTGAAAATTCGAGACACACTTTATATTGCTGGCAGGTAATTTTCCTCTCATTGGTTTATTAGATTAAAATTCTTTTCTCTTGTGGTACTTGCATTAATGTGTGTAGTTCATGAAAAACTAATATGTGATTGTGATCAAAAATTGCAAGTAGCCAGAAATATTCACCGAGAGTCAGTTTTGTATACCAGGAACAAAATACAGAATTAAAGCCTTCAGCAGTGCTATTTTATTACTGTCATTAAGAAATCATATACCATTTTTTTTCCTAAAGCAGTGAAGGAAAAAAACTTTCTTTATTCTTTTTTAACTTAGAATTATTCAAGCAAATATTAGAAATATGTCTATGCTAATACCATGGAGCAGTTTGACCCATGCTTGGAGAGAATAGATTTCTTTGCATTCTGATTACAGCGATATATAAAAGTATCTCACTAATGAAAAAGTACTCTTTGTTGACTTTGCTTGAGACAGAGAAAATCCAGATGATCTCCAAAACACAATAAAGGCAGATCTGTAAAAATAAAATAAGAAGCAGTGTAACATTTTTATGTATTGACATGATATGACTTATTGCCTTATTTTCAACAGGGATCAAGTTTATACAGTAAACTTAAATGAAATCCCCAAAACAGAAGTAATACCAAGCAAGGTGAGCAACTGTAGTTGACAAATTTTTTTGCATTCCCTCAGTACTTCAATAATGTTTCCCTCCCCTCCAAAATATTCCCAGTAAAAAATTTGATTTTTCTTGATTAATACAGAAACTGACCTGGCGATCAAGACAACAGGATCGAGAAAACTGTGCTATGAAAGGCAAACATAAAGTGAGTTAAACAGACAAGTGCCTGCTAGATTTAGTCTTTTTGTGGGCTTTTACCACAGTGTCAGCAAGTGGAATGTCTGATTTTAATGTAATTACTACTTTCTTTAGGATGAATGCCACAACTTTATCAAAGTATTTGTTCCAAGAAACGATGAGATGGTTTTTGTTTGCGGTACCAATGCATTCAATCCCATGTGTAGATACTATAGGGTAAGTATATTTTATATGGTGTACATTGTTTTGATCAACTATTCTTTACTCACTGGTATATTGTTAGAGTTGAATCCTTTCTGTTTTCTGGTAATTTATTTTATCTCTAATGCTATGAAAGAATAAAGACAGAATTCTTCAAATACAATTTCAATACAAATATAAAGCAATATTGCCTTCTAACAGGTACATTGAACAGTTATAACACCAGCTATTTATTTTTCCTTTGTAGCTGAATACTTTAGAGTATGATGGGGAAGAAATTAGTGGCCTGGCAAGATGCCCATTTGATGCCAGACAAACCAATGTTGCCCTCTTTGCTGGTAAGATCCTTCAGTGTAATGAATATAAATGATTAATGACATTGAAGGTGGAAAAGGAATTTAAAGGAAGAATAAAGCTCATAACTTGAATAGCCACTTTGATATAAGTGTTTCAAAGGCTAAAATCTATGAACAAATTTCCAATAAAGAGGAAATTTAGAGCAAGGCTATTTCAGTGATTATTATAAGTATTCTGTCACGTGGCCCTGTTGTGAACTAGGTTAGTGACCCTGAATAAGTTGCTTAACATTTTGATGCTTAGATTCCTCATCTGTAAAATTAGGTAATGCCATGGGCCACCCTGTCACAGGTTGATTGTGAGTACCAGGTGTAGGTTTATTTGTATAAATAACAGTAACACAGGTGAAAGCACTCCAAAGAGTTTAACACACTACATAAGCTAACACACTGCACAAGATAATTCTGGTTGCTTTACCAAAATTATAACTTTGGTTTCAGATGGGAAGCTGTATTCTGCCACAGTGGCTGACTTCTTGGCCAGTGATGCCGTTATTTATCGAAGCATGGGTGATGGATCTGCACTTCGCACAATAAAATACGATTCCAAATGGATAAAAGGTGCCTTTGAAGAGCAGTGACATGGCGGGGGGGTTACCAGGACAGTGGGATGGCCCGAGTGGAAACAGCAGCCACCGCCATTGGGAGGTTCAGCACATGACTTTATAAGTTTATTTAGAGCAAGTACACACTGCTTAGGTTTTGAATGGCACCATGGATGGAGAATGAGGAGGCTAGTAGTCATGTCAGGAGAGTAAGTTCATCCAGATGTATATCCTGAGTGACCTAAAAAAAAATAAAAAGAGAGAGCAATCTTGTCTCTGTGTGTGCTAATTTGTCTAACTCTAAATGCATGGAATACTACTTGTCCACTCTTGTGTAGCTATCTTGGAAAGTTAACAGTGAGAATTGATTAGGTCATATCTGCAGAGTCATTTTGTTCCTCAGAGTCTAGAAATCAAGATTTTTTTATTCTCAGTATGAGATTTTCCTCCCTAGTTAAATAGGTTAATGAATAAATCTGTTTAAACAAAGACCTTTGCTGTAGTTCAGTTCCGTGTGGGCCTTTTTACGGCCCATTAACTGACTTTAAAGACGACGGGTTCCCTGAAGCTTGAACGCACCCATATTGGGACTCCTCAAAATTGTTGGCATATTAGAGTCCTTGTTGGCTTGAATGTAACAATGCTACATCTGTCAGTCATGCCTAGCAGTCGGGGTCTTATGCTAATTGAATTACTCTTTAGGAACCAGTTTGTTTTCAATTTTTCTTTCAGAGCCACACTTTCTTCATGCCATAGAATATGGAAACTATGTCTATTTCTTCTTTCGAGAAATTGCTGTAGAACATAATAATTTAGGCAAGGCAAGTATGCGCTTGACTTGTATTGCGGACTCGTACTGCATGGCATTGAGACCACTTTGGTAGAGCTGTGGATGCTCTCTTGGCATGTTTTCCAGCACTCAATTCAATGCACATAGGGCCAAGTGCAGAGAGGTGGGTTGCTTACCATGAGAATAATTGCTGGAAAACAATGGCCAGAGTGAGAACAGCAGCCTTGGGCCTTGAGAAGTTTCCTTTTTTTTTTCCTGCTACCACAGAAAGTGTTCTACTGGTACCCTTGAGCTATGGATGCTTTTACTCTTTAGAAATCCATTGATAGTCTATTCTTTCTCAGTGTCAAAAGGCAGAATAGAAAGTAGGGGGCCCATTCAATTTTGAGTGTTTCAGTGAAAGCTCATGTGATTTTAAAGTATTGCAACCTTTTCTATGCACATTTCATTAACAATATGAGAAGCAAAGTTGGAGACACACTGCAGGAATGGTTTTCATTCAGCAAAGCAGACAGATGGCTCACTTCTTGGGACACAGGTTTGGCAAAATGGGAAAATGGCCCTTTTTTCTCACAGGTAAATCTAGTTTACATTCTTACTGTCCAGACCCCTAGAGAGAAGGCTGCTACTAGATTCTTTTGAACCAGATATATCTTTAGCATTTTTGGTCCATCCCTTAAATAGCAGCATTTTGTTTCCATTCCTCATCCTTGATCATAGTCCTGTTGCTTTGCTTTTGTCCCCTGGGCAGGCTGTGTATTCCCGTGTGGCCCGCATCTGTAAAAACGACATGGGTGGCTCCCAGCGGGTCCTGGAGAAACACTGGACTTCATTTTTGAAGGCTCGGCTTAACTGTTCCGTCCCTGGAGATTCATTTTTCTACTTTGATGTTCTGCAGTCTATTACAGACATAATACAAATCAATGGCATCCCCACTGTGGTCGGGGTGTTTACTACACAGCTCAACAGGTGAGAACAGATCCCTAGCACTTCAAAAGATGTTCTATGCATGCATGTCAGAACCAAGAGTGGGCCCATTAGGACCAGCCTCTTCCTGATGGTTTTCTATTTTTTCAGCATCCCTGGTTCTGCAGTTTGTGCATTTAGCATGGATGACATTGAAAAAGTATTCAAAGGACGGTTTAAGGAACAGAAAACTCCAGATTCTGTTTGGACAGCAGTCCCCGAAGATAAAGTACCAAAGCCAAGGTAAAGAAAAAAGTCAAAAAGGGTTTTGTCTTGAATGAAACCCTCTGGTCATTGGAAGCATTTATCCCCGGAAAGCAGCTGGGCCAACCTCCCACACCAGGAAGGGGTCCTTCTGCAGCATCTCAGACAGAGTTAGTAAACATCACCTTGTGACCTGTCGCCCTGCAAGTGTGAATGTGGAGGACCCATTGAATTCAGGGAAATAGCATCGCTCTTCTGGTTTCACTCACTCCCCTTTGTCTCTTGACCTCTTCTTTCAGAATGCACACTTATTCCTGAGATGCAGTGTGCGTGTGAGAGAGGGGGATATAAAAGAACAGTTTTCCTTTCAGGCCTGGCTGTTGTGCAAAACATGACCTTGCTGAAGCTTATAAAACCTCCATCGATTTTCCGGATGAAACCCTGTCCTTCATCAAATCCCACCCCCTGATGGACTCTGCCGTTCCACCCATTGCCGATGAGCCCTGGTTCACAAAGACTCGGGTCAGGTGAGATTGGGTGGGAAACAGTGGCCCGCTTCTGTCCCTCCTCTTCTCTTCTGGTCAGCCTCCTCTGACTTACGCCACCTCCTCTGGCAGGTACAGATTGACGGCCATCGCCGTGGACCGTTCCGCTGGGCCCTACCAGAACTACACAGTCATCTTTGTTGGCTCTGAAGCTGGCGTGGTACTTAAAGTTTTGGCAAAGACCAGTCCTTTCTCTTTGAATGACAGCATATTACTGGAAGAGATTGAAGCTTACAACCATGCAAAGTAGGTATATTTTACGAGAACGCTCTTCAGCACTGCTCAAAAATTTCCAGCATGTATTTCATCTAGCCATTTCCTTTTAGCCCTCTAAATTAGCAGTGGTTTGGCATATTAGCATTTTGGGTTTTTTTTTTTCTCACTGAAATAAATCCTGGGTTTGTTTTTTTTTGTTTTTTTTTTTTTCCATAAGCCTACTAGGGCAAGGAGGTGAACAGTTGATGAGTTTAAAAATAATTCAGCCCTTGTTTTTCACCTGTGGAAAATGAGAACATTTTAGCAGCACCTCTTGTACCTTGCAGATATATTTCAGGATACCACATGCAGCAGACGGTTGTAAGCACACGCGCGCACACACACACACACACGCATATACATACACAGAATATAATTCTAGGTAGGCATTTTCTTCCAGCCATTGATATGTAAGAGATTATTTGGACCATTAAAACAGACAAGAAATAGGTGAGAGAAATGGAACTAAGGAGGGATCTAGAAACATCTAGCACAGGAGGATTTAAATGCATGAAAACATTATCCTTTTCATTCCCTGTAGTCTAACATGGCCTTCACAAATGCAATTCCCTTTGAGCATCATAACAGGAAAGCAATCTTATGAAACCCTTTGTCCAGCCTGAAATTTAACCAACCATGCAGAGAAGTAGAAGATGAATCACATAATTATTATTTCCCAAACTATGTACTTGCCTGGTTTGTTACCAAGACTATTACTTAAGATTTCCCCAGCTCTCAGTAATTGCTAAACCAAACCACACTTGACTGACTAAACATACGGCTCCAAAATGTATCCCACAAAATAGGTGCAGTGCTGAGAATGAGGAAGACAAAAAGGTCATCTCATTACAGTTGGATAAAGATCACCACGCTTTATATGTGGCGTTCTCTAGCTGCGTTATCCGCATTCCCCTCAGTCGCTGTGAGCGTTATGGATCATGTAAAAAGTAAGCTCGTGTTTCTTTACTTACCCTGGGTGTTACAGCATCAAAACCTTTTATGATGAGAAAATCCAAATTGCATTCTGTTTGGTTTAATCTAGGTCTTGTATTGCATCTCGTGACCCATATTGTGGCTGGTTAAGCCAGGGAGCCTGTGGTAAAGTGACCCCAGCGATGCTGTAAGTATACTTGGTCATGTGAGCCAGGATGAACTGTCTTCTCAAGGGTCTCTGAAGCTAGAAATTTTAGAAAACATCCCATTGTACTACTTTTCTTTCTTTCTTTTTTTTTTTTTTTGATATGTGAGAAGGAAAAAGAAAACCTGGAAACATGAGAAGGGAGAGGGTAGACATGATAATACTTAGGGGAAATGGATGGAGAGAAAAAAATCATTCTCTTCTATTCTCTTAAACACTTCAGTTGACAAATTTTTTAAAAGAAATGGTCATTTTAGCAAGTTATGTTGAAATGTTGATTTTTGTCTTCTCTGCCCATTCTTACTAATCAGTCTATGTTCTTAGTTCTGCTCTGATTGTCACTTGTGTTCCTATGAAGGCTGTTAACTGAAGACTTCTTTGCTTTCCATAACCACAGTGCTGGAGGATATGAACAAGACACGGAATACGGCAACACAGCCCATCTAGGGGACTGCCACGGTAAGACAGAATCTTCCGTTCCCTCCTGGAGCTTCTTTTTGACTACATTTGCACGTGGACATTATTTTACAATCAGTCTTTTTAATGACTTGGGACACATACCACCTAGCATTTAACTTAAACTTCGCAAAAGCTGAGCTGTTTGGTCATGGGGATACATTAAAAAAGAGTCGTACTTTTTCTTGTCCTTCACCATTTATAATTTTGTAGGAAATCTAGAGAGTGGTAGTCTAACCAGGAGGTTAATCTTTTAATTTATAGTCTTTTTAGTTTTTTACTTTTTTAGTTAATTGGAATTCATAAATTTTTTGCTTTCTTTTGGTTACTTTTCACTGATTACTTGTTCCTTTAATTCTTTTAGAAATTTTGCCTACTTCAACTACACCAGATTACAAAATATTTGGCGGTCCAACATCTGGTTAGTTTTTTTTAATTTTTTTGAATTAACAACCTTTTCTTTCCTTCAGTTCGGCATTTTCAGTCCCTTCTCCCCACCTTTTGCGCAGTTTGGCAGCCCTTCATTTTTCTGCTTTGACTCATAATCCCACTGCCGGTACCAGAAGACTTTTCTCACTTAGCACTTCACCCCTGTATAGCATGTTAACAGCTCATCATTGACCAAGGCACATCCTTTACGAAAAACCAGATGGGTTAACGTAGACTGCATTCCAGCTGCACGCACGCCCACCCAGGCTTTCTTCTTCCTCACCCCTTTGCATCGTGAATGTTCCCTCTGGCCATCTGCATTTAATGGATGGCAGAATTTCATTATTTTCCTCATCTCTCCTTACCTTTCCTAAGACCTAGTAAACAAATACACATTTCCCAAAAATGTGTATTTTAGGTTTTAGAGATCTTTTTTTTGAATGATTTGTGGTCATCCTGGGAATCTTTGAATGTTGTTGTCTCAGTGGTGTGAAAGAGGCTTCTGGAATGAAGCCGGTTTTTGATGTATTAAGGTGTTCGGTGGGCTCTCCAAGCCTCTCTATCTGTATCTGTTTGGAGCCTTCATCTGTGACTGCTGTGCCAGTCTGAATCGGGGTCTCTGGGATTTTAGCCTAAGAGCATATGCTTACATTTTAAGAGAAAATCTACTTGGTGGGAATTCATAATAGACATACTAAAGGGTTAAGTTACTCCTGGTCCTATTGCTGCTTCTAAAAGTTGCCGGCAGTTTCATTCGTCAGGGTGAGGAAAAGACGGCAGAGCCTGTATATCAGAACATCCTCATTCAGTTCGTCAAGGCCATTGCTTTTGCATTAGTTACCACTATCTGTTTGGAAGAAACTCCCTAGGCATTTTGGAGGGTACAGGCAAAGTTTGTTCCTGCTTTCGGGTTTTACCATGAATGGTAGGGCCTCCATGCAGTGAATAATCTGCAAGTGGACAGGAGGTCTATGGTAAAGCTGAGTAACCTCTTGGCAGAGCTGGTTTATCAGGTCCAAAATCCAGTGTTTATACGGATTTAACCAGGTATTTTGTGATGAAGGTACATTGTAGCTTCTTCAGTGAAGGCTGTACAGTTTCCAGCCATCCTGAAAGTGCTTTTTAAAGTATACACAAAAAGAAATGAAATGATGTTGTCTCAGAAGAGAATGAGAAAATAGCAATTATTCTGCATTGGGATTTGTATTAACATTTTCATGAGTATCGTTAATAACCACAGGGGCTTCAATAGGAACATTTTGAGTGTCTTAATTTTGCAATCTGCTTAATATGTCTTCACTGTTAATTTTTAGTTTTTATTCTTCCCTTGCAAGAAAGGAACTTGATGTAGTCTCCTCAGGTGTGTTTTTATGAAATCCTAGAACAAGTTTTCTCATAAAATTTACTTAAAAATGCAACAGACCAATCAGAAAAATCTTCTCACACTACCCATGTTAATAAAAATCTGTTTGCCACCACAGACATGGAGGTATCTTCATCTTCTGTTACCACAATGGCAAGTATCCCAGAAATTACACCTAAAGTGATTGATACCTGGAGACCTAAACTGACGAGCTCCCGGAAATTTATAGTTCAAGATGACCCAAACACTTCTGATTTTACTGATCCTTTATCAGGTATCCCAAAGGGTAAGGCTTCACCAGGGAACTCATCTCTAACTGCGTGGAAACCTGATCCCTAACATCCCTGAAGGATGTGTGGTTTCTCCAGAAGTGAACCTCAATGGAGCAGCTACGGTTGTGCCTCCACCTCCCCTGGCCACAGTCTCTTTGCTTCTCTGTGGGTTTTGTCTGAGTGCATTCCTTAAAAGATGAAAGAGGTGCAAAGCTGTTAAAGAAAGGGTTGGTGGAGCAGCCACTTAGACAATCTAATCCATGTTGATATCTGTCTGAAGAAGCAGAGAGCCTGCTAGGTATCAGAGAATTTCGGGGTCACCTCAACAACATCTAAAAACAAAACTCATTAATTGCAAATATCTTGATAGCAGGTGTTTTCTCTCAGAGCCTTTCCCAGCTTTTTGTTTAGCTTCAATTCAAAATGTGCATGAAAAGGATGTGTGACATGTAAGTTGCTTGAATGCCGCAAGCAATAAAACATAACCGAGTGCTTGTCCATAACTATCATTTTCAGCCCATAATAGAAGCAGTTATAAAATAGCTGCCCGTTGAATTCGCTTATTAGATATATGACCCCAGAAAAAAAAAATCTATTATTTAGTGCTTACTAAACTATGGTATCAGGTTTCCAATCAGTTTTTATGGCAGTGCATTGTCATTTATGATTTACATCTGTTGATTTTGATTTTATATGTTTTCGTTATAAACAGTTTTATAATCATTCTTCTTTCTGCTTTGCTTTCTTTAATAATACCATTTTTTCCTACTTTTATTTCTTGGTCTTTCACAATGCCACTGAATTCCATAACCCTGAACATTGATTAAAAACAACTAACGTTCAAAGGCCTTAGTGCTAACCTAAAGCAACAGAATCTTCAAAATCACTCTAACTTACCTTACTCTGGGATAGCTGTGTTGATAGCATGTAACAGACTTGGATACCTCTTAAACTAACATTTCTTTGATTGACTGTTAGATGTCTGTGGTTGCATTGAAAATTCCAGTAATTATAAACTAATTAACTCTTCTTTTTCTAGGTTTAATATAAATATTTTCAAATATCTCCAAAGAATTTAATGATGTTATTTAATGAATACATAGTATGTTTCCCTAGACTGTCTAGATTTCTTACATAGCAGAAAATTCAAGAATGCTTCACCCCAAGATGAAATGAAAAAAAAAAAAACAAAGCAAACATGAAAGTCTATTTGTAGCTTACAATGACCAAGCAGATACTTTTAGTTTATGAACAAATTATGTGTTTTTATCTAAGTTAGCATAATTGTTTTAGAATAATTATTTTAGCTTAGTATATATTTATATTAATTCATACATTTACCTAATCTCATCACCTGCCCTTTAATCCTGATTGATGAATTAAGAGAATATCATGAGACAAAACATTCAATGGGCTTAAAATTGGCTGTTCAGAAAATGTGCACTTTCTAACTATTTTTTAGGTAGCAACTTAAAATTCCTAATGTTGTATAACTGTTTAAGAGGGGTTGGGGAAAAGAACAGAAAAATACAGATGAGTAGGAGATTAGAGTTATGCTGGCATTTGTGGTAATCATATATGTCTCTGGGGATCCTCCTGTGATTATAAACAAAATATACATGGACTCTTGGAGTCTACCTGACCCTCCAGGCTAAGCATGTGGACCATGTGAAGGTAGTGTTGGCTTATTGAAAGCCGTTTACTGTTTCATATTATTTTTAAAAAAGCATCTGATTCGCACTTTTCCTGTGTCTGTTGCAGGTGTACGATGGGAAGTCCAGTCTGGAGAGTCCAACCAGATGGTCCACATGAATGTCCTCATCACGTGTGTTTTTGCCGCTTTTGTTTTGGGGGCATTCATTGCAGGTGTGGCGGTATACTGCTATCGAGACATGTATGTTCGGAAAAATAGAAAGATCCATAAAGATGCCGAATCTGCCCAGTCATGCACAGACTCCAGTGGAAGTTTTGCAAAACTGAACGGTCTCTTTGACAGCCCAGTCAAGGAATACCAACAGAATATTGATTCTCCTAAACTGTATAGTAACCTGCTGACCAGTCGAAAAGAGCTACCACCCAATGGAGATACTAAATCCATGGTAATGGACCATCGAGGCCAACCTCCGGAGCTGGCTGCCCTTCCCACCCCTGAGTCTACACCTGTGCTTCACCAGAAGCCCCTGCAGGCCATGAAGAGCCACTCCGACAAGGCCCACAGCCATGGGGCTGCAAGGAAAGAAACCCCTCAGTTTTTTCCCTCCAGTCCTCCACCTCATTCTCCGCTAAGTCATGGGCATATCCCCAGTGCCATTGTTCTTCCAAATGCCACCCATGACTACAACACGTCTTTCTCAAACTCCAATGCTCACAAAGCTGAGAAGAAGCTTCAAAACATTGATCACCCTTTAACGAAGTCCTCCAGTAAGAGAGATCACCGACGTTCTGTGGATTCCAGAAATACCCTCAATGATCTACTGAAGCATCTAAATGACCCAAACAGTAACCCCAAAGCCATCATGGGAGACATCCAAATGGCCCACCAGACCCTAATGCTGGATCCTGTGGGACCTATGTCTGAGGTCCCCCCTAAAGTCCCTAACCGGGAGGCATCTCTGTACTCCCCTCCTTCAACTCTCCCCAGAAATAGCCCAACCAAGCGAGTGGATGTCCCCACCACTCCTGGAGTCCCAATGACTTCTCTGGAAAGACAAAGGGGTTATCACAAAAATTCCTCCCAGAGGCACTCTATATCTGCGATGCCTAAAAACTTAAACTCACCAAATGGTGTTTTGTTATCCAGACAGCCTAGTATGAACCGTGGAGGATATATGCCCACCCCCACAGGGGCGAAGGTGGACTATATTCAGGGAACACCAGTGAGTGTTCATCTGCAACCTTCCCTCTCCAGACAGAGCAGCTACACCAGTAATGGCACCCTTCCTAGGACGGGACTAAAGAGGACGCCGTCCTTAAAACCTGATGTGCCACCAAAGCCTTCCTTTGTTCCTCAAACCCCATCTGTCAGACCACTGAACAAATACACATACTAGGCCTCAAGTGTGCTATTCTCATGTGGCTTTATCCTGTCCATGTTGTTGAGAGGATGATCTTGTAAGGGTACCTTAAGACAAGAGACTCACTTGTATTTTAGGAGAACCAAGTGGCCAAAGAAACTCTGTCTAACTTTGGCGACATCACAACTTGCCACATGTAGCTACTGCAGTGAGGCTTCTGTGTACTTGCCTGAAAACAAAGGAAGGTGCTGGTTATTCCATTTCTTTTGTTTGAAGCTAAAGAGATGTGTAGCTCCTAGGGGCTGCCTTACCAGTATAAAGAGCTGATACAGTACTCAGAAGAATCTGTGAACAAATACTTGAAAATGGGTTCAGTTAAGACTGCCATTATGTGTGGTCTTCCCATTAAATGTGAACATTTTAATATGTATGCATTCACCTTGCCTCTTGCACAAATGTCAAAAAAAATGGTAATATCTCAAAGAAACGAACTTGTAGATTACCAAGCAGTTTGCTAAAAATTCAATCTTTGACCCAAACTGTAGCATTTTTTTTATGTGTGGCATTTTTTTCATGCCACCAATAAACTGTGTTGCGAGTGTGTGTGTGCGTGTGTGTGTACACGTGTGTGTGTTCTGTACCCACTAGGATTTGTTTAGGTGCCCATTGCATCTTTTTGTGCTATGGAGTTGTTTACATTGAGCATGACTGAACAAGAGACAATAACTTTTTCCCACAGCAGTCCATTGGGTTCAGCTTTGAAAAAGGAATAAAATCAAGGCTCCTTTGACCATCAAAATGATGAACTTGACTTAGTGGTACCCAATGCCAGAATGTAAGAGTTGCTAGTAATTTTGTGCTGCTATTCATTAAAACTTCTATTCCAGTCTTGCCAGCTTAAAGAGATCAAGATATTAAGAGGTATCCTTGATTTATCTACCAGTATTCAGTAGTAAAATTTACTTGTCCACTGTGAATCAAAGCCTGAGTCACTCTATTTAACCTTGGACACACTAATAAGGTTTTATTTTGATTGTGTTTGGTTTTTTCCCCCCATGTAGTAAAATTTTTCCTCCTTTAACTCTTCCTACCCCCAAGGTAAAAAAACAAAACAAACAAAAAAGAACAAAAAAACAGAAGACAAAAGAAAGACATGGAAGGAATTGTAATTGGCTTAACAGAAACAGTCTGTGAAAACCTAACAGTGGTGCAATCATGTTGTCCATGTTGTGTTACGTGAGAGTTTTCTCCTAAGTCATGCAGGTAATGACAATATACTGTAAATACCACATGTGAGTTTACCTGAATCTGTGCATTTTGTGCCTTATTCATGAGAATGATAGAAGTACTAAAATATGTCAAGTGTTTTCAATATAGCACATTATTTACTGAGTGCCAGTTGTAAATGTTTTTCAACCAGCACCTGAAAAGACTTTCAAAAAAAATCAGAAAACAACCTAGAACAATTAATTTGTTAAACAATCCACCCTAATAGCAGCATTGCATCCTTTGCCATGATAAACATTCCACTCCTGCTTTCCTAAGGATGAAACAGCGATAATGTGAACTCAAATGAGGTTTCCCGGATAATGTGACACCTGCGGAAACCATATAGAGTCATTTATACGTAGTTTGGCAGAAACCACTTACAGTTGATGATGTGCAACCCTGATGACTATTTCAGTTAATATGCTGCACACCACACAATTGTTCATTGAACCTAATCTAGAAAATACCAAGACAGGAATGCTCCTGACTTAGTCAGGCAAATAAGTTCAGCTGATTTCTTGTGATAACATTGCTGGTATCTATTACTTGGGGGAGGACAGGTTGCAGAAGACCAGATCATTTTTATACAGAATGTGGAATACTGATACAGTTATTCTTTTCCTTTGAGAACGTTGTTTTACAAAGAACATGATTTCCTGTGATCTCTGGAAGCTCAAAAGCTAAATAAAACTTCTGTTCTTGAAACACTTCAGCTCTTCAACTAAAATATTACAGATTAATAATAAATTAAACCAACCAATGATAAACACTACTCAGTCCACCAACAACAAACATGTGTTTGAATTCACCTTACAAATATTAATCCCAGCGTGTGTAAAACAGAACAGTAACTCTATGTGACCCCGATAACATTTTGTAACATTGTGCTGCCTTGTAGTTTGTAATGTGAGTTCTATCAGTATTTCTGTTGAAATTTCTAACATTAAATCTAGTCTCGATCCTGTTAATTTAATTTTTAAATGCTTTATCCATTTGTGCAAAGGTAAACACAGATTGTATCTTTTTTAATGGTACGGCATAAAAAGTAACCCTAAAGTGAAGTGGCTCTATACTGTTTTATAGAGTACTTTAACATGTATAGATATCTTGTAAACTTGTATTGTGGATGTGTAAATAATATGTACTTTGGGTTTTTAACACCGCATGTAAAGTCAAAATAAAATATACAAATCATATCCTGTCTTGATATTGAAGAAGTTTTTTAACATATCATATTTTTAAAATATTTTAAGTCAATCAATACCAGTAAGAGTTTTCTTTTAAAATTTCTGCCAAAATAGTCTTATCTGGAACATTTGCTACCTGGTCATGGTTTCACTACCATTCTCTCCTTGCAAGGCTGATACTAAAGGCCACAGTCCCTGAAAAAAATAAGAAACTCTTCAGAAAACTAGATGAACTGTACTGCATCAACAGCCAGTCGCTTCAGGCAAACATAGCAGTGGCTTACGCCGTCCACATACCTAGTTCAACAGACATTTTTAAAATTCATGATTTGTATTCCCACATGAAATTTTTAGTGTAATTTTAGTTCAAAATTATAACTGGTTAACAGAGTTCCTATGAACATTTCTTAGTATTTGATATGTGGAATTTTTCAATTCCATTGTTTTAACTGGATGGGATATTTTAGGAGATATCTTCCCTAAATATTGAAATGGAAGGTAAAAACATAATTCCATGGTTCTTCCTTGGCATGTAATGAGTTGGTGGCTGCTGACATTGCCCCTCGTGGATGTTGAAGGTGTCAAGCCACTTCTGAGAGAGACAACAGGGCTGACTGTGGTCATCCCTGCCCTCTTGGTTCTGGCTGCTACTCCTGGCCAAAGCCCACCTGCACCTTCTACATGACCACGTTTGTCAAGGAGCCTCAGCAGCTGCTTTGCCAAGCAACAAGAATGGCCATATTCCTGTTTTGCGCCTTATTCTCTTTCATGATGTCATCTGTTTAGGGGTGCTGCAGGAAGTCTTTTGTGAGAGAAAAAAGTTGGTGGGAGGCCTATTTGCCCCCTTTTACAGCTCCTGGCACTGTAGCTGTGCATGCAGCAAGGCAGGGCTACCAGTCAGAGCCTGACTTTGGCACTTCACACCCCACCCCACCATCGGAAGGAGGTCTGCATAAGCCTGTATCCCAGTGCGGTGCTGGGGAAGAGGGTAGAAGCTGTCTCCCGTCTCACTGACTTGCAGAAGTCAGTGTGTAACTCTGAGAGTTTGAACAAATGGATGAAGGAAGAGACAATTAAGGAAAATGTATCATCAGCCTTGTTTCTTCCTGGGCTGCTTTAGCATTGTGTTCTCTCTCATTTACATTGCCTATTTCCATTAAATTGGTATTTATTATTCCTATGGTCAGTATACCAGTTTTCCTAGGTTCAGTGATTTATTTTCTCCTCTTAAAAAGTGCGCCTTTCTTTCCTCCTTTATAGAAGTTCTTAGCCTTTTTCCATCATGGGCATCTTTGATAATTTAATGAATTCCATGGACTGAAAGGTGAATTTCTGTTTCCTTCTCAGGGGATAAAGAGTCCCCTAAAATCACATCTATAAATCCTTCAGATAAATGCTAAGATCCCATTTGAGAGACGTGGGATAAAGGAACTGGGGACTTCCCATAGGGAACACATTATAAAACCAGAAAGTAAAGGTACAAAAAAAATGAACTAACCAGGACAGGACATTTGTGTTCTAGTTCCCAAAATCCCAGGTTACTCAGGGAAGCGGCAATTTTGAAGCCAGGTGGGACAATTGAAATGCTGATACAGTCTATGAAGAAAGGGCATCTCCGGTGCCAGATAGTGACACTGCAACCCAGGTGCTGGCCCAGCACCAGAAGGACTCACCATACTGCCATGGGAGAGAGGCCAACTTCCTCCTGCCTTCCCAGCTGGTCTCTGTCATCCTTGTCAGAGGAGGGCAAAAAATAGAGTGTCCAAAGCAGCCCTGGGTCCAGGTCCGGATAGCTGAGTCCTAATCCTGACTCCATCACTCAAGTGATTTGGGGGCACTCCACCTCTCCCAACTTCATTTTTCTCATTGTTGAAAAGAGATGGTTTAACATCCATTTCTCTTGACAGTCCTTTGGTCTCTGTCAACTCTGTTATTCTATTACTTATTTTATGAATGCTATGCTTAAATATTACTCATTCAATAGCTTGGCTTGTAGTCTGTTTACGGATGTGTGAGGCCTGTTCCCTGCTAGATGTGAGATATATGTGAGATTAGCAGTAAAGCATGATAAACAATGCACTTCAAGTCATTTAGCTTGGATCTATATTTGATGTTTACCCTTTTTACATATATAACATGTAAAACACTTAAATCTCTGCCTGTGTTGCATTCTTTCTCAAATAGATGTGATACCATAGAGAGGAATGGACCTGTAGTAAGATCAGTCTTTAATTCATGGGGGATGGGAGAGTGAGACGGTAGACAGGGGAGGTAGTGTCCTGGACATCAGACCATGAATCAGCTGGAATTGCTATATAAAGGAAAATAGCATATTTCTAGCCCCTGTCTCATGATATAATTCTTTTTAAAATTAGGTATTGATTATTGGTTGATAAATCTCTTTGTAACATGCACTTGAATACATCTTAGGCTTTTATACTGGGTTTGGTAAGAATGAAAATATAGTATTTGCTACATACGCACTGTTATTTGTGAGTGTTCTTCAGTAGTGTGAGATGGACCCACTCAATACTACTGTAAAGATTGACTTCAGACCAGAGTAGTGGTGAGAGGAAAGATTTCTCTGTGTTAAACAGTCTTATCCAGTGGAATGTTCTGTGCTGATGGAGGTTCTTTGTCTGTGCTGTCCAATATGGTAGCCTAGCATACAGCTACTGAGCAACTGAAATGCGGCCAATGCCCCCGAGGTACTGACTACATTGGACAGCGCCGGTCCACGAGGCCACCACGACTGCTGGCACAACTGTAAGCAGTCAGGCCGTTCGTTGCTCTGAATGCAGCAATTCCACGGTGTATTTAACTCTAATTAAAAGCTGAGACATGCCTTGTACATTTTGTATACCTATCCTTGTGCCTCACAGAGAGTTGCGCTTGGAATTGATCTCTGGATCAATCACAGATCTAGTTTGAGGTTTGTTTTACTATTCAAAAATTATAATAAGCACATCTTTTGGCCCTAAAAAAGCACCAGTGCTTGGCTTGTGTGGACAGGCTTCTCTTAGGTTTTCTTGGTGTTTTTGAGCCCTATTCAGTTAATCCCCAGCACACTTTTTTTTTTTTATTTGGAAAGGGATAAGATTTGTCATTCCCATTTTCAAGGTACAGAAATTAAGGTCAGCAGGGCTGTGTGTGACAACTATGGAAATGTAAAGGACAGGCAATTCACAAATCAAGGCCAATTCACATATTATCACACTCTTGCCTGGTGTACAAGCTAACACCCTTCATGAGAGGGTTGAAAAGGGAATATCAGTGTTCAATCAGTACGGATGGCCTCTCTCTAGCACTTCATGTATAATGAGGAGAAACAAAAAAGGTAGAATAATTACAGTACTCGGGGGTACGAGCCAAACCACCAATGAAAAATGAAACATTCAGTGAACTCAGTCACATGCTGGGCCATCATAATGAACATGCCAAATCAATTATTTAAAAAGAAAAAAATCCATGGACTGAGTTGACACGGTGTAGGCTGAAAGCAACCAAAGAGGATGAATTCAGAGATGTTTACAAAGAACTAACCTGATGTGTCCAAATTGTATCCATCTAAGTTTCTGGGCATCCTGCCAGGTCTACATCTGTGGCCTGTCAGAGAGTCTCTGGGGAAAATTTGTTTATTTCTTATTTTGTAATTTCTTCATATTGAGCTAAGGTTGTATATTGAGAGTTAAACAGGTTGTAATTTTTCCACTGCTTCCTATGGCTGTGGATCTATAGGAGCCAAACTTTATCTTAAAGAGTGGTTTCTGATCATTTGACCTGCTTAGCCTTCTGTGAGGCATTACAGTAAGCACATGAAAACATCTGTTGAAGAAACAAGTTTGATGACTCTCCCAGTCTTATCCTAAGTCAAGTAGCAGGGCCTGGCCAGCCGTTTGCAATTGTTAATGCTAATAAGCATAGTACAGGCATATACCCCTTCTTAGCATTTGCAAATCAGATTCCCAAATAAGAGGATTATAGCATTCCTTAACCATTCTCACAGGAACATTCCTTGGGTTTGGGGGACAGCTTTGGTAAGGATGAAAACAAATGGAACCTTTGGCATACTTTTGCAAATTTGAAAATCTTGGGTGTTAGTGAGCATTTAGAATATGAATTAAGCTCCAAAGTTCAGTGACATCTCAGATTGAGAGACAGGGCCAGGCAATTTGGATTTCTTGTTGGAACTGGAGTGACTTGTAAAATTGAGATGAAAACAAGATTCAATCTGACTTGTTGATAGCCTCTTCAGGCTGCCCAAGTTAAAGCTGCCTCCTGAACAATTCCATCAGATTTTCAGGACTTATTAAACTATTATTTCCAATTACCTATGGAATCCACCTCTGTAGAGGGAGAAAGGATTGAACTCAGGATGTTTGTTAATTTACAGACATATTTATCATAAATGAATGAAAATAGCAAAATACTAAAACTGAAGAATGCAATAAAATTCAAATTATTTTAAAAATATATGTACACATATAGAAGTCTAGAAAGAAACATACACAAATATTAAAAACTGGTAATCATCATTAAAACTGACACATCATTTTGAAATGTGCTTCATTCAAACATATTTTTGAAAATTCTCTGGAAGTTTTTATTCTAAATTTGTTTTTAAAAAGAAAAAAAATCCTGGAAACAGCCTCTGACTTTGTTTAGCGATCTGGTCTCAAGAAGAGATGAAGTCTCTGTTCACGGTCTCTATTCACCGCTGAAAACAAACTCCCGAAGGTTTGATTTAGCTACAAGGGAGATGCCAGTGATTGTGATCAACTTTGATGTCCTTTGGTTTCTAAAGTTTGTAAACAAAGTATTTCTTTTTTAGTTGGAGATACTGGGACTAAACTGCTAAAATATGGAAATTGTGAAAATACCAAAAGGCAGAAAAAAGGCACCTCAGGACAGAACTAGGATCCAGGCAGAGTAGTCTGGGCTGCAGCCAAGCAGGGTGTGAGTAAATGGCTGAGATTCCAGAACAGGAACTCAGAATGTAGAAGCTGTGTCAGCCTCGGTCTTCTCTGTGTCTCAAAGGGCTAGATGCAGAAAGCTGGGAAGCCCCATTTTCTCTTTTGTCTTCTCTTCCCCGGATTCAGGAATAACAGAAGGCAAGGAAGTAGATGAATAGAGAGCAGGTAGCTTTGAGGACAATGAGATTATTATGGTAATGACAACTTGTGAAATAATTAGTAGAGCAAAATCCTCTCCTCTGTGACAGCACGCCTGTTAAGGATGTCAGGAAAACCACACCTCTTTACAAAATTCCCTGTGGTTCCTCCCCTCCCCCCACTTTTTAAAAAGTAAATTTTCTCAACTTAACAAGTCCTCCCTTTGAAGAAGTGACTTCTTTCTGTTGTAGTGATGAACTACCTTAAAGAGATTAAAGACGATGTTTGGGGATGATCTTAACCATCATAGCCAGCCAGAATGGAATTGGCATTTAAGGGCCTAGCTGTGTTTCTTATTTTTTCATTGAGGTTTCCATTGTTCTAACTTATGTCAAGAGTGTCAATACCAAGACAATTGAATACGATGATCTTGTTCCCTGAAAATGAACCTAGGGATAGGGATAAAGCCACTACAGTGAAAGTTATCCTCAGTGTTGAAAAATATTAAATTATCACATAACTGGACATGTATGGCTCTTGGTTTCAAACTGGTCATCTACTGCCAGGGACTAAAGAGATATCTCTGGAGGAAGAGAATTTTTCTCAATTGTGCATGTGAAATATCCCCAATTGAATAATTTTAATTTCTAAATCTCCAGTACCTAAAATGGGTACCCCAGGCACACTGAAAACACATTAATTGCAACTTTCTGAAACTACTGCTTCTCTGGGCCTTATACACGTGGGCTGTGGTCTAACAAAATTATTGCCCCATTCCTGAATTGTGGCCAGGAGTCACAATATTTTGCAGTCCTTTTTGGATGGTTTTATGTCTTTTTTAATGGTCTTATCTTTTGCTTCTTTTCTTCTTGCCTTTATTTGGACACCATTATATTTAGGCAGTCATTTAGAATACAAAAAGGATTCAGGTTAACTATATTTGACAAACATCCGTAACGTAATCCCTGTATAATATGTCTAACAACTATTTTGTTTTGTTCGTATCTGATTAAAACATAACAGAAAAAAGTCACAGTTCCTAAAAACAAACACCACCACAACACAACAAAACAAAAATTCTTGGCAGAATGGTTGAATTTTAGAGCTTTGTGAAAAAACTCCCCTTGGTGTGGAAAAAAAAAGAAAGAGAGCCTGGAAGGAATGAATTCCTCCCCAGCCTATAATTTGGAAACTTCCACCATTTTGGTGGTAAACGTCATGGGGTGTGTGGCATGTTTGGGAATTCAAAACACTATTCCAAGTTCTCGTGTTCCCCCCAGCAGAGAATTTAACTTCCAGAAACTTAGGAGGGATAAAATTAATTACAGTCTTTAATTTTGAAAGTAGAAAGAGAATGAAGCCTCTTAAAAACTAAATGGGAGCATCAGGAGACCCAGAAAACTTCTCCAAGTGCGAGCAACTAGTTGAATGATACAATAGTACTTAGAGAACATTCTGCTTCATAACTGTGCTACCCTGACATCCTAAACAACAGAGTATGAGGTAGGCTAGGAAGCCCTGTGCTCACTCTTAGTGGGACTCTTTGATAAAAGTTGAAGGAGTTAGAAAGGGGAGTTGAATGGGAGGGAAAACTGAGAAGAGCTGGGCAGCGAGGGATAACATTTAAAGACTAGTAAGCGAGGTACCTGAGTATTTGTGTGTACTTGACTCAAAAGAATTGTCATAATATACTGCATGATATTATTTTATAGGTAAATAATGACACCCCATCACACAAGTATATGCATAGTTTATGATTTATATAAGCATTGAGAAAATTATTGAAGGATAAACACCAGGTTTTAATGTATGTCACTGGGTTAAGTTCAGTAAGCCAAAACTGTTAATAGCAATAACAGCAGGATGTGAGGGGGAGAATGACCACAGTAAAGAGCGTGTAGGATATAATCCCATTCCTGTGCATATACTTTTATCTATAGCCATACAGATACGTAAATGCATGTGTGTATTTATACAAGGAAAAGAGATGCACAGAACATCAGCATGGTTGGTAGTCTACCCACCAACCCTCCACCCACCTATCCCTACTTCTAACTTGCTGGGAGAGCCCACCTGCCCCTACCGAGGCTGAAAATGCAAAATACTTCCTTTTCCAGAATCTTGTACAGTGAGGACATGGAAATGTGACCCAATTCTGGCCAGTAGAACCTGAGCAAAAGTCTGGGAGGGCTTTGGGGAAGGTTTTCTTCCCTGATAAAAAGAGAACATATCAGGAGAAACTCTCTGCTTTTGGGTGGTAGCAAGCGACAGATGGCACATGGGCCAGTCGCCACCATCTTGGTACCATGAAGGTAAACTGGGAGACAGGCCCATGTGCTGAAGATGGCAGAGCAAAGAGGTGGAAGCCCTCACGTCCTGAGAGCTGCTGCACTTACCAACTTTGAAGACCCCCATGTTTGGATTTCCTATTATGGGAGAGATGAATGTTCTTCTCGTCCCATTGTTGATCAGATATTGCTTCTCCCAGCTGAAAGTGCCCTGACTGATAGAGTCGCCAACGTGTTCAAGGTGGTTACCTCACAGTGCATGGATTATGGGAGTGGAACCTCACAGTGCATGGATTATGGGAGTGGAACCTCACAGTGCATGGATTATGGGAGTGGAACCTCACAGTGCATGGATTATGGGAGTGGAATCTCCCATAAACGGAGTGGAAATCTCTCTCTCTCTCTTCTCTATCTATTTGCCCTATATAATTTGTTTTATATTAGTGTTTTTTACTCCTGGCTGGATATTAGAATCACCTGGGGAGCTTTTAAAAATACCAATGCCTGGGCCACATCCCAGAACAATTAAATCAATTAAGCATCTCTGGGGTGGGCCCAGGCATTGGTATTTTTAAAGTGCACTCCACAAAGTTCTGATGTGCAGCAAGAGTTGAAATCCCCTGCTCTGTGCTGTGTCTTTGCTAAGTATTGTAAAAATGTTCATGTGTATATTCATCATTGATTGCTATGAAATAAATTCTTGTACTAGTTTTATATTGCTGCATAATACATTAGCACAAATTTGGAGGCTTATAACACTCATTTATTAGCTCACAGTTCTGTGGGTCAGAAATGTTGGCAGGCTAGACAGGGTTCTCTGCTCAGGGTCTCACACAGCTGTAATCAAGGTGTTAGCTGGAATATGCTCTTATCTGGAGGCTGTGGAGATGAATCAATCTGCTTCCGACTTTCTCAGGCTGTTGGTAGAATTCAGTTTCTTATGTTTGTAGGACTGAGGTCCCAGTTCTCTTGGGTGTGACCTGAGGCTGCTCTTAGCTCTAGAGTCTGCCTGTATTTCTTGTCATGGGGCCCTCTACATCTTTAAGCCAGCAAGGCTACGTCAAATCCTTCTCATTCTTTGAACCTCTATGATTTTCTCTTCTGCTACTAGCCAGAGAAAACATGCTGCTTTTAAAGTGCTCACTTGAGCATTTTAAAAGGTCATATAAGGCCCTTATGGGAAAATCAACTGACTCTTGAGACTTGAATTATATTTGCAAAATCCCTTCACAGCAGTACCTATATTAGCATTTGATTGAATAACCAAGGAATGGGAATCTTGGGAGGGGCATGTTTAGGATTCTATCCGCCACAATATGCCCAAATATAACAGCTGACAACAATAGCCATTTATTTTCCTGCAATTCTATAGGTTAGCAATTTAGGCAGGGCTCAGTGGGGCCAGCTCACCCTTGCTCCACAGAGTGCTTGTTGATTGGGCTCACTCATGCACCTGCAGCCAGGCAGCTGACAGAGTTGTCTGTTGAGGCTGGCTGGTCCCTGATGGCCTCACGTGTCTTGGGCCTCAGCTAGGATATCTGGGATGGCTGGACCTCAACTGTCCCATGGTCCCTCTAGCTCTCTCCACGTGATCACTCATCTTCAAAGAGGCTGCCTGGGCCTCTTTCAAGCTGCAGTATTCTAACATAATGAGAGTAGAACCTCCATGGCCTCATTAAGCAGATGCTTAGAAATCACACAAAATCTCATCTGCCACTTCTTGTGGGTCAAAGCAAGTCACAAAGCCAGTCAAGATCAGGAAGTAGGGAAAACAGACTCCACTGCTTAATAGAAGGAGCTGTAAAAAATTTATAGTCACATATAAATATCATAGCGAGTAATCAATATTTATGGTGGTATATTAACAATGAGGCGTGTGGATGGTTTTTGAGGTGCAAAAAGCTCATATAGATGGACCTGAGAGATCCTCAGCTGCAGCCCAACGTATTTCAGTCAGCTCTGACTGAGAAAATCCTCAGTGGTTGACCAAAACAGTATGTTAAGGTGTGACTCTCAGGTGCCAGCTATTCACATGGCAGAAACAAACAAAATCCGCTTCTACAGGTTTAACTTCTCAAATCTTAGAGTAACTAAAGAATTATACAATTTGATGTCCGGCACTTTTAAAGGGCCACTGGAATCAGAGAATTCTCTTTCCCAGAGTGATGTGAAAAACGGGAAAGGGAGCATTTCTCTTTCCTGGTTTGAGGACAGTCTTGTTTGCCATCAAGGATGTAGTGTGACTTTGTGACTTGTGGCTTTGTAGTTTAAAGAAATGAGAAATAATTGAGCACATTTAGTTTATACTAATCTCTCGAGGACACACTGTCTTCTAAACTATACAACACCTTTAGACCATGTAAGATGCCTAAAGTATATTTATTTCCGTTAGTAAATAGAGTTAACGCAGCCACACCTATGTTTCAACTCAAAGCCCTTTATTCACTGAAGTTTCCATTGCTACTTTTTGAAAACAACAAAAAGTCAGACGTATATCAGATTTATTACCACAGCAATTGATCTTCTACACAACAATCAGAATGATCTTTCTAATGCAACCTTGACCACGAAATCACTCCCTGATTGCTTAAAATGCTTCAGTCATCCCGTATAGCAGAAAGAATAAATCATAAAACCCAACCTCCTCAGTCTTGTATACAAGGCCCTTCCCAGCATGGCCTCCGTGATGGGCCCTCATTATCTGCCATCATTTCCCTAACGCTTAGAAGACAGAATTGTTTATTCAGTGTTTTAGTTATTCATTCATTCAAACATGCATGTATTAAGGCCTATATTATGGACTTCTAGTAGCTGGAAATTCAAAAGTGATCCAAGTATTGTTTCTCTCCACAATAGGGTCAAGGCTTACTAGAGAGAGGAAGAAAAATAATAAATAGCAATTAGCGTACATTTTGTGTGGTAATTATGATGATTCCCCAACCCAGATACCCTTTTGCAAACATTCATTCATTCAGCATGCATTTATTCAGTGTCTACTGCTGAGCTGTATGAGCGCTCCTAGAGAAAGCAGTAGAATGCATCAAGCTTAAGTTTTCCACTCTAACTGGGCTTCAATGGTGAATGAAAAAACAAAGAAACAAAGAAAAACAAAAACAGAGAAAGGGCCAGGACAGTTTATGTACCTTTCCTTAAGTAGGGCCAATCCATGCAGATGAAGGGCCTCTGGTCTGGGTAATCCTACAGCATGACGGAAAGTACAGCTGCTCTGCAGCCAGTGAGGAAGCACCTGACTCAGACACAAGCCAGGCTGTGCACACTGGTGGGGAGTGAAAGGAATCAGTTGTTCAACAAAACGCATTGGTAGACAGGGCCTCTGGTCTTTGAAGGACTAAAGACAAGCTAGCATTGTCTAAAATGTCTTCCTTCTGCTTTCTCATGTTTTCTGCCCCTGGTCTTAGAAAATAGAGAGAAAAGCAAGAGAATTGGGTTAAAGGGATAAAGTATTATAAATCACCTTTGCTCTGTGGTCGTTTTGTTTCTTTTTCCCATTGTTTCCCATCAGGTCAAGGGATTCCTGGGATAAGAGAGACTGAGTTAGAGTGGGGAAGTCTAGGTTCAGCGTGCTTTTCTGACATTCCACAGGGGCCCACTCCACTCCCATTGGCCCTTGTACTGAAATGCTCCACTCATAAAAGAAGGCAGCAGGAAAAAGAAGAAGAGAATATCAACAAAACAGGGAGAGAGAAGGTATAGGGTGAAAGAGGAAAAGAAAACAGCAAGAGGGTGAAGATTGGACAGATTCAAGGGACGGCAAAATCCAAATCCCTTTCAGTGCCAGAGGCTCCAGTCGAACTAAGCTTCCTGTCTTCTGCACATGCAACCACAGCTTTTCTATCGCCAGCCGTTTGCTTATCCCGTTTCATTCCCTCCACTTGAAATGCCCTTCTGTGCATCACTGCTACATGTCTGAATCCTCTCTCCCCTGAGGTCCAGGGCAAACACAGCCACCTCCTCTATAGCAATTCCCCTGATCTGTTGGCTGGAAGTAATCTGGCACCGAGAACTCGCTAGCCTTTATGTGAACTTCTCTTATGATCCTTACAATTTTCTACACTGCAGTCAAACTGTGTGTGTACGTGTTGTTTCCCATTCTTGACTGTAGGCATATTGGTGGCAGACTCCATATGTACTGAGTATTTGTAATCCCCAATAGTGCCTAACTTGATCCTGCACAGAACAGACCCACAAATGTCTCAAGGCTGCGAGACTAAAGATTTTAGCTCAGTCTAGCTGCCCACTCTGCACAGCTTTCTCCACCTCCACGCGCCAGCACCCCCCTCTCCTCTCTCTTTTGGGTCCAGAGTTGGCCATCACTCTCTGTTCTTACTAGACCCCACATACTGCACTTCCCTTCTTGTTGCCTACAGTTTTATAAATTCTTTCTCTATTAAACTCCACTCAGATTATCCTGAAACAGTGTGTGTCAATGGCAACAATAACAGCTACCACCTGTCGAACCATTTTATATATTTTTTTTTTCCTCTCCTTTGTCCTTACAACAAACTAAGAGCTGGGTACTTTTAGCTTAATTTTACCCTTGAGAAATTCAGTGAGGTTAAGTAATTTATCTAAAGTTGCACAGTTTACAAAGTCTCAATTCAAATGGTACCTTCTCACAGCAGGCCTTCCCTACTTAAAATAATCCCTTCCTCCCGAGTGCTGTAGTCACTTCTTATCCCCTCCGAACTTTTATCATCATCAGATATTCTCTTATTTGTTGGTGTATTACCTACTCATCTTCTCCAACCACAGGGTGTGCTGCGCAGAGGCAGGGCTCTGTATCATTCATGGCTTTAACTTCTGGAACATACTTGACGCTCAGGAAACATGTGTAGACTAAAGAAGAGATTCTCCATCTTCAGTCCTGTGTACCTCCCTGTGCACTTTGCCATCTCTCATAATAGCCCAGGATTATTTCCTTCCCTCTCCATTCACATCAACATCTTCAAACCCAGAGTGGAGATCATTCAACTCTATCCATATCAACGCTTCGTACAAAACATACAGTCCCAAAATTGATTTTGATGCTTTAAGAGGAAAATTAAAGAGCCAAGAAGAAGCAAGAGATAGACAGAGATAGAGAGATGAGAGAGACAGACAGACAGACAGAGAAAGACAGAGAGAGAGGGAGAGACAGAGTGTGTGTTAGAGTTAGAGAGAGGGGGCCAGAGAGGGAGAGTTAGAGTAAGAGACAGAGGGAGTGAGAACAGGAGAGACAGTGAAATTCTGCAGAGCTGAAGCTGCTGCTGAGAGCTGCTTGTGGACCTCTGATAAGGAGAAACAGGACTGAGCATATGCAAAGCCCCATGAGTCACTCTCTGGATTGCATTTAAGATTGGGGTCCTTTGGTAACTCATAAAGTAATACAAGCACTGCAAAGATTGTTGACATCCTGTGCCTTAAAGGAACAGCAAAGTAAATATAGTCACAGTTTAATAAATAAATAACCCTGTAACAGTTCAAAACCAAACAACCCACTATTTTGAAAAAATTCAGATAAAAATATCATATGTAGTACATGTTCTGTAAATGCTTTACAATCTATGCCCTTTCAGAAAAATATTTCCACATTCTCTAATAAATTTACTGCTTGCATCTATAGTATATACCTATATAATTTCACATTTAAAATATTTTCAAATTTCAATATAAAAGATTTTAAATTTATATGATCCTTCTTTACATGTAAGTAGTCATTTTCAAAAAAAATTTAAACAATTAATTTTGGAATTAAAGAATTCTTGTCAATTTTTTGTCCCATAAACTACTCTCTCTGCATGGAACTGGTCCGTGCCTTCTGGATGTTTATATGAACCCTTGTCCTGAGCTTTTTCTGTTTGGAAAGGACAGGATTAAGTTAAACTCTCATTTCTCCACCGTGTGTTCTCTAGTCCCCATTTCGAATTTCCCATGGACGTCATTGTAAGGGCATTCCTGGGAGTTTTCCAAAAACTACAGGCTGTGGCTCTCCAGGGTGTAAGTCCTTGAGGGAGGGAAACTAGTACAGCACTTTGTGCTTAATAGAACTTGAAACTATCAGATTGGTTGGCTGGCTGAACTCAGGGCTTCCTCAGGAAGGTAAATAACTCATGTCTTTTCTTTCTAAGAAAAGAAGTTATGGCAGCTATGGCCTGTTGTCAATCTCACAATTTTGATACTATATTAACTGGGTAGGTGCAAGGACCCAATGTTCCTTAAAAACTGTTTTTGAGTGAATACAAAAGGGGTCTTAAGCCCCTGGAATTGTCACAGACCAGCATGGGTGTCTGGAGGAAAACATCACAGTTTCAAATGAGCAGAGTACAATACAGATGACAACATAGGGCAGGAGCAGGCCTGAGTGACCCCTCATAACTAGAGTAATGAAACCAATCACGACTGAGAAGGACCAGTGGTTAAAAATAAACACCACACCCATGTAAGTCATAAGGTGACTCTTTAGCAAACCTAGTTAATTTATATAAAGTGTTGTTTTTGTTTTTGTCAGATGATTTCTTTGTACCTAAAATCCTCGTAAATCCCATAGTGATATCATTCACCAGAAATTCTTGAAACCACTGAGATATCATCTGACCACATCAACATCCTGTGTCCCAAAGATGCACTGTGGTGTCTGTCCATCACCCTCACTATGAGGATACAACCTGAGGAGGACCACTTCCTACTGAGGCTAACTTGACTTTTCAGGGAGTCTCTGGGCTTAGCCTGTCTGTGTCAGCAGTCCTGTGGCTATGCCCAGGTCTCCAGGGGTGGTTTTAAAAGGGGCAGCTTCTCTGGGAGGCTGAGGCAGGAAGATCTCTTAAGGCCAGGAGTTCCAAGCCAGCCTGAGCAACATATCAAGACCCCTTCTCTACAAAAAAATTAAAAAATTAGCTGGGTGCCGTGGCATGTGACTGTAGTCCCAGCTACTCGGGAGGCTGAGGGAGGAGGATTGCTTGAGCCTAGGAGTTTGAGGTGAGGTTACAGTGAGCTATGATTGTGCCACTGCACTCCAGCCTGGGCGACTGGAGGGAGACTCCACCTCTAAAATAAACAGGGAGGGGTGGCTTCACAGACTCTGCATAAAAATTGTGCCTTGTCAAAGTGTATGCCCTTTTCTGAGTCAATCTCATTTTTGTATTTGGGCCAATAAAACTTTAAATTTCTTGCTTAAGAAAATAAACACAGTGGCATGTTTCAAACTGTCCTCTTAATACATTCTTTCAACAAATTCTATTTATGACCTTGAGGTGAATGAGTTTTATGTCCCAGTTGTTCATCCAAACGTTACAAAAGGATGGGGATGGGAAGAGTATTATGTAGAACATCTAACGCAAGGAGTTTTGTTGTTGTTTTGTTTTGTAGTCATTTCGTTGTTTTTAAACAATGCAGCATGATTTAGGTTAAAGTGCACAGGACTGGGACTTAGGACACTTGGATCTAGTCCCATCTTTGCTGTATGAGCTTGAAGCTTCAATTTCCAAAGTAGCAAAAGGATGCATCAACTAAACGCTAATATTCCTTTCAAGGCTTTGCTTTTGTGATAGTTTATGCAGGAAGGTGGCAGGCTCCAGAGACAGTTGGCCTATGGTTGCGTCATGGTTTCTGCCATTTACTAGCTTATAAGCTGTGTGAATTTGCCCTCTTCCAAAAACTAAGCTATACTTAGTTTGCAAATCTGTTAAATAGGGACAATAACAATATGTACCCCTCTAAGGGGGTTAGTGAAGATTAAGCTAGTGTTTAGGCAGCTTGGGCACTAGTAAGTACCCTACAGATATTAGCTACTAATATTAATATTTTAATTGTTATTATTTTGTCTTCATTGAGGAAAGCTAAACAAAACCTTCTTATGATGAGGGGAAAAATGAAGGCAGAATGATCGTGTGAGTGTTCATATAGACACAGGCTTAGGTAGCAAGGAGTTTGTGGAGGGGCTTCAGTTTCATGATATCTGAGAGACACGAATGCCCTTGAAATTCTGCACAGGCTTTCATAAACGTGACCCTCTTCCCAGTGAAGTCACTTCTTTCTGGATAAATAAGTCAGGCCCCATCCAGTGGAAGCACTCCAAGTGAAGCCTCTTTTTTGGTGTGATAGGAGTCTGGAATAAGCATTTCAATTAGATTCATTAAGACAGTTATTACTTGGTAATTGAATAGCAACAGATTGCAAAGGAACACTTATTGAGGTCTAATAAGTATGTAGGAGAGAAATCTTCTCCTTCTGTAATTCCATCAGCTATAAACCAGTGTAATTAGATTCTTACTAACACATTCAAATTGAAGGGAATGTTGAGGCATATAATTGGCACTTAGGAAGATACCTGTATTACGTTTAGGGTGCTTTCCATTTACATACTTATTAAGTGTCAGTTTAAGCTGTTAAATAATTGAGACTAATGGACAGTAGTAGGTCAAGTGGTTAAGCAAGAATTAAATTCTTAAACATATTAATAAATTAGGGTCAGATATATTTTAAAATATAAAATGCAACTTTATTGTATCTATAACTTTACATCAATACACATAATATTGCAATGCTTCTCATGAGCAAACTCAGGACTCTGAATTGATTTTCTCAAGTATAATGGATATATTTATTTATTTATTCATTCATTCATTTGCAATCATTGTTTGAGCAACTACTATTTGCAAAAAAAAGCATGTTATTTGCCATCAATTTGATAATGGAGATAAGACAATTATATATGAAAAATCCATAATTGGTCTCACAAGCAAATATTCTGGGAGAGCAAAAACAGAAGAAAAATAAATTCTTTTCATATTTTCTCTTTTGAGTGGGACACTATACTCTCAAGATTCCAATTTCCTATCAATGACACAACTAGATATTTGTACCTTCCAAATCAAAGTACAAACTGCATCAGTAGACCCTTATTCTTAATTATTTTCAATGCAAAAGATTACTAGGTGCTATGTGTACAGCAAGTTAAATTGAGTACTTATAAAACGTCAGATAACTTTTTGTAACGAAAATTTATTTAATTTTTAGAGAACGTAACTTTAATTTAGTTACATTAACAAACAACCAAAATTTGGATAATCTAGTTTGTCTTCAGATAAAACCAATCCTAAGAAAATATAATTTCTTTTTAAATACAAGAGTCTACCCAAATCCAATCCCATAGAAAATCCGTAAGGAAACACAGGAAAGCAAAACTAAAGTTGTTATGCATGTGTGGTTGTTGTCAATGGTTCAAACTGCACTTATAAGACAGAAGGCTCTCGCTTGATTGATGGGGGGTGAGGAGGAAAAATACCACTCTTGTTACAAAAGCCCCTGGGAGGCAAAGAAAAAGCCAACTACCACCACCACCCCACCCCTGTTCCACACTCACATCAAAAAGTAGGACCAGATAATAAGCATTTTTGATGTATTTCTAATGAATGAACCTTGCCAGAATGCGTACAGGTTGCTAAAAGTTATCGTTTGCCACATCTTTCTGTCTAGTCTCTTTTTAGCTTCCTACTTATCTAAGAGGAGACAGGGAGGAAGAGAAAATGTCTTCTTTACTATTCTGGTACCATTTTGATTTTACTATCAAAGCTCTGGTAATACCACCACCTTGTATTTATAAATCCAACTCCTTATCTAGCAGACCAACCTCTCCCCTCTCCCTCTTTGTCAGAGATACCATTGTCTCCCTCGTCTTTCATGCCCACTATCACAGGCCTGCATCTGACTCTACCCTTTTCTTTCTGTCACTAAGAAATGGATGTCACTAAGCCTTGTCACTTTTCCTCTGCAACATCTCTAAAGCTCCATCTCAGCTCTCCATGTCTCTAAAACCTTAACTCATGTTTTATCCTGTGTGAAGACATAAAATGGTCTTATGTGACAACCAGGTATTTATCTTGAATATAAGGGAGAATTTCTTCACCATGAAACATTGGAAAAGGTTCCTGAGAAAGTCTGTTGTGACGTTTAAGAATGACAGACTCACCTTGGACAGGAAGCATTTTAAATTTTCTGAACCCCAACTTTACTCATCTACTTGTTTGGGATCATTCTTTTCTCCCAGCCTTCACCCCACCCCGTCCTTCATCCCTTATTCCTGCCTTCATCATTTCTCCCTCAACCAAGTAAATGAATTCCTTTACTGCTGACACCTTAGCATTTTTTTATAAATTCCCATGAACATCCTCTTAAACAGTCATGTAAATAACCATTATAATAGAGGCTAAGATTTATTAAGCACTATATGCCAGCCACTGTCATTAACATTTTGAGTATATTGTCTCACTTAATCTCGTAACAACACTATAAGGCAGTTATTATCATCATCCCCATTTTCCAGATTCAGGAAGTGACCCTTAGGTTAAACAATTGTCCAAGGTCATGTGGCTATTAAGGGTAAAACCTGAGTTTGCCCCAAGAAAGCCTGTCACCAGAGTCCTTCTCTTCACTACCACAGCATAAAGGAAGTCACTTTATTAAATTTCAGGTTTGTTTCCAATAAAGCAGATGGTTTGCTGGTTACCAATCCAGTATTTATCACCCCTCCTTTTTTAACATTACCTAGATTTTAATGGAAAAAAAAATCACCCATCCCCAAACTTCCCTGAGTACTTGTGAAAAACTGACCCCACTCACATCTCCAATGGTGGGTCCTTATTGGTTGAAGCCAAACAAGACATTCCATTTCCTTGGTCATGTCAATTATATAGCAGTGGGCATGTGACCCAAGTGTCTGAATCTTGCAATTCTTTCTTGCAATACTGAGACAGAAGCGTTCTTTCTGTTGCTGAATGTGAAAAAGGAAGCACAGAGCTCCAATTGCTACTGGCATCCACCTATGACCACAGGAAGAGCCAATCTTAGGATAAAGCTACCATCCAAAAGATAGAGTGGAGACTATAAAAGAAACTGGGTGAGCTGTTTCAAAGCCCACTCAACCTCTGGACTTTTTGTTATATGAGCCAGTGAATTTTCCTTTATTGTTTAAGCCAATTTGAGTTGGAATATTGCAAGGGTGGCAATGCATCCCTGTTTGCCTAGGACTGTCCAAGTTTATACTTTGTTTCCCTGGTGTAATCATGAGTTGTGCCTCCTTTCATTCTCAAAGTGTCCTAGTTTAGATAATGAATCATATAGCTAGCTTAGTTTTTCTCTAACTAGAAACAACAAGTCCTAACTAACCCATTCAATTTTTCCTTAGACCAGTTTGATTTTTTTTTTGGACTTTTGTCAAATATCCTACAACTTGATGTGAGAGGATCAGAAAATAATTAAAGATCCCCTGACAAATGGGACATGGTAACTTTGACACATCAAATTCCTGAACCCTTATGGGCTTTTACCCAGCTAAGAAAAGTTCTTGTCCTGCCCAGATCTAATGAAAAGGCCTTTTGGGAATCTGAGACCCAGTAAGCTCCTGCCTGCTGTAGGCCACACCTGCACCCAGCTGATCACTGCTCAGAGCGTCAATGCCAGGAATCCAGAGCACCTCACTCATATTCATTTTGTCAGCAGGTGAACATTAGGCTGTTTCTTGTGCTCTATAAACAGTCAAATGTATCCCTTAGAATAGAAACAGCTACGCATCACTGAACATCATATTGATGCCCTCAGCATAGAACATCAATGCCGACACCCTGGGAACCAGACGGAAAAGGTGTTCTTGGCATCTGACTCAGAGCTGGGGCAATGTACTAAGTTAACTACAGATCTCTGGTAGGAACACTAATTTTAGCAGGGAAAGAGAAAGAGAAAATGAGGAGAAAATAGCCCTAACAGAGACTAATAATTGAGAAATTTAGGATTTATCCTGAAATGCAGCACAGGGTTTAGGACTTGAGCTTTGGGAAAGAGAAAACATAATGATTACAAAGAAAAAAATAAGGAAGGATTAAAGTACCATCATTATTTGTGCACTTCCTGTCCTTGAATATTTCCTTCCTCTCAAATTCCAAGGAAAACTTTGGCAGCATGTACTTTTTTATACTGCTTAAGCTTCATCTCATCTTTTTTTAAACCTTAATATAGCAGTCATGGCAACTAATACAGTTCATGTAACAGGGTGTGTTAGCTGGGCAGAGAATGGGGCTTCATTATTTTGAGTGTATCTCTTTGTACATAGCAATTATATCTAGTATGGGAAAACGTGACGCTCATCTAATGAGCCTATTTGGTCTCATGAAGACTATATTTCCAAGGTCCCAAGGGATCTGCACCCAGTGGATAGGAATCTGGTGAGGAGGGTCAGATGAGAAACAGAAACAAGGTCTTGAAAGGGGACGGGAGTTCTGAACACAGCTTAGAGGAGCATATAGAACTTGTCCTTATCCAGGCCTCCAGGAATTTATTGCTGTGTAACAGAGTATTCGAAAACTTGATGAATTAAAACAAGGATTGTTTTCTGTGAGTCACAAATTGGTTGATTTCTCTGCATTGTGTGGAGCCGACTGGGGTCACTCCATGGTCCTCAGCATGTCTGGGCTGGGCTGGAGGGTCCAAGGGGCTTCACTCCCATGCCTGGACACTTTTCCTCTCCATGCTTTTCAGGGCCTCTCCACCTAGCTTCTCAAGCAGGGTAGTAGTCAGGCATCTTGCACGGTGGCACAGTGCTCAAAGAAGCCAAGGTGGAGGCTGCCAGTCCTCTTAAAGGCCAGGCTCAGATCTGACATAGATGCCCTTGCACAGTACTCTATGGGTCAAACACTCACAGGGCAGCCCAGATTCATGGGGAGGGCAAATAGACCCCATCTCTCCATGGGAAGCTTGTCAAAGAACTTGCCACCATCTCTAATCTGCTGCATCCAGCTATACTGGTAGTGTGTGTGCCTGTGTGCGTGTACGTTTATGTATACTGAAAGAATATACCTCTCTAAATGCTTGAAGGCTATTCATGCAATCTTGCTTTGGGAAACTGACTTCCTTCCCAAGCTGAAAATGAAGTCATCTTTCCCTTTTATTTCAAAAGTATTGCCCTAAGCACGTCTGGCACACCACTTTAGACCTCAGGTAGGTGAAGTGATACTCACTGTTACAGCAACACAAGCAGATTTCCACCTTCAGAGCTGTACCTCTGAGGAGCTGCTAGCCTGTGGGCCACTTACCCAGGCTCAGACCCACCACCTAGGGAGGACAAAAGAGCTAGAATACTAATTGCTGTGATATTTTGAGGCTCAAGCTGAGTTTCTGCAGGAAATCCTGCCTTTCACCCTCAACTGTACCAGCCCCACCCTCCTCTTCTGACTTTGCAAGAATGGAGATAAGGATCTCTGGCATCCAGGCTTGAGGTAGGCTTCCTGTTTCACTGACATGGAGAACAGCTGATTTTCAATTCCTGCAGTATTCAGGCAACAGCGACAGAGACTGGAACCACATTCTAGAATCAGAATGGTCTCTCTCTAGAAGCATCAGGGTGGGGTAGTAGAGGCTCCATGAAATAGAGTACAAGATTGGAAAGCAAAAGGGACCAATTACCTAGAAGGTGGAATAGGGTAGGGTATGCAGTTAAATATAAGCCAATGACATCTGGGTATTAAAACTATATGTGTGCTTACAGCTGGTGAAGCCTGAGATGGGCATGTTACCTATAGCGAAGAACCAGTTAAAATAAAACATCAGCTAGCTACTGATGTCTGACTTAGCAAAAGGAAAGAGAACACAGTGGGAGAGTGATGCAAAATAATCCCCTTTATTCTGCTCCATCTACCTTACTTCACTTACACAGTTTGTGTTTCAATCCAATAGGGAGTGGTGGTAAGTATTCCTGAGCTCCAGTTACAAGGCTTTTGTAGAGGTCCCTGGGGCATCCACAAAACAGTCTTGCTTCATGCTGTACACTAGGGCTGAGCAACCCAAGCATTCTTTTCTCCCCTGGGTTATAAGTGCTTAAATTGTAAACCTGAAACTTGAAAGGAATGGAAATTCTTAATGGAAACATCATTTGTAAATCATCTCTTGCTAGTGGCCTCTTTTGGCTTATTTCTCTGAAATATGAATACCATATTTCACTATAAATGGTACTTTCATGAAGGGAGAAATTATTTTAAAAAAAGAGAAGCTATCTGATGATCTTATTTTAAACTTCAGTATGAATTGTGGTATAACTCTCTGTCCCTTAATGAGATGAAAACTTTTAATAACAATTGCTGTGAATTACAATGTACTTGAGGCAGTGTTGTGTGTAATTTTTTCTTTTCTTTTCTTTCTCTGTTTTAAGATGACTTTTTCATATAGGTAAAAAAAAATCTGTAATATTTAGATGTATTATTTAAGGACAACAACTAGGGCACTGAGAAGAGAATAAATTATTTGAATTAAACATGATCTTACTGACTAAATGTTCTAATATGCAGGAGGACACATTGAGAAACTGCAAGTGTGTGTGGGGGGTGTGCCTGTATACGTATTTATATATGTGCATGAAAGAAAAAAATGTTATAACCAATTTAACCACCCTTTTTATGAAAGTAAATCTTTCCGATAACATGATAAAAAGTTAATTTACCTTTTGAAAAGAAAATAAAAACTGAAGAAAAGATTGTGAGTCATTGTGTAGACAAAACACACAGTATATCCTCAAAGCATTAAAAAAAATTTTAAGAGTCTTATAATACTTAGAAATATCAGGCTCACCTCTCATGAAAACGTGAATATTTCTTTTATTCCATCCTTTAGAAACACTTAGTAACTGCTTCCTATGTATTACGCTCTGTGCTGAGTGTTAAAAGAATTGGGCATGAAAAGATGGATAAAACCTGGCCCTTGACCTCAAGCTAACGAACTATTGTAGGAAATAGGCAGAAAACCATTACAATGTAGTGTGATAGGTAAAATGATAAGTATAATAATAGGAACATCTACCTACCAGGTACATCTGTTATAGCACATGCATGTGGTACTGAGAAGGGAATGGCAAATTCTGTGGGAGGTGATAGTTTATTGGGGTGTTAAGAAATGGGGGACAATATCATAGACCTGAATAGGGTCGTAGAGTATAGCATACAGGCACGGTATGGAAGAAGAAAGCAGAGGGCAGGAGGCTGCGATGATTCAGGCAAGATGTAACGATGTCCTGAATTAAAGAAGTATACCTACTAGAATTGCTAAAAGTAAGAAAACTGGCCTTACCAAGTTTTGCCGAGGATGTGGAGCAACTGAAGCTCTCATACACTACAAGTGGAAATGTAAATTGGTACAACCATTTTGGAAAGCATATTTAGAGTTTAAAAAGTTAAATATTCCACACCTAGGTTTTTATCCAAGAGAAATGAAACCATACAAAGATTTGTACACAGATCTTCATAGCAGCTTTGTTTGTAATAGCCATAAACTAGAAACAACCCAAATGTTGAGGGCAACAGGTGATTGGATAAACAAACTGTGGTATACCTATACAATGGAATACTACTAAGAAATAAGAAGGAATGAATTATTGATACACACAACAACATAAATGAATCTCAAAATAATTATGCTGAATGGAAGAAGCCAGACAACAAAGAGTATATACTGAATGATTTCCTTTATATAAATAGAAAATAAGCAAAGTAACGTATAGCAAAAGCAGATCCACGTTTGCCTCAGGATGTGAGGGAGAGATAGAAGGAATTACAAGGAGGCCCAAGGAAACTTTTTGAGGTAATGAATATGTTCATTATCTTGATTATGGTAATAGTTTTTCAGCTGTATACATATGTCGAATGTATCAAGTTGTACCCTTCAAATACATGAAGTTGATTGTAGGCCAGTTTTGTGTCAGTAAAGCTGTTAAATTTTAAAAAATATCTACCTGGCACATGGAGATACATGTTTCAAGCTCAGGAAAGAAATATTAATTGGAGACAGAGGAATCAATCCTTGAGAGCTCAGATATGGATGACTGTACATGAGCAAAAGGAAAACAGAATCCTGAGGGAACGCCGACCTTGCAGGCCGGGCAAGGCCAGAGGACTCACGAAGAAGGCAGGGAAGACACTGTCAGCAAAGTCTCTGCATTCCTCAGGTAGTCGTGTCCTTTTTTGTCATCCTTTGGTGGCTGGACAGCCCATGGCGTAGTGTTGAGCCATGTTCACTGACCTTTCTGCTTTCAAGTTAGGAACGTAGACTTCCGCTATGGCCCAGTCTACCAACCCATGATTTACAGATCAGCCTGTCTACACGGGCATTAGTGCTGATCTTGGGTAAATGATACCCAAATGAAAGATGAAGTCAGAAAGGAAATTTCTTCCTTTTCTTGGGCAAATCAGTGCTTTATTGATTCTGCCTCATTTCTTCCTCCTTTCACACGGCACTGCCAACTCATTCACTATCAGTAAGGCGTGCTCTTTGAGTTCTGCACCTTGAACTACTGTGCCAAGAGTGGAAACAGATAAGTCACAATTCATCTCCACTGCATCACCTTCTGCCTCGGTTTTCTGGATTTATGGTTGATCCAAGACTGGTCTAAGCAGGGGTCCATTTATGTGGCATTTTGCAACTTGCACAGCTAAATATTATAAAAATAAGTGAATTAACACAGAGATGAAGATGGCATTGGCCATATCTCCTGACACTGTTTTCTTCAATTTTTATTCACACACACATACACACATACACAGAAACCAGATAAGGCAGTAGCTCTCAGGAGCCTATATTCGAGTGGTGATATATATATAGGAACAAAGAAAAACAAGGTAACAATATAAACAAGATAATGCAGATAGCAACTAGTCTGGAGAACTTTACAATATGGGGTTGGTATGAGAACTTGCTTTGGTCAGTGCGGTGAAAGGGGGCCTCTCTTGAGTTCAGGCTTGATAGAGAAAGTTGGCCATGCAGTCCTCTGGGGGAAGAGAGTTCCAGATGGAGAGAAGAGGCAGCGAGGTAACCCACAGAGGTAGCCCGTGCAGCTGGAGTACGGCGAGTGAGATGAAGGAATTGGGAGAAACAGAGGAAGAGGTGGAGACTACAGCCAAGGTTCATCAAGCCCTGTTTGCATTTTCTCCAAAAGACATTTGAGTGTTTTGACATGGAGAGGGGAGGTGTTATGATGATAATCTGAGAAATGTGTTTGAAAAGTTCACTCTGGCTTCTGTGTGGAGCGCAAGGCTGGCAGCAGGGAGGCCAGTCAGGGACAGCTGTGGCCTAGAGATGGTGGGTCAGGGCTGTGGAAGTGACAGGAAGCCCAGTGTGCACATGTGGACTGTGTTTTGGACATGGAGCTGACAGGCCTTGATGGAAGGAGGATGGAGGGATGACTTCTACCTGGGATCTCAGCTTGAGCAACTATACAGATGGTGATGCTTTTTACTGAGTTGGGAAAGTTCCAGGAGGGAGAAACAGATTTTGGCATGGTGGGATGATTCAAAGTCCTGGTTTAGATAAGTTGAAATGACTCTTAGGACACAGGGCTTCAAGTGCCTCTGACTGCATCTCCTTTTTTGTTTCTAGGGTTAAGGAAGCAACAAGGAAATGGGTACTTGCTGCCTGGATTGACATCTACATGATAAAGGATCAGTTGAATAGAACTCTGACATGAGACACTGGATCCTGTGTCAAGAGTTCAGGAACTGGGGCCACAACAGAGCTGCAGAGGAGAGCTGACATGGCCCAGGCAAGTGCTAGCAGATCACTGGGACACAGGCAAGGCTGCAGCATGGCTTATGCGTACAAAGAGGAATCAAGATGGAGAGGCCAGTTATACCCAGGTAGACAACCTATATAACCATCTATAAACATGCCATATTTACCTGATGCAGCTCTAGAACCACTTTCCTCGATGGCATAGATCACTGGAGACACAGATTATCCCTGCTATTCCCCTATTCTCATGTGCTTACAGGAAGACACCTAGAACCAGCTTCACAGGTATGTTTTTCCACTGCCACATGCAGGTGAACTGAGAGACTTCTACTGTGAAGCTTGGGGCACCCCTTTTAAAGCCATAAACCCCAGATACTTCTGCAGGACCGGTGCCTGGAGAGATTCAAAGAGCTTCTCCTGCTCCTACCCCTTCCCTCAGGTGGAAGGTTCTGGCAGGAGGAGTCAGTGTAGGTCATAGGATAGAAATCAGCATAATCAGCTCTTCCACAGCACTGAGACCTGAGGCTAAGCCTGCTGGCCAAGGTGTGGAAAAGATACGTGTTCTAGAACCCTGCTGCTGAAGCATAATCCACAGACCATCAGTGTCTGGGAGTTTGTTAGGAACTGCAGACTGTGCATGCAAATCACCTGGGGGTCTCGTTCAAGGCTGGACTCTCGTTCATGCCAGAGGTCTGGGGTGAGTCCTGAGATTCTGCCCCTCTCCCTAGTGATACTGTTGCTGTCGTCCTATAATAAGCAAGGCTCTAGGACACCTTCCGGTCAGTTCAGTGCAGGTTACTCTCTCCGTTTTTAAGCAAGTGCTTTTAAAATTGGAAAATATGGTTAGGTGTTCTCATGAAATCCATCTCATTATCCTGGGGACTAAGAATATTGGAGCCAATTAAGAAAAGGAAATGGCATTAGAGGGAGCAGTAGGTGGAGAGTGGAAAATTACTAGTAGTTGTTCTGGAACCAACTATTTCTGCACGAATCTCAGAATGCCTGTCTTCTAGGACCCAGTTCTATATACATCTCTTAGGTGCTCTATACTGTTATACTGTTAATACTATTTATTATCATTACCATTATTATAGCAGCATGGCAATTAGGATATAAGACCGTGGAGAGGGTGTCAGGAAGACAGCTTCCCTAGTTGCTACTCATGTGACCCCGGACAAGTCACCTAACCTGTGAGCTTCAGCTTTCTCATCTGTAAAATGGCAAGAATAATTATGCCTCCCTCATTGAGTTGTTGCAAGACTGAAATGGAGTTAAAGAGATTATGAGGTTAACCAGTAATGATCTATTCAGATGTTAATTGCTGATACTGCTATTATCAAGTATTATACTGCATGGATATGCCTGTCCTGGAATGGACTTGGATGGCTTTTCCGTAAACAGTAGTGAGAAACTGAATCCTTGATTTTAAAACACAAATTCTAAAAACAGGTCAGAAAAGTGGAATTATTGGAATAAACTAAGCAATTTGTCTGAGTTATGTAGTTAACTACTTCTAAAAACTTGCCTCTCAGAGTAAATGCACATGCCCTCAGGGGACTCTGGAGAAGGGTCTGCCAGGTTTGAGTGACCTCACCTTACTTTTTGCCCCTCATCAACCAGTGAAGCCACAGTTGGGCTCTCTTGCATTGGCCCAATAGCCAGAGCCTGGCCCTGTGCCTGGTTCATTGGACTCACCTGATGGCAAAGTCCTATGTGGTGCTGCTGATTTAGGTGAAAATAAGTGATGCTATCGAAAGGAGATAGAAAAGAATATTTAGGAACTGACAAGAAAATAAGGACTTCCAACTCACGTGGAGATGCCGTTACTTCCCCCTGTTGCTTGTTAAAACTCTGGAATAGAGGGTAGGAAAGGCAGGGCACTAAGATCTGATTAAAAGTACTCTATGAGTCCATTTCAGATGCTATTATCCCATTTAATTTTCACAACATCATTATGGTTTAGGTAAAATTTCCACTGTTTCAGAATTGAGGAGACCAAAGCTCATATAGGTTAAATTGCATGTTTGCCTAAGCTCACACAGCTCATAAATTATGGGGCTATGATTCAAACCCAGGTCTGGCCTGACTCCAAAACCCATAGTCTTTCCGTAATATTTACTGCTTCCTGAAAAAGACACCAATTTAGGAGATGAACAGTAGCTATACAAACGATGTAGACTTACTTTAGGCAAATGCTCTCAAACTTTAGCATGCATCAAAATTACCTGGAGGGCTTGTGAAAACATAAATGGCTGGGATCACCCCAAGAGTTTCTGAATCAGTCTGTCTGGTGTGGGACCAGAGAGTTTGCCTTTCTAACCAGGTCCCAGGTGATGCTGATGCTGCTGGTCTGAGGACCATACTTTGAGAACCACTGGCTTATGGTAGTGGTTCTCAAACTTGGCTGGACATGAGAATCACACAGGTAGTTTAAAAATCCCAATGCCCAGGCTGAACCCCATACCAATTACATCAGAATCTTTGGGGGTGGGACCAAGGCATTAGCGTTTTTTAAAATGCTCCAGGTGATTCAAATGCACTGACAAGTTTGAGAACCTGTGGCTGAAGATATTGACATGATGAACAGTGATTTAGCTGTGCGTAGGCAGGCATGAGCATTTATGGAATGTCAATGGATTGTTGTTCTTAAAGTTATGGTAGGGGAGGAGGAATGAAATCGTTTTCTGGGGAGGCTTCTCAGGTGGAGAAACCCTCTCAAAATTCACAAATTGGAAGTTCAGTAAGAAAAATCTCTACTCCACCATGTTTTCTATTTCCTATTCCATTTCAAAGAAAACCAGTAGCCTGCTCACTCCTTCCAGCCTCTGTGAGTGACTTCTTTACAACTCTCCTGCTTTCAGGGCTGAAGCCTGTGATTTAGAAGAAACAGAATACAAATTAAGCCTAACTGCAGCCTACAGCTCATAAACTAAAAGTAAGCAAACTTGATTATGCTAATGCCATGCAGTGCAGCATAACAACACCCGAACTTTGTAATATACATAAAATCAGAAATGTATGTTGTAGCTTCTTTCCCTGGTCCTCCAAGCCTTTGTTGCTACACTACTTCCCTGCTTTTTCACTCATATATTAGAAGCTTATGGGTTCTTAATTTTTAATAAATGAGATATTGATTTGTTTTGCAAAATGCTCCAGCAGGTAAACTTTAATTGACTGTTCCTAAAGAACCAGGTTATAAAAAAGCTATCAGATCCCGCAATTACACTTTGAGTTTCTTTCTTCTAACTTCTAGAGGAGATGTTAGAAAGCATTCCTGCCTCAGTGGCATCCCTGAGAATCACTCAGTCTCCTTAAGAACAGAAACTTTGCTCACTCCCAGAGGAGCTGTCCAGTAGAACCCTCACCTCTAGCGTGCCGTTATTTCCAGACTGAATTTTCCTCTCAGACATTTCAGCTTGGCTTGGGATCTCAGTTCTGTTCGGGATCACACAATGGGGAGGGGAAAAAAGCAGCAATTTTCTAGGGCATCTAGGAATCAACTGCTCTATGCTGATCTAGGAAAGAGTGAGGTTTCTGAATGTAAAAGGATTACCAGGGTCTCACGGTCAGCTCACTCTAGCAGAACTCTACAAGATATCCTGTAAAATCACGTCTTTGCTCTGCAACTTATTGAAATGGCTTGTTGATGACAAACAAGTGAGACAGAGGGGACGTGGCAGGTCGGAGGGTTGGAGGTTCATCTGAGTACCACATTCCAGACTACGAAATGGTATTTTTCTGTCATATAATCAAACATTAACTTTTTACACTAAAATTTAAAAACATGGCTATTAAACTAATGCATGAGGCCATCAGGGTAAACAGGAAAGCCTACTTGTAGTTGCATTCTTGGTCCTAAGGCTATACCTTCGGGTTTTGAGGCATGGACTGAAATGTTCATTTTTTAAAATTTGGCAAAAATCAGCACTTAACACCATCAAAAAGTCCTAAACAGCTTAAGAATAAGTTCATTTAGGAGGCCCCACATTCACACTGCAGTAACAGTCTAAGTGGCCCTCAAGCTGTTCCCAACCAAATGCTCTACAGACATTCTGAACAGATTAGTGCCAGCATTTGGTGGTGGGTACACGTAATTGCCTGCTTACTGTTTCTTTAATTTGATTACCGTCTTCCTCCAGTTTGGCCTACCTGCTGTAATAGTGGTTATCTTGTCAAAAGGAATTATTTCATACTGTGCAAAGATTCAGTTGGGGCAGCATATGGTGCTATGCAAATTAGTAAGGATGATGCATATCACTTCAAGAAGAACCTACAAAGGATGACATTGGCTGATACCATCAATCCAGGAAGCCCCAATTAAACAAACTGCCAAATAATTACTATTCCCTGGTAAGTGAAGCTAATATGATTTCCTTTGTTTTCTCTAAACATACATATATACATTCACTTTTATATTTTTATAAAAATGATAGCTGCTCATGGAAAAAAATTCAAGCAATACAGAGTCCAAAAAGCAAAGTTAGCAAAGCAAAAAAATCATGTGAAGGTACCCCAGCTAGAAATATCCTCTTAGAGGGGCTTTAGGAAACTTTAGGGAACATAATTCTGGATATACATACACAGATAGAAGGAAGGAAGTTGGGAAGCAAATTTCACAAAAATGAAGTTACTATGCAAGCCATTTTTATTAAAATATATTAAGTTTAATTTACCTAAAAGTTAACAGGATATAAGCAAATAAAGTAAGATGAAACATATTGGCCTTCAGATAAAAAATTTTTAAAGTTTCCAAAAGATGCCTATAATTTCAAAGAGATAGATTATGGATAAACATTAAAAGATTGAGAATCACTTCAAAAAGAAAAGCTCCATATTTTGACTTTAGACAGTGTTTACTGATCCTTGCTATAAATTATAAGGAAATTAGCATCCTACTCTTTCTCTCCGTCTCATGATTGTTATTAGTTCTATGTTATTCTGTCCAGCTCTAACATTTTTGAGGTCTGCAGCAACAGTAAAATGAAAACTCCCTTACCCTATGCCTAAATATTTAAATGTAAAAAATGCTAACCGTTAAATGAAATATACTTTATCCTCCTACCTTGACAAATATACCTTCAAACAAACAAAATTGAAAAACACACGTTAAATGATAGTTTTTTATGTAACTAAAAGTTGGGAAATATAGAAAAGTGAATATAAATATCTTTATTCCTACTGATATGTTACAATGTTTAAATAAGTAATAAAATTAAGATATACATAATTTACTAAGTATTTTTTTGTACTTTAGTGAAATCACATATTATGTTTTTATAATTGAGATTTTAACATAATTTGTTTTCTACTGGCAGTAATGAAGCAAAGGATTCAAAATAAAACATAATTTTCACATAATATATGAATACATTTAAACCAACAGTATAAATTAAAGTGCACATAAAAATAAAAAAGCCAAAATTATTTTTCATATGGACTTTCGCCTGTGATCAATTGGAGTTTATCATTGAATGTTGTCATAGAGAAGTTTGAGGCCACTCAGATATTCTTTTTCTTATACTTATAATTTGCTAAGATTCTTGCTTTATACCATGAGTTACCTTGATGTAGATACTTTTGTATCAGTTTTTTTGCTGACACAGTATGCTATTTTGCATAGCCTGACAACAGTAAATGCCATGTAATATCTTACTTTTACTACTAACATTTCCTTAAGTTTTTCTTTTATTATATCTTTGAATATTTTAAGACTCCATTTGTTTTGTATCATCTGTGAGAGGCTGTATAGCATAGCAGTTTAGAACATGGACCTCAGCCAAGCTACAGGTTTCAATTCTCAGCTCTTACCACTTATCTGTAAGTGATCATGGATAAGTTACTCAACCTCTTTGTGCTTTGTTTTCTCACCTATGAAATGGAGGCCTACTTTGATAGGGCTTTTATAAAGAGTAAATGAGTTAATACAGCCTTATAAAATGTCTGACACATAGGAAGCACAGTATAAATATTAGCTATTATTATTTATCAACATCAGTGCTATGTATAGTATAGATAACATATATATGATAAATCATATATATTATTATATAATTGGCTTTGTCCGCCTTCCATATTTACCATTATATTGCTATCACTTTTTTAAAAAAAATTAAACAGTAAAATTGAAATTTTTTATCTTTATTGTAAGATAATTTCCCCAGGCCTATTATCCATGTCTCCAACAATGTTTATATCTAATTTTTATCTACTCTTTGTTTACGTGGCATTCTTCTTTGAAATAGGTCTATGTTCTCTTCCATTTCTTTTCTATGCTCTGCCAGCTTAGATTTCAACTTTTTAGCTGTTTTATAATCTTTTCTTTGATCTTCCTTATTTCTTTTCTTTTCAAGCTTTTTTCCCCCCAGAAAGTCTATATTTGTCTTTCATTTTCCTAAGACTCTTGGGGATGAACTCTTCTGTTTTCTGTGATAATGAATGCATTTGTACATACTTGGTAGCAAATGATAGACACATCTCAAACTAACTTAGCATAAAGGCAAATTCATTTGCTCCTATTACTGAAAAGTCCAAAGGCTATGTGTTAATATTTAGGTCATTAAATATGAAATTTCAAATCAACAGTTTAGTTTATTATATTTCAAACAAGAAGCAGTACAGTTAATCAAAGTGTGCACCTCAACTATCGACACAGTTTTGCCATCTTAACGGTAGCTTGTTTACACCAGCAGCGAAGCCACCTGGAGAGCGAGTGGTGATGAAATCTCGAAAGGCGTTTTCCACAGCTTGTTGAAAATTGAATATTTTTCCTTGCAAGAAGTGGTCCAAAGCCTGGAAGAAGTGGTAGGCACTTGGTGCAAGGTCTGGTGAATATGGTGTATGACAGAGAGTTTCCAAGTCCAGCCTCTGTAGTCTGAGCAGCGTTGTTTGTGCGACATGTGGCAGAGCGTTGTCTTGCAAGGGGATTGGCCTGTCTCTATTGACCAATCTCTGCTGCTTAATCACAAGCATCCTCATCATTTCATCCAGTTGGTTACAGCAGACATCCGCTGTAATCGATTCACCAGGTTTCATGAAGCTGTAGTGGATAATACCAGTGCTGGACCAGCAAACAGACACCATTAGCTTTTTTTGATGAATATTCGGTTTTGGACGGTGTTTTGGCACTTTGTCTTTATTTATCCAACCATTGTGCTGAATGCTTGCGATTGTCAAAAATAATCCATTTTTCATCACACATACCAATACGATGTAGAAATGGTTTGCCTTTATGTCGTGACAGCAAAGAAAGGCAAGCTTCCAGATGATTTCTCTTCTGACGCTCATTTAATTCATGCGGAACCCACCTACCCAGCTTCTTGACCTTGCCAATTTGTTTCAAATGGTCCAATATTGTTGGAATAGTAATGTCAAACCTTGGTGCTAATTCACGTGTAGGTTGAGATGGATTTGCTTCCACTACAGCTTTCAGCTCATCATTATCTACCTTGGTCTTGGGTCGCCCATGTGGCTCATTTTCAAGATTAAAATCACCAGAATGAAACTTCTCACACCATTGACGTACTGTGCATTCATTAGCCACATCCTTCTCAAACACTTGCTTGATATTTCAAGCTGTCTGAGCTGCATTGGTTCCACGACGGAACTCATATTAAAAAATAACACGAATTTTTGACTTATCCATGGTTTCACAAAAATTGCTCTAAAAGAAAATTTGAAAGATAATCACAAGCCAAACAGTGCGTTTGAAAGAAGGAGGATGTACCTTCACAGTAAAAATAAAACAAGAGGCATCAGAGTGAAATGTCAGAGATATCAACTGTCAAACTTAGTACTTAAGATAATCGGACATTTCATACTTAATAACCTAATATTATTTATAAACACCAGTGCTATGTATAGTATATATTATGTATATAACTGCCTTTGTCTACCGCTTTATTTTTTTAATTTAAACATTAAAATTGAAATTTTTTATTGTTATTCTAAGAAAATTTCCCCAGGCCTGTTATCCATGTCTCTGACAATGCTTATATCCAATTTTTATCTACACTTTGTTTATGTGGCTTTCTTCTTTGAAATAAGTCTGTTTTCTCTTCCATTTCTTTTCTATGCTCTGCCAGCTTAGATTTTGACTTTTTAGCTATTTCATAATCTTTTCTTTGATCTTCCTTATTTCTTTTCTTTTTGAGCTTCCCCCACTAAGAAAGTCTATATCATCACTCATTTTTCTAAGGCTCTAGGTGACTATTTTGTGAACTCTCCTGTTTTCTGTGATAATGAATGGATTTGTACTTACTTGATAGCAAATGATAGACACAACTCAAACTAACTTAGCATAAAGGCAAATTTATTTGCTCCTATTACCGAAAAGCCCAAAGGCTATGTAGCTTTAGGAGCATGTAGGATCTCAACTGATTACTTAAGCTCTCTGCAAGTGGCTGCCATGATGGCTGCCCTCATATTCTACTGCTTAGCAACCCAGTTAAGAAAACAGCATCTTTTCCCAAAGCGCTGATAGGGAAGTTTTAGAGAAGACTCTGGTTGGCCTAGGTTCACACATGCCCATCCCTGAAGGTATTGGTCTGGCTAGATAAAGGGTTACTGGCCAGATTTGGGTCACATATATCTGGCAGGAAAAGTGGGAGAGAATGATTGGTAATCATACCAGAAGCATGTGAGATGAGAGTGGGTTGGGTTCCCCCAAAGAAAAGTGAGTACTCTTACTAAATTTAGGAGAAGGAACATGTTGACTGTATGCGTTTGCTTATGCTCCTTCCCTGCTTTCCCACCACAAGAATCATTACATAAGTTCTATACTAGTTCTTTTCTGTTTAATGATGAACTTTGAATGAAGCTGTCTCTATTGAGGCCAGCTGGACTATCATCTAGAGGGGCAGGAGGAGTGAATTGGCCAAGTCGTGGTTTTAGTTGGGATGTGCTATCTTGACCATTATCTCACTAAATTTGCTACACCTCCGCAGGGATAAATCATCCCCCAGTTTTCAGCAGTCCCATCTTCTGGGAAGGCAGAAAGTCAGTGAGGTTCATGGTAATGCCACCAAAGTCTCTAGACCACCCACATGGCCATTGCTCCCCCTCCTCTTTCAGCAGGGTGTATTTCCAACAGCTTGTCTTCCCTATCAGACCCTCCGGCATGTCTGAGCAGTCTTGCCTTTATATCCACCTATCATTTTGATGAGGAATAACTAGGTTCTTTCCCCCACTATTCTGGTGGCCCATTCAGGCCCCTAGATCATTGGATAAACCTTTTAGGATTGTGACATGTTTAGAGAAATCCATATTCTTCCTATAGTTTAAGGTAATATGTATTGGTTTTCAGTGATCTCTCACATTTTAACTCAAATTTTATTGTATTAGTGTCTGACCCTGTGTAACAAATCACCCCAAAACTTAGAGGCTTAAAACAATAAACATTTATTATTCACAGTTTTTTGTGTTCTCTCATGAGGTTGCAGTCAAAATATCTCCTGGGAGGGAGTACAGTCTTCTGAAGGCTTGATAGAGCTGGAGGGTCCACTTCCAAGATGATTCACTCACAGGGCAGTCGGCAAAGGGCCTTAGGCCTTCACCACATTGGCCTTTCCATAGGATGCCCAAGTCCTCATGACATGACAGCTGGCATTCTCCAGTGCCAGTGATCCAAGAATACCAGCTAGAAACCATACTGTCTTTTATGACCTTGCTTCAGAAATTGCACTCTGTCATTTCTGCAGTATCCTATTGGTCACACAAGTTACCCTTATTCTATGTGGGAGAAAACACTAACAAGGGCATGACTACTGGGGCCATCTGGAGGCTGCCTACCACAGGCAGGTAGTACTCCTGGTTTAATAACAGAAAGGCTTCAGAGTTTTGCTCTGTCACTTATTAGCTATTTGATATTTTTGTTATTATAGAATGGGCAGACAATATCACCCAAAGTTGGAGATAAATATAATGCATATTGTGGCCATGACTAAAACAAGTTGAATGTAAAACCTGCATCAGTATATAGGAACCTGCAGTATGTAGAAGCAGGTCCCTATCAGAGTCTAAGAATATCCCAGTTTGGAGTCACATTCATCATGTTTTGCATAAGCAGAAGCAAAACCACTAGTCTCATGTGAGCCAGCACTCCCTCCTCCCTTTCAAGCCCAATAAGGAGGACATATTCAAAGATGCACTGCCAGCTCCCAAGGCCCCTGGCTGAAGGGACCCTTCCCCGTCTACACGTGTTCTTCTTCAGAACTGGGGTCCTGGCTACCCCTCAACAGTCTCTAGGCCAGATAATCTGGCCTGTACACACCATCCTCAGACAGAGCCAGGCCCGAGTACAACGTAGAAACCTCCCTTCTCAGCACCTTCCCCTCTGGACACCCAACTCCCTGCCCCCCAGGTGCCTCCACTGTTTTCTTTCCTGGCAAATCTTGTTTCCAGTTAGCTGTCGTTCATCTGTCAACAAATTTCCTCGAGGTATTACCTGATGGATTATACATACTTACCTCACTCAGAGGCATTACATTTTAATAGGGCATACTTATGGCAAAGACATCTTCAATACCCAAAGGAACAAATCCTAAACAGTGAATTTTAAGCATCATGGCTGAAAAGGGCACTAAATATGATCAGAAAGAGATCTAGATAGTTAAGAGACCCTAATCTTTGCTCTTCAAATCACTGGCCACAGGTCCAACCTGCTTTGGGAGCTTAATCTTCTTCATCCCTTCCCTCTGCTCCTCTCCATTCACAGCTTGGTTTCCAAACCCAGAGCCCACACACCATTTCTCCTCTAGAGTCCATTCTAGCACCTCTGGACAGCTGCTCAGATCCGCTTGCACCTTCCCCTGAAAAATGTCTTTCCTTCTGACACTTCTACCTTTATTCCGGCTGTGCCTTCTTCAGTCTTCTCCCTCCCTTCCCTGAATTTCAAGATTTGATTGATCTTCTAGGTTCCAACATGAATATCCTCCTCTGTGAAGCCTTCGCCCAAATTCCCCAATCCCCCAGGCCAATCTCATGACATCTACCTCCTGTACTCTCCCGCACCCCCGGCCAGTACCCTCGGAAGACTCCAAATGGAGCCCCCGCCGCAAAGTGCTGATCAGCTGTTCCTGGAGGGAAGTCACGGAGCAGCACTGGCTCCTGGTCAGCTCGGTGTGTTTGTGTCCTAGCACAAGCCTTGGCACCTTGACACCCAATAGATGCCTCATAGGTTTGTTTTTTGGTTTTACTTTTTAAAAGAATGGTACTTACAGTTTCTGCCATTCATTAGCTCTGTGCTCTTGCTCTGAGCTCTGCACTCAAATCATTTCCATTTCCCTGGGCCTCCGTGTCCTCCCTTTTAACATGAGGATGCTGGACAAGGATCGTCAGAAGGCCTTTTCCAACTATAAAATGCTGTGTGACAGCTTGGGCATCATGGCCCGATCTCTACAAAGTGAAGAATTAATATTTTCTTCATAGTATGATAAGAAGAGTAGGTTTGTTTTTTAGAGTAGTGTTGACACATGTTTGTGCAAATAAATTAACATTCCCATCTCTACTGGCTCATTCGGCCTGGAACACAAGTTCACATACTCAGGAGAACTGGGAAGGGTGGCGAGAGAAATACTTTCCAATTCATCGAGGGAGGAGTACCACACCCTATTTTTGCTTCGTGAGTTCTAGCCATGGTCAGCCTCCCTCCCTGCAGAATGGGGAAGCTCTGGATGACTGCTCTGGACGGCGTGGGGTCGAGAGCAGCTGCCGAATCGTCAGGAGATAACATCACACCTGCCCTTCTCCTGGGTGTCTTTGCTGAGTGTTACAACTGAAATGCAGGAGAAACCCCAAAGGAAATGTGAGCTGAGAGGGATACAGCTCTCTGACCACGACCACAGAAAGAGATAAATGCAAACACCTTCCTCTGATGGCCTCACGCGGTTACCTGTTCTGTCCAGCCCTGGGGAGTCCAAGCAAATGCTCATTTCCAAAGGAATGTTAAGAGGCCTGACTTTTTCCTTCTTCTCACTGCTAAACCTTTTCCCTCTCCTGCACCCATACTCTGCTCCTGTAGTAGATTCTGTGGGTGCTGGGCCCAGATCCCCTTAACCAGTACCATGAGCTCACCTATGGTGAGGGGTAGCAGATAATGACTCACAGCTGCCTCCTTCTGCAGATAACTGCCTTCAGAGGACAGGAGCCATCTTGCCAGGAAGGTGAACATCCTCTCTGGCGGCCCACAGCCAATGCCTAATGGACATGGGGTATAAAAACCAAACTCCTTGCCTACAAGGGGATGGATGTTCTGCATGGCATGGGCTCCAGAACCTTCCTCCCGTGGATCAGACCAAGGCTAGGCCTTACCTAAGACCACATCCTGGCTAACCTCCTCCATCCTACCTTGTGGCAGGCTCTGTTTCTAAGGAACCCAACCTAATTCAGCTCGTCTCTCCTCAATCTGCCATTCCATATAACCCCCTCCTAGAAAAGCCATTTTAGCTGGTAGGCAGACTGCTTTGCTGCACAGCTGCCCTTTGGAGGTTTTGTGTAATCCTAACAAAATTCCTCTGTGGTTGACTCATATTTAAAGGGCAAGCGAGTCTCTAGTAGACATTTTCAGATCACTGGGAAGGAGGACATGAGGCAACGTGGAATAGTAGAGGGAGTACTCGTGTAGCAGTGAGCTGGAACTGTGTCCAGCTTTACACCCAACAATCTTCTAGACCAGGGGTCAGTTGGTGTAGCTCTTGGGTCATAGTTGACTCCTCTGTCAAGTGGACAGAGGGCAGAGATGAGCCCTAAAGGCCCTTTCTATTCTGCCATTCTACAACTTTAGGACTCATACTATTCTTTCCATATTTACCCAGAAGGAACACGCAGGAAGAGATGCATGTTGGCAGGAAGTGATATGTGGACAGAGTGGACCCTCAACTCAATTATTCATTTTCTATCTCCAAAGCAGAACAGCCACACAGATATTTTAGTGGTATTTATTCAGCACACAGTGCGTTCAAAGAACTACTCTTTGGTGGGAAACTGGCAGCAGGACTTCATTTTACTCTGGCAACCGCTCAACATCTGCTCTTCTTGGCTGTTTGCATTCATGAAACTATGTCAGAGTCTGTTGAAAAAGACAAAACCTGCTCAGATGAGAGCAGGACTCATTTGTAAAAGAGAGAGTGCTCATTGAATCAATCATAGTCCACATTGTTCATTTAAAGAATAGACTTCACTTGTTCTTCCTTTCCTTTTAAGCTTTCAAAGTGTGTTCACACCCATCCCTTCGACTGGTCCTTTTGGAGGCATTGTAACATATTATCATTTCTATTTAGAATATGAAGAAACTGAGGCAGGGAGTGATCATGTGGCTTGATTTTTAAGTGACAGGGAGTTAAAATCAAAAGCAGGTCCAGAGCACAGTGCTAGGTCTCAGCTGCCTGAACTCCTACCACACCACACTGCCTTTCAAAACAGTCTAGAGTTTACCTCAGTGTTTTTTAAGGTTTGTGGATAGAAAGTTTTCTAAGAAAGGCAGGTAATTGTTATAGAAAAGGAGGGGGGGGTCTACCATGAAATGAATTTTGGAAATACTGTGGTAAACAGGCTTCTTCACAAGGAGACATCTTGGAGCCTTGATGCTGCTCAAGCGTTCCAAGAGAAGGTGTGGCATGGAGCATTTCCAAACACGCCGGACCACGCAGCCCTTTACTCCCAGATCAGCTTGCATCTTGGAGAGCCCTCCAATAAGTCAGACTCATTGGTGCATATGATACCCTCAGTTTGGATGTTTGGATGGATGATTTCTGGGACCAAGTAGGCATAGACTACTATTCCAACTATTTCAGTGATCAGCAACCTAATACCCCAGTTTTGTTTGTGTGTTTGAGTGTGTGTGTGCATGTATGCTGGCAAGCCCTACTTGGTTGCAGGGAGTGTGATATGTAGACCTTTGGCTTTGAAAAGGTTGCTACAAAGGACTCACTGATCACTCTTTTGAAAAATTGATTCAGACGTCACCCTCTCAAAGGGTCCAATAAGCTAATTGGGCCTCGTGGTTTCCAACAATGTGAGTATTCAAGGTATACCAGTTCTGACACAGTCTGTAATCTCTTAGTCTTCTTTTTTTCAATTTTTTATTTTTAATTATTATGGGTACATAATAGGCATATATATTTATAGGGTACATATGATGTTTTGATGCAGGCATACAATGTGTATTAATCAAATCACGGTAATTGGGGCTTCCATCACCTCAGGTGTTTATCATTTCTTTGTGTTAGGAACATTCCAATTCCACTCTTAGTTATTTTAAAGCATACCCTAACTTGTTGTTGATTATAGTCACTTTGTTGTGCTATCAAATATTGTTCATTCTATCTAACTATGTATTTGCACCCATTAACCACCCCCACTATCCTTCCAAGTCTCTGGTGACCATCATTTTACTCTCTGTCACCATGAGGTCAGTTGTTTTAATATTTAGCTCCCACATACGAGTGAGAACATGTGAGATTTGTCTTTCTGTGCTTGGCTTATTTCACTTAACATAATGTTCTCCAGTCCCATCTATGTTATTGCAGATGGTAGGTTTAATCTCTTAGTCTTAAACTTAAGCCTTATTTAAGCTTCTGTCTTCTGAGAAGCTCTATAGCCCTCCAAAACAGATTGACATCCATCTATAATTACAAGCATTTGATTGCCCACATATAATAAAGTTTCAAGGATTGTAATGATTGCTTCCGCATAGACATATCACACCTCTTACAATTCAATACCAAATACCTGTGCTGGAATCTGATTTTGTGCCTCCCCAGATCACTCTCCCCTATATGTCCCTTGGTCCTGGATGTTGCTCAATGGGGAGCCCTGGCTGTTGGCAGTCCATTTCCTATCACCACTGGCAGCAGCCTAGGTGCCCTATGCAGACCTTATTGAATCCATGAAAGCTCGAGTCCTCATTTAGGGGAGTGTATGAAACACCAGGGCATTGGGGGGGGGCTGGGGCTTAGCCCTTTCCCAAAAGGGCTGAGTGGTGTAGGTTGGCGGTAGCCAGGAGGAGGATGGCGTTAACACTCAGTGAGACACCCTACTAGTTAGAGGCAAGAAGCAGAAGGAAGCCAACAGGAAAACTGCACCCCCATCCTCCTCCTGATAGATTGTTCTGAGGTGCAGTGGCTCCTCATGCCACCTCCAGAGCCCCCTAAGCAACTGGCTGTGTTTTGTTTTGGAACTGTGGATGGCTCAGAAAACACCACCTTTGACTTATTCTGCCTACTTCCCTTGGCATACTCTCTATGCCTTGGAATTATATCCCTCAGAGAAGCATTAGCATTTAAACCCTTCCTTTAAGCTCTGTTCTGGCAAGGAAGGCTGAAAATTCCATACGTATCTAAGAGTTTTTCCTATTTTTAAAGGAGTCATAATTTTAGCTCATGTATACTGAACCTTACTATACAGACTCTTCAAAAACGATACTTCCCACTGCCCATTTGATAAGAATAAAATTGTGATAAGCCATTGTCTATAACACTTTATTTATTCTTATTGGTCCTAAAGTTGATCTATTGCAAAGTCTCTTCTGCAGATGACAGATGTAAGTATTCATTAATAAAATAATTATGCTCTAGACTAGAATACGGCCAGATTTCATTACTGCTGAAGCATGACTAGCTCATGGTCTTCTACCCAATCCTGTTCAAGGGATAAAATATATTCAGATAAGGAGGAAGAATAGCATATGTACTATATTGTAGAGGCTACAGATTGCACATGGGCCTAGGGACACAGACAAATTAGTTTAATCATAAGTTTAAACAAACCAATTGAAAAAAGTGGTTAATTCTCTATCCTTCCATGGAACAATCATATAAAGCTAAATTTTTATGAAACTTCATTCTTTCTTGCAGCCCAGATAATATATAGTTCCCTGGACTGGAGGTGAGACCTTTTCAAACCCTCATCTACAGAGATGTTCCCATAAACATAGATTATTCCTATGAAATGTACTTCCATTGGCAGCTAGAAGTCCTCATCTTCTCAGAGGGAATTGTGAGAATCAAGAAAAAGAGAGCACGCTGTGCTACAGTAACAAACAAGCCAATTATCTCAGTGGCTTATAACAGTAAAAGCTCATTTCTCACTCTCCCTACATGTCCATCAAGGGCTGGCAGGGGCTGCATTCCAAGCCATCCTCCCTTTGCCAGCAGCCACCACCTGGACCATTGCCAGTCACCTTGGCAGGTAAAAGAAGTGTGAATTATGTGATGTATCTTAAAACTTCAACAAGGAAGAGGTGTAATTATTTCTACCCATATTTTAGTGAGATGGTCGGAAGGCTACACCTTATTTCAAAGGCGATGGGGAAAAATTGTTCCACCAAAGGTCCTAAAGAAGGAATATCAGAATATTTGCTTTCAGCTCTAATGACTGGGGCTCTATGCACTGTCATCAAAGGGAGAAATTATATCCTGGGAAAGGAAAGTCAGTAGCAGTTTGTTCCAAGTGCAGCTTGCCCTCTCAGAGGTCATTGTAGATATCCAGGTATTCAGATATTGGAAGGTGGTGTTGCCACACTTGCATGACATACTATCGACACTGCCACCCCTTGCCCCGGGCCATCTAGTGTAAATGTGTAAATTCTTGCTTAAAACCCCATCTAAGAAGGTGGCAAATTAAGCTGCTCCTCTCTGTGCTGAGCAGAGTGGATGGGGGAAAAGCAGAAACTTACCAGCCCCATTCTGGGGCCGGATGGTATTCAGAAATCATACCCCAGCATGTTCTCCACTGTGCTGAAGACTTACTTCTCTTTCTGCAGAGTGAACCCTGGCAGTACAATGAACTCCCTAATGATTTGGCATCCAGAGTACATTACACCCAGATTCATCAGTCTGCTCTGGAAAACCTTGCAAATGTAATCCCCAAGTTCTCTGCAGAGAGCATCCTGTCAACCTGGGAGTTGGCTTGTTTTCTGTGGTGTTTTCTTAGAAAAAAAAAAAAAAGCCATTTTCCAGAGAATTCCTTTGAATGGTTCCTATAAATCAGAGTTGAAAGATGTTGTGGCCAGAAGCCTTTTACAGAAATTTCTAGTCTTTCTTCTCCAGGCTTTTAAAAGACCACACATCTTCCGAAGCCATTAAAAAAAAAAATCTATCTAGGGCTGAGTAGAGAATCCTATAGAACATAGACAGAGGTGCATTTTCTTAAGAAAGAAAGAAAGAAAGAAAAGAAAGAAAGAAGAAAATCACAAAGAGTTTTTAGGTACAGAGAAGCTTCGATACTGGGCACATTTTTATAAGTCTAAAAAAAAGTTTTTGTTTCTTCTTCAACTCCATTAAATGGGGCAAAGGAGAAGAGCACATTTCCTGTTTTCTCCTTTGAGGTTATTCCCCCTTATGCTGTCCACGTGCCCAGGGGTTAGTGCATTAGCATCACCAAGCCCTGCCAAAGTTCTCGCCTCTCTGCTCGGATCCTCTCTGGGCTGCTTGGAAAGCAGGCAGCAGTTTAATGAGACACGCTCCCCTTGGAGACTCCTCTCCCCTCTAGGAATTCTGTAAGTGCTTTATATAAAACAGTAATAGGATGGTTCAGCCAGACTCTCTGGCTCAGATACACTAACTGGTGTTCCCTTGGGGAAGGAGGAGTAGGTAGCCGAGTGATAAGACCATTAGGACTGACTGTGCCCTGCGAGCTGGTGGTCCCTGAAGCCACTTTTCTTGCCCGTTGTAAGCATGAAAGGAAGTCAGGGAAAGGCTGATGAGAACAGACTTCCTGGTGGGCTATGAAGCTGCCCATGGACACACTCTGGATAATAATGGGCAGAGGATGATTTAGCATGATTGCTGTTGAACAGAGGCTGGAAGCCCTGGGCCTAGGAAGCCCAGAGGAGCTGCAGAGGAGAGATGAGTGAGAAACCGACAATGCCGGCCCCACATAGGTGTGTCGCCTACCCCTGGCATTGGCAGGAGCCAGGGGAATCCTGTGAGAGGCCTCGGCAGCACCTCCCAGGACGCCAGGACCCATCAGATAAAGGAGAGTCACAGCTGTGTAGAATTTCTCTCCACTTTCCACACCCACTACACTTTGTCCTCTGCATTCACAGATTTTTGGCTTTCATAGGACTCCAGGCTTCGGGAGTCCCTGACCTTCTGCCTTGTTGAGTTCTTTTTTTCTAACAGGTTGAGAATGTTGTTGAGATTTACTAATGATGGAGCAACGATTGGAATTAGGGAGACGTTAGCTAAAGCCGTGAGCAGTGTCGGAATGGGATGAGGGATGCCGATGAGACTGGGGACGGAAGCTAGAGGGCAGGAAAAAGAGTGGCCTGAACGAAGTTGTGCTTTCCTTTTTTTCTTCTCTTCTCCTTCTTTTTTCTTCATTGCGTGGTGTTGATCAATATCCCCCTATCAACTGCACACATGAGAAATTCTATTCAACCCATGGGATGATTTTAAGAATGTCCACAAATTCTTTGATATTCTTCCCTTTAAGAGATGGAGACAAATTCTCCTTCCCTCGAATGTGGGCTGGACTAAGTGACTTGTTTCTAAGAAATAGAATAAAGCAGATATGATAGTGTGTGACTTTAAAGACTGGGTCATAAAAGTCCTTATGACTTCCTGCTTACTCTCTTTCTCTGTCGCACTTGGAGCACTCATTCTGGGGGAAGCCAGCTGCCATGATATAAGGACGTGTGGGCAGCCCATGGAGGGCACTGCTCCATAAGGAACTGAGGCCTCTGGCCAACAGCCACACGGGTGCGCCATCTTGGAGTCAGATCCTCCAGCCCCAGGCAAGCCTGCAGCCCCTGTCAACACCCTGACTGCAACCTCACAAGAGATCCTGAGCCAGGTTACCAGTTAAGCCAGTCCTGAATTCCTGACACACAGAAATTGTGAGATACTATATGTTTGTTATTTTAAGCCATTAAGTTTTGGGGTGATTTGTTATGCAACAATAGATGACTAAGACAACTGGGATTGTAGTCCCTATGGCACAGACAGCAGCCTAAAGTAAGTAACAGATGACCAGAAGTAAGTCTGCACCAATGTTCCTCTAGTTAATGCCATAGTTTATTAGCATTTGCTTTCCTAAAACACCTCAAAAATCTGAACAGTGGAGAAAGGAAAGTGAGCCAAACGCTTTCCATTCTGTGCTTGGCCCTGGCAAAATGAATTAGCCATTTTAGAGCATCTCAAGATCCGTTTCTTTGTACTTTCCCTTGGGTCAAATGGAGAAGTCCTCAAGTTGAAGCTATATTCAAAGCTGTGGTTATGGCTTCATCTGATTATCATGTTAAAGTAAATTAGAAGACGTATTTTTCTATTCTGGATTTAGAGATTGTTAGATTAGCTAAATTGGAGCAGAGAGGAAGAAGAGGAGGAAAGGCAGAGCAGAAATGAGTAGGAATGAGACCTACAGTTTATATTAGCTTCTCTGTGAAGCATCAAAAAAAGTTAGCAAATTTCACATTTTAGCAGCCAGAGGAAAGGTATCCTCCCACAGTTCAAGTTTTTATGAATTTTGTCCCTAAGCTTTTCATACCCACCTTGATTTATTAGCCTTTCTCAGCATTATATCTTGTAGACCTGCCAGAAGAACACAGAGTGATGAAACATCTGGTAAATTTTCCCAGATCCTATTATGAAATATCTTCAATTTTCAATTCAGTGAAAAGTAAACAAGTCATTGTCTTCCCCAGAAGTGATTCACTTTGCTGTCAGAACCCATGGGCCGTAGGCAATGGGGGTTTCAGAGTCCCTCCTCGGGCTGATGAGCATGCGGTGCCCATCTTTTGCAGTCGGGGTTAGCCAGAGGGGTCAGGTAACTCTTGGATGCTTCACCTAAACAAATACATCTGCTTGCTCAGTGAAGTGGTTGTTTTTTAATTTCCAAGTGATGTGCTTTGTTGCTGTTCAGGGGTCACTTATGAATTGACATTACATCAGCAAACAGTAATTGCTTAATTTCTGCAAAAATACCTCTTTTCATTTCCATTCCAACTTCCCAACCCTGGAGCGAGCGTGTGTGCACATGCACACACACACACAAACACACAGCTAGGCTTGAAAAAGAAAATGTAGTTAATGTGGCCACCTATAGCTGCTTGTAGTATTGCATCGCCATCTTTTTTCCCCAAAGGAAAGCATCCCAGCAGATCTTTCTGACAGCAACCTGTACTGAACTTAAGTTAAAATGCACATTTCTGAAACCTTTGTATTCATTGAACAGAAAACAATGCCCAATAACTGGAAAAGAGACTAATCTTGGTGACTATTTCCAGGGATTCTTTTTCCAACAAGGCATATTTATAGACATAACATATAGAGATCCTATGCAGATACACTTGAGTGACAGACAGGGAGGACTGAACCATAAGGACTTCATACAGGCACGTACTAGCTTCAAGTGCAATGAGCATCTGCCAAGAGACCAAATGACTCAGAACCAGATGATTTTATAACAACACATATGGAGAAACTGAGGTTGAATGTGGGAAAGAAATTTGGTTAGTGTTTCACATAAGTGATGTCAGTGTGGTGCAAACAATTCAGATGTAGGAAGTGGGAAAAAAGGCAAAGATAAACACTTCCAGGATCGGAGTGGGTTAGCTTGATCCTAAAATCACTGCAGCAATCCCATTGCAGAAACTCAGAAATGACCCACAACAGGACATTTGAACCACGGCTAGCATCTGGTCCGTTTGAATCATCTGAGGCTGTCTCCATAGTTCAGCAAATGGAACATCTTCTTTGACGAAGATGAGCTCTATGATTGAGTCTTTTTAACACCTCCATATCAAGCACAGTGCTGGGAACATAATAAGCATTCAATAAATGTTTGCTCAAGAAAAGACGGACTAGTTTTCATCATTTTGGATCACACCTCTGCATTAGCTGTCTACTTCTTGCTTTTCTCCTTCCTTTTGAAGCTGAATGAAGGCAGAAGGGGGCTCAACCCCTCCCTAAATCTCCTTCCTTGATACAAGCAAGCCTGCTGGAAACCCTCAGACTTTAGGGTCTCTAGTGACATTGTTCATGCAGCTTCTCTTTCTTTCTGTCTTTTTGATTTCACCTTAATAAGCACTAAGCCTATTAAGGCTTCCACCCGGGGAAGCAAACGGGGTGGGGGTGGGGCTCAGAGGAAGGAACACAGCCTGCATTTTGCCCTTCCTTTTCTCTGGGAGCCAAATTATGTTATTTCTGTAAAAGCATCTCTTCTCTTTTCCTAGTCATCTCTTGGAGCTGATGGTGGATCACCTCAGCATGGGGGCTGCTTATCTTGGTGGGGACCTGGTCGTGGGCTTTTAAAGTTGGCCCAAGCTGAGCTGGCTGTTTGCACTTCTTAATGCTATTTATTTAAAAAAAAAAAAAAAAAAAGGGAAGAAGCTATAGCTGTCTCCTCTGGTGCACTGGTGTAGAAAATGCTAGTGAACATTTTCATTTTCAGCTCCAGTTTCTTAATCCCTTGCAGGAGAAGGAAGATAGTAGGCCAGAAAACTCAGGACTTCACAGGCCCCACACACACACTCAGCTTTGTGTGAATACTGTAACACAGCACCAGGAAAGTAGGACAGAGGCATGGGAGAATGTCTAAAGGCAGTCTGAGAGTGCTCCAATCAGCAGCATTTTCTTCTATGACAAATAGTTATCCTTTTGGTTAAACCTGTTTTAAAATGCTAATCCAGGTTTGTTTATAGCTGGCCTCAGCCAGCAAGCCCACAGGCTTGGCCAGGCCAGGCATTCCTGAGTCAGAAGTCTCGGTGGAAGAAGAGTTTGCCACAATATAAAACCAAAGCAGTAGATGCTAAAGCCAAGAGCAAGTAGCCTTGGTGTTTTTCTTTTTATTTGAAATGAAAAAATTTGGCAAAGCAATTCCAAAACAGATTTGGGAGACCGGGGTACAGATAACAGTGGTCAGGAAACATTAGATGAGGCAGTACAGAGAACTTTGATTCCTCCACTAGCCCCCTCATGTAGGATCAGAAAGGAGAGCCGGTGTGAAAGCCCCCAACCAGCTGTAAAGCATTTAATACAAGCACGTGGGCTCACAGTGTGTTGGCTGCCGAGTGATCATCTTAGTGGCCAGAATTGCTGCCCCTTAGTTCAGCTCATATGCGTGGGCCTTGCTGGCCTGGAGGAAGGAACCCAAGTGAGAGAGGCAGATACTGGCTCATCTCATCTCAATGCCCATGATACAGAAAAATTAAGACCTGAAAAATAAGAAAGCAAAAAGTGGCCACACAACCAGGCAAGAGGAAATGCAGACAGGGTGGGTTAGCTGCGTATTCTCCTTCCTGTTCATTTCATTCTAAGTTAAACGGGTGTTCTGTAGAATGCTGAGCTTCCACAAACATCTAGCCTAAATGTCCCCAGTATCAGGAGAGCAAATTCAAAGTTTACAATAAATAAATTAAAAGGATGGAAAAAAATATTGTATGAAATGGAAGGTAGATTTTTACCAAATTGGGTAGGGGTGTCTGTGTGTGTAGAGATCTGAGTGAAGGCAGGTACCACTCTTTTATTTAAAGGATTCTTGGTTAAGAAGGGAAGGGCAGGGCCTGGAATGGGGTTATCAAGATGAAAGAGCCTCAATTACTGTGCATAATAAGGCAACAATGAGGCCAAGAACTTGCCATCATGTGAAATGAGGTTTTCATTTCCTCTGTGCCGGTCTCAGTACCAGGCTGGGAAAGAGAGGAAAGGAGAATCAGTAAGGATAGCACAGGCCCCAGCAATAAGAAAAGGCAGCCGGGACCTAAGGAAGGAGCTCCAAGGAGCGGATTCTGAGGACAGAGAGCTGCCAACGCTGAGAGTTCAGCAACCGTGATGTTCCACAACTGCTCTGGTCCAAACGTGTTCCCCCTATATTCATATGTTGACATCCTGACCTCTTTGTGATGGTATTGGGAGGTGGGGGCTTTGGGGAGGTGATTTGAGCATGGGGGCAGACCCTCATGAATGGAATTAGTGCCCTTATAAAAGAGACCCCAGAGAGGTCCCTGGTCCCTTTCACCCTGTGAGGGCTCAGCGAGAGGATGGTGGTCTAGGAACCAGGAAGCAGGCCCCTCCCCAGACACTGAATTGTCTCGATCTTGAACTTCCGAGCCTCCAGAATTGTGAGAAATGAATGTTTGTTTTTATAAGCCATCTGGTTCATGGCATTTTTGTTATATCAGCCTGAACAGACTAAGATGACAACCAATATTAATCTCTTTCTAGTATGTGCTACAATGGCTTCCCATGCCTCCTCATGCTTTCAGTGGATTTGATGAACCATTAAGTTTAGGATCCACCTGGTGACAAGGCTTTGTGGGTGGGCTGCACTCACATTGCAGGTCCCAGAGCTCCAGAGGTCATAGGGGACTGAGAAAGTGAGCCAGGTATGGCGAGTGCTGACAGATGACACCAGGACACATGGGGACCATGCAGGAATTCTCAGAAATGTGTGGGACGACACTTAAGGTGTGGTCATGAGAAGGAGGAATAGGCTGAAGCTGTCTTATTTTAATAGTAAAGCCAAAGCTAACTCAGAAGTCTAGGACTTGAAGATACTGTGTTGTATGACTACTGATGCTACTCACGTTGATGGAAAACACAGATCCCATTTTGTTCTGCGAGCACAGCGGTACCCTACCTGCACAGCAAGGTGGACAAACCACGTCTCTTTTCAGAAATGCTGATTCGGCTGCCCCTGCCCTCCTCCATATTTCCTAGGCATAATTCCACTTCCTCAGCTCCCTAACTCCTCTCCTTTAATCTTCTCCTCAAATCTCCTTGGCTGTGTAGCAATTAGCAAGCCTGGTGGTGCAGGTCCTGAGGAGCCTGGGGGCTATGCTGTCAGCAGCTCCACGCCAGCCAAGGAGGGTGGGAGGCTGTAATGATTTATTGAATTTGTTATTTCCACCAATATGAGTAAGTAGGCCAGAAATAAAATGATTGGTGGAGAGCTTTAATGTAATACCATACTAAATATATAATGGTATAAGGTTAAATTGCTTTTTGCTATCCTCTCTTTTTGTCTGACATTTTGTGTGATATTATCTGGTGATATATATTTTCCATCATTAAACCAGATACAATGTTACTTCTTCATTGTTCTGAGACTTCATTAAATACTTCATTTTGGTTCTATAAGTTGCTATTTTTTTTTGAGGGGGGTGGATTTACTGCTATTCCCTTTTATCATTATTGAGCTGAATAAACATATAGATATTGAGCTTTTATAAATGTATATACCCTTGTAACCACTACCATAATCAAGACATAGAATAGCCCCATCATCCTGGAAAGTTGCCTGTGTCCCTTTCCAGTTGCTCCCAACTATCTCACTTTCCAATTACTCCCAATTACCTACCAGGTAACCACTGTTGTGATTTCAAAGGTCAGTTTCGTCTTGTCTTAATCTTCATATAAATTGAAGCATTCTGTATGTAGTCTTTGGTGTCTGATTCTTTTTCGTGACAAGTTTTTAATATGCATCCATGTTGGTGCATACATCAATGATTTGTCCATTTTTATTACTGAGCCATATTCCATTATGTAAATGTACCACAATTTGTATATTCATTCTCCTGTTGATGGACATTTGGGTAGTTTCCAGTCTGGAGCTATGGTGAATAAAGCTGCTATAAATATTCTTATGCAAGTCTTTTTGTGAGTATGTGTTCATTTCTCTTGGGTAGGATAGAATTGCAAGATCAAAGAATAGATGTATGTTTAACATTGTAAGGAACTGCCAAACAGTTTTCCAAAGTAGTTACAATATTTTTCATTTCCACCAGCAGAGTATGAGAGCTCTGGTTGTTCCACATCCCCTCGACACATTCTTTGATTTCAGCCATTCTGGTAGATGTGAAATGATATTTCATCATAGACTTAATTTTTATTTCCCTTATGATGATGTTGATTCTATTTCCTTGTGATTATTGGCCATTTGCATATTTTCTTTCAAGAAGTGTCTACTCAAATGTTCTCCTCATTTCATTATTGAGTTGTTGTCTTTTTATCGTTTGTTTATAAGAAGTTTATATACATTCTAGATAAAGTCGTTTGCCATATTGTGACTGTGTTCTCCAGTCTGTGGCTTGCCTTTTCATTTTCTTAACAGTATTTTTTAATAAGAAGTTTTTAATTTTGACAAAGTCCAATTTATCAACTTTTTTCTTTTATATGTAGTATTTTTCATTTCCTCTAGGAAATCTTTGCTTACCTGTTTGAGTGACTTTTTGACTGAATTTTTCTAAAGAACATTTTAAAAGTGTTCTCAATAATAAAAATTACCTGATTACTCATGTTTACAAAAATATTTTTTATTATTTTTATTTTAGTTACCCAAATGCAGTGGTATGCTGGTAAACTGACTTTCTGGGGGACAGGAGAGGCCCTGATTTATAGTATGTGCCAATTTCCATGCTATGAATACTCCCACCATGATTGATTTCAAACCACCAAAGGTTCAAAAGCTGACTTGCGAAATTCCTGAATATTTGACAGTCAGCTCCCATTAGCCATCATCAGCCCCTCCGGCACACCACTGCAATGCCACATGAAAATGTGGCAAATGGTAAACCCTTGGGGAAGAGTTGTTCTTGGGAATATTGGCAAGATGCCATGTTTTGAGGGACACTTGGTCACCCAAATTGGAGCGTCAGTGACCATGACTGACTACAGAGTCTGATCTGTCTTCCAGCTGTGGCCAATATACACAGAAGTACAGATAAGAGTGATGTGAGAGTTAAAAAGATAAACACTTAAAATGAGGAACCCACTGTCCTGGAAAATTAGTATAAAAGCAGAGGGTGTGCTGATATTCTAATTATTGGGGAGATCAAGAAGCAATTTTCTTCTGAAAATACTAAAAGGAAACTGAATGGGAGGAGGGAGGACTTCATGGGCTCGTGCTGGAGGATGAACATCGGCACCATAGACAAGGAAGCAGAATAGAGACCAACAGGGAATGAGCCGTGGACATCTCTTCTCCTAGTTAATTCACTTGGAGCAGGAATTAAACACTAAACAGCAACAGCCAGTGAGCAGGTAAGTGGACATGTCTCATCCACAGCTGCTGTGTATGGCCAGGGGACATGCTGAAGTTGTGCCAAAAGAAATGACCATGGGATCAAGACATCTTTGAGTAATAAGGAAGAGTCTCACAGATTACTTTCTTCTCATCAGAAATATAAGAAAATTTATAGTAACCTCCTACCGTAGTAGTAAAGAGAAGGGGGCATTTCATAGCCATCATTCCTCAAAGAATTTTTATAATAGAGTAGGAAAAACCTGGAGATTTGCAGCGGCACATGGTTCTCTATAGCGGCAATAACAGAAATAGTGCACAGGGAACACATTTTGAAAACCTAAATTCTTTCAAAACTAAGTTTTGAGCAATTATAGACTGAGATTTACAAGTATTTCCAGTTTATATATTAAAGTTATTTTATTTATTTTATTGATATACTATATGTGCAAATATACATATTTAACTTAGGTTAAATCATCATGATAAAGTGAATCCACTTATATTCACCACCAGGCTTATACAGCTGGCCCTCCATATCCATGGGTTCAGCATCTGTGGATTCTGAAATCCACTGATTGAAAATATTTTGGGGAAAAGCATAATACAACAAAAAATATGAATAAAAAATACACTATAACTACTATTTATATAGATTTTACATTGTATTAGGTGTATTATAAGTAATCTAGAGATGGTTTAAAGTATATGGGAGGATGTATACAAATACTACACCATTTTACATAAAGGATTTGAGCATATGCAGATTTTGGTATCCATGGGGGTCCTGGAACTAATCTCCCACAGAATACAGAGGGACGACTGAATAATGAAACTTCACCAAAGCCAATACTTGGTATTCGTCCCTTGATCCATTTCCCTCACTTCCCTCCATTCATAGAGGAAACTTTTCTTCATTTCAGGCCCCAGTGGTTTTCCTAACTTTACTGCCTGCTCAGCCATGAACTAAAAAGATGATGTTGTTGTTGTTTTATAATTTATCCCACAGTTGTGTGTGTCCTGTATTAAAAAAGGTATCTCTGTAGCACTGGTATGCCACATTTCTGGAAAGTCCATATAGTTTTTAGAATCACTAAATCATAGACTTGTAGTGGACATGCTAGTCAAGGGGCTTACCCTTCCTGAGCCCTTTCTCAGAAAAGCTACCCCACCCTCTCCAGCTGAGTAAGCAAGGAGCATGTTACCTTGTCCACACCCCACTCCTGTTAACAGCTGATTGCATGAACTTTAGACACCTGAAACAAGCAAGGCTCAATGATAAGAAATGGAGAAACAGAGATTGAGTTAGTTCATTTAGGCCACTAGGTTTGAGAAGGTATGTAGAATTGGGGCTGTGGGTACCACTTTCTCTGTTTTTTACTGTGTTCTGCAGAAAGAAAGGGTGAAGGGGAGGTACTTTCTAGTCTTACTGCCTCATGATTTCCAGCAGTACTTCTTGCCTATTGGGAATGTGTGCTGCTCTTTTATCTTTTCAGTGACTGCCTCTTTTCAAAATTTTTGTTTGAACTAGTTTTAATGGGTTTCTGTTTGTTGAACTAAGTATTCCTGATAAAGACAAGGTTGAGGAGAAAGAAAATGTGGATAGAAACTGTAATGGCCCAATGTGAGAGTATACAAAGGGCTAGGCAGGAAAACATAAACCTCTTCAAGTATTTCCAACAGAGAGAATTTAATGCAGGGAGTTGGTAACCCAAGTAATGGGGGAGCTGAACAACCAACCAGGAGATGATGAGAAAATCCAGAGATTAGCAACAGCAGGAAGCCACTATCACACCTAGGCAAGAAGGACAAAGGGAGGAGGAGGTGTTACTGGAACCAAGGGTTTGTGTGATGTTGGGGGATCTCAAACCTTGAAGGGCCTGTCTGGTGAGAGCTGGAGCCAAGAAGGAGACATGACTACTGCCAGAGAAACCACCGAAGGCAGAACGGGAGGGGAGAAATAGCTGGGCTTCTTCCTTCCCACTGTCCTGCGATATCATAGTAGTGCCTTCCACTAGGTGAATTCAGCCAGAAGTCAACTGACCCCAAGACCTATAATGCAGAGCAGAGCAGAGGAAGGAAAGGAATGAGTCCAGGGTCCAGGACCAGTACCATGTGGAAGCAAGGCATTCTTCTCTCCTCTTCAGCAGAATTAAATAACCATGAATATCATGCATATGAAAAAAACTTAAATGTCCAGCAATAAATAAGTGGTTAATTAGTTGTGAGATATTGTGTGGGCTTTAAAATAATATTAAAAACAATTTGTAATTATATAAGAAACTATTAAAAGTTTAGGGTTAAGTAAAAATATAGAAAAATATTGCATATAATTTCAGCTACTTAAATAAGTTTTCTACTTGTTTATATATAGAAAACAAATAGAAGTATGTATGTCAAAATGTAAACATTGTTCTATGTTGAGATTATGGGTCTTTGTATTTTATCATTTATACATATATTTTTTGCATTCAGCAAATTATAAACACTGAGCCTCTCTTTTATAAATGAAAAAAAAAAAAGATTGTCCTTATCACCATCCAGAACATGGAATCCACTGGGGTCATGAGTGCAGCTTTCAGGAATTTTATCTGCCATTTGGAGACATGACTATTAGAAATAGTAGTTTTGATGCTCTCATCTTCCTATAGGATTACATTTTACAAAGCACTTTTACTATTTTTTTCTTTATAATAATCCCATGAGCCAGGTTTTTCTGTCTTGCAGAGCAGATAAAGAAATAGAAATGGTATAAGATCAGATTAGTAGTAAAAGCAAGAGCCAAAGTCAGAGCATTGGCCTTGGTATCCCTTGTCAAACACCATGAGAGTCATTAGTGCTCTTGTCAAACCATTTCATAGTTTCCTCTTTCAAGACACATGGTAGGAATATATTTCTCCACCTCCTGGGAAGTATGGACACATGACTTGCTTTGGTCAATGAAATGTGAGCATAAAAGATGCTTATACTTCCTGGTAGAAACTTTAAAAGCCAGTGTGCAATTAGTCACTGTCTTTTTATACAACCATGGTCATCATGGGAACACATTTTGAAATGAAGCCTCCATGAGTCTAGCTCCCCGAGAACCCCATCTATACACCTGCTATGGGCATGTAGTATGAACAACAAATGAGCTCCATTGGGTTAAGTCATTGAGATTTGGAGGATGTTTGTTTGTAAAGCCTAACCTAACCAATTTTGATCAAAATAAAAATTATATTCTTCACAGCATTAGACCGTGTATCTGATATTTCTATCCATTCTCAAAGATAATTGAATGGTGACCATTTGTATAAATACCGCATACTGTGAACAAAATTAGAGAAGACTAGTCAAATATATATATGTTATAATAATTATCTAGAGTAATTTCATGGTAAAGAAGTAATTATGCAAATTCAAAAAAAGATGGAAATAACAAATTGCAGTTTGGAAAAAACTCTTAGCACTGCCTTTTTGCTCCTCCTTTTCCCTTCTTTAAAAAATATTTATTGGTTTCCTTCCTTCTTGCATTGAAAAGCCATTAAGGCAGACCCACGTATGTAGGTGATCTAAAGCAGGCAGACCCAAGAAGGAGTTGGGCTTACAAGCAAGGCAGGTGGCAGCCGGGGGGGTCAGGAGATTGGTTATGTACAGGCAGACTGAGATATTGGGAGCCACTGGGAGCCAGGTTTCTCACTGTCAGGGAAGAGAAGTATAAATATGGAAGGGAGAAAGCCAAAACAGACCTTGTGATATTGGAGTGGAATTGGAAGTAGCAGTGAGAACTCATGGTTTTCAATATAGTTGAAAAATAATAGAATAATATAGGCTACACGCACACACACACACACACACGAATGGTCCCCAGGTGTCAGAGATAGAACAAGATGAGTCTGAAGGTGAGTCTGGAACATCTTTGTGACAGAAAGAAAGAAAATGGTCAAAGAGTGATGAGGACATGACAAAAGTTTATATACATAGAGTCTTCCATTAGCCAAACTTGGACAATTTGAGCATCAAAATAAATAATGATATTAGAATGGATTATAACCTCTTGAATAAAATAGACAGCTAAGACTTTACACTGATATAAAGGAATGAATAAATTAATGAACAGAAAGAGAAAGTTCTTCCTTATGATAAGAAGCCAAGTAGTAAGTGTAGAAGGAACAATAGTATTGGAAAACCACCATTCAGCAACCATCACAGAATAACTAATTCAGGCAAGAAACATATCGATGGGTGCTAAAACTTGTGGGTAAAAGCTGAATGAGGAACAGGATTTCCCACAGTGTCAAAGTATCGCCCACAATATATCTATTAATTACAAAGAAAAAGAAGAGTCATTTTACAGTGAAGAAACTTGGCAGGCACCATTTCAGTCAAATGATGGAAGTTAACAGAAGCTGTCCTCTTTCCAATGCATCCTATCCCATGGCACACGATGTCTATTTGTCCACAGGATAGGACACCACTGGATAGGATGCATTGGAAAGAGGACAGCTTCTGTGATATTCCCTCCACAAAACATATAACTGGGGTCTAATCCTGAGGAAATTTTGGAAAACCCAGATTGAGGAACATTCAACAAAATGAGTAATCTATGATCTTTAAAAATGTCAAGGTCTTGTGGTCAGGGAAGACTAAGGAACAAGCATATGTGGGAGGTTTTTATACTCTTCTTGCAACTCTTTTGTAAGTTCAGAACTGTCAAAATAAAATATTAAACAAATCTCTTGGTGTGGCACAACAGGTTCACAGCAGCCAATCAAGGAGGCAGGGAGCTGGGGAGCAGAAGGGGGATGCTGTGCCCGAGCAGAGGTCTTCAGGCATTGCCAGCATTTCTCACTGTATTACCCAACAATGTCAACCCTCTTGTGAACTCCTACTGTTCCATTGCATAAGTGGGTGATGGGGAATGATGATGGGGCTGGCTGGGTAAAGAGGCTTTTCAATCGCTGCAAATTCCGTTTTGAAGGGTCAGATAAGAGAAAGGAATTCAGTGAACACCAGCCAAGGAAGCAGGAGGAGAAGGGCACAGCAGGTAAAAGAAGCAGAGTTTAAGAGCAGACAGCAGCCTTGGTGAGAAGAGCAGGAGTGGAGGAGGCAGTGGGTGGTGAACAGGAGCCTGCGAAACAAAAGAAGGTTAAGGTAGGGGCTGAGAAGCCACCGATAGATAGCCAGGGTGCTAGACTGGGGTAAAGGGGACAGACCAGAGAACCAAAGCAAAAATATGTAAAAAGTAAAGACAAAAAGTAAAAATATGTCAAGTTGATAAGAAGCAAAAGGTCAGCAGGGCCTCACAGAGAGAGGTAGATTATTTATTGGTGTTAGAAAGTGAGATTATAGAAAATTGAAATAAATTCTGTGCTTGAGAGTTCATGGGAAAGGCTGACAGATGGGAGACAGAAATATAAATTCCAGGAAAGGAGAAAAAAAAAAGCACAGCTAGAAAAAGCAAAGGACTGCACATAGCTGATAGTATAAAGATTATACTACCTGGAATGTGATAAAGCACAAAATTTGGAAAGACAATAGCCTAGTATTCAAAAGCAGTAGGGAAAAAAAATAGAGATATTTCCCTTTAAAATTGCATCCTAAGGACAAGAAAGAAGCTGTTCAATATCTTACTCTGTAAATAGATGAACATGCAGTGCTTAAAACATCATTTTGGAATCAGAGGGAACAAGAAGAAAGAGGAAAAGGTTCAAATGACATTTCTAGTCGGGAACCTCGGGTTTCGGATCGCACTGGTGGGAAGATACACAGAGTGTGCTTTGCACGGCCGAGGGCATTCATCCCTGGATCCTCAGTACCTGATACAAGGTCCAGTCACACAGCACCTGCTCAATAAATGTTGTTTTAACTATCTAAAGAATAAAAGTTTCCCTTAAAAATAAAGGCAAATAAAGAAAAAGGGAGGGGACTATATCATTAGATGAAATTTCTGGGAGAGTATCAGGAATAAATAATTATGGAGTAAAAAGTTACATTAAGGCTACATTTTAGGATTTCATTTTAAAACATTTTGAAACAAACGGTTGCAAAGATTATAGCCAGCAATTTACCACTGTAAATTGTTTTTGTAGAACTCCTAGCCGAGGTGAATGAATGTATCCAGAACCACCCCTACCCCTTCTTCTATGAAATGCTTTTCCCTGGTCACTTTCACCCACTGCCTGCTCCAATGAGGTGGTCCTAATGTAGGTAGCCCACCTGCAACCACTCAGTCTACCCCAAAGACTCCTGCAGACATGTCCTTTTCAAACTGACGGCCCCCTGCAGCCCTCTGCCTAAGCAAGGCTCTGGCTGCAGAGGATATTCAGCCAGAGTGTCCAGGGAGCAGAATGCTTGAGAGGTAGTGCCCTTGGAGTGACCCTCAACCAGTGAGGATGGAAGATGGTGGTTGAATATCCCAAGGTCCACAGCCCTGACTGGATGCAATTCTGAGATATATTTCTCACAGTCTCTCACAGGGTCCACAGCATGGTTGAGTCACAGATGCCAACTGCTCATTACCGCACTCTGTACTGATCTTCTTCCTGCCTTAATGCCCCACTTTTTAAGGGTCTTCCCTGGGACCACCCCCCAAATAAATGACTTGCACTCAAACCCTTATATTAGGATCTACTTTGGGGGAAAACCAGACAAAGATGCCCCAGGAGTGGGAATGTGACCAAAACAAGGGCAGTGGGCAGTAATAGTCCTGACTTGAATTTTTAGAAATTGGAACTGAGGGGGAAAATCCCCTTCTTGGTGGAGAAGCTGGGAAAATGAGAATAGTTGCTCATGATGATCAGGGTCCCAGTTTGGCAGTGAAAGCTGGTATGGGTGAATGTACCCATCTGCCCACCCGTGTATATTACATTGTACATTCTAGGCAACATTAACAGGATGTGAGGGGTGACTTCTCTAAGTTTCATCAGAGGTCCCAAGGCTTGATTTTAATACAAAAGTTTCCAAGTATCCCCCCACCACCACCTTATTGGGATCCTCAGCTCAAAAGATTTTAAAAATATTTTTGTCAAATATTAGTTTATGCCACCTTTAAGTTGTATAGGGGAGAAGGTGAATAACACATTGAGGGCTCTAAAAGTTGTAGCACCTCAATGAGCTACCACTACACACCCACTAGAGCAACTCAAATTGAAGTGCTAGTGAGATTGTGCAGCAACTGGAACTCCTGAACACTGCTGGTGGAAGTGTAAAATGGTACAACTACTTTGGAAAGCACTTTGGCAATTTCTTAAGATGTTAACCATATAGCCATCATATCATTCCATTTCTAAGTATTTATACAGAAGAAATGGAAGCATATGTTCACACAAAGACTTGTGTATGAATGCTCGTAGCAGCTTTCCATGTAATAGCCAAAAACTGGAAGCAACCCAGATGTAAGTGTGGTACATCCATACAATGGAACACTACTCAGCAATAGAGAGGTTGTTGCTATATTCAAACACATAACAATCTGGATGAATCTCAAAATAATTATTCTGTATGAAAGAAGCCAAGCCAAGCCAAGCCAAAAAAAAAAAAGGCAAACTGATTCCATTTACACAAAAGTCTAGAAAATGCAAAGCAAAACAACAGACCAGTGGTTGCCTACAGCCATGGGTCAGGGAAGGATGGATCACGGAAACTTTTGGGGTGATGGAGATGTCATTATCTTGATTATCATGATGATTATGAGGATTTGCATATAAGTTCATCGAATTTTACACTTTATGTTCAGTTTTTTTGAATGTCACTTATGCCTCAATAAAGCTATAAAAATGAGAATGCAGATTTTTGGGGGAGGGGAGTTGGTGTGCCATATATTCCCTCCCAACCTCCCTTGTGAGGATAGGAGGTGGATCCCCCCCACCTCTTTAAGCCATGTGAAAAGGGCTTTCAAAGTATCACTCAGAACGTTTGATATATATCTTCTGGAATTTGAGGGAGGAAGAGGATGGTACCTGATTCACATCTAAAATAAAATATGAAAATAAGACACTGTGGTTCTATCAGCCTAAGGGGGCAGAAGCAAGAGAGAGGAGGCCTGCATGGGGGGTAGATGTGCTTCCACCAAAGTGGTGGGCAAAGTGCACGTTTCCTGTGGGCCAGGTAAGGACTTCAGGGAAAGGAGCCAGACAAGGTCATCTTGCAGGAACTACACAGGCAAAACTGTACAGTGAGGCAACCCAACAGACAGACCCTGCATGCTGCCTGACTCCTAACAATTTGGGGACCCTGAGGCCCACATACCATATGTCTAAACACATTATAATCAAACTAACTAACATAAATAAAATGTGTTCCATCCCCTTATCTTGACAAATATGCCTTCATCAACACCTTGAAGTCTGGATTTGAATTTGGGATTTTCAGACATCACAGAATCCCTGACTAGCATGTGATGTTCAGGCAGACCCAGGTCTCCGTTATTGGTCCTTTGGCTCTGATGGATGCACCCGACTCCTCTCTTCCTTCCTCACTCCTGACTCCATCCCTCACTATGAAGGGGCTTTTAGCCATACTTGTGGATACTCCAACTGTGTGTCCAAGCTCTATTCCATGCCCACCAGCAGCAGCCTGCTGGGCCATGGGTATGGACACCAGAAGCACAGTCTGCCCCCAGAAGGAAGGATGCAGGAAGAGGCTTGCGCAAGCTCCGGAAGCAGGCTCAGGGACACTGGGCAGGAGATGGGGGCCCTCGGTACCAGGAGCATGGTCTAACAGTGAAAAGAGGGCTTATACTATATGCCATGTGCCCCTGGCTCCACCAACTCCTTGCCCCAAGAAGGAGGCAGCCAGAGCTGGGCCACGTAGTTTCCTCTTAAGGGCAGGGCCCAGGGCTAAGGCTCCTCTTGCCTGTGCTCAGGAGTGGGCTGTGGGGCATGGACTCCTGAAGGTCTGGGGCTGATGGGTGCTGTCAGTGACCAGTGGGAGACAGCACTTCCTGCTTCAGGGAATGGCAGTCAGAGGCCTGATGGGAAAAGTACCTGAAGATACTGCAGACATGTCACCTAAGCAAAAGAATCAGTACATTTACATCAGCCACACCCAGAAAATACCAATGCCAAGGTACAAGGGCACCAGCTGTGAACTTTTTCCTGTTATACCTTTGACTCCTCAGGCTCAGTCCTACCAAGGAGTAGCAGGAGGGGGGAAGGGAACAGAAAAGAAACAGACCATGCCCTCCCTGCCCTTCTACACATTCCAGCTGCGGATGATGAGAGTTTAGAATTTTGTTCTTAGGCTGGGCTGGCATTTCATTATCTAAAAGTAACTGCAAAAGCCCTGGATCCTGCAGGAGATTTGACCAGACTGGAAAAGAGTTAACAGAGTGGGTTTGCAGGAGAGATAGGGAAGAATAAAGTTACTTCCTGCTTCATCCCTATTGAGTTCATCCCTTTATACATATTTATATTTATTTGGGAGGGGAAGATACCTGATGATGGTCAGGTCCCTGCATCCAATTGTCCCTGGTTTATGTGGTCAGAATATTCTCCATTTTGCCTAAGCTAGAGTTGAGTTTTGATGTCTTTGACCTGAAAAGGATTCTGTGAAACTCAATCTCTCTTGTTGAAGCAGGCTATAAGTATGAAGGTCTGTTAACCATTTCTAACCAATCTTAAGAGAGTACTACATAATGAATAGATGTGGTGACAGTGGGCGCCCTAGTCTTGTTCCAGTACTTAGGGGAAATGCTTTCAACTTTTCCCCATTCAGTATTATGTTGGCTGTGGGTTTGTCATATATGGCCAAATTGGGAAAAAGGAGGTCAAGCTATCACTTTTTGCTGACAATATGATCTTGTATCTAGAAAACCCCAAAGACTCCACCAAGAGACTTCTAGAATTGATAAATAAATTCAGCAAAGTCTCAGGTTACAAAATCAATGTTCACAAATCAGTAGCATTTGTATACACCAATAACAGTCAAGCTGAGAGTCAAATCAAAGACTCAATACTATTCATAACAGCTACAAAGAAAATAAAATACCTAGGAATATACTTAACCAAGGATGTGAAAGATCTCTACAAGAAGAACTAAGAAACACCAAGGAAAGAAATTGCAGATGACACAAACAAATGGAAAATCATATCACACTCATGTATGTGTAGAATTAACATTGTTAAAATGTCCATACTACCCAAAGTGATTTGCAAATTCAACCCAATCCCCATCAAAATGCCAACATCATATTTCACAGATCTAGAAAAAATAATTCTATGCTTAGTTTGGAACCAGAAAAGAACCCAACTAGCCAAAGCAATCATAAGCAAAAATAATAAATCTGGAGGCATCACATTACCAGACTTCAAATATACTACAATGCTATAGTAACCAAAACAGCATGGTATTGACATAAAAATAGAGATATAGACCAATAGAACAGAACAAAGAACCCAGATATAAAACCATCTACATACAGCCAACTGATCTTTGACAAAGCACACAACAACACACACTGGGGAAAAGAAGCCCTATTCAATAAATGGTGATGGGAAAATTGGATAGCCACATGCAGAAGAATGAAACAGGATGCCATCTCTCATCACTCACAAAAATTAATTCAAGATGGATAAAAGATTTAAATTTAAGTCATGAAATCATGAGAATTCTAGAAGAAAATGTAGGAAAAACTCTTCTAGATATCAGCCTAGGCAAAGAATTTATGACTAAGACCCCAAAGGCAATTGTAGCAACAACAAAAATAAGTAAATGGGATTTGATTAAATTAAAAAGCTTCTGCAAAGCTAAGGAGATAATCACCAGAGCAAATAGACAACCTACAGAATGGGAGAAAATATTCACAAACTATACATCCGATAAAGGGCTAATAACCAGAATCTACAAAGAACTCAAACAAATCAGCAAGAAAAAAACAATCCCATTAAAAAGTGGGCAAAAGACATGAACAGAAGATTTTCAAAAGAAGATAGACAAATGGCCAACAAACATATGAAGAATGCTCAACGTCACTAATCATCAGGGAAATGCAAATTAAAACCACAATGAGATATCACCTTATCCCTGTTAGAATGGCTTTTACTAGAAAGTCCAAAAACAACAGATGCTGGCATGGATGCGGACAGAAAGGAACAATCATATGCTGTTGGTGGGACTGCAAGTTAGTACAACCTCTGTGAAAAACAGTATGGCGATTCCTCAAAGAACTAAAAGTGGACCTACCATTCGATCCAGCAATCCCACTACTGGGTATGTACCCAAAGGAAAATAAGTCATTTTATCAAAAAGATAACTGCACTCAAATGTTTATTGCAGCACAATTCATAATCGCAAAAATGTGGAATCAACCCAACTGCCTATCAATTCATGACTGGATTAACAAAATGTGGTATATGTATACCATGGAGTACTCTTGGCCATGAGGAAGGGTGACTTAATTCCTTTTGCAACAATTTTTTTTTTAATTTTTTTTTGGAGTTTTTTTTTTAATTTCAGAATATTATGGGGGTACAACACTTTGGCTATATATATTGCCCATGTACTGCCCGTGTCAGAGCTACAATCATGGTCATCCCCCAAACTGTGCTTCCCGCATCCATTCAGTGAGAGTTTTTCCCATCCCCTCCACCCCCTCCCGCCTGCTCGCCCCCGATGAATATTATTGCCCTGTGTGATGTAAGTGTTGATCAGTTAGTACCAATTTGATGGTGAGTACCAGTGGTGCTTGTTTTTCCATTCCTGTGACACTTCGCTTCGAAGAATGGGTTCTGGCTCCAACCAGGATAATACCAGATGTGTTAATTCACTATTCTTCCTTATTGCTGAGTAATACTCCATGGTATACATATACCACATTTTATTAATCCACTAGTGTATTGATGGGCACCTGGGTTGTTTCCACATCTTTGCAATTGTGACTTGCCTTTTGCAACAATTTAGATAGAACTGGAGACCATTATCCTAAGTGAAGTATCTAAAGAATGGAAAAACAAATACCACGTGTACTCACTATTAAATTGGAACTAACTGATGAGCACACGTGTGCACAGAGGGAAATAAAACTCAGTGGAAATCAAGCAGGGGGAGAGGGGAGAAGGGGAGGGGTGAAAGCCTACCTAATGGGTACTGTGAACACTATTCAGGTGATGGGCACACTTACAGCCATGACTCAAGCATTACAAAAGCTATCCATGTAACAGAAACATTGTACCCTCAATATTTTGAAATTAAAAGAAAAGAGAGTACCACATGATTTTTCAAATAGACCCTGACCATGTAAAAGAAATAAATGATTTTGGAGAGGGGGATTTTTTTTTTCCTTTTTTAAAAGGCAAAATAGAAAGCTATACCCTTCTGATGGAGAAGACTAAGTCTCATGAAAAATTCAAATTCAAAGAAAGAATCTTGACAGTCATAGAGAACAGTAGGCCATCCTGAAATTCAAGAAGACTGGCAGGGCTATCAATTAGATTACCTCTACTGATGGAGAAAAACAGACCTTGAAGATAAATGGCCAGAAGTGATTATACATCAAGTTTTCCTAAGTCACAAAGCCATACTCATATTGTGATAAGAGAGTGATTCAAAGAAAATGATTCAGGGTGAATCTGAAAGATACACTGTATTGTAATCTGAAGTTAAAAAGATATTAATCTGTAAGTAACAATAAAGGACACAGGATTATAGGTTAAATATGGATTTCCTTAAAAATTATTTTCCCAGTGAAAGAAAAAAATAGGCCCTTCTCTCTCAGTGATTTGACTAGGGAATTAAACAAAATCAGAAGAACCATGGGAGCATATGCTGATTATAGAAGTTCTGCAAATCTAGGACTGCAGTAAATAGTGACAGGAAAAGCCATGGTGAGAATAACTTTCATTAAAAACCTAAAATATTAATTGAATTCCATTTGGTAAAGTGGAAAAGCTCTCAACATGAATGAATCAATACAAAACCCAATCTTCCTTCTCTCTTTCAGAGCAGAATTCACCCCTTACACTAGATTGGCTTTGTCCTCCTAAAATACAGCTCTGGCCAAAAGACTGGATGGAAGATGCTGGGCAGATGGGGACTCGGTGCACTCTGAAGTTCCGAGGTGAACTGACACCCTGGGGAGTCATGGGATGGAAGGAAGACAAGAAAAGACATTGGAGAAACACAAATTCCCTGCAGGATCATATAGTAGTTCCCCGAGAAAACCCCTGATTAGACAGGATCATGGGAAACTATGGTGGAAGGAATTCCCCCTGAATCTATGCACTCAGCAAGCACTTACTGAGCAAGGCACTATTCTCAGTGCTCAGGCACTGTTCCAAACTTTGAATGCTAAGCAGATGTCATTGTCACTGATGAAGTGTGCAGTTGAATCACAGTGAGAAGAGGAAGGCAGACAGTGAAGGCTGAGATGAAGACAGGAAAATGGCTGTTCTCTGCTAAGAATTTGGAAAATTAAAGCTGGTGTGTTAGGGTGCATGGAGAGTTCATATTTTGCAATGGACATTGATTAGAGGAGGGCTTACTCTGCATTTTGAGGCAATGTTTTGTTGTCCTTCCATTGTGAGTGGCTTACTTACTGCAAGACAGGGTGATGGAATAGATAAACTTTTGAAGTTACTCCAGATTTAAAATTCTATGTGCTTATGTTTTCTACCTTGTTTTATTTTTAGAATGTTTCTGTTCTGAGATATGTTTAATGCTTAATTGCATTAAGCAACTTGAGGCCCAAAGAACAAATGAGACATAGCCTCTGACTCTAAGGGAGTCATAATGGGAGATAAAACAAGTGCCCAAATAATATCCTATTTTTAAATTGCTTTCAAAATGTAAAAATAAGCCACAATTGAAAACTACTTCAAACCAAGTAATCAGATAAGTTGTGGTAGATTGACTGCAAAATATTTCCCCAATTCTTCATTGTTTTCATCCACATCCATTGTGATGTGATTTCGCAGTTCCTCCCGTTGAAGGGTAGAGTCTAGTTCCCTAAGCCTTGAAGATGAGTTGGCCTTGCGACTTGCTTTAGCCAACAGAAGGCAGCACATGTGATGGTGTGCCAGCTCTGAGCCTAGGACTCAAGGGGTCTTGCCATTTTTTATTTCTCTCATAAACCTGTCACCACCATGAGACCAAGCCCAGGTTAACCTGCTAGAGGATGACAGAACATGTGGAGGAAAGCACAGTTGTCCCAAGTAAGGCCATCCTAGGCCGCCTCCCAGCCAGCCATCCGCCAAACCCATGTCAGCAGACCTTCCGGACATCCATCACACTGTGGTCTGCAGATGCATGGGTGAACACAACTGAGGCCGTGAGAACCGTAAAACTGACCTGTAGACTTTGGAGGAAAAAAAAATGTTTTCTGCTGCGTGATACTAAGGTTTGGTTATTTGTTATGCACCTTTATTATGGCAATTGATAACGGATACCCAAGGTTTCATGAAGTCTTTCAAAGCCATGAAGGACGAGGAGGATTTTAACAGGTAATTTAAATAGGGAGAGTTTCAGGCTGAAGGAATAGCTTAAATAATAGCATGGAGTGAGACAGCCCAAGGTATGTTCACAGAATAGCAGCAACCCAGTTTAGCAAAAAGAGTTCATATTTTCAAAAGGACTACTATCATGCTATCAACTGGAAGAACTGATCTGGAGGGTGGTCATCCTCTGGCTAAGTTCTGGATGGTTCTTTCTGACACAGGGCCCCCTAAACACTGGGGTTATGGAAAACAGATTGCACTCCTCACTGGGCTGGGCCAAGAAGGGGCAAGAAATCGAATTGCTCCTCTTTTAACACACGCATCTTAGCAGGGCGAGAAAGCAAATAATATCTTGAAATGAAAATGACATGACGGGGTGGTGGAACGGAGAACTGGAACAAGTGAATGTAGACGTTTTAGCTGAGACAAATTTTTTATTTCAGTGAAACTCAGAAGCACTCAAATAAGATTTTTGTATTGACCTGTGGTTGTTGTTTTGCCAAGAAATTAAATTTAGGAACATGCAGGTGTTACTGAGGTGCAATCAAATTGGACTGCCTCAAAAATTTTGGAGGAAGTAGGTGGCATATGAATAATCAGTAAATAACTAATCCCTTTCTAGAAAAACTGGAAGAAAAACAAAAACATAATGCTGACTTCCTCACACTGATTGTTTGCTTTTACTTTATGTCCCCCCCCATTCCCTGTTATTGCCAGGATGCCGGGTGACCTTTCTGTGTTTAATTACCCAAGAGAAACATGCAAGAAATGAACGCCAGGGGAAGAGAGAGATCTCTGTCCCTGAATGTCTTGTCAAAATAACACACTCTTTTCTCTTTCCGTAGGATAGCTGATGCTTGTTTGAAATGAACAGAAGATAAAATGGAGAAAGCCTGTGGCCATGAGGCCAGAGAAGGTAGAATAGGGTGGGGAACAGCTGAGCAAAAATGTGCTTCTGCAAGTAAGAGGCTCAGTGTCGTTCTTTGGAATACAGTGCTTCCTAAATGGTACATTCCTGGGAATTCCTAAAACAGAATCCTCAACTCAGACACTTCTACCAGGAGACTCTGAGTAATTAGAGCCAGTTATCTTGCCCAACCGCATGACCATTTCCAACGTGCCTGTTGCATAGACAGAGCCTCTCGCATAAACAATGCTGAAGAGAATAAGAAAGGTGTTTGGAAGGTATTGCTACTCAGCCAAGTGTCACACGCCACTCTCTCCAACGAGCACAGAGAAAATAATATTAATTTCCACTCTCATTACTTTATTTGCACCCAACGCCTTAGGTGCCTAATAAAAGCTACTTTACTGCCCTGGATTATTTCCTGATTTAGTGACTATTTTATTTCACTATTATGGGGCTTGATAAGAGGTGCAGGGAGTGACACCAGAGAACTTCAATTTGAATTATAAGATTTCTCATTTGCAGTTTGGGCACTGAGACAGAACAACTCGGCTCCATTTTGCAGCCCTCCAGCCAGAGTCCACACTGACAGGGAGGCAATTCAGAGTCCTTGAGTGTGTGCATGCCAGGGGGCACCATCTAAGGCTATAGAGAAACAACTTGGAAATTAAGAACTTTTAGTAGGAGTTTAGAGAACAAAGCAGTGTGGGAGGGGAGAAGGAGGCAAAGAAAGGAATTATATCTATAGTAAGGAATCTGATACTTGAGATATTCATCTCTATTATGCCATTCCAAAAGCAAACAAACCAGCAGGGCATACTTCAGTGCTGTGGCATGAATGCTTGTGTCCCCAGAACTCATGTATTGAAATCTTAACCCCAACGTGATGGTATTAGGAGGTGAGGCCTTTGGAATGTGATCAGAGCATGAAGGCAGAGCCCTCAGGAATGGGGTTAGTGCCCTTTAAAAGAGACTCCAGAGAGCTTCTCACTCCTTCCACCATGGAGGACTCAGCAAGAAGGTGGCAGTATATGAACTAGGAAGCGGGCCCTCCCTAGACACCAAATCTGCCTTGATCTTGGGACTTCCCAGCCTCCAGAACTGTGAGGAATCAATTTCTGTTGTTTATAAGCTACCCAGTCTATGATATTCTGTTATAGCAGCCTGAACAAACTAAGACACTCAGCAACTAATCCAGATTTATGGGCTCTACCAAATGGAATGGATGTCCATCATAGCCTGGCTTCCCATATCACACTCTGTTAAATTCAGACCCAAAGACCTGGTTGAACTACTTCAAATTACTTTCCCCTTGTCTGAGCAGATTATCTGTTGAACTAAAGGAAATGAATATCCTCATCTTTCCAGCATCGGACACTGTCTTTGGGCTACCAGCCACCGGAGGGATGATGGCCACAGAGTTTCTTGATTAGACTCAGGATCCCAGCTTTCTGGTCACAAGGCCTGGAAGTCCGGCCTTCAAGTGCTAGCCTGAAGAAGGAACAAGTGTCAAGACTGCTCACAGAATTTCCTATCTTGCCCACAAAAAAAAGGCATTGTTGTTAAAGCTGGTCATAATGTGTATTTTAAGGGCTGAAATAGTGATTTTTCATCTGTGCCAGGAGAGCAAGTCCTTTTTTCCCAAACGTTTTTGCATACAATCACTTGACTTTGCCTGTGGATGACAGTGTCCCCAGCGATCTTCTTTGGACATATTAGCAGTGGTGTTGAGAATAGGCTCCATGGTACCCACCCTCTCATCATCACCTCCCCAACAACTGCCTCCTCATCTCCAATTCCCGTGTACCAGAATATCGGTTTTCGTATCTTAGCTTGACATCCTTGATTTAAATCCCTGATTTATTTTTAGTCCTGTCCCCAGTGCCAGGGTAGGAGAGTTCAGACATGTTTGCATATGCACTGAGATGTCAGAGAAATTAAAGAAGAGGCAGATTTTTCATATCAGTTAGTTAAAGACTAATTACAACTGTGCTTTCCAGCAAACCAGTGATTGTAGGCTAATTTTCGGTTATGAAACAGAAACTGAGGTTAATGAGGCTAATTGTGTTTACCAGCATTTTCGAATAAAAGAAAAGAAGCCAACTCAATTTTGAAGAGAGTTCTTTGTCAGGAACAAATTGGGGAAAATTGCTACAGTTGTATCAGCGTTTCCTAAAACTGCCATGCTTGGGAAACTAACATCCTTGAACACAAGCTAGCAGTCCAGAAAATCAAGTCCTTAGACAGGGAGGCTTTCCTGATCCAAAGGGCATTGCTGCATGACAGTGATAGCTGAAATCTTGAAAGCAATGCCACACGGCAACATTCAAGTGGCTAGCGCTCCATTCTGTCCCCTTGTGCAAGGAGGGAGAGGCAGAAGAAATCAGCATATGCCGATGTCTGATAAACCAAGGTTCTGGCTTTGCTTAGGGATGGAGCTACCTGAGAAGAACACTGCATCCCGCAGGAGACTAATGTGGCCCTGACACTCTAATGTGAAGTCACTATAGTACTGTCCGCCTCATGGTTTGGATTGCCCACGAATGGTTCACCTATCCTTCCCAGCAATGCTGACAAGCAGAAGATAGGCTGTAACAACTCCTAGGGAAAATCATTGGTCAAGAAGCCAGAGTTTCCTGTGCTCATGAACAGCTTACCATGTAACAGAACAAGCATCATCTGAATACTAAGTTCATGGCAAAAAGAAGAATGAAATGCCCATATTTCCCACGTGGGCCTTATGCACTCGGTGGGACGGCTCCTCCCCTTTGATTGTGCTGGACCATATGGCAGACCAGATGGTTCTGGAAGAGGTTGATATGCGGCCACCAACATCAGATTACTTGGATTCTAAATTTAGGTTCCAAGACCTCAATGTCTCTAAAGAGTCCTCTACAGAGAGTCCTTTGGGGATATTGGGAAGATTCTAGTGATGCAGTAGCTTTAAAGAGGACAGCAGTATTTTGAAATGCATTACATTGAATATTATTACTATGTACAACATACCTTGTTTTAAAGAAGGTCTGGGATCCTCTAACTTCACATTGTTTAAAGTAACCACAGACTATTGGTATTTGTCATGATGATGATGTGTCCATAATCTAGCCAGAATTAATTGAGCACATGTTGCATGCCTGAGGAATACAAGAGGAAAAGATGACAGGACTTGCACTAAAGGAGTTGACTGTTTTCCAGGGAGACCAGACCCATCCACAGCTGACAAAATTGAGCCTGAAATAAATCCCATGTTTTAAAAGACTGTCACATTGTGTATAACTAAATGCCACCGTACAACATACAACTAGTGCTGAAAACAATCAGAAATCAAAGATCATTCATATTCGCCAAGGCTCGGTTCAAATGCAACCTTTTTTGTGGTCTCTTTTATCTCCCTAGTCACTGTCGGTCTCATTTTCCCCAGGGTTCCCAAAGTACCGGATTTCAAACTTGATTTAGCAGGCATTTCACCGTGCCTCACTGATATACTTGACTACCTACCTACTTTCTTTAAATTGCAAGCTGTTTGAGGATAAGAACCCTAACTTACCTTTATATTCTTCACAACACATAATATTGACAACATATGCATTCAATAAATATTTACTAAGATGAAAATGAAAGAAGGGGAGATATTTGTGTTTTCTAGAGATTATTGTGGAAAGAGTTACAGAGAATATGAAAAATAGGTCAGAGCCACAGGAGCCAGAGGGATAAGAATTTAGGTAAGAAAGAAGTTGACTTTTTAAGAAAGAGAACAGACTGAGCAAATATGGAAGAAGTAACAAACTTGGTTGGGAGGTGGGGACCAATAACGGAAGATCTGATGATCGACGAAGAATTGTCATAGATAAATGAGGAAAGTTGAGACAGATTTCGGAAAAACTAGTTAAAGTATAAGAAGCTTAGGTTTACCAAAATTCGATACATTGATCCTTTATATCCCCTTCTGAAATGCATGAAGGTGTTTCTGGGATACACTTACGTGAGCTCAGAAAAATGTTTATGGGGGGAGGTTATGAGGCTGGATGCCTGTGGCCCTGGTCCTGCAGAGGCTGTGGGAGTAGGTTGCTTAGGTCAGCAGCAAAGGTTTAGAATTAACCCTATGCACAAGGAGTGCTTTATCAAAAGTCAGGCCAAGAAATTTGTGAGGATCCTGGCTGTGCCTGTATGCACAAAATAGCTTGGCCACTGTGATTAGCCTGGCCTGCCTGGCATACTAATGTGGTCTTGGCTCTTAGGCTCTGAGTACCAGCTCTCCAGAGTCAACAGGATTAATCAGTCATTTTCCATTGTGGTAGCTTCTCAGATAGCACAACCCGTGCAGAGCACAGATTTTCACATTAGATTTTCCTACTTTCTCATGGGGTCTATAGGCTCAGTTCAGGAGAAAACAAGCTTACATCCACACTAGTTTGCAAAGACTGCATAATTATATTAGGATGGTGGGCCAGCTACTTTGTCTGTGGTCACAGGCCTGAGTGTGAACATCCCTATTCATGCCAAGGGCCATTTGGTCACAATAGGGCTTTGAGGTCACTTGAATTCTGACATTCTACCCAGAAATCTCCAGAGCACTCCACAGCAGGTCCAGCCCATGGTGGTTCACAGCGGGCACAGAGCCTTGGTTCATTAACATTTCATGTCTGTGATATAACTGCATCTTGTTTTTGAATAGAAAACTAGTACAGAGTGGCACCCAAATTTACCCACGTCCAGGCAGTCTATGCACTCTTGTTTGCAAAACTATAACAAAAACATGCATTCTCACTATTTGATAGCAGAGGGAGGAGGAAGAGGAGGAAGGAAAGAAGGAGGAAGAGCAGGAGAAGGAGAGGAAGAAGAAGAAAGAGAAGGAGCGAGAGAAAGGAGGAGAGAAGCAAGAGGAGGAGAAGGAGGAGAAAGAAGCCATCGCTGCTGCTGCCACCACTGAAGTGTAGCCTAATTGCTTCTCATACTTTCCAATCCAAGCCTTCACAAGACTCTCTAGTCTCCATCTTCATTCTTAGAATTAAAAAAATATTATGAAGGTTGAAAGAGGAGTGGGAAAGTTCCCAGGGCAGAGCCAGCCCTCGTGTTCCTCATAACCTGCCCACTCTTGGCTTTTGCAGCCTGGACTCCCCCTCCCCGGCCCCTTCACACCAGCTGTCGTGCCCCACAGACGCCCTGTGCTTTCCTGCTCTGTTCCCTCGGCCTAGGCTGCAGCCCTCCGCCCTCTGCCAAGTGCCAGAAGTGCACAGCATTCCTCAAGGCCTGGCTCAAATGCCATCTCTTCTGGGAGGCAGGCAGAGAGTGTCACTCCCTCCCCAGCACACCCCCCACGTGACACTGTGCACATGTGTCCACTACCTAATTTGTTGCGGTGAAATTAGTGTTTTGATTAGTGTGTCCCCTGCTTCTTTGTGAACTAAGCAAGGACATGGAATGGGTGGTACTCTCCTCATAGGTTGGCATAAAGTAGGTGTTCAGAAATAACATTTACTAAATAAATGAATAAATGCATGAGTGAACTAAACAGTAAGGTTGAAAAAGCAAACAGCTCTCCATTTTCATCTGAGAGAAATCCTTTCTAAAAGGGACAAGAATACCACTTAGCATCCTATAGATTCTTCCCTGGCTTAAACTATTCTTTGAGCTAAAGGCTTTGAACTTAGTGGCAGAGAAATCTGGTAACCAATAGGATATAAAGAGCCTCAGAAGAGAGAAAAAGAACCAAAAGCATTTCCATCACCTCACCTGAGAACAGAGAGAGCAAATTTGCTGCCTTAACAGAGTAGAATCCTGTTGTTGTGTATTTGTGTGTCTGCGTGTATGTGTATGTGCATGCATACATGAGGACACACATGCATGTGTGAGGGTAATGTGTACATATGGGTAGGAATCAGGGCATGAATAAGGAGTGTGGAGAACATGGAGAATGTAATTGAGTTGATAAAGTTAATAACTGACTATCCACAAATATAGAAAGCACTTGCACATTGAAAATAACCATTACAATAATATAAAAAATAAAGAAAATTTTCAGATTTCTGGAGACAACCTTAACCTCAATCCTTTAAAAAAGCAAATAAAAATAAAGAGTACTTATTTTCACAAAATACATAATCTCACTTTTCACCATATTATCAACTTTACTTCTTTATATTCTTCTATTTTCAAAAAAAGTTAATATTTTGTCTCTCATGTTAAAAGCAGAGAGAATCCTTAGCTATCTCGCCAGGCTGACTTCTGTCTTTTCGGCATTAGGGAGGTGAGAGCTTAGCATCGAAGAGGCCTAGACTTCACTGAAGCCATTCCTGGTACCGAATAGGAAACACAATGCATAGATCTAACAATTTGAGGGGAGTTACTATAGTAAATCAGCATTTCCTAGGCCACTTAGTTATATAGTATAGAAAATCTTCCTACTTATAAATGTTATCTAATTTTAGATACAATTATGTAAATTAGAATTTTATTTTAAAGATGAGCTGCCATCACTAACATACATTATGCGGATTGTAGATCAGTTCAACATGCTGTGGAGGGAAAAAAATTCATGTAGGCCTAGTTCATACCAACAAAATTGTAGTCAGGAAACTAGGGGTTAAAGAGATTATTTTTTCCCTCCCCCAAAATGTTTTCATAATTTTTTTCTCTAAAATTATTTGAACAGTTGCCTAAATTCTCCAATTCTCTTTATATTTGTAGCTTCAGATGAAAATTAGTTTCCTTTGAAAACAAAATGCTTTCTAAAGCATTTTCTAATACTTTCTAAATGAAGGCCAAAAAAAGAAAGAAAAATACTGTTTCATTGGAAGAATGTCTCAAGTTTAATTAAGTTACAGAATCTCATGATTCAAAGGGACTTGAGAGAGCCTCTGATAGAAGTCTTCATTGAGTTATTGAATTCTGGCCCAAGTGGGCATCAGCCACTACTTGGCTCTTCTCCTGACAAGAAGTACAAGACAGGGCATCTCATTTGTTTCCTGAAAGTCCTCATTGTTTGAAGTTCTGAGTACAGTCTGCCTCCTGGACATTGCATTCTAGTTCTGTATTCTGGAGCTACACAAAATCTTCCCCTTTTACATGTCAGCTTTACGCACCACCTTCAGCCTTGAGTGGAATTAAAGTTGCCTGGAGTTCACCACTCAAGGAGTCATACCTTACCTGAATGATGATAGCCCGTTGTGAGAAAAGTAGGGCAGGCAAGTTCATAGTCAGCACCAATAAACTTTTGAAAACTATTATGGATTGAATGTTTGAGTCTTCCCCAAATTCCTATGTTGAAGCCCTAACCCTCAAAGTGAGGGTATTTAGAGGTGGGGCCTTTGAGAAATAATTAGGTTTAGATGAGGTCATGAGAGTGGGGTCCCCATCATGGGGTTAATATCCTTATAAGAAAAGCAAGAGACCAGAGTTCTCTTTCTCTCTGCCGTGTGAGGACACAACTAGTAGGCAACCATCTGTAAGCCAGTAACAGGGACCCCACCAAGAACCCAACCATACTGGCACCCTGACCTTGGACTTCCCAGCCTCCATAACTGTGAAAAATAAACGTCTGGAATTTAAGCCACCCAGTTTATGGTATTTTGTGATAGCAGTCCGAGCAGACTAATATAAGAATCTAAAAGTCTGCTCTGTCCAATGGTAGGCGTTAGCCAGCCAAATGTGATTACTGAGCACTTGAAATTTGGCTGGTCTGAACTGAAATGTGCACAGCAGATTTTGAAGACTTGTATGAAAAAAAAATGTAAAATAGCTCATTAATTTTCTATATTGATAATGTGTTGAAATAGTAATAGTTTGCATATATTGAACAAATTAAAATATTTTTATTAACATTAATTTCTTCAGTTTCTTTTAAGTTTTATAATGTAGCTACTAGAAAATTTAAGATCACATATGTGGCTCATATTATATTTTTATACAGTAGCACTGCTTTGAGGGCAAACCTCTATTTACAGATGTGATAAATGCAAGTCTAGCCTAGACCCTGCTTTACCCTTTTTTACTTCTGCCTTTCCCCGATCCCATTATCCCATGTCCCTTCCTCTCTGCATGTTTGCAGCATGGTCTGCCTTTGTCTTCATTAAAGTCCAACCAAATTTTAAATTTTTATATGGATCCTTAGTTGTGTACTCAAAACTCAGAACCACATGTTTCAGGACACTAATGATGCAGAAATTGGCCCCCAATATGCTAAGCTCCATTCATTCAAACATTCAACAATTTTTTTTTTGCAGCATGTTAAATACTGTGCTAAGTATTAGGAATAGAAAAGTGAATGACATAAAGTCCCCTCCTATATGGAACTCATGCTTGACTAAGGAGACAGATGTTAAGCGAATACACACACATGCATGCGCACACGCACATACAATGACTTATCAGTTCAAGTAGTGATAATTTCTATGGTGCAAGTAGCATGACCACAGGATCTAGTTTACCTTGGCAGTCACATAGAGCATCTTTCAGGAAATGGCAATGAAGGAAAGATCTGGAAGTCAGGAAGGGGTCATAGAGGTGAAGACTGGGAGAAAGAACTTTTTAGTGGTATGAAGGCTCCAAAGTCAGAAAGAGCTTGGCCACACTCAACTAAATGAAAGAAGGCCAAGGTAATTGAAGTCCTGCGGGTCAAGAGGAGAACGGACCAAGATGAGGTTGGAGACAGAGGCAAGGGCTACATCAAAGAGTTCTGTAAATCATGTCAAGAAATTTGCCCTTTAAGTATACTGACTTCCAACTGAAGGATTTTAAGCTCTACAGTGACATGATGACAACTGTGTTTTTTTTCCAAAAAAAAATTATTCTAACAATTATGTGTAGAATGGACTTCAAGGCAAAGAAGAACTGGTGCCTATACTGCAGAAATTGTTTGAAAATATCCAGAAGGATGGAATCCTCCCAAACTCATTCTACGAAGCCAATATCACCTTGATACCAAAGCCAGGAAAGGACACAACAAAAAAAGAAAACTACAGACCAATATCCCTTATGAATATAGATGCAAAAATTCTCAATAAAATCCTTGCAAACCGAATTCAAATGTACATCAAAAAAAATAATCCATCACGATCAGGTGGGCTTTATTCCCGAGATGCAGGGGTGGTTCAACATACGCAAATCTATAAATGTAATTCACCATATAAATAAAAGCAAGAACAAAGATTATATGATCCTTTCAATAGATGCAGAAAAGGCTTTTGACAAAATCCAGCACCCTTTTATGATAAGAACTCTTAACAATATAGGCATAGATGGCTCATTCCTAGAAACTATTAAAGCCATATACGATAAACCCACAGCCAATATCATAGTGAATGGGGAAAAATTGAAGGCATTCCCCCTTAACACTGGCACCAGACAAGGGTGCCCACTATCTCCACTTCTTTTCAACATAGTACTAGAAGTCCTGGCCACAGCAATTAGACAAGACAGAGGAATCAGGGGCGTCCAGATAGGGGCAGAAGAGGTCAAACTTTCACTATTCGCAGACGATATGATATTATACATAGAAAACCCCAAAGATTCAACCAAGAGATTACTGGAATTGATAAATGAATTCAGCAAAGTCTCAGGATACAAAATTAATACACACAAATCCATAGCCTTCATATATGCTAAAAACAATCAAGCCGAGAAACAAATTAAAGATGCAATACCTTTCACAATAGCACCAAAGAAAATTAAATATTTAGGAACATATCTAACTAAGGAGGTCAAAGACCTATATAGAGAGAATTATGAAACACTGAAAAAAGAAATTGCAGAGGATGTAAATAGATGGAAAGCCCTACCATGCTCTTGGATAGGCAGAGTCAACATAGTAAAAATGGCTTTGCTACCTAAATTAATTTACAGAATCAATGCAATCCCTATCAAAATACCAACATCATTTTTTGCCGACCTAGAAAAAATAATTCTACGCTTCGTGTGGAACCAGAGAAGACCCCGTCTAGCCAAAGCAATCTTAAGCAAAAAGAACAAATTGGGAGGCATCTGTCTACCAGACTTCAAACTATACTACAAGGCTATAGTAACCAAAACTGCATGGTATTGGCACAAGAACAGACACATAGACCAATGGAACAGGACTGAGAACCCAAATATAAAACCAACCTCATACAGTCACCTGATCTTTGACAAATTCCAGAAAAACGTACACTGGGGAAAAGATTCCCTATTCAACAAATGGTGCTGGGAAAACTGGATGGCCATATGTAGAAGACTGAAAGTGGACCCACACCTCTCACCTCTCACAAAAATCAATTCACAATGGATAACAGATCTAAACCTAAGACATGAAACCATAAGAATTCTCGAAGAAAGCGTTGGAAAAACTCTTATGGACATTGGCCTAGGCAAAGAATTTATGAAGAAGACCCCCAAAGCAATCACAGCAGCAACAAAAATAAATACATGGGACCTGATCAAATTGAAAAGCTTCTGCACAGCCAAGGAAACTATCACTAGAGTGAACAGACAACCTACAGAATGGGAGAAAATATTTGCATACTACACCTCTGATAAAGGGCTGATAACCAGAATCTATACAGAACTTTGGAAAATCAACAAGAAAAAATCAAACAACCCTATTAAAAAATGGGCAAAGGACATGAACAGAAACTTTTCCAAAGAAGACAGAATAATGGCCAGCAAACATATAAAAAAGTGCTCAATGTCTCTAACCATCAGGGAAATGCAAATCAAAACCACAATGAGATATCACTTAACTCCAGTGAGATTGGCTCATATCAAAAAATCCCCAAACAACAAATGTTGGCGGGGATGTGGACAGATGGGAACACTCATACACTGCTGGTGGGACTGCAAATTAGTACAACCTCTATGGAAAAGAATATGGAGATACCTCAAAGAATTAAAAGTAGAATTACCATTTGACCCAGCAATCCCACTACTGGGTATTTATCCAAAAGAAAAAAAGACATTTTATAATAAAGACATCTGCTCTCGAATGTTCATAGCAGCACAATTCACAATTGCAAAGTTGTGGAAACAACCCAGGTGCCCATCAATACACGAGTGGATCAATAAAATGTGGTATATGTATACCATGGAGTATTACTCAGGAATAAGGAACAATAGTGAATTAACACATCTGGTATTATCCTGGTCGGAGCTAGAACCCATTCTTCGAAGCGAAGTGTCACAGGATTGGAAAAACAAGCATCACTGGTACTCACCATCAAACTGGTACTAACTGATGAACACTTACATCACACAGGGCAATAACATTCATCAGGGGGCGGGCGGGCGGGAGGGGGGTGGAAGGGATGGGAAAAACTCTCACTGAATGGATGTGGGGAGCACAGTTTGGGAGACGACCACGATTGTGGCTCTGACACGGGCAGAACAGGGGCAATGTGTATGGCCAAAGTGTTGTACCCCCATGATATTCTGAAATTAAAAAAATAAATTAAAAAAAAAAAAAAAAGAATGGACTTCAAGGGTCCAAGAGAGGAAGCAGGAAACTACCGAGGCTATTGCTCAGGAAAGGGAGGTGGGTGGCTTAGCCTCAAGGGAATGTAGATGTAGAAAGTGAATGGACTTAAAATAAAACATACATAAATTGGAATAGATTTTAAGGAATGAATAAGGAAAAGATAGAGATGAAGTTTTACTCACAAGTTTCTGGCTTCAGCATTTGGAAAGATGAAGATATATTTATTGAGCAGAAGAAGACAGATGATGGAGCAGTAGAGAGAAAAGTCAAGAATTTAGTTTAGACAGTCCAAGAACTCTGTCTGTAGCAAGTCGTGCATACAGACTGTGATGAAAAAGGGCCAGAAGGGGTGGGGGTGAAGGGTATGGTGGGAAGTAGCTGGTAATAGTCACAACCTTCCTTGCAAATGAGAATGAGCAAACCTTTTTACCTCTCCTGCATTAACAACAGAAACTAGGAGGCATGAGTAGTCAAGGGTTTCAGACGGGATCTTGAAAAACATCAGTGAGATTTCTTCAATGGCCAAAGTTACGGCCAGGAGTGAGTGGGTGAAATTAGCCCGATTGGTTTTGACTATGACTGCCTAACTCATGACCAAGGGGATGTGTGCTCATCTGAGTGAACACAACAAGATTAAACCTGGAGGCACTGGGACTATCCATCAAGCTTAGTATTTGTCTTCAGAACTTCTCAAATGTTTATAAAGATTGTTAAGAATTCTGAACCTAAGGTTGAAGTAAAGAGGAAGCATTAAGTAAAAGTGGGAATACTAGAAAGCATCTTACACATAAGCATGAGTCTCCTGGGAAGTTTATAAAAACTGGATTATTTTGTATTTTTCAGTTGGCAAGAAGAGTAAATTCCTGACAAGGCTTACCTAGAGTCCTTCCTAAATCTCTCACCCTGTTGAATATAGTGGAGACCCAAAGAAAATAGGACAAGTCCACTAACTTCCCAGGAAATCAAATATGTCTGAGCCTGCTGTGTCTTTCTTAGAGCCACAAAGATTGATGCATGGGAAAAAGGAAGCAGCACAAGAACTCTATCAGTTGGAAGTTCACAGAAGACTTTTGATGATTAAAAAGGCAAGTACCACCCTGTATGCATAAGGTGGTCCCGTTTGTGGGCCCATTACGTTGCCTGCTAAATCTGAAGTTCCTATGTAATGGTGCCCAAGTGTATCATTTTGGTTCCTCTCTGCTTTTGTCCTTCCTCAAATTCTTCGGTGAGATACTGACCCCATATCTGGATTTTCTTGTCTTCTGGAGACACAATGCTGCTCCAATCCCATACTTTTTGTCGATTTGTTCTCCTTCTTACACCCCCACCCCCATATTCTAGCTATAGGTATTATTCCAAAATCTTACTATACTTATGTCTTTCTTATTCCCACACTGTGTTAAAACCTCAAATTAACTTTGTTATCCATATTCTGCACATTCACATTTCTTAAATAAATATTTTTTATATTGGAGATTCCAAATTGCCTACAAAACAATTACAAAACATGTCGAGCACACATAAGGTCTAGTCAAGCACGAAACAGTACAGAGGAAAAGTGTTTCAAGGCAGACAAACTGACCTAAATTCACAGTCAATTTTTCTGCATTGTTAGGGTTTCACTAATGATTGTATTTGTTCCACCTTGTCAAGGTTGATCTGCCATTTATACAATCCATTGATCTACAGACAAGAATTAATTATGGAACTCAATGACTTCTGTCAAAGTAAGGCGCTTAGCTTTAAAATGTAGTTTTCTCTTGTAGATATTTACTGATATCTCCTAAAATTGAAATTCAGGAAGTAACAACACTGAAATACAAAATAAAACAAACAAACAAACAAACAAAAAACTCCATGCAAATCTGGACTTGCCAAAAGGAATTTTAAAACTTATGCTTTGTTTAAATAGAGCTCATACATATTATACATTTAAAATGTTTTTTAAACATATTTATTGAAATAATTTTCAGTAAAAATTAAAATAAATCATTGTTCTTTGATTGTATACATGACAAAAATATAGAAGGGAAATACTGTAAATTGTTTTTTTAAATAATCCTGACTTTTAATCTGTTTTTCATATCACAAGTCCATTTTTTCTTCTCATGAAACAAAAGAAATAAACAGATACTATTTTGGTTATTATTCAATTGCAGACATTTATTTACTTTTTTTTGGAGATAAGGTCTTGCTCTCTTGCCCAGGCTGGTGTGCAGTGGCACAATCATAGTTCACCGCAGCCTCCAACTCCTGGGCTCAAGAGATTCTCCCGCTTCAGCCTCCCGCGTAGCTGGGACTATAGGCATGCGCCACCATGCTGGGCTAATTTTTTTTTTTTTTGTAAGGGCAGGGTCCTGCTACATTGCCCAGGTTGGTTTCAAACTCCTGGACTCAAGCGATCCTCCCGCTTTGGCCTCCCAAAGTGCTGGGATTACAGACGTGAGTCACTGTGCCTGGCCTATTTACTTTTAATTTACTCTTCATCAAAGTTATATATACCCATACTAACAACTCGAGAGGTAGTAATGAAAACTAGGACTTCCTGTCTTTCTCCTCTCTACTCCAGTCCCACTCCCAAGAAGCAATTTCAACTCTTGTCAGGTTTTACCTGTTCTGGGGTTATCACCATAACTCTAGAGATATGCTTATAATACCATGTCTTGATTTGTTAAATTTAGAAAATTTTCTGTTGTCTCCCAACTATAAAAGATGAAGATGCGGCTCACTTACACTGCCCCCTTCTCTTCTGCTCCCAGTATTTGATAGCTAAATCAAAACATTTTTTTCTAGTGTTTCTCTTCTTAACTTTAAATGCTATTCTATTTCTTGTTCCATGACTTTCAATATATTTCTTGATAACTGACTTGTAAGATGGACATATTCTTAGCCTACCTTTTCCTCCATATTTTCTCCTACCTTCTGCATCCCTCCTCTGTCACCTATACACTGACATTGTCAAAGTTGTTTACACTTACATTCTGTCCTGCAACCACAAGTAAAGGTACTGCGTTCACAAATTGATCATAAACATTAGAAACAACAACAAAAACCTGTTTACATTATTATTATCATTATGATGTATATTTTGTTCATTGCTGCATTGAACAGCATACCAGGATTACACTTTTCCTTTGCAGCTCTCACATTATGATCCCTGAGTCACTGGTAGGAAAATTTTTAGCATCAAAGCTAAAAGGATTTTCTTCCTTTATAGTCAATCAATTCCATAAAATCAAGCAACATTTTACTTTGCTTCATAGCTGGACCATTAATTACTCTCCTTCCCTTTTGTCTGTTTTTCTTGGAGTTTCTACTTTCTAAATTTTAGTTTGCATTTTTGCCTTGAAGATATCACCAAGTATGTCTCAGCTATCTTGTGAAGACATTCATAAATTTTTCTACTCAGAATCTAAACTCTGTTTCTACGAATGGGGAATTTTCCATGGAATGAGGCTTTTGTAACCAAAGCCCAAGTTCTTCTATTGGAAGTTCAAAATTCTCACAATCCACTTTCTTAATATCCTTCGCACCTAGGCCATGAACCAGTTCCCTAGGATTGGCCTAACTGATTTCCTTGCTCAAGATTTTGAATTGAGAACTAATAATCACAGAAGTGGGTACCACAGAGTGTTCACTCTGGATGGTGAGGCAGTGGCAGGCGTGGCGAGTTTCTGTGGACCCCAGGACAGTAATATTAGGGGGTCCAGCATCCAGGGCCAGCAGCAGCAGTGAGACAAGCAGCGCGGTCAGCCTTCCATGAAGGTGGGCGTGGTGTCACATCAGTCTAACCTGTGGCATAATTTTGGCAACTCTCTGGCTTCTGCTCAGCCGCCCACTTTCTCCACCTGATACCTCAAACTTACCTGTAATAAGATGTACATTTTTTAGGTACTTGCTATCTGAAAAGATTTGTATTCTGGCCTCCCGTTTGAGTGGGCATAAACTTTTAGGTTGAATATCATTTTCCCTCAAAACGGTAAATTTGCTTGCTTCATTGTCTTCTAGCATCCAAGGTTGCTCTTTGAGAAGACTGATGCCAGTCATATTCTTTTTTCTTTGTAGATATTATTTAAAAATTAATTTCTGAAAAGTTTAGGGTCTCCTTTTTATCCCTTGTGTTCTGAACTCACAAGGCTATGTCTAGAGAAGGGTTTCTTTCCATTATTTGGAGTCTTTCCATTGGAAGAAGCCAGTATTTTGGCTCTGAGAAAATTTCTTGTCTTAATGATTATTTACTTCTGTTTGTTTTTCTTAATTCTTTCCTTCTAAGAAGCTTATTAATCTGATAAGCACTCCTTAGATGTTCCCTTTCCCTATGTCTCTTGTCTTTTCTTGCATTTTTTCCCATCTTTGTCTTTTTCTTCTATTTTCTGAGAAATACTTTAGACTTTAATTTTTATTGATTTTTTTGTTACTTTTGGCAATTGTGTTTTAGTCACTAGAAGTCTTTTCTTTTTTCTTGTTTTCTCAGTGTCTCTTTTTCATAGCACTCAAATCTTGTCTTATAAATATATTTTCTAATCTCTCTGAGTTTATTACTTAGGAAGGTTTTAAACACTTTTCTTTCATTTAATGAATTATTTCTTTTCCCCACAGCCTTTTGTTGGATGATTTGGGTTTTGGTAGTTCTTCTCACTTGCTTTGTGTTTTTTAGTTTCCATTACTATTTACACAGAAGATCGGGTAACAAGAATAGTGTTCTTCTGATATCATAAAAGTAAAGCTGCGCCTTGCCAGGATACAACACAATTCAAATTGGCAGGGCTTTCCTATTTGCTGGCCATGGGAAGTCCATGGAATTATAATTAATGTATGATTGATGTGTTTCTCTGGACAAGTCTTTTTCATAAGAAGCTTATCACAGAGCAATGGGATGAAGTCCACTGTGAAGCTAGAACACAGGCACAAAAGCCAGAATATATTCGTCTTGAGCCAGGCCCCAGGCCCGTGATTACAATACTCATACCTTCCAAGGATCTGAGACTCACTTTCTTTTACTGCAGACAGACCTTCTCCTAAAGCTTCTATCTCCAGTTACAATTGACCTTTAATCTCTACCAGTCACCTACTAATGTTAAGGAAATTTTGTCTTCGTTGGTGGTTTTTAATGCCTTCTAGGTCATTGACTGCTTTGAGAATCTGATAAGAACATTGGCTCTTTTCCCCAGAAAAATTTACATATACAAAATTGTTTGCATAAAATTATAGAGATTTCAACTCATCCATAAACCATGTTACCCAAAGGTGAGGAGCTCTTTTCTATGTTCTGAAAAATCCAACTTTTATAAATTAGAAAACTATATCTGATGGCCAACGAAACGTCTAAAGACCATATCAGAAAGTGTCCTGCTACCAGCATTATTCTGAAAAAAGTGAACAAAGAAGTCTGATAATTGTACTTCATCAAAAGATCTTATACTAACTGAAAACTAGAGCTAAAAAACAAACCAAATGTTGAGGGCACAAGAGTTGGAAATTCCAGCCTCCTCCCTGATAAGGAAATCCAAGCTACATGAAAAGGTGTTTCAAAATTACTTCCCAGCCTGATTTTGTGCCTCTGGCCTGAAAATAAACCAGTTTTCCTATCTGGTGACACATGGGACATCTTTCTGGAATTGGTGTAAACATAAGATTAGATTTGGTCCACAGAAGAAGCTATGCAGGTGGCCAATGCCACAGAATCATCATGCATCTGACCCAGCTCACTGTTCTTTCTGAACTCTTCTCCCTCATCTTGTCCCTGTGAGGTGTTGTAGTCCACAAAAATGGAGCTTCACAGCAGGGAATTGTATCAAGGTCAATAGTCACTATTATCCTTCCAGGTGACATCAAGAGATGTAATTTCTCTTTTTAGAGTTTGAATCCAGAAGTGCCAAGAAAAAAAGATGAAAAACAGGGATTTATACCACAGATACCACATGTTCTTGCCCACTTGCCATCCTGCCTGGAGGAATGAGCTCCCTAAAAGCTACCTACTACAGTCCTAACTAATACACCTTAACTTTTGTGCAGAGAAGTGCATGACCCTTAGAATTGATTCATTTAGGAGTAATGACTAACTAGCAATGAAAACACATTTTGAATTGCTAATTTAAAAAGCCCACATGATTATTTAGATCAAGATGTAAGTGCTGATTTTCCGGCACACACTTTGCACCTCAGAGCTATGTAACCACTGTTCCAAAGGTGTCTGACTGCCTCAGGCCATTGCTGGATGGCAGAGGCAAAAGACCTTTGTGGGGTTATTTGGCTATATTTTAGTACCTAGCGCAGGACTTGCTTGTGCCAGATCCAGGAGATGCTGACCTTTTATAATTGAGGCAATCTCTTCAAAGGTCAGTCCTGACAGAAAAGCCTGTAATTGCTGTGGTTGGAATTGCTGAATCCAGGGCTACATAAACTCAGAGGAGCGTTTGCTGTTTCCTTTCACTGCTCTTTCAACAACTCTACTCAGGCCACCTGGGGTTTCATATCAACTAAGGGGAAAAATCGACCAAATACAATAGCCACCACTGCTTGAGGGAGGAATCGGGGTCCTTTTCTGTCATGATATCTGCAGTATTTAACCCAGTGCCCAAAGTTGAATAAATATTTGTTTTCTCACTGACCAACGAAGCAAATGAATGGATGTTCTTATAATAAATAGCTATGAAATGCCAGCATTTTCTTGGAGTTTTCCCAGATAGATGTATTCAATTTTACCATTTCCTGGAAGCACCAAGGGTTCTGAGGTACCTGTACCTGAAAGCAAAACAGGGAGGTAAAGTATTCTGAGCCAGTATGTTTTCCACAGTCTTATTCAAGCTCCCCTTGTACGTGAAGGAGACATGAAGGAGGAGGTAGCTGAAGGAAAATCTGCCATGTACCATTTAAGCCTCCAAACCACCCCCTTGGTATATGTTATGATTCCCATTTTACAGATGGGGAAACAGACTCAGAAAGCTTAAAGAGCTTTTCAAGAACATATAGGTAAGCACATGTGGACCTGGGATTTGAAATCCAAGCCTGTCAGGTTCTGACATCTAAAGCTTTCTCCACCACACAGTACTGAGGTAGCCTTTTGAGTGGTTCTACTTGTCTCCAAATGCCTCTAACTTCCTCCAAAGTTCCTATCACCTATAACATGGGAATGATGTACCCATTAGGCTCCAGTTCTGATGCAGCATGACATTTATCTACATGTGCGTCTGTAGCCCGTTACTGTGAGCTCTTTGTTGAGTCAAATTTCAGTGAGGATGAACATGAGTGTGGTATGCTCTGGAGTAGACTAAGGCTGAGCGTTTGGAGCACAAAATAAATGCCTGAACTTGCAGACAGCTTTTTAGGTATACAGCACTGCATAGAATCTTCCATTGCTAGGGCAATGGGAGAGGCCAACCCAGTGCATCCTCCACTTCCTGATTTAAATGTGTCTAGTATCCTTCAGAGGGAGAGGTCCTATGTAGTGGAAAACACTCTTAACTCTATCCGGAGACTTCCACAAACACCCTTGGAGAAGGTCAGGAGCCAAGAGGTCTGATCAACAAAATGCCAAGCAGCAGGCACTGAACTTATCCTCTCGTCCAAGAGGCTGCGTGACTCCAAGGGGAAGCAGGCCCTCAGGCCAGCTGTGAGTCCTGAAGGCTGCTGAGAAGCCCAGAGACTCTGAGCATACTCTCTCTCTCCCAATGTGTGGGTGCAGGTGTCTCACTCAAAGGGCGTCTCTTACCTCTTAGGCATTCAGCAAAGTGCAACAGGAAGTCAGGTGCTCCCAGGAAAATGATTAATTATCTCTCTCCCTACCAGACAGGGTTGATTTGGTCTGGTTCCAGTCCAACCCAAATGCACTTCAGTAAACAGTGTTTTTTCCTGAAGATTGCCTATTTCTGTCTTTTACTTCCCTTGCATATGGCAAGGAGAAATACGATAATGTATGTGCAATGCTTTGAGCTCCTTGGGAAAGCAGCACTCTCTAAGTGCATGATATTAATAATAGCAATATTTCTGTTACCACGAAGACAAGCTGAGTCCATCTTTCACATGTCCTTTTAAGTCATTTTCCCTGCGGCTGCCTTTTCTGGTAAAATGGTTTTAAATGAGCCATACAAATCTCTAGTTTTAAAATACTCATTGGGGAAAATGCTGGTTAGGCTCCATCTTACCTGTAAGGGGAATATTCTTATGTTTGTTTCTTGAAATGATGGTGGCTCTGGTAGGTCAGGAATGGGAGAACAGTAACCCCCAGGTAACAGAGCTTTAAAAGAGGCAATTGGTATGGAAAATAGAAATCCATATATGCCCTTCCCACCATGGTCAAAATTCCAGGCCTATTTCCTACAGAACAGTGTGACCAAGTGACAAGAAACTTCTTTCTTGGGAATCATGAAATGCAAGTATCCAGATAGCCAAGACCCTTACTCTATTAGAAACAGACCTGATGATACTATTCTCAACATGGCAAAAATGCTATGATAATGATGACAATAGCCACCATTTTCAAAATCCTGCCTCAGTCAGAAATTGTGCTAAACTGTTTATATGCCTTGTCTCATTTTATTTACCCCTCTCAACAAACCTGCATGATGGATATTATCTTTAAAACTCAGAGATGTTTAGTACCTTGCCCAATGTCACATGGCAATAATTTAAAATTTGAACTTCAAGCTGAAAATAATATGCTGTGGTTATTTTTTTTAAAAAGAAAGAAAAAACTGGGACCTGCTCCTTTGCTATAGCCCTCTCAACCCTTCTTCATCCATTCAAATGTGTTTGGTACCTGTGCTGGTTAATTTTTGTATCAACTTGACTGGGTCATGAAATGCCCAGATAGCTGATTAAACATTACTTTTGGGTGTGTCTGTGAGGGTGCTTCTGGAAGAGACTAGCATTTCAATTGGTGGACTGAGTACAACAGGTGCCCTCACAGTGTGGTGGGCACTATCCTATCCCTTGAGGGTCTCAATAGAACAGAAAGGCAAAGGAAGGTTGGATTAACTCTGCCTGACTATTTGGGTTGAGACATCTGTCTTCTGCCCTTGGTACTCCTGGTTCTCAGGCCTTCAGATCTGGACTGGGAGCTACACCATCAGCTCTCTTGTGTCTCCAGCTTGCAGAAGGTAGATTATGAAACTTATCAGCCTCTGTAATCTCAATAGCCAAAGTCTTATAATAAATCTCTTCACACATGTGTGACATATATATAATATATATATAGAGAGAGAGACAGAGAGAAACAGACAGATAGACAGAGAGAGAGGGAGAGAACACAATCCTGTTGGTTCTGGAGAACCCTAATACAGTGCTTTTTTGTATACGTATTAGGCACTCTTAGGTTCTGAGATTACAGCAATGAATAAATAAAAGTCTCCATCCTGGAGAAGCAGAAACCTATCCCAAATGATAACATGAGGGCTTGGAGCACAAGAGTAAGGTGCGTGTTCCCTGGATTGTCACTGGTACTACCACCTAAGGGCAGTCTGTGAGCCTGTGATTTCCAAACTTTTAGCCTCTGAGCCTGGGCTCTGCTCTGTTTCCAGTGCCTTTTTTCCTTAATGTCACAAATAAAACCAAAGAACAGGGTGGAGCCAAGGGTCCTTTAACCTTGGGCAGTAAAGAGCACAGGCTTCCGTGTAAACGAAAGCTGGGTTTTTCCTCTGGACTTACCACCTGCTTGCTGTGTGATCATGAGCAAGTTCTCTGAGCTTCAGTTGCTCATATATGAAATGGAGATAATATTCCCTATTGAAAGGGTGGTTGAAAGCTTTGAACGAGCTGTTGCCTTTAAAGGGCCCAACACAGGACTTGGCAGCTCCATGACCCTCGTTTATGGTAAATGCCCTTACTGTTGTAAAATCCAAGAAGAATGTTCAAAAACAGGCAGGCGTTAAGAGTAAAACCTACCGGAGACTGGTAAAGTGCCAGCATGACCGTTTTGAAGCCTGTGAAATCTGTAATAGAACTCCTTCCAGCATCCACACTTGTCCAAAACTCCTCTGCACAGGGAGATTGCTAATAAAATGGGAACAAAGGAAATCACGAGGAAATCATCCATTCAATAACAAAATAAAGCCAGTGCAAAACCACCCACTGCCCCCTACCACAACAGACTGGCGGGTCCCAAGGCAGGGGGCCGAGGGCTGCCGCAGAGCCCCCTTATTAAACAGAGCCCCAAAGAGAGGCCATCCATTCACAGGCTGCAGCCCCCAGGGGGCTCCGGATTGTCCACCCTTTTCTAACAAGCACTCACATCCTCAATACAGGATTGACACACCATTGGGCATAATTAACTGCCTGCTAATTCACCCCAGTACTGTGCCTTGTTCTTAGGAAACTGAGAATGAATTTGGTATTTAGCCTTAACGAAGGAAAACAAGTCTAACTGTTAAAAAGCCCCTAACTTTCTTCTGTGACTGACAATTGTATCTAGTTTTATTCTTTCACACCAACCACATACTCTATTTTTCTTTTCCTTGCAGAAGAATGTCATTGTGAGGCAGACCAAATATGACAATTTAAATGTGTACCCCAGGGCTTATATAGCACAATGCCAAAAATTTTAGTGATCCTGGTGGATACAGTCTGACCCCCAGCTGTAGGCCTTGGAAAAGGAGGCTATGCTGCCCAAACACAAAACAAATAAGACCTTTTTTATAAAGGATTCTGTCAAGTGTCTTTTTTATTTATTTTGCCTTTTGTCACATTCAATCAGAAGTCTGAATATGAAAATTCTTTCCTGCTGCTCTTGGTCTATTTTCCTTTTCTTATTAAAAATTTTCCTTGCTTCATTTAAGAAAACAAAATATATAAACAAATAAAGTTAAGTATTTTAAGGTAGGGCTATAAAAAGACAACCAATTAAAAAGAAACTGAACATATTGAAATAAGCATTAGCATAAATAGTAGTAATGTTAGGACGTTCCACAAATATACCAGAGATGCTGTAGACGATCCCCAGGTGTCAGTGACCCTTATTCCTTGCTGGTGGGCTCTGATTTGGTTTTGGTGTCTACTCTTTCCTCTCATGGTCACAGGCACATTTTGAATTGCCCAAGCCAGTGATGGGGATTTTGCATGGTAGAAACAGGTTTAGAAGTGAACAAGGATGCCAGTCCTGGCCAATGAAATGTGAGAAGAGGTCCACTGGGTGTCTTCAAAGAAAGGTTTTAAAAAGAATTATCAAACCCAAGAGCTACCCTACTTTGTAACATTTTGTAATGTAAGTTAATATTTTTTCTTTTTTCTTTAAGCCTGTTGAGTTGGAGGTTTCTTATTTGTCACTAAAAACATTCAAACTGATAAATGATAACTGCTCAAATCATTTTGTAATCTTCTCTATGGAAAATGCTGTCAAAATAAATTTAACACCATCACAAGGAAATTTGTGTCACAGTCGCCTGTTGCTTCTGTTTAGCATCTGTACCCCTTTCTTAGTAAGAGTAAGTAGTGCTTCTCAAACTTGAATGTGCAGATGAATCATCCTGGGGTCTTGTAAATACATAGCTTCTGACTTAGTAGGTGTGGGGTGCCACCTGAGATGCTACATTTCTCCTTGGTTATGCTGATACTACTGCTCCCTGACCACTCTTTGCTTAGTAAAAGTCTATACGTCCATTGGGAAAACTAATCCTTTCCCATACTCCGTAGTATTTAGGTGAAATTAGCTTAAGGTTGTAAGAGAAGCCCATTCCTGGGTAGTTATTGGTTCAGAGATGGGCAGGTCATGCAATATGAAACCATGAAATGGGAGATATTTGCTGGAAGCCATTGAGAAAAAAGCTTTTTCACTCTCCAAGAGAGCTACTGGAAGAGTTTTCTTTGGATAGTATGTACAAGGATGTGGTGGTTGGAATTATGACAGCCATTTCTGCTGCAATGAGAGCAGCCACGGGAGGACAGAGCCCATCCGCTGAAGACAGTAGAGCTAAGGAGAAGCACAGATATGCAGCCCCAGGGGATGAAGTTGTAAGTCTCTGGGTTGAGGTACTAGAGGTACCACATGAAAACAGATATTCTTCTAGATTCTTCAGTGACTTGAGCCATAAACTCCTTTTTTTCCCTTGTGTAAGCGATTTTGGGCTAGGTTTTATGTTAATTGTGTGAAAATAGTCTTAAGTGATACAATTAAAATCAATGCTTTAGATTAGAGCAGGGGTCTGCAAACTACAGTCAGAAGGTTGTTTTTGTATTGCTCTGGAGCTAAGAATAGTTTTTATCTTTTTAAAAGTTGTTAATAAAAAGAGAGAAGGAGAGAGAAAGAAGGAAAGAAGGAAGGAAGGAAAGGTGGGAGGGAGGAGAAAGAGAAGGAGAGGGAGAGGAAGACAGAGATGAAGATGGAAATGAAGAAGAAGATGAAGACAGCAAAGAAGCAGCAGCAGCAGCAACATAGACAGCATATGGCTCTAAAGCAGGGATCAGCAAGCCTTTTCTGTAAAGAATCAGACAGTAAATATTTTAGGCTCTGTAGGCGATATGATCATTGTTTCAACTATTCACCTCTGCTGAAAGCTGCCATAGAAAATATGTCAATGAATGAGCATGACTGTGTATCAATAAAACTTTATTTACAAAAATAGACAACAGACCAAATTTGGCACATGGGCCACGGTTTGCCTATTCCTCTTTCCAAGCCACACTTTCCTTTAACCAAATAAATAAATAAATAAAAGTAGAAGAAGGAGAAAAGAAAAGGAAATGAATCTAATCAATGCCTTATTCAGTAAATTTGTTTCTGAAAACTGAAAGGGTGATAAACATTTGTGATCAATGGGGACATCATAAAGCATGACCCAAAGATCTTGAAGGAGCAGCAGTGACCAAACTTTTAAGCAGTGACTGCATCTGTGTAATAAGTAAAATCTTTCAGATGTCTACTTTGAGCCTTCTCCATAGTTACATGAGCTTTGGCATGTTTCTATAACCCACATTTTCCAGGCCCACAAGCCTGCAGATACAAATGGTTAATAGCTAGAAACTCAACACAGGCTTTCCCTGGCTTGACCTCACCACACTGACCCTGTGGGAGATTTGTCCCCCTCCAAATCCTCAAGTGGTTCTTACAGCTATAATCTCTTCAGGCTCTGAATATCAGTCCTTTCAGCTAAATTAAAAAAAAAAAATTCCTTCTTTTCTGTCTCAGATTGCTATGGTAATAACAAAGCTGGAAACTAGGCCAAGCCAAGGGACTACTGTGAAAGCACATGGTTCTGCTACTGTCTTTGAAGCCGAGGTACAGAGTCCAAGGCCAGGAGCATTGATAGTTGAGCCAAAAGGTGCTTATATTGTGGGTATCAATGACTTCAGTGACTCATAGTAAGGACCTCAATATTGCTGCTGCCCTACCTTTGCTCTTGGTTGCTTATTCTAGTCTACTGTCAGCTAGAATGTGAAGAAATGGCTTTTTCAGGGTATTTTCCCTTGACACTCTTACCACAACTTCCTTGACCCAAAATTTAGCATGAGTTCTTTGCAACTGGTCTTTCAGGAGGCCAAATAATGACCCCAAAGACATCCAGGCCCTAATCCCCAAACCCACTGAATGTTACCTTACACGGCAAAAGAGACTTAGCAGATATAATTAAGTAAGGGTTTTGGCACAGAGAGATTATCTTGGATTATTTGGGTGGGCCCCAAATGTAATCACAAGTTTCCTTATAAGAGAGAGACAAAGAGAGTTTTGACCACAGAAGATGAGAAGGTGATGTGACAATAGAAGCAGAAGTTGGAATAATGTGGCCACAAGCCAAAGAATGCTGGCAGCCACCAAAGGCTGGAGCCTCCAGAAGGAACCACCCCTGCCTACATCTTGACTTTAGCACCAAAGAACTCACTTTGGACTTCTGGCCTCCAACAATGTAGGAATAAGCCCCTAAATTTGTGGTAATTTGCTATAGTAGAAAGAAGAAACTCATGCAGTCCTGGAGATAATCCTTGTGTTCAGAATTGCTCATTCCTTCCAAAACCCTTGAATCAACTCTGTTTCCATAGGCTTCTCTGGTTAAGATACTCCAGGCAGGCACACCCCATCAGTCCTTTGAATGTAGCCATATATACCATAATCCAAACTGAGGCCAAAGCAAGGAATCCTGATACTTATCTCTTTACAGGTAGGTCACGCTATCTTTGTAAATGACCCTAGAATGGTACCACTTTGAAATTTTCCTGTCACTAATTTTCTCCCCACTTCCCCCACTCTTAGGTTAAATTCTATTAGAACAGAGAGAGAGAGAGAGAGATGGTCTATCTAGCTTCTAAATTTCCTTCCAATTCAATGTTGCTATGGTTCTGTCTCGTAAAGAGAACTCAAAACAATGAACATCACTCTTCCCATGGGTGAACATCTGTACCATGCTATGAAGAGTGGCCTTCTAGAAACAGAACCCCTGGTGCTATGGAGAAGGAACCCCAGCCAATTTGGCAGAAGGTATCAAAAGACTTTTTAAAATGTATGTACACTTTCACCCAGAAGTGTCCTCATAGGAATGTATCATAATCAAATTAACCCAGATGTGTATAAAAATGTATCTGCAAAGATGTTGATCACAATTCAGTTTATAGTTGCAAAAGGGAAGAAAGAAAAAAATAGATAAAATGTCTCCTAACAGAAGATCCATTAAATAAATCATGGTATCTCCTTATGATTGAATGCTATGTAACCATTAAAATGATGTCATAAAAATTTAATGACATGGGAAATACTCACATGAAATTATGCAGGGAAAGAATCAGGTTGTAAAACAATGTTTATGTTAGGTTTCCAGGTGTGTATACACAAAGATAAAAGAATGGAATGATATACACTAAAATGTTAAAAATGATTATTCCTTGGCCATGGGATTAAGGATGATTTTTATTTTTTTGTACTTGCCTGTATTTTAAAAATTTTCTACAATGTGTATGCCATTTATGTGATCTAAATAAAAGATGTTCATTTAAAAAATAGAAATAGCCCTAGTCTGAGAGTTAGAATTCTGAGTTTCTTTCTTCTCTCTAGCTAAAACCAGCTGGGTGACCTTCGGTAAGTGATTTCATCTCTCTGGGACTCAATGTCCTTCATGAAACAGAGCCACAAAGTTGTGCACAGGTGTCCGAGGGGAGGTTGAATGGGTGGGTGCTGTGGATCCCTATCCTTGCTTTGATCAGATCAGCTGTGATTTTTTTTCTGTTCTAAATATCACACATTGGCCTTATCTTTTGTCTGAAAAAAAGAGGTTAAGATCATTTTTAAAATGTTGCAAATTATTAATTTCAGAAGCTGCCAAAATCCCTTCCAGCAATCTTGTTCTTTGACCTAGTCACTGTAATTTTCACACCCATTCTCATAACTATTTCCTAAACCACTCAGACCATATCCTCCTTGAATTGGAGGCCACCACCAAGTGGACCTGAGAAAAGGTGGGAGCCCCAGAAAGATGACAAATAAGTTTCTCTGTCAGGTTTTGGCATGTGGATGCAGCATGTCAATGTGATTTTGAGTCTAACAGAATTTGATCATCCATCTCGTAGCCTACCCCCAACTTGGTGCCCTTTACTACTAGCGAGCTCTCTAGCTCTCTTGTGGCATACTCTGACTTCAGTCTATGTGTTCTGCAGATGGAAGATTTTCCTGGACCTTTCTTGTCCTTCTTAACGGCAGCCAACATGGACAGCCAGACCTGAGTGAAGATGACTCCAGACTATTTCAGTCTCAGCCGTCAAGTCACCATTAGCCTTTGAGGGTTCCCAGCTGGGGCCGAGACATCATAGAGCAGGAGCAAGCTGTCTTAGCTGTACCTTCTTTGGGTTCCTAACCCATGGAATATGTAAGTAAAATAAAGTAATTGTTTTATGCCACCAAGTTATAGAGTAATGTATACAGCCATAGTAATGGTGTGTCCCTCAGTCTCATAAGCTATGGATTCAGATGAAGTTTTAGTAACTTTAATAAACCAAATATCTTGCCTTTACACCCACTTATTCACACAGGCCCTCTTCTATGGTCTGAATGTTTGTGTCCTCCAAAAATTCATATGTTGAAACCTAATCCCCAATAGCATTAAGAGATGAGGACTTTGGGCGACGATTAGATAATGAGGGCAGAGCCCTCATGATTAGGATTAGTGCCCTTATAGAGGAGGCCCCAAGGGAGCTTGTTTGCCCCTTTTACCATGTGAAGATGCAGTGAGAAGGTGCCATATACGTAGCAGAGAGCGATCCCTCAGAAGGTACTAAATCTGCTGGCTCCTTGATCTTAGACTTCCTAGCCTCCAGAACTGTCAGCAATACATTTCTGTTGTTTATAAGTGACCCAGTCTAAGGTATTTTGTCATAGCAGTTGAATAAACTAAGACACCCTCCAGCCCCTGCCTTCCTCTTGGGAGCTCCAGGGAAGTCTCAGGATCCTTTTGCTGGCCCCTCCTCCCGGCCTGTGCTGATGACTGATCTTGTCCACTGAGCATTTGCAGTGGCCTGGTAAGTATCCACCACCTTTCCAGGTGCCCTGCCACCTCTCCTCCCTGTCCAGGTGAATGCTGCCCTATCCTGGTGCTCTTTTATCTTCTGGTGCATCCCAGAATTGAGAGCAGTCCCCAGAATAGTGTTGTGTTGCCATCATTTCTGCATTCCTCACAAAAATCTTTCTTAAAGCAGCTCCCTCAGCTTCTCTTTGCACCCCGTCTACCCATAAGGGCTCTAGAATTGTGTAGATGCTGTCACCCCACCAATATCCTCTTTCTCTTTTAGGGAAAAATAACCATTATGCACATTAACTCATACCAAATGATACCTGGGAAGGTCCAGAGTCAACCAGTTTTAACCATAATGGGAACATATTTGGGGTCCATTAAGGCATTCATAACTCAGGGAATTAGAAACAACATTTTTATTCAGGGAAATGAGTCCCACTATTCCCTTCACTGGTCAGGATACATCTATAGCAGCAGCAATAAACTTAAGAACTTGAGCTTAAATTCCAGCAAGTGAAGTTCTACTTTACCTCCTCCAGGCCTCCAGTAAATTAAAACTCTGGCCACCTGATCTTGGACCCCTGACTGCCACCTGTTAGTGGTTTTCCCTAATCCTCCTATGTCCCATGAAGAGTCTTGCTGGACCTCTGTGATAACAATCACTACCTATGCCATTCAAATTCCATGTAACACCTGTATGATTGTACCCTCCTCATGCTGGTCATAACCTGTCAGTCTAGACCTTGCTCCATACTACCCTGAAAATCTGCCCAAGTCATCTCAGCCCCCCCAGAAGGTGTATGCTAGGGTCTTGTCCTCCCAATCTGTCCTGTCTGAAATCCTCTAAGTCTTTGTTTTGGTTCCATGCTAAGCCCCCAATAGCTCAAAGTGCCTCCAACCTCTGCTTTAGCCCAGTAGACATCAGTGGCCAGGAGTGGTAGATGTGATACAGACTGGCTGACTGGAAAGGGGGAAGGAAGACTTTGACCCAAAATCCTTTGTTTATGATTGAAACTCTCATCTGGCTTAAAAGCTCCTCAGTCTCTGCCTAGCAAATACAAAGGTACCATCTTCTAACTCAGGACAGCCAAAAGACAGGAAGTTGGCATCTTGGCTTGGGCTCAGATTTGCTGTGTGATTTTGAGAAGCCACTCTTCCCTCATCTGTACTTGGGGCTAATACCACCTACCTTACAGAGCTGTTAGGAGAATCAATGTGCTATTAATCCCCATGATATCTGGAACGTTATAGCTACCATTGACTATTGGAAAGAAAGCTTTTGTTCAACATCCAATCATAAGCACACATGGAATCCAGAGAACGAGGCAAAATGTGTTTTATTGTCTCCCATCCAGTGGCCCCTTTGCCCATAGAGACCCAAACCTGAATGGGAGTCTCTTACCTCCCTGATCTCCATTCTCTTTCCTCTTCTTTCCCTCTGCTCTCACCCAGAGTGCCCTGGCCCTGCGTGCAGAGAGCCACACCATCAAACCACGGTGATTTTTCTAGTTCCAGCCTGGTTGGATGGGTGAATGCAAATTTCCTCTATCCTGTGATGACTGTGACATCCCAGCAAAGGTTATAAGCAGCCTCAGATCATTTTGTCAATCTCCACGGCCTCATGAACTATTTCCTGCCAGTGTCTCAGCCCCCTTCCCCTTTGCTGATACTGCCCCCTCCTAGTGTAGCTGTCAGTCACGTGGCTCTACTTCACCCGAACCTGGCCAATGAGACCTGATCTGAAAGGATTGCTAACATGGTAGGAGAGAAAGGGGCTCTCTCCGTGTAAGGAGACCACGTGAGTCTGGAGCTACCAGGACCCTGTTGATGCCGTATGGAAAGAATTGGCTTCAGCCACCATGGTGGAACATAGACAAGAGTGATGGGAAATGGCTGAGGTTTTGTTCCCTAGAAGAGCCTGAGAAAAAGATTTTTGTTTGAGCTATTTATTAAAAAATTAGTCTCGAAAAAAAAAAAGTGTGAGAAGGGTCAGTTGAGGAAAGTAGGCCAGGACAAGGAAATAAAGCTAAGAAAGGGTGTGGTCTCACCTAGGGTCCGTCTTTTGCTTGATCTCAAAGAGAACTCTGGAGCAAGAATTGCTCCTCAGGGTTGGTCATGCCTTGTGGCAAGGGGGCCAGCCTTTGTACCCCAAGTTGACCAATTAGTGACCGTGAGCTATTCCTGAAATAATGAGGTGGGAAAGGGTATAACCTGCCAGGCAGGGGAGGAGGCCATGAACTGTGAAGGATAAACATTGACAGTAGCTGGGGAATGATACACTGCCTGCTAAAGTGGATCTGGGTGGGGCACCTGGATCCACTACAGCTGTGGTCACCAACCCCCGGGCTGCAGACCAGTACCGGTCCATGGCCTGTTAGGGACCAGGCTACAGAGCTCCGCCATCCCCCTTCCTCTCCCTACGCCCCCCCTCACTGTCCATGGAAAAATTGTCTTCCATGAAACCAGTCCCTGGTGCCAAAACGGTTGGGGACCGCTGCACTACAGAGAGAGAGAGAGAAAGTCCTGGTGAAAAGTGCAGTGACTAAGGGCCTGAGCTTTGGAATCAAAATACCTGGGTTCATGGCACAGTTCTGCACTTGCTCAATGTATCATCCTGGGGAAGTTACCTAACTTTTCTGTGCCATTGTTTCTTCATTTGTCAAATGAGGATACTAGTAATACTGACCTAATGGGAAAATGTATATAAAGCACATAGGAGAGTGCTTGCCGCACAAAGCCCTGCTGCATCCCTGCAGCAAGGAAAGGCAGCAGGCACCCAGTTCCCAGGACATCTGATGAACTCACACAGGGCCCCAGACCCTGCCTGGTTCCTCTTGTAAAGGGAAAGTGAGAAAAAAAGTAAACAACAAAAATATCCAGGAGTTGCATACATTACTGGGGCTTGATATTACCAGAAACAAGCGTCCCCAGAGAAGCATTTTTCAGAGACACTTAGCAGTGAGGGGGGTTGGGAAGGAGAATTGTTCATTGGACATTCCCTGGAGTGATTTCTGAGGGTTCATTGAAGGCAAATACAGTAAACTGTCCCCCTAAGGAGTGACCCAGTGTACCAGAGGCTCTGAAAATATGCAGATGGAATTTCTGGGATTCATGATGTTGCAATGGGTTGTTTTTGCTTTTTTCAAGGGGCAGCCCCAAGGGATCTGGCAGCAAGCTTTCTCAATATCATAGATAAGCAAAGAGCAGCTGAAAGAGGCTCTTTTGCCAGTCCCTGAGGTACAGCCAGTCAAGCGAGTGTCGTAGCACAGCACACAAAGGGATGCAATTGGCATTTACACTAACGACGCAACAGAATCTAATCCTCTGCCCTTTGACCCTGTACTATATTCCAATAGGTCAGAGCATCCTTGCTTGGTTCCCCTAATGCACATTATCTTCTCTGGTCAATAAAATTCCCCTCTGTCTCTATACTGACAATAGATGTGAAGGTCAGCTCACCCCCTCCAGCTGCAACAGTGTCTGAGCACTCAGTGGGAATTTAAATTAAGGATATAGGTAATCATTTCACTGCTTTTAGGCAAAAATGGAAGATCTATTGCTTTGACTGCAATCAGATTCTTGGAAGAGAAGTGAAAGTATCTCTGTGCTCCCACGGGAGAACATTTTAAAGTTCCCAAGGGGGCTAAAGCACACACTGGCTTTACATGGTAAATCTCCTAAGAGAGACCCTCCATCTATTACATATTTCCTGTTGTAAGCCACCTTCTTTCTCAGCTTTCCCTGCCAAACAGTGTCATATCTCGTAGATGGGAGAAATCATGATTAGAGTGAAATGAATTTCTAAAAAAAAGAAGTGGCAAGCAAAGGAAGGCAAGAGGAAATGAAGGAGTCTCCTCTGAAGACGTGGGAAGAAGGGAAGCTGCGTGTGGGTCTGGGGGCCTAGGCCCCGGGCCAACTCTGCAATTGACCAGCCTGGGACCCTGGGTAGGTCCATTAACCTCTCTGGGACTTTTTGTTCTTATCAGCAAAATGATGCAGTTGAGGTTAAAAGTTCTCTGAGATCCTTTCTTGTTCCAGTGTTTCCTGGGCTTTTAGGTTATTTCTGCTTATAGCTGTTTAGGGTACCCTAGTCTCATTTTAGAAAGACAGGGGCTGAGAGATGCAGTTGCCCTCAGAATTCTCGAATCTTATCAACTTGAACTGGAATGGAGCGCCACAGATTATCCTGTCCAACCTGCTTATTTTGAAGATGGAAAAACTAAAGTGACTTTCCTACTTGGCTTTTTAAACCAAAAATTTTCTCCTGATCTTCTTATTTTCTTTCTTCCTTCCCTTCCTAGCTCCCTTTTCTTGACCTCTGTTTTCAACTATTGGTGGAATATCTTCAAATTCAGTTCAAATTTTCTCAAGAAGTCAGTGAAAAATAGAGGAATGGGTTGGAGAGAGAAGAAACTGATTCACACTTCTTTAAAAAGAGTCAGAAGAAGATTCCTATTGGGTGTTTTATATACAAATAATTGCAAGGATGATTAAAGATTTAATTACAAAAATCACAACCCCCAAACAACATAGTACTAGATGTAAATATAGATACATACGTATTTAACTTTGCTATGGGTGAGAATTTCTGAACATAATGCTTAAGACAAAAACCATAAGTGAATAGATTAATATAGTACAGTAATACAAAAAATTTAAAAGAATTACACACCAAAAATGCATACACAAAATTAAATGTCAAAAGAAAGTCACGGAAAAAAATTTGCAATTCATGGGGCAGATAGAGTTAGTCCTCTCAATATATTAAGGTTTCTTACAACTTAATATGAAAAATATGTACATATAGCAAGAGGAACAAAAGATATGAATTGACTAGTCATGGAAGAAATAAAAATACTCCCCCTCAATAATTATCCAATAAATACCAATTTAAAAAGCTATCAGGTGTGTTTTGTTTGTGAAGTTGATAAGGTTTGTTTTACTTTAGTGTTTTAGTAGTGACAATAGCCAGCATTGGTAAATGTGGCCAATTATTCCTGGTAGAAGTGTAAATGGATATCCTTGGTAACATGGCAACACATATAACAATCTTTAAAACTGAGTATACCCTTTAACCTACAAATTCCGCCTCTAGGAATTCTACATCTAGGAATTTATTCCAAGTAAATAATCATGGATGTGTTATCAGAGCCCCTTTCAGCATCTACTGTAGGGTGAAGTCACACCTGAGCTTTGGGATAGTTGGACTCTCACCTATGCAAACCCACAGGGGTGCCCTGAATTGACAAGGCTTCCTCTCTATCTCCCTGTCCTAAGCTCACCCACACTACCGTGAAATGGAGACCCTGTGCATTAGTCTGCCCAGGCTGCCATAACAAAATACCACAAACTGGGTGGCTTAAACAATAGAAATTTATTTTCTCACAGTTCTGAAGGTTAGAGTCCAAGATTTCTGGTTTCTGGTGAGGCCTCTCTTCCTAGATTATAGATAGTTGCCTTCTCATTGTTTGCTCACAGGGAGAGAGGGAGAGCTCTCTGGTGTTTCTTCCCTTTCCTGTAAGGATGCCTGTTCTATCGGATTAGGGCCCCACCCTTATGACCTCATTTAATCTTAATTACATCCTCAAAGGCCCTATCTCCAAACACAGTCACTTTGGAGGCCAACATATGAATTTTGCAGGGACAAAATTCAGTCCCTAACACTGCAAGTGAGCCTATTTGCTCATTCAGTTGTTCATTTAACCAATATTTTTCAAGCTGCAATTGCAAAGCCATGTGCTATTTCTGGGATGTGTGTTTATTATACTTGTATTTCTTCCTTGACCTATAGTGTATATGAATTTGGGCCGAGGCTATATCTAGTCCAAATTCTCAAAGTTGTGTACCAAAAAATAGAAAGGCAGAAAACTTATGTCCACACAAATACGTGCACATAAATGTTTACAGCACCTTTATTCATAATTGCCCAAACTTGGAAGCAGCTGAGATTTCCTCCAGTAGGTGAATGGATAAACAAACTGGTACATCCACATAATGGAATATTATTTTGCAATAGAAAGAAATGAGCTATCAAGCCACAAAAAGACATGGAGGAAATGTAAACACATGTTATTAAGCGAAAGAAGCCAGTCTGAAAAGGCTACATACATGCTGTATGATATCAACTATATGACATTCTGGAAAAGGCAAAACTATGGAGATAGTAAAGAGATAGTGGTTTCCAGGGGTTAGGGGGAAGGGAGGGATGAATAGGTGGAGCACAGAGCATTTTTAGGGCAGTGAAACTATTCTGAATAATAATGTAGTAGTGGATACTTGTCATTATACATTTGTCAAAACCAGGAGAAGGTACAACACAAAGAGTGAACCCTAATGTCAACTATGGACTTTAATTCATAATACTGTATCAGTATCAGTTTATCGATTGTAACAAATGTGCCACACTAATGGAGGATGTTAATAATACGAAAAACAAGTAGGAGGTGGAGAGTGGGTATATGGGAACTCTCTGTACTTTCTGCTCATTTTTCTGTAAACTTAAAACTGCTCTAAAAGATAAAGTCTATTAATTTCTTTTTAAAATGGAGAAAATTGAAGGGCAGAAAACATTACTCTCCTGGCCCTTCCTCCCCTCCACATACACATATGCATTCAGTCAGCCATCACGGACGGGGCTTCGAGAAGCTTCACATCTGAGTATTTTAATACTTGGGACCCTGCCCCAGGCTGCCCCGTGGGATCATTCTTCTTTCCTATTCAGCCTGGATGAACTTCGTCTTCGTGTGCTTGCTGTGATAACACTTCTCAAACCTCATTCTGGAGAGAAATGCAGCCACAGCCACCGCATTTGTTGCTGTCACAGTTCACTACCCGACTGATAAAAAGAGTGGCATCTCCACCTCGCAAGATAGCCCCTGGTGTGGCAGGTCAGCTCGGGAAGCACCTTGTGGAAAAGGTGACCCCCACCTCCCCAAAGCTGCCTGTGTTCTCTAAACCACTTAAGAGGCAGGAGAGTTCCCTCAAGTCACAGTGGAGCTTCCCTGGGAGGTCAGCAGTGACAGGGAAAAAAGGAAACTGAAAAGGAAATGGCGGAAGATTTCAAGTTAGATCTTGGGATTTTCTTTTCCGACTCATATAATAGAAGCCCATTGTCTTTTAAAATAGAAAAATCTGAGTCTCAACTTTGATGTTTATGAATGGGGCCAGGAATCTGTTATATAATATGACAATTAAAATTTCAAAGACTTTTCTGTTCGATTCCAATGCCCACCACTCTGCCTGGTCATCAGACCTTCACATGGACCTGGCAAAAGGCTGGGTTCATTTCCTCGTGTCCACTTGGCAGCTGTGGGTGCTGGGCTGACCCTGGCTTGTTACCCTCTCTGCAGGCCCCACGGCTGGCCCTCTGGACCCTGGATGAGGAAACATTCCATCTGGTCTGAAAGGACACAGGACAAGGGGCACTGTTCCACTTCCTCTTCTCTCTTCCTCAGACAGATAAAGGCATTGGATTGCCAATGCCATTCTGGCCTTAAGGAGAAAGAAATAAACCCAATGACAAGCAAAAAGAGCAAGAATTTTTTCAGATACTATATTCAAAGTGGTTTTTGGTTATTAAAAATTTACTGTAGGTATTTGGGTCTTTAAGAAATACTGTAATTACAAGTCCAAATTTTTATCTTAGCTAAGGGCAAGCCCCCTCACTATCCTACACTGGACAGTAATATATGAGGGCCACTTGCCTCAGAAAATGGTCCAATTGGAGATGGTTAGGAGGATGTCAGAGGCCAAGGCACAGTGGCATTTCTCCACCTCGCATAGAAATGGTTATTCTGCTCCCTTGCGAGGGTGAGAGTGCAGTACTGTAGCAATATTGCATGAAATGGTATTCTAAGTGGCCTTAAATACTTAATAGACCTCTCTAAGCACCTAACTTTCTCCTGGGGAGGGATTCAGACACAAGGGATAATGGGACCTATAGCTTATTATCTGTACCATAAAGACTCTAGTTAACCAATGGGGGCTCGATGTCTAGCCCCTTAATGGTATCACTGCAAATTGGGATGCATTTAGCATCTCCATCTCTATACTCCTAGTCAAAATTGAAGCTGTGTCTAGTCAGCCGGAACGACAAGACCATTGAGCATGGTGTCTCTTTGGATCACCATGGCCTGTCTACTCAATCCAGATGGATGTGCCTCAACTCCCTGACCACTCAGAGAGTGATGCACTATTAAGATGGTGCAGTGGCCAGCTCAGTGATGTCTCAGGCTGATCATTTCATTGCAAAGATGCATGACCTTGAATCAAGCCATTCATTTTTAATGTCTGGCAAACAGTATTCAAAGATTTAAGTATTTGAATTTTTAAACCAATGGCTCTTTTCCCCTTCAAAGTATATGCTATTGAAAAAAGAATTATGTCAAAAAAATAATGTTCATCTGTCCCAGGTGCTGCTAAGTTAATGCCTTTAGGTGAAGGTTTTCATAGGGGAAAAAGGAAAGTGCTTTTTTTCCATTCCAGAGACTCACACAGCCCTCCTAGATAAATTGGCCTTGAATGACCCCTGCCAGAGCCAGGACTTTTTATTCAAGTCTACATTATCTATTGTCTATTTGTCCAGGTGTGCTAGCAGGTGACAGACTGGAAAGGGAGTGAGATTTTGCAGACAATAAAAGTCTTATGTTCCACCAAATGTCCCGGTTTCATGGGCCTGGCTTCTTGCGCCAGTCGATTTTATTGACATAATTGTTGGTCCCAGTTTCAGTACATAATTGGCTAATTTTTTATCTGTGACGGTGAGTCATTTGTTTCTCTTTGATGTTAATTGTATGGAAAGCAATTGAAAGGAGAGTTCTGCGTTTCTCCTCTGTCTAATAGGAAGCATGTTTGAAAGTCACAATAGAGGAAAATGAGAGAATCTGATTAGTCAAATGTACCTTTGGAAGATAAATGATGGTCATTGATTGTGTTAGAAGATTTGATTTCTGAATGATCCCCAATGCTCAGAAGTGCAACACAGCACGAGATCCGTTCAACATACCCTTGCAGATCAGCAACTGATCAGCTTTTGAACAAAACAAACTTTGATAAGAATATCTGCTGAAAAGGTGACTCAAAGCTCATCCTTCTTTAATCAAAAACTATCTCTTACTTTTTGTTCATTGAAGATTTATTCTGATTTGTGACATATCCAGATGAGGAATGCCAAGTGTGCAAAACATATGACATTTTTAAACTTTTCACCCAGATGAATTGGTGTCACTGAAAACTGATATTTCAGAGACTAAATGAAAAAACCTGGAGAAACTTGTAATTAGGCTTCTTAAAAGATGATTGTCTCTGTTCATTTGTTTGTCTTAAAGAAATATTTCACAACCTATAGAATACAACTCTTTGACTTTTAAATATTTGCAGTGGTCTCTTGCTTTTCAGTCATGTATGTCTTTGCCTGAAGTCCGCCTACCAATACCCTAAGAAGAACACTGTAAAGACAGTTTCCCCTTTCCCCAGGCAACTACACCAGGGAATTGTCAATTAAGAAAGCAGCGATTAGGAATGGAAACCAATGAGTCTATGGAATTCTTTTTTAAAAAAATCTAAACCCAAGTCTTAATACTTTTCACGTCTCAGATGTAGACACTTAACGTAAGGTTTGAGAATATATTAATGCTTTCAAGGGAAACACAAGTAATGGAATACGAGTTAGTTCAGTATATGAGGGATAAGACGGCCAGACATACCACAAAACTGATAGAAGTCCTGTTTTCATTTTCATGTAATGATCAGACTTTTACCTAATTATCATATCTAGCCTATTTTTGTTAGTACTCACATGGTATATTGAGTGCTTGATTGACTAATGATTTACACTATACCAACTGCTAAAGATCATCATAGTAATAATTTAGAAGCGTATCAGTGCAATTTTTTTGTTGTGCTGAATCAATCAAAATATTATTCCCAGTTTCCCTTTAATGGTTTTACTGAAGCAATTTAAATATTCTGCTATTAGCCATCCATCTTTGACACTTTCCTTTTCGAAGCTACAAAACAATTTTAAATTTAGGGTGTGGGTAGAGATGTATGGATTCACATACATAGAAATCTGTTCTTATTTTCAATAATGCATTTCTATTAACTTCGTTCTATAGATGATTTATATGTGATATTACCTTGAAATTGGAAGTGGCTTGATGAGGTATAACAGGGTGTTTGTCTAGGCTGGCTCAGATAGTTCTGATCAATAGAATTAGCAACAACTTTTACCCCTAAAGTATATATTTTTCTCCTGCATGACACAGGAGCTAGGGAGACTCCTAGGGGAATGGTGAGCAAAATAATAGAGTGGGAAAGAGACATTTATCAGAGTAACAAAAATGAGATTATAATTATTATACAAACTATAATTAGTGCCATTAGAGAGAGAATCCATGAAAGGGGGTCAAGAAAGAGTTTCTGGAGAAGTGATGTTTAAGGTGACAGCTAATGAAGAAATAGAAATAATTAGTTGGAGAGGTACAGTTTGGAGATAGAGGTCTGTGGGCAGAAGAAACTATGTGAGCAAAGACTTTGTAGGGGGAGGGAGTATACAGCATTAAAAAATGTAGAGAAGTCTAGAGTGGTTGATTCACAGAGAGTAATGGGAGAGTACTGATGAATGCACAGCCTTCTCGAGGATTCTGGTCTCTGTTCTGAAAGCAGTGGAAAGCCACTAAAGGGGTCTGTTAAGCATGGCCACATTTGCATTTGCATTACTCTAGCTGTAGGTAGGAAATGGGGTGGAGGAGGCCAGTAAACAAACCATCTACATTGTCCAGGTGATAGATAATGGCAGCTTGGATCACGATAGGATGACACTGATGGAGACAAATGGACAGACTCAAGATATTGGGAGGCAGAACATACAGGCTTGGCAATGGACATCATATGGTAGGGAGGTAGGTGAGGCAAATGATTTCCAGTTTTCTCACTTGCATAACTGAATGTCTGTGATGTGTACTGAGCTACATAACCCTGGAAGAGGACCAATTTGGGAGGGAGTATGAATTTGTTTTGGGACAAGTTAAACTTGAGATGCCCTTGAGGCATCCAAGAGAAGATGCCATGTAGACAATGACTTATATAGTTTAGAATCCAAAGAAAAGATATGGGCTGGTTGTATGTATTTTGATATCACTGGCATATGAATAGTAATTAAAGTAGAGGACATGAATAAGTTTCTTAGGAAGAATGTATAGAATGAGAAGAAAAGAGGACTAGGACCCAGTCTTGAAGAATTCAACTATTAATAATAGGTGGACATATGCAAGGAAACGCTTTGGACAAAGAGAAACCAGATAGCTAGAAGCAATATAAGAAGCGTGTAGTATCACAGTAGCCAAAGGATAAGAGAGCTTCAAGCAAAAGGAAGCATGGGCAACAGTGGAAGGATTGCCAAATGATCCAATATGAAGAGCATTAAAAACGTATCCATTGCATTGGTGACCTGGAGGCCACTGTCAGAACTGTCCTCCAGCACAATGAGGGCAGAGACTAGCCTGAAGCAGGTGGAGGAAAGAGGTGGAAGTGGGGAAATGAAAATCTTAGGTAAAGAAAGCCTTGTCAACCTGAAAACTCCAGGTGGGGATTTCTAGGAATCATTAAGGAGGGAGACTGTATAAAAGTGTCAAAGCTAGTGGAAACTTAGACCAACAAGAACTAAGTATAAATGTTAATATTAATTTTGTCTGTACTGACCTGACATTGAAGCTTGATTAGTATTCCACAAAGCCAATACGCCTTAAACAATTAACCAAAATATAATCAGATCACATTTTGCCACCTTAGACACTAAATTAAGTTTTGTACAGCAAACCAATTGATCATTTCTTGGCAGTTGGCCTAGAAATGATCAATCCAGGCAAACACGTAGTCTTTGGCTCTGAGTTGCCTCCACTGTAAGCACAGACATACATCCACACATGGAGGCATTTTATCCTGGCTAATGTTGAAGAAGGTAAGGAAATGGTGTCTCTGTGAAAAGGGTGCCCACAAAGGGCAGGTAACATAAATGATTGAAAAGCAACTGTGGAAAACAAGAGGGAGCATGACCCCTCTAAAGGGGCAGCTGCTACTCTGTTGAAGCTGATTATAGTCATGGGAGATGCCAGATATCTAGGGTTTTATGTGAAATCTGCCGATATGTCATCATGTCAAAATTTTAAAGGTATTTCCAGCCTATGGCCTGGCAGTTTGTGACTACTGTTGTAGGACTAAAAACTTTAATTTGTTGGATGTTTTATGGGCACTTGATATCTGCAAATGACTATACAGGTTTATGGGGATGGATGTGGAGATGGCATGGTCCCAGTTCTCATAGAGGTCATTATCAAGTGGGGAGATAGGTCCTGAAACTGCTATCACATCAGGCAGAAGGACACAAATGCTAAAAGGAGGTACAAGCTTCCAGAAAGCTGAGGAATGAGCTGTTAATTTTGGCTGGAGAAAGGGCCATCAGAAGACTTCATGAAGGTGACATTTGTGCTGGGCTTTGAGGGATTTCAATGGGGAGGAAGAAAATTAGAGGGATCAATAACTTCTCAGCAGTACCCCACATCTTCCCTTATGTATGTAACCTTTAGAATCAAATGTAATGTATGTAATGTAACCTTCAGAATCAAAACAAACACCAGCACAAAGTGTAACTTTTCTATGTTCAAAAAGCTTTGTTTTGACATGCTAAGAGTCCCAATGCAGATAGAATTCTTCTAATAAAGAGGTGATTAATTAGTAAATGACATCACCTAGTAATTTGCTAATTGCTGTTAATAAGAGTAACAACTAACACATGTTCTACTTTGTAGTTTATCTACAGCTTTCGCCCCCTTTCTCATTCAAGGATGCAATTTAGCAAGGGCTCTCCCAAGCCAGGATGGCTATCCCAGCTCCCAAGTTGTTGGAGTTTGTGGCCAGAGCACCCTGCCCTCTGGCTATGTTCCATGGAACAGCGCAGTTTTCCATGCCATGCAAGGGCTCACCTCCTCGTGAACAGTCCCAGAGCTAGTCTAGTTCTGGTGTCTTTGTATTCTTTCTAGGTCCTTTCCCATGGGAGGGGCCAGGCATTTGTACATTCATGGAAGATATCCTTTCCATATTCAGGTAAAATATAGTGTGTGCGGATGTTGGGGGACTGATCCATGTTCATGTTCATGAGAGTAACATATCCTCATTGGTCCTAAATCTCTGAGCCTCCCTCTCGCTCCTGGAACAGGATGTTAGCCTGCAAATTCCCTGAGTCAAGCAGGTGCAGAGGACAGAGTTGAGTGTCATCCACTCAGGGATGATATGGTCCTGCTCCCCTACCCATCACCTCTGTGGTGGCTCCTCTCCCCCAGGGTCATTCCTGCCAAACATAGCAGTGTGCAGGCACTTTTTGGATTTTTCTGAGGCATGCCTTTTCTGGGGGAAAAATGCTTATTCCCTCATGCTGGTGACTTTAAGATCCCACCATGGAGGAAACTGCAGAAGCATCTGGGGTTCAAAGTGCCTACTTCTTGTGTTTCATCACAAGAGCATAACCAGGTTGTTTAAAAATATATATATGTATTTAAGACTGGCCAGTTCAAAATGTCCCTGGAGGGATATTCCAATCCACAGGAGAAATTCAGGTGGTTCCAGTGATATGAGGTAAGCAATAAAAGTACGGCCACTGAAAGGTGATATTTCCACACAGATTATGAGCAGAGTGGGGTTTCTGGGCAGCAACTTTAATCATATCTGAAATCAGGCCTTATTACCCTCAATCCCCACCCCATAGCTCAGTGGTTCTCAAACATTCAAATATTTCTGTGCCCATAAAACTGCTTGAACATAAATAAATGCAAATTCCTAAGACCCAACCCAAAGCTACCGACTCAGATGGTCTAAGTGGGCCCTCAAAATTTGAATTTCTAGTGGAAACTCTAGATAATTCTGAAGCAGGTGACAGTCCATGGACTTGACTTTGAGAACCACTGGTGAGAACCACCTATTTCCCCAATTACTTCCCCTGCCAGACCTTATTCAGCATCATGAACAGGTAGATGGTAGAAATGAAGTAAACTTATCAGAAGAAGTGGCAGGTGCAGAGTTCCTTGTGGCCAAAGTCAATGACTGCCTGAAATTTGGATTTCTAACATTATCTCCAAACAAGGTTATTTATATATGTAATTACAGAGATGAACTAACAGGACTGGATGAAGATGATATTCAACAAATAATGTTAAACTTTTGTCCCATTATCAGATTATAATACTTATAAGCTATAATAATTTCATTTTTAAAATAAATACTCTATGTTTGAAATTGCATGATTTTATTAAATTGTATTTTCTGTGTTGAAAGTGTTAATATCTTAAATACAAATATTTAAACTATACCAACTATGTAATTTTTATTTTGGCATTTATTTGTATTTTATAATATTCCAAGAGCCCCCAAACGTTGAAATGACCTGGACTTCTTTCAGCATCTGTAGAGGAAGCATTTTAGAAAAGCAGAAAATAAAAGGTAAACTTTCAAAAATGTTGGTTGGTAGAATTTTAAAGATGCAACATTAAACTAGACTCATTTACTTTGTCTCAGAGTCCCAGGCTTAGCATGGCTGAATTGCTTCCCGGTTGTACCATAGTACAATTGGAATTTATCTACATTAAGATGAGGAAAATAACTTCTCACTCTCAAAAGCTGAACCAGAAGAAAGGCCTTTCTCTAGTGATCCCTCAGCTGAGCTGTCTCTGGACAGATCATAATAAAACATTCATTTACAGTTAGAAGGTCTGAAACATTTACTTACTCTTACTGGGTGTTTACCATCTATTTATATTCTCTCTCTCTCTCTCTTCTCTTTTCTTTCTCTCTCTCTCTCACACACACACATACACAAACACACAGGCACACACAAACAACAATTAATCCTTCAATTGATAAAATTGGTGCGTCGTTAGTGTGAACCATTTCCTGCTTCTAATCTCATGACTTCCAGAATTCTAGTGGGGAGTTCATTCCACTCTGTTTCCGTAGCAAATTCCACAGGGGAAAGCCCGTGGTGGATATTTATTTGGCAGGGCTGTACAGTTAATGGGATGCTGGACAATTTTGTCAAACTACCTGTTTTCTGGTATCTTGTTTGTAATATTGAGAGAGCTACACAATGTTATCTGTTTGTAAATAATTGGAAATCCTTCCTGAGCTTGTAGGGGGAAAGGCTTTATGGCTAAATGGAGTTCATTCCCCTGGTAGTTTAGTTATAAATCTCCTTGCTGACCTCAAACCTGATACCTAACTTTTCTCATCCTTTTTTCTCCCTGGAGGGGAAAAAACAAATAAACAAAACCAAACTTGTTAGAATACAATAGTTTGTTAAGAGTGAGCTAGATTAGTTGGTGATTAGTGTTGTTTTAATTAAATAGGATACAAAGATGGAGCCCATGGGACGTTATTTACCTGCGGAAGAAATAAATTCAGAAAGAGAGATTAGTACAAGGGGAGAGGTTTTTGTATTGTGGCTTGGTAATAGCTGTTTTTTTAGGATTACACTCAATTTGGAGACCAGTGATATTTAGACAATTTTTAAACATTTAATTTCTGGGGTGAGTTAAAATAACAATACTTTACATTTGTGTTGTTGTTTTACAATTTATAGAATGCCTCGAGATCGGTAAGTTTAGAGTTTTTCTTTCTCAATAACCTACCTTAAAGCAGCAAAGTAACTGAGTGTCCTTTATCCCATTCATCAAATAGATGAATTACATCAAATAGAAGCCCCTAGCTGAAATCTTAAAGTTCTTTTAAATTAATTTCAATAGAGAACAGTAATCTCAAAATGATTTTTTGAATTTTTAATTAAAATACTCTCTTTATAGTGGTGTACATCTTCCATTATGCAATTTTCACAAATCTTCCACCTGAAAACTATATCTGGCTATATTCTGGGCTCAAACTAGTGGAGATAGAAATAAAGCCAACCTTCTCAGAAACCCTCTGCTTCCTCGTGACTCTGAGGAACACATAGTTGGAAATCATGGGGATGAGGTAATTGCCAATCAGGAGGGAGGGGATTGGTATTAGAACATGCATCCATCAACCATCAGATGGACTTGCCTCACAGTGTTAAATAGTAGCTAAAAAGGGGAGCCTACCGTGACAGATCCAGACTACAAAGGGACAGACCCGCTTAAGTCTCTGTGACGCAGCTGCCTTCCCAGATTTCAGAGGCCAGCGGAGTTCAAGAGCCCACACTGGTGGAGTGTGGGGGGAATGGAGAAAAACAGCAGCCTGCTGGCTTTTGGGACCTCAAATAGGAATTTGATTTCCATGAAGAAAAATGAAAATTAATATAAGGTTTTGCAAAAAAATTCAAAATAGCCCACAAGAAGTAAATAAGCTAGAATCGGGGTCACAGAAGGAGGGGTCACAGACCTAGATGTAAATGTATTTTGCTGAGATCACCCAAGAAGTAAATGCTTTTCCTTTGGAGAAAATTAGCTTTAAAATCACAATGTCAAAAACTCATCAAAATCCATTTCCCAGCACCCTCCTCCCACATTTCTCTGCCTCCTTCTGGTACCAGAGTTTGGCAGTCAACTCAAGACAGGCAATCATGGAGGCAGACACATTCCAGATGGAAAGATCATTTTGTTTCTAGACACTGTAACAAAGGCTTTGGCAGTTGGTGAGTAACCCTCCTGCTGGGAGCAGGTGTCTTCCCTTTGACAAGATTGCATTTCATACAGAGAGCTTGAAATGGACTGTAACTGGTATCAGGTCGAACTAGTTGGGATTTTGAAAAGGCCTGGCTAACCAGCTTGAGGTGAGGAACAATGACATGGGAAACGAATTACCTGTTTACTAATGTCACAATAATTCAGCTGCTCATTTTGACTGAAGCATAGAACATTGATGCTCCTTGCTGCCAGCCTCAGGTTCTAGACATTGAAGGGCTCAATGGAAACTGTTGGGTGGGAGGACAGTAAGTATAACACACACACACACACACACGCACACACACCCAGAGAGAGAGAGACACACACACAGAGAACTGTCCTCAGTATCAGAGATTTTTGGATAATAATTCCAGTGTGAGCTAGTATTTTTCCCTCAGTGGACTATACCACATCTCCAAAATATGAGTTTATTCCTTTTGATTTAATACTTTTCGCAAACAACTCAACACAATAAAAATCTTTAGGATAACTACTCAAACACCCAACAACAGTAGAATGCTTTAAAAATGTGATATAGTCACACAACAGATTAACAATTACAAATACATGCAAGAATATGGATGATCCTCACAAAAGCAAGATTGAGCGAAAGAAGTCAGACCCCAAAAAGTACATACTGTATCATTCCATCTATAAAGGTACAAAACAGAAGATGCTAGTGTATGCTGTTAGAAGGCAGGATAGTGGTTACTTTGGGGAATGGAGGGGCGTGGTATTAATGACTAAAGGGGGCCTGAGGAGATGCTGGCAATGTGCTGTTTCTTGATCTGGGTGGTGCTTGCATGAATGTGTCCAGTTTGTGACAATTCACCGAACCAAACACTTGTATGCACTTCTGTAGATGTATATTTTACCTGAATTCAAAGTTAAAACATTAAATTCCCCTATGACATGAGATGTTCTGATAAATAAAATCTGATTTATACTTTTTTTTTTTGAAAATTGGGATAATAATCTGTTGAACTGATGTAGAAAAATAAACTAGACTTCAGATTTCATTCTTGATGGGTGATGGCTGTGTCCATGGCTTAGAGAATCTTGGATCATGAACAGACTTGGGACATGAGGCATCTGAAACAAGCAATGAGTTTTTTATGGGTAACTTCAAACACATGTTTTCAATCCCTTCCCAGTAAAATTCTGACCATGATCTATCTTGGGTTAACCTTAAATTGGAAATGCACTCTCCTTCTGCCTCACATTTAATGTAAAATTTTGCCTACTATACAAAAGTAAATTATTTTTTATAAGTACATATGGGAGCTTAGGGGACAAAGTTAAACTGAACCTTTTTCCTCTAGATTATTTTACTTCCTTTTTCATACATATTCATCTACCAAATATTTTCCCCATTCGGTAGACTGAAAGTTGTTACCATGACTTGATTTTTATTAAGCAGTGAATTTTATGGCAGGGTGGAGTGGTAAAGAACTCAGATGAAGATTGTGAGTGTTGATGTCTAACCCCAGCTCTTCCATGGGGTTTTAAGTAAATCACTTCTTCTCTGGGAGTCCTCAGCTTCTTCATCTGTGGACTGAGCCAGTGGAAAGGGATGACCTCTTAAAGATTCATTAATTAGCACAAATAAATAGATAAAGGTTTGACAAAGCTAGATATATACAGTAGAAATATCCCACCAGAAGGGTTTGTCAGATTCTTTTACCAGGTAATTTGGCAGGGGGAAAGCAGAAAGCCCCTGAAGATTGATCAGGTTATGGCAAAGAGTTTTCTCATTTATCCCAGAATAAAAATTATTTTGAATTGCCTTGGGATGGTAGTAGAAATTTCAAAAGTTATGACTAGATTTTTTTTTTGGCTTCAATTCTACTTTTATTCCTGGTCATTACTCATTGTTGTCCTCACTTAAAACACTGGAGTTCTAATAAAGAGAAAAGAGGATGACCTCCCAGAATGGAACATGTCAAACCAGGGTGACCTTTGTCATTCAAAGTCAAGGAAATAAACCTTAACTGAAACTCAGGAACCCTATAATTATAGTGAATTTTCCCCATCAGCTTGCAACTAGGATTACAGTATCAGGTTGGGCCATATTCCCCTCCCTTAGAGAAGGAGTGGTTTATGAAGGACTGGCATGTTTGAGGTTAAGGGAATGCTCTCACCCTGAGTAGACACTGAACTGAGCAATACTGTTGTCACAAAGGGACCATTTTCAGCACTGTAAATTTTCCTTATTTCTTCTACAACATAGAGCTGGTATAAGGTACAAGGCTATCAGAAGAGAGAATTTAAGTCCTTCTGGCCACATAATTCAGGCACAACATGAAAAATGTCAAGGCTTGGGATGAGAGAAGAGCTGCTGTGTCAGATTAGTTCAATTCTTTTTCCACCTGGCAACTTGTGACAACTGGCTGCTGCTTGTCACAGACTCACGGAGAACTGAAAAACAAACAGACAGACAGACAGAACACAGACTTTCTGGACTAAATGCCTTAATCTTGGGGCCATTTTTAATGTGAAAAGAGTATTTTACATCACACTGTTCGGAGTTTAACCCTCTGAAAGCAATGGTAAGGAATCCCATTCAGCCTGTTTATTACAGTAAAAAAAAAAAAAATGAGGGTGACTGGATCACTGATGCTTCTAAAGGTGACAGCATGTTCATGAGATTTGCCTCCTTACTTCCATAAAGTCATTTTCTCTGAATTAGAAATAATCTCCTGAAGAGTTGCCTGCAAGACCCTTAGAATTGGTTCAGAATCCTGTCTGGTAAGGGACTTTATGGAATCTCCTTAGTGCATCTTTTCTGATAGGTGAAGGGAAAGCAACTAAAAAGATGGCTTTGACTGCCCTGGGTGGTTGTAGTTGCTCCTGGAAAAACAAAACAAAACAAAACAAAACTCTTGTCAGGTTAGGACCTTGAAACTTACAATGCATAATGCAAAAAGGTGTTTTACTTTATCCAAGTTACAATAGTTCACTCAAAGTCTTGGGGTGGGGGGAAGGCTTTCATTGGCTTATAGCTGGGTAAATTATATCAGCTCCCCCTGTTTAAAGGAAAACTTTAGACAAAATAAATTTAACAGTTTATTTGGGCAAAAAATGATTCATGAATCAGACAGCACTCAGGTTCAGAGAGCTCCACTGCAGCAGCATGGAGCAGTTTGTAACTTGCAAATGCTAAAGGAGATGCTTTCTGGTTCTCAAAATATATTCTTCCCTTACTAGTTCCATAATAATCTTAAAAAATGAGTTATACAGATGAACATTGCTATCTAACTAATGTAGATATTATTTGATTCTAAAGTTAATAGTACAAATGGTACATAACTGAAATGGTAGATTATGTGTGTATGAAGAGGTGGTATAACTGGTACCTTTATTCTTGGTTAGAGAAAAAAGCACTTTCAATTAAGGAAAATTAAACAGTATTTGAGTCATGTAAGTATGCATAAATATTCATAGGGCTGTACTTACCACAGGGAACCTCCCATTATTAAGGAGAACTGAAAAAAATATTGACATGCAGATGCTCCTCAACTTATGATGGGGCTCTGTCCTGATAAATCCATTGAAAGTTGAAAATATTATAAGTTACCCACAAGGACTCCTACAGACTCAAGGTGAAGAGATGGAAAAAAAATATTCCATGCAAATGGAAACCAAAAGAAAGCAAGTGTAGCCATTCTTATATCAGATAAAATTGACTTTAAATCAACAGTGATAAAGAAAGAACAAGATGGTCATTATATAATGGTAAAGGTAGCAATTCAACAAGAAGAAATACAATCCTAAATATTTATGCATCCAACACAGGAGCACCCAGATTCATAAAGCAAATTCTCCTAGACCTAAGCAAAGACATAAATGACAGCATCGTAATTGCTGGGGACTTCAACACCCACTGACAGAGCTGGACCGATCCTCCAAGCAGAAAAAAAATAAAGAACACTGTACTTAAACAGGACTGTAGAACAAGTGGGCCTAATAGACATTTACAGAACATTCTACTCAAAAATTACTGAATATATTTTCTTCTCATCAGCACATGGAACAATATCCAAGATTGATCATATCTTACACCACAAAACATGTCATCACAAATGAAAAAAATAGAAATAATACCACAGTGGGATAAAACCAGAAATCAACTCCAAGAAAAACACTCAAATCTACACAAAGTCATGGAAATTAAACAACCTGCTGCTGAACAATTATTGGTCAATGATGAAATTCAGATGGATGGAAATCAAAAGATTCCTTGAAATGAATGGCAAAGGGGACACAGCTATCAAAATTTATGGGATTCAGCAAAAGATGTTCTAAGAAGAAAATCTGTAGCCTGAAATGCATACATCAAAAAGACAGAAAGATCAAAAATTAACAATCTAATGACACATCTCAAGGAACTAGAAAATGAAGAGCAAACCAAACCCAAAGCCAGCAGAAGAAAAGAAATAACTAAGGTCAGAGCAGAACTAAATGAAATGGAAAACAACAACACCAACAAAATACAAAGTATCAATGAAACCAAAAGTTGGTTCTTTGAAAGGATTAACAAAATTGACAGACCTCTTGCTAGATTAAATAGGAATAGAAGAGAAAGGACACAAATAAGCTCAATCAGAAAGCAAAAAGGTGCTATTACAACTGGAACCACAGAAATACAAAATATCATTTGTAAATACTATGAAAATATCTATGCACACAAATTAGAAAATGTAGAGGAAATGGACAAATTCCTGGAAATACACAACCTCCCAAGCCTCAATCAGGAAGAAATAAAACTCTTGAACAGACCAATAATGAGTAGCAAGATTAAAGCAGTGATAAAAAAATCTTGCAACAAAAAAAAGCCCCAGAATGTTTGGATTCACAGCCAGATGTTACCAGACCTACAGAGAAGAGCTGGTAATCATCCTGCAGAAATTATTCCATAACATCAAGAAGTAGGGAATCCTCCTCAACTCATTCTATGAAGCCAGTATCACCTTGATACCAAAGCCAGGTAAGGACACAACAAAAAAAGAAAACCACAGACCAATATCCCTTATGAATGTAGATGAAAAAATCCACAATAAAATACTAGCAAACTGAATTCAACAGCACATAAAAAAATAATCCAACATGACCAAGTGGGCTTCATCCCAGGGATGCAAGGATGGTTTAACATATGTGAACCAATAAATGTGATTTGACACATAAACAGAAGTAAAAACAAAGACCATATGATCATCTCAATAGATGCAGAAAAAGTATTTGACAAAATCCAGCACCCTTTCATGATAAAAACCCTCAACAAACTAGAACTAGAAGGAATATGTCTCAAAATTATAAAAGTCAAATATGACAAACACACAGACAACATCACACTGAATGAGGAAAAGTTAAAAGCATTCCTCTTAAGAAATGGAACAAGATAAGGGTGCCCACTGTCACCACTTCTATTCACCATAGTACTAGAAGTCCTAGCCAGGGCAATCAGGCAAGAGAAACAAATAAAGTGTGTCTAAATTGGGAAGAAGGAGGTCAAACTATCACTTTTTGCATATGATATGATCTTATATCTAGAAAACCCCAAAGACTCCACCAAAAGACTCCTGTAATTGATAAATAAATTTTGCAAAGTCTCAGGTTACAAAATCAATGTACACAAATCAGTAGCATTTCTATACACCAATAACAGTCAAGCTGATAGTGAAATAAAGACTCAATACCATTCATAACAGCTACAAAGAAAATAAAATACCTAGGAATATACTTAACCAAAGACATGAAAGATCACTACAAAGAGAGCTATGAAACACCGAGAAAAGAAATCACAGATGACATAAACAAATGGAAAATCATATCACGCTCACGGATTGGTAGATTCAACATTGTTAAAATGTCCATACTACCTAAAGTGATTTGTCAATTCAATGCAATCCCCATCAAAATGCCAACATCATATTTCACAGATCTAGAAAAAATAATTCTACACTTTGTTTGGAACCAGAAAAGAGCTCAAATAGCCAAAGCAATCTTTAGCAAAAAGAACAAATCTGGAGGCATCACATTACCAGATTTCAAACTATACTACAAGGCTATAGTAACCAAAACAGCATGGTATTGGCACAAAAATAGAGACATAGACCAATGAAACAGGACAGAGAACCCAGGTGTAAAACAATCTACATACAGCCAACTGATCTTTGACAAAGCACACAACAACATACACTGGAGAAAAGAAGCCCTATTGAATAAATGGTGATGGGAAAATTGGATAGCCACATGCAGAAGAATGAAACGGGACCCCATCTCTCATCACTCACAAAAATTAATTCAAGATGGATAAAAGATTTAAATTTAAGTCACGAAACCATGAGAATTCTAGAAGAAAAGGTAGGAAAAACTCTTCTAGATATCAGCTTAGGCAAAGAATTTATGACTAAGACCCCAAAGGCAATTGTAGCGACAACAAAAATAAGTAAATGGGACTTGATTAAACTAAAAAGCTTCTGCAAAGCTAAGGAGATAATCACCAGAGCAAACAGACAACCTACAGAATGGGAGAAAATATTCACAAACTGTACATCTGATAAAGGGCTAATGACCAAAATCTACAAAGATCCCAAACAAATCAGCAAGAAAAAACCGATCCCATTAAAAAGTGGGCAAAAGACATGAACAGAAGATTTTCAAAAGAAGATAGACAAATGGCCAACAAACATATGAAAAATGCTCAACGTCACTAATCATCAGGGAAATGCAAATTAAAACCACAGTGAGATATCACCTTATCCCTGTTAGAATGGCTTTTATTGAAAAGTCCAAAAACAACAGATGCTGACGTGGATGCAGAGAGAAAGGAACACTTCTACACTGTTGGTGGGACTGCAAATTAGTACAACCTCTATGGAAAACAATATGGCGATTCCTCAAAGAACTAAAAGTAGACCTACTGTTTGATCCATCAACCCCACTACTGGGTATCTACCCAAAGGAAAATAAGTCATTTTATCAAAAAGACACCTGTACTCAAATGTTCATTTCAGCACAATTCACAATCACAGAGATGTGTAATCAGCCGAAGTGCCCATCAATTCATGTGTAGATTAACAAAATGTGGTATATGTATACTGCGGAGTACTACTCAGCCATAAAAAAGGATGACTTAATGCCTTTTGCAACAATTTAGATGGAACTGGAGACCATTATCCTAACTGAAGTATCTAAAGAATGGAAAAACAAACACCACATGTACTCATTCTTAAATTGGAACTAACCAATGAGCACACATGTGCACAAAGGGAGGTAAAACTCAGTGGAAATCAAGCAGCAGGGAAAGGATAGGAGGGGAGAGCCGAAAACTTACCTAACAGGTACAATGATCACTATTTGAGTGATGGGTGTAGCCGTGACTCAAGCATTACAAAGCAATCCATGTAACCAAAAACATTTGTACCCCCTTAATATTTTGAAATAATAAAAAAGAAAATATTGTAAGTAGAAAATGTATTTATTAAATAATACATCTAAACTTCCAAACATCATAGCTTAGCCTAGTGTAACTTAAATGTGCTTAGAACCCTTACACTAGCCTACAGTTGGTCAAAGTCAGCTAACAAAAAGCCTGTCTTATTATAAAATGTCAGAAATCTCATGTAAGGTATTGAATACTGAATTGAAGGTGAAAAACACAATGGTTTTACGGTTACTCAAAGTATAGTTTCTACTGAATGGGTGTCTCTTCGACCCCATCATAAAGTCGAAAACTCGTAAGTTCAATCATTGTAAATTGGACTGTCTGTACTTCCTCCTTATCAATTGACGAAAAGCCTCACCACCACCCCAGCCCTAATGTGGCTACACCAGATCTTCCCTGAAGATCCAAGAATCTCCCCATGATCCAGCAATTAAAGGGATTTAACAAGGACAGCAAGGGGCCTCCAGGACACAGCTGGAACATCATCACCTTAATCAGCCTACCTGATTGAAGTAGGGATCTCTGATAAGCCATGACCAGCATGAATGCATGAATGTACTATCAATTAATAGCTCCAATTATTAGCTCAGTAACCTTGAGCAAATAATCTTTCTGTGCCTCAGTTTTCTTATCTGTAAAATGAGAATAAGGACAGTACCTACTGCATGGGGTTGTTGATATAAATCGAATTCATATGTGTAAAATGCCTAGAACAGGGCCTATATAAGTGTTAGGGATGATGATGATAATAATAAAATTGATGGTGAAAATGATGACAAATCTGGACACAAGCAAGGCCACCTGCTCATGAGGTGACTCTCTCATTGAGTTGGGTGATTGATACTGAACAGTAAAAACTAACCTGATCATATCACCTCTCTTGGAAATTAGGTTTACTTATTTGCACTGAGACTAATCATTCTTTGAGTCTGAGCAATATTTCAAAAAATGGTGAGTTACCATTCTTACCCTTCATGTAGTCTAGTGGATATATTACAGGGATTACAATAAATTCCCATGATCAAAGGTATTCTGGGTTTATCTCCTTTGTGCTGCCTAAAAGACCATAATAATACAAGTAGAAGAAGGAAAGTTCTGATCAGCAAATCATATATCTATATGCAAAATGCTTATTATTGAAATCCTTCAAGAGAACGTAAATCCCTAGAGCAGTGGTTCTCGCCCTTTAGAACAATGCCTGCTGGTCTCCTCAAGCCCTCCGTGTTACCTGCCAACCAGTAGAGTGTGGCACTTTTTGTCTGAGTGAAGTCCATGGCCAGTCCAAGATTAAACAAAGAAGAAAGAACAACAAGAGAAAAAGAAAAGAAAGAAGTTATGTATCTTATGTGCCTACAGCAACTTCTTCCCAACAGAGCGTGAGTGCTCTGGATGGGTTCAAAATAATGTTGCTATTGCTACTGGTTTGAATGGAAATTACACCCTAAGGTCCTTTGAGATCAAGGCAGGGAATACTGTCCACAGGTTAGAAGAAAGGAGAATACAAAAGTATGGATGAGAAAAAGTACATCTGATGGTCTACCCTAGGCCACTGTGTACTTCCTTCTCATTCTGTATTTCTGCATCTCCCCCATCCCTCCCATTTCATTTTCCTTCCCAGTGTGCCACCAGGAGACACAATCCAAAAATGAAGTAGCAGGGAATGACCCCAATAACCATGATTGGAGTGGGTCAGAGGGCACCACTCTTGGGATTGGAGACTGTTGAAGCAACCACCTGCTCCCATAACAAGCTTCCATGCCCTCAGCCTGCTTCCTTTACTGTGACAAGCAGCTTCACAATAGATGAAGCAGGAACTTCATTGTAAAGAAGTCCATGTAGTCCAAGAACTGGAAAAGGACTACCATAGAAAAATTAAAGTGCATTCTACGGCTCCATCACAGAGAACCAGGGAGGGAAAACACCTCTAGGGAATAAAAGACCACCGGGAATAAAGAATGTGTCATTCAGACGCTCTACCTACACTGCGTTCCCTTCTCTAGTCCTATTCCTCATATACGGAAAATTACATCTGAAGTCTGGAAAACAGTGGGCTCAATGCAGTCAGAATATTAATAGCATTTTTTCCTTTGCTCTGCACCTCTATCTGCATAGGAGTTCTTTGCCAAATTGTCAGGGAGCATGTCAATCTGTCATTTGTCTTGCTTGTGTGTTTTAATATTTCTTAACCCACTGCACTACACTACAAAGAGAAAAAAAGTTTGCTATTGGTGTGAACAAGGATTATATTTACTAAATAGTCTAAAGTACAAGTTCAAATGGGAGAAAAATGCAGGTGCACGGGAGGAATTTTGATCAAGAGACACACAGCTTTCCTCATTTTTCAGAGTAGAGTAAAAAAATAGTTTTCTTATTTTCCCTAATCCCAAACTACATCAAGGCAGTGAACCCACGTTACCTCTGATTTGCACAGAAAATGCTGACAGGAACAGAGAATTATGAGAGGGGAAGGAAAAATAGTTAGCTGGTTCTCTCTGATTCAACACGCAGTCTTGAAAACCCTGAAAAGCACATTGAACGTTGGTCACCAAACTCAGAGCTCTGAAAAAAATGTAGAAGTTACTGAGGGACCGTTACCCCTAAATGTTTTGTTCACCGTGGCGACTTTGCTTCATTAAGGGGCCAAAGAACGAGGCAAAGCTGTCAAGAAGACATAAAGATTACCCCCAATTGCTGACAGCAGATGGTGGCGAATGGCAAGTGTTTTTAACAAAGCTTTATTGTTCCAGGTTGAGGCATTAATGCGTCTCTGTGGGGTTTTTCTGGTTTTATTTATTTATTTTTTATTTTAAAAAGTCACTTTGTAAAATGACAATGTGACATGCATTGTAATTTTTGCCTGCACTGGGCTCCTGTGTTATATTTGTCTTCTTATTTCCCTGATGTGGGGTGGCATTTGGGATCCAAAGAAAAACAGGTTTGTATTATTTTGAGCTTTCACAATTAACAAGGAAAGCATCAGTTCTTCCAAATCAGAGCAAGGAATTGTCCCCATTTCCTGAACAATTGCAAGAGCTTTGAAATCAAAGTAAATATAGCCTGTTTCCACATGCTAAGTGGGTTTAACATGACTCCATGCAAACAGTCCCAAACCTGTTTGTGCCAGCTACAACTGTTCAGTAGCCTTAGAAGAAAAAAGCCTCTTAACACTTTTATTTCTCTAACAAAGCAACTTTAGTCATTGCAGATTTAAGTCTGATTTTTGGGTGATTATCTTTTTGTTTGATTTCTAAATCCTAAGTATTTTGTTGGACTCCAGCTAGCTGTGACTAAAGCACAGGGCAGTTGATTAATGCCAACACAAAAGCAAGCTGAAAACATAGAGTCTAAGACCCATTTTATACTTTCCTCCTGATCGGAGTCCATCCAATTATTAATAGAGGAAAATCATAACCAGTGAGAAACTAGCCTCCCTCCCAGCCCTCTTGCTCTTTCCAGGCATCTAGAGAGTCTTTCAGACTCAGAAGCCCAGTTGGAGATGTGACCACCCGTGTAAAGTTAGGTAAGAGAGTGGTGGCAGTTAGGTAGCACTGTGTTTTCTGACTCTCCATAAATAATTCCTGGGCACAACCTGAAACACACTGTTAGGCTCTAGAATATTCCTTCTCCATCCCCCATCTCCCAGATTAGGACATGTCTTCATGTCTTTGTAAAACTAAGTGCAGTAAAGTTGAGATAAAGGAGCATGTCAGCATCCAACTTGCAAGCGGCCTTCTGTGGCTGCCACTGGGCTGGTTAGAGAGAGTGGCAGGAAGGACGGGTGGGTATCTGCTGCTCTTGGGCTGTTTTTCCAGCACCACCTTTCAGGGCACGGTGCTGCCAGGAAAGCAATTCTGGTGCAAGTCCTTCAGTCTCCAACAGACCTCTCCCCTGCTGCGCTGGAATCAGGGCCAGCCCTAAAGACCTGCCTCGTTGTGTCCAGACAGCTTTACAGTGAGAAGCCTGAGATCTTTGGCCACCACCTGTTTTCATTTTTAAAGAGAAAATATCAAACAAGCAAAGAAAACAAAACGAAAGATCAGACTCCTTATTTGGCAGCTATCAGCTGCTTAGAATTGTTGTATTCACTCAAGGAAAGCTGTAGAAAATCTCCCGCCCTTTTTTAATGAAAAAACAAACAGCTCAACCTCCAAGACTCCAATATTGCCACAGCGTAAAGGTGCCAAATAAACAAATTTTCCGCATCTCTCCTTCCTCCCTGCAGTTTCAAGTATCTTGGATAGTGTTTGTACCTCGAGAGAAGAACCAAAAACGGGGAATTTTTTACTTTTGATGCAAGCAAGAGCCCCATTACTAATTACACCACAACAGCTCGAGCGTCGGATCATCAACCAGTGGGTACCTCCAGCAGAGTTGGGAGGTTCTGTTGAAATGGCTAATGGGTTTGCCCCTCAGATAGAATCCAGGAAGTAGCCAGTCCTGATGTCAGACTCCACAGCCTCCTCATCTCACTTCTGCCACTGCTCCCCCACCTAGGCTGTCTGGGCAGATAGGAGATATCTTAAATCCTGTCTGCCTCTGGCCTCAGATCTTACAAGGGCCAGTGGAGTGGGGATTAAGACAAGACCCTCCACAATTGCTATTGTATCAATTCAGATGACTTGGGCTATAAATAACAAAAAAATCTTACCTCACCTGGCTAAAACAGCAAGGAGACTTATAATCCTAGCATGGGGTGGCTCTAGGTGGCTCAATGACACAACTCAAGGACATCGAGCTCTTCATTCATTCTTCTTTCCATTATAGCAAGCTCAAAATGTTGGCCTTGGCCTTGCCAAGCTCCCCTTCAGACTTGCAAGATGACTTCCACAGCTGGAAACATCATTGGCCAAAACAGTGTCCAGTCAAAGGAGAGTGTGTTTATTATCATTTATCTCTTTTTAAGAAGAAAGATTCCTTTGTTGGAAACCTCCCACTAGATCCTCTTTACTTCTTATTGGCTGGGTCATATGACCACCCCCGGGCCCAGTTACAGGCTAGGGAAATGGAATGGCAGTGGCTGACTGATAGGAATCAGGATCTTCACCGGACCACGTGGGGAAGAGGGAGAAACCCGAATGAAATCAGAGTAGATAGCTACTGGGTATGTAACCAACATTCAGGTCCCAGTTTCAATAGCCTAACTGTCTCCTGAATACATTTTATCCAGTATTCCATGAAATCCTCTCTGCCAAAGCTAGAGATTAAAAAAAAAATGCTTACTTATTTACATTTTCTGGCTCCAGTGCTCACAAGTTAAAGATATACATATACATCAGAATATGTAGAATGATCAAGACTAGTACCAAAAATACATATATATTTCTCTAGGTTTATTTTTTCCTTCTGGAAACCTTGGGGTCTTAAAGTCATTATTTTAGTGAGATTATCTTGTTTTCAAGAATTTTTTTTCCCTTTCTTCAAAAGTCCTAGAAAAGCAATATGCTCCTTTTTCCCCACTAGGTAACTCTGATTATCGTGTATGAATAGGAGCCTCCAGGTTATTCTAAATTAGCCTGTGTGGATCTTCCCCAGCAGAAGGACTTTTCTATACTATTAAGGTCCACAGACTCTGCACTGGCCTTCTCCTCTAGGTGACCACCTTTTCCTGAACCAACAACATTTCAGGATGGGGCATAAGTGCTGACCCAGCCAGAGTGAGCCACAGCCCATTCTCATAGAGATGAGAGACAAAATAAACCTGGAGGGGGAGAGCCGATCAATATCAGGGTTTGTAATAAGCAAATCCCACAGCTTATATATCCCACGCCAAACTGTTTGGATGATTTTTCTTGGCTACTGAGGCCATAAATAAAAATTTCTTGTATCTGTTTCACTAAACAATAATTATATTTTCTAATGTACAGCATAACTTTAGAAATAATTTATAGAAGTAGTAAATCACAGTGGCTGTTGTTTGACAAACCAGTGTGTTCCATCATCTCAGATCACTCAGAACCTGCTATGTTTTAAAGACTGTACAGGCTATGTTGTTGCAGGGCCAGGCAGGCTAGTGAAAACTTGTTGTGGGAAGAGTTCTGATCTGGGCAAGATGGCAGATGAAAGTAATGTGACACTCCTCTGACTACAAAGACTTAGAAAATGCTGCAAAATATAACAAAATGCAATGTTTAAATGCACTATGAACTTGCAAGTAAGAAGAGGAATGCCCAAGTGGCCTGAGATAAAAAAAAAAAAGGGACTAAAACAAGAGTGGGAAGTACATGAGCTAATGGGTCAGGAATGCCAGAGTGGGGCTAGGCTGGGGTCATCCTAATATTTGATACTATGTGCAGAGACAGGAGACAGAGTCTGTAAACCAAGTGAGAGGACAGTGGGAACCAAGTCTCCAGAATAAAGCTGGGAGCTTCCAAGGGTTGCAGCCTGAATGGAAGGATGGACTTAAACATATTTATCTTGGTCAGGGGCGTGATATAAAAGTTTGTCTGTCTTTGCCTGAGATTTGGGTGGGAATACAATTTTTCCTAGAGGGGAAAAAAGTAAAAAACAGGCCTGTACTTGCAATCATCTTGGTTTGCCTAGGACAGTCCCAGTTTTAAGTCCAGAAGTCCTGGATTTTGGAACCCCCCCCCAATTCTAGGCAAACCAGGAGTTGGTCACCATACCTGTACCTTGTGTTGCCTGGAGTCCAAATGCACACTACCCCATTCTAGGAACTCCCCACACCAAGAAATTAACGTAATATAGTCTCAAAGCTGGTGATACCTCTGAGGTACTTGGCAGAAGCAAATATAAATCCTCTCAAGTCTCACAGCCCAAGCCACAGGGATTCCTGGGATGAGGTGGAGGGTGGGGACAGAGTGTGTGTTAAAGATGAGCCAACAATGAAAATCACAAACATACAAGGAAACAATCTGCCACATGCAAGAGTCAGCAGATGAAACAAGGCATGGAAGAGAATATACAGTGAAAATATTAAAAACTACTAAAGATGTGTGTGTGTCTATGTGTGCACACCCTACGGAAAGCACTAAGCACTAAGTGAAAGCACAAACAGATTTGAAAAGAAACCAACATGGTTATATATTTTTCTCCTTGTAAGTCTGTCAATTTTCTTTTGCATATTTTAGTGCTATGTTGGGATTACAAATTAGTGATTGTTATATTTTGTCCTGGCAAATATTTCCTTTTACCATTAGGTTATAGTCTTTATTCTTAATAATGCTTTGTGCCTCTTAGTTTTTTGCTAATATTAATATAGTTGTAACAGCTCTTTTTCTTTGTTTTTACAATTTATTTCCTTTTTTTTTTTTCTGGGTCATTGTTTAAGTCTGAGCCCTCCATGCCTCCAAGATGGCATTAAATGTGTCATAAGTTTGTTCCTGTGAGAGAAAATGTTGAGGGAGCTGGGAAGGGCTGGAAGAGCCATCAGACCTCAAAGCAAGTGTGACCCTGAGGGAAGGACAGAAGGAAGGAGGTTGGGTGGAAGCATCTTAGACTGAGGTGCAGCCTAAAAAATACTTGACAAGGCATTTCCAGAGAGTACTGGAGCCAGAGTCACCTGTCAGAGTCCCGTGTTTTCCAGGCACCGGCCTGCTGAAGGATCCCTGCCACGTGGAGTTATTGGCGGGCAGCAGCCTATGGGAAGCCTGGATTCAGAGCACAGCAGCTGGGGCCCATGGTCAACTATGCTCTGCATTTCAATATCTAGGAGATGCATACTCATGACTGTCACAGTTAATAGAGGACCAGTATTTTTAAAAATTATCCCTTTACTTTTAATTTTTTGTTACCTATGAAGTGTATGTTCCTTGGTAAAAGGTACCAGGGAAAGAACACGTTGTCATTTCAAAAGACAGGGGAAGGTTTGTTGTACTTAACTATAGAGTCCTTAAACTGTGGTATGATAATATGATCTATTGAAGTATTAATTTTCAGCTCAAATGCAAAGGACCTTCTTTACTATTTTGGAGAGCTTGAATTTTTGTATTTTAGGCAATATATTAATAACGTGAGAGTGAGTTAATCACTCTGCATTTTAGCAGAAATTTTCACAATGGTTTACAAAATAGGTTAGAAAGGCTAAGGATCAGTTGTAAAGAATTTATAGCTGGACTTTTAAATTTCCAGTCTGACAGTCTCTCACTTTTAACTGGTGAATTTAGTTCATTTACAACAATTATGATTACTGATATGTTTCACTTTGTTTCTTTTATGATATTTGTTCTAATTTACCACATTTTTTCTTTGTCTCTTTTTCCTCCTTAACTGCATCTAACGATGATTTGTAAGGTCTTTAAAATGAAGTTGGTAGTAAAAGAGTAAACACAATAACATGTAAAAAGACACGATATGATTGTAAAGATACCAATTTACTAAACTGTGTTTTCTTTATTTCTTTTTTTCTTTATAGTCTTTTTGAAGTTATAGATTCCATTTCTATTTTTTTAATAGTTATCTTTTGAATTTCAGAGTGTGTACTCGCCTCAACAAAGTTCAAAGTTAATCAATTTTCTCCAAATTAATCTATAAAGTTAATACAATTACCATAAAAACACAGGTTGACTTTTTCACGGAACTTAACAAATAAATGTACATTAACAATTGTGATGAGATTCTAAAGTACCACATATATGGAATAGCAAAAGACAATAAACAGCCTAGAAAATTTCAAAGATAGAAAAGAAAGAGGAGGGGAAGGAGGAAGGATTTACCCTCTCAGATAACGATATTTTCTATAAAGCAAAAGTACATAATGTGGTGTGATAGACAAACAGCAGAATAGACAGTCCCAAATAACCTCCCTTCCTCTCCTCCTCCTTCTCTCTCTCTCTCTCTCTCTCTGTGTCTCTCTCATACACACACAAACACACATGCAACATTAGTGTGACAAAAGTGGCATTTCAAGTTAACGAGAAAGAATAGTCTAACATATAATGCTAGGACAATTAGGTACCTAAATAGATAACTTTATAGAAAAAGGTGAAATTAGATTTTTAATTGATTCTATGAAAACACAAGCATACACAATTCTAAATGAATCAAAGACTTCAATGTGAAAAAATTCAGGAGACTCACATTATAAGATTGTCATAGGAAAGAATTTTTAAACAAGATACAAAATATATAAGTTATAAAGGATAACATTGATAAATTTTATATTAAAACTAAAGCCAATGTATGATAAAATACATTTTTTAAAGTTGGGGGAAAATTCTTTAAGCCAGGAGAAGATTTGCAATCTATTTTTAACAGATATGAAATTAATACCTGTAACGAATGTTACAAATTAAGAGAAAAACTATAATCCAGTAGAAAACAGGAAAAAACTGTGAAATTCTGCAATTCACTGCAGAGGAAATGGAATGACCAGTAAACATATGAGAAAATGCTCAACTTCATAAATAACCAGGGAAATGCATATTAAAGCAAACTAATAAAACACCACTTCATAAGCCTCACATTACCAAGAATGTCAGATAACACTGAGTTCTGGAAAAATATGGGGAAATAAGAATGTTTATATCTTGCTGGTAGATGTGAAACATGTTTATAGCAATGTTGAGGAGCAGTTTAGCAATTATTAGGAAGGTTCACGATGTGCTCACCCTACACCTGTTTAAGTCTTCCCTTGGAAAATCCCCATGTGTGCACAAAAAGGCACATATAAGGACATCACTACAGCACTGCAAACCAAAGACAAAAAGGAAAAAACACCAACTTTTTCAAGAGAAGAGATAAATAAAACTAAGCTTATTAATACAATGGAGCACCATATGGCAGTTACAGTGAATTAGATCTACGTGCATCCAAAACCAATGCTGTGTCCTAGGTATACATCAAAGAAAAAAGAAAACATCTGTCCACACAACAACATGTACATAAATGTTTATAGCAGCATTATTCATAATAACCAAAAGGAGGAAACAACTCATATGTCCATCAACTGATGAATGACTGAACAAATTGTGGTATATCCATATAATAAAATATTACAACATGGACAAACTTTGAAAACATTATGCTTAATGAAAGAAGCCAGTCACATAAAAGCACATATTATATGATTCCATTTATATGAAATTTCCAGAATGGGCAAATTTATAGAAACAGAAAGTAGATTAATGGTTACTTATGACTGGGGGTGGGGGGGTTGGGGGGTGGGTAATGGGAGAATGTGAGTAATAGCTAAAGGGTACAGGATTTCTTTTTAAGGTTATTATAATATTATAAAATTGTGATTGTTTCAATTATTTGTGAATATAATAAAAACTGTTAAAATGGTTTTGTATACTTTAAATTAATAAATTGTATATTATGTGAATCATACCTCAATAAAGTTGTTAAAAATAGATGAAGACTAGTATGACATTTGGGTGAATAAGAAAACAAAAGTAGATATTGTTTAGGAATATACATACACACATACACACACACACACACACACACACATAGTAAAACTTCAAAATAATAGTAAAACTTCAAAATATGCATTACAGTTATTTTAAAATAACTTATAGAGTAGAATTGGAATGTTCTTAACCCAAAGAAATGATGACTGCTTGAGGTGATGAATACTCCAATTCCCCTGATTTGATCAATACACATTGCATGCCTATAACAAAACATCACATGTACCCCATAAATATGTATACCTATTATGTACTCATAATAATTAAAAATAAAAATTTAAAAAATATGTATTGCAATGATATGCATGAAATTCAGGGTGGAAATTGGCTTTGCAGAGGGCAGATGGGGGACAAACAGGAGTGTACCTGAGTGTATCTATAGCATAGTACTCAAATTTAAAATAAATTACTGGACTATGGAAATTAAAAAAAAAAGGATTAGGGTTAGGGTTAGCAAAACACTTCTTTGAAAAGGCATATCAGAAGAAATACAGCAAAATGTTAATATGAGTTTACTCTTAATAATTCATACATAGATACTATTGTATTATTTTCTGGGTTTGAAATCCTTCACAATTTTTTAAAAATTTAAAATAAAAAATATTCTTGTAAGCCTGTTAAATCCATTGAAATGAAACTTTAACCTTCAAGGATGACATAAAATATTTTATTCTCTTGCTCTGATCTTACAGACAATAAAGCTATCATCTTTTTCTTCCTTGGACTATGTTTTGCAGTTGTAGAGGGTGGTCTCAGGAGATAGGTGTTTGAGTTCATAAAGTGAGTTTTACATGAATCACACACCTTTCAAAGGAATGTGGTGTAATTCCAGCAACAGGGAACTACAAAATGATGCTTTCTGTCTGTTTAGAATAGATTTTTGTTATCCCTTCAAGAATGATATAAATTAAATCTTTCTTCCTCATAATAACACTGAAGCACATTTTAGCTTCAGCTTGTAAATGAGGGATCACACTGGTTTGTTTTTCCAAAATGTAGACTATTAGACGGCATGGTGGTGGTAAGAGGAAAGCCAGGCATTTTGTACATTTTCAAAAACTGAAATGGAGTTGGGAGCCTCTTTATATTCAATATGTAAAGATGACAACTTGTTGGTCATGAAAAATGTAAATATTTTGTAGTCCAACTAAATCCAGGTTTGAAATGTCAAAGGCACATAAAAATTATTATCGTGCTCTTATCTCAGAAAAGACCATTTTTATAGCAAACTGTAAAATAGATTCAGCTACTCTAGTCCTTCTGAAATGGCATATTAAACTGATATCTGCAATGTTCTGAGGATATAGTGAATTCAGCTAAGTAAATGATATAAATCTGTGTTGTATAATAAAGGAAAACTAATTGCAAAATGTACACCATTCTAGGATTATTTTTGTGAGAAAATAATAGGAATTGCTGGGTAGATCTTTTTGTGGAAGAATTTATGGCCAATCCCCAGAGGGTCTGAAATCACTGATAATAAGATACTGGCAAAATCCACTATGCTTACTGGCTTAGCTGACCATCACAAGAGAAAAGATTTTTATGGAGAAAAGTCTTTTAAATATGCAGCTGACTGCTAATAGATGGAACCAATTACCCAAGAAATTAAAATGAATAGATGGTTAGTCATCACTGCTTGGATTACAGTAATAGCCTGTTTGTGACTAGGTCTTCTTCCTGCCTAGACAATGATATCCCCTTGGAGAATGAATCCCAAGTTCTAAAGATAATTAATAACTCATAGTTTCACTAGAAATTACCATTGGTGGGCCCTGCTGTGCTTCTGTAATCCACCAAGATGGGGGTTTATAATGAGCTTTAGCATTCCCTGTATACGTCCCTTGAATCAACCAATATGAAGTCTATTCTTTTTTCCTGGACCACTTTCAAAAGACGTTTTTGAACCATAAGCTTGGCCATAAAATCAATCTGATGTTTTCTTAAAACAGCCTAAAACATTTGATCAAGTATATTTGGAGCTAATGTTTAAATCACATAAACATTCCCCTGATCAACTAATTAATGGAGCACTCCCAAGAGCCTGAATAATTAGTTTCAGATGCAAACAACTTTTACTTGTAATGCAGGAAAGTATTGGATTCATTCATGCTTTTATAATTGACATCAAATTCATGTTATGTCAATGAAAAAGCTGAAAGAAATAATATTTTTTAACACGTGGGAAGTTTTTGAAAATGTTCTCTAGGTTGACAACTTAAGAAGTAGGATCCAATATCCTTTTAAAATAACTATTAGTTAGTTAAAACTAGATAGTTAAAATTCAGATATTATTTAAACCATCATTTACAAAATGTGTTCAATATCATACAAGTCCCAGGATGTGCTACTGAAATGGAGTCGGGGGGAGGAGGTGAGACAGGTGAGGGGACCAGAGGAGAGGGGCTCTGTGATGAATGTTTTCCAAGAAACAGCTCACTCTGGTATCTTTTGGGAGATTTCTAGTGTGTATTAGCACATTAAGAATTCTGAGAAGTCCTGCAACAAAGAAAATTAACCCTAACTCAGCATTATCTATATTTACTTAATCAATTCATACCATTTTTGTCTAGCACTTATTCCACACAATGCCCACTGGAAAACCCCAGTAGGGACTAATCTATCCTTCTATGGAAAAAGGCCTGAAAAGTTTAAGCTACATACGCAAGATCACATGAGCACTAAGTTGGAGTGTCAACAGTCCTGGCTCCCAAATCAGGGATCCTTCCTGGGATGATCCAATTAAGGAAAAGTTTGTCTAAAGGATGCCCTCAAGTTATATGAATTTTTTTTAAATAGTAGAAAACAGTAATTTAAGAATTATCAAGAAATAAAAGAAATCTAAGAATATTAGGTTCTTTTCTCTGGTTTAGAGATACCTTGGTAATGGGTAGGAGAAATCAGGTAGAAACCCCGCACTGTATAGCAGATAATATAACCTCACTCTGATTTGAAGCAAAAGTTCCTCCTTCCCCTGGTCTACTCTCTTGTTATCCATGTTCATACTGCAGCTCCAAGCCCAGCTCTCCACTGAAATAAAAGTGGTGTTTTTTTTTGACCTAAGAGATCACAGAAACAGTGATGGGAAGACTGAAACCTTGATAACCCAGAGGGCCAAGCCTGGCACTGGTTCCCTTATTTACATCATGCTTCTAATTATACATCAGCGCTAGTTGTGCGAGACCCTCAGGAAAATCCCTGTCTGTGCCTGAGACCCTCTGACTTCACCATGTAACCATTTTTCCTTCCCGTCAGAAGCAGATGGAATTAATAGACTGTGACAATTGTCTATTGTTCTAAGCAAGTTACACCATAATCTGTATGCCTCTTTCCCAGAAGATGGGCGACAAAGTGCATGAGGAATGGAGGATGTGTAATGTCTGAGACTTTCTTATTTAAAATCCCTCTTTGTTTAGAAATCATACTAGCTGGATTTTCTGTGTTCTGTTAGATAATATAAGGAACTTGTTCCTTAGTGTCCCTGATGAAATTAGAGACTCATGATGGGGTGTCACTGAGGTCTCACAGTTTTCTGCCTTGAGGAAGCATTATACAGGGTTCAGAATGAACGTCTCCTCCCTTGAAAAGAGAGTTCTCCAGGACTGCAGACACCCCGCTACAGGGCAGGGCACCTCATTTGTCACCTGCCTACTACTGAGAGAGCAAAGTCAACTGGGGCTCAGAATCATTCAGATAAATGAAGAGCCCACCTTCAGGCAGAGGGTTGGAAGCTGTATGGGTAATATCTGACATTTTCGTAACTTAATCTTTGATAGTTTAGTTATTTCTCTGAAATCTCCATCTTATTTTAGATGGCCTGGGCTCAAAAGGGAAGTCACCCCCAATTCATGCGGTTTCTAAATCAGTGTGGTCACACTTTTCACAGTGGTTTGTTATATAGTTCATGCTTCAGTTTTAATAAATAGTGATTTTTATAGGGAAAAGTCTGGTTTGTGGCTATCTGCTAATATCAATTATTAATGCTCATATACCCACTGCACTTATAAAAATTGCCTGCCTAGAGCCCCAGGAGGAACTTGGGAAGGTGGAATAAAATAAACTAATATTTATTTAGTGTCTACTGTGTCAGGTCTTCCATGTATTATTATTAAATTTAGTTTTCAATTTAACCTCAGAAAAGGAGCCTTCATTGTCATCGCTATTGCAGATGATAAAACTAAGAATGAGAAATGATAACTTATTCAATTCAGTCAGCATTTATTACTTATTTGAAGGAGGAAGAGAAAGAAGAGGAGAAATTAAAGAAGCAGAGAGGCTAGGATAACCTACCTCACTGCTTCTCAGAGCACGGCACACATTGGCATCACCTAGATGTTTGTTAGAAATGCAGATTCTTGGGTGCTCCTGATCACCTGTGTCAGAATCTGTGTTTTAACAAGATCCCATGTGCACTTTAAAGTCTGAGAAGCAGTGTCTACCTAATTAAAATTTGACCCAGAGGGAAGGGAGGGGATTGGAAGAAGAGAGTCTCTATGGGTAAGACTGAGAGAGAGAGACCGGAGTTTAGAAACAAGAACAAAGGAGATCTTGCAGGCTATCGTGCTGTGTTAGGAGGCCAAGAAGGAGGTTGGGGAAATAGCATTGTAATACTTTCTCCAGAGCTTTTAAATTAGATCCCTTTTAATGTCTTTTAGGAGAATCCACTACCCTTTCAAATTTTGTTTTCAATTATTCTTGATTTCCAGTCTGATGCTGGCCTTTCACTGTACCATGAAGCTGCCCAACTTTCAAATAGACGCCACTTAATTAAGCTTCTGAGCTTAATTGAATTGAGAGACCAGATGAGAATCATTGGTTCTGCAAGAGAAACAGGGGACTCATGGTATTCATATTTACCCTTTCTTCCCCTGGCTTACTAGATGTGGGATATTTGACTCTTACAAGCTTTATTTTGTCTATAAAACCACACAGGAATCAAATTTTGGGCAGAAAATTGGGGTCCATGAACTGCTCAGTGCTCAGGAAGTCAGTCACTCAGCCCATCCTACAGCCTCCGCAAGGTACCATAGAACCTTGCCACTCAATGCGTGAGCAAAGGGATGGAGCTTGTTAGAAATGCAGGCTCTAAGCCTCCTTCTCAGACTTACTCAATCAGAATGTGAATTTTACCAAATGCCCAGGTCATTTGTGTGCACTTTAAAATCTGAAAGTACTGCCTTAGCAGTATCCACTGTATTTTTTGACAACCTCTTACCTCAAAGTATCTCCCCTCATGAAGCTGTTTCTTCCTAAACCTGTGTTCTAGGCACACTAACAGAGACCTGGTTAATTTGTGGCATATTTTTCCACAAATATCTCAGGCTGGACCTCTCAAAGTGCCTCAGGAGACAGTATGATTCTGAACAGATGCCAAATGCAATTTTTGGCAGACGTAGAGAAAAAAATCCTGGATTATCTGCTCTAACTGTACTGGAGGGCAGAGGGATGTTACCTTTTCTGCATTTTGTTTACTTAATTATAAAACCATTTATGCCATGCCTGTTCCAGCAAATCTGACTCCAAGTTTTGAATCTAAATATGAAAGATTTTACTACTCCCTAATTTGGAGCCTTAGGGATTTTCATATTCAATGTCTAGTTTGATTTTGGTGATACTGATAGCAAGCTCTTCTTTGTGCAGCCATGTAGAAAAATGACTAGCTTACCTTCTGACCTGGCAATTCCACTCCTAGGAATATACTTAAGAAAAATGAAAACATATATCCACACAAAACCTTGTGTATGAATGTTCATAGCAGAGTCATTCATAATAATAACAGCCCGAATGTCCATCAACTGATGAATGGATAAATTAAATGTAGTATGTCTTAGTCCATTTTGTGCTGCTATAACAGAATACCTAAACCAGAATTATCATCAACAGAAATTTATCATGACCAGAAATTTATTGTCTCATGGTTCTGGAGACTGGGAAGTCCAAGATCAAGGGGCTGGCATCAGGTGAGAACCTTCTTGCATCACCCCATGGTAGAAGGCAAGAGGATGAGAAGGAGGGAGAGAGAAGAAGAGAGGGAGGTAAAGGGAGAAAAGGGGATAAAACTTGTCCCTTTGTAAGGAACCCACTCCCACCTAGAGGCTTTAATCCATTCATGAAGGCAGAGACCTTATGGCCTAATCACCTCTCATTAGGCCCCACCTGCCAACATTGTTGCATCAAGGATTAAATTTCCAACACATACTTTTTGGGGGACACATCCAAACTGTAGCATGGTATGCCCTTATAACGGAATGTTCTTTGGCCATAACATGGAATGAAGTGCTGATGCATGCTACAACATGGATGCGCCTTGAAAACATTATGCTAAGAAAAATAAGCAGAAATTAAAGGACAAATATTGTGTAATTCTATTTATATGAAATATCTAGATCAGGCAAATTCATGGAGACAGAAAGTAGATTCGTGGTTGCCAGGGTTTGGGGGTGGCAGGGGCGAGGAGGGAGGTCTGGAGGGGGACCGCTAACCAGGATGGGGTTTCTTTCGAGAGTGTTGGAAAATGTTCTAAAATTGACTGTGGTGATGGCTGCACGACTCTGTGAATATAGCAAAAACCCACTGAACTGTACACTTTAAAAGGGTGAATTTTATGGTATGTGAATTATATTGCAATAAATCTGTTTTTAAAAATTACTGGCAATGAAACAAGAGCAGCTCCCAAGTTTGGGGTGGAAGCCTGCTGGGCAGGGGGTGCAGCCCCTGCCCAGGATGAGGGACATGGAGAGGTGCAGTCCTCATGGCCCATCCTTTTTTGTCATCCAGGCCCCAGCATGGACAGCTGAGCATGGGAGATGCTTCTTAGCAGCCAGGTCCCCAAAATGGGGGCATTCTCAGTGTAACACCCTCCTCCCTGAGGCAGATATTTCTGAACATTCATCTTTTTTTTTTCCTCTCCGAAAATGAACCTCACTTAGTTTTTTACTAAGTCACTCTACCAGGATATAAGTGTCTTAATTTAGTAATAGTAAAGGAGATCATTATTGGGAATGTGTTAATTCTCCTCTATTCTATGTTTAGCCCAAGCCCTTTGTAGGGAGTTACTATACCCTGTGGGGAAGTTGCCCCCCAAGTGAATGAATGCTACCCTGTGAGGTGTAGGTCCCAGTACAGACTAGAGATAAATAGAGGAGGTGGTAGATATAGGGCCAGCTACATGCTTTGTGGGACCCAATGCAAAAGGAAAATGTGGAATTCCCTTGTTCATAAATTATTAAAAATTTCAAAACAGTGACAGCAGAGTAAACACAGGGACCCTCTAAGTGTGGGACCCCATGTGACTGCACAAGTCACTAGTCACACAACTCACTAGTGTATCCAGCTTGCTCTGGATAGACATACAGATGAGAGAGAGAGTGCATGAGAGAGCACCCCATTCTTATGTACTTGAAAAGAATTTTATGACTTCTATTGGATATGCCATTTCTTGTTAATAAAAGCTGCTCCAAAATGATATATTTCTAAGGAGTGCCTAGAGGTAATAGTATGAAATATAATCTGATTTTAAGGATCTTTCCCAGTATTTCATTAAAACAGTCTATTTCACAGAACTTTAATTTGTGGATTATTTTATTTTACCTCCCAATATTATTGTGATGTCGAAAGACAAAATTTTAGCATCCATTTTACATATGGTGAAATTGCCATGCAAGGCATTTTAGGGGGATGTCCAAAGGCTAAGGACCACAGCAATAGAGGCAGCATTCTATATTTCTCCCATATTTTTTTATGGTGAGTGATTGTATCTAGAATAATAGTGTGGGAAGACTACATATTAACTCATCGTACTAATATGTGATGTATCACTAATGATGATAATAAACATAAATAAAAACATATTATTAAATGTTTATGATACACCAGACACTGTGCTAAACCCTTTACATATTTTATAGTGTTTGATTTTCACTCCAAAACTCTTGCCCAAATTGATTATTTATACACTGAAAGGTAAAATCTTGCCTGTGTCAGACTGCGTGTGTGTGTGTATTGGCAAGGTGCAAGCCTAAATTAGCAGTAATTCTATTTTAACAGAAATATTTTATGTAAGCAGCTCCAGAAGTACCTTCAAAGTTTACCAGTGATCATACTGTGAACCTAAAGTGTCCTCTGCCTCAGAGAGGCAGTGGAGCATGGGAAAAAATGAGGACGTGGGGTTGGAATGCCTGGTTTGGATTTCAGCCATACTGCTCACAGGCTGTGCCACCTTGAGCAAGTCAATTACCCTCTCTGTGACTTTTTTTCCTGTTTGTAAAATGGAGATTACAACAGTACTCACCATAGGGTTGTTTCAAGGACCAAATAAATATCTATCTAAAGTATTGCATTATGCCAGCTGTTTATTATTATTATTATTACATAGAAAATCAGATCTTAACATCACAGGTCATCAGTTGAGATTGTCCATCAGCCTGGTCTCTATGCACACAGTATGACTTGATAGTTGATTAAATTGTGTTTAAGTACAGTGCATGGTGGTTCTCTAACCACCCACTAGGGCAGGATCAGTGGTGGGAAAATGATGAGGCTGCAGAGGCTGACTCCTGAACTGGGAAGAATAGGTAAAGGACAAGGCCAGGCTCTTTTGAAGAGTATTCAAACCAGTGTCAATCTCAGTCATGATTCAAATAACAGTTGGCTTCCAAGTGGGGCTTCCAATTGGGCCAGCAAGGGACATAGACCCAAAATCCAGCAAGCAAACTACTGGAAAGAGAGATAATCATCCTGCAAACTCTCTTTGTGAGGAGTAAGATCCCAGCAAATGGGATGAGGTCACGGGTAAAAATTCCCATCCCAGAGGGGAGGAAAGATCATCAAAGATAAAGCAGAACCATACATCCTTGAGTCCAGGGACCAGACAATAGCAAGATTCTAGTCCTAGAAGGGCAGAGATCTGGGCAGAATGCAACTGTAACGTGAATAAATCCAAATCTAGGCATCACGGCAGGGGAACCAATGGATCTGGATCTGATCAGTGGATAACGAGCATCATTTGGAGTCCTGTGGGTGTGGCTGGGCCATTGGACACCAGGTGCATAACGGTGATGTAATCTCAGTGTGCAGCCCTGGCTGAGAAAGAGACTGTGGACATACTTCCAGTCTGCATCAGAACTGGCAAAGAGCAGGACCAAGATGGAGAATACAAGCGGGGGGAATCAGTGGTCCAGCTGTGAGAAAAGGGGGACCCAGAGCAGAGGAAATAAGAGCAGCTAGCACTACCAGCCCAGCCTCCCTCGCCACCCCTGCCAACCCCACCCCTGGTCTCCAGCCTGACCCTTGCTAGCCTGTGAGACCATTGTGTGTGGGCTCCCTTGACAATGACTCCTCTGGTTTCCACTAAGAAGGACTGTGCTTGCCTTCAAGACCAGCCTGAGACTACACACACATTCTGTGCTGACCTTTCCCTGCTTTTTCCCCCCTCTTTGGGAGAGGCTTGCTGTGACTTAGGAAGGATACAGGTGAGGAAGAGGTGGTAGTTTCACAGCTGATGCTAAACACTCGCGTTTTGGGGGGTATTCTAGAACCCCCCTTTCTCTTTTTCCCCCAAACCCCAAAGCCACTTGTTGAGTAACACAGGTCAGTCCTCCCCCATCTTCGCATTTGCTCTGCAGTCTGTAGGTTGTCTTTATGCTACTGTTTTTACATTTTAACCTAGAAGTTAATTTTAGCCTACTATTGCCTATATTAAAAACATTGGGATACAACCGGCAGAAAATATGATGTAACTTGCCTTGGACCTGAATCTCTAAATTGGCCTTAGCTAAACCTTTATATATCCGGAGCACAGTAGGAACTCCAAAATGTTTGTTAATGAGAAAATGGATGAAATAATTCTTTTTAATATTCTGAGTTTGTAGTGGGTTGTCTAATGTCTAAGGGCCCTGTTGAATAAGAGAAGAATCCGTGTATTAGGATAATAATTTACATAATGAGGTTTAAAAAATGCTTAGTACATCTTTGAGCAGAAATCCCCTTTTTCTCAGATGCTGTGTCATTGTCCCCGTGCTTCCACCTAAGTCTGGAGAGAGACGCAGATGGGGAAAGAGTGAAGGCTCTGATTGGGATTGGATTGCGGAGAAGGGGAGCTCTTGGGTAAGGGACATCTGAGGCATATAAATGTATGTTTTGCATTCCTCAAATTGCTTAGACAGTTTGCCCACACGTATCATGCCGGCTTATGCCCCACACCACAAAGGGCAGATGGTGCTCAGCACATCCACTCACTCTACAGTGACAGAAATGAAAAGTGACGGCAGCTTCCTGAGAGCTTTGTGAACTGACACATTAAAACCTATTAGCAACAACTGAAGTTTGGGGCGGGGTAAGCAAACTGAGTGCGTGATGTTTTGCAATCCACAGTTTTAGCAGCCTGCTTCTCAAAAGCAGAATGTGCTAAAAATGCCCATGCCAGAGGTTTACCTCAAAGAGTCAAAGCTGAGGTCATGAAGAATGACTTTCAGAAAAGTTAGATAAATTCTGCAATATCATCAATTTAACCTCCTAGCCTCAGAAACTACCAAGGAACATTTGGGATTCAATAAAATGATGACATAAAGAAAAACATACATATTATTTTTAATGAACTATGGTCAGTCTGAGGTGGATATCTCTCAGTCAATAGGTCAGAAATGATACTGGCTCCTGCTCCCCAAGTGAAAGATTTGAGAGTTTTACAAGATGTAGAGACTCTATTTGATGTATAATGAATTCATATGGGAATAAAACCAGGGTATGAGTTGGAATCTATTGTTTAAGTGCAGCTGGATTCTTTTTTGCAGATGCCCATAATTATGGTCCTAATGGTTGCTGTTTTCTTTTCACCTCCTAAAAGTACAGATTTATTGGCATGTTCCATTGCTGTCAGAGGTGAGAGCTTTGAGTTAGCCAATATCATTGCCCTCCATGCATGCTGCTGAGATTTTAGGAGTTACACAGAAGCGAACTATTCATGACTGATTTTTCCCAACTCTGTTTATGTACGTGCTCTAATTTCATGTGGTTTTCTAATAGCTTAGAATTATTTTTGTTTTCCAGGACAGTAATGATACACCCTAATGAATGACTCCAATGTCTCCCATGAAATTACTAAATCATTGACAACGTAGATATTTGTGGCTAAGAATATATAAAGGTGTTAATTAATCTAGTCAATAAATATCTAGTCATTAAGAGAGGCATAATGAAATCTCCATGTTTTAAATCCCTAGGCACATGTGTATAAAACCAGAATATAGAAACATCATCTTAATGCTGATCAGCAAACACCAAACACCCATGTATGTGAAGGCAAGGTAAATAGAGTCATATCATCTAATAAAATGACAACAACAAAAAGTCTATAAAATTGTTTGTAGATACAGGATAGATATGCCAAATAATAGTCTAATTTCCCTGATCCAGGCAATTCCAGGTGGATCCATTTCTTCTTTCCCTGAGAGAAGTCCAGCTAGTACCAGCAGTCACATCATCATCATCTTTTTTTGCAGCAGCCATTGGTCATGCTTGTTAGTCAATGACATCAGGCATGGCCAGAGCTGCTGGCATGGAAATCCCTTTCCTATACAATACACAGCCAGCACACAGAAGCCTCGTAACATGATTTGAAGATGACAATTGGCCTTCTACTGTCTTGTCAACCTTACAGCTTCTTGCATCTGTCTCCAGACTTTCAGAATGAATCAGGATGTTCCCACATGGAAGTATACCCTAAGGCTTAGAACATCACACTCCCCTGGTAGTGTTAAAAAAGCAAATTAGGCCCAAGTAAATTTCCAAACTAACAGTATTTTGACCCTTGTTTTCTGGAGGTAGTAAACATCTGAATCACTTGTAGCTGGACCTGGGTAGCCAGTTTTGGATGGAAGAGACATAGAAATTCTTTACGAATTGCTTTCTTGAGGGGTGAGTATTAATTATCTAATATCCTAGCTAGGAATCCTTTTGTTGCTCAAAACAGAACTACACTCAAAATAGGTTAGGACAAATGGGCAATTTCATTGACAGTAATCTCTCCCAAGGGCTAAGTGGCAAAAATCAAGAAATGAGGCTGCTTCCCTGTCTCTGAATGAATCCCATAGGCTTTGACTTTTTTTCTACTTTTCTCTTTGTTCTCTTTGCAGACTAAGACTCTTCTGTTTCCCCAAAACTTCAGTTTGTGTAAGATTTTGCTTTGCTCCAAATCTGTATCACTTTTCAGTCCATATTTACTCCATTACATAACTCAGGGCTACTCCAATTGTGTCCTTAGACCAGTCTTCAAAAAGATTTTTACCATTCTGTGATTTTAAAAAGTACAGAAATTGAAAGTAAATGTTCAGAGACTTTCATGGCAATTTGATCTTGCCCCACCATCCAAGTGCATGATGAGTGGACCTGCCTTGTTGAATAGGATAGAGACCAGTGTAAGTGTTGCCAAACTCTGCTGGTGAATCTCATTTGGTGCACAACATATGCAGCAGGACTATGTTACAACATGTGATAGTTTAAGGTTAATTTGTCACTGCAATCCAAAAATGTATAAAATCCAGAATTAATTTCACTCATCAAAATACAATTTAAGTTTAATTGTAACTTTACAGATTAAATTTTTTGGAACTGCCTCCTGAATCATATGGAAGGTGAATTTTGAAAATATAGTATCACTTACTTCATTTTGAATAAAAGTTAAAATCCCTAGGCTTGTGGAAATTGCTTTAAAATATCTTCTTCCATTTCCATCAACCTACTTCCGTAAAGTTAGTTTCTCTGTGACTTCTATGAAGACAAAACATAGAAGTAGTTTAGATACATGTTATTCCCCTGGAGTAGTGTTCTCATTAATCCTACCTAGATTAGATTAGTTAACAAGCAAGAAGCAAACTCACTTGTTACATTAAAAACTTTAAATATTTATATACATGGTTTCATTTAAAATAGGTATATACTGTGGAGAATCACTATTAAAACCATAACTTTTCTTTAGCTATGATTATGGAACAACTAAAAGTTATAGTGTCATAGTGTTCTCTATAATATTTACCTATATGTATACTTCCAATGAATAATATGCACAATTTTTTGATGGGTACCTAGGTAGACATGAAGATGCACAATATAGACTTCCCTTCAAGAAAAGACCTGTTGGCCCACTGAGGCAATGGTGTGCCAGACAGCTTCCAGCTATCAGCTCTTTCAGGTCTGCCTCAGGTGCAGAGAGCTGCATTACCTACAGTCACACCTATCCTAGAGCAACAGCACCTGGTGATTGAGTCAGGTAGGGCTATAAAATCTTGGCCATTTTGGCCCAATCCTGGATGCTGGAATGGGCAATACCTTCTCCAGAGCTCCCCACTGGGTCGGTGAAGGCTTTATCAGATCTGTATTGTAGCTCAATGTCTTCTTCTACCTAGCCCTGCTTCATCAGTCTTCTATTCACAAATGTTGATCCTGAATGACTATCCTGTACCCTAAACTCTGTGTCAGTGTCTGCTTCCAGAGAATTAAACTCACACATTGCCGTTTTAGCTTGACATAGTTGGGGCCATGTGAGTCCAGAGCAAGGGAACTAACCCAGGGGTGAACCACGGCTGCCATGAAAAGACTCCCCAGGAAAACATGACATTTCAATCAAATCTGGCAGAATGAGTACAACATTGAGGCAGGGAACAGAGCAAGGTGAGCACATTCCTCCAGGTGCAGTAAATGGGTTGTGCAAAGGCGAGGAGGCATGTTCTCGGCATAGGGGGCTTCTGTCACTCCAGCTCTGCTTAACTATCACCTCCTCTAGAAGACTCCTCAGACCATTCAATTTAGAGTTGCCACCCCTCCCCCTGCCTAAGTCCCTCTCACATCACATGGAAATGTTAAGAAGTGCATCTGGCACTGTAGGTGGGGAGTAGACCAGAAAAAGCTAAGTTAGGACTTAGCCCTGAAGGCCCCAGGAAGCCTGTGGGAGACTGTAAGTGCACTTCCTGTACCATCCACATTGTGCCTTAGAAATACACTTGGCGGGTGCATGAAGATGTTAATGAAATGAGGTGGGAACGGTGGTGGGAGGATGGGTTTGGAGGATTTTGCAATGATACACATTTTAAAAAAGAAGATGGAGCTCAAGGGAAGATGGGACAGACCATGCAAAGCAGTGGTTCTCAAATATTAAGGCACCTTTCAATCACCTGGGAATCTTGTTAAATTGCCCACTCTGATCCCAGGAGGTCTGGGGTGAAGCTTAAGACTCTGCATGTCCAACAAGCCTCCCAATGATGATAAATGTGGCCAGTCTACAGGGACATCAAAAACCAAGAATCAAGTCATTAATCAGCAGGTGATACGTACAGACCTAATATGCAGAAGGCTGGAGATGTTCATAATTCTGTAAGGCATAGCCATGCTCTCTGATACCAAATGGCCAGGAGAGATAAGCATAGGTCTTTGATGCATAGATAGTTGGAGACATACCAGGCAAAGAGAGGGCCATCTAGTCCCAAATGACCATAAACCTCTCCAAGTATGACATGCGGGGATGTGGTTCGTTTAACTATAGCTTCATGTCTCCTGCTATTGACCAGGAATTAGATCATTTAACTACCAATGGATTGAGTCAGCTTTTGGCTTCTGCTGGAGCCCAAGATTCATCACAGTTTCAGCTGTTGCTAGTTCATCCAAAATGTGGTTTTCACATGAAAAAAACCACAATTATCCAAATTATTTTTTGTTACTATTATGCAACATTATTATTAAAGTAAATTATCAAATACAACTTCAATTTGCAATTATGGATGGGTGCATCTGAGCACTTAATTATCCCATTGAAGTCAGCTGTGAAACATACTTTTGCTATGGTCACAAGAGTAAGTGCACACCAGCCTTAAACAACATTGCCTATTTTTAGACTAGATAGTTTGTGTCTTTTCCTCTCCTCTCCTTCACCTCCCCTCACCTCCCTCTGTCTCTATATCCATTAGATGTTTATAACCCAGCAGAATATGGAATTCCTGCCACATGACATTGAACTTCAATTATTTTGAAACTGACTTTTATTCTTCTGGGTCTTTAAATCTGGTTGGAGAAAAGTTGGAAAAGCTTCCAATCGTTAATAAATTTTAATCTAGTATTATTTCTCTATGCATATTTACATATTGCTGCTAAAAAAGTGAAAATTGCCTATCGTATTGATCACCTATAGAACTGCATGATGCTTTTGAAATTCTTCATTCTATATACAATTGTACATGCTCACATATTGCCATAATAGAATTTGATTGGATTCACATACATCAAAACATTTTAGCTTTAAAAGTAAGATTTTTTTTTTAAACCAGAGACTTTTCGGGTAAGGTCAATATATTTACCTGAAAGTTTGCAGTTATCATTTAGATTTTATTTTTTAATTGCCTCTTCAGGAAAAATAAAAAGTACTTTCTTGCTAGTCTCAGATCATGTATGGTGGCACACAATCTGTAAAGAAAAAATACCTGCAAATACTGTGCAGTGCCCCTGAGACTGACAATTTCACACAGAGAGGAAGGACAGGAAATAGTAATTATAAGGTTGTGATTCAATTTGGAGGACTCTAAGGGTATTGTCTAAATTTAGAATGAATGTGCCATAGAGTGTTAGTAATCTTCCCCCGCCGCTGGTGGTTTCTGCTTGTATCCTGAATTTGGTTTAATTAAGATTGAACCTTGTGAACTGAACAACATGTAACACAGTTTTAAAAGCAAACAGTGGAAGTATCACAAAGGTTTAGAATAAAATTGGAAATACTATATTGGGCTGATAGCCATTTCTTAGGCAAAAATAATAGCACAAGTGGGTTAATGTATATGAAACTATATTGAAAAGTATAAAGTATTATACAAATGCAGTAGATTATTACTATTATTATTTAAAAGAATGCTGTGTGTGAGAGAGAGGTCTCTTGGTGGGAGAATCATAAATTTTCTGGCTGGGAAAATGAAATAAATGAATACCTCTGGCAGCAAACAATACAAATGTGGAAAGCAAACAGCAGCCAAATAAAACCCATTCACACATCCGTGGCTGGAGTGTCTTTGCGCACATCATTTGGATGTTAGAGGACACTGGAGCTCAGCCATGCTGAGGTTATCACCAGGGGATTTTTCATTCTCACAAAATATTTCCAGAAGGCCCATGAACAATGGCACAGAGTGCTATAATAACATGATTGCACAGTCACCTGGGATTTGCATACTGTTATTTGTGGTGGATTCAGCATGGGGCTGATAAAGCTAAAGCTCCAAGGCCCCTCACTTGCATGGGCCCCTGTGAATGCTTGAAGTTGTAGAGTGTTCTAGGTGCCAAGGAGAGGGCAGGTTGCACTAGGAACTATTTCTATGCAAGCATTTCTGATAAATTGCCTAAAGAGATCACAGAGGAAAGGTGCTGAGCTCCAGACATTTATTGTGATTCTTTTTCCCACTCTAAATTATATGCACGACCATACCCATTTTCATATTTGAAACAAAGATGAGGCATCTGATTTGATTTCTTTTTTTTTTTTGATTCATACATTTCTGTGTGATGTTTAGTAAAAGCTGACCTATCTTAGATTTTCAGTGAAAACTCTTCAAAGTGCCCACAAGTCTAATTTAACATCCATCACCAAATTGTTAATGAGAAAGTACAGTAGTCAATAGACCACCTAGGACGGTCTGGATGTTTTGCTCACAGCACCTGGCGCAATGTCCTGGGAGGCACATCACCTTCACATCACCATGGAGCTTGCCTCGTTTGCCACGCACTCAGTCATCAAGGCCTGCTCATTTTCCCTGAATTTCTCTTCCTATTTGCCAAGCCCTGCTAGCAGTGTTCTGTAGATATCATTTTACAATGACCCTAAAAGACAAGATGTTAATACCATCCCCATTTTAGAGAACGCACGGGAAGCCATCCAGCTGGTAAGTAGTTCGGTCATGATTCCAGACAGGCAGTCTGCCTCCAGAGCCAGAGATCTTAAGCAAGTGTTGCACTCCTCAGTGACTCTAAATTCTCACAGTCTCCTGACTGTACATCCCAGTACTTCTTGGGATCCAGCCCTTAAACCAGTGGTTCTCAACCAAGGGTGATTTTGTACCCTGGGGGACATTTGAGAATGTTGAAGAATTTTTGATAGGACTAGGGAGGTGCAACTGCATCTAGTGGGCAGAGGCCAGGGATGCTGCTAAACATCCAGCAACGCATAGGGAAACCCCCGCAACACAGAATCATCTGGCCCCAAATAGCAATAGCACTGCTGTTGAGAAACCCTGTCTTAAGCCAATACCCGGCTAATCCACCTCAAATACATCACCCCTCTGTCATGACTTATTCTTCCTTTCCAGATCAAATTGATAAGCTTACCACTTGAATTCTATACCTTCCATAAGATGTCCTTTTCTATTTTTCCACTTTTATTATTTTTTTCAATTCTGCCATGCCATCTCCACTCCAACATACCCTGTAGTAGACACATTGAACCAAGAGACAGAAAGCCTGGCTTCTTTGCTCCTGCCTCTGTCATATTCCACTGGCATATCACACAGCCTCTCTAGGGCTCGGTCTCCTCCCTGTGAAATGATGGAATTGGGCTGTATGATCCCACAGACCCCTTCCAGCAGGTCACTTGCTCCGGTTTCCCTCAGCAGGAAGAGGCATTCCCAGCTGGAAGGACAACTCTGTGCTCAGCACCTGATCCATAACCAGGATTGCCACTGGAGCAATGAGGAACATTGAGGCCAGAGACCAAAGCTGTAGGCAGGCGGGGAGGCAAGAGGTGGAGAGCCATGGGGTGAGGAGAATGAGAGCTAGAACAAGCTCAAACATGCACAGTGCCGGTCATGAGCAAAGAAAGAATAAGTACAGCAAGAATGGCCGGCGCTTGTCCTCACCAGGTGCTAGACACTGCGTGGCTGGACATGTGCTGAGACTGCAAGTGGACTCTTGGGTCTGCGCTGCTCCTGGAATAGCCCAAGGTAACAGGACAGGGGATCCTGCTCTCAGATGCCTGATGAATGATGATGACAGGACATCAGTTCTTGGTGATCAAAACCCAAGCTAACAACCCCACCACAGTCAGGCTCAGTGAACCTCACCAGCTGTAAACCTGCCCCCCCATTGTCCAGTTCTGTGCCGTCTTACCCTTTCTGAGACCCCCTAATGGGGTTCCTCTGAGTGGGAGACTCCATATTGGCTATTGGTCACTCTCTCTGCCACTGCCCAAGGGGAAAAGAAGCTCTTCTCTTAGTTCCCTGCCTCTGCACCTTCCTTGGCACCTTTCCTTCTTTGTAAGCCTAGGTCATAATACTCTAAACAACTGGGGCTTGTGTGTATGTGGATGAAACAATCTCAAATGCACAGAAAAATTGCAAGAACAGCATTTTTTCTGAACCATTGAGGAGTGACTTGTTAACATGATGCACTGTTACTCCTGAATCCTTTCGTGTGTGATTTCTACAAACAAGGACCTTTTCTTACATAACCCAGTACAACCACCAAAACTTGGAAAGTAACATTGATGCACTACTACCGTCTAATTCTCAGGCCCATTCAAGTCTTAGCTATTGTTGCAATAATGTCCTTTATAGCAAAATAATCCAGTCTGAAAAAACAAGTTGTATTTAGTCACTATGTGTAACTAATTTGAAAGAGCTTTTCAGTCTATCATAACCTGGACATTTTTTAATTAGAGATCAGTTATTTTCCAGACTGTCCCTCAATTTGGGGTTGTCTGATAATTTGTCACGATTGGATTCGGATTATGCATCTTTGGCACGAATGCCACTGAAGTGACACTGTGTTCTTTTTACTACATCCTATAAGGCGACACATGATTTCAGTTTTTTCCATCACTGGTGATGTTAAGTTTGATCAATTGATTAAGGTGGAGTCTGCCAGTTTCTCCACTGTGAAGTTAACTTTTTGCCCTTTGTATTTAACAAGTATTTTATAGGGAGGCACTTTGAGACTTGATAAACATTGCGTTCCTCACCAAACTTTCAACTTTTTCATTTCCTTGTTGATATCAGCATGGAGTCATAGATCCCTATTCTATTCGGTGATTTATAACCCATTACGATCATTATTTATTTGGTGTTCAAATTGCCCAGAGTTGGTCAGTGGGAGCCCCCTGTGGCTAGTTTCTGTGTCCTTTAACATGTCCCCCTCATCCATCAGAACCATCCTTACCTTCTGGCACAATGTGATGCTCCAGGACTACTTGTATTTTCTCTGTCCTGTCTCTGGGGCTTCTTCAGGGATCAGTTTGAGTGGTAACAGCATTTAGTTACCAAGATTTGGACACTAGATACACTTATTGCTATCGGGGTGTCACTGCTCCCAGACTCTCTCCGTGGACAGAGCTGGAGAATACACACACCCCCCTATGTTTGTCTGTCTATCTATACATCTGTTATCTATCTACTGAAAACTACGACGTCACATCATCTCTACCTCTAATCCCACACTATAGGGCTTACTCCCATTTCCCCCCTTTTCATATCTGTAACCCCCTTCTTTGACAACGAGAAACCTGGCTCCCATCATCCTTAAAATGGTCACACATTTGCTCAATTGCCCTGTGTCAATCCAACACCCTATTGCTGCTGGACTTACTCCCCCTTCCCCTGTGGCATGAATGCCTTTTCTTTCCCATTCAGGCTCTGACAGCACGGGCTGGGCTGCCCCCCAAACGCATGCCCCCCAGCCCTCTCAGGCTGACGCTCCTCGCCTGCACAGATGCCCTCCTCCCTCCAACACCTGCACTGGCTCTCCCATCCCAGCCAGACACACACAGGGCCCCCACTCTGCGCAGGCCCTGCCATCCTGCGGCACACTACTGCCACGTGGACGCCTCCCTCGCCGTGCCCAGGCGCCGACAGTCCCAGACAGGCCTCTCCCTGCACTGGAAACACTCCTCACTCTGCCACGGCTTCAATGGCCTGCACCAGGCTGTGGCTGTCACCACCTCTCACTGCCTGTCCCCCTCCTCCCACGAGCTCTAGTGAGCTCTGATGCCCCACACCAGGCTGCCCTCCTCCCCCCATAATGCCCATCTTGGTCCACCCCATATAATGGCTTTTGGACTGAACTGTTCAGGAAGGGGAGGGATGTGAAGGGATAGGACAGGGAGGAAAGAGAGGAACAGGGAAGGGAGGGAAAAAAGAGGGGAAGGAAGGGAACCACTGCTCCTTTTATCACGAAAAATAATAATAATTAAGTTTTTGTATACACTCCTGGACCAGTCAGTGTTTAATTTAAAAAACAGCCAACTACTCTGGGTATTTTAAGCAGGAAGGTGTTGGCCTAAGGCACTGGCAGCTGGCGTGCTCATTGGAGGAAGCAGCGGCAGGGTCCAGGCTGAGCCTTTGGAACGGCCCCTGGGCCACTGCGGGCCTGAGGCTGCTGTTGGAGCCACACAGGGGCCAGAGCAGTGGCCCCCTCCGCAATGGCCTCTGGACAACTGAAAGACAAGTAAAGACCCCTAAAAATATTACCCACGTACCAGGGAGTCAAACAAGAGACCTGCTGCTACCACCACTGTTTCTTGACATCCAGGAAGCTAGAAAATAAATTCCAGAAATTGCAGTGGAAAAACTACAACCTTCCTAACCAGTGGGGACATCCTGAAGCCACAGGCAGATTCCATTTTTCTCACTTCTGCTTTCTAAAAGCCCCACCAGGGCATCTCTTTGGAGAAAAGGAATTCATTTAGGGATGTAGCTTCGAAGAGTTCTGGTAGGCGTTGGGGGTTCTCGTACATGCTTTTTGTTTTGTTTGTTCTTTAGAGTTTGTGTGTTTTGGTTCCCAGTCTATTCAAAGAGAAGGAGAGTGACTTGGAGGTGGAAGGGCCAACCCCAGGACCTTCTCTCTCCTACGCCCTCCCTCTCCCTGTGATTCAGCGTCTTGGAGGATCTATACTTTGCAGAAAACCCAATGAAATATTAGCATTGAATACACAAAATATTCAAATCTTCTCATGGATGTTCCCAACATCTACATTATTTAATTTCTTTAGCCAATGTCTACATTTTCTTATAACATGAAACAGAAAATATGACCTATAGGAAACTCCAAACCCTGAGCACAGCCAGCGTGGTGCAGCCTGTGCCAACTCCCTTCCCTGCTCCCAGACCTGGAATTCTCCTGGCCGACCAGCCTCCTCATGCATCTCCCAGTCAGTGGCCTCAGGATCCCTTCTGTTTTTACTGTCAGTTTCCTTTTCCTTTGAGTTTTTGCTCCACCCACTTTGACTCTTCTCCCATTGGCTTTTTTTTTTCACATTTTCAAGTTATCCCCTACCCCCCACCCCCACACAGATATGAACAAGAAGCTTTTACTTTACTGTTCTTTCACCACATTTTATGACTCACTGTTAGCATGAAAACATGGCCTCACTTACATTTAGCACACAGGAGATTGCCTTTGCCCAGCGCAGTCGTCGATGGAGTTGTCACCCACAGTTGTGAAGGGCCAGTGCTGTAGTCACGGGATGCCTGGGGCAGGGATGCTCTCAGCGCCCCACCCTGATGCCCTCAGATCCCGCTACCGTTTTTTTGTGCACACCTGCCTTCAGGTGTTTCCACTTCCAGTAGGCAGCTCTTGCATCTCTTTGTCAGAGAGCTGCCTTCAGGCCACTGGAACGCACTTTGCTCCCAAAGAGTAGAGAGTCACAGGAGCCTGGGAACATCCCATTCTCTCCCTGAGGGCCCTAAACAGTAGCTGAGGATAGGGAGGTACAAATACTCCAGCTCCCTAGGCCCCTGAGTGGGTGACTCTGAGATGTGTTTTACACCCCGTTTCCAGAGCAATCCTGGGGGACTAAGCCACGGTTACTTTCCACTGGGCTTTCCTTGAAACCACACACACACTCTCTTCCCTGCCCAACTCCCACTTTTCCGCTCCCCTCCTATCTTTTCCTGAAAACACTTCCTAATAAAGCATTTTCATGTGAATCCTCTGGGGCTGATTCTGGGGAACCCAACCTAAGACTCATGAAGAAATTGCGTCCATTGTCGGGCTTGCTCAGGGTAGGAACTTGAAAACTGTATGGAAGGGAATGGGGTAGACAAAGGACTCTAAAGGACTCGGTAAAGGACTGCCAGGGAGGGTGAAACTATAGCCACAGGGGTCTGCAGAGTCCAGAGGTTGTAAAGATAAGCGGCTGTTCCAGAGAGGACTCCCCCTCCCCAAACTTTCATTCAGACCTTCCGTGAAACTCAGCACTCTCCCCTCCCTGGGATGGATGCTCTTTTCGGCCTCCATCTACCTGCACCCAGGTGCCCAAAATAAATGGCGTTTTGCTATATCTCAGGCTTGAGTGTCTTCCTCTTGGTTCTGACCTAATATCCATTCTCTTAGTTTCCTTCCAAACAGGGCATTTTGCAAGCATGAATGTATATGTTAATGCCTCTACTTGGATCAGTATAGGCTTACTTAACAGCGACCATTTCTATTTGGAAGACCTTTATATCATACACTGAGACTAGTAACAACGCTTGTAAAATAATACAAGGGGCTAACAAGATTCCCAATTTGCATATGATTTTCTAAAATAAAAAAAATATGTTTTCTAACTAGGTGTTAAGATGAAAAATCCTTCAAGCTCTCTAGAAGTAAAATAATACAAAGTAAAGCCAAAGTTGAATATTTCTTACTTCCAATCAGAAAAAATTTTGAAAATTATCTTATTCAATCCTGACAAAGGTGAGGTGAGACACACTCATTCATTGCTGGTGGGAGGGTAAATTGGTACCACCCTCTGGAAAAGCAATTTGTCAAACAATGTCAAAAGTCTTACAAGTAGCCCAGACCTTTGGCTCAATTCATACACTTTCAGGAATATATTTTAAGAAGAATAGTTTGAATTTTGGAGAAAGATTTATGCACAAACGTGTTTGCCATCCAGCATTGGAGTAAATTAAATGCTCACAGGAGTGCAATAATTGAATAGATGAAGAAACAATTATTTGAGGAAAGAATTTTATGTGGCTATTAAAAGATATGAGGAATGTTTAATGATATCATAAGTTTTTTTTTTTCTTTCTTAGAAAACAAAGCAGGTTAGTAAGTTACATATGCCATCTAGAAATAGTATTTCAATTACACAAAAATTTACCCTTAGGGAAAAAAGACAGGAAGCAAATGTAGCAAAATCCAAAATGAAAATAGGACTTATTTCTATCTGCTTTTGGGAGGATGTAGATTTCAGGTGACTCTCTTTCTTTCTTTTCTTCTTTTAGTGTCAACATTTTCTGCAATAGATGTGTATCAGTTTTCTAATTTAAAAACGTGCTTTTGGCTGTCTCTCATATGGGAGCTAAAACAGTGGATCTCATGGAGACAAAGACCAGCAAGGTGGTTACCAGAGGCCGGGGAGGGTAGAGGGAGGGGTGGGGGAAGAGAGGCTGATTAATGGGTTCAAAAATACAATTAGATAGAAGAAATAAGATCTTGTGTTCAATAGTCCAGTAGGGTGACTATAGTTAGCAATCATTTATTATATATTTCAAAATAGCTAGAAGAGAAGAATTCCAATGTTCCCAACATGAAGAAAAGATAAATGTTTGAGGGGATGGGTATCCCAGTTACCATGACTGGATCATTACATCACGTGCATGTATCAAAGCATCACACGTATTCCCAAAATGTATACAACTATTATGTATCAACTTAAAAGAAAGAAAGCATAAAATTTGGTAAATTTTAAAATACATATATACACATTTAAAAAAACATGCTTTAAAGTCATCACACTTGGGAGGTGAAAACTTGAGATGATTATCATCATCTGAGTGTCTCTAGTACACACACTATTGTACCTTGCTTGGTTTCCTATTTTTTCTTTATCCTATAATACCACTTTTAACTTCTACTTCAAGAGAAAGCTTTCTTGTAAGCAATTCATTGAAAAGCAGGTGAGGCTCTACAGTATTAAGCCCTAAAGAAATATCTTAGAGGCAGCTCTGGGTACGAAGCTCTCTTTGTATGTAAGTCTTGCTTTTGCTCTTCCTTAATTATATATTTATATGGAAAGAAAGATTGTGGAATTTTAAAAGTATTCTTCCCTTCCTAGTGCCTGTCCTGTGACAAAAACCACAGGAGCTGTTATGTAAGTCATGTAGTACACTGAGAATGGCCTCTTGACTTCATTCACATCTGCCAAGAAGGGCAGGAAGGAGACAGGGCAATAAACCAGGAAACACGAAGTCTGAGGGAGACAAAGTAATGACACAATAAGCATGGAAACAAATAATATGCATAAAATAAAAATTGGAGCCCTATTTCCATTATGAGGTCTATCAAATTTTCTTACGGGTATGAACATTACAGGGAACTCTGTGGTTTGTTCCTATTTAACACTTACTAATCATCAATTAAATTGTCTCTGTGTGCAATGTAAAACAGACTGTTCAGTGTTACAATTCCCAGGCTTCTAATCTAAATATCTCTCCTGGCCCCATATCTTGCTAAGTCACCTCAGAAAAGAATAAAATAGTAAAATACAAATCTCTTTTTAAAAAAGATTTTAGTGAAAATTGTCATCTTTTCCGATTCGATATTCATTGGAAATATACTCCAGTTCCCTTGGTAGATAAAAACAGTTGACTTTAAAGGCCTGGGACATGATAATAGATATCATGTGTCATCACAAGAGGACCATAAGGAAATAGCAATCAGATGCGCTTGGACAGCAAATCCCTGAAGTTGGGGATGCTGAAAAGAAGAAGGATCAGGGAAAAGGAAGAGAAAAGCCCAGGAGAATTGGCCGTGGTGGGTGGCCAGGAAGTCGGCAGCTGGCGTTTAAGCACAGCCAAGAGAGAGAAGAGGATGGAAAGTACTGAAGAGGGACTTGAGAGACTGAGGGGCCTAGGAAGAGGAGCGCATTCAAAAGGTCCTGGGAAGAAATCCAAGGAACTAGACACTAGCTTAACAAGGCCCCAGTGGTTGCTAAGAGCGAGGATTTGGCCTGGAACTGAGGGTTGGGCTTGGAACCCTATAGAAAAGAACAAATAATCCCAATAGAGGCCTGTGCTCATGCCTGACCCCATGGGCGGTGGGGGGTGGGAGACAGACGGGGAGAGAGAGAGAGAGAGATTCCTTATGTGGTCATTTCTAATCTAAATCAGTCAGATTAAGTAAACAGGCTGGGCGCATAAAGTTTGTCTTTTACCTAGAAGCCTTTGGTGGCCAATATGTCTTTGGCCTCCTTTGGTTTGAGGCATCTTTGGAAAATAGGAAATGCACAATGAAAAGGAGAAGTGGTTGTGAAGTTTTCTGAACTTCTGAAGCCCAACATCACAGAGAGACTGAAGAGCTTTCTTGAGCAACACCCTGGGAAGGTGCCCAGCAGTTGTATAAATTGTCGTTTTCAGCCTGCGTGTGTTAGCAGTTAGGAGGGGCCTTGAGCAAACTGAGTATGTGATCATGCTTCATCGGTTGCCTTTCCCAGGCCCCTCCAGGGCCTTATGTATAAGCTGGAAACAATTTATCCTTGAAGGGAACATGAAGCCAAGACTTTGTTCTCCAGGTCATAATGAGAAAAGAAGAAAACTACCTAAGCCCTTGAGTAATTCCTGTTTGAGAGTGCCTTACTGACTGTCTTCCCACAGAGTCCTACTCTCCAGGAGGGAAACAGAATTTAGAGCTGTAAGCAGAGGTGTACCCACCTTCAGCTCTAACTTGGGTGTTGTCAGCATATTTAGATGAGACTATACACTTGGTCCTATAGCTCTTGATCAGGTACCTCAATAATCTCAGTAATCTCCATCACTCAAAGAGAATTAAGTATATTTGCCTGAGGGCCAGGGAGTGGGAAGGAATTCATTCAAGCCTCTGCAGATATAGTGTGACTCCCATAGATTGTGATGCCAATGCATAGCCATGGTGTGCCAAACAGGAGGGGGTGTCAGAGATACAGGCCCTAGGAGATGTGTGAATAGAGTGAGAAAACACAGATTAAGATTCTGTTAAGATTCTTCTATTTTTACCTGGAAGTCAGGTGGTTCACCCTGGGGCTAGTTAACTGGTAGGGAAAGGCTCAAGAGTCACCCCCAGGAGCCCCAACTGTGGCTTCCTGAGATCTTTACCTCTTAGGGAGGCAAATGGGAAGGAGGTAGCTTGCTAAGAGGGCAGGTGTGAAATTCACTCTTACATGAGAGTCAAGAAAGGGAGAGGATTGTGCTGACATCTCTGTGAATCTAGGCTCTGACTCTTCCACTAATGTTAAGGCAAAATTGTGAAGTAAACCGAGTTTGCTGTAGGTATTGTCCTATTTCTCCTTTATGTCTCCCCATCCCATATCATCCACATCACCCAGGACTCCCATACTGGCTTGGCTGTTCAGGAGCTCCCTATGCATTGTCCCCTCATTTGTCATTCAAACATGTATTGAGCACTGCCTTAGTCTATTTGTGCTGCCATAACAAAATACCTGAGACTGGGTAATTTATAAAGAAAAAGAATTTATTTCCTCACAGTTATGGAGGCTGGAAAGTCCAAGATAAATGTACTTGTAGGTTCAGTGTCTGGTGAGGGCCTCATCTCTCTGCCTCCAAGATGGTGCCTTGAATGCTGCATCCCCTGGAGGGGACTAACGCTGTGTCCTCACATGGCAGAAGGCAGAAGGACAGAAAGGACCAATGCCAGTTCTCCCAGCCCTTTTATAAGGTCATTAATTCCACTCTTGAGGGCTCTGCTCCTATGACTTAATCACCTCCCAAAGGCCCTTTTTCTTAATAGTATCACATGGGCAATTAAGTTTCAACATATGAATTTTGGAAGACACATTCAGATCATAGCAAGCACCTAATAGAGCCCATGCATTTTGGCCAGTCACTAGAGGTATGAAACTAAATAAGAAACAACCCATGCTATTTGGGAACTCAGTTTTGTGATGAGATGAACAAGTGTGCTAGGCAGTAAGTCCTAGAATAATGGTATAGATATGCTGTGGGACCACACGGAAGGGAACCAAAGTCTGCATGTTGGAGAGCTGGAGTTCAGGGTTGGGGGTGAAGACTCCAAGTGTGCCTTTTCAAGAGATAACATTTCAATCAGAAAAAGAGTGATCCAGACACCCTGGGAAGACAGAGCCAGCAGGGAGGCTAAAGCATGGGGCAGATGGGGCTGGGAGCAGGGGCAGAGTTGCCAGAGGGAAGTCTAACAGGGAGGTTTGAGCCTTTTGAAGGCCATGTTGAGAAGTTTGGGCTTGCTAGAGAGTGGTGGGTCCCTGAATATTTTTAAGCAGGAGAATGCTCTTTTTTAACAAAAGCACTTTGATAGCAGGATGCAAAGTAAATAGCAGGAAGAGAAACCCAGTTAAGAGGTTAATTCCATAGACTGGACATAGGGTGATGGGGATCTGAAATAGGAAAGTAGCAGTGAAGAGAAGAGGGAGAGGGGCTGTTTGGGGAGACAGTTCAGAAAGAATTCACAGGACTGGTTGATCATAAAATATGAGTGTTAAAACTGGAATGCAAGATAACTGTGAGGTTTCTGGCTTGGGCAGTGGCTAGAGTGGTGGACTAAGACTGGGCTTGGTGGAAGTGCACACAGGGACCGAAGAGTTCAGATGGAGACATGTTGAGCTGTAAGTGCCCATGAGATGGCCAGACGAACTGAGGTCCAAGGCAGTGGGGTGGGCTGGAGTGGAGACACCACTTAGGGAATTATGAGGACATTGTCAAGAGATACATGAAGGGAATAGAAAAGATCAGCTGGGAGGGCTTTAAGCCTTACTTTGGGTGGTGTCTCATATTTCAAAATTACTTCTTTCTATCTCTCCTTGAAGTAAAACTTTCAATCCTTCTATGCCATGACCCCAACACACTCTTAAGAAGAAAGCAGATGCTATTTAGTTCTAACTAAAGGATAAATGATTGATTGCTAGCTTGGTGGATTAGTTTTCTGAGGATAACTTTCCTTTGGGGTAAAATCCAAAATCATATGGATGAGGGTGAAAAAAGGTACAGAAAGAATAATAATATAATGTATATAGTACTTTAACATTACCATCATGTGATTTTATAATACCTTTGGGAAGCAGGTGGAACTGATATTATTAATTTTATTACCGACATAAGTAATCTAAGGCTTAGATTAATTTAATGGCTTGTCTGAATTTACACATGACAGAGTTGGAATTAAACTGTTTTCTTAAATCCTAATCCAGTGGATTTAACTAGTCTCCCTTATACTAGTCTGCTTTCAAAAACAATAGATAGAAAGGCCAGTATTCTTGAATACTGTTGGGAAGAAAGTTGTCTTTCTTCCTTATTGTGGAGGTGAAAGAGGGAGGTCAGTGGAAAGTTTCCAATGGCGAAAATGGCCAGGGAGTGACATTTTAGGAGTAAATCTCCAGACTTGCTTTGTCATGGGATTTCAAAGATGGATGCTTATCTACCCAAAGGTCTGCACCTCAACTACTGGGTTGTGACAACTGTGGGGTTCCTTAGGCCCCAACAACCAGTGGCTGCTCTTTACCTTTTCCTCTAAGATTTGCCCTGTCTTTCAATTCTCAACTGAACTGAAATATATTTATGTATATTTTCAACCAAAAATCACTCAAAAATCAAAGTTAAAATGAAAGGCTAGCAGTTTTAGAGTTATGTGTGTTATAAATATGCCATAGTCTTCAGCCCCAGAGTAGGGAACATAATCTTAATAGTTTTTCATTCTAATACCCTATTATTTACCCGGTCTGATTAGAAAAAGAGAAAGAGAAAAAGCTTGACCTTTTGCAGTTTTCTTAAAGTGTATTTTATAGTCTGCATAATAAGGCAGTGGCTGTTTCAGTGATATTTTGTCCTGAAATCGATGTTAGAGATGGCCTCACCAGTGATTTGCAATGGAATTTTTATTTGATTTGCATTTTTACATTTACAATGCAATTTTCTCTGGTACGTTATTTTTCTTGTAAGTTACACTAAAACATGATGTAAATCAGTAGATGACATTGCTAAAGAAAGGACAGGAAAAACATTAAAAATAAACCAGAATCAGAATAATTAAACTTTTTTTTAAAGACCAGGTCAATATACACATTTTATTATGCTTAGAAACTGAAAAAGTTAAGAAGATATAAAATAGTAATAATTCTGAAATGGTTTTGTAAATTGGGAAGATATAATAGTAGAAAATGTCCTTTTAAAATGTACATCAGTTTCACTATGACTTCACTGGTATTTGCTTATTCAACAGATATTTATTAAACACTTACTAAGTTTCAATAACTGAGCTGGGTTAAAGCAGTCAATCATACGGAAATAGTTTTATCCCTCAGGGATTTTTATAACCTGGCAGGGTAGAGTGTGTGTGTGTGTGTGTGTACGTGTTTATAGTATAGATATTCATATATGTACACATACAGTCTACTAACATTTAATAGGTAGATTGCATCATTGCAATTTTAGCTGACATTTGATTTCTAATGAGGTTGAATATTCTTTCATGATTTTTGCCAATTATATTTCTTTTTCTAAAAAAATTTGCTATTCATATCTGTTACTTTAGGCTTAGCAGTTTTCTTATCAATTTAAATGATGTATTTATATAATCATTTCATATTTACAAAAATATTTTTCCATCTTCATATATATGAGAAACTTCTATCTATATGAACATAGACAAGTTATTGTATAATCAATCTTTTTCTTTCTGATCATTGTTCTTATTTCCAAACTCAGGAAGTCTCCTCCGGCATCCCTACTCTCCCTCCTTCCACCAACCTGAGTCCAACAGAAGAGAAGAAAAAGGTACCATTTTCTGAGATCCTACCTTTACGTAAGCTGACATATGTATATGCTACTTACCACATATTATTTCATAGACAATAAAAATGGGATCATAGTTTACCTACTACCTTATAACCTGGGATTTTTACCTTTCTTGAAATAATAAACATTTTCCCATGTCAATCAATACATATCTAATCATGTTTGCTAATTCATACACCCTCCGAGAAATGAATATTTGGATTTGTTTCAAATTTTTTCACTATTAAAATTAACATCGGGTTGGACATCTTTGCATATGTATTTTTTTCTCTTATTCTTCCCTTAGGATATATTTCTAAAAAATGGAATTTTGGAGTCAAACATTTTTTTAGATTTTTTTTGTACACGTGTTGCCAAATACAGTGGCATTTTCAGAGGAGAGCCAGATTTCAGTTCAGGATGGAAGTGAAAGGACTGTCTGTAAGAACACGGGGAACGGAGGGGAGTTTGAGGAAAAAGAAGGCAAGGCAGGCCATCACCAAAGCCACGGAGTGCCTACGTAGCTCGTGCGCTGACGGCGGGGAAAGGGAGACCGAGAAGGGTTAAGAACCACAGGGGAGTTGCAGTATGAAAGTCATTAGGTGATGGTGGGAAGGAAATGAAGAAGAATGAAAAGGAAGTGGCCAACGAGCTTGCTGAAGACGCAGGGTGAAACCTACCTCAGTGGTGTCCAAGAAGAACAGTCTGAAATTCAGGAAACCAAGAGGGGGAGAAAGAGCATTTTATGAAAGCGGTGGCAATTGAGCCTGAGAGATTAATTCACGTGCTGAAGTTGGCCTTCGGGCTTGGCAAGATGCAAGTCACCAGTGGTCTTGACAGAACGGTTTCGGTGGCGTGTTGGGATCGCAAGTCTGGAGAGGCAAGAGGAAGTAAGGAGGAGTCCACAGTGAGTTACACCAACTTCCTTGGGGAGTTTTGCTTTAAAGGAGGGCACCTGTAATAGCAGTGTGACAGACGGAGAAAGACAAGATCTAGGGAACTTTTTTAAAGATAGGAGATGTTGGGGTTTGAAAGAACCCAATAAAAAACATCCCTTTTACGTATGCCCAAATTCTGAACCTACCGAGAGATGGGAAACAGGCAATGAAAGATCAAAATATTACTTTCGTTACTGACAAAGCTGTGGGTAGGTGGATTTAAGTCTATTAGCTAAAATACAATTAGGAATATTTTATAGAGAATTAGGCAGACTCACCTGCCCGGCAGCCCTGAATAATTGTAGCCCTCCCCTTTTAGTGGTCTGCTCTTGTAAAACTTATGATTTTAAGGAAAGGATTAAAATGTGGGTTTTCTTCAGGCAGGTAGAGCCCAAGGAGGCAAGGGAGAGGAGAAGGAACTGAGCTCAACTCCTCTGTTCACCACTCAGAACATTTACTCCTCCTTCCCCGAAGGAGCAAATGAGTAATTCTTCTCCAATAAGCATGTCTGCTTGTTGATGGCAATGACCAAGTAGAAAGGCAGAAACTGACGATGGAGGAGGCAAGGGCAGACTTTCCAGAGGAGTCCTTGAGTAGTTCACAGGAGATGAGATCCAGTACACAAGCATTTGACAGCAACTAGGAAAGTTTATCCCATTTACCAGGAGTGAAGGCAGGAGATAAGGGTACAGATATATTTTGGCTGAAAAATTTTGTGTTGAAAGATACATTTTCTGTTCTGATTGTTCCTATTTCTCAGTGAAATAGGAAGTGAGAGCATCAGCTATGAGTGAGAAGGGGAGAACAGGTTTGAAGAGACAGAAGGTGTGAAATAATCTTCTCAAAGGGTGGGAAAGTAAATCGACTAGAGAGACAAAGAATACTGGCTGGGCAGTACTGAGGGTTCACTTGAGCATTGTGATTTTAAGTTTAAAAATGTGTCCATGCAGCATGGTGATAGATTTTTTTCTGGCCATATTCTGCTCAGAAGCAGGGAGACAGGAGGTGGAGAGTTTCATTTAACCACGGTTGTGGTCTTGCCAAGTGAGCCTTAGGGAGAGAGAAAGGAGAAAGGCTATTTAGGTTGTATGCAAGGAAGTGGAGGACCACGGAATTCAGTCTGGTTAAAAAGGATAGAAATGAGAAGAAAGGTATGATATAAAGGAAGAGAGGCATGGGCAATGAACTGAGGGTCCCAATGGATCAAAGGACTTTTGTGGTTCAACTACTGGAATAAGTCTGTTAGAAAGCGAGGAGTGATTGACAAAGACCGGAGTACCTGAAGTTGAGATTTGGAAAAGTTAAAGGTAATGATGAGATCTACAACCAGGAGATGGCTGAGGTTGAATTGTTGAAGTCATCATTCTACGTAAAGAGGGCTGAGAGGACAGGTTGTTGAATGGACCATCTACGAAACTGTTGAAGTCATCGAGAATAATGATAGGAATAGTAACAGAGATAGACCATTAACTATAATATCTCTAAAACTAAACTAAAAGCTTCCATGAGTTATATTAAAAGATCAGAGAATGATTGTAAGAAGGGAGAGTAGAAGGTCGTTTAGTGTAATGGCGTATGCCTCGAAACATTTTTGAGAGAAGAGGGAAGAGAAAATATCTAGAAAAACGATAATGAATAAGAAGGGCAACCATCACCATCTCTTGAGTCCATGATGTGGTCACTGTGTGGGAAAGAGCAGGTGCCACTGGAGGGGGCTTCCAGGACAGCAGTGTCCTCCTTTCAGGGGAGAATCGGGTTTTAGATAGATCATAAGATAAAGGGATGAATTTTCAGAAGAGAGACTGAAGAGGTGGGAGATTATGCCAAAGAGAGAACATAAGAGACAGAGAGCAAAGTGGAAGGAGTTAGATCATTAGGGGAAGTAGATCCTCATGTGTGGAGATATTTCTGCACATTCTTTGATGATCTGGGCTCTCAGATTTCTGGAAGAGACTGAGGTATATGAGGCATGATGGCATTCATTCCTGATGGCTTCTTAGGAGAAGGTGAGTCATTTTTCCACTTACAGCCTTCTTCTTGGTTATAATAGGGAAGAAGTGGGCAGTGTCTAATGGTGAGAGTGGTGGTCTAGCAATGGTCTTATGGAAATCTGGAAAGATCCTCAAATCCAGCTGTGGGGAGTATTACAGTATATTGAGCTACCCAGTTTACTCATTTCTTTCCAGAATTTTCTTTCATATTCTGGTCTGTTTACTCTCTTGGATGTGATGTAATATTATGCTGCAAATTTTCCAAAAATTTCCTCTGGAATTTTGATGTTGGACAATTCTTAAGATTGATTTGAAGCATAGTAGAAAAATATAATAATCCTCCTCTTCATTCTACTTAAAAGTATATTCTCCCCCTCCTCTGAATTTCCCATAACCCTTTACCTGATTCTGTCTTGTAACTTTTTTTATAATTATTTTTATGACTATCTTATATTTATGACTTATACAACTTTTGATTACACTATAGTGCCCAACACTATACCTTACATAGAGAGGGTCTTTAATAAGTATACAAGGAATGTATGAGTTAAAAAAACAGTGAACAAGCTGGGAGTCAGAAACTGTATTCTAAAATCATTCTGCTTCCTACTATGTATGTGACCTTGAGGAAGTTATTTAACTTCTCATGTTTGCATCAGTAGCATGGGAATAATAACTGTGTTGTCCACCTAACAGGCCACTGAAGATGTAAAAAGTACGAGAACTAGATGCAGCATTTGAAAATGCTTTGAAAAATGATTCCAAATAAACTAATTCAAAAATGAAATTTAAAAATAATTACTATTTATTATAAGAAAATTTGATAATTTGAGGGAAGCACTCCATTATATATGAGACAATTATTATTTTTTGGCTCACACATATCTGAAAATAAAAAGCCTGGGCAGGACTCATATGATAATTAGGCTCTCTCATTCTGCCATCCATAGCATAGAAGTACTGCTGAAGGTGGCAGCGATGAACTGACTTTAACTTCAAATTCAATGAAAATTTTCTGTGGCTTCACATCACACCTGAAATCCCAACATTACTAATTTATTCCCTGAAGTTAAACATTGTCTTTACTCTCTGAGTTTTATTTCAAAGAAAATAGAAGAACGGCACAATACATGTGGCTTGGATTTGAATCCTAGCTTTGTGATTAGGTGACTCTATGACTTTCACAAAGTTTCCTAATTTGTAAAATGGATATAATGACATTATCTTTCTCCTAAAGTTATCATGAGGACAAAATAAGATACTGTATAACATATGTATTGAATGTCAACTGCTCCATAACTGTTAAGTATTTTTTACATCATCAAAAAGTGTCTCCTAACAGTGAAGACGATAGAGAAAATAGAAAACAAAGAAATTATGGAAAGAATCAACAAATCTGAAAGACTGTTCTTAGAAAAAGGTTAATAAAATAACCTAACATATGAGGAAATCAGTCAAGAAAAAATCAACGAAGAACACACAAGAAATGCTAGAAGTAAAAGAGGGCTCTAACTGCAGATACAGAATAGATTAAAAGGTAATAAGAGAATATTGTTAATACTTAATGCCAGTAAATTTGAAAACTTACATAAAATAGATACAGTTTTAGAAAAAGTTATAAATTACCAAATTTGGGAAGAAACAAAAAGCTAGAATATTCCTATAACCATAATTGAGTACCCATAACTGGGGAAGTGAATAGGTAAGATAAGGGAGCTTCACACGTTGTAGTTCTATGCAGCAGTTAGCAATGGCTGTCTAGATATGCATATAAGCACTTAAATATATCTGAACAACAGTGCTGGGAAGAAAAGAATAAGAAAGAGAAAGAAGTATATTATACAATATCGTTTGCAGAAATTAAAATACACACAAAAGCATACGTTACAATAATACGTACAAACCAAAATACTCACATCAAACAAATTAGAATATTTGCCTATGAGGGGAGAATGGGGAATGGAGAGAGGGAGGGAAAAAGGACAGAGGTGGGAGGAAGGAAAGGATGAAGGAAGGAAGGAGAAAAGGAGAGAAGGAGGGACAAAGGAAAGAAAGCAGCATGTCCAAGAATCCAAAAAATCAATATTGTAAATACATCCATTCTCCCCAAATTGATTTATAGATTCAATAAAATTCTAATATAAATTCCTATAGGGTTCTTAGTGGAAGTTGACAAGTTGATTCAAGAATTTATGTAGAAGAACAAAAGGTTAAGAATAGTCATTATAATCCTAAGGAAGAATAACAAGGCAAGGAGACTAACAAAAATCATGACTTATTGCAAAGCTTTAATAGTTAAGAATATGATCTTGGTACAAGTGGAATGTAATACAGAACCCAAAATGGAATACTGCACAATATAGAACCCCACATATATGGAGACTTGATAATGTGACAAGCATGGGAGATGGGGGGGGTGGAGATTATGCAACAAATAGTAACTTGGTGAGGCATTCGTTGTGGGCAGAATTTTGTCTCCCAAAAGTCATATGTTGAAGCCCCGTAACCCCACATGCAGCCGCATTTGGAGATAGGACCTATAAAGAGGTGATAAAGGTTAAATGAAGTCATAAGGGTAGAACTTTTGATCTGAGAAGACTGGTGTACTTATAACAAGAGAAGAGACACCAGATATCTCTCTCCCTGAGCACACAGAGAAGAGGCCATGTGAGGACACAGGGCGAAGGCAGCCATCTACAAGTCAGGAAGAGGCCTCACCAGACACCAGCCTGGATGACACCTTGATCTTGGACTTATAGCCTCTAGAACTGTGGGAAAATAAATTTCTGTTGATTAACCCACTCAGAATACCATGTTGTGGTATTTTGTTATTGCAGATTGAGCAAATTCATACATACTTGGTCATCCATTTGATAAAAGAAGATTTCCTTCCCATGCTATACATAAAAACCAATTACAGATGTATTAAAGATTTAAGTATGAAAACAAAACTTGGAAACTTTTGGTAGGCAAAATAGGAAAATATCTTTATGACCTTGGTGTCAGGAAAGATTTCTTAAACATGATGAACAATGTAACCACAACAGAAAATAATTGGTAATTTTGACTACATTAAAATTAAAAACTTCTGTTTATTTAAATAAAGTAAAAAGACATTTATCACACAGAAAAACAACAAAGTGTTAGTATCTGGAATATAGTGTAAAAAAAAAAATCTTAGATGAAAAATAGCCGAAACACATGAATTCAAAAGAGGAACTATAAAATGGCCAATAAACACATGAAAAGGTGCTCAGGCTTGTTAGTATTCAGAGAAATACAAATTGAAATCCCAACGACATACTCTTTCATACACATCAGATTGGCAAACATTCTAAAGTCTGGCAACACCAAATGTTGGCAAGGATGTGGGACAGGCTGATCTTTCAAATATTGCCGGTGGGAATGTACATTTGTACAACTGCTTTGGAAAGTGATTTGGCACTAGGCAGTAAAATTGATGGTTGGTCTACCCAATGACCCTGCTCTTTCAAACATATTTTGTGCCCTAGAGAAACTTTCACATATGTACACCAGGAGTCAGATAGGAGAATGTTCACAGAAGCCCTGGTCATATTAGCAAAGAAAACAGGAAGAGCACTATGTCCACACACAGTAGAATGGGTAATAAATTGGGATGCAGTCATAACACAAAATGCTATACAGTGGGGAAAATGAATGAACTATAGCTATACATATTAACATGGGAAAATCTCAAAATCATTTTGAGTGGAAAAAGCAAATTGCAGTCACATGTTCTATCTATGCAAATCTTAAAAACACATAGATTTAACAATGCTTGTTTGGGAATAATCACATATGTAACAAAGTACAATAAAGTAGGAGGGAACTATAAACAGTAGGAGGAGGGGAGAAGAATTCAACTAGGGAAGCATGAACGGTATCAGTAACCTATTTTTACCTTTTGTCTCTGAAATGATATACTATGTACATGGGTATGTACTTTATTTTTCTTTATGCCATATATTGTAAACATATACATGCACATATAAATAATAATGTGTATATAAATATATATATTAATTTGTATATATAAATAGATATGTTAATTCATATCTATTTATTGATTCTTTTGTACGTTTACAATATTTCATAGTAAAACTGAAAAGAAAGAAAGAAAAAAGTGAAGTAAGCTTCTATTCAGCATATAAAAAGTTTCCAATATAAGCTATGACAATTGACGCTCAGACCCTCTATTTCTTCCCCATGCCCGGGATTTGCCCTATCCTGTGCCTTTACACAAACAATTCCACAAAGGCTGTGGCTGGGAACACACACACTCACGCAGATCCACAAAGACACACACACATACACATACAGATTGCAGTCAGTGTTGTTACCCTTCCTGCCCCTTCTCCAGCAACGCTGCCGGGACTAGCAAATTGGCCTTCTTCATAGTTGGAAGTGGGGACCTTGTGTATCAAAGTCAGCCTTGAGGTGAACCATCCAGATTTCCTTCTAGGCCTGAAGGAGGAGGAGAGGGCTTGGGCACTGGGAGGAGAACCTTCGTAGAGCCTGTAAGGCTTGCACGCAGGAGGGAGCTGTTTGAAGAGCGCAGGGAATGCTGGCCTTCGGGAGGGCATGTGGAGTTGACCTTCAGAGAGCAGTATCAGGCGTATCAAATGCACTCACCCTTATGAGATTCCTTCTTCCTTTTGACATTGCTAAAAATGGAATCAGCTGCAAACAGTATGTAACTGTTTATGGTAATTTGCGTAAAGCTTGTCAAGTATAACATTGAGCCAGAAACATGGTATGATCTGGGATCAAAATATTATTTTTAAAATGAAATGTAATAGCATTCTGGCAAGTCAGTGAAACCCCACAAGACTTAGCCAACCCTTTTAAAACTTGACTTTCTCCCTAGACACCTCTCCAATCCCTCACGGAGGCTATGTAGGGCTTTCCAGTAGCTTGCCCTGCTAGAGGTAAAAACACATCGCTCACTCAGCGACAGGCAGAGTCCCCGGGGGGACTACCTCTTACTAACAGGACCACGTCATTCCTAAAGCAGAGTCCGGTGACACCCAGGAGAACTGGGTATCTTTTTAGAGTGATTATGGCTTGTCAAGTCACCATGTTCTTTCTACATTTTTTTTTCCTTGTGAATTGAGACCACATGGCAATAGAACAAATTACATTTAGGCCTTTTACTAAAACACAATCTTTGACCTGCTTTGTCTGCCTTTGACTCACAGTGAGGTCTACCTCTGTTCACAAATGTGCTTAGCTTTAGACGTTTTGAATTAGAGGGACTGGAAAGCCTAAGAGTCTTGCCCATCATGTGCAATCAATTTGTATGAATTCTAGGAACTGGGAAGCTTTTAAAGGAAGAAGAGCTCTTTGGGTTTTCTTGTGGTTATTCATGTGTATCACCGGGTGTCATAAAGTCATACCACATTGTGTTTTATTTTGTCACAATGAATGCTGACCTTGAGGGGCATGCCATGACGTGCCTAACGGAATTAGCTTGAGTACTGCCTGTATTTAATGCAAACCTGGGAAATGGTTAGTGTGGCCCGGATCTCGAGTTGGCTTGGGTTACTTCCCCAGCCTCCTCATTGCTTCCCCTGGATGCATAGTACAAACTTATTAAGGGATATAAAAAGGAAGGAAAAGGAGAAACAAAAAAAAATGACTATAAAAGGGAAGGAAGGAGAAGGAGAAGAGAAGGAAGACAGAGAAAGAGACAGAAGATGAAGATGAAAAGAGAAAGGAAGAAAGGGGGAAAAAGTAGATTCGAGAAGCAAGAAAGGAGAGAACAGAGGTGACATATCCACTTAGCAACCTGAACTGAGCAAGTTCCTGCAAGGCTCAAGGTGGCTCCCAGGGACACTGCCTCCTCCCTTAGTAGAAGCATCAGGTCAAGGGTTTCACTGCAAATTATTTTTGCCTTTTTTTTTCCCCTAGAAGAAAGCACTCTATTAGATTAACGAGTAAACCGAGCTTGGGGCCTGCCTATACTAGCCTGATTCAGATCTAGATCCCAGCAAGTAAGGTACAGGGTGCTCTGTTCTGAGCCCATGTGCTCTTGCTTGACCCTTTGACCTGATCAGCAGTGCAGAGAATGGCACAAAATGGACTTCCCACAACTGAATTTTGAAGAAACGGAATTCATCTGGAAAGTATATGATTTCCCCCCTCCCACTGAGTTTTGGTTACTTAACTAAAATGCATGCACACATGCACACATACACTGCTTCAACTTAAGACTCTTCAAGTAATTAGGCACAGGCATGTTGTACCTCATTGTGTCTTTCCATAGCACAATTAAGACAAGTGTGTCTTCAGGCCTGTGGTGACATCCCCTTCCTGTTCTCCATGACAGGATCATCCCCCCACAGAACCACTTGTCAGTTGACTTTAGATTTCAGTGCCACATCTTTTCCTCATGGCAGCAGCCTGACTGACAATGTCACTCTTTCTTGTAGTTCTGAGGACACTCAGACAGGGAGTTTGTTATTTACTGGCTGAACAAAAAGAGCTAATTTCCAAAGTACACAGTGAAGGGGAGCTGGGCTGTACCAGCTAAATCCTACTTTTGTATTCAATGAGCTTTATTGAGGATTTGCATACTCAGTAAGGAAAATTGACAGACATGCACTCTGCCCCATGTTATTATTTCACATCCTTTCACTACCTCTCTTTTGTCCAGTGTGAACCCCTAGAATGTTCCCCTCAATTTTCTAAGTTTTGTCATTCTCACAGAGGTATAACTTCCACAATGTCACCACAATGAAATTGTGAAAGATGATATCCTTCACAAATGACATTGGGAAGGAGAAAAAAGAATTCACAGTTATATAGCTAATAATATAGCATTTATTTAACATTAGATATTTTATTATTAGATTATTGGAATATTACTAGATGATTATTTAAACACAATAACAAAGGGGTGCACGTAGATGCATACATAGCTCTGCATATCTCACACTTACTTTGTGCTGGTGGTTGTTTATCTCCTTTAGTCTTCACCACAAACCCAGGAAGCAAGTATCATCATCCCCATTTTATAGATGTATCACTTGAAGCTTAAAGAAGAAATAACTTGCTAAGGTCATTGGTTTGTAAGCAGAAGAGCAGGGATTCAAACCCTTATCCCTGCCTGGCCCATGTCCTGATTTAGATTGTCTGGATTCAAATTCTGGCTCAGCTATGTTGTATGTATGTATTCCTGATGTATGCCTGTGAGCTCGTCAGTAAACCTCCCTGTGCTCAGTTCCCTTATTATAAAATGCAAATAATGGTGGGAGCTACCATCATAGACTTGTTTCAAGAATTAAATGAAATGATCTCCTTTAATGCTCAGAACCATGCACGTGATAAACTCCCATAAATGTAGCTATTATTAAAAAATGTTTGTAATTAATAGATGTAATCATCTTTCATTGTATGGTGCTAGTTTCTTCATCCTTGTTCTAACAGATCTATAGTACACGTGCCTTTTATGAAAAGCCCACTCTGTTCTGGAAGCAAAATGGGTACAAGTAACAATGCTTGAATTAATTTCATATTTTGCTCCACTGAAGGGCCTGCTGCAGAAATGTTTCTCCTGTCCTCCTGCCATTGGACCTGAGCAGGAACTGCCCATCTACGTGAGGACACCTTCTGGCAACACCGAAATGTTGCCCTCACTGTATCCCATCACCAGGAAGATAGGCAATGGATGATGAGTGAAAATAAAATGTTTAGTTGGAAACTATTTGGGAATGGTTTTACTTTCACATATGGACACAGCCTGAGTGGAACTGGGGAGATCTTCCCTTGTCGGTTTCTTTTCAAGGTGTTGAGATATGCTCTAAAAAACATCTCAGGCCATCTGGCCTATTTTTTTACAACTGTGGCTCCTAAATGTAAACATCATCAGAGAGGATATTTGGAACAAAAGGAACTGATGAAATTCTTGTAACTTAATGGGGTTGTTCTGAGTCTCAGTCACTTATTCATTTTTTATTTCATTCTCTCTGTGATCAATCCTAAAGAATCTATTGAGAACAAAGAGCTGTACTGGTACGGGAACTTCTAAGACGAATATCTTAATAGTGATCATGTTTTTAATCTCTGTTTGTTTAGCATTCTGTGAGGAACAGAGATTCTTACTCAAGCTTAAGCAAAACAAGAAATTTATTGAAACTCACAAATAAAACCTCCAGGGGCAGATCCTAGCCTCAAGCAGGGCTCCGTCTGGGGCCTCAAGCAATGTCATCAGGACTCACCTCTTTGCCTCCAGCGGCACTTTCCTCCGGGGTGGCTTTCGTCTCTGCAGCCTCTTCTTCATCTCCTCGTGGCTTCAAGTGTGTGGCAGGGAGGGAACTCGCTTTGCCAGTTACTCCAGTGAGGTCTCAGGATTTGCTCTAGTTCAGTGTGTTTGGCCTGGCTAGGTTCATACACCCACCTCTGACTGACTGGCCCTAGAGCACTGGTCCGCCCCTGCAGTCTGGAATAAGATTCACCTGCAGCTCATGGATGGTGAGATGGTGGAGGACAGTGCCTAGAGGAAAAGGGAGGTATTAGAACTGGAAAAATAGAAATGCAGGGAGAAACAATAGATGGTCATTATGATTACATAGCAGGGAAAGCTCCCCAAATTCATTCTCCCAGGATTTCTATTTGGGCTTAAGGCCACATAGACCACATAGAATTAAAAAAAAACAAGCTGTAACTTCCCTCCAAGCTAAGTTGGTCGTAGGATTAAGTCCTGGGATGTAAACAGAAGGGTCAGGTGGAGGCTTCTAGGCATCTTCCTCAAAATACTGCAAGTGCTTGCCCTTTGCATCTCTCCTCCCTTCCATGGCCTGGCTGCGTGCCGAACCACAGGCAGATGGCCACACCCTAGGGCCCGCTGGAAGGAGCCAAGAGACGCCCAAGCCAGAAGTCACAGAGATTGGTTTGACTCTTAGTCCACTGCTCCCTCCACTGTGCCATTTTATCAAGGCCTTCTACACAAAGAGTTTACTCAGTAAAAGACATAAGACAGGTGTACAAAGAGACTTCAGAGTAAAGTGCAAGGTCATAGCTCAATAGTAAATTTGTGGACTTTGGAGGGAGAAGCTGCCCTACTTACTAAGTGTAAATTGTGGGCAAGTAAATAAACTTTCCCGAGCCTCAGTTTCCACATATATAAAGTGAATAATGATATTGCAAAGATGTAATGAAACAATCAATGTAGAGTGCCTAGCACAGTTGCTGGCACACAAATTGTAGCCCCTCCGATCTTCTCCATCCTCCTCCTGCAAGTTAGAATGTGGTAAGTACCAAAAGAAAAGCACTAAGTGTTTTAAAGAGAGAAGTTGTTTCAAGCTGAGTCTTAAGAATAGACATATTTCAGCTTGTTGAGATAATCAGGCCCTATCCCTAGAAATTGTGGGGTTAGGACAATTTCATGTTAAAATCTGGATTTTAACATGCATCCTTATTGATTTTCCTTCAGGTGAACCACATCTTGAGAAATACCTGATTACAAGATAACGTTGGAAAAATAGGTGGAAAGAAGGAAGGAAGTATAAAAGGATGGAAGGAAAGAAGGAAGGAAGGGAGGAAGGGAGGGAAGGAGGGGAAAAAATATAGGCCAAAGAAAAAAAGACAGGTTGAAAATAGGTATTGGAAAGTCCTAAAAGTTGAACTAGAAAATTTGGACTCAATAATTAATGGGAGCCTCTTCATTTTTTTGAATAGAGTTTTAATCCAACTTTTGATTTAGGAAAGATAATCTGGTAATTGTATGTTGGAACATTTGAAGAAAGATAACTAAATTAGACATTTCTTGCATGTGCTGTTCCAAGCCTAGGTAGCAGAAATAGAAATTGGAAAGTTTTTTATAATGCTGTGTGGGAAGTGAATGATGATGAACCTGGACTTGGATAGGTTCTATTTAAGATGCTGTCAGGACATGTAGTGGCCAGCGAAAAGGCAGATATATAGTTGTTAAAGGAGAAGTCAGTAAAATACTATTAATATTAATATTATGCCATTCCCCAACTTTGCAAACTTTTTATTTTTATTTTTTTCTTTTTCTTTTTTTAATTTTTAAAAATTTTTTATTTTTTATTCCAGAATATTATGGGGGTACAAACGTTGAGTTTACATGTATTACCTGTGTGCTGACCAAGTTGTAGCTACAAATGTGTTCATCCCCAGACAACAATAATTTGAACACGAAGTGACTATGGCTATTTCTACTTAGCATGTTCAACTACATTGGAATCATATTGTTGGTTTGAACTGTCATCACTACTGGTTAGCAAGTAACTGAACTGCCTTCAAGCAGTTAAAGAGCAGAGCAAAGTGAATGTGTGTAACCCAACCCCTCCAATGAAGCCAACCCACAGAGCACATGCAGTTGCCTTAGCTGAGGCCACATGTCTAAGCCTTGTAATTCAATAGTCTTGTCAAACTAATTGGTCACAGGTGGTCCACAAAGCTGTGTGAACAGCTGAGCCTATTCACCATTTTTGAGGCTGTCTTAACAAGTTGCTTGAAATTGGATGTTTATGATCTCTCTACTTTATTGGTTCTAAACCAGGGATGATGTTGCCCCTCAGAAAAGATTTGTCAATGTCTGAAGACATTTTTTTATTGTCACAACTGGAGAAGGTGTGGGTACCAGCATCTAGAGGGTAGAGACCCGGGATGCTGCTAAACATCCTCTGATGCTCCAGACAGCCTCCTACAACAAATAATTAGATACATGGGCTCTGTGTCTTTCCCTAATAATTTGTTTAGCAGAACACAGTGTGGCTATGTGATGATCAGGAACCAAAGTGAAGAAAACTCTACCCAGCCTTGAACTTGGGAAAGGTATTAGTGGATCCTGACCTTGGCAGTGGAAAAATATATCTAACCTCATCTGTGTGTATATGTGGGGTGGGGGGGAGAGAGAGAGAGAGAAAGAGAGAAAAAGGGAGAGAAAGAGTCACTGTGAAAAATAATTTGCAAGCAGAGACAGCAATCCAAATCTGAACAAAGAAAATTGTTTAATGTTAAGCCCTAACAACACATGCATAGCAATGCCAGGCTAGTGAATGAGCGGGCTGAATCTAACCCAATAACTTCCAATAAAATGTTCACAAATTGTGTGCAAAAGGCAGAATCTCACCCCAACAATAAATAACAAAAGGCAAGTTATGCAAATTTAGTCCTTCACAAAATTCATCCTGTAATTTTATACAGATTGGCAGTGATCACAGGAGTAGCATAACAAGAATGTTGAAAGACCAGGGAAGAAATGGCTTTCAGAAGCAATCAGAGTTGGCAGCACTTCACCTCCAAGATGGGCACTGGGAATTTCCTGATGGGTTGTATATTATCTTCCCAGTGGGTGGTCCTGGGGTAGCCCAGCGGGAGGGCCCAGCAGGACACAAATGATAATAAGAATTTAGCAAGCTGTTGTTCTAGTCTAACCTCCAGGAAGACTATAGGTATGCAAGCTCTGGAGCTGCAGTTTGGAAAGAGCAGAAGGGTGTACAACCCTAGAGTCAATGTGACAGGATTACTAGGGAAAACGTTGTCCTTACCCACTCACTATACATAGTTCTCTCTCCCCCAACCCTACTCGCTCCTCAACACAGTGGTGAGAAAACAGCCCTAGCTTCCTTAAGGGTGGCTAGAATACTCCTGAGAAAAGACTTTGTAACAAATTAGCTCTGGAACCTGTCACCTTGGGATTAGTGACTACAAGTAAGAAAAATGTTCTTAAGAAATTCAAATGTAAGTTGCCAGTAAACTTTCCTTTTCAAAGGAAAACATTGTCCTCTCCTAGGACATTTCTCCTCCTCTCACTGCCATGATTTTGGGGTGCTTTCCTGTTTTACTGCCTTGGCATCTGCGTTTGTTTCCTATCACTAACATAAAAAAATACTACAAACCTAGTGGTTTAAAATAACTCAAATTTATTATCTTGCAGTTCTGGAGGTCGGAAGTCCAGCATGGGTCTCACTGGGCTAAAGGCAAGGTGTTGGCAGGAATGCATTCCTTCTGGAGGCTCTAGGGGAAATTCCTTTTCCTTGCCTTTTCCAGCTTCTAGAAGCCACCCACATGCATTCCTTGGCTCAGGCCTCCTTCCATCTCCAAAGCCAGTAATGGCCAGGGGAGCCTTTCTCACATGGCATCACTCTGACTCTGACTTGTCTGCCTCCCTTTTCCATCTTTTAAGAATCTTGGTGATTATATTGAGCCCTTCCAGATAATCCAGGACAATATTCCTATTTTAAGGTCAGCTTATTAGCAACCTTAATTCCATCTGAAGATCTTAATCTTCCCTTGCTATGTAGCATAACATATACATAAATTCCAAGGATTAGACCATAGACATCTTTGGAGAGGCCACAATTCTGCCTATCACAGCTTTTCTGTTTGATCTTCCCTTTGCAGTTTGGGGTTGGCAGCTCATTGAGGGCACGTGCAGTGTCAATGTGTCTATAAATATTTGCTAAGTGAATAAATTAATGAGCGGGTGAGGAAGTGATGGGTTAATATGCAGCCTCCTGACTTAACTTTATAAATCCTGAAAATAGATGTAATTACTAGAGCCTCTGAACTCTCACCCATGGAACTGATAAAAACTCTTCAGAGACCATGTGTTCACCCCTACGGACAGCTCAGCTATGTTTCCAGCTTTACTCCTGACTTTAGTGACTCATCACTTGGTCTTCTCAGGATTTAGTAGTTTGAGACCAGAATGGCAAAATCTCTTCCCCACATAAGCAAGATGCTCAGTTATGCAAACCTTGTCCTCTTACAGCTCTATCCTTTAACCGTTTGTGTTGTTTTAATCACTTCAATTCAGGATGTTTCTTAAAAAAAAAAAATCCCATGAATTTATTCCAACTAATTAACCTTTTTTCCATTCACTTGAGAGCTTGGGCTTAGGAGAGGTGACATGAATGAGCTTGGTCAGTCACCGTAGAGTTTTTATTTACTGGACTCCTCTGGAAAGTATTGAGCTCCTCTGGCTTCAGATTTATTTTCCTATAGGTTTTGTGAAATTCTGACAGCTATAAAAATAATTATGATGATAAAATAGAACATAAATATATGTATAGAGAAAAAACATTTTATCGTTCCTCAATTAAAACAAATTATTTGCCCTTTCCATCTATAGGCCAGTAAACATACATTTAACTCTTCAGATTCTGCAGGGGACTATTTAATTTAAGGAGATCCTGCTGTAAGTGTGCACTCCCATGCCGGGTACCCTCCACCAGTCACTTGTGTCCAAACTTCTTCATTTAGATTACTGGTTTATAGATGTTAATTTTTAATATCAGCCTAATCAAAATACATTAGGATCTTAATCTCCTACCCTCCAAAACAACATTTATTCATTCCCAAAATATTGTACTTATTTGTTTAATTCTATCATTCAACTCCTTTCCTCTGATATGATTGCTCTAAAACAGAGGGAATTATGTAAACATCTGGCTACCAGCTGTGACAGTCATTAATCTTAATAAGTTTCACACCCACATTCATTAAAGAACAGCATTTGGCCCAAAGTTACCCAACAATCAGTGACAAAGTTAATTGGAAACTATATCTTCTCACACAACATCCCTTCCTTAGTCTCTGACAAAAGGGTGTGTTGGTATCAACCAATTCCCAGCAGTGACATTGGCTGCATGAATAGTAAAAGTCACCATTGATTGAGCTTGGGTGCTTTCTGGAGACCAAACTCTCTCCGATATTTTAACTACATTTTCACTTAATTTTCCACAATCACAGGAGGTACATATGATTGTCCTTATTTTATAGATAAGGAAACTAGGGCTCAGAGATGTTAAGCAATGTGCCCAAAGCAATACCACTAAAAAGTGCCAGAGCTAGAAACTTAATTTTTTACAGCTAAATGACTCTAAAACTCAGATTCTTAGCCTGTTTTTTAACTCTTAAACACACATTTACCATTCTAAAATGAAAAAAAGAAAGTGAATAAAGATTAATAATAAGGATATTTTTTCATAATTGAAAGGAGAAATGTATTTATGAGATAAAATTTTTAAATATTATTTTTAAATGTCCTTTGGATAATTCCTTGCTTTGTATTTTCTATATATTCTTTTTGCTGTTAGAATGGCTAGTTAGGACATGCATATGATTTGCCTTCGTCTTAGGCTTGGACTTCCCAACTCAATGCCCTCGCTTCACAGTGTTCCTTGGTGTGGGTTAAACCTGCGTTTTCATTATTGGGGGGGTGGGGCATTCCTAGACATTTTTAATGGTCCAGTCTCTCACTGGCAGCAGCAGTCAGTTTGAGAGCTTTGCTCTCAGGCCTGCCCCCACACCCTTCCTGTGCTTCCTTCTTTGCTCCTTGCTAACCTCCGCCCATCTCCAGCCTCCTTGGCCACTCCATCTTCTCCTGCATTTCCCTTTTATTTGTCTCCTCACACCCCACCTTTCATAGTCTAGTCCCAGTCAACTGTCACCTTCTGCTTGCTCTTGTCTTAATTCAGCAAGATTCCATTAAGGGCCATTGCATTGGCAATTCTTTGTTCCACAATTCCCAATCTTTCTTTTTGTCCTCATTTTCTCACTTTTCTGTCACTGCAAATTCCTTTTCTATTGAGCACCAATAACTAGCAAGTAGGGTTGAGGGGCCACACCTGTGTATGTATGCATTTGCTTGTGGCAGGAATTGTGGTCCAGGGCCACTCAGGCATTCACGTGGCCTGTGGGTCACTCAGGGACCTTCCCATCCCTCCACTCGTCCTCCCTCAAGTCCACAGCATGTCTCTCAGAATAGGGTCCAGGATTTTTGCCAATAACGCTTAGCTTAACCTAGGATACCAACCCACACTAATGTTCTCACAGACAACATCTTCACTTAGAATCAAATATATTAATACTGGCAGGAAATCTAAAGATAAAGTAGGAAGTGGTTATTTTTTTCTCCAATAAGAAAACTCATAATATTTTGTGAGGTAGAACAAACTTTATATAGCTCCAGCCAGACCTTTCTTTCACAAACGTCAATAGTACCTGTCCCTAACTTATTCAGGGATTGTGTTATTTCATAAAATAGTTGCATTTTTAAATGTTTCTCCATCATAAAAAAAATTATGATTCTAAAATGAGGTGCTCTATCCGTTCATTCATCTATCCAACAGATATTTGTTGTGCCCTTTTATGTACAAGACACAGCATTAGACATTATGGACAATGCAGAGAGTATAGCCTACCCTGCCCTCGCCCTAAAAGACTTTACAGAACAAGGGAGAAGGAAATAAATACAGCAGTGGGTGGGGATTGGGTGCATAGGCATTCCAGTCTTTGCTCCTTATTCTGAGGGATGTCTTTTCTGCATCCATCCTACTCAGGTTCATTCTATTATCCAGGCGCTGGAAGAACGGCATCCTCTGCTGAGAGCATAGATGTCAAAAGGGCATTAAAAGGCAAAATAAACGTTCCCTAGTAGGGCTATCCAAGTATGCATAACCAAGACTTCCATTTGCTGAAGGGAGAAACACTCCCTTCTCTGTGTGTTGGTGCCACATTCAGTGCTAAGTTAGGACTTCCTTCCCAGAGCCCAGAGCTGCCCCCAGTCTCTCCTTGCTTAGACTTATGACCAGACTGACATTATGGAAAGCAGGAGTCCCATCCTTCTGTTCCTTCTACAAGATTTTTATTTCTATTAAAATGCAAGTATCTCACGAGGATGACTCTCATAGGTGGAAGGCAGCCATGGAATAAGACTCCAGAAACGCATGCCCCTACTTTACTATTCTGCTCAGAAGCAGCTCTGCTTGTGAAACCCACTAAAAAGTAGACAATCTAAGTATTTGCCCCAATATAACTCTAGACATTCCATTTTGTTGCTGGCCAGTCGTTTTTCTTCACATTTACCCTTGGTTCAGAGCAATTTAAGTGGCCAGCTATTACTTGAGACAGACTCTACTTCCATAAAATGACTTCTCCACTAGGGTAGATTATTGGTTTAGGAGAGAGAGGAAAGTCATACCTGTTCCTTTTCTTAGGGCCCCAAATTATGGCTCTGTTATTTCTTCCAGGGGTAGAGACTATTACAAAGCTAGCTGGGTATCTCACAAAACTGGCTCATAAAAAATGAAGGATGACTGAGCTAGACTGAGCCCTTCAGGGCATTACCTAAGAGAAGAGCAGGTGTCATTTCAGAAAAGTCAAAAAGGCTGCAACAATGTAGGAAGAAGCTTTTGTGACACTAAAATGCGATGGAACAGGATGGAATACAGCTACTGCACAAATCATTTGAAAAGCCTTCTTTCTCTGGTGAACAACCCACTCAGGGAACACTTGAGCTTGTAACAAACCACAGGAAGGAACCTACTGACTCCAAGTCCAAGGCACAGCCCTCTCTTCTCCCATGAGCCAAGACTTCTGGGAGAAGATAAGAAGCCCTTGCCCTCGTGCCTTCAGACTCTTCATTGGCAATTAGCATTGCCATAATAATTCTGAAAGCCAAAAACAGCTCCCTTGTCAGCTCAGCTGAAGCACAGCCTCTTCAGTGCATCCATCTGAACTCTCCACTCTGCTCTGGTCTTTGTTTTTCCTGAACCCCTTTGGCACTCATAATCTACTGCTCACTACTAACCAATTACAAATGGCCTTTTTGGTCACCTCAGACCTTTTTGGAATAAGTCAGAGTATTATTTAATGATCATATTGCCCTTTGTTTCACACACAATAATCTTATTTCTCCAAATTAGTAACTCTTTGAAGGCAGAACACACATAATTCTTTTAAACTGATGGGGATCTTGTTTTCTGAATTAAAATTCAGCTTATGTGGGTCTACAAGTACAAGTCCATGTATGAAAACAATGGCACAAGATATTCTGAGTTTGAACAGTCTCTGAACATCCATGTGATCACTGAGCTCCTGTTTCCTGAGATCATCCTCCTACACCGGAGCCAGCATACTGCTGGGGTCAACACAGCCTGTTGGGAAGATGAAAAGCATCTAAAAAATATCTTCCAGGAGCATTGGTTTTAATCCATGGTAAATAATATACACATTATTTATACATGAAGACAGATATTTTAAAGAGTAAAGTGGAAAACTCATGTTATTTTCTAAGATAAAACTTGAATGAAATCCCATCTTGGAGTAGGACTGTCAGGCTACACCAAAACCCCCTCCAACTCCCCCTCAAGCCCGCGCCAAGCGAGTCCAGGTGTCTCCTGCTATTAGTGATCCTGTGTTCATGTTTGAGAAGCACAGCTCTTCTACTGGTATGACAGGGTGGAAGAGAGGAAGCACTTGATAAATATTTATTGACGTATCAATTTATTGTTTCTTCAAAATTCAGAGTAGCACCAGGAACTTGAAATCAAATCTTCTTTTCAGTGGAAGTGGAAAGGGCCATCAATAATGGCCTTTCAAGCACTGGAGAAACATCCTACTAGAGACGTGTTCTACTTTGCTACCACAGGCGGTAAGCCAGCGACGGCTCCCTCATCAATGAAATGGTGATAAGAGTGAGAACATGGTTCCAGAGAAGGCGACGTTGTGGAGGAGTAGAACAGGCAGAGTGGCAGCACATGGATGACAGGGAAGAGCCAGAACAGAGCAGAGCACAGCTCAGAGACACACGTTTCAGAAGCCAAGGAACTGGCAAATCTTGTTTTCCCTCCAAACTCAAACCTCCAAGAAACAAACAGTTGGTTTTTGTTTTCTTTGGGCTTCGTTTTTGTTTTGGTTTTGTGCCTCAGAAAGGACCAGAAAAATACAGTGGCTCAGGTGAAACCTTTACATCAGCAGGAAAGACAAAACCCAGATTAACCACCTGGCAGCACACCCCTCGGCAGCTCCCAACCACAAAGCAAGCACCCTGTCTTGTTTCGAGAAACCCTAGCCAAAAACAAAATTGCTTCACCAACTTTGCCAAGTGGAACTAGAGTTAACACAATTTTTCAAACCTCATAATTTGGTCATTTGCAAGTTATTGCGACTTCCCCCGTAAAACTGGGCCCCATGACTAAAAGGTTTCGTTTCAGTTGTGGCATGAGGAGAAACTGGCTGCTGAGCACCCTTGGCGCGACGTAAGCCCCGGGACGCCTCCACCGTGTCTGTGGGATTAGGATGTCTCGGAGGCGGGTGGAGCTGAGCCGGGTGCTCCGTGTCCGCAGCCGAGGATGCCCAGCGGAGCCGCCGCCTCACATCGGGCATCCTGGGTGTGTTCCTACTTCTGACCACTGTGGAATTCTCCCAGGCTGTCGAGGTGCCTGGCAGAAGTAGGTCCTTCAAGGAACAATTTTAGAACCCCTCGAGGCTGCCAAGCCTCGGTGGTTTCAGAGACAGCTGGTGGGACCAGGTGGGGGTGCGGGGAGCCAGGGGTGGGACAGGGGCGGGTGGAGGGAGGCGGGAGCCATCCCTGTGCGTGCTCTGCTTGCACGCCCTGGAAGGGTCTTACGGATCATCCTGTCCCTGACTTTCACTATACACTACACACTATACAGCTGAGTCTCAAAGAGGTTGAATGACTTACTGAAGTTAAACAACAAGCTACTCATGGGGAGTGGGGATAGAAATTAATGTTGCTTTTGCTTTTGGAGGAGAATACTCTAATTAAGAGCCACTCTTCTAGATGTATTGCATCATTTATCTTTTTAAACTTCAAAAACATATAGGGTAGGTAATATCTCTACTTTTACAGCCCTATATTATAAAGAAGGATACATGCTATGGGAGGTGAGTTAAATCTGAAGCTGCATGTGGCTACAAAGCCCATGCCTTTTCTTCTGCGCACCTGATGCCCATCCCCCACTCAGCAGAATCCATGACACCTTCCCGAGAAACTAAGGCACGGGGCAAAGGACTGGGCTCTGGCTGCCACGTGGAAGGTGGTCAAGGGGAGGGCGGCTATTCCTAGGGCTGCAAGTTGCACCTAAGAATATATTCATGAATAGAAATCATAATATAAATTGATGTTTAGGTTTGCACTGTGATGACTAGAACCATCATGGGTTAAATAATTTTTTCAACCCTGTTGTTTGAGTGTAAAGACATGCCCTGAGTTCCTAATAATTGATTACCTTTAATGAGCCTACTGGAGATGTCATTAAAATATAGATTTGCATTCAGTAGAACTGCAGTGAGATCAGAGATTCTTCATTTCTATAAGCTCCCAGGTAACACTCATGCTGCCAGTCCATGGACCACACTTTGAGTGGCAAGGCTTTGGACCACAACCAATTCACAAGTAGGGACTCATTCTAAATCAAAAGTTGCTAATTAGGCTGAAGTGCTCTTTGTTGTTTTTTTTTTTAATGAGGCTGACCCCTAAGCGAGTTCTAGCCATCTGTCTGGAAATTTTTCCTGTTTCCAGTGCAGTAAGCCACTGCCTACACCTAGTATTCTACCTTCTCCAAGACATACCTAGGCTGTGCAAAAAAATGATCTTCCAAAGCTCCACAAGGAAATGGCATTTGTGCACTCTTAGGCACATCTGTGCCTGCTGCCAGTTACCTGTGGACTCTTTCCAACAAGCAAACCAAAATTTAACAAGTTCCATCGTGGAAGGGTGAGCAGTGTGCCTCCTGCTGGAAACTCCCCCATGCTGCTCCCACAAAATGAGGGCCTTTCAACCCCATCTTCTCAATGAACCCTTCAGTGAACATTCCACAGCAAGCATCTCCCTTCCAGCTTGTGTCTGCCTCACACATTTGCCCTGTAAGATCCTTTTTCTGAGTCATCTTTTCTCGTTTGCAGTTTTGTCTCCCCAACCAAATCTTAAGCTTCCTGAGGATAGAAACTCTGTCTGATGTCTCATTGCATCTTCCCACAATGCCCAGCCCAGCATAGTGCTCAAATTATAGGCCAAGTAAATAGCTCTTAAGTCACTGAAAGTTTCATTTTCCTATTGTGTGAGAATGTAACTCTCTGCAAAGAGTGTCTGTGAAGATCACAGGAGGGAGGGACTTTTCAATTATTACTGAGTCAATAAATTAACTTCTTACCTATCGTAGTGATGGGATTATATAAATTCACGCCAGAGTTCACATCAGTGGTGTACAAGGATCATATGAGATAATGCATGTGAAAGCATTTGGTAAAGTATAAAGCCTTCTACAAATGTAAGGTATTATTCTGTTGTTTTTGTTACTTAAGGCATATGGGTTTGTTTGTTTTTTTTTGGTTTTTTTTTTAATCAGAAGTGAACAAACACAAGATCACCAAGAAATGCTAAACAGGCTTTGACTATACCCCAAGCCCACTCCATATGAAAAAGGCTTTTTTTCACTTGTTCATCGTGAATTATAAATCAATAAACCAAGACTCTCTCCTGGGCCAGGAAACTGAGGAAAGAGGGAAATGGTGGGATGGATCTGCAAACCTAATGCTAGTACCACATGGCAGCTCCCATTTCCTGAAGTTCAGGGGGAGCCAGGTACAATTTACTATGATCAGGGGAGCTATTTCATGGGCTGAAGGAGACAGTGAGAATGAATGTCATTCACAGCAGGACAACCTAATAGCATCCATGTGTTTGTCTGAATAGACATAGGCTCTCCATATGCACAGAACCATCACCTTATTGAATAAGACAGGCTACCACTTGCTTGCCTCCTGCCTGCCCAGACATTATTCCACCCCCTGCCCTGACTTTCTTTCTCACTACAGTTTCATCATCGATGTCTTGGAGCAATTCTAGGCCCAGTATCCTATGTACTCTTCGCCTGGAACCGCAGCAGCGTCTCCCAGCCTCTCTTCCTTTGAAGACTCCTATCCCAGAGATGCTTCCTTGGGTTGCCTTAAAACCAGCCTGGCCTAAGCAGACTTGTGGTTCTCAGCCTGCGGCATCACCTCTTCCGGGCAAACCTGGATCATCTCAGAAAAGGCCTTCTCCACTCCTAGCATTTCCCAGCTCAAGAAGTTGCCACCACACACACAGGCAACTGGGAGTGACTGAGACTGGCCAATACTGATGCCCCTTCAAAGCAGTACTTGTTAAACATTGGTCTGACGTGTTCGGAGGAGTCCTTCAGAGCTCCCGGCGGGAAGAGTGGAGAAGGAGAGCTGCTTGGGGCTGTGCTCACCACTCCCTACAGTCCCGAGCAACTCAGCCCTGGCCTCACACCTACAAGCTGTGGATAAGCAGACCCGCTCTCTTAGGGTGACCCACTCATTCCGGTTTTCCCAGGACTTCCCTCATTTTATCACTGAAAATCCTGTGTCTCTGGAAACACCTCAGTCCACGGCAAATTAAGACAGTGCTACCTCTCCTTAGGAGGCAATTTAGAGACCATCTATAGTGACTTGGTGTACTCCTCTCCTAGGGCTGCCAAAATAAAGTACCACTAACTGGGTGGCTTAAAAAACAGAAATTTATTGTTTCATGGTTTTAGAGGCTAGACCTAAAATCAAAGTGTTGGTAGGGTTGGTTCCTTCAGGGGCTGTGAGAAAAAATCTGTTCCATGCCTCTCTCCTAGCTCCTGGTGGTTTATTGGCAATCTTTGGCATTGTAGAAGCATCACCCCAATCTCTGTCTTCATCTTCACAAGGCCTTTTCCCTGTGCGTGTGTCTGTATTGGAATTTCCCCTTTTATGAGAATACCAGTCATACTGGGCTAGTGGCCTACCCTAATGCAGTCTGAATTCATCCTAACTTAACTGATCACATCTTCAATGATCCTATTTCCAAATAAGGTCCCATTCTGAGGTACTGGGTGTTAGGACCTCAACATATGGATTTTGGGGGAGCACAACTTCACCCATAACACATGGTCTTGGTTACTTGGGAATTTCAAGCCCCAGACCCATTTCAACCACCTCATGTGGCACGTGGAGATCATGTAACATCTCCGATTATAGTCAAGAATCTCCCTAAATGAAACTCTGGCCAATAAAATTTTCACCATCTCACTTCATTCTCTTTGATGTTTTACCCACCTTCTATTTTTTTAAAATCCCCTTATCTTCTAATTACCTACCCATCTAGATTGGTTCCCAGACAGCTGAAAAATCTACTTTATTAGGCTTTGCCTGGAGAGTCTCCTAAACTTTCTCCCACTCTTATATATTCCTCAAATTAGTCTCCACCACCAGCGCCTTAACTCAGGCTCTCACCACACCCAGCCTTGATCACAACAGTCTAGCTCAATATTCTGCTTCCTTCTGGTCACGTCCCCATCACCTCTAATCTCCCTGCACCCCTCTGCCAGGAGCACCTTTCCACAGTGCACACCCAACAAGCCATTCCCACAAGCCATCCTCAGTGGCTCCCTGCAGAGGAGACAATGTTCAGAGGCCTTTGCTTAGCTCCCAGGGCCCTGTGTGACCAACTCCTGCCTGCCTTCTCAGCCTCACATTGTTGTCTCCTGTTCCTGCCTTTGCACATGCTGTTCCCTCTACCCTCCATGCTTTTCCCCCCATTGTTTTTAACCTATGTTCCTGCTTACCCTTCAAAACTCAGCTCCAGTGTGACTTCATCTGGGAAGCTTCCCTCAACCTGCAGCCCAAATGATGCTGTTCCCACAGAACTCCACACTGTACTTACTGCAAATCAGCATATTTCTCTTCCAGTTGGTCAGAGGACAAGAAGTTCATGAACCACTAAAAACTGTCCCCCAAAATGCACTTTGTACCCCATTTCCCCTCATTATCAGATATGTACCCTGGGGTAAGTTATTTAACCTTTTTAAGCCAAGAGTTTCTCTTCTGCAATATGTAGATAATGAAAGTACACACTCAAGACTGTCCCTAGTATTAAATGAGATAATTAATGTAGAAAGCTTATCATGTGGCCTGGCACGTACCATAGAATCTCAAAAACTGTTGTTACCATGTAGTTCTTGTTATTGGTATTGATTTCAGGAGCACTATAGCCCTGGGTTGAAGAACACGGGCTCTAGATTTGCATTGCTTGAGAATGAATCCTGGTTCCAAACATTTATTAACCGTGTGTCCTGTATCTGAGCCTCCATTTCTTCATGTAAATGCAGATAATATAACAAATGCCTCATAGATGTTTCAGGATAAAACAAGCTACCTTTGAAGCACTTGGAACAGAACCTGGCACATAGTAAATGCTCAATAAATATTGGCCTCTAATATAATGGGCTTTCATCAGTATCCCAAAGGGTTCTGTGACAAAATATTGAGAATCAATGCCCTAGTCTGTGAACTCTTAAGGGAGGGATCTTATATCTTTGTAATCCAACTATGTAGTACACGGAAGATGCTCAATGGTTTTGTAAATGAATGAGTGAATTGTGAACTGAGTAACAAACGCCAAGTTCAATAATGTCACTTTTCCAAAGGTCACAAACTGAGCAACCTCATCCCATGAAAACATGGCTGGGAATAAGGAAATGGGAAAAATAGGTGTTCCAAAAATGGTGCATGAAAGCTCACATACTTTATTCAGGAGAATCATAAAATGTTAGAGCTGGATTGGACTTTAGTGATGATCTATTTCAGCTCCCTCATTTTGTAGGTGAAGAAAACGAGCCAGCTCTTAGAACTGATTTCCTCTCTCTTTATACGTAATTCCAAGAAGCTTCCTTACCTGGTTTCCTGGCCAAAGGCACATTACGGGGAGCAAATTTGGAGAGGAGAGAGAGAGGGGGAGAGCTATGTATACCTGTGCTAAATAACAAAGAGTAAAAGTTGGGCTGATGACAGAAAAACTACATAAAAAACAGACATAAAAACTGAAAAATTACCAGAGCCTGCAACATTGCCCTAGGGGTAAAGGTGCTCCCTCCTCAGCAGACCCTCGGGACCTGACTATGAGCCAGCTCCAACCATGGAAAACATTGCATGATGCTTCACAAAAGCAAGATTTGCAGGAAATTGGACATTCTTTAGTTTCCAATCATTTGTACTGGGGCCCCTATCCCACTGAATTGATTAGGAATTCAAATCTGGAGCTTTCACAGCACCCCTCCACCCACGCTGAGGTTTTGTCCAAGGTTCCAAAAGATTTCAATAATATCAAAACATTGGGGCAAATGGCAAGCTGGTCACTGGGTCCCTGAGCACCTGTACACTCAGGTTGGTAGTGAGCTCTCTGTGGCTGGCCAGCTGCCCACCCCCAGCCTGGGCTCGCTGCTGCTTCTGACCCTGTCCTGGAGGGTAGAGATCTTTCTGCACGGTCATGCCTGGCCCCTTCTGCTTGGAAGCACCACTCGGTGTCTGTTTCCTTTCCAGCCTCATGATGTCTGTTCGTCTCTCTGTCCCTCTGCCCTCTGCCCTCCTGCCTTCCCTCCATCCCTCCTGTTCTCTCCCTCCCCTTTCCTGCTATTCTCCCCTCTTCTCTCCCTGCCAAGGGGTGCACTTATTTTTCATCTGAAGGGTTACCCTTCTCCTTTCATGTTTTTGTACCCCAAATCCTCTTTTTTTTACTCACCCTGCAAATCCCTGGCCTTTGGAGCATAAAAGCCAGACGGATGTACAGATGACTTCTGTCTTCCATCCTGTCATATTTCTCCTCTGAGACAATGAACCAAAGAAGGCTGACCCTGCTTGAAACAGGGAAAGGAAAAAAGAGAGCTGCAGGGGGTAAAAAGCATAGTGAATATCTTAAAATGTTATTCTATCATATATGGAATGTGTTCCAGAAACGCTGATGACCATATGGTATTCAAAACAGAGCTAATTTTCAGTTATCTGGAAAATAGAATAGCTGTAAGATAGCTTAGTTTCATGCCTCCTAAGTAAATAAGTACCATGTTAATGTATGCTTATAATACCATTGAGCAGCATGTCCCCAAACCTGTTGCATGGAACACTTAGTACTCTAATTTTGGTCCACGGGGGAAAGTCTTCTGTAATCAAAGCAATTATTAAAATGTCATCCTTCTTGGAGATTTAAGAAGTATCTTTTCATGTTAAGAACTCTGAGAAGTTGGAACCTGGTCCTGCCTTATTTGACCATGGAAACCTGATTTAATTAATATCCTGTGGAACTTGTGTCATATGGAACACACATTAGAAAGACCGGTCTGATCTTCATACTGATGGCCAACTCAAGGTGAAGAAGGGCAAGGAGTTTTCTGTGGTGTGTGCTGGAAACAGAGATCCAGATTGTGTGATTTACCACTTCTAAGGTGGGAACAAGCAATAACCTCTGGAGCAGGGAGCTCTTATTTTCAACCTCAGCCTGAAGGGTTTTGTAGCCCAAGGCTGTACCTGCCAAAGCTGTCAGGTCCACTTTCTAGTGAGTAGCACAGGTAATGCAGAGGCTCGCACTGCTGAGCTGCAGAGAGCGGGGCCAGGGCATGGGCCCTTGCTTGGAAGCCACCCTCTCTCCAGCCAGGATGATGGCTATTTGGATCTTCCAAAGCCATTACATCCCATACCTGTTTGGATACCCAAGGAATCAAGAAAAGGAGTTATTTCAGATGTTGGCATCTCTGGCATTATTTTCAAACAGAACAAGCACTTACTTGGATTACCTCATCTTCCCTTTGTGCAGGTAGGAAAAGGCTCAAACTTGACAAAAAAAATTGCAGAAATTGTTCTCTGAAAAGATGAAAGGCATGGAAAACTATGTAATAATAGGTCAAAAAAGGTGCTACAATACTCTGGCCACTAAAACAGTGAGCTCATCAGAAAGTTTCAGGCACCAGTTCAGAACCTCCTGACACACATCCCATATACTTGTAATTTCAGTTCAAGAAAGATTATCTGGACAACTAATATACATTATCACTTTGCTAGACACTATAAGGATCATAAAATATAAAATTCAAACTTTTGAACTTATGGTATATGGCTCTTTTTGATATAGCCATGGTCTAAGGATCTTGGAGTCATATCTCAAGCCTGCCTTCCTTATGCTCTATATTCCAGGTTTAGAATAGAAGTTTTTCTTCAGTTCCTTAAACTCATTGGGCTTTTTTCACCACTCTGTGTCCTGGTGTTTCTGCCAGGGATTCTTTTTTTCCCCTGCTCACACTTCAGCCTACTGGGCAAATTTCTATTTCTCCTCCGAAATGCAGATCAAGTATTATCTCCACGGTGAACACTCTGCAGAGTGGCTCCCATCCCTCAGAGATTTGGTTTGTCTGCCCTCTGGGATCCCATATCATCTTGTAGATATGTCTATGGTAGGAAGCCTAGTAGAATTTAAAACGTAACCAAGTTTGGAGCCCCTGCTCTCTCACTGAGCTGTATAATATTGGGTGAGTTGTCTAACGTCTTTCTATGCATCAGTTGCCTCATCTTTAAATTGTGAATAATGCCTCCTTCACATGAAGTTTAAATGATAGAATAATGGGTTTTGCACAGTGCCTATTACATGTAAGTGTTCCGCCAAAACTTTTGTTATTGGATTGCAATTAGTGATTTTCTTTATTTTTCTTCCTTTCTTTTTTTTTTCTTTTTTTTGACAGGGTCTCTGTTGCCTAGGCTAGAGTGCAGTGGCACAATCACAGCTCACTGCAGCCTCAAACTCCCGAGTTCAAATGACCCTCCTGCCTCAGCCTCCCAAATAACTGGGACTAAAGGCATGCACCACCATATCCAGCTAATATTTCTATTTTCTGTAGAGACAGGGGTCTTGCTATGTTGCTCAGGCTGGTCTTGAACTCCTGGCCTCAAGCAATCCTCCTGCCTTGGCCTCCCAAAGTGCTAGGATTACAGGCATGAGCCACCACACCCAGCCAATTAGTGGTTTTCTACTCTTCATTTATGTGGACCTCAATTTTTTTTTCAGAGGGGACATTTTTATTGGGGGTGGGGAGGAAGCCCTGCATAAGCAGGTAGTGTTAAGAGTTATATTATTAGTAATGTGTTCTATTGACATCCACAAGCATATTCTCATTGAGGATACGTGAGTCACAGCTATAAGGGTTCTGTGCCTTTTTAAAATTACATTTTATTCTGAAATCTCTTAGACAAACTAAAATGAATTAGAAATACTACAATGAATATATATATTCTCACCATCCAGCTTAAGAAATAAAACTTTTGAAGTAACTTAGTGTGGGCCTCAATTTCAAGTGCTGCCATCTTTGTTTTGTATTCTCAATTCTTAGCGTAGCATCTAACACATAGTAGGCACTCAGTAAACAGCTTTAGTGAAACCACTAATTAGCAAATTAATTGATAGAGAGATGAATGAGTTCTGTTTCTAAGGGGGCATACTCTTCTCCAGGAAACAAGGCAGGAATAAGCTAATCAACACACAGAGACAATAGGGCCCCGAATGCCCCAGGAGCCCAGAGTCACGAGATGCAAGGCAGGCTGGCATCTGGGGGAGGCCCCAAGGAGCACCTGAAAAAAGGATATAGCTTAGGACATAATTAGTAGAAAGAAGCAGGTAAAGCATTCTAGGCTCAATATACACAAAGGCTCGGAGCTCTTTCAGGATGAAGAAGACCACTGCATATTTGAAGGCTTTGGAAGTAAAAATCCACTGGGAAGGGAGATCTGAAGACCCTGGCAGTGAGCAGTGAAGGGATGAGAGCATAGCCGGAGTCCTCAGAGGGAGTCAGGGACAAGGACACAGTGAGGGGCTTGCCCAGTGGGACAGGAAAACACTCTTTTCTGAGACTGAAGTAAAGAGGAGAAAATGGCTTTGGAGACCAAAAAAGTACAACAGGGAGGGAGAAGAGGTGGAAGAAAACCCATGCGTTATATGGACTGGATTTTCTCAGTGAGGCAGGGAGCAAAATTGTCCACTGAGAGAGTGGGGATGGGAATCTAAAGACATGATCCAGCAGAGTGGTCAGGAGCACAGAGCCTACCACCCAGTGTCAAATCCCGGCAGCGTGACACACCTGCTGGGTGGTCCTGGGAAAGTTGCCTAAACTCCTCATGACTCAGTTTCCTCATCTGTAAAATGGGAAAGATAATAATGCCTATTTATCTTCTAGGGCTACTGGGAGGCTTCGATGACTTAGCAATTTTTGAGCACTGGAGTACACTAAGTACCATAGCTGTATTTGCTGTTGTTGTTAGAGGAGCCTTGTAGATATTAGGACATGACTGGACTTAGCCATTAGGAAAAGTTCCCTGAAAAATCAATAGGAAACTGTTATTATACAGCATGTGAATTACAGTGGTCTTGTGTCCTTTTTCAGCAAGCAGGGAACAGAGGCAGAGAGCAGAGAAAGTAGGAATTTGCCCCTGGGGGGTTGGGACAAAGCAGTGTGGACAGAACACAGTTAGAAGACAGGATTCTAGAGTAGTGATGAGGATATTAAAGTAGCCAAATACGAAGTCTCAGCCAGACAAAGAGTCAAGAGAAGCTAAGCATGGACTAATGGACTGATTATGGGGCTGGGGAGTAGTTCTTATCCATTTATTAAGGCTAGAGTTAATGGCTTTTAAGCTATGGAATACTCACTCTCTACTGGAAGTGTCTATTAAAGTTGGCAATGAGAACCAAAAGGCTATTTGGCCTTGAGTAGGTGTGAGATATTTTTCTGAGCAAAGGAATGGCTCTGGAAATAGATGACATAATTATTCCAGACTTCCTTCCCATCCATACTCTGTCCTTCCTCATCACTATTCTGGATACACAGTCAGACCCCCAGAGCAAGACTAGATCATTCAGGGGAGTGGAAGATCCTCGATGCTGAAGGACAAGTTCCATCCCTGATTGGGGTAGAGAAAGAGCCAGCCAAGAAGACTCTTTTAGGAGGGTGGGGACATTAAATGCAAGATCTTGAAAGGAGGGAGCACAAGTCACAGAAGTGGTCAGGGGTGGGGAACGGTGAGTCAGTATTGTGGACAAGCCAGCAACATGATACAGAGCATGGAGGATGGCAGGAGGGGCTGAGCAGAGTACACAATGGTGTCCTTGGGACCTAGGTGGACAAAAGAGACACCTCCTGTGATTTGGGGAGGATTATATTAAAGCAATAGTGCATTTAGAGAAGGAAAGAGCAAGGTGGCTCAGTGGTCCAGATGTGGCCTGGGGACAAAGGAGCAGAAAATAGACAATATGTTCTCTGCTAAACAGGATCTCGCAAAGTGGAGCAGGGAATCTTAATTTTCCTAAAATTCCCTTAGGTTATTTAATGCATTATCCTGTGCAAAATTTGGCCTTCTCCCTTCTCTGTCTCCTGTCTGGGCATACCAGGATCCATAGCTTTCTGACCTCATCCACCACACACTTCCAACACTCAAAAAATCCCCAATAAATATTTGTTGACTGATTATCTGTCCTCCAGAACAACACTCATGCCCTGAACCAGTACCTCCCAGAAAAGATCTAAGGCTACAGGACAGGTAAAGGAACAATACTTGTGAGAACCCAAAAAAGTATAAAGAACCATTCAGATTCAAGAGGTAATGATCATGCTCTCAGGGTTTATTCCCCTTAGAAGTCCTCTTTGAAATGGAAGTTCACAGACTAATTCATACTAATGTGTTAATGGTTCACCATATCTTAGGCTATTAGCCCAGCCTGAGTCACTGCATTAATACGTTTCCTCATTTTAGGAAAATTCAAAATATATTGAGGAAAAATTTAAAAATAAAAATCCCTCTTAATTCTGCAATTCTGAAATAATAACACTTTGGTTATGTACTTTCAGCCCTTCTACTAGATCCATACATATATATTTGCAATATATTTTTACATAGTGCAGTAAGCGAAATAATGGTTTCCCCAAAACGTCCACATCCCAAACCTCATGTTACCTTACATAGCAAAAGGGACTTTTGTAGATATGATTAAGATTATGGATCTCGGTATAGGAATATTTCATGCTGGATTATCCAGGTAATATAATCATATGTGTCTTTAAAAGGAAGTAGCTTTCCCTACTGAGTCAGAGAGATAAGATAGAAAAAGAAGGAGAGATTCAAAGTGTGCAAGGAACTTGACCTGACTTTGCTGGCTTTGAAGATGAAGGAAGGGGCCGTGAACCAAAGAATGTGGGTGGCTGTCAGAAGTTGTGAACAGCCGTCAGTTGTCAGCAAGAAAACTAGGATCTCAACCCTGCATCCACAGGGCACTGAATTCTGCCAACAACCTTAATAAGCAAGGAAATGGATTCTCCCTCAGAGCCTCCAGAAAGAAACACAGCTTTGCTGATACTCTGACGTTAGCTTGGTGAGACCCGTGTCTGAACTGTAAAATAGCATATTGTGTTGTTTTAAGCCATTAAGTTAGTGGTAATTTATCACAGCAGCAACCAAAAACAATGCACATATTTTGAATTATATTTTATAGATTTTTTTCTTGCTATTTTTAAGATAAAATTGTATCAGGAGCATTTTCTCATTTCACATGTTTTGTATTTTTATATTGTTTCATATTAGTCTATCACATGGATTTATGGTGATTTATTTAGCCATTCCCACCATTGTATGTTTAGGCTGCTTCTAATTTTTTGCTTTTATAAATGGTATTTTAATGAGCATCCTTGTATGTGACTTTTCAGTCTGCAATGCTCGTTATGTTCTTGGAACTGATTTCAAGATGTGTAATTACCAGATCAACTCATGGGGACATTTTAAGTTTTTGATTCTGTATTCTAAAATAAGTTTCTGGGAAGTAGCAAGTTATACACCTATCCAGAATTTTGGAGTGTCTATTTCATCTCTTTATCACCTGAGTTCCGTTGGGCTGGTTTTTTAATGTTAATTTCTGACATGAAAATAGTATCTCCTTGTCATTTTATTTCGCATTTCTTCGATAACTAGTGACACTGAACATTTATTCATATGTGAATTATCTAGTCATATTTTTTTACTGATTTTCCAATGAAGGTCTTAGAGATTTTCATATTGATTTGGAAGTATTCTTTATCCATTTATGATATCAGTCCTCTGTCATATTTAATACAAATTCCCTCAATTTGACATTTCCTTTTTAATATGTTTATAATCTATCTTGACACACTGAATTCTTCACCTAATATCTGGTCAAATCTACTTTATTCCTCCATATTTTCTTCCATTGCTTGAGAGAGATTTGTCTGGCTTAAAATCAAGTAAACATTTACCTATATTTCTTCTTGTATTTTAAGGATTTAATTTTTTTCTTGTTACATTTAAGTATTACGCCTGTCTGGAATTTATTTTGGTTTATGAAGCTACTAAGGTAGAACTGTATTTTTGTTATTTTCCAAATATTCAAATAGTTCTGAACAATTATTTTTTTGCCTTGTCTATGAAAGGCACTGCTTTTTAACTAAAGACTTCAGGAGACAAGATATCATATCCCCAAAAGACTCTAACATGCAATTTCAGGCTCTGTGATTAGCAGTGAGTTAGGTTTCATTTTTCTGAAGGGGGGTGGAGGCAGTGGGAAGGGATTTCTCAGCTTCTCTCGGATGATCCCAAGCAAGCTGTAAATAAGCTTCCTGAGGGTTGCCAGCCACCTTAACCATTATTCTTGCATTTGAGATCAAAGATCGTAAAGGAGAGTGAGACGTGTGAGTTGTGGTATCTAAAGTAGAGCTTAATTATGTGAGCATTCAGTAGCAAAAAAGCAAGTGACAAAAACAGGCAATTCACAACAAAAAACATATAAATGACACACACGTTCTTTGAGAATAGAGCAGCAAGCAGCAAATGGCAGGGATTCGGGAAAAGAATTCAGGCATCAGAGAAGGCTTTGCAAGGCTGTGACGTGTTAGCCACCATGTGTTTTAAGCTGAGGGCTGTCAAGCATCCCTGTTGGAGACTGCTGGACCATTCAGAATAGGGTAGCCCTTCGGTGAGGGTAGCCCCTCTGAATGCTGTGGGAGGACCCCACGACCCTTTCTCCCCAGTGAGAAGACCTGGAGGCTTGCCCCTCCTGGGAGGCCAGGCCGGGTGGAGCCCTGGACAGGAGGGTGTGCTGAACGCCACTGAGGGTGAGTGCTGAGGGCTGTTGGGGGCTCAGGCTGTCACTGCCCTGTGAAGGCCTCATCCGGAAGTAACCTGTTCGGCTTGAGTCATGGCTCTGCCACTTACCAGCTGTGTGACCTTGGGCAAGCCTCTCTGTGGCTCAGTTCCTACCTTGGTAAAATGGGCTAATAAGAGTAATATCTACCTCATGGAGTTATCGTGAGGAGTCAATGGGCTAATTCACACAAAGCATTGAAAACAGTCCCTGGCACATAATAAAAAAAAAATAAAAATTAAGAAAAAAATAAAGTAGAGCTTTACAGGGACCATGGTCTAGAGCGTGTCTGTTCAGGAAAGCACAAGTACGTTCCCAATAAATGCTGTGGCCTGTGTCCATAGGAGTATAAGCTCCCCAGAGGCAGAGACTCCTCTTCTATTTCCACACTCCAGCTCCTCTTACATAGTCCTCTGTAACCCCCAAACCTGCCCTCCTGGTTGATTTCGCCAGGGATCAAACATGAACTCTGATCCTTGGCTCCAGACTCACCTTGTCTCAATCTCTTATGCCTTTTTGTTCTTGCTCCCTCTATTCCCCTCTCCCGCACCCTCGCTCCATCTGGAAGAAGGAAGTGCATTTGTGAGCATTTACCTTTCCAGGAATAGCCTCTGAGGTGCAGAGAAGGGAGCGGGCACAGGAAGGAACAGCCAAGCCCACGGTCGAGTAGCCAGGGCAGGGCTGCTAGGACGCGAGCCCAGCTCTGAGCTCATCAGGGCACGATGGCCAGTGCTGGCCTGTGGCTGCCAGCAGAGAACAAAGCAAGTGGAGCTGGCTTCTCCCCAGTCATGTTCCTGGAGGCAATTAAGATTTCTCAGAGATGAAGTATGTCACACATCAATGTTCAGAAGTAGCTATTTAAAGCCCTGCCTTTCTTAGTGATGTAACTAGGTTTGAGGTATGATAGAAGGGTTTGGGGGTGAAGGGAAGGGAGAAAGAGTGGTCTGAAGCCAGTGCTGGACCCACGAAGCAAGGACCTTTATTGCTACTTAGCAAGGAGCTCCCGTGTTTAGAAGCTCAGCTACTTCCCTGGGCCGGAGGCTTGCCCTGCTTACTTCATCCACACAGAGTGACAGGGACTTACATTTTTAGGGGGAACAGAGAACCAGGTAGGACTGCCCAGAGCAGCACTCCAAGGTCCCCAAAGAAGGTTGGGAGACAGGGCCAGACATCATGTTCTACAGCAGGCTAGAGGGCTCTGAGTATGGGGGCAGGCGTGCATGGTGAATACATCACAGACATCAACTCCCCAAAGGAAGAGCACCTCTTCCAGCACCAGCTCAGGGATTTTGCCTGTGCCCTTCATTTTTCAGCCTCAGCCTGATATCTCCTGGAAGAGGAAACACACTCCTTCATGGGAGGGGAATAGGAATGGAACAAGGCCAGCCAAGAAGTCCTAAGAAACAATCCCCTTTCTTAGGCCTCTTCTGTATTTAGCAGCTTGAAAGCTGGAACTGCAGCAGAGGCACAATTACCGTGGCAACATGGTGGCCCAATCGAAGGGGCAGGCCCTACAGAGGGGTCAGCTTTGGGGTATGTTTAGAAGGGAATACTTCCTTTCATCTTATCCAGACTTCTAAAGTTATCTTTCTCTCTAGTTATGCCAGTGGAAGCCCCAATTAACATTTTACCTGAAAATCTTTGGAATTAGTGCATCAAATCAAAACAACTTTTTACAAGCATTTACATGTGTGACATTCTCTATATAACATACAAAAACATATAAGATCCAAACTCTAACTTCAAGAAGCTTTTGGAGCCAAGATATCAAGTCTTAAAGCGATGAATTTAAGTTATAAATGACATTGAATGATAGCAATAAAAAAACAGTAACAAGGCAGCAAATGCTTAATTGTCAATGGATAGTATCAACAATATATTATTGAGAGGTTCATACTGGAGAAGTCTTAGAAGGCTTTACAAAGTAGGCAGGATTTGAGCTGGGCTCAAGATGAGTAGGTTCTCTCTGCCCGGCTGGGAAGGATGGAAGACGGGGTGCAGCCCAGGAGAAAGTGAAAGCACAAGGCAGAAAGCAGAAGGTGCGCTCAGGGAACAACCAGTAAACCCTCTGGCTGGAGTCAGAGCTTCAGATGGGGCCTATGTGGGAGATAAGTTTATTATAATAGCTCTAATTTGAAGGAGTAGACATGAAATGGGGCATATTTCATAGCAGGATGGGGTGTGAGCCCGGAAATTGGAGTGAGGGTGATCAGGACCCTCAGGGAGAAGCAAACGGGCACTGGGGCCTCAAGGGATGGGGACACTTAAGTCAGTGAGCCATGAAGATAAGTTTACCCAATTTTGTAGCTTTGCTGCAAACCACCCCTGGGGATGAGATGCCAGTAACACGTTCATTCCAGAGCAAGCTGATCAGCATGTAGGAAGGAATTGCTTGTGACTGTCTTGAGAGCCTAACTGGTGCTTAATGAAGACTAAATGCTGCCTTTAATATTACAAACACAAAGCGTGTGACTTGCCTACAGAAAAGCACAGAAAATATCCTGATTGGTGATAAAATCATATGTAAGAAAGTACACACATGAAAGTGCTCACAAGGATGCATGAGCTATCACAACTTTGTATGTATGGGTATATATGATATTGTGACCCAAACAGCAATTTAACATCATTCTTTCTCAGTTAAGCACCCTCATACATTGTTTCAGAACGAGTTTCAAGCATCTTGACCACAGCATCTTACAAAAGACAAACCACTTTTTCTCCAGGGAGAGATTGTGGCGTGCCTGAGCTTGCTTTTGTCTCTTTACCAACAGTGGAAGGAATCCCAGGTTGAATCCTGTCCCATCTTTCATGGCCATGAAACCTTCTTCCATGCTCTGGCCTACACTAATCTTTCCAATTTTCCACGTATTTAGATACATAATGATACCTAGATTTTCCTGATCTTTCCCTTTAATGTATATGACTCGTTGCCCTATCAAGAGTATGGGATCTTGCCACTAGCAGTATGGGCATCACTTTAGAAATTAGAAATGCAGAATCACAGGCTCCCCTGTAGACTAACTGAGTCCATATCTACAATTTAATAAGATCCTGAGAGGTTAGTGTTTGAGAGGCATTTCTGTGGGATACAGAGGCCTTATTTTGTATTTCACTCGTATTCACACCTCCCTGTAATTACGTGGAACCATGGTGTCCATGAAGTTGAACATATTCTTGTTGAATTTAATTGAAATGACCCTCAATGGCCAATCATGCTTACAAAAAGAATATGTCCTTATCATTTTATCTGATTCAAACAACCACCCAGAGAGACAGGAAAAACCTTCTTTTATCCCCATTTTACAAATAAGGAAATGGAAGCTCAGAAGAACTTCATAATTTATTAAGGTCAAACATCTGAAATTTAGACAATACTAAAGACTTTCAAAGGAAATTGAATAAAGTGACAATTAAATCTGTAGATCAGTTGGGGTATTATATACATTTTAACAGTATTGATTTTTCTAATCCATGAGCATGGATTATCCTTCCATGTTTTTGTATGTCCTCTTTAATTTCTTTCATCAGTGTTTTATAGCTTTCCTTGTAGAGATCTTCTACTTCTTTGGTTAAATTTATTCCTAGATATATTTTTGTAGCTATCATAAATGGGATTGCCTTCTTGATCTCTTTTTCAGATTGATCACTATTAGCATATAGAAATGTTACTGATTTTTTATGTCAATTTTGTATCCTACAACTTTACTAAATTTGTTTATCAGTTCTGATAGTTTTTTGGTGGATTCTTTAGGTTTTTCTAAATATAAGATCATGTCATCTACAAACAAGGATCATTTGACTTCTTCCTTTCCAATTTGGATGCCCTTTATTTCTTTCTCTTGCCTAATTGCTCTAGCTAGGTCTTCTAGTACTATGTTGAATAAATGTGGTGAAAGTGGGCATCCTTCTCTTATTCCAGATCTTAGTGGAAAGGCTAATCAATTTTTCCCCATTTAGTATGATATTAACTGTGGGCTTGTCATATATGGCCTTCATTGTGTTGAGGTATACTCCTTTTATACCCAATTTTTGTGGGTTTTTATCATACAGGGATACTGAATATTATCCCTATCAAAATCCCAATGACATTTTTCACTGAAATAGGAAATAAATCCTAAAATTTATATGGAACCACAAAAGACCCTGAATAGCTAAAGCAATCCTGAGCAAAAAGAACAAAGCTAGAGGTATTGTGCTACCTGATTTCAAATTATACTACAGAGCAGCACGGTACTGGCATAAAAACAGACACATAGACCAGTGGAAGAGAAGAGAGAACGTAGAAATAAATCCACACACTCACAGCCAATTCATTTTTGACAGAGGCATCAAAGACATACATACATTGGAGAAAGGGCAGTCTCTTTAATAAATGATGCTGGGAAAACTGGATATTCATATGCAGAAGAATGAAACTAGATAGATCACCATCTTTTGCCATATATAAAAATCAACTCAAAATGGATTAAAGACTTAAATGTAACACCTGAAACTATAAAATTACTAAAGAAAATACTGGGGGAACAATATAGGACATTACTCTGGGCAAAGATTTTTTTGGCTAATCCCTAAAAAGCACAGGCAAAAAAGAAAAAATAGACAAATAGGATTCCATTAAGACAAAAAACTTTGGCACAGCAAGGGAAACAATTAACAAAGTGAAAAGACAGCCTACAGAATGGGAGAAAATATTTGCAAACTATCCATCCACCAAGGGATTGATAACCAGAATATATAAGGAGCGCAACAACTCAATAACAAAAAAACCCAAATAATCTGATTTTAAAATGAGCAAAAGACCTGAACAGACATTTCTCAAAAAAAGACATACAAATAAATGGACAACAGGTTTATGAAAAAATACTCAACATCACTAATCGTCAGGGAAATATAAACCAAAACCACAGTGAGAGATCATCTTATCTCAGTTAGAACAGCTATTATCAATAAAACAAAAAATAAACGCTGGTGAGGATGCAGAGAAAGGGGAATGCTCATTCACTATTGGTGGGAATATAAAGTAGTACAGCCATTATGGGAAACAGTATGGAAGTTCCTCAAAAACTAAAATAGAACTACCATATGATCCAGCAATCCCACTGCTGAGTATATATCCGAAAGAAATGAAATCAGTATATCAAAAAGATATCTGTACTCCCATGTTTATTGCAGCGCTATTCACAATAGCCAAGATATGTAGTCAGCCTAAATGTCCATCAAGATTCATTGACGGATAAAGAAACCATGGTATACATACACAATAGAATATTATTCAGCCATGAAAAACAATGAAATCCTGTCATTTGCACAACATGAATAGAACTGGAGGTCATTATGTTAAGTGAAATAAGCCAAGGCACAGAAAGACAAATATCATATATTCTCACTCATCAGTGGGAGCTAGAAAAGTGGACCTCGTGGAGGTAGAGAGTGGAATGGTGGTTACTAGAGGCTGGGAAGGGAAGGGGGAAAGAGGTGATGAAGTGAAGTTGGTTAATGGGTACAAAAATACAGTTAAATAGAAGGAATAAGTTCTAACATTCGATAGTATGATAGGAAAATCACAGATAACAATAATTCCTGGTATATTCAAAATAGCTAGAAGAGAAGAATTGTAATGTTCCCAACACAAAGAAAAGATAAATGTTTGAGGTGATGGACATCCCAATAAACCTGATTTGATCATTACACATTGCAAAAATATATCAAAATATCACATGTACCCCCAAAACATGTACAACTATTATGTATCAATTTAAAAGTATTTTTAAAGGATAATTAAAGACAGATGGTGACTACCAAAAGGGAAGAAAGGAAAATTTGGAAATAATCAGAAAATATATTAACATTTAAGAAAAATTTTACTCTGGTTTATTTTCTAATCTTAATTTCAAACTTCTGATCTCCTTTGCAAGCTACTTATACACGAAAGAATAATGAAGAGACTGTGTGAAATTTTTTAATAGTATCTTTGAGTAGATATACTCCTGGGCCCTGTACTACACACACAAACATGGATTGAACCCATAGAATATGCTAAATTATCTTTGGCCAAATATAGCATAGAAAGATTTATAATCTGTGTTGGTGTTTCTAACTGCCTTGTCCCAAAATAACCCTGCCTAAAAAGTAAAACATCCTTGACTCAAGGTATCTTTTAGGAAAGAAGAGGAGGATCTAAAATTTTTCTCATCTTGGTTTTCCCCAGAATGACTGGAGACTATTCTTAAAACAAGGATGTTGAGTCCTTATGTTTTTTAAGCATAGCACTAGAAATGCTGGTAATATTTATTTGAGAAAAATGCAATAAATTTTCCCAAAAGTTCTATAATAATTTTTTAGAAAAAAATAAATGTAATGATCAATTGCATTCATTTATACACATGGCAAATAACTAGAGACAAAATTAAAAAGATTCTATTACAATTGAAACCATTAAATGCATATTTATTTAATTTAAGCTATAAATGATTTAATTATTCAAGTAAAATTTAAAACTCCTAATGGGAGAAATAAAAGATGAGAGGAATAATTGGAGAGATATATATCGCTTCTTATTCGAAAAACCAAATACACTGGTAATAATTCCTAAGGAAATATTTATAGATTTTATGCAAAACCAAGATCCCAAATGAACGCGTTATAGACTCTGACAAAGCCAAAATGTAATTCATCTAGAAGTATAAGCTATCAAGAATATTGAAATGTTCTTTTAAAAAAGATAATTATAACGCTTGCTATACCAGATTTTAAAACATGATTTATAGCAACAATGATCAAAACAATTAGTTAATGGGTTAAAAATAAGAGAAGTTGGCCAGTGGTTTAGAATAGTAACTCTAAATGAAGTACTTAATGTCCAAATAACCAAAGCAACAGCAACATTACACTGACTTACATTAAATTTACTCTCATGCAAGACCTCAAATCTTTTTCACATACGGTATTATTTACCCAACTATTTCCTATTCTCTAGTTTGTTAAAGGATAATTTTCAAAATGAGGTAAAATCATGATTCTCACAGAAATATAAAATTAGCATGCATTAAATATTTTATTTAACTGATAATGAGAGAACCAAGCAGATATTACCACCTGTTCAAAGGAGAATCCAAAGAACAGACACATTTATAGATCAGGAATATTGAAATGAATTTGCAAATAGATATAAAACTGGCTAATCCTCAGTGTCACTTGAACTTACACAAGACAGAATTTATTTGCAAGTCTATAGACAAGAGTTATTTTGCACTGCTTGAGTTATCTACAATTTACATAATTATTAAATAGCTCAAAGGTAATGAAAGGTGCAGAGTGCCCACAGAATCAGAATCACCTAACCCAGAAGCATATGCTCTAAACAATGCAGAGTTTGCCTTTGAAGCACAGATTTTTCTCCATAATTTGCACAGCTGGGTTTTTGGGTACGCAACTTAAGAGTTTTACGTGTGTGCATTAGACCCCGTGTCGATAGATTCAGCCTATCATTTTCTCATCTTTATTGGCTTCATGCATACACATATTCAATCAGGATGTTATCATTGCCTTTGTTCAAACCATTGATTTTTTGAAAACAAGTTGAACAGGACAGAAAATCAAAGTACATTTATTTCAACCATAAAGATGAGAAATCTTTCTTTAAATTGAAAAAGTAGAAATGACCATCTGAGATAATACAGATAGAGAAATATCATTCTTTCAAACAGCAGAATGACATAACAACCACAGAGAACAGAAAGAAGCAGGAGTAGTAAAACAGAAGTGTTATTTCATTTATCTAGCAAGTGTTTTTTTGAGAACCACTGGGTACCAGGCACTGTGCGAGGGCTGAGGATGCTGAGGCAAATGAAAGGCAAACCCCTGCACTTGTGGAGAGGGGCGGTGTGGGGGCAACAGAATTAAACAAACAATTTACACATTGAGACAATGGTAAGTGATATACCTAACGTGCTAAACGATATCAGAAAGAATTACAGCTGTTACACAACTATAGAGAGGGTAGGTATGAACATACTAATCATCCTCATCCTCATTTATTTCACCCTCGTAGCTATTAGGTCTTCGTCTTTTACTTTATCTTTTGGAGCATGTAAACATGTTTGAAGTGGAAACAAGAAGAAAGATTTGAGAGCTGAGATATAACTGCTACTAAACAGCAAAATAAGAAGGGTCATGACTTGCCTCAATTTTCTCCTCTTTCTGATCAACCAGTCCAATCAAGTGTTTCCTTTATGTAGGATGTACATGAAGAGGACAAAGTCTTAGCTGTTCAGATTCTCTTGTAAACAACTGAAATAAATACTGTTAATATAATAAAAGCCAGACACTAGGGTATAAAACAACTTTGTTATGCTGCAGTAGGAATTTACTTTTTCTATGCAGATACAGCTGTCTCTGTATATGCATATGATAAATGGTGAAATTATTAACATAATTTTATAAAGATATTAAAATTTAACTCACAGTTAGTAGAAGACATTTACTACGCATTATAACTGACAAAGGATTAGTATACAGGATATTCAAATAATCTCTAAAAGTAATAAGCAATCCTATAAAAATTGGGCATAAGATATGAACAGACATATGTTGTTCAACCTCATCAAAACGTAGAGTGCAAGTTAAAACCACAACTATTTTGCTTCTACTTGATTTGCAAAAATGTAGAAGTCTTGACAATAAACAATGTTGAAGATGATGTAGAAATCCTATACATTATGGCACAATTATAAATTGGTACTACTCTGGGAAACAATTTGTCATTATCTAGTGACTTTGAAGATGTGCATTTCCTACTGCATAACCATTCTGATCTTGGGAGACATTTGCACCTGTGCTTCAAGAAATATGGACTTGAAAGTTTATATCAGCATTTTTGGAATTTTTATACATGAAAAGAGCCTAAATATGCATTGACAAGAGTCTGGATAAATAAATTGTGGTATATTCTTATAACGAAATACCATATAGCTAAAAAAAGAATTCTGAAAGCACAGAGATGAGGAGGGAAAAGTTCCAGAAGCAGATATACATGCGGTACTATATTCCATTTGTATGAAGTTCAAAACTAAAATATTTGGGATATGAGTGTGGTACAAACTTTAAAAAGAAAAAGCAACAGAATAATAAACACAAAATTCAAGATAGTGGTTAGCCCTAGGGAATAGGGAGAGGCATCAGAGCAGGATAAACACACAGGGGCATCAGAGGTTATATGTATCTTAAGCTTGTTGGTGGATCCATTGGTGTTCATTTCATTATTACTCTTTAAACTGTTCATATAAATTATATACATCCTATTGTGTATATATATTATATTAAAATACCTAAATGTGGATATATTTTTACTAAGTATATATTATACATATATATAAATCTCAAATATTTGTCAGTGCAGTTACCAATGCTTGGAGGTCAGCCTTCCAAGAATGTGGGGTTTTTTGCTTGTTTTTTGTTTCTCTTGCTCTAGGTATTTTGGTAGCTATGTGCTACTTTATAAATCACGCAAAGCTGAAATTCTCCGAGTTTATTTTACTCCAACATGAAAATGTCTCTGCAAAATAATTGCTGTAAAATGCCTTCTCTTCTGCATTGCTATGTTGGGAAGGTGTTATAAATTATCTTAGCTTTTCGATGAAAAGAAAATAATTTCTAACATGAGTGCTATCTGGAAAGCTCTTCCTGCACACTCTGAAGTTCTTTATGGTGATTTCTTGTGTCACACTATCAAGCATACCACCTGGCTGCAGCAGCTGTGGATAAAACCTGCCCATTTGCATTCTCATGGGGTTTGTGCTGTTTAATATTTTTATTCCTACCTCAAATGGATCTTACTCAGTGGAGTCGTGTCCACGGGTCCTGGGTCTCTCCCTGAGTTACTTTTGAGATCTACCCTTTCCCTCTCTCTCTAATCTGAATGCCTATCTTCCATCCTGACCAAGTCCTACAGTCTGCCTTGTGGTAGTCACTGCGCCCTGACTCTCCACTTGGGACGGTTAGGGGAAATTAATCTCCTGATTTCCCAAACATCAGGCATATCATCAGAGTCTCTGCTTGTATACAAAATACCAGAGCAATGGGCTCCTTCTTTAAAGATTTTTTTTTTACTATTACATCATTACTTTCTACACCTATAAATACATTGGCCACAGTTGGAGGGCACATCAGGCTCTGTCAGTCGTTGTCACCGATTCCCCACATTGGATGATCAAGCCTCACCCTTGCTGTGACACCTTTCCAACACCCTTGGCACTGGGCTGGACAGCCCTTTCCTAAAAGACCGCCTTTTGTTTACCCCAGTTTTTTCCCATTTCATCCCCATTATCACAGGAAACACAAAGACATGTCAGTGGCAATTATCAGGGACATGTGTTCCCAGGGATCATAAGAGATTTTCCAGCACATTCTAAGATATACATGTCTTCAGCCCCATGGTCTGCCCTGTATATATGACATAATGAAGGAGTTGACCACTCTTACAAATTGACACCAAATATATGCAGAGTCAAATTTCTCACATTAAAACATAAAGCATGTCCAAAAAGTTCATTTTTAGGTTAGTTACTGAAATGCAAACTTTTTACTTTCCTCTAAAAGCAATATTTATAGTGTCGAGGAGGACCACAGACTTGGCCCCAATACCTTATCTAACCCACAAAGTATCCAAAATAGCATAAGATTGCAATGAAAATAAGTTACACACAATATTGTCGCAATATGGATAATAAAATATAACATACAACAGTGAGAAAGTAAGAAAATAAGAAATCATCTTTAATATACTTAAATTCTGATGCTTGAGGAAAGGTCAATCCATCTTGGAGAGACAAAAGGGTAGACAAAAACTGTGAGTGTTCTGAAGGGGGATTCGGGTAACTTTCAAGTATTTGTAGAAACTGATGGCTGATGTCTTAGAAGTAGTAGAAGAAGAAGAAGAGAAATCATCATCACTATTCAAGCTTTTCTCTTCAATATTTCTGTCTTTTCCTTGGTACAAACCCATCACTTGTAGAACTCAAGTCACTTGTTGGCTCACAAAATGAAGTATTAGAGAAAGGGAAAGGTTGAAATTGAGAAAAGAGGGGCTTTCCTGAGTAAATAAAAGAAAGAAGTACCTTGAATAGGATTAATTGATTAAACATCCACATTCTTTTAGCATCCATTCTGTCCAGCTCTATGCTAGGTCTTAGGGATACAAATAAAAATAAAACAGTTGCTACCATCGTGGCACCAACCTATTGCAGTGGGTGGTGGAAAAAAGTGAGGCGGGGGCTGGGAGTCTGAACAGACAGGTAAATATGTAAATTACACTATAATGTGCTAAAAGCTGTATTAAAGAATGAGCAAGGTGCTGTTTGGGGGATCTGGAAATGCTTCCCCGAAATGACATTTAATCTTCAAAAATGAATAGGAATTTTTCAGAAGGAACAAGATGTACAAAAACAGAGACATAAAATCATTTTGAAAACAATGCAGGGTTCAGAGTAAATGCAGGGAAGAAGGTTAGGAAAAGGAGGGAGATGAAGCTGAAGAAATAAGATGGAAACTAATCCTACCTACATGCTTGAATGCCAAAAGAGAGTTTAAACTCAATTCTGTCAGAAACTTGGAGACAACAGTTTCAATTTGTAATAGTATGTTGAAACAGCAAAGGAAGATTAACTGAGATGGAATTAATTGATCTTTGCCTGGCTTAAAAAGGAGAAGACATTATCAGGAAACCATGGTTCCCTGTGCGGAGACAGAAAGGAGGTCAGATGTCATGAGATCAGAGTATTTCTCTGCCAAGGCAGCAGCTGAGACAGTTTGGTGGCTTTCAGGGGGAAGTGAAGTTAGGGAAAGAGACTGACCCTAGGGCTTTTGGGAGTAAGGGGAGACAGTGCTGGATGTTTGCAAGTGCACTTCTCATGCTGTTACAATATGATTTTATCTTAAGACCAGAGTGACTTTTGTATCCTCGTGTCTATGATGACCGATGAAATGGAAATCATGTACCAACAGGTCATCTGCAAGTCCTGGGTCATATGGAAATGGGGAATTCATGTTTAATCATTGACAGTAGCTGATGAACAATAACTTACTTGTTTGTCCCTCCCTTTGGCATTTCTGCAATGTGGTTCCTAGAGTCATACTTTTCTCTTTTTCTTCCTCCTCACCCTCAACTTTCACCATAAAAGGGTGCTTTGGCAGCTATAAACCTCTTCTGTGAAGAATGCTCTCTTATAGTCAATTCACACATAGTATTTCAATAATTTCACGTCTCTACATCTCTGATTTCTGGCTTTTCACAGATGGTAAGTTTTAGAACCTTGTGCAAAGGATAAAAATGTAACTAAACAAGAAAATCAGAAAATAAAAACATTAAAAATTTAAAATTGCAAAAACTTCACGTGTTAATTGGGGACAATATAGTTCTCAGAATGCTAAATCCCCTTATCTGATTCCTCTGTCCCTGGAGGAGCTGTCCTGGGCAGGGAGTAGGTGGCTAATCTCCAGTGCTGTAAGCATTGCAGCCTTCTCAGTGACCCGGGAAGTGAAACCAGGCTTCTAGCTGTGTATAGAGAAGGAAGGCACTGCCACCTACAGGTTGTAAAATTAGGGACATAATAAATTAATATTTAATTTGTAAAAAAAAATTATTTGATTAATGTAACATTTTCATAGCCTTAAAAGCCTCAAAGTTACCTGGTTTATCCTTTTGCCTGCAAGCAGATCTGTTCCCAAATATGCAAGAACTTTCACTGAGATTAGAGAAGCTCAGCGCTCAGACAATTAAAATCTAGGCAATGTCAGCCTGCCATATAGGAATTGAGAATTAGGCTGGACTTTGCACAAGGCAAGCAGTGAAGGAGTGGTGGGCAATTGTCTTCTAACGCACTCTTTAGACTCTGAGAACCCTCTGGGACTCAGTTTCCTCTTTTGTAAACTGAGGGAATGGACTAGGTCTATGGCTCTTAAAGTGTGGTCCCTGGACCAGCATTGTCAGCAGCACCGGGGACTTTTTAAATATTTACATTCATTGGGCTCTGCTCCAGGCTCCAGATCTACCACATTGGAAACTCCATAGGGGAGAGCCAGAAATGTGATTTAACAGGGCCCCCAGGGGATTGTGATGTACACAAAAGTATGACAATCACTGGACTAGATGATTCAGAAATATCCAGTATGTAATTCCACACCACCGCGGGTGTCACCTGCAGTTCAACCACATGTCTGTGGAGTGGCTGTCTCCCCAGGAGACTGGCCTGTGGGGGCTGGAGTGGGGCTAGGGGGCTTGGGGGAAAGTCAGAGCTGAAAAGCTGAGGTTCACCACTCCGCTGGATGACCACTCAGCCTTCAGTGGACCATCTTGATGGTCAACTGAATGTCTACAAACTATTGTTCCCACAGAAGATTTCTCACCCTAGTCCATCAAAAAGTAAGCATAGCAGGCATCACTCTGCTCTCTGTACTCTCTAAATTAATGCTTCCCCCGGCTGTACCCCAACTACCAAGTAACATCCTCCAAGGCCCAGATTTTCTCTTGTTCTTCACCAGGCTCTTGTTAAGTCCGTATTTTTCTCTTCCTGAGTCCCTTTGGCCCCTAAAGTCCACAGCAGAAAACTGAGTATTAATGACATATTATCTTGGAGTGTTCTCAAATCGTTCCTTGTAATTGTCCCATCTCTCTCACCAGAGCTCCCCAAGGGTGTCTGCTTATATGGCTCATATACTCAGCCCTACATTTCTGGCAAGTTCCCAGCACTGCTCTGGCAGAAAGTGGTGCTTAACAAATTATTGGTGATTGGTTTTGTATGGTTCTCTGAAAATACACTTTTGAGTCCTTGAATAAATATTAAGCCACCACAATTTTCCTGCTCCTTTCCACATTATGGTTCTAAGGGATGGTCTGAAAGGGTCATGCTGACTTAAAAATAGCTAAAACCCACAAAAAGCGGCAGAAATGAAAGAGCTGGGGTAGCAAAGGCTTCTAAGCGTTATACTAGACGCATCAGTATAGATCAGTAGAATAGTCACTCCTCAGGTTTCCTCTGTTATGGGGAATTTATTTGAGCAGTTAAAAAAATAAAATCTAAACCACACTGAACAAAAATTTAAATCATCCTTTTGAAGAAAACTTAGTAAAAGTTATGCTCAAATGTACTTAGTATTAGAAAAGGACCCAAAATGCCAGCAGTCATTTTTAGTATTGTGCAGTGATAATTGAAAATCTCCCTGAACTTGCTCTGGGTCTCCTTTCACTAGGAAGAGGGAGAGTGAGGGAAGACTCAGTGGCTTTTGCTGTCAGAGCTGCTCTAGTTGGGTGCTCTGCTGAGAGGCTCACCTGTTATGAAGAAGAAGAGTTGGGGTCTGAAATTACCCCAAGCCCTTTTCTTTTATATAAGGAATGTGAATATCGGAATGTGCCTGTAGGGTGTTTCCACGCCCAGTAGTTACACTAGACACTAAGTCCAGAGACTATACAATTCATGTTTGCCTCCAAGCTGCTAGCCCAGCTCTGGCACATAAGAAGACCTCTGTTGAACTGAATTAGCCAAAACACCCTAATATCCATCATTATTTGGGGACAGGACCAAGTAAAGTTTATTCTACTACTCTCAAATTTTATTTATACAATGCTCATTTTAAGATGCCTGCTTGTTTATGGTAAGAGGCCACTTTGAGTAGGATAAAAATGGACAGGTTCAGAGTTTGGTTCTTCATTGTGAAATAAACCGACATCATTTTAATGGATTCAGTCTGGTTTTCTTAGGATTGGTTGGAAAGTTGGTTGTGGTTCACGTATGCATTTTACAAAAATCTGCACTTTCTCTACCATTTGCAGGCCTCAATGCTGTCCTCCTGAACGCTCTTCAGGGTTATGACATTCTAAATGACCTAGGATTAAGAGAGGTTTTCTGCAGAGCCCAGAACAGCTGTCTGGCAGCTGCATAGCGGAGGTGGTGGCATTTCAACAGCATGGGTCAGTGAAAGACCCTTTATTGTCTAATGGCAGAGGACCAAGCTATAAAGTGTATTGTGTTTTTGGGAATCCTTTGAGATAAAAGGTGCAGAAGAGGGAGAATGGGCTCTATTCAACTTTGTGGAGGGCAGATATGAGCCTGAGAACAGAGGCTGTCTTCATGGACTTAGTGCTTTGGGTTGAAGGGGGCACTGGCAGCAGAGCCTCATGGGTGCAGAGGGGTGAGGGACCCTCCTGTGGCTCCTGTGGGTGGCTCTGAGTCCAGGCACACAAAAACATTGCTAAAGGATCACTGCCCCGTTGTGAGAATCTTATGAAGTCCCCTGAAAGACATTTTCTGTGCTCCCACCCTAGAGGGGCTGCAGAGTTCTCCCCAAGGGGCAGAGGGTGGGGATGACACAGATGGAGAATGGTGAAGCCCCGCCCTTTACCTCTCCCGGCACTTCCCAGGTGATGGGTTACCCAGCGCAGACCTCGTGTAAGGCTCGGAACACCTCTAAAACAGACAAGGCAGGATTAATATTTCCATTTAATAGATGTGGAAAATGCGGTCCAAGATCTTAGGCGAATTGCCCAAACTTAAGTAGCAAATGAACCAGATCTGGGACCAGAATCCATATCTTCTCCTGGTTTAATGTTCTTCCTCCAACACCATGCAGCTCCTCTGAGCCTGCCTTTCAGGCATAACCTAGAACTGGAAGCCACGTGACCCCACAGTCTGGGAGGCTGCCTTACCACCTGCCTGCTTCCCGCCCATTCTGGGTCCCACCTGCTTTCCAGCCCAGGTCAAATAGGCACTTATCACAGTAGACTTTTGTGGGGCTGGCAATGGGTCAGGGCTTTCACTTTAGGGGACTAGCATGGCAGTAGCAAAGGCACACTAGTGTCCTCAAAGGACTGACAGTGACGCCTCTCAAAGGAGAGCCACAGCCTCCAACCCCAACCCCAGAGCCTTACAGAGCCTCTCCAATTTCAAGCAAAGGCAAACCAGAAGGCAGACTCAGATATTGAACCTCTTCTTTTGAAGGGGCTGTAGACACAGTAGCTCCATTGAGCCACAATAAATAGGAACTTTACAAATAAGCACAAAGTAGTCCAAGATTTCTTACCTCTCCAGTCACTCCAACAAGCCTCCAAAAATACCACAGGACTTCAGAACGCATAAGAGAAAATAGCCTCGTTGTCAGGGAAATGTCCCTTCTTTGACATGACCTTACAGAATTCCTGCATTGGATGTGTCCTGAAAATACAAAACCCAAATCTCTCTGCCACCTTGGGATCCAAGAGCTGAGTGATTGGGGACAGTTTCCTTGTCCACCAAGATGAAGACTAGGGACTGAACACCTCCTCTGTCTACTCCAAAAGGGCATGTGTATGTGTCATAGGAAAAGAGAATACTACTTGCAAAAATGCTCTTTAAAGTAGAGAGAACTTGACTTTTTTTCCTTATTGGTGATAGGAAAGAACTGTAATGGCCACCAAAGAAGAAAATCTACATTACCACCACTTAGAAAGGTAAGCCAAAAAAAAGATTTGTTTCATTTCTGTTTAAGTTTTTAAAAACAGCACAGAGCACTGATTCTCAAACTTTAGCTGGGATCACAGCCTCCTGGCAGGCTTGTTAAAGCACTGATTGCTGGGCCCAGCCCCAGAGTTTCTGATTCAGTAGGTCTGCAGTGGGGCCTGAGATTTTTATATTTCTGACAAGTTCTCAGGTGATGCCGAGGCTACTGGTCTGGGGATCATGCTTTGAGAATCACTGACATAGGGAATTTAAAAAAAAAATTGCAGCACAATTCACAATTGCAAAGATGTGGAATCAACCCAAGTACCCATCAATTCCTGAGTGGACTAACAAAATGTGGTATATGTATACTGTGGAATACTACTCAGCCATGAAGAAGGATGACTTAATGTCTTTTGCAACAATTTGGATGGAACTGGAGACCATTATCCTAAGTGAAGTATCTAAAGAATGGAAAAACAAAGACCACATATACTCACTATTAAATTGGAACTAACCAATGAGCACACATGTGCACAGAGGGAAATAAACTTAGTGGAAATCAAGCAGGGGGGAGGGGGCAGGAAGGGATGGGTGATAACCTACTTAATGGGTACAATGAACACTATCTGGGTGACAGGCACACTTATAACCATGACTCAAGCATTATAAAAGTGATCCATGTAATCAAAAATATTTGTACCCCCATAATACTTTGAAATAAAAACAAAAACAAACAAACAAACTGAAGAAAGGGCCTTGTTTAGAAAGTTACTCTACATGAGGACCTGAAATTCCAGCCAGAGCGGCCAGGCTTGTTAGAGTCCAGTTTGACTCTGGACGACTTTGGGGAGGGAGAAGGCTGTTGCCACCTTCTCAATGACACTGCCTACAGCACTGCAATCTGTTCCCAATTTAAAGGCAGAGGGCCAGCGCTCTGCAGCGCACAGCTTGTCCACAGGCAGCTCTGTGCCTGGAGCCAAACCCACGAGATGCTTCCGGGCGGCTGAGGACTTTGTGAAGACTCTTACCGCTGCCTTTCCTGTGCAAGGGCGCTTGTCGTGAGTAACTATTCTAAACACCATTCCCAAAGCAGCTCTAGGTAAAATTATGAATTGGGCCTTCATACTTCTTCCACTTCTCAGGGTCTCATCTCCCTGCTTCCGTAAAACCCATCTCTCTCTTCCTCTCTTGCCTTTCGCCTATGCTTCTCAAAATTTAGTGATCCCCCAAATTACCTGGGGATCTTGTTAAAATGCAGATTTTAATTTAGTAGGTCTGAGGTCCTGGGGCCTGAGACTCAGCATTCCTATCAAGCTCCCAGGGATGCTGATACTTCTGGTTCCCCGACTACACTCCAAGTAGCAAAGCCTCAAATAATTTAAGGCTTCTTAAGATTATGTATAAATCCTTTTTTTTATTCCCTGCTTACCCTTCTGCTAGGTGAGACTAGATGCTAATGGGAAATCACATCTACCGCTGTTAGCATGTGAGCTCAGTGAGCACTACCTGTCCCCGCAACAGCATGCTAGAGAGTGCGGGACTCCAGAGCCCCTTGGGAATGACACAGTAGGGACTCTCAGCCCAGGGACTGGCCACTCAGGTAAAATTTAGGAGCTGGGACCAGTCCTTACTGACCTCCTTTTGCTTATGAAGAAATCAATCCCAGAGGTGGATAAATTGACTCGATTATTTATTTATTTGCAATTTATATTCTATCTTCATCTAAAATGGATTTAAAGCAGTGAGATCTGACTAAGGATTAAGTTGTCTGACTCGCAAAGTCAGGTAGAAGATTTGCCCTTATGTTTTCAATTGCCCTCTTTCTGTGAAGAAGAAGGCGGAGGAAGAGGGCTGGTAAGAGGTGGAGGAGGAGGGGGGAGGGGGAGGAAGAAGAGGAAGAGGAGAAGAGGGGGCAACTGCACTTTTCCTGGCTTCCCTGTGTGGATGCACACAGCCACTCTTTTACTTCTCAGAAATTCCATTGTATCAGATCAAATTCGCAATTGTTCTCTTTCTTATTTTATCTGGAAAATGCCAGCTCAAATCAAAGAAACCTGATGCCAAGAACCAAATAAGAAAGATGATTTATCAATAACTTATGGAGGCTTCTTTGACCCTTCATTCTCCCCTGTCTCCTTCGCCCCATCTGTCACAGAGTCCTGTCTGCTCTGTCTTTCCTATTGCTCTCAATCCACCCTCCCTCCTTCCCTTCCAAGGCCACCAAATCGTCCAGCCCTCATGACCCTATGTCAGAATATTATTATTAATACCTAGCTTTTATGGGCAATCTGGTTTGGACCAGCCACTCTAAGAGTTTTTTATGCATTTAACTCTTTTAACTCTCACCATAATGCTGTACAATAGGTTATTATCTCATTTTACAGGTGACAAGTTTGAGGCTTAGAGGTTCAAAGCCTAAGTGACCATAGCCAGCATGTAACGTAGGAGTAGAATGGAGTTTCAGACTCAAGCTCCAGGGCCCAAGCTCTCTTCCACTACTGAACAAAACCACCTCCTGTGCTCCTGATGCGTCTCTCTGGCTGTTCACCTGTTCATGTGCTTATTGGTCTATCTCAGCTTATTCCAAAAAAAGTTGAAACTGCTTAGAAATTATCTATATTAGACCTGCACTTCTCTTCTTTTTGTGAGACATAATAAGGCAATCAGATCTCCTACTGTAAGTGGGTGAGCTCTGCAAATTATTCCTACACCATCTCTAGGTAGTCCCTCTAGCTTAAGTCTCTCTTGTAAAATCTGTCCTGCAAATTCTGGCCAAACCACCTTTCTTAAAACACTGCTTTCCTCATGTGATTCCCCAGTTTCAAGAATGGACAAGGCTTAGGAGAGAACCCTTCTCATTTACTTTACTGCCCAGTATCTGAACCCTATTTCCAAGTTTGGGGAATCCTCCATCTTAAGAAGCAGAGCCCACTGCTGAAAGTCCCACACAGTTGCCTTGCTAGACTGCCTTGCAACTAGGGTCTGGGCATGTAACCTAGGACCCACCGGCTGACAATACCACCCCCAATTTTGAATTGGAAAAATCCTGGGCTTTGGCAAGCCCATTCTGGCAAAGAGTGGTGGTGGCTGTCTGCTTTCCAGACTCAGTGTGGCTGCAGTTTTAGCAGCAGAGTCCACGACTGTGATGCCCTGGAGCAAGCTGCTCCCTGGCCCCCTCAGGGGAGAGAGGAGTCTTTACCGACCAATTTGGTTATACCTGGAAACACAGCTTCTGAAGCTTTCTGGAGAATCTCAGAGCTTCCTACTCTTGTTTGGTCATATCTCTTCTGAATTAAATCAGCCAGAGTTGGGTTTTGGCCTTTGCTGCTCAGTACACTACGGGCCACAAACCCCTTGACTTGTCAAGCATGAGGGGCAGCCACTTAGGCCCAACCACCATATACAGCATTCACACCTTAGAAGTGGAGCAACAGAAAGAGCCCTGGAAGAGACAAACTTTGACCTCTCTGCTCTTTCATTTTACTGTTTTCAGTGACAAATTTAAATTGATCGTTGGGCCCTGTCCTGGTGTGGAGAGATCATTGTGCACGTGGCCCAGGCACATACTATGACTACTGACCTTCTGGGTGGGCAGAAAGCATGCCAGAGTCTCCTAGAACCACCACCCCTCAAACTCTGAGCCTTGAACCCCGGCCCCACCACCTGGCAGAAGGGCTGGGGGAACAGTGAGACAATGTGGCAAATGTGCCACTCACCTTTTGTGCACTCCCATTTTTGGGTAGGTGACTGCCCTGCATATGGCCCCTGATGGAGGACACCCCCGGGCTAAACAGAGGGGCCTGAGCCACCTCTCCTCTCCCACAGGGCCCACCACTGCGCTTCAGTGGCACATAACCCACTGCAAGCCCATCTGTGAACTCCCCAGTGATGCATGGCTACAAAGGAAGATGGCTTGGTACAAAATAAAGCAAGCTGCTCCAATCAGATTTTTTTGGGGGGGAACTGAAATTAAAAATAAATAAATACATGAAACAGATATAAGTAGGGAGGAGAGGCCATGTTATAAGACAAGACGTGAGGGGCCATTGTGGGCCATGAAAAAGCCAAGCCATGAGGAGGCAGTGACCCTGAATGAGCAGAGCAATAAGGCGGATGGAACATGAGGGAGACCCTTTGCAGAACTGGAAGAGAGCAGGACAGGGAAAGCAGCTGGGCCCCATTAACGAGGCAGATGAGGGTGAAGAGTGAAGACTCAGGAACTGCAACAAGGCCGATAGCCTTGGGGGTCTGAAAGACTGCCTGTCCTGCTCCTCCTCTGCCAGCTTGCTTGGTTTCCTTAGGTTTCTATGCACATGCGTCACTGGAGGGCAACTATGGCTTCTTGACCAAAAAGGACTATCTGCACATATGGCCACAAGTTTCTGCCAAAACAGGGCTCTGCTTCCTAAGCACCTTGAGTTTAAGGATAGCTTCCTCCTCCCAAAGGCACGGAAAGAACACCTGGCCAGCCGTTCCAAATGTCACTTAGGTGCATAGAAGCATAAACACGGCAGTGTGAGATTAAGGGATAGTCCCTTCCAAGCAAACAATATTGGTGGAGCAAAAATTAGCCCTGTTAAAAAATACCATAGCATTGCATTCTCCTCACCACTATTGTTTCATTATGATTTTAAATTACTTCCGCTTTACTTCCTTCTCGTTTTCTGTGCAATTATTTGGTGATTTTGCCCTCAGCCTTTGAATGTAAAGTGACTGTTGGACATTGAAGTGTAGCAATGGCCTGTGACTAAATGGAGGTTTGGTTTATGCCTTTTGAACAGCTGCTGACCCCTGGGTTTCTGGAGCCAAATCTAAACTCTTGCGCTACTTTTCAAAGTTCTCCTATCCAGGCTCTAGCCCCCTATCCAGCTTATTTCCCTTGTCAATAAAAACCCATTAACTCAGGCCCAAACTTCCATTTTTATAAAAGGGCTCATGTAGATTTGCCACAAGGAGCTAATTTGTCATAACTTCTAAGCACGTTATATCCCCGGGACAAGACTGGAAAAATAACGTCTGGGCCCTTGAAGATATTTCTTTGCCTTGTTGTTGTCACAGCTAAATGGAATGATTCATTAGCCCTTGTGAGAAATGCCTGACTGTCATTCTTAGAAGATATTACAGTTACTATGCAGTAAGTCAATATTCAAAGAAAATTGAAATCTCTCCCTTCTCTGAACTCCCATAGTACTTTGGGTTTACAATTCTCACAACCCTTATCATGCAGAGCTTTGTACTGTGGTTATTTCTGCACGAGCACAGCTCAGCTCCCTGCTGGACTCCACTCTGACAGTTGAGACAGGTGGAGGCTCTCTTGTCCCTAACTGTGCCTGGCACTAACAAGGTAATCCATAATTGTTTGTTTTTACTGAAATGGAATCTAAAGCTTGGTTTTCCTTTTTCCATTTTAAATAAACTACTTTTCTTGTTCCAGATAAGGGGCTAAATGATTTATGTATTTCATTGATTATCTCCCTGAATCCCTAGAACGAACTTATGAGGTAGGCTTCCCCCCTCATCCCTGTGGTCTTCGTTCATGTTAACGAGCCCTCCTTCACTGGTAAACCCACCTTCTATTCTGCTGTCCTTCTGGTGGCTAAGAAAGTAATTGAGGCCTTCAAAGTGAGGCAAAAATGTAACTTAACTTTAACAGCAACCAGTCTAAATTCACCTCTTCAACCCTCCTTCATGTGTTTTTCTATGTGTGTCTCAGGAAACAGCAGGTTCACAGATATATTGGACCAGAATCTCTGTGAGTGATTTAACATACAATCAAAATGCACATTCCTGAACCCCATCCCAGATCTACCTGATCAGAAGCTTTGGGAATGAGTTTTTAAAAAGAACCTAAGGTGGTTTTGATGAACATGTAAATTTGAGAAATTGTCTTAGACTGAGTCTGTATATCAGTCAAAATAGGCTAGGTATGCTGCAGTGACAGCCAATACCAAAATCTCCTCAGTGACTTAATGTGTGAAAAGTTAATATCTTGCTCACACCAAGTCTGCTGTGGGTATGAGAAACTCTCCAGAGAAGTGTCCTCCATGTGGTGACTCAGCCGTCCAGGCTGTACTGGTCTTGCAGCCCCTCCATTCCAACCTGAGGCTTGAGTGTTCACTGTCTGAAGGAGGGAACTTATGCCTGTAATCCTAGCATTGTGGGAGGACGAGGAGGGAGGATCGCTTGAGCCCAGGAGTTCACGACCAGCTTAGGCAACTTGGTCAGACTCCGTCTCTACCAAAAAAAAAAAAAAAATTAGCCAGGCTTGTACCTGTAGTCCCAGCTACTCAGGAGGCTGAGGCAGGAGGATCGCTTGAGCCCAGAAGTTCGAGGTTGCTGTGAGCTATGATGATGCCACTGTACTCTAGCCTGGATGACAGAGCAAGAGCCCATCCCAAAGGGGAAAAAAAAAAGGAAGAAGAGGAAGACTTGTGTACAGAGGAAGCTGTGAAACATAATATTTCATGTTCATTAATCTTTAGGAGAAAGAAGAGAACTGGATATACTAGTGATTACCAGCAAAGTTGACCTTAGGTCTTTAGGTAAGTTGTGTCTAAGTCTCCATGAGCACACTCCACCTTTCCAAGAAGCCTTCAATTTGTTCTCTAGCCTAGTGAAGTCCTGCAGTGGCAGGTAAGAAGGGCATGTAAATTAATGTTGGCATCTTTCAGGTCCATCCCAGGACCACTGCAGACTTCCAGAGAGGAGACCCAGAGCGAAAGGCAATGGTCCTTTGCCTCACTATTTTCCTTTCTTTGTGTTTCTATACCAAAAAAATTAACTCGAGGTAGACTTTTCCCCATGCAATGTTTACACGGAGGAAAAGATGCTGGTATTGCTGTGAAAATCCAAAGGAAGCCTCCTGATGCTGCGTACTTACCTGGGACCACTTCTAGTCCCTGGAGATGGCTCAGGTATACGTCTCTTTTGGGACTCAGGCGTTCAACTACCCATTCATGTCCTTTGCTTTTTCCCCTTCGTTTTTCCCCCTGAATTTTCCTACTCATTGGTTTACCAGGAAACAGGCAAATCTACGCAATTTCCCCTTCTCTCACACCTTCCTGAAGCAAGCACATAAGCCCTTTGCTTGCTGGTTATGTTTCTGGTTAACATAACAATAAGGAGAGGAAGGGTAAGAAAAGTCCTGCCCTAGGAAGGGGGACAGGGAAATGGAGGTCACGTAAAGGCTCATGTTGATCTCTCTCCTCCTGGAGGAAGGGACCATGTGCCCTTTAGCTAAGTGGAGTCTGGATGAAGGAGAAGATCAGTGAACAGAAGACGGGGCCTACTGTGTTTCCAATTACATCTCTGGAGGAAGCCAGAGACTCTAGAACAAGGACTACAAGAACCTTGAAAGGACCTTTGCTACTTCTGTAAGTTTGTTCATCTTCCCAGCTGAGAGATGGCTTCCCACGCTTCAGCCAGACTTGAATGTACTGTGTGTGTGTGTGTGTGTGTGTACGTACTAGGATGTGCTGTGAGAAAGGAAGGTGGATGCCAGGGACCAGTGTGGCCTGAAAAGGGGGCCTTGGTGTAGCCCTGAGGCAGGCTCAGTGGCAGCTAAGCTTTCTGCAGCAGCCATCCAAAGTCTAAGCTGAAATATAACTGATGCTGGACTTCACAGTGCTTTCCTCCTTCCCGGACACGTCCCTAATGTTTCTTCTGGGGGCTTGGGCTACCCAACCACTCTGTATTCAGAGAAGTCCCTTTGCGTTTCCACAGAGCACTGAAAGGTGTCTTAGAGACTGAGTCCAGAAGCCTCATTTTACAGACAAGAAAACAGAGGCACAGAAATGTGGTTAGAGGCTGAGACTGGACCAGAAGAAGCCAGGTCCATCAGTGCAGGGTTCTTTTCCAACAGCCCACTTCCACAAGGTCTGAGGGGGGCTACAAAACAGCACGGGATCTTAAAAATATCTCCCCATTATTCTCAGGATGGGTTTCTCTTAAGTTTCCTTCTCTTCAGTGAGAATATCTTATCCTTTTCCCTGTGATGGAGCAAAAAGTAAGGCTAATGGTGGGTGATATCTCAAATATCTCAAACTCAGATCCCAGTCTCAGGGGCTTATGGAATCTCCTTTGGTGTCTGGCAAGAAGTAACCGCTGAGTCACTGACAGGGGAGCACAGTGAGAGGCCAGGCGGAGGGCACCTGTCTACCTTCCCTCCTCCTACCCAACAATCTTCCTCCAGGCCTTTCAAGGCTGTGCCAGTCCACTTGAGCCTTGGTACATGAGGAAAATTAGGCCAAAACAATTTCCTCTCCCTGTGGTTCCTCCTCTTAACAAGAAATCATAGTATTCAATTCTATCCTTTTAAGAAAAAGCTTAAGTGGGTATAATCACCCACCTCCCTGTTTCCAGGTTACCAGGATAAATCAGGCTTACTCTTCCCAAAGAGCCTCTTAAACCTTTTGTTTCACCCAAGGGGGAGCCCACGGTACCTTCAGCTTCATGCTTCCAGCCCGGCCTGCCCCTCATTACCAGGTCAGACCTGCACATCAATCAGCCTGGAAACACAGAGAGACTTCTCTGGATACAGAGCCTTTGTTCATGGAGACTATTACCACTGTTTGTAGACTTCCTAAATTTTCTACTCAGCTGCTGAAGACCCTTGCTTCTTACCTAAAACAATTTAACATATCAAAACTGATGCTTGTAGAGTAAACTATGCAGGAAAGGAAAGAAATATAATATTCTTGGGATTTTTTTTTAAGCACTAGAGTATTTAATCAATACCCCAAGCCTGACACCAGATCAGACCTCAGATTTCATTCCACCTAAATAGACATGTGGCTTAATGACTACCATGAGATATATTTCAAACTCCTTCATGTGGAAGCAAGGCAATTGGCTAGACATGCCAATTCTGGGTCCTGCCCTGGGCACAGCTTCTTCTAAGCTGACTGACTCACACCCCTTGGTAGAAGGAAGTTCACCACATACTAGTTATGTAAACCTCTAAGACTTAGTTTCCTCATAAACGGAAGGTAATCATAGAACAACCTTATGGGATGATTAAATACACATAGATGTGAATTAAATTACTGTTGATTAAGCGAATATAACGATTAAATGAAATAACACATGTGGAATGTTCAGAACAGTGCTAACTAAATCTTAGCTATTGTATCATGTGACTCTGCTTCTTCCCCAGGCACAGCCATTTGGACCAGTATTGCATATCCGAACCTAGGAGTGTAATTCAGTTCATAGATTGGATAGCAATCTATGCTATGGCCTAGCAGGAAACTCCGTGTGGCCTGATCAGCTAGTCCTGGAAATCTGAAGTCAGACACGTTGAGAGGAGGTGGGTAAAAATGGGAGTGGAAGATAAAAGTTAAGATAAAGAAAAGCTTGGGTCGCAAAAGAGGCCAAGGGGGCTGAGGAAAATGAGAGTTATGAGGAGGTGGGAAAAGTGAGTCAGCAGAAAGCAAGACAGACAAAAGTGCAGAGTAGAAGGAGAAAGAGTAAACCACTCCATGGTAGCACTAGAGAGGATTAGGGCAGACATGTGATGCCAGAGCAGTGGCCTCACTAGGGCGCAGATCCGTGAGTCCTGCTTGTTCTGAAGTTCTAGATCTTCAAGGTCTGTTACTTCTACTTTTCCTGTTCTTCCTGGGGCCAGGCATTTCCTAGGTTCCTGAGCATACATATTCTTACAAAAGCCATCTGTTATTTGAGATGCTGCTAATGGATCTCTTTTTCTTACAACCAAACGAACCAAATGACCAGAAAAAAAAAAGGCAATACCATCTGACTCTCCAGACTACCTTGGTAAGCTCATCTCTCAGTGTCTTACTTCTTACCAGATAGAAGGCAATATAGCCACACCAGCCACTGCAGGTAGTCAGGTTCAAGACCTTTTTTCATGCTATTATAACTGACACCTGGAATGTGCTTCCCACCCACCTTGAATCTTCCTCAGAGACCTCACGTGAAGTGGACACTGCTGGTGCTTCCTCCACATTCCCTCAGATCTCTACTGTGATTTCTACACACCTGGTGTCCAACTTCTGTATGCTTTTGCTCCTAATGGCCACACGGCGACTCTCTTCAGAGGCCCACCTTCTGTCTACTAGAGCTGGTTTGCCCATATTTCAAAAGCCAGAAGTGTCTGGGGGTCAACATAGCCTCCCAACCCTGCCCATTATGACCCTTAGCTAATGGCTGACTAGTGTGAGACTATGAGAGCCAAGTCCCTTTGCTTGGAAGCCAGGGGCAAACTCTGAGGTGTAACTGACTCTCCAGGGTTCCCCTGCAGGATCAGGCTAACCCATCCTCTATGGGACTTGAGCAGAAATCTCACCCTTACTTAGGTTTTCTCCTGATCATCTCTTGCTGCCTACTACTCCCTTCCCAGTTTCTCTCAGGAACATTTCCTTGGTAACTTATTTGGCCACTCACCGCAAGGTCTGCTTCTAGGGAACCCAAGCTAAGACACAGGGTAAACACCTCCTCTCAAAGCTTCCCTTGGCAGTTCCCTTTCACCCCTATAATTCCATTACAGCATTAATATAACTAATAGCTTGTGTTTTGGTTTTCAAGTCTGTGTAGATTATGAGTTCCTCAAAGGGGAGGAGCTTGTCTTATGGATGTTTATTTCCTCAGTGCTTAGCACAACCCTTGAAAAATACATTTAAAAAATATATTTGTTGTACATCTGCCTACAGTTACCCTAGAGCTATGGAAGGGAAAAATTACACAAAGTCACTGATTTTTAAGAGCCTCTGGGCTTCAGTTTCCTCATATCTGAAAAGAAGCTGATATCTATGATTTTACATTAGAGCAGGATGATGACAGTTTCTCCTAATCAGCCCTGCCAGTTAATATTCCCATATCTGTAAAGATTTGAAAACCTGAAAAGTTACCTTTCACCTTTGAATCAAGAGACCTGATTGTCCAGGGACAACTAATATTAATAAATCCTCAATTTTATAAATGTCTATAAATGAGTCAGATGGTTGCAAAAATATTTTTAAAACCCTGCCTCACAAATTCATTAATTAACTTATCATCCAACAAATGTTTATTGAATAAGTATCATGCCCAAGGCACTGTAGGAATTAGGTAAAAAATCAGGCTTGGATATACAACAATTAAAATACGTATAATAATTTACAGTGAAAATGCTTGCATATGCATTAACTCAATGTGTAACAAACTGTGAGGTGATTAATATGATCTCCATTTCAGCGAGGTCCCATGGGGAGGTGAAGTGGCTCGCCCAAGATAACACAGCCAATAAGTGGAGACCTCGAGCCCACCAGGTCTTCTGGCTTCAAACGTCATCCCACTTCTACTCTACCGCCTTACTTTCCTTTGCAAAATATTCACAGGGATCAGCCCTTACCATATTTTCTCATTTGTTCTAGCTCTGGAGCTAGGGGGTCACCTTGAAATGTTGCATAGCATCATCTTTGAACATGGGAGTGTTTTAAATGTTGAAAATATCTATTTAATAAGGTAAACACTGCTTGTACTCATTTGATCTCTAGTAAATCTTTACAAATATGTGATTTTATTCCCAAGGAAAAAGGACATATTCTTTGTTGGGCACACGTACCAACTGAGTAAAAATGTAGATGCTTATAATAGATCACACCTGTAAATAAAGTTATAATTTTATAGATGTACTCAGTTATAATAAGTCATACATAAAGATGCATTTGGTTATAAAAATCTAAACATATGTTTATATGAAATGCCAACATATTTCTAGATAATGGTATCTGGCAAGAGTACAAAAAGCTTTAGAGCACTTGTGTATTCCTAGGAAACCAGGATCATGCTCAGAGCATCCAAAGAGTAAGGTGGGGGAAATGGCATGAAACACAACAAACACAAAAAACACCAACACAATAAAAATAACTAATGAAATAGCTAGAGTCAAGCAACATACAGTGAGAATTAGGTCTGGCAGCTGCCATAAAGGGGATCCAAGTTTTAATCTATGTCAGAATCAAAACAGACACACAAACCTGATTGGGAGAGCGGGTAGAGAGTGGGACGGGATGTATAAGCAGAGGACCAGCTTTGCAAAGGAGGGGTTTCGTAAAGGAATAAGGACTAGGGCTTTTGCAATTGGAATATCATCAAATTCAAATGTTAAGTTTGCAAAGATGTCTCAACAGCAATCAAGTCGCTTGTTTGGTAACAAAGGAAGATCCAATTTCAGCAATATTATAGTTTAAGTCTTTCCAGAGTGAGGCACTTAACCACTGAATGGATGATGTGTGCATGGATAGAGCCTGTGCAGTATGGACCACTGCATAGGATGATGAGGATCTGAGCTCCCACTGGAGAGCACTTGGGTGATGCTATAGGATAATGAGGATCTGAGCTCCCATTGCAGGATACCCCAAATGTCCAAATCTTTAGGTCTTTTCTCTTAAGCATGTTTTCCTTGAGAAGAATTTTCCAATCTCCTCCCTGGGGTGTTGAATAGAAATCTAGCTTCCACGAAGTGTCACAGGATTGGAAAAACAAGCACCACTGGTACTCACCATCAAACTGGTACTAACTGATGAACACTTACATCACACAGGGCAATAACATTCATCTGAAGGCGGGCGGGCGGGAGGGGGGTGGAAGGGATGGGAAAAACTCTCGCTGAATGGATGTGGGGAGCACAGTTTGGGGGATGACCACGATTGTGACTCTGACACAGGCAGAACAGGGGCAATGTGTATGGCCAAAGTGTTGTACCCCCATGATATTCTGAAATTAAAAAAATAAATTTAAAACTGAAAAAAAAAAAAAAAAAAAAAGAAATCTAGCTTCCAGAAATCCAGGAGCCAATCAGGAAAAGGGGGTTGGTGGGATCCTATCATTTGCTGTGAAAACTTTAACTTAAGCCCTTACTTCCATTATTGTCTCTCCCCAGGCTTTGGCTATACCTGGCACAACTGAATCTAGAGCTTTTGTGGTTCACATGGGCAGAGAATACTTGACTCAGATAGTCTGCTGAGATCAGAGAGGAGGGGTCACATAGCTGAGCCGGGAGGTGGAAAGGACATGGGCCTTTATTCTTTCTGAGATTCTGCAGTGGGAATTGCCTTGTATTTTGTTGACCTCCCCCCAGCCCCACCATCTTGCACCTGCTCTCCTCCCACACCTCTGCCCCTCCAGACCTTTGAGTTTCACATTTCTCTGGTATGCCTGGTTGTTTACTGGTGGTCCATTCAGTTTCCACCATACAAATTTTGCTTGAGATCCTCACTCTCCTTTTCCTTGTAGATTTATACTTTTCTGCTCCTCTGCTTTTATTTTGTTTCTAGAGAGAAATGAACACGTGTTCAGTTCACCGTGTTAATTCAGAAGGACAATGATATAAGAAGGCTCAGGTGCGGCTGTGTAAAGAGAGATTTGCAAAGGCATAATCAAGTCAAGTCATGGCAAGATCATAAGAAGCAGTCACAAACCAGCAGTAATTTGAGTTCAAGTGATAGTTTTCATCATGACTATGCCAGCTCACAGGGACTCTTTTGAAACAGAAGCTTGGTGTGGAAGGGTTTCACATTTTGCTTGTGGCAGGGCATGAAAAGGGAGATGAATGGATCCTGCCCCAGGCCCAAGCTCCTCACTAGCTGTGTGATGTTGGGCAAGTCTCTGACCCCTTTGGTTGCTTCTTTGGAAGACAGATGTAATTGCACTGCCCTCACTGGGTTATGAGGAAGATTAGTGACATCCTACATATGAAAGTCCCCAGCACCGTGCCTGGCACACAGGCACTCAGTCAACAGCAGCTGAAGCTCATTCTCCCACAGCCCTTGGAATCAAGTGTGGGCCTAGGGGACATCCATTTGTCTCTGCTTACTGTTCTTTGCCCCACTGGTTAAGAGGTTAGAGGGAACAAAAAATAAAGCAATAAATCATACAGGCTAGAACCTTCAAAGTCTGAAGAATGCTGCCCCAGGCAACACCCGCACCACCCAGTAAAGTGTGCTGGGCTTCCTTCCTCACCCACGTCACACACCAGAAGGCTGTGCAGCTCTGCTTGCTAGAGTTAAGGGTGGGAATTAGAAAAGGATGTTTTCTAAACCTTTCAAGCATGATCCTGCCCCTTAGGATATGGGTCACATGATCTCTTGTGTGGGAAAAAAGGGAAGGGAAAGCCATTCTATATTCATGTGACTCTTGACCTACTTAAAGGTCACTCCCCAAGTTACATCAGCCCCTTCTTGGGAACACTTAGCACCTGACTGTAGAGGGAGCGGCTGGCCTCTTCCTTGTGATTTAATTAGTTACCCATGGGGTGGTTGGCTGACAGCCCGAATTCCATGCAATCTCATAACTGGAAGGAACTTTCACGATCACCCATTCAGTGCTTAAATCTCTGCCACAATAGCCTCAACAAATGGCTCTTTGCCTTTTCTGGACCCCTCCAGTGATAGAAAATTTAATAACTTTGGGAGAAGACTGTGCTGTCTGTGGACAGCTGAGAGCTACAAAGTTTTTATTTAAATCAGGTCATCCCTTCACTGACTTTTTTATGGCTTGAAAGGTTAGAAGCAGCAAAGAACCTTAGAATCCATCTCTGCTACCAGGGAGCTGACAGTCAGGGGAGAAGATAGACATTAAACAAGCATTGAGAAGTCTAGAAGTGTGAAGAATGTGAAAAGCGTTACAAAAAAGAATACACAGGGTGCTACAGAAACATTGTCCAAAGTGATTGTTCTCAATTGGTGGGGAGGAGGGTGAGGAGGTGGACAATTTTAAGCCCCAAGGGGCACTTAGCAATTTCTGGAGACTTTTTTTTATTGTTGCAACCAAATAGATGCTTCTGGCATCCAGTGGGTAAAGGACAGGAATGCTGCTAAACATCCTACAATGCACAAGACAGTGCCCCCAACAAGAAAGAAATATCTGGCACAAAGTGTCAATAGTGCCATTGTAGAGGAATCTTGGTCTAGGTTTTAAGGAAGGCCTCCTGCTCTGGGGAAGTGAAGTTTAAGCTGTTACCCAAAGGACGAAGAGTCAAGATGATCCAGGGGAAGGGGAAAGAGTGTTCCAGCAAAGGGAACTGCATGCATCTAGAGCCAGAGGCCATTCATCATGGCCAGAGCCTAAAGAAGGAAGGCAATTTTGAAGTTGGATTTATGATTTATCCCAGTTCTACCCATCAGGATCTGGCAGGGCAAGTTCAATCCTCCTTCCACAGGACCCTTCAAGTGTCTGAGGACAGGTGTGCTGGCCCTGATGATCTTCTCTTCTTGAAACCCTCGGGTGTTGCTCTAACAAAGGGCATTGTGACTCTTTCAATCCTGGTTTCATCTTGCTTACCTAAACTCCCGATTCAGGGCCATGCTACCAGCTAAAAGACTCCCCCAGGTATGGCATGATGGACATGGAGACATATGGGCCCATCACCACTTTCAGAGCTGCCGACAAGATCATGAGGCTATTACCCTACAGGCACTTTTCTGGGTAGGACTAATCAGCCCTGTAGATACATCAAGTTTTTCAGGCTTGTGTGGAAAATGGACCCTGGCTACCATTGACCTTAAGTATTTCTAAAAGCCCTGCCTTGAAATATTGGATAGGAAAGTTGTGCAGTAAAAGTGAGCCAGCCAGATGGAGATCCTTAAGCCTGTCTTCAAGGACAGGAAGGAGGAGGGAGAGACAAAGGAGAAAGGCAGAACTTTCTCCTAACACCAATCCTGACCTTCCCAACCAAGGGTACACACCCACCTGGAGGGCAACCAACTCCCCCCTCTGCAAAATGCTTTGCCAGCCCCTCTCCAGGCCAGCCAGCCTCTGCAGACTCAAGGTAAGGCTGGTCAGGGCAGGACACAGCAGTCAGGTTGGGTTACAGAGGGAAGGAAGGGGCAGGGGAGGGGAGCAGATGGATCAGGAATGAGTTTCTCCTCCTAATATGGGAAGGCTGGGCCAAGGTCAGCCCCAGGGTGCAGGGAGAGTAACCTGAGGGGCTGACTGTGAAAGGTTCCCAGGACTTAGCAGTCATAAGATGGCTGTGTGGGACAATCTCTATTCACACAGATAAGTCTAACATTTAATTACATCTGTGATCTGTACCAATGGCCAATGTGGACTCATCATTGAAATGAGCAATGATTCCTTCTTCTATTATGAGTTACATATATTTTGTGCCTGTTTGTTTATTTTTTAAACATTAAGGGGTAGAAGTTATTGGTGGGGATGTGTGTTGCAGTTTGAACTGATACATTCGTTAATTACTGTTTTTAATCAGTGGAGAGTCTTTTGAGTAGGTCTCTCAGAAGTAACAGTTCAGTAAAGCAATTTAACTCAACCAACAAATACTGGTCACCTCCACTGTATAAGGCTCTGTATTAGCTACTGGGAAGGACACAATGATGAAAAAGAAATTTATCCCAAAGGCTGACATATACTTCCATGTGTGATGGCTAAGTGAAAAACCACAGAGGTACAAAGTACCAGAGAACACAGACAAAGGAGAGTCATTCTGACAGGGGAATTCAAGAACGATGTCATGGAAAAGGTAGCATGTGTGCTGAGCCTTGGAGGAGGAATTAGGATTTTGATGGAGGTAGGGAATTTCAAATGTGTATAAGGAAGGGAAGAAGCAAGGAAAGGAAGAAAAGTAGGAGAGAAAGATCCAGTGTGGATGAAGGGGGCAGGTTAAGTTGTTCCAGCCATGAGGTTGACCTTGTTTAAGCCAGGAGAGTTTCATCAAGAAGGGAGTCTCATGGCTCCAGAGGCACCGGCCTGTTTCCTTGGAGCAGAAACTGTGCCCTACCTCTCTATGGGTTCTAAGATGCTCCTGAAAGTGACTCTTATTTCTCCACAAATCTCCAGGCTGACCGTGTTCCTATGTCAGGCATTCTGATTCCGTTTCACCTCTCCTTGTGCAATCCTGGTTGAGATAAAAGCCTAGTGTGCACTCTTTACCCTGACTGTCCATCCCAGTCACCAGAAGAACTTCTGAAAATGGATATGCTGACACATATCACAGACTTATTAAAACCCCAGGCTTTGGCCCAGGTAACTGCACCTTTGAACGAGCTTCCCAAATGTTTCTGATACCTATCAAAGATTCAGAACCACTGTCCTGATTGGAAGTCCATAGATGATGCTTGTTCCATAGATTTCTGTAGAAGACACCTGTTCACTCCATCCCCCTCAGGGCCCAATCGTAGTTGGCATTTAGCAAATGGTGTTGAATGAGCACATTTGGGCCTAACTTCACATGGGGAGCAAAGAAGGAGGCGGGTCACCTATATTCTAGTCCTGATTCTCACTTTCCTATGTGATCTTGGGCAAACCTCTAAATGCTCTGTGTGTCAGTTTTCTCATCTGATAAATGGAGAATGCAATTGTTTGCCATACATAATGTGAAAATGGAATAGGATAATGTTGGAAATAAATGCATTAAAAAGCAAAGGCATTCTATAAATATGTTGTTATAAGGCAGTATTATTGACTCCCCTGATTCTAGCTCCTAGTGGGCAAGCAGTGTTAGCTCATTCCTTTAGAAGGAGACACTCAGAGGAGTTCTGCACACAATAGTCCATGGTGGGCACTCCAATACATGAAAATCTGCTGGGCTCAGGACATCCTTTGCCAACACACTAAAATGTCTCCTTTGTCTGTGGGTAATAACTGCAGTTACTATTTAATTAAGAAAGACTTCCAAGGAAGAACAATCAATTTGCAAATTACATTGGGTTAAAAGCAGCCAAGGAATTGCTCAGCCATCATGGTAGCCGCACATACTAAGTGAGGGAGAGTTCTATCATGCAAGGCCTGCCTGGCCCCTCTCTGGCTTTGCAGATGTGCAGTCTCCAGAGTTCATCCAAATTGTCAGTTCAGGGAATTTTGATGAATCAGTATATTTCGCAGGTCAGGGGCTAAACCCACTTGGTAGAATACTGTCCCTTTATCAGTGGGAGAAATGATCAATCTGAAAAAGAATATATAATTCATGACCAAAGTGAGCAAAGCATTAAATCAGGAAGCTGACACCAGCCCAATTTATGACATTGCTTCACTAAGTGTATTCCCCACTGTGTCATCCAACAGCCCATCTTGATCTAAAAACACCTGTTTTGGATAACAGGGCTCTCTTCAGGCCTGGGTGAGAAGGCAAATCGCTTCAATCAGCAGCCATTTCTGTTGATGGAAAACCTTGTGGCTCTATGCCAGGAGCATATAAAAGTAAATAAAAATTGAAGTGCAGGCACAGTACGGCTACATTAAAATATTCATGCCCTCAGACTTTTAGACATCCATTATCTACAGTATGTTAATAAGAATGCCAAACTGACCTTGGCTAGGACACAAAACTTCCAGTGCCCGGCAAAACAACTCTGTCCTCCCACACACCCACAGGTAGAGAGAAATATGCAAGGGACAAGGTGAACGGAGAAATTCTGACTTGGGTCAAAACTCCTGTCCTGGGTTGGTGGAAGGCGATGAACTCGTGACAGGGAGCAGAAGAACTGTGTGTGAGTCCTACTTCTGCCAATAATTAGTTGGTGACATTGGAAAATGGCTTCATCCCCCTAGGCCTTCACCTCTCTTCACGTGCACTATGCTTTCAGCAAATTCCAAACCTGGCTAATTGCACTCAGATTTTAAAGGAAATATTTGAACATACAGATTGCCAGGGCCCCTTTCAGACTTAATGAGAATCAGGAAAGGGTGGGCTGCCTGACCCTCACCGCTGTGTTTCATATGGGCAGAGAGTGAAGGGGATCCCACAATCGAAGCCCTCTGAACTGCCCACCCACCCTAAAGTCTATGACTGAGTGCTCTCAGTGATGTTTCTAGGACATAACACCTACCCATCAATCTACACCAAGAAAAACTTGAAATATCTCTCACTGCCTCCAGAGTCAATGGCCGTGGATCTGGTTCAGACTCTTAGGATGGCATCCAATGCCTTTTTCAAATCTGGCTGCAACCTACTCTCCTTTCTCTTTCCTTTCCCACAGACTTTGTGCTCTTGGAACTTGGGACTACTTGTCACTCCCTAGGCAAGTCATTGCACTCCACAGCACCATTCATTTACATGCACAATTCTCCTTTCCTGGCACGCTTCTCCCACCTCCTCAAAATTCTCATTCCTTCCTTCAAGACTCAGTTTTAATATCTGCTTCCCTGATCACCTCAAAGGAAATCATGTCTCTTCTCCATTGTATTGTTAACATTGTTCTGTACGACTGTCCTTCCACCAGAATGTGCACTCTCTTCCTCCCCTTTCTCGTGGTGCAGGCTGGGGGTTCTCAGGTGTATGCCAAGGGGCTCACAAAGCCACAGGATGAGCCTGATGCATTAAACCGGAGCAACGGTTTTCTTCTGGTGGACATTTTTAATATTGAAACAAACGTGAATGCATTATAGAGCCAAACGCAAAATGTGCATGGAATTTCAACTGAAATGAAAACCTTCAAACAAATAGCAAAGGACATTATGGCAAGAAATATCAAGTGATGTGGCCACCACCACCAGCAGCATCCCAAGCGAAAATTCCGCTCCCTGTTCTCCTTCAGTCTCCTTGACCATCAGGGTATTTCCTGGAAGCGTGTGAGAGGCACTCCTGAGCTAAGACTTATTCATCACTGATGTTCCTCATTCCTCATCTTCAGCACTACGCCTCACACATATAGTAAATGCTCAATAAATTTGTATTTATTGATTAATTGGGTGGATGGACAAATGGATATATAACTTAGGAGCAGGGACATTTATATAAAAAAGAATAGTTTCTTCCTGTCGAATTCCCCCAGAATGTCAAGATCTCTTCATCCCTCTGATAGCAACCTCCCTTTGATACAGTAACAGTCACATGTACTGTGATTGTAGGGAACTTGGCACTAACAACTTGAAACTTCAAGGGGCTGGGCTGGGGTGGGTCACTGTTTTGCCTCCGTTGAAAACCTACACAGATTTGTGTGGAACTAAGCCTAGAAAAATGAAAACTGTAGATTGAATAATCATCTAAATTAGCCCTAGTATGATAGAGGAGGGAAAGTTTTGGTGCCATCATTTCTCCCTTCATTGGTGTTGGACTTACATCAATTGAAATGTATTTCTGTAACACAATTTAAGCTTCAACACAAGTTTAATTAATTGTCTAGGGCCTTGCAAAAAAAAAAAAGTTAGAACTGCCTGCAGTCAGCTCCCCACCCTCACGACCCCTGAAGGCACCTCCACAGGCGGTGAGATCTCTCTCTCAGGAGTCAGCCCCACCAGCTGCCTGAGGGCAGAGTGGCCAGTGAATTGAAAACAAATAATTGAAAGGTTCTATGTAACCTCAGGCTAACTAAACTTGCTGGGCATTGGAGAAAGTTAGTGAGGAGAAAGGGAGGAAGCTATGGGAAATGCCACCTGGGGCCACGCAATCCACATTCCAGCAGGGGGAAGGAAACTCAGAGCTGGAGCACCAAAGTCAGTGTCCCCTCACTCGCCCCCCCTCGTGAATACGTTCATGTACACGCAGACCCCACAATCAGAGAACTGAACCCAAGAGATAAAGGGCCCCACACAGTTAACCTCTAAAGCAAAATTGCTTAAAGTTAAGAACGATTTAGACAAATCAGCCTTAATGTCGTATTCATAAGCAGAGGGAATAAAAAAGTTAAACAAAAGCCTTCCTGCCATTCTGTCCCTGTTGCCAACTCTGCCTCCCCAACCCCAGATTGTGCCTTCATTGCTGTCCTTCCTGTCCTACCTGAGAGCCCCCCTCCTCCCCTACCTCCCTTCTCCCCCCTCCACCTCATAAAGAAACCTCCAAGGCTTGCCTCTCCAAAGTCTCCCAGTATCTCCACCTCCCTCCTTCACGGCCACCGTTCTGCTCCAGGGCTGCTACCTTGTCACATCCTGCTGCACACAACAGGTTCCTGGAACCCCCGCGCCCAGAGGGATCAGGTTCCCCTCCCATCCCTCCCTAACCAGGAGCTGGGGTGAGCTTCAAGATGCAAATTTCATGCCCCTATCATGCCCTCGCTTAAAACCCTTTCACCATCTCATATTTTTATAGGTTTAAAGTCCAAAACCCTTACCCTGGCCTGCAAAGGTGCTTCCCTTCCTCTCCAATCTCATCTTGCCTTGCTTCTCCTCGCGCCAGTGCTCCAGACACTGCCTTCTTTCAGATCACCAGGGTAGGGGCCCTTGGCATGTAGTGTTTCCTCTGCCTGGAAAGCTCTACCAGCCCATTTTGCACATGATCCTCCACTCCCCCTTCAGGTCTTCCCTGACCTCGCCCCCCAGGCCTGGTACCTCTCCTTCGTAGCACTTGTTGCAGGTATATATGCCCATTGCAGGGTAATTTTCATTCATGCATTTCTTTCGGCATAAATCGTAAACTCCATGGAAACAATTACGTGTTTTTGTTCACCATTTTGTCACCAATATTTCCAATGGTCTCTGGCAGACAGTAGACATTTAATAAGCATTTGGTGAATGAAGCAATGAATGAATGAGTGAAGATTGAATGAGCAAGCTGGACGCATCCATGGGGCCACAGCAGCAGTAGCTGTTGCTATAGTTTCATCGGGAGCTGAGTCTGACCTTTCTGGTCAGAGCCACATGATAGACAAGGAAGAAGTGGTGCTAGTCTGTCAGCATCTGCTGAGGCTGGAGCCTTATGACTGTGCAGACTGGATCGTTTTGCCTGCCAGTGCACTGACACAATCACACAGGAGTGATTTTTGGTCCCAAATGCTGTCCTGCTTTCCGACAATCCATCCCTGGGCCAAATGTACCCCTCAAATTTTATTGTTTGTCCTTGATATATTAGCTATAGATCTCTATCTTTACCAGGCCCAACCTTTGGGCAGGCAGATCTGCTTCCTGGTGGGTGTAGATGCTAGAAGCAGTAAAACTCTAGTTAAGGAGTTCAGAGACACAATCCCCTTCCAGTATAGGTTTAAACAAGATACAGGTGTAAAGATGCACATATAGATACAGATATAGGTAACAGAGAGGCAGCATCAAACAGGAAGTGATTAACAAGTTTGTAAACTCTTAAGGACAGAGATGGATGAGTTCTATACAGTTTTGTACATTGCATAGCACTTGGGCCCCTACTTATCTTAGTATCAGTTAAACTGAATTGACATGAAAGACCTAAGGAGATGCTAGAATGATATTCAGTCAACTGAAGCGAACAAGCAACTGTTATTTGTCAAGCCCTGGGCATGGTGTCACCTGCTCCCTAACTACTATTCTCTCTCTCTCTCTCTCTGATATGAATGAATGAGACAATGTCTAAGTTCTACGAGTTCCTTAAACTTATTGCAATTATTAGTGCTAGAATATTATTGTCTTAGTCTGTTTGACTTGCTATAACAAAATTCCATAAACTGGTAGGTTATGAACCACAGAAATTTATTGCTCACAGTTCCAGAAGTCCAAAATTAAGGTGTTGGCAGATTTGGTGTCTGGTGAAGGCCCCTTTCTGGTTCATAGATGATACCTTCTAGTTGTGTTTTCTTGTGATAAAAGGGGTAGAAGAGTTCCTTGGCCCTATTTTATAAGGGTACTACTCCCGTTCATGCCCAAGGGCTCTGCCCTCATGACTTAATCACCTCCCCCAAACCCCACCTCCCAATAGCATCACCTTTAGGATTTCAATATATGAATTTTGGGGGGACACAAACATTCAGACCATAGCAATGATCATGACACGATTTTAGAACTGACAGGATTTTAGAAAGCCACCATTCAGCTAAGTGTAAATTTCCTCCTCAAATAATTCTTCTCTTTCTCCTCCTCCTCCTCATCAGATAATGATTCCATCATGATAATCTTTCACTTACGTATCACTCCATAATCATATTCATTAGCTCATTTGAAATCCCAACAATCATTATTACCCTCTACTTCACAAGGCAAGAAAGTAATACTTACAAAGGTTAAATGTCTTGCCCAAGATCATCTAGCTGATTAGAATAGCCAGAATTCAAGCCCAGATCTTCTGATTTCAGAACTAGGACTCTGTCCACAACACTCTGCTTCCCAGCAGCAGAGAATCATGATCATCTCATTGATATTATTAAATTAAGACCTCATATGTATAGCTTTTTAACCAATGCCCTAGAAGTTTAACATTAAGAAAAATAACATTTATTTATCTCAAAGATAGTAGCTGTTCCCCTACAAAGGAAAAATATCAGTCCTGTCCCACCAGTTGAAAAATGCTTGCCAGTTGTCACTAACAAAAAAAGAGAAAACATATTGGTAATACTTTATAAGTATTGAAATATGTCAACTTTCCTTAGGTAATTGAAAAATCCTGGCCATATAAGGACAGATTTTCTCCAGACAGCAAGACATCATACTAAATGCCAACTCCATCTCACTTAAAACCCTGGGCCATAAGTTCCTGCAAGCTGTCAGTCAAATCAAGCCTGCAACTGCCTTCTGTGCTCAAACTGATGAACCACTTCTAGGTCCTAAGACAGAAGCTGACAGGAGGGAAGCTATGGCTCACGTAAGCTGCATTTCAAAACAGACATAAAAGGAATTTAAACCAGGCCATAGAGAAGCTCACAGTTTAAAGAAAACAAATGTTTTTGTTTGGGTCCAGGGGACTTTTAAACTGCGGTAGTTAGGCTCAAAAGATGACACTCATGCTATTGTGGTCTTAAAGAGAATTGACTGCCAGGTGGAATGAAGGAACAGTGCCACTGAAATCTTTATGAGTAATCTGAAATGAAATGCTTTAAACCAACTCACTTCTCAACCAGGGCTCTGCAGATGCTATACAGATGACATCTTTCTTATCATAAAAATGATGGAAGTGAACAATGGAGGTATTCAAAACCAATGATTACCAGAGATCACTTTCATTAGAAGTATAGCACAGACCTTGGGCTCCATCCTGGGATGTTACACGTCTTGCCTCTTCACAGCCACTCGGTCTAAAGAGCCATTGTGAATTTTAAAGGTTATGACTATTGAATCAGCAAACCTGGAACTCAGTGGGGTTCAGACACATAATATAGGTGCAGACCTTATGCAGAAAGACCTTTCAGGCTTCCCCTGAGGGATGGAGTGTGGACAGTAGGAAGAAAAATACATGATTCACATGCTGTATATTCAAACAAGAGCATTGGTTTAGCACTGTAGTTTGTAAAGCTCATTTTCATGCATTTTGTCCTCCCCACATCTTGTGCAGAGGTGAGGTGGGTATTTTCCATCTTTTTCACACAACACAGCTAAGGTGCTGAGAGGTTAATGATTTGTATGAGGTCACAAATAGATGGTGATAGAGTCAGGACTTGAACTCAGCTCTTCTTACTTAAGATTGCATTTGTTTCCAGGCCAAAAAGCTGCCCCTGTGAACCCCAACAGCAATGCGCTGATGGCACTTGCCTTTAGCACTTCACAACTCACAAGCCCCTCACATTGCACTCATTTATCCTCTCAAAAACCACAGAATACAAAAGTGCATTTCCACCCAGATGACCTCCCCGCTCTACATAGGATGACTAAGAGTGGAACTATTTTCCAGGTAGAGTGAATTGGTGGAGAAGTAGAACGAGACTCCGTCCTGAACTTTTCCTGGAATATTCATATCTCTACCATAGGGTAGGCTAGGAAGCATCACAAGAACTTTCAAAGCATGAAGATTTGCATTTTTAAAAAACTAAGCCCTCCCCCTCTCCTACCACCCCATAACAGAAGACTCCAAGGTCTCCAGCTAAGCTAACTTGTTGACATAGTTTGAGCTACTACGAAGTAGGAAGTAATAAAAGTGCACACCTTTGAGAGACGCTTTGTAATTTCTGACCAGCCTCTGGCCTGGTTGATGTAAGTAATGAAAGTTGGCTGATATGCAATAATATATTACACTAGATAGTGCTTACAGTTTACAAAATGTTTTCACATACACGATCTCATTGTATCCCTACAATATTATTGTTGTGTAATGACAACAATATGTGCGCTTGAGGTGATTGCATTCAAATATATCACATGATTTGCCCATGTTCACAACAACAAGAAAATACCAGAGTGAGAAGCAGGTATTAGACCCTGAGCCCACGATTCCTGCAGGCTGCCTCCTGAGCAGCACGCACCGAAGATGTCCATGGATTGAACATCCATCACCCTCTGTCTGTCATTGACTTAATCTATAAGATGCCTGATTTATCCTACCTCTCTTGAATCACTCTTTTTCTGTTTGTTTCCTTTTTCACTTGTGCACACTTCATTTCTTTAATTTTTTCAATCCCAATCTAAGCTACTTCCACTTTGTATGCCCTTCATACATTCTTCCAAATGTAAGAAAATCTTCCAAACCCTAACTGGTCCCCCTGTTTGGCCTCTCATTCAAAAGCAGCAAGATGTTTGCCTGAATGGGAGCACCTGCAAGCATGGGAAACAAGTGAAAACAGAAATAGTGAGCAAAAGGGACAAATGTTATCAACCTTTCCCAAGCCCTGTGATGTCGTCAGCTGGAGTCATTGCCTCTGGGCTCCTGAATATGATTTTTCTCCAGCACGTTCTTCCTCATACGTGCTTTCTTGTCCTTGTCCTCAAGGCCCAAGGACTCTCTGAGCAAGGTGAGTCAGCCTATAGGAGTGAGGGAGGAGCCCTCACGGCTGGTGGAGCTCCTCCTGCTGCCAACAGCTGCGTGGCCTTTTCAGAGGACACACTGTGCCCTAACATGAACCTCCATGGAAGGAGGAAAAGGAGAGGTTGGAAAGCACAGAAAATCTCTCCTAGCTCGCCCTGGTGTGTTAACACATGCCCTGGCAGCTTACTGAACACAACAACTGCTAAATGGAATTGAAAAGCCTGAAAACAATTGGCTACAGATATTTCCAACTTAGGAGTTTCCGGATGGCCTTTATCCAGGCTTTTTATGCTTCTAATAGGCATTTGATGGGAAGTAAAGTGACTATAAATTAGTGCCTACTAATTCTTCATAATACAAGAGAGGTCAGTTTGTCTCTGAAGAAAAAGGACAGGCTTAGAGAACATATGAATCCCAGTATCCCTGCTGACTTTCTGGGTAATCTCGGATGGGCAAGACAACTGCTCTGAGTTTTGGGTTGAAATGGGAAAGGTCACAACATCCTATGACAAAGAGAAGGTGAAGCCATGCAGGTAAATGCATCCAGTCACCAGGGATGGAGGCTGCTTGGCCTAACTAAACAGACAGAAAAGCAAAAACACTCTGGATATTTGAAATGACAAAGACAACAAGTACAAAAATATGTCTTTGCTCTCTGTCATGGGCCTAGGGAACCTGAATGAGTGAGGGCTGTGTCTGGAGACCACAAAGAGGAAGCTGCATCCTCAGACTTCGTTGAGGACTGTGGGAGATCAGACCCCTACCATGCATCTGCCTTCAGATTGCACTTTTCCTATTCATAACTCCTTCAGAACAGGCAGGAAAGACCTTTCACCAATCTCCTGCAAATGCTCAGTTTCTGCCTCCCATTACATAGCAGGCTCACCAAGGAGCAGAACAGGCTCCCCAGAGGTACAGGCTGAGCCTTGCAACGTGCCCACCTCCTTCCTTACTGCCTGGCATCCAGCCCGTACACCTGAGTCAACAGCAACCACCATACTCTAGGGCAGGGGTGGGGAACCTGAGGCCTTAAGGGCACATGTGGCCTTCTAGGTCCTTAAGTGCAGCCTTTTGACTGAATCCAAATTTTACAGAACTGATCCTTTTATTTTTATTAATACATTTTTGTTCATCTTGTATATTTTTATTTTATTTTTTAAATGGATGTATTTAAAATACCAAAGACTAAAATAAGTTTCAACAAAATAATCCTCCCAGATTGACCGGCACAATTAGAACATTAGTAAGCCATAAGGGCTGAATTGACGGCTGCTACGCTCATGATTTAGTTCTAATTTCCCCCGCCTGACTGGTGCCTCTACTGCACAAGGCTGGTTGGCGAGAGTTTATGGGGGTCAAGTATGCCACTCTGTTACCAGCTTTTGACAACTGTGCACTGTGTTTCTGTTTGAAGTAGAATTTGTGAATAGTTGCACAGCTCAACAGTATTTTTTAATTCTGTCTGCTTAACAGCCCATTCATGTCAAAGAAGAGAACGCTGAAGGAAGAAAACAGATTTTTTAATAAGGATTGGGAATTGCAATATTATCTTGTTTCTGCTAAAGACAAGATGATTCACTTGCTTTGTGATACTGCAATATCAACATTACAGAAATTCTATGTTCATCAGCTTTATAACACTCATATGGACCACAAATATTTTAAATTAGAGGAAGAGGCATGGAAGGTTGTATTGCAGAAATTAAAAGATGAAGAGCAAAAACGAAGACAATTCTTTCAAACAGCAATAAGACTACTGGAGCAACTTATAAAGCAGCTTATATACTCGGGAAGAAAGGGAAGGCATTCAGTGGTGTACAAATCGTGAAAGAATACATTGTTGAAGTTGTAGGATGCTTAGGCCCTGATAACATTTCAAAGTACAAACAACTGCCTCTTTCAAGGAGAACCATAAATGATTGGCAGCATGAACTAGCCTTCAACTTAACAGAAAAATTTCATGCAATACTTCAAAAGGAAAATATATATTATTCAATCACTTTGGATGAATCAACTGATACTACTGACTCAGCACAGGTTTTATATTTCATTTAGGTCATAACAGAAGATTTTCTTTGCTACGAAGAATTACTCGCTTGGGGCACTCTTGCGAAAAGAATACAGGGAATAGTTATCTTCAACAACTTTCAAGATAAATGTCATGAAGTTGGGCTGAATTTGGTAAATTTAGTGAGTGTATGTACAGATGGTGCACCTTTCACGACAGGAAAACATGAAGGGTTTGTTGCACAGATAAAAAAAGTATTAACAGGTTCAGATGCTCTCATTTCTTTTCCTTGTATCTTGCATCAGCAAAATCTCTGTGCTAAAGCTACTATTTTAAGTGACACTTTGCAACAAGTTATAAGTATTGTTAACTATATTTATGCAAATGCAACACAGCATCATCAGTTTCATAACATGCTAAAGTTGAACAATGAGGTATTCAGTGTGGATTTGCTGTATCATTCTAAAGCGCATTGGCTATCGCCGGGACTGGTGGTAGCCAAAATTTTATCTCTGTGAGAACAGATAGTTAAATCTTATGAAGAATAGAATCAGCAGTGTGAATTATTGAAAGAAGATTTCTATAGGAATGCAGCATTTCTGTGTGATATCATGTCAAATCAAAACGACTTGAATATTTCTTTGCAAGGTAAAACTAAGTCTATATATGATATGTGGCAAAAAAATCCAAGCATTTAGAAACAAGCTATCTTTTTTCAAAACACTTCTTCTTCAAAAGGAAATTTCAGATGACTATTTTCCCCAATTAGCAAAGGTCATTGATGAGCAGGATGATAGATGTGAATCATTTGAAGAATACACAGCTATTACAGACCTATTAATTGGAGAACACAATGAAAGTTTCACTGACTTTGAGAATCATGACATCACACTCAAATTAGCATTTCAGCCTCACCTGGTTGATATCACCAAGACACCTAAAGAACTACAAATAGAATTGATTGAGCTCTCAGTAGATGACATATTAAAATCAATGTTTGACGCTAAGAAAGGTCGAATTGATATATGGAAAAATTCATGCCTTTGGTAACATGCCCGAAAAATGCTTTCTTGCTTTTCAACCACTTACTGCTGCGAATCTACATTCTCCTACCTAACCCAAATCAAGATGCCCTTAAGGTCACAAATGACTGATACCCATCTAGAGGATCAACTGAAACTGTAGCCCTCCATGCTGCAACCAAATATTCAAATGCTTTCCAACAAAAAGCAGACAAAACAAAGTCATTAAAAGATTAGTTAACTTTAAAGGTAACAATTAGTTTTCATTTTTTGAAATTATTAAGTACATAGTAGTTAGATTTTTACAAAATAATGTACATTTTAAAGTGTATCTACTTGAAGTTTCTTGAGTGTGGCCTTATTTGATTACAGCTAAATTAATGTGGCCTTTCAACATGGAAAGTTTCCCCATCCCTGCCTTAGACCTTCAGCACTGGCCTGAGGTTATAGGTCTGGTGCAGGAATGTGAGTCTAGAAAAGGCTGATCTACAGTCTCTTCCTTTCCAGACTTATGTAATGTATTCCTTTTCATGTTTCCAAAAGTTCCTTCAAACTGAATTCACTGCTGGTGGCCATAGAGGCCACTACATTTTTCTATATCTGTGCCTCTTTCTACCTAAAATAGTCTTCTGCATATCTACATGTTCTAAACCTACCTGTTCCTTATAACCCTGCTCTCCTGCAATTGGCTCCATGAAACTTTCCCCAATTCACTCTCATACTTCCTGCTGGGACTATGAAAAGTAGTATGGGAATTTTAAGAAGAGTGTAAGAATACTATCCGTGCCTGTAGGAAATTTACAGTCTACTTGGGGAGACAATAAGATAAGAAAGAGGCCAAGGTCATTTGATATACAATGCCAGGAACAGCTGCAGAGGTCATGGTAATTACTGTTTAGTGGGGGCTTACCATGTGCCAGGTGCTGTGTCAAGAGCTTTACCTGTATTACTTTAGTTAATCCTCGCCACAACTCTAGGAGATGATAATCCCACTTTGTAGATGAGGAAACTAAAATTCAGAAATGTTGATACCTTATCTAGGATGTATTGCTAGTAGGTCACAGAGCCTGAGCTCTTAGAAACCACAGCACATTGCTCTCTCACTTTCTCATCTTCACAGAAAGCACATTTAAAAGTACATTGAGTTTTAATAACCAAACTTTTAAGTGAGAAGAATCTGAATAAATATTTCTCCAAAGAGGATATACATATGGCCAATAAGCACATGAAAAAGTGCTCAACATCATTAGTTGTTAGGGAAATGCAAGTCAAAATCACAATACGATATCACTTCATACCCACTAGGATGGTTATAGTTTAAAAAGATACACAATTTAATGGTGAGTACAACACTTATGTGCACATATGGAAACAGAAGTCATTGGAAATCAAGCAGTGGGGAGGAGGGGATGAGTAAATTCACACCTAACAGGTACAATGCACACTATCTGGGTGATGGCACACTTACAACTTTGACTCACACTGTACAAAAGCAGTTCATGTAACCAAAACGTTTGTACTCCACTAATATGCTGAAATAAAATTTTTAAAAAAAGATACACAATAACAAGTGTTGAAAAGGATGTGGACAACTTGAAACCCTCATATATTTCTGATGGGAAGGTACAATGATGCAGCTGCTATGGAAAATAGGTTGGCACTTTCTCAAAACGTTAAATATAAAGTTTCCATATGACCCAGCAATTCCCCCAAGGTATGTACCCAAGAGAAATGAAAACATACAGCACACAAAAAACCTTGTACATGATTTTTTATAACAGTACTATTCATAATAGCCAAAAGTGAAAACAATATAAGCATCTATCAACAAATAAATGGATAAATAAAATGTGAGATAGCCATAAAATGGAACATTATTCAACCATAAAGGGAAATGGAGTACTGACACCTGCTACAACATAGATGAACCTTGAAAGTATTATGTTAAGTGAAAGACGCCAGACACAAAAGGAATTTTATATGATTCCATTATATGAAACACCCAGAATAGACAAATCTATAGAGACAGGAAGTAGATTAGGGGTTTCTTAGACTAGGAGAGAGGTGAGGGTGTGGGAAAGGGAGGTGACAGCTAATGAGTCAAGGGTTTCTTCTTGGAGTGATAACAATGTTCCAAAATTAGGTTGTGGAGATGGCTGCACAATTCCGTTAATATCCTAAACACCATTGAATTGTACACTTTAAGGGGGTGAATTGTACGGCATATGAATTATGTCTCGATAATGTTAACATATGTTGCATTTAGGGGTAAATAATGTTTTCCAACAGATCCTTTTTAAAGTGTCTCTAGAATTGTCAATTCTCAAATTGCAATCTGTGGATAATGTCATCAGAGGGCTCGAGATTTCTACAAGAACCTATTTTAAGTTGGTGTCTCCATTTGATGAAATATTAAACACAATTTAAAGCCCCCAGTAAATCAAGCAGATGACCATAAGCAAGTACTGTCCCATGATTTGAGAACCTGCGTCTGTGGAATAGTGATGTCTCCTAATGCTGCAGAAGCAGAGCTTTCACAGCAAGGCTACCGAATAGAGGGAGAACTGTACCATCTATCATAAGGCACACGACTGGACCAGCATACCAAACCCAAAGTGGCCGCTCAGAGCTAAATTCTCTGCATTCACACTGGCCAGGTGCAAACCTAGGGCCCATCTCTGTAGCACTTCAGGAGCCATTAATAGAGTAAACCATAAAATATAAGCGATAAAATGTTTTGACAAAAGGTGTATTCTTATTAAACCTTATTTTGAGGTACATTATTAAATTGCTTGGTTCATCAAACTCATGAATAAAATTCAGTCACTGTTAAAAATAATCATGATGGTGACTCAAATGATATGTTCATAATCAAAAGAATAAAGTCAATAAAGGAAACACTAAACACTTACAGTGATGTGTTGCTTAACAACAGGGATATGTTCTGAGAAATGTGTCTTAAGGCAATTTCCTCACTGTGTGAACATCCTAGAGTATACTTACACAAACCTAGATGGTGTAGCCTACTACACACCTGCGCTATATAGTAGAGCCTATTGTTCCTAGATAGAAACTTGTATGGCATGTTACTGTACTGAATACTGTGAGCAATTATAACACAATGGTATTTGTGAATTTAAACATGTCTAAACATAGAAAAGGTACAGTAAGAATACAGTATAAAAGATAAAAACTGGTACATCTGTATGGGGCACTAACCATGAATGGAGCATACAGGATTGGAAGTTGTTCTGGGAAAGTCTGTGAATGTGAAGGCCTAGGACACTGCTGTACACTACTATAGACTTTATAAACACTTAGGGTACACTAAATTTATGAAAAATAGTTTTATTTCTTCAATAATAAGTTAGCCTTAGCTTACTGTTTTTTACTTTATAAACTTTTTCTATTTTTTAACTCTTTTGTAATACACAGCTTAAAACACAAAAACATTTTACAGCCATACAAAAATATTTTTTCTTTACATCTTGTTCTGTTAGCTTTTTCTATATTTAAAATTTTTCATTTTAGTTTTTTTACTTTTTAAACTTTTTCGTTAAAAACTAAGACATAGCCAAGAGTGGTGGCTCATGCCTGTAATCCCAGCACTTTGGGAGGCTGAGGCAGGAGGATCGCTTGAGCCCAGGATTTTGAGGTTACAATGAGCTATGATTGCACCCCTGCACTCCAGCTTGGGTGAGTCACAAAACAAACAAAACAAAACAAAAAACTAAGACACAAGCATACACATTAGCCTAGGCCTACACACGTCAGGATCATCATCACTGTCTTCCACCACCACATCTTGTCCCACTGCAAGGTCTTCAGGGGCAATAACATGCATGGAGCTGTCATTGCCTAGGATAACAATCCCTTCTTCTGGAATACCTCCTGAAGGACCTGCCTGAGACTGTATTACAGTTAATTTTTTTTTAATAAATAGAAGAAGTACACTCTAAAATAAGCATAAAAAGTATAGTAAATACATAAGCCAGGAACAGTTGTTTATTATCAAGTATTATATACTATACATAATTGTATTGCTATACTTTTATCTGACTAGCAGTGCAGTACGTGTATTTACACTAGAATCACCACAAACATGTGGGTAATGTGTTGCACTATGACTTTATGAAGTTTATGATGTCACTAGGCAATAGGAATTTTTCATCTCCATTATAATCTTATAGGACCACAGTGGTATATGTGGTCCATCCTTGATGGAAATATTGTTATACATCACATGACTGTATATATATATAATGCATGAAGTGTGATACTGAGGTTTTACATGAGCAGCTAGCTAGACATTGAATGCTAGAAGTACAAATAGTTTTATTTTATAAAACATTTAGTAAGATTTAGTTAACTTTTCAAAAATTAAACTTAAAAATATTAGCTTTAAGTAATCTCATTTAAAATTTTGAAAATACATATGAAAAATAATTTTAATTTTAAGTTTTGACTTTGATGTTTCATTATTAATACCTTTTTTATTAAAATACATTCAAATTTTGTATACTTTGAATACAATTACATTTTAAATTCTTTAAATGATAACTATAAATCAGACTCAAATTATGTGAAAATCAAATAATTAGTGATTTTTGCTGAAGTTAGAAGAGAATAAATTTCATGGAATAAATGTATGGCAATTTATGAATTATGTATGTCTTCATCTTATTCTCATGCAAATGTCACCAACTCATCAAGAGAATTCTCAGACATGTGCATTAATAATTAAATTCAGTCATCTTTGGTATTTTGCAGCCTTTTAGTCATAAAAAAACTTTACGTATAATTGGAATTGCCACAATGAGGTTATATTTGGCAAGGTAGAAAGATAGACCTATTTTATAGGACAGTTTGTTAGCTTGATTTATAATTTTTAAATATTTAGACATATGGTATGTGGGCCTCCATTTGTACTCTAGTCCCGGGCCTCACAAATGTTAGGGTGGGCGTGAATTTTGTAGTCTTCCAAAGGTTTCTCGTTGATAATATCTTCTGCACTTGTGAGCGCTTCCTTTGTATTAGGAACTGTGGTCTCAATGTGATTGAACAGATGCCTAAGACCCAGTGCCTGCCTTTGTGAGGCTTAGAGCCTGGCAGGAGACATAGACAAGTAATAGAAGTAACTACACAGCAAGAGAAGTGTTTGTGGTATAGACACCTCAAAAAAGGAGTGATGAACTCTATCTGGGACCAGCAGGAAAGGTGTCCCAAAGAAGATAAAATCTGAGCTAGCCTTTGCAAGATACAAAGGAGTTCACAAAGAGAGAGAGATAATGTGGGTGAAGGAGGAGAGGCCAAGATTAGCACAGCTCTTCAGGGAATGGAAGCTGCAGACATGCCAGGAATAAAGGGCAGGAACAGCAGGAACCATGCTGGTGATGGGCCTGTTGGGCACGCCAAGGCTCTTGAGACACATGCCTTATACATGATTGAAGCCCTGAAGGCTTTTAAGCAAGAGAATAAAGTTAGTATCCTTGAATTTAGAAAATAATACTCTGTAGGTTCTGTGAAAAATTGATTATGGAGAGGAGAGTTTGGAAGCAGGGAGACTCATTAGAAGGTTTAAGAGAGGAGGCCAAGAAATAGGATGGCACTGGGATGGACCCAAAAAGACAGACTTGAGAGACACTTTGGCTTTCCAAGTTTCATATGTAGTCAAGTATAATTTCTTAAATGAATACACAATTGTACAGGTGTGTATGTATGTGCACACACATGTTCGTATCTGGCCAAGCTTTTCAGAAATCTTCCCTACAACATCCCAGGTCGTCTGACATCCAGGTCTAACTTGAAAGCCTGTAGTGTAAGAAGGTACAACTGTTTCCAGGGTTCTGCCATTAGATCACTTTGGTTTCTAGAAAATGGTCTTCTGTGTTGAGTAGAAATCTCTATAAAACTTTCACTTATTGATCTAGTTCTACCTTTTGGAGTAATAGACTTCTAACCACTAGAAATTAGAACTGATAGCCTTTCACATAATTTAAGTAGCTACCGTGTTTCTCCTCAGGTGTCTGTTTCCCAGTTCAACACGCCTAGTCCTCCTCTCTCAAATCCCCCTCCCATTTTTGAGGAGCCTTGTAGCCAATGCTAAGCACACCCTCCTCCCACCCCCAGCAGCCTGGCCACACAACTCCAGATATATTCTGGTTTATTAGTGTCTCTCTTAACTTGCAGTGCCTAGAAATACTTCACAATCCATATTTTTCCCTATTCACACTGTCCTTTCTCATAATTAATGTAGGTGGCTGAGGTTTGAATGCAATTTTTCGTCTTCAGGGCACATTTTTATGAGATTTACCACAAAGGTTTCATTTCTAAAGTCAGAAATATATGACTATTTTTAATTTACACCACCAACAGGGGATAGAGAGGGTACCTCCTTTGTCAAAGGTCTGGGATTACAATTTAAACAGAGCTCCCCAAAGGAAGTTACCTGCCAACAGTAAAGCAGTTGCTGACAACGTCTGGGGACCATGGGTCCTGCTAATTGCCTTCTCTTTCCTGGCACTCGTGCTCCTGTCCCACTGATTCAAAATATTCTAACTCGCTCTCCTTCCTCCGTTTCCTTCCTTTCTCTAGGGCTACAGTGTGTAGGCTCTGCCTGGGTTCTTACCCCAGCTTCATCACACACCGGCTGTGTGACCTGCAATGGTTCTCTCCACCTCTGAGTCTCAGTGCCCTCATCTAAAAAGCAAGGGACGGTCATCCTTACTTGATGATGTTGTACAACTTCCATGAGATTACACATGGAAAACGCTTAGCCTTTTGCCCAGAACATAGTTGGGACTGCCAGTTAAAACACCCAGTTAAATTTGAATTTCAGATAAACCACGAATAACTCTTCACTATAACCGTGCCCCAAATGTGACATCATTGTCATCGTCACTGTCTCCTCTTCCTCTTTTCTCCTCTCCTCCCCTTCTTTTCCTTCTCTTCTTTTTCTTCCTCTTCCTTTTCTTTCCTTTATCCTTTCTTTTTCCTTAATACCTAGTTCTAATCTTAAAAACATATCAGTGGTAACATGATTGCATTCTAAATGTATTGTTTTGGAACAACCATATCCTTAATTAGTGGTACTACCAAAGAGCCAGGCGGATTGTTGACCAAGATATAAGTCTGTCTATAACTCGGAAAAATTTAATACTTAACTTCTCTGAGTTTAGACTTTTTATCTGTAAAATAGAAACACTTAGAAGGCTATCTCACAGGATTGTTGTGAGAATTAAAAAGTCCTCAGGTTAAGTGTCTGGCACATAGCAGGTAAGCAAGAAATGGCCAGTGTCATTATCATTAGTGCTCCAACCTGAAACATTCATTTCCCAGTATAATCTAAAAAAGAAAACGTTCTTAGTTCTGATTCCTAGTTCAAGAATCATTTTAAGATAATGGATTTCACAAAGTTATTTAACAAACTAAATGGCCTAAAGGACATTGCCAAAGATTTCCTGATAGGGGGACATTCCTTCCTTTCCCTTCCCAGCCCCCTGCACTTCTTCAAGCAGTCTCTGAGGCAGTCCCTTTTTTTGCAGTCTTGCTTGGTGACTGAAAATTCAAGCTAACACACCTGTCCATATTGCTTCTGTCTGGTCAGGCCTTAACCAGAAATGGAAACTGTTGTTTCTATTATCACACCACAGCACACTTTAAAAAATCAAAATATCGTAGAGTATCTTTTTATTTTGCCTGCCTTCCTTCATCCTTTCTTAGTTTGCTTCTTCATTAAAGCTCCAGACAATGGCTATGAGGAATATTCAGAAGTGGCAAAGTCATACCTTCTCCACACACAAGCAGCATTCCTCTGCTCTAACCAAGAACAATTAAGTCCAAATCACCCCAAACTCATGGGGACTTAGCATATTCTTAGATACTCCCAAGGATGATGATCTAATGATTCTATAGATCTTGGTTCCAGACTTTAAATACACCTACAGCATCATGATCGTTCTGATATACTGTCAAGATTGCTTGCCCACACCCTGATGAAACACACACACACACAGTTTTTCTCTTGTCCTTTTTCAAACGGAAGAAAAGGAACACTCAAATATTCACTTTAGTGAAAACAATGAGACTTTCTTCCATTCCCAGGATTCTGATTTTTAATCTGAGCATCTCCTGACGAAGAGTGGATCCTTTATGTGCACACATATAGTAAACCATGAAATGGCATCCAGTATGGAGGACCTCACATTCCTATGTTGAATTCTCCTTCCATTAGTCAAAAGATCTACAGCACCCTCCTTTAAGGGAGAAAAAATACTAAAATGTCTCATTTCTTTCCCAGGATACACAAATTAGTATAGATATTCTCTCTGAATAAAAACATGTTTAGATGGATTCAGGACACTCCATTTAAAATACGCATTACCCTCAAATCAAATTTTCACTGCCGTTGAGTGGCAAGGGATGATGCCCTGGGATCAGTAAGCCGCTAAGATTTCTTCTGCTGGAGTGTTTAATTTCATTTTACTTTCCACAAATAAGCATGCTTGGAGCCACTGCTTTTCCTTCCTCTGGAGTAATTGAAAAATTTAATTCACATTAAGCCAGAAAGGATGGTGTTTTTCCCTAAGGTCACTCAAGGCAAACATTTTAAACCTCTAACAGCCCATCAATCAGAGATGCATGTCTTGTCCTTTCCTGATGGGGTGCCTCCTGGGGCCAAACGAAACCTTCTGCCCAACATGCCCCATCTTCTACTCACCACACTCAGCCCCTGGGTGGAAGGTCACCCTGAGAACCTGGCTGGTACATCTCCAGCTTTGATCCCCACTGTGATTCTTAAGGTGCCTACAGTATATGTCCCAGACACCGGCTTTGTTTGGAGATCTATGTGTTTCTAGGCTTCATTTCTGCTTAAAAGATTAATGTGAGTTGAGACCAAAAGCCTCTTTGCTACTGCAATTTGAACTGCAAGCAGCTTACTCGAGAATGAGTATTTCACCAGGGCTAGGTTATGCTTCAACTCTTACCATCCCTTCCCTAAAAACTAATAATATTTTGCACTTATATGATGTCTTTCATCAGCCTCAGGTAATATACAGCACATTGCTAGAACTCAGAGATAAGGCAAATCATTAATTGTTCGTAATGCCTCACATAAGCACTCTCAGATCATCATGCATAAGGATTCAATCAAGCACAATGACATCTGTATATATTTCTCTTTTATTCAGGTATAAAACATGTGCAGTGACTTATAAATGACAAATTTCTCATGAACACAACCAAAAGCATATCACCACCAAGATGACCTGGAACCACAAAGGTGGAAGATATTCTGCTCATGGATCATGGAAGTTTTTATAAGAAAGACCAAGGAGTTTCCAAGGAAAAAGAAAAGAATAACAAAGGATCTAAATATTCTCATTTAGAAAAATATCTAAGACCTAGATTTTCCCCTTCTTTCAGTGTAGCATAGCATTTCTCAGCCACTTCTTGCAAAGATAATACTTTTTTTTTTTAGGGAAAAAAAGCTAATGTAGTAAAATGAAGTGAGATCTTATAAGAAGAGTTCAACCTGATTCAGCTCCTGGATTTTTCCTTTGTTTCGGTTATAGAGTGAGAAGTCACACTTTTACTGTGGTAGTTTTTCTTCTAGGGAGTCATAGTCGCTCTGAATCTTTGTTGGCTTCAAAGTATCAAGAAGCATGCATGAAGCAGGGAAGAGGGAATGGCCATGATCCAGATGATCCACTCTTATTTGCCAGAAAATGGATGAGCAGAGAGAATTCTCAATGAAGCAAACCGCGAGGCTTTATGTCTGCTGCTGGGGAGACGCATGTGGCCACACGGGCTGAGTCAGAGACCGGAAACTACCCAAGTGAGCTGGCCTGCAAGGAGGGTGGAGGAACATTTAGAAAGGATGGGGGTGTGTCTGTGTCTGTGGTCTCCTGTCTCTGGCCTAGGTAGAGAGAAGTTGCAAGCAGAAAGACAATGCTTTACATTCAAACAGTCTTTGCCAAATTTGAGTAGAGAAAGTCAGCTTTGCTAGTTATCCTCTATTTGAGCCCAGATGCATTCTCTGCCCTTCTTAGCTGTGTAAGGTGCATTGCTTCACATGCCACATCAGCCCTGGGGGTCTGTAGCATCCCCAAAACAGTGACAACATAGTACAACCCCCACAGGCCCTCCCGTAGATCACAGGGACCCAAACCCTCCAAACCCCTTCCTGCAGGTTTTCCATAGGGTGTGTTCACAAGGATTTTCCGAAGGCCGCAGTCACCATGCTTTGCCACTCCGGGTGCCCACCATGTCCGGCTGCTCCCACCCTGACTCCCTGGGATCTTCAGCTGCTGCCCCTGCCCCTCCTGGCCTCCCTCCCATCAGCAGCCCTTTCCATTCTGCTCCAGCAGTCACTGGGGAGGGAGCAATTGGTGAGTTTTCCTCCGCCCCAACCCCAGGGGCCTTCATCACTAGACTGTAAATACCACTGCGCTGCATCCTCAGTTTTTCAGGATTTTAGGAGACCCTAAGAACGCAGTCGTCATGTTGGATTTCCTCTTTATCACAGCCCTCATCGGCAACACCCTCCCATCCCCCACCTCTTCAGAGCTCTCCCCTGACCTGGGACTAGGCCTTAAACAGTCCAGAATTAGGACCCTTTTTGTGGCCAGTAACAGAAACCCACTTAATTAATTTGGACACAAATTGAAATTTATCATATTATATGTAATTTTTTATGCATGGTGTCATTGGACCCCAGGGCAGAGACACAGTGGAGCCTTGGGAATGCACCAGGATTTGTTGTTCTGAGTCTTTCCTCTGTGTGCTGTCCAGTAGCCGAGTCGCGCTCTCTTGCTGCAGGTCGGCTTTCTCAGCTTCGCAGGCCCCGCAGCTCCCGCTAAGGCTGGAACCTCTGCGTTTCAGTTCCAAATTCCTGGGAAAGAAGTCCTGACTGGCCCAGCATGGCTTAGGGGCCCAGCCCTGAACTAATCAGCTATGGCCAGTGGTTCAGGGCCACATCCTATAATACAGTTGCTGTGGAAGTCACCAGAGTGGAGAGACAGTTTCCAGAAAAAGCAGAAACTAAGCAAACAAAGAGGCTTCATCCAGGAGGGAAGAACTTCAGCCCCAAAGAGTCTAGTCAGTGTCGCTCCTGTGAGACATCCTCACATCCCACCCTGCTTCCCAATTCTAATAGTGCTTTCCTATGCACCTAGAGGGCAGTTATTCCATAATGGACTCCTACCCTGCTGCCCCATACAGCTGTTTGTGGAAAGGCTGGGCAACACAGCACTTTGGGGTTAGGCCAGGCTGGTTCTGACTTTGGTTCCACCACTTAACAGCTGAGGGTCTTTATTCTATTCTTTGTGAACCTCAGTTTCCTAATCTACTAATGGACACAGTAATACCCATCTCAAAAGGTGGAATTGGGGTAACAGATGCCATGCAGTTAAAATTGTGCCCAGTGCTGGGTAAATTTTAGGTGCCTTGTATTATTGTTGCTGTTGTTAATGTTAACTTTTACAATAAAACTTACAAATGCCCTTTTAAAATAAGCAACCAATCATCAGTTTGATTTCACAACTATATGCCCTATGTCATGTTCCAAAATTATTGAATAGCATATTCTAAAAAAGCAAAAGGCTAAAGAAATTTTTTTAAAACATAAAAAAGAAAATGGTAAATTTAAAGACTTTTTGTGGGTTTTTTTGGTTTGTATTTCCTGATACTTACAGAGAATATAATCTCCTAATAAGAATTATTGTAAGAATAAGATAATAAAAAGTATATAAAGCACTAAGCACTGTGCCTAGACGTAGAACATATTCACAATGTGGTGCTGGTGGTTGTTCTTACTATAACTAGTATGATTATGATTATTAGTCCTAAGGGGAAAGATGCTTAAATATTCATTGGCAAATTTTTTAAGGTGATCCTTTCATTGACTACTGAAAAAAGCCATGGAACTTTCTTTCCTAGTTAAGTTTGAAATTTATGTATATATGTGGGATTAATATTAATCAATATATAAAATGCAAACTAATTTTTTTAAATATTTGGAAAATGGAAAAGGAATCACTGATCAACACAGCAAAGAGAAGAGCAGTTGCCCTGCGAAGCCGGCAGCTTTTTTGGTGGTGTTGGAGGCTGTAGTTCCTGCTAAATTCCACTCTGCTTTCTCACTCAGGCAGCTTTCTAGCTTCTGTTAGAAATAAGTGCATGTCTCCAAGCCCCAAAATATCTAGCTCCCCGATGCACCTGAGCAGCCCATCCTGGGTCTGTGACCCAGGTTCACCATTCATACAAAAGGGAACATAATACGGAGGGAGGAAGGAAGTAACGTTCATTTTAAAAATGTGAGATGCCTCCCTCCACTCTGGGGTAGATCTCCAGGCTGATTTGGAATAAGTTCCAAGGTGATCCACAGGCAAGGGATTCTGGTTCAGGAAAGGAGATACAGGGCAGTGAGGGGAGATGGAAAGGGGAAGTACATAGTGTGGACCCTATTGCAAAAATAATCCCCTCTGCATAGAAGATCCACGAGTTGTCTGCAGACATTACAGTTCTTTGCCAGGGCTTGCAAATGATATCTTCTTTAGACAGGCACCAGGGAAACGCTGCCTCTCTGGTGCTGCTAGATTTGTTCTCTGGGTTAGATATTGATTTTTCTTTCAGTGGCATAGCAAAGCATGAGAGCATGAAGGAGAAAGAGAGCTGGGTTCCCTTCCCCCATCACTGGCTCAGGATGACAAGTCAGAGCAACTATAAGCAACTCCTTATCTTTCACAGGAGATGAGAAATTGAGCTGGGGACTCTCCCACAGTCAGAGACAGCTGTTAGAACGCTGGGGCACTATGACTCTGAGAAATATGCTTTCCCCTCTCTTATCACTGTGTCTCCAGTCACATACAGTCTGTTTAGGGTGTTGATAACCATATTAAAATCACCCAAATACAATTTCAATATTGATGGAAGCAAACTATATTTACATTTGATTTTTCTCTCCCAGCTAAAAAACAACAAAAAACTGTTGTCTTCTTTATTTCTTTAAGTTTCTCAAGAATTCTGCAAATTGTTAAACATATTTATCAAAAGATTTTTTTTTCAAATCAGAGACTCATTCATACAAAGCAAAGCAATTAGGTTTTGGCTGAGCTGGTCCAGTAATTCAGCTTTTCTGATGAGGAGAAATTGCTTCTGTGTAAGAACTAATACCCACCTGGTTTTAAACCTCAGCCGCCGGCAAATATGTCAGAGCAAGAGACATTTCCTGTTTCTTTGACAGATTGTCCCAGGGCTGAAATTTAATCTAATGTGTCAAAAGTGGTAGGTGGGGGGAAAAGACAGAGAAACACTATCTCCACTCAGATTTTTACAGTCCACCTTGTTTGAGAGTAGTGTGGGTATTGGTTGGTACAGATAAGCAATAACAGTAAGCATTGCAAAAGGAAATAATAAAGAGCCTTTATAGACCTCTACATTTTTTTTTATGATAAAACATTCACAACAAAAGTAAGATGTGGAGATCTACATGTAAAAAAATGAATCTAGTAACAGACCTTACACCCTTCACAAAAATTAACTTGACTAGATCATAAACCTAAATGTAAAACACAAAACTATAAAACTCCTAGAAGATGACACAGGAGAGAATCTAGATGACCTTGGGTTTGGTGATGACTGTTTAGATACAACACCAAAGATACCATCCGTCAAAGAAATAAATGATAGGCTGGACTTTATTAAAAGTTAAAACTTCTGCTCTGTGAAAGACACTGTCAAGAGGATGAGAAGACAAGCCACAACCTGAGAGGAAATATTTGCAAAAGACATATATGATAAAGGATTGTCAACCAAAATACACAAAGAACTCTTAAAACTCAACAATGAGAAAACAAACAACTCAATTAACAAATGAGTAAAAGACCTGAACAAACACCTCACCAAAGAAGATATAAGATGATAAATAAGCTTATAAAAAGAGGCTCCACATCATGTCATTAGGAAAACGCATGTTAAACAACAATGAGGTACCATATACACCTATTAGGATGGACAAAATCCAGAACCAAATGCCAACACCAAATGCAGTGAGGATGTGGAGCAACAGGAGCTCTCATTCATTGCCACTGGGAATGGAAAGTGGTACAGCCACTTTGGAAGACAGTGTGGCAGTTTCTTCCAAAACCATCTACTCTTACTGTATGATCCAGCAGTGGCACTCCTTGGTATTTACCCAAATAAGTTGAAAACACAGCCACACAAAACCTGCACAGGGATGTTTACAGCAGTCTTATTCATAATTGCCAAAACCTGGAAACCACCAAGATGTCCTTCAGTAGATGAATGGATAAATAAGCTGTGGTACATCCAGACTATGAAATAGTATTCAGCACTAAAAAGAAATGAGCTATCCAGCCATGAAAAGACATGGAGAAAACTTAAATATGTATTATTGAGTGAAACAGGCCAATCTGAAAAGGCTACATACTGTATGATTCCAACTACATAACATTCTGGAAAAGGCAAAACTATGGAAACAGCAAAAAGATCAGTGGCTGCCAGGGGTTAGGAGACAGAGAGGGAGGGATGAATAGGCAGGGCACAGAGGATATTTTTAGGACAGTGAAACTTCTCTGCATGATACTGTAATGGTGGATACATGTCACTATACATTTGTCCAAACCCATAGAATGTACAACGCCAAGAATGAACCCTAATGTAGACTATGGACTCTGGGTAACCATGACGTGTCCATGTAGGTTCATCAGTCGTAACAGAGGTACCGCCCCAGTGGGGGATGTTGATAATGGAGGAGGTTGTGCCTGTGGGGGGGTGGGGGGGTGTATGGGAACTCTCTGTACCTTTCACTCAATTTTGCTGTGAGCCTAAAACTGCTCTAAAAAAATAAAGTTCTACGTAAAAGGAAAAAAAGTTAAGACGGAGTGGCAATATGATGACGTTCTTTCCCATGACAGTGGGAAAGGAAGACGGGAAAGGAAGTAGAAGACCTAACAATCAGATTTAAAAGCTCAACTTGCTGCTCTCTCAAAGATGCAACAAAGTGCCCATTGCACTAAACCCTTGCCTCTTCTTTGGCCAGCCCTGGTTTCCACCCCACCATCTCACCTGTTTCTTTTCTGTTCTCACCTTCTGTTCCCACCTGTTTACTCTTTGCTTCATCTTCCTGTCTGCACTTGTTTCCCGGTGAGGGGACACATCTGGATTCCAAATCTCTACAACCTTTCTAGTTGGCTGCCCTTTAGGATCTGATTTCTAGACTCTGAACCCTCTGACCACGCTATAAGGAAGAACCTTAGGCATTTCTCTAACACTGAAGCTTCAACGTCAAAACTACTATCCCCGTGACTTATAGCCAGGGAACATTCTTTGCATACACACAAATCACCAGACAGCATTCTGGAAAAAGTAAACAATTTTCAAAAAGAACATCTACATTGTACTTGTCTTTAAATGATTTCCTTAATTAATTCCATTAATTCTTACTGAGGCCCTAAAACACAGTTGCTGATCTTGGGGGAAGGAAGGTTGTCTCTAATGTGGAAGATGGATTTGTCTGCAAATAATTACAGTTCGATGTGCTTAGTTCAACATTGGAGGAATATTCAGAGAAGAATGATTATGAAAAACATAATCAGAATTACACAGCAGCAATAAAGAAAACAAAGGTTTCTAGAAGAGGGAGCATTTAAAAGAAATCTAGAAGGACATGCAGGCATTTGCCAGGCAGATAGAGCAGGGAAAAGACAGTCCAGCTGAAGACACAGCAAAGGTTTGGAAGAAGGAAGATACATGTAGTGCTGGAGGAAGCGCCCTTGTTCCTGAAGCAGGGCACGGGGTGGGGGGCAGGGGATGAGAGGTCGGATTAGGAAAGACCTTTTAGGTCAAGCCAAGGGATTTGGCCATCACTCTGGTGGAGGCCTTTGAAGGATTTCAGCAGGAGGCAAAACTGCACATCTGGATGATTGTTCTGGTGGTAGGAGGAAAGAGGTTCTAGATAGGGAAGCTGCTGGAGGAAGGCACATTAGGAGGCCGTCTCAGAAGGCCAAACAAGGACAAGGCAGCAGCAGGGGAGAGGAGCCAGATGAGAAATATGGAGAAAGGGAGAATCAATAAGATGTTTTCTTGGGGATTGGAAATTAAGGGAAACCAAGGAGCCAAGGATGAGCCACAGTATCTGGCTCAGGTGGCTAACCACATGGCATATTATTCACTGAGATGTGGAATATGGTGGGGCAGAGGAGTGCAGACTTGGAAAAGAGATGGGAGATGCCATCCCTAGCATGAGTAGGTGCTCATTAGATGAATGAACGAAATGCCAAAGGGCAACATCTTGGTGAAATACACTTTTTATCTGTAGTGTGTTATGTCCATATAGCAAGAACAACCCAATTTGAAGAATCAATGGATTCTCAATGCCAGCGACCATTATCTCAGAGCTCAACTTCTCCTTCCTCCCTAGTGACAAAAGCCCCAGCCCCATCCTCCAGCTTGGGCGGGTGGCCACAACCACTGCAGTACACACATTCCCACTTCATGTCTTAGAGCAGTGTGCAGAATGTACCTTCTCTCCTGGTTTCTCATTTTTAATATAGAAACATTAATGCCCATCACCCCTCTCCCCTGCTGCTCATTTTCCATTTGTAGATATTTTGAAAAGATATATTATCCAATACATTGGCCATATCTTGTATTGTAAAAGTAAACATATTAATATAAACCCACCTATGAGATACTGTTCTGTAAGAACAAAACCTTAAATTCCAAATCAAGTTGCTTTGGTGATGCTCATTCTTTCATGCCTTTTTCTTGCTAGTGCATAATCTCAGGTTTTTTCCAAAACAGCTTTATCATATGTGCCACCACAGCCAATACTTCAGGCTGTTGTTGTTATAAATTGATAACAATTATTGTGCACTTGTTACTTGACAAGCACTATGCTACACAGTTACATACATTCTCTCACCAGTCCTTACACCACCCCCATCACAATGTTAAATATCCCCATTTTACAGTTGAGGAAATTAAATCTCTAAACTGTTAATTAAAATGCCTAAGGTCCCATGCCATGTAAATGAAGCAGCCAGGATTTATACCCAGGATGACTAACTGTCCTAGTCATTAGGCTGTACTTCAATCAAGTGGGAAATCACTGACTTTAGAACTGTCCAAAAAGAAGAACTTCACTTCACTGGCTAAAACCTAAAAGCATCTGGTAGGTTTTCCTTTTCCCTGAAGTTGCCTAAACTCTCCCTGCTTAGAAATGCATAGAACATTGAGGCAGAGAGGTAAAAGTTTTCAAAGAGCCCTCAGATGTGCTATGTACCTTTAGACAGTGCAATTTTTACTTTTAAGAAAATAATAAGGATACCTTCATCTAAAACTTCCTCCAGTGGTCAGATTTCTCTGCATGTGTGTGTATGAACAGTGACTACTACTCCCAATTTTTTATCTGCAAAGAGCTGCTATTAAATGTAAGCTGACAGGAGAGGGAAGAAGGCATAATCACCATCTATCTATGCATTTTTTTATCAGCCAAATGGGGCCATCATCAGAGCTGAGATTAATCCTGGCACCCAAAACCTGCAAAGGACAGGTTTTTTTCCTCAGGAGACACCTTAATCAAGACCCTGTCCAATGTCTGATAGAAATCTCCCCTAGAATATTAGAAAACCATTGCATCGTGAAGCCTAGATTTGATCAAATGCAGTGCCCCTCTACTCCCAGTCCCCATCTTGAAAACCGGCATTTGCTTTCTGATTGTCTTCCCTTTCAATTTGTTTTCCTGCCGAAGAGATATCTCCTGTCACCCCCCATCCTGTAGTACCACCTGACTGAATTCCACTCAGGGATGCTGGTGGTCCTGTTCTTCAAGCCTACTTGAGGGGGCCCCTTTGCCTGTTTCATGCCATCCATATCTCTGGGCAACTGAAATGGTGCTGGAAAATGTAGCACCACTTCTTGGGACCTCATTAACACACGCTCCAAGGGACTGGGCCTCAAAGGAGGAGGCATTAAGCATCTAAACCACACGTTCAGACAGCAAAGACTTCAAGAGCATGGCAGACAAGTGATAAAAATCAAATAACTGATATATAAAGCCAGGCAGTAAACAAAGGACCAAGGGAAACTTTTCAAATTATGTTTTCTGCTGACATCACATTTGTTCCCACATAGCAAGGATAGGTCCTGAAGTAGAGAGATGGCAGAGAGTTTGTGTGTCTCCTGGGGTCTCTAGATTCACCTGAACTGAAGCCAGAAATAATATCACAAAACTAATTTAGCTGTCACACCATAGGGCTCCTCAGCCATGAGACAGACCAGATAATTATATGTTGCCTACAATTTCTGACACTCAGCTAGTTTCAGCAAATGACACTTCTAAATATACATTGGTTTGTTGCAGCTACCTGTCTACTTCAGTTTTTCTTCAAGCAAAAGAAATTGAACAAAAAGTTAATTGTGAAGATGGAAAATTCAAGTCATTTTATCAGAACAGTCTAAATTAATTGATGGACCCCCCAAAGTCAAATGACCACAGCAATCAGGGACACAAGATGATCAAACCACAGGTGTGTAAAGTCCACACAGATAAGATGAGCTCAGGGCAGTTGCTTCACCCCTGGGCTCTCCCCTGTAAATGAGGTTGTTGGACTAAAGGTCCTCTGCAGTTATGTCCTACGTGGTTGGTAATTGATGCTCTGGGAGCCACCACCCTGTCCTATCCAATTGTTTGTGTTTCTCTACCACCTATATTAAGGCAGAAAGATTTCCCTGACCTCTTATGTTGTTTTTCCATCGGCTCTCCTGAGTCCTCATGGAAAGATAACCCAATTTTCTCAAGTGTCTTCCAAAATAAATTTTAGTTCACACATCTATTCACACACATTACAGACAATTAACAGTGAAACCAAAGGCTCTCCTTTAGCAGAACAGCTGATGTGGCTAAGATAAGGGTCAGGCTAAACCTTGGAGATGCCAACATCTCTGACCAGGCTGGAAGGGGGTCCTCCCCACTGGGGAATGGATGCCCATCGAAATTTGCTCCAACTTCCACATCAAGCATAAGTCAATTACATAAAACCACAGAGAACAGCCAACAGGATAAATCAACATTTTTCCTGTCCAATGATCTGAGTAGAAAAAAAATGTGTAGTAAAATATGGTTTTAAATTATAGGTGGCCCATAAATAAGTTATATTTACTGACAGCTAATATGCCAAGCACTGTTCTAAGGAATGTCATTCCTTAATTCATCATAGAAACTCTATGAGGAAAGGACTGTTGTTATCCCATTTTGTAGATGGAAAACCTAGGGTACAGAGAAGTTAAAAACACTAGTAACCAGATAGTAAGTGGATGAGGTGGGATTTGAACCCAGACAGATAGGTTTCAGAACCTGTATACTTACCATTACACTACACTGGCTGTTGTGAAGTTTATTACTACGCCCTTAGGAAACATTGACAAGAGCTACAACCTAATGTGGAAAGCTTCCCACAAGTGCATTGGGCAGATCTCTATCAGGTGTATGTATGCTGATGTTGAGTTTTCTGTATATTAATGACTACAGATTTTAATTAGGGGACAAATGATAATGAACACACCTACAGCAAGGAGAGGCAGAATGTCTCTGAGTCTCAGGCTGAAGAACAGGAGTCAGGCTTGGGAGAATAAGGATCTAGGACAGTGGAACCAGCCAAAAGAAGTGGGAAGTCACATAGATCTAGGTTCAAATCCTGGATCATCCATTGACCAGCTATATAAGCTTGCTGTCTTGTTTATATTGCTACATGACACACCACCTAAAACTTAGTATCTTAGTACGGCAACATTTATTTTGCTCATGGATCTTCAATTTAGGCAGGACTTGGCAAGATCAGCTTCCCTCTGCTCCACTAGGCTTGAGCCTGGAGGCTGGCATCTTTGGAAGATTTGGCATTGCCAGGTGTTAGCTGGGAGCTTAGCCACAGCTGTTGCCCAGAACATCTGCATGTGGCCACTCCATGTGGCATGAGCTTCATCATAACATGGTGGCTGGATTTCAATGGTGAGTATCCCTAAAGAGAGAGAGAGAGAGCTAGGCAGAAAATGTTACCTTTTATTGACATAAACTGAGAAGTCATACAGCACCATTTCTACAACATTCTATTTGTAGAAGCAATCGTAAAGACCAACCAAGTTTCAAGGAGAAAGATAACCTACTTCACCTCTGGATGGGAGAGTGTCAAGATTTTGGGTGAGCCTATGCTGCTGGAAATATTGCTGTGGCCATATTTTGAAACCACCATCTACCATCTACAAATTACTTGAGACTTTTGAACCTTGGTTTCTTTGCCTGAAGAACTAGGATAATAAAACTTTATGGAGTTTATATAAAAGGTGGAAATAATGTATGTTATATGCTTACACAGAGTAGGTGCTCAATCAAAATTCTCAGCTCAGAGTTGGGGTCAGATCTGGAGAAAAAGAAGTGATCTATTGTATTCTATCACTCCTCCAGTGGTTGCTGAATTTCTCAGTAACATACCTGTACCTGGGCAAGAAACAAAACTTGTTAGAACTAGAATAAGACTAAAGGCCAAAGTACCCATCCTTAAAGGCTCTTCCTAACTGTCCTTGGGACTTCTCACTAAGACCCCATCTTAGGGAGGCATCAGCTCAGTTCTGAAACTAGGACATTATTGTATTTCTGTTAGGCCTTTTAGATTGGATGTAAACAGCAAGTAACTAAAAATGACAAGTTAAACACTGGGACTTAGAAGGAATCTTGATCTCATTTTCAGGTGTTTACTTATGTGAGGACGGAAGTGCTTTACAAAATCTCTGACAGAAGGACAGGCTTCTGAAGTTATTCCCAGAGCCCAGCATACTCTCTAAATAAGTTCTGAGCCTAGGGTAATTCATAGTGGTTCACAGCAAACCAGATTAAAACGTTTAAAACACAAAAATCTGATGTGACAAACCTAACTCAGATTCACAAATTTCAAATGAGAAAAACCATTGATTTTAAAGACAAGTCCATGATCTTTTGGGGTAACTCCATGAGTTACCTGAAAGGTACAAATGAAATCCAAGCAGACGACGTCTCCTGAACAATCCAGTGGATGCCACAAACCCACTGGAAATCACCTCATTTCTATACCTAAGTTAGTAGTAGGGATTCCTGGGCGGGTCCCTCTGCTGAGCAAGAGTTTCTCACAGATCCCAACTTTCCATTCCCTCTGTTAGTGGAAAGGGGGGAAGCGAAGCAAGACAAATGGGTAAATACGCACTCTGTCTCAAGATAGCATTCATGAGGAGACCTCTACAAAGAATTTCTTCAAAAGAGAGAGATGAAAGGGGGTCTGGTTTTTGCTGGCATTTGAGCTGGCATTTGCAGCATCACCGTATGCCTTCAAGCAGGGCATGAGCAGCTCTTTGATTGCCAAAGAACAGTTGCACCTCTGTCAGAGCGGCCCTCATGACTCGCGCAGCCCAGCAGCAAAGCGAGGGATAAGAGCAGATGTGAGCAGATGTGAGGAGAAGATCACAGCGGAGGGAAACAAGCTTGAAAACAAAACAAAAAAAAGAACACACACAAAAAACACAAAAGGGGGGCATGAGGAAAGGGGAAAAGGGCGAATCATTTGGTAGTCAGCACTGTGGCAGAGCACCTGTTGTCTTTAGAGACAACAGCACATCCAGGAGGGAATGAATTGTTCCTTCTTGATCATGAAACCGGACGACACTGCCCAGAAATATCTCAATGGCAGCGAACACCTTCCTCCTCTGTTGGCTTCATGCAACAGAAACTTGATCTATAATGGAGAGTGTGGAAAACTCATTTACCTATTATTTTTAAAATTAACACTTTCATAGCACTTCCTCCGTGCCAGGTACTCTGCTAAATGCCTTACAAAAATGAAATCATTTAATCCCCTTGGCAATCGAACAGGCAGTTAAGTAAGCTGATGCCCTCGTCTCTTTCAGTGACTCATCATGGTTGTCCTCACCTCCGTCCTTCGCCACCACATTAGCAACTGCTTTTTTCTTTTTTTCATCCTTACTATACATCAGGTGCTTCTCACGTCATCTCGCGTACCTCAGCATTTTTGCCCTTTCAACAACCTTGTGCTGTGGGCACTATTTCGTTTCCATTTTTCAACGAAATATAAATATGATCGTTTTACAATGAGACTTAGAAAGGTAACCTACTTAAGGTGGTAAAATTGAGTGGAAAGTTCAAGAAAAGAAACTTATTCAGTCTGTTCTCAGAGCTGGTGCCTTGAGCTACCATGACTCCCGTGCAAGGCACTAAACAATTCATTGGTAATGCAAGAAGCTCTGGTCTTAAGGAATTTCATCAGAACCATAAAGTTCCTTGCTATCTCCACTCTCTGTTGGGTGAGTTACCAGAGACCTGGCATTGAGCCATAGGATATCAGAGCCTGCCCTCTCCATGCCACTCCATTATATCCACAAAGAAACCGAGGTACACAGTGCTAAATAAAGTCAGTATCAGGATTCCACCCTCATGACTTCAGCCTGCCACCCTCTTTCAAGAAATTCCTGGCCCAGAAAAATGGGTCTATATTAATTTTTGCTGGATGTTTGTATCTTCACTGAATGACGAAGCACAGGACACAGGACTGGAACATGAATTTTGGGCCCACTTTCATTGCTACCAGGATTAGGGACCTTGTTCTGTTCCATTTACTGACTGCTTTGAAAAAAGAATCTTATTCTATTTTCTGTCACTTGGTGAAATGACTTCTGCAAACTCCAGAAATGTACTTAATTTTATTAAAATTAGTTCAGAATTACCAGAAGAGTCTACATGAAAATTCTTGTCAATTATTTTGTTTCCAGATGATAGACAACCACAAAACAAATCCAAAATATATGCTGAAATTTTTTAGTAACAATCCCAAATTTGGCCACGGTCAATTGATTAATTCCTTTGAAAAATGTATTCATTTGTTATTTAAAAAAATAGCACTTACTGTGTACTCTTTATACCCTCCCTATGTAGTGACAAATTGTGAGAGGCGCAGAGGACAAGACAGGTGTCCAATCCCTAAGAAGCTCCCTATATCACAAAAAGGACAGATATGTCTATAAAGGAAATTTCGCAGAGCATCCGTACAGCAAGTTAATCAAAAACCTTTATACTTAGAAACACTAAGAATAGGGATGTGAACAAAGACAGAGTTCAAAGATCTCTTTGTAATTCCATCAGCTGGTTAATGATCAAATGACCATTTACCAAAATGATTTGAAATTGCAGAATCCCCTGATCTGCCTTCAGAATTAATGCTCAGGATAATGAATGCCCAGGTTCTTCAGAGGTTTAATTGCTGAAGGGCCTTACTTTCCAAAAGAGAGGCTAGACAAACTCAGGAAGCGACAAAGAATCTTCATGAGATGGATCTCGAGAGTCCATACAATTCATACTCCATCTTCAGACCTCAAGGAGAGAAACTTGATGACCCTCTCTATTGACAGTTTTGACAACCCTCTGACGGGTCTACAGTAGCAGCTCTTAAAGTGTGTCCCTCCTCCATGGCCTCTGGGGTCCCTTGTGGAAGCTGGACATAAGAACAGCCTGTGTTTATTCTGCATCTGGGACTGAGGTCTTGGTCCCCTCAGGTCTGGAGGATGATCTGACTCTGCAGCTGGAGGCCAAACCAGGGCTAAGGGATCATACTATTTTGGGGGGGTGGGATGAAGTGGGTCCCTAGAGCAGGTGACAGTAGCTGACTCTTAACATTCAGTAATAACTACCATCTAGATAATGTGTACCCATTAACAATGTTCTTTGACATACACTATCATGTGGCTTCCGAAGTAAGGTAGGGATAACAGCTTGTAATGTAGATTAATGTCCCATGTTATCACACCAAGAATGAGATTCAGAGGATTTAAATTACTAAATGGTAGACCTGGGGCTACTGTTACTATTCTATGACTACTCCTAATAATAGTAATCATGGTGATAATAATAAACATGTGTGTTCCAGCCACTTTGCATGGAGTATTTCATCCAATCTTAATAACAGCTCAGCTAGGTAGGAAGTTTCTAATATCCCCATTTTATAGAAAGTGAAACTGGGATTTAGAAAGGTTAAGTAATTTGTCTATGGTCTCGCAGCTAACGTGGTGAAATGGAATTCAAACCTAGGCAATTTGACACCTAAGCTGCTTTATTCATTAGAATTTTTTAAAATAACTACAATTTCTACCAGAAGAGGGATTCAAAATCCTAATAAATTCTTGCTAAGTCTTCCTGATATGCGTTCTAATTCACTTGGACAGTGATAAAAACCACATCTCACCGTGTCTGAAACATTGCACTGGGAGAGTGGACTATAGTACCCTCACCTTGAGCAGCAGGGAGGACCCTCAAAGAATAGAGGACATTGGTAATTTTCTTTCCAAAACACTTTCCTATCTATGATTCATTGAAATTGGAGGTACCTGATGAGATATGAAGAAACTAAATACTTGCTTAAAGTCACAGAGAAGTTAGAGGCAGAGTAGGGTCTTAAACCCAGGTCTCCTGACCCATTTACTCTGCAACACACTGGCCAAGAAGTCAATTCAGTAAGCACTCATGGAAAGGCTGCTACGATCTGCGCCTTATTTCAGTTCCCTAAAACTCACAAGAAGCCTCATTCATTTATTCAAGAAACCCTTACTGAGTACCTGTAAAGTACCAGGCATTGCTAGGAACACTGAAGATACAACAGACAACAAAAGAGTGCTTCTGCTTTCATGAAGCCAAGATGCTAGTGGGGGAAGAGAGACAAAGCATATAAGCAAGAAGGAAATAAATGCTATGTCAGGTGCTGATAAGTGAAGGAGAAAAGCAAAGCAGGGAAATGGGGTCAGGTGGTATGGAGGGTGGGGAGGGGGCTCATTACTTTATGTAGGGTGATGGCCTGAGTACAGGCAGAGACCCAGCAGGAATGAGGAAGCCAACTGTGTGGAAATCTGCAGGAGGGGTATCCCAGGCCGAAGGAAGAGCACGTGCAAAGGCCCAGAGCAGTTTGTGTGCCAGAATTTCCAAGGAACAACAGAAAGACCACTCTGGTAGGAGTGGAACGGGTAAGGGTAATATTCATAGAAGAGGAAGTCAGATAGGTTGGGCCTTATGGGCCCTTGCTAGGACTTTGGCTTTACCCCAGGATGCCAAGGGAGGGTTTTGAACAGAGAAGTGACATGGCCCAACTTACGTTCTAAGTGAAGATTCTACAGAATCCGCAGGTGCCTGGCATTCCACTGCCTCTCTCTCCACTCATCCAAACTCCTCATTTCCCAGAGCACGGACTAGCCTGGATTCCCTAATAAAGTCGAAGCAACAGGACATAGTGGAAAAAGAAATCATTTCTATTTTTAGCTTGAACAATCCTAACTATTAATTATAAAGGCCAACACTGGATAAATATTCTCATCATGGCTTTACTGGGCTTTAGAATTTCTAGATATATCCAATATCATGCTTGCCTCTTTGACACAAAGTCTAGATTACACTCTTATGCCTCGTTTGTCCATTATTTATCTTTAGGTCTTTGTCATGATGAAGTGACCCATCTTGTATTTATAGTCTATCCCTATTAAATTTTATCGCTCATTTATGGCCATTTATACAACTAGTCAAGGTCTTATTCTAAGCTGACCAATTTCTAGAACCTTCTCTGAGACCTCTAGCCTGCAGTCATCCGAGAAGTCAATGAGTGTGGAGAGCTTATAAATCAGCACAAAGTTCACATGGATTTTTTTTTTTAAATCTATGGTGAATAAAAGATGGTCACAAATTTTTTCCTGCTCCTCTCAAAAAAAGGTGGGTCTATTTCTCCTCCTCTTGAATCTGAGCTGGCCCTGTGCCTTGCTTTGACCAACAGGATGTGTAGAATGCTTAGGAGTGATGATCCGGGACTTCTGAGCCCAGGCCTTTAAAGAACTGTTGGCTTCAGCTTTTTCTTTTTTGGACTCAGCTTCCAAGTAGCAAAGAGTCTCAAGCTAGATTGGTGATTGTGAGAGAGGATGCAGAGAGGGATTCTTAGAGGGTGAGAGACCATCTTGGGTGTTCCAGCCCCAGCTGACCTCCCAGCTGAATGCAGCCACCTGAGTGACCTCAGCTACGCCACGTGGCAAAGAACCACCCAGCTGATCCCAGTCAACCCACAGAATTATGAAAAACAACAAATCACTATTGTTGTAAAGCACTAAATTTGGGGGCGGTGGGTTACACAGCAATAGAAAACGGAAATACCATCCTGGACTTGAGTTTTCACAGAAAGAGGACTGGTGGGGAGGAAGGGAGAGAGGAAGGGCTGGCTGGTCAGCAGCAACACTGCAAATGGGCTCTTTATTATTTTTTTTCAAGTGTCACTAAGTCCTTATCAGTAGTTTCCTAACATTGGTCCTCAGACTAATGCTGACTACACAGAATTATCTGAGAAATTTGATTGAAATACATATTTTTGAACCCTCCCCTTGGCAATTTGGACTCAGTAGTTCTCAGATGGGGCCCAGAAATCTGTATTCTTATAAAAGTCTCCAAGCAAATCTAATGAGCGTTCATATTTTAGAATTTTGGCTCTCAACTCTGAGTTACTTGAGGACTGGAGGTAGGTTTATCCACCTACTTTTTGGACTGGTATGGTGTCTGGCATATATGGGTAAGAAACTCATGCTTGAGAAATGGATAAATAAGTGGATTAATGAAGGAATGAATGAATTGGAAAAGAGCAGGGATATTTGTCCCCTAATCTGTTCCGTTTCAGGTCACTCCCACCCATTTTTGCACCCACGGTATCCATGACAACACTAACGTGAGTGTCTCATTCTCCCTTCCTCTTGGTTACTGCTGCTACCCAATTAGGAACCTTGTGGAGGTGGGAAGAGTATGGAGTCAGTGTTGGAGAGGAGGCAGGTGAGAGCCAGAGAGAGAGACTTAAAAGAGATTCAGCATTAGGACAATGCAGGTATGCAAAAGAAAACAAAACAAAGCAACAAGCAAAACAAACAAAAACTTGGCACAGCCCCTTGAGCCTGAGCTATTTGCCTCACCAAAATCAGCCCCTGGAAACTAGAAAACAAACTCATTTCCTCTCCTTGCTTCCCTAGGTGATTCTACTTTTCGGGGGAAGATGTTCAAATTCAAGGGCATTGGCAGTTCAAGGAGCCTGGAGGAAGGAAGGAGTAGAGAAAAGGAGGGGGGACAGTGGGAGCTGGACACTTGGGAAGATGGAAGGGACCACAGGGATAATATCTCGGCCAAGGCGATTTGCTTGCTTTTTGCACCAAATTCTGTTCCTGTCATGCCAAAGAAACTCAGTCTAAGGCCTTCGAGACCTGCATTTTAAAAACCTGAAAACCTGAAAGGCTTCCTCTCCCACTTGGGCTCTCAATCTTTCCTGTATACAAAAGACTGAAAAAAAGTAAAGATCTTGAAAAAACAGTCCCAAACCATTTCCTGCAGCCTAATTCATTCTGATCCTCACCTACTCAAATTACATTGGTGGCTTTGTTCTCTGACTGCTTTACTTACCAGATGACACAGCAAGTTCTCTAGGTACAGGGAGCAAACACACACAGAGGAACCATGAAAAAAAATAAGTCAGGTTGAAACCAACAAATGAACCAAGTTGAAACATATTTTACAGAAATTTAAAACGCCGAGCTAGGAATGTGCCTGCTGTTGCCTACTTCCTACAAGGCTTCAGAATTAAGAAAATCTACTCAAAACTTTGATATCAAGTATCAAAATTTGCATTTTACTACACAAGTCATACGTGTTTATGGTAGAAAAATAAGAATATAAGGGTTAATAAAAAAGAGAAATAACTTCCATAATCTCATCTAAAAATACCTATTGTTAGTATTTTAGAATATATCCACCCAGATTATTATATCTATAGCTATATTTACAAAAATATGACACTATACATACCTGTCTTCACTCACTTAAAAAATCTAAACAACTTTCTAGGTTAATTTAGATATGCATTATCATCATTAATGACAGTATAGTGTGGTAGTTGAAATACGTATATTCTTTTTTTTAAACAAAATTTTGTCACAGCACCAGAAGAAACACACACACACACACACACACACACACACACAAACATGCCCACATAAGCACATTTTCTTAAGATGGATTTCTATCAATAGTATTACTGGGTCAAATCTTTTGACGGATATTGCCAAATAACTCTTTGGAAAATTTTTACTACTCAACATTCTCACTAGCTATGTGGCCATTTCCCCACACTCCTGGCATTCCAGGACAGTATCCTTTCTTGCTCTTTGCTTAAGGGTCAGAGGAAAAATGTTTGCTCATTATTTGAATTTTTTTTTCCCCTCACTGATAAGACTGTGAAGTTGAAGCTCTTCCTACTTATTTATTGGTCATTATTATTCTTCTTTACCTTCTGAATTTTTTATTGGGGTATTCATATATTCAATATTGATTTATAACAGACCTTTTTAAAGTAAGGATAGTAACCTTTTGCCATTGATAATATAATTACTTTTTTCTGGGTTGTCACCATCTTCTACATTTGTTTATAGCATAGCAGGTTTGAACAGGATGGGTTCAAATCTTAGCTTTTCCATGTTCTTGTTTTACAAACTTAGGTAAATTACTTGACTTTTCTAGTCCTCAGTTTCCTCATCTATAAAATAGGGATCATAATAGTACCTTAATTATAGGGTTAGAGATCAAGTCATACCATGTCCTGATCAGAGTCTCTGGTATGTAATAAGCTCTCAAATGATGCTAGATTCATGAATAATAGTAGGTTTATTGCTATTCTGAAATGTCAACCTCATTTGGAGTTAATTTTTTTTTCTTTCATAAATTCTCCCTTTGAGGTCTTGGTTAGAAAGTCCTTCTCCGCCCCCATTATTACATTTTTTTCTAGCATTATTAATTTTTCTTTTTTACATTTAGATTTTTAATCCATCTGAAATCAACTTTAGTGTTAAGTTATAAGTTAGAGAATCAAACTCATTCTCATCCCAATACCATTTATTGAATAATCATTCATTCCCTACTAGATTGAGATGACATGTATTGTGAATTAATCTCTTATAAATGCAAAAGTCCAGTTCTGGTTTTGCATTTCTACTCATTGATCTCTCTGTCTGCCTTGAGGCCAATAATTTAGTCTTTTAATGATTGTAGGTAGCTTCATAGTATATTACAATATCTTAACAGCAAGACTTCTCACATTACCCTTCTTTGGTAAAATTACATGAAGTATGCCATCATGCTTATCATTTCAGATGAACTGGACAGACGGAAATTTTGTCCAATTTCCTCCATGTGGTGGATGCTGTGATGGCCCACTCGGATCCTCCTTCAGGAATGAAGACTTATTCCCCAGCTACTGGGAGCGCTTCTGGAAGACGGTCCTCAGCAATGAGCCCTCAGCTGAAGAAAATCACTTCACCTTGCTCAGGTCCCCTTCCAGAAATAGCCCGTATTTGATGACAGATGATGGGGGTTAAGGCCAGCCCTTAGTCCCTACTGGGTGTAACTATCCAGGTCAAAGCTAGTGTCAGTGCTCCCTGTGGGGACAGGGAAAGACCTCTTTGGGACTACTTTGCAGACTACCTTCCCCCTCTGCCCAGCCCTGCCTCTCCCTGCCCCCAACTCCTTCACAGTCCAGGATCACTCCCAGATAAACACCCTAAAATCTAACCTCAGGTTCAATCAGCTTCCTGGAAAGCCTGACCTGCAACATGCCCCTCTAAAAAGTAAAATCGTTAGTGTTTGGATGAAAATTCCTTTACATCTAATGATTAATTTGGCAAGAATGAACATTTTACAGTAAACATGATCTTCTTATTGTATATTTTTCCATTTGTTTCCATTTTTCTTATATTCTCAAAAATAGCTTGAGGTTTTTTTCACATAGGATCTGGAGTTTCTTTTTAAGTTTATCCCTAAGTATTTTGCTTTTGCCATTGATATTATTAGTGAGATCTAGTATTTTTTCCTCCTTATGGTGAAAAATAAATTTACCATCCCAGACTGTTTTGTAGAAGGTACATTTATTTTGTGTGGTTCCAAAGGCCAGAACAGGGATAATGGAAACAAATTACACAGATACATTTTAGTTCACTATGTGCACAACATTTATAAAAGCTAGGGTGTTCTACTTATTCCATCTTCAAAGAAGGTGTGGAAAAGACTGTCTTTAGGGATTGAGAGTCCCATGACCCTGAAAGCACACAAGAAGGAACTAAATAATTCTTTCAGGCATGTGATAGACTAGACTCATGTATATACTTGGACTAGATAATCTTCAAGGTTCCCAGATTCAGCAGCCAGTATGCGTAATGATGGCTGACTGTGTGTGTTCTCCATATTTCCCTTCCTGTCCCACTGAACAGATCCTTGTAAACCACCCTTCCTAGTCTTCTGATTCCAGATTATGCCTTTATCTGAGGCACTGCTAAAGCAAGAAAAATATGTTAAAAAGTTCTTACCCCAAAATTAATACACACAAATCCATAGCCTTCATATATGCTAATAACAATCAAGCCGAGAAACAAACTAAAGATGTAATACCTTTCGCAATAGCAACAAAGAAAATTAAATATTTAGGAACATATCTAACTAAGGAGGTCAAAGACCTATATAGAGAGAATTATGAAACACTGAAAAAAGAAATTGCAGAGGATGTAAACAGATGGAAAACCCTACCATGCTCTTGGATAGGCAGAGTCAACATAGTAAAAATGGCTTTGCTACCTAAAGTGATTTACAGAATCAATGCAGTCCCTATCAAAATAGCAACATCATTTTTTGCTGATCTAGAAAAAATAATTCTACGCTTCGTGTGGAACCAGAGAAGACCCCGTCTAGCCAAAGCAATCTTAAGCAAAAAGAACAAATTGGGAGGCATCTATCTACCAGACTTCAAACTATACTACAAGGCTATAGTAACCAAAACTGCATGGTATTGGCACAAGAACAGAGACATAGACCAATGGAACAGGACCGAGAACCCAAATATAAAACCAACCTCATACAGTCACCTGATCTTTGACAAATTCCAGAAAAACGTACACTGGGGAAAAGACTCCCTATTCAACAAATGGTGCTGGGAAAACTGGATGGCCATATGTAGAAGACTGAAACTGGACCCACACCTCTCACCTCTCACAAAAAATCAACTCACAATGGATAACAGATCTAAACCTAAGACATGAAACTAAGAATTCTCGAAGAAAACGTTGGAAAAACTCTTATGGACATTGGCCTAGGCAAAGAATTTATGAAGAAGACCCCCAAAGCAATCACAGCAGCAACAAAAATAAATACATGGGACCTGATCAAATTAAAAAGCTTCTGCACAGCCAAGGAAACTATCACTAGAGTGAACAGACAACCTACAGAATGGGAGAAAATATTTGCATGCTACATATCTGATAAAGGGCTGATAACCAGAATCTATACAGAACTTAGGAAAATCAACAAGAAAAAATCAAACAACCCTATTAAAAAATGGGCAAAGGACATGAACAAAAACTTTTCAAAAGAAGACAGAATAATGGTCAGCAAACATATAAAAAATTGCTCAACTTCTCTAATCATCAGGGAAATGCAAATCAAAACCACAATGAGATACCACTTAACTCTAGTGAGATTGGCCCATATCAAAAAGTCCCCAAACAACAAATGTTGGCGGGGATGTGGACAGATAGGAACACTCATACACTGCTGGTGGGACTGCAAATTAGTACAACCTCTATAGAAAGTGATACGGAGATACCTCAAAGAATTAAAAGTAGAACTACCATTTGACCCAGCAATCCCACTACTGGGTATTTACCCAAAGGAAAAAAAGACATTCTATAACAAATACATCTGCTCACGAATGTTTATAGCCGCACAATTCACAATCGCAAAGTTGTGGAAACAACCCAGGTGTCCATCAATACACGAGTGGATTAATAAAATGTGGTATATGTATACCATGGAGTATTACTCAGCAATAAGGAACAACAGTGAATTAACACATCTGGTATTATCCTGGTTGGAGCTAGAACCCATTCTTCGAAGCGAAGTGTCACAGGAATGGAAAAACAAGCACCACTGGTACTCACCATCAAATTGGTACTAACTGATCAACACTTGTATCACACATGGCAATAATATTCATCAGGGAGCGGGCGGGGGGAGGGGGTGGAGGGGATGGGAAAACTCTCACTGAATGGATGCGGGGAGCACAGTTTGGGGGATGACCACAATTGTAGCTCTGATATGGGCAATATATATAGCCAAAGTGTTGTACCCCCATAATATTCTGAAATGAATAAATAAATTTTTAAAAAAAGTTCTTACCTAAGAAACATATGTTAAGTAGGGGAGTAGGATTGATTCAAGAAATCTGTGACTACTTGAAATGTGAATTAAGCTTTACCACTAGCTACCACGAGCTGGAGTGAACTCATAAAACAAGAACCTGAGAAATACAGCCCACAGGAAACAGGAACTGAAGAATCCACCTATAATTTAGAGCAGGAATTGGCAAATGGAAGCCCAAAGACCCAAGCCAAACTATCATCTGTTTTTTAAATAAAATTTTATTGGGACACAACTACACTTATTCATTTATATATTATCTATACCTGCTTTTGTGTTGCAGGCAAAGTAGAATAGTTGTGAGAGAAACCACATGACCTGAAAAGCCTGATATATTTACTGTCTGGCCCTTTACAAAAAAAGTTTCCCAACTCCTAGCTTAGAGGCAAAGTGACAAGAATAACCTAGTAGTTAAGACATGAACTTTGGAGTTGGATTAAGCTTTGAATTTTGATTCCATTATTTAGTTGTCTTACGACCTTAAACAATAAATCTATCATTTTCAACCCCCAATTTCCTCCTCTGTTAACTGATGTAACTGGTGATAACCACAGTGTTTTGACTGCTTTTATAGGACAGCATTTGGCATAATGCTTAGCATGTAAAATAATAAATATCATTATATTTTAAATGAGTTTCTGGTAGATAACACGTGGTGGTTGTTGCGTTGTTTCGAAATCTGACAATGCCAGTCTTTTAATTGGTGTTTGTAGACCTTGAAAACACTAATCAAAAGAAAGCTGTGAGAATAAGAAAAAGAAAACTGGAGTTGCCATTAATATCAAGCAAAGCAGACTTTAGGTCAAGGAAAATGCCAAGGTAAATAGAGACATTACATGTTGCTAAAAGGGTCTATTCACCAAGAAGACATAATAGTCCTAAGTTAGGATTGCCAGATAAAATAAAAATATTACCTGAAACATAATTATACTAAAAATATTGTTAATCTAAAATTCAAATTTAACTGGGCATCTTGGTTGGTTTTTGTTTTGTTTTGGTTTTGGTTTTGCTAAATCTAACAACCTTATCCTAAGAGGGTATTCATCTAACAACAGAGCTTTAAAATACATGAAACAAAATGGAATATTAGTAAAAGGAGAAATGGGCAAATCCACAATTATATGATAGTTGGAAACTTCATACTCTTGTCTCAGTAATTATAGAACAAATAGACCAAAAATTAGCAAGAATATAGAACTGAACACCTTCAACCAACTTGACATAATTGACATTTATAGAACACTCTACCCAACAACAACAGGATACATATTGCTTTTAAGTCCATGTGAAAGTTTCTCAAAAATAGATCATATCCTGAGTCATCAAACAAACCTCAACAAATTTAAAAGATCAAAATTGTGCAGAGTATGTTCTCTGATGCTAATGGAAATAAAACAGAAATCAGTAACAGAAAGAAAATTAGAAAGTCTGCAAATACTTGATTAATAAACAACATACTTCTAATTAATCCATGAGTCAAAGAGGAAGTCTCAGGGAATATTAGAAAATATTTTGAACTGACCAAAAATTAAAATGCAATATACCAAAAAAAGTCTCACAAATCAAATATCTAAGATTCCACTTTAAAAAAGTAAAAAGAGAAGAGTGAATAAACTCAAGGCAAGCAGAAAGAAGGAAATACTAGAGATAAGAGGGGAAATTAATAAAATTAAAAAGAAAATATAAGAAAAAATCAAAGAAACTAATAAATAAAACTGATAAATCTCTAGACAGACAAAGAAAAAAGAAAGAAGGTACTAATTACCAATACCAAGAATGAAAGAAGGAATATATCTTCACATTCCCATAGCTATTAAAAAAATAAGGAAAGACTACTAACAACTCTATGTACACAAATTTGAAAATTTGGATTAAATGGACCAAATCCTTGAAAGATACCAACTACCAAAATTCACCTAAGATGAAAAAGGATAACCCAAAGAATTCCATAACTATTAAAGAAGTTAAATTAATTTACAAAAGTAAATCTCCAAGTGCAGATAGTTTCACTAGGAAACTTACCAAACATTTAAAAAAGAAATTATGCAAATTCTACATGACCTCTAACAGAAAAGGAAAGAATACTTTCCAATTCATTTTACGAATTCAGCCAAAACCAAAACCAAAGATGCCAAATACTAAAGATAGTGAAAGAAAACTATAGACTAATCTCCCTCATAAATATAGATACAAAAATTCTCAACAAAACTTTAATAAATTAAAGTCAAAATGTAATAATAGTGACCAGGTTGGATTTATTCTACGAATGCAAGGCTAGTTCAGTATTCTAAAATTAGTCCACCGTATTAACAAAGAAGTAAAACCACATGATCATATCAACTGATGCAGAAAAGCTTTTAAGAAGAAACAGACTATCTCTATTCACAGATGACATGATTGTCACATAGAAAGTCCCATGGTAGTGATTAAAAAAAAAAAAAAACTCCTAGAACTAATAAATGAATACAGCAAAGTCTCAGTATACAAGGTCACACAAAAAAATCAATTGTAGTCCTATATATAGGCAATGAACAATCATTGAAAATGGAAATTTCTAAAAATACCATTTGTAATAATTTCTTCTAAAAATAAAATATTTAAGTATAAATATAATAAAACATTTGCAAGCTATGTAAGCTAAAAACAACAAATGCTAATGAGAGAAATTTTAAAAGAATGGAGAGACATACCATTTATATATATAGAAGATTCAAGCTGTTCTGTTGATTTAATACAATTGCGATAAAATCCCAGGATTTTTGTTATAGAAAAGATGCTTCTAAAATACATATGGAAAGGCAAAGGAACTAGAATAGCCAAAACAATTCAGAAGAAAAAAAGAGAAAATTTGGATAAATCACACTACCCAATTATAACTGACTGCAAATCTACAGTCATCAGGACCATTTGGCAATGGTAGGAGATAGACATATAGATAACTGAACAGAATAGACAATCCAGAAATGTGGCCAGTTGATTTTTGAGAAAGGTGCAAAGGTAATTCAATGGTGAAAGGTTGGTCTTTACAACAATTGGTACTGGAACAATTGGACAGCCCCATGCAAAAACTTGAATTTTGACCTATCCCTCACACCTTATACAAAAATAACTCAAAATGGATCACAGATGTAAATGTAAAACCATAAATCATTTAGAAGAAAACATAGGAGAAAAATCTCTAGGCAAAAAATTCATGGATATGACTCCAAAAGCATGATCCATTTTTTAAAAAATAGATAAATTGGGCTTCATCAAAAATTTTACAGTTTATTCTGCAAAAGACACTAAAATAATGAAAAGACAAGCTACAGACTGGAGAAAATGTTTTTAAACATACAACCAACAAAGGACTTGTGTCCAGAATGTTTAAAGAACTCTTAAAACTCAACAGTAGGAATATAAACAACAAAATTTAAAATGGACAAAACAACTGAACTGACACTTCAACAAAAGGAATATGTGGATGACAAATAAGCACATGAAAATATGTTCAGCATCACTAAGGAAATGCAAATTGAAACCATGTGAAATACTATTACACATTTATTAAAATGGTTTGAAAAATACTGACAGTGCCAAGTGCTGGAAAAGATTCACAGCAACTGGAACTCTGACATATTACTAGTGGGAATGTAAAATGATATACCTACTCTGGGAAACAATCTGTTGTTTCTTATACAGTTTAACATATTTATCGTATGACCTGGAAATACCACTCCAATGTATTTGGCCTAGACAGATGAAAATTATGATCACACAAAAACCTATGTACATGAATGTTTGTAGCAGCTCCATTCATGGAATCAACCCAAATGCCCTTCAGCGGGCCAATGGGTAAAGAAACTGTGGTACGTCCATATCATAGGATACTACTGAGCAATAAAAGGGCATGAGCTATTGAAATGCACAACTTAGATGACTCTCAAAGGCATTATGCTGAGTAAAAGAAACCAGTCTCAAAAGTATATACTGTATTGTTCCATTTATATGACATTCAGGAAAAGGCAAAACCGTAGGGATGGAGAATAGTTTTTTGGTTGCCAAGGTTTAGAGGTGGAGGAAGTGATAGTAAGTGGGAGTTTTATGGGGTGATGAAACTTGTCTGTGTACTGATTGTGATGGTAGCTATATGAATCTATACATTTACTAGGTGTTTATTTTAAAAAATAAAATTAACTTTTTTAATATATTCAATTTTTTCAGGAACTATTTAAGTGCCTTCTCCCTTGGAGACACTAATTTGGATCCCAGCCCTTAAAGTGCTGAAAAAGAATGGACAAAAGACAAGAAAATAAATAATCCCAATACACTGTGTTTGTTTGTATGAGCAAGATGCTGTAAGAATATGTGGCAGAGGAACCTAACTCTACCTTGAGCGTGGGTTGGGCAGAGAATGCACCCTGGAGAGGTAACTGGAAAATTGAATAGGAGTCTCCTAGTTTGGAGAAGCAAGTGGGTAATACGTATTAGAAGGTGTTCAAAACAAAGAAAGCAAGATGAGGAAACTGAGGTTTGGAGAAGCTGGGAAGCTTGCCCACATTTCTGTAAATCTGAAACTAAACTAAAATTAAAAGTTTATTTAAACAAACAAACAAACAAACAAAAATGAAGGAAGATTCAGAGGAAGGAACCAAAAGCCTTAAGACTTATTCCCAGGCCTCAATCCTTAGTGAAAGAATAGCTGACATTTGCCCCGCTGGATTTCAGAATTGCTGTTTCTGAAATACCAGTGGTTTCTTTGTGTTTCCAACTTTCCCCCTTTTTGAACAGGAATGTCTTTAGCAGTTATGCTATGTCTGTCCCACCATTGTACGTTGGGCGTGGACAGCAGGTGGTAACTTGCTTCTGTAGTTTCACAGGTGAAGAGGAACTGTAGTTGGGCTGTATTTAAGGAACAACACCTGAGGAGCCGCAGCTTCTCCTAAACCTGATTTAGATAACAAGAGTCTGGATTTCAAACTGATGCTTTAATGAGATGAAACTTGGGGGAGGCAGGAGTTGAGCAAGAATGAATGTGTATGGCATGTGTGAATGATGTGAATCATTAGAGACCAGAGGGCAGACTATGTAGTCAACCTCTGAGATAGCCCCTGGGGAACCCACATTCTGTTATTCATACCCTTGTGTAGTCCTCTCCTACATTGTACCAGTGTTGATCTGTATGGCTAATACTATACAGAAAAGATAGTATGCCACCTCCAATATCAGGTTATAAAAGCTGTAGCTTCCATCTTGAGCATACTCTTGCTCACTCTGGAGGAAGCCAGTTGCTCTTCTGTGTGAGCAGCCTGTGGAGGGGCCAACATGATAAGGAATTGAAGCCTCTAGCAAATGGCCACGTTCATGATCTTGGAAGTGGACCCTCCAACCCAATCAAGTCTCAAGATGACTGCATCCCCAGCTGACATCCTCATTGCAGCATTGTGAGAGTTTCTGAGTCGTCATAACCCAACTAACCCACTTCCGGTTTCCTGGCCCATTGAAACTGTGAAATAATAAATGTTTGTTGTTTCATGCTGCTAAGTTTGGGGCCATTTGTTACCCAGAAATAGATAACTAAAACATTCACCCTCTACTACAGTTCAAAGTCAACCCCCTGCAAGCACCTCTGAAACTAAGGTGAGCAGCTAAGTGCAAGGAAGCTGAGTCAATAACACATTAGCTGGGAGCAAATGAGGAGGCTGGTAAGGATAAACTTAAAGCAAGAATTCCAGGAAATTGTGGATAAGGATCAATCTGCCTGAAGAATCATAACACACACCTTGTTATAAATCAGTTGCCAGAGATTCCAAACTGTTTTCCAGAGCAAAAGAGTCATGTAGAGGGTATCAGGTAGTTAAATGTAAATAAATGGATACCTGTCCAGTTCTCAAGCTCTAGGCTAATTTAAGACAGTGATAAATTTTTGAAAATGGGACCTTCATCACTGTCAGAGAGAGAATAGAATTCAATTCAATCCAACAAATTCAATTCAGTCCAAGTTAGTGGTCACCATTTCTGCTGCAGAGGAACGGCCTGATGCTCTAAGACAGAAACTGAATCATCAGTGGTCTTGCTATAGAGCATTTAATCACCCCACTGGGCTGCCCCTTACATTGATAATAAAAGTTAGCACCTGGGCACCTATGCTAGATCATTACAGTTGGGATTAAAAAGATGAAAGTAGGACAAAAAGAGAATACACAGTGGGGGAAGCCAGAACTCAGAGGAGGACCTAAAAAAAGAGAAAGTCAGAAAGATTCCCCCTGTGAAGGTATAGTGCCAGGAAAAATGTCAAGATCCTTCAGATAGTGATTGGAGTTGACTCTAGTGCCTCCAAAAGACAAAAGTAATAGTCATCATTACCATCATCATCATCATCATCACAAATGTTACTTACTTCACCTATGTGCCAGGCATTCTTCTAAACGGTCTTTCTGTATTAATTTATTTAATCCTCACAATAATCCTATGAGATAACTAATCATTTTCTTCATTTAAAAATCGCTGAAGCATAAAGACTAAGTAAATTTCCCAAAGTCACAAAGCTGCTAAACAGCAGTGCTAGGATTCAAATCTGGCTTTCTAACCCCACAGCTAATGCTGTAGTGTCCCTCGGGGAGTCAGTGTGGACCACTGGCCTGTGTCCTTGACTACTTGTCCATCAGAGTCTGAGCTTACATTTTCACCAGAGAAAGCCAAAAGTGCTCAGCAGTCCTGGGTTAGAAATGGGTGAAGTCCTATCTAAAAACGCATCTGAGGTCAGCCATGCATGGCTGATGGCCACAGTACTCCCCTGTCCCGCTGGCATCTGAAGTTTGCCCTGCTCCATCCAAGGAGGTCAATTAAAAAGAAATCTCTCAGAGTGCACACTTTTCTCAGGCCTCTCTGGGAGACCTGCCATGTGAACCCCGTCCAGAGAGCCAGGCTTGCCAAGATGCTCCAGACCATAGCTTTCAGACTGCAGTACTTAAAAATTCAACAATCTTTACTTTTTAAACTCTATCCTATGTTAGATATCTTGAACGAATAATGTTTTAATAATACATATAAGACAACTGGTAATAAAGCAAAATTTATACTTATATGTATAAACTGGTATTAAGAGAAAGCTGAAATATTGTTACTACTAATAATAAAATAAGTAAAACACAGAATAGTTAAGCTGGAAATACAACAACATATTTTTTTCTTGTTCCTTTGGTTTTTTGTTTAGGTGATAGCAAAAAAATTTTTTTTAATTCTCTTATGTTGGTTATACGTATGTTCTAGTGACCTTAAGGAAATTGAAAATTGTGACTCTTTTGTAATCCCCTCCTCAGTGTTCTAGGAATACCCTTGAGTACATCTTTACCTCCGTATTTTCACATAAGCCATGGGCTTGTCTCTTGTGTCATTCCGCCTCTCAGATCAGGGGAGGGTAAATATTTTGGGCTTTGTGGTTCACACAGTCTCTGTCCCAAGTACTTGACTCTGCCATTGTAGCTTGAATGCAGCCACAGACAATAATACATAAATGCATGAGCTTGGTTGTGTTCCCATAATACTTTATTGACAAACATTGAAATCCGAATTTCATATACTTTTCATATGTCAGGAAATAATATTCTTTTGAGTTTTTTCTCAACTATTTAAAAATATAAAAGCCATTCTTACCTCACAGTCCATACGAAAACATAAAGTACATTGGATGTGTCCCATGGGCCACACTTTGCTGACCCTTGCCTTAGACTCTAAGCTGCTTACAGGCAAGGAAAGGGTCTTATTCATCCTGGTATCTTCAGTGCTGAATGCAGTGTCTGTGTCAGAGTGGGAGTTCAATAGCCGTATCTTGAATGGTAGAATAAATGTAAGTTATAATTCTCCTTTGTGAAGATCTGGGTATAGATCATTTAGTTCTTTGCCAATTTAATTTTATCTTTGATACAAATTCCCATGTTTCTAATTACTGCACCCTAACTTCAACGTATAGAAACTTCATTTCTACGTATAGGACTCATACAAAAATTGTGTCTTGCCTTTGTAATTGGCTCCTGGCTTGTCTTCCTGTTTATTTCCATAGAATACTAGCCACTCTACCTTGAACTTAGCATCATTCAGTTTGGGCATGGTGGCTATATTCCTAAGGCCACCTGCCCAGATTTCCTTAGAGAATCTTGATTTCAAAGATGCATGCATGTGTAACAGGATATTTTAGCCTGGTGGGTTCAGGTCTCAGGGGCCCACAATGAGCAGAGGGAGGTGCCTCCACTCCCCTTCCATGATCTGATGTCCTTAGATTTATGTGGGGCTGAGAAGATCAGATACAGACATGTCAGCTGCAGACAGGATGGCAGGAAGAGGCAACGGAGCGTGAGAAAGAGAATTGAAGGGACTAACTAGCTAAACATGGTGACAATGGGGCCTAGGCAATGTGCACTCTGTGTGTTGGAAAAGGAGCACATTCATAGGAATGATGTAGATCGCCAGCCCCAGGGCATATGGTGCCGTTCCAGGGGCACCAACATCATAGCCAGACAGATTTCCAGCTCCAGCAGCATCGAGGCTGCAGACATGGGGCCAGCCATGGAAATGGGAGCAATATTTCCGCTCAGAACAGCTACTGTGTACACTGAGGCTCAACTCTACAGACCTCTAGCTTGGCTGGCAGAGCAACAGGCCATGGCCAAGGTTGATCGGCAGACTCCTGGGAGATGTGTGGGCACTCCCAGCAATACTTGGGGTCAGAGTCTCAGTGACACCTCATCTCCCCAGTAGCTATGATCACCAGTGTATGTGACTGTAAATTGACAGCATGTCAACCATAGCACATGCCTGGTGTGCAGGAGCCACTCCATCAACATCTGCTGGCAGAATGATTGAATTCCCTCTCTGTGCAGGTGTTTTGTCTGTTTAGTCTATATTGTATCCACCACTAAAACCGTGCCTGGCATAACAATGGCACTCAATAATCATTTGCCGAATGAATGAAAGTTGAATTTGTGCTTTTTGAGTTCATTTTATTGTTTTCTACGGATATGATTTATTGAGAATACTTTTTAAAGATGTAAGTAAATTAACAAATCAGGGGAAAGCCCTTTGTCTTATTTTCTGATTTATGTTTCAAAACATGTGATCACTCTTCCTAATGTTATCCCTATGATCCACTTTCCTTTGAACCTGCAGCTACCATCATCCCCTTGTACAGGAGCTTATAAATTAGAAGAGCCCACCATGGATAACAGTGCTGACGATGTTTGAATATCCATTTAATAGCAACTAGTGCTGGCGTTTTCTTAATGTGGTTTCTCTTGTAATTCTGACAGAGTTATGAATGCTCCAGTAACTTTCAGCTAAATCATCGCAGAGTTTCAATTTCCATCTTTAAGACCCGCAGATAGATTCGTAACCATATTATGCTAATAAATAAATGCATTTCAGGTGGATGGTGGAAAATGATTTAAACGAACGTACAAGATAATAATGCAGGTCCTTAAGCTTGAGCCAGCCCTCATTCACTTATTTCCCCTTCGGTGATCAAAGGCATATTAGCCAATTAAAAATAAAATTGGTAAATGGTGCTGACATGATTTTATTCTAGCTGTTTACTCTAGAAAGGAGAACATTTCCGGTGAGTCAGGGTTCTCCAGGCAAACTACTGCCATCGCAAGCACTGAGGAGAGTGGCAGGAATACGTGGGCAGCTGTGTTTCCAGCCAAAGAAAGAGAAAAGGGACTCTCTCTGCAGCTGTTGTTTAGGGAGCTGACTTTATATGTATGGCCCTGTCTAGTCTATGTCTTAAGATCCCCATATGATAAACAAAAAACAAAAAAGGAACTCTGACCCTCCTGGGATGCCTTTAAGTTCTTGAGAAATTCTTAGATGTGTATTATTTACTGGGCTGTCTTCCATATATTTTAGGGAAATTTGCTTTAAAATGTACTTTTTTTATTTCACAATATTTCAGTATTTTAGAGCTTTCAGAGTTTCAAATGTTCAACTGGATCAGTTCAAAGTTTTCTATTTTTAAGAGGAAAAAAACCCTAAAAAACAAAGAAACAACAAAGTCTGTTATGCACGACAAAATATATCACATGGATGACTTTCTTTGGAGATCTCTAATTTCCGGCCTCAGAGTCTCTCAGGAAAGCTGTAGATAGGGTTTCAGAATACACTGTGCTTAAGAAATGAATTTGTAGTCTCTGTCCAGTAAATTACATAACTCCTTTTGTTCCAAGTGCAGTTTACTTAGAGGGACTCACTATACCCTCCAGTATCCTTGCACTGAATCCTGTCCAACCCTGCTCTACTGCTTAAAGGACTACCAGCCTATCAACAAAGACGTATTGAGCATCCAGGGGCATCTAGCTGCTGTCCTTGTGCTGGCAGAGAATGCATCTTCAGTGTCGTGGGCTGAATAGTGGTCCCCCCCCCAAAAAAGATGTATCTATGTTCTAATCCCTGGAACCTGTGAAAGTGACCTTATTTGGAAAAAGGGTCTTTGCAGATGGAATTAAGCTAAGGATATCAGGGAACATCTTGAAGTTAGGGTGGGCCCTAAATCCAATGACATGTGTGTATCCTTATATGGGAAAGGCAAAGGGAGATTTCAGGCAGAGACACACAGAGAAGACAGCCACGTAAACATGGAAGCAGAGATTAGAGCCATGCAGCCTTAAGCCAAGGAACGCATGGAGCCACCAGGAGCTGGAAGACGCAAGGAAGGATTCTCCACTACAGACTGCAGAGGGAATGTGGCCCTGGAAACACCTTGATTTTGGACTTTGGTCTCCAAAACTATCAGAAAATACATTTCTGTTGTTTTTAAATCACCCAGTTTGTACTATTTTGTTATGTCAGCCTTAGGAAACTAAAGCAATCAGGTACCACATTTAACACCTCATGCTTAGAGACATGTCTAGGATTTGATTTCCAATGGATTTATTAGAATCCTTTTTGTTTTGACAAACAACTCCCCAACTCTCCAATCGCCATCACCCTACCATGCTCTGCTAAAAAAAGAAAAAACATCTATTCTTGTATTTACTTTAATCATATACCAACACATGAGGTTACAGGGAATTACTGGCAATTTACTGCTGATAATTAACTTGTTTAATTATTCCTCTTACTCTTGGGTGGCCTTTCTTCTCCTTTTATTTAGGATGAAAAAGATACTGTTGTCATAATATTTCTAGCTGCTCTTTGACAAATTAACAACTCTGAAAGAGAAGGAAGATCCAGAAGGATGAAGTGAAAGAGGACAAAAGACTAACTTTGGCCTGGCCCCAGCCTTGAGCATTTGAATTTCCATGAGTGTATTTATGGAACTCAGTAATTTCCATATATTTTCATATGTGTCCTGTCACCCACACATTTCAATGTCTCTAAACAGACTTCATAAGGAAAGCAGTAGGAGTTTCACCTCCTGGACACTGAGTAATTAAAATTGCCTCCTCAAGGATATATTACTGCCAAAGGTCAAAGCCCAAAGTCACACGTCCGGGCTGGAATGGAGAGATCACCTGATCACAGACGTCTTGACAATTGGCTAAAATGCCAGGATGTCTTCCAGTCCCAAGAAGAAACCTAGAATATTGTATAAGTGAAAACAACTAAACCACAACTTCTAAATCACTTAATTAGATTTCCAACTGTTATTCTTGACTGCATTAGCAAAACAAAACAAAACCAAATACTTGCTATGAACAAGGCCATGCTCCCTTTGAAAAAGACAATGTAACATTCCCCAAACGTGCCCCCGGTCAACCTGGCTCCTGCCTTTGCTCTCCCTTCCCCTGCATCTGCCTTTTGAAACCCTGCCCTGTCCAAAGTCTGTGAAGATGCCCCTCAGCTCCTCCCCCACCGAGGCACAAGGCCCCCGTTCAGTCCCACACCACTCACTTTGTGTCCTCCTCCGTGGCTGGCCCCTGTGTTCTTGTCGTGCTCCTCTGATCCTCTCAAAAGCTGGGAGGTCTTGGGCGTGGGCTGTGGGAGGGGGCGGAGCATGTTAGGGTCAAAAGAAATAGCTACTGAATGAAACAAAGCCAAACAGAATCACTGAACTATCTGGGGGACGTTCAGGGAATAAGTGCCCTTGGACCCTCATTACTTCAGCAAGGCTATCAAAGAAAATATTCAATCATCTATGATTCTCTCTCCCAAAGGGAATAAGGTGGGCCAGCCTTGGTTCTCCTCGAAGTCCCTTCTTCATGTGGAGCAAGCACTATGTTTTGTTCACCTTTGTTGTTCCCAGGTTGCTTATTCTGACACAAGATACACAGTAAGCACTAAGAGATATCTGTGAATATTGAACTGAGGAGCTTCCAGTCAACAGGACCCAGTGCATGGAAGCACAAAATGGCTTCCCGACACCTCAGCTATCTGAGGGGGAGAGATCCACCCCCTCCCCCCAGAAAAAGACCCCGCCAAGTTGCCAAACTCTGCACAGACTTTCTCAGGACACTCGCGCTGTCTCATCTTTGCATTTTGACTCACACTGCCACCACCCTTTTCCTCCCAAGCTGCTGTGTTGATGGCCTTCCTGGTCTAAAATGGGATTCAGCTTCTTGAAGCACAATTTTTTATCACGTTCACTCATCTGTCTGTTAAAGAATAGCCTCTAGGGGTTCCATATCTGACCAACTCAAGTCGCAACCCCTCGTCTTGCTTCTAAGGCCTTCCTTGGCCAACCTTTCCAGACTTTTCCCACACTATTCCCCCTCAGAAACCGCAGGCGTTAGCCAAACAAAACATCTTCACTCCCCAAATATGCCAGAACCTTCCCATCTCCCTCTATCTGCTTTCCGGCTGACTCGCCCTCCTCAAGTGCCCATCTCACTTGTCTGGCTACAAGGGCCCCACCTGTGCCTCCAGGCCAAGCCCAGTGCTGCCTCTACCTGGACACCTCCCTCAGGCACTGCAGTCAAGGAGGATTTTCTGAGCCTTTCATATTTTGTTTATGTTACCTACATGGCCCTTAATTTCTTTATATAAGAGTCACCTACGCAACCCCAGCCACCGTGTAAGCCACGGAATTGTCATATCTATTCCACCCAGCCGCGTTCCCAGCTCCTCCACCAAGGCTCCAGGCAGAGTATGTTCTCAGTGAATATTCGCTTAATGAAAGAATAAATTAAAGTGTAAGTCATATATCTGTTCCTGCAAAAAAAGTCAGCTTTGATAATTGGAAAAGGAATAAAATCTATACCCCCAAAAATTTAATAAATAGTCCCAGGGAATAACACTATCCCTGTGTCTTCTCACTGTCCTCTCCCTGCCCTTGGAGAATAGACAATGTGGGAAGACAGAGGACCTTCCCCAGCCCTGGCTCCAAGTGCTGGGGTCTTCTCTGTACCATGATGGGGTGCTAAGTAATACACCCCAAAACTCACAATACATCACCCTCCAACCACACTGCCAGCCTCCCACCCTCACCCGGTTGTGGCAGAGGACAGAGCAGGGCAAGGGCTAGGAGGAAGGGGGCAGGGTCTGCTTAGCACCAGGTCACAAGTCACACGACAGACTTCACAAAGCCTGCGGTAAGTCCCAGGGGACAGTGAAGGCAGCAGCAAAAACACCAGGAATGTCAGCCATTTGGCTGCCCCTTGGCCGGTTTCTATGTCTCAAGGGAGGTCTGCCATCGGGGCTGGGCTGGGGCCCCACACCCCGTCTCTGACCTCCTTGTCACCATGCGGCATCTGTGAGTCCAGACTCTCCCACCGGTGGCCAGGCCGCAGTGCCTTAAGTGGAGGGCTGTGCCCGGCAGTCCTGGTTGGGGCAGCCACACCGAAGGCGGTGGTTACATCAGGCTCTTTCAAGCCCTGAACAAAGGTAGTGGGGAGCAGCCCCACTTTCTGTGTGGGCAGCGACAGTGGGGAGAGCAAAGTGGCAGCAGAACAGTTCAGGGGAACTAGAACAAAAACAAGGAAGAGTGTAAACAAGGTGTGGAGGGAGCTTGGTCCGCTACGCGGTGGGGCCCAGTACGTCACAGGTGTGAGAATAGTGCAGCTCTGACGGCTGAGGGAACGAAATTGTCTCCTCACCCAAACCCCAGCCGTCCCTGGGTGAGGAGCCACCAGCTGGTGACACAGGGGTTGTGGCTCCCTAGTTCTTCCTGACTGGAACCCAATTCTCAGCTTAGAGGGAATTGCAGGTGAACTGGGACACGGGCCCAACTCTGGAGAAGATGACCATTGCCAGCTCTGCTTCGTGAGAAGGGGGAAGAGGTGAAGACTTCAAAGATTAGAAATTGTGTGACGGTGGCGTCTGGCCAGACCAGGGAAGGGAAGAGAGCGCTCCTCAGGCAGTGGGGATAGCTGAGCACAGCCAAGGTGCGGGGAAGTCCACGTGTGCTTAGGGAGACAGCAATTCCTCATGCAAAGATGAGAAAATTAAGGCCCTCATGGTCAGGGAGGAAGACGTGGCCAGTGCACAGAGTAGCAGAGGAGAGGCAAGGTGGGCTTGAGTGGTGGGACCTCCATCCTATGTTGGGTGCCTAGCTGAGGAATTTGCTCAGTAGACTGGTTTCCAGACTTGCTCAGGGCATTTATTAAAATACAGAATCCCAGGATCCTACCACAGAGATTCTGATTCAATAGATCTGGGTTGGGTCCAGGAACTAAAAACAACTGGGGACTATGAAAACAGAAGAGTCTGGATAGATGAAGCGGGTTAGGAGGCTATCATAGTAAATACAGCCCTGGTGGTAATAACAACTACGGCTGCCATCTAGTGAACATGGACTATATCCAAGCACCGTTGTACCCATGTTAGTTTTACTCATCTGATCCACACATGAGCCCTATTATTCCCATTTTACAGAAGAGAAAACTGAGACACAGAGAGGGCAAGCCCCTCACCCAGGGTAGGCTGGCAGCATGAGGCGTGACCTCGGGAAATCTGTCTCCAAAGCCCATGCTTTGAACCACCCTGTTATTCCGCCCCTCGAGGCTGGCGTCCTCTGGCATGTGAGGAGGACATGCAGTGCCCCTTGCAGTGCCCCGTGTTGCTCTACGTCAGCGCTCTCCATCCTCTCACCCCCAGCCAGCCTGGCCAGGAGAGATGAGGGGCCCAGGCTCAGGGAGTCCAGGGTTTGTCCAGGCACATGGGTGGAAAGTGGTGGAGCTGTCCAGCATCCTCCCCTCTGTTTTACCTCCCTGTCTTTTTTGCTGAGGAAAACTAACACTTCCACTACAGAATGTGCCATTTTTGATTTCTGATGTTAATCTAAACAGGTCCCTTATCTCCTTAGGCCAATTGATTGTGCAGACCTGACAGCAAACAGTTCAGGAATTAAGCACCCAGAATCTAGAGATTAAACCAAACCTTACTTATCTGGGTCAGACATTTCGCCAGGTTTTTTAGCTGCAATTATTTGTAGTTTCCCCCTCTAGGGTTTTTTTAGGATTTCTTCCCGTTCAAACATGTTCTGCTGAAATCCTTGGTTTTCCCTCAGGTTCCTTCCCCTCCTCTCTAACTTGGACATTCTCGTCTGCTGGCCTCACCCCTACGTGACCATGATGAATTTTAAATGGGGAGACAATTCCCCCGGGAATTCATAAAGATCCTCAGCTTATCTTCCGAGCAGCTGTGGAAGAAGGAAACAAAAGCCCAGTGTTGGGAACCTAGAAAGTGGCAAAGTCACTTCTCAATGTCTCAGGGACCAACTGGGAATGCTGATGTAAAGGTTGTCTAACATGATGAGTTACATACATTCTTTCTAAGTAGCAAAGCACCATGCAAATACAAGCTCTCACTTCCTATATCCAATGATCCTCCACAGGGCCAGGCCAGTTTATCTGAAAATAAAACACTCCTGGCTCTGGATAGGGTCTATGCATTGTCTAACACCTTGTACCTACTCAGAGAAGGTCACCGGAGTCCAAGTTCAAGGGCCTCACCGGTGTTCAGGCTGTGAGTCGGAGACCAGACTCAACAGTGGAATAGACCAGGAGGAGACTCTCCACACCTTGCTTCACAGTGAACCTGTCCTTGAACAGGTAGGTGAGGCTGGGAGGAGTGTCATTCTGACCATGAATATGTCAAACTGGAAGACAGTTATATTGCTAGGAGGATCTCAACCCTGTCCCCTCCAACACAGAGACAGGACAAATTGGCCCATTTCATTGCAGGGGCATGTGGGATGCAAAAGCAAGAGCACAAATTATGATGGTGCTCAGAGCTCTAGCCCACTAAACATCAGCACATGGGCAATTGGGAAACACCTGTGCCCAGTAGGGATGATGTTTTGAATGTTTATTAGGCTGGTCTAGGGCTGTCGTTTGTTTCCTAAGTGCAAAATTATCTCATGAAGCTCTCTGCAGTTGCACATATGAGTTCAGAATATGAATATTAATGAAATAAAATGATACACCTTCCACTAAAACTTTATTTGTAGATTTTATTTTCTGCTTACAGGGAACATTGATGTTGGTGCTTAGGTCTTTGCTGCATTTAAAGTGCCTCTTTAAAAATCTCATTTGGAGTGAATATTCCATTAATGCTTTGTAGTGTTTGGCTTTGTTCCTTTGACTCTTTGTGGTCTGCCTCCCCACTTCAGGAGAGGGGCAGGAAAAGGGAAAACAGAAGGCAGAGTTCTAGCTGTTGAGAAGACAATGTATATATAATCAGGCAGCAGGGTAGGGTGAAAGGGACAAAGCCCTACAAGGTAAATTCTTGTTATGACAAAGGTGAATCTGGTGGAAATTTTTTACTCTCCCCATGGTCTCCCACCGCCAAAAACCAATTCTTTATTTTAATTATTTTCTATATTTATAACCTCACCTTGTTTCAGAGTGGATTTTTGGTGGCTTCAAAGAATTACTTTGATTAGCTTATTTTGGTAGTTAATGAAGCGATCTCTTGGAGTTGTCAAATCTTTGGCCAAATGACTCAAGTTCCTTGGGAGATAGGTAGGGTATGGAGCCATATTACCAAATTAGTTTTGTGACCCAGGCCAGACCTGTTCAAGGGCTCCCAAAAAGAAAACTGGTGCTTTGGCTAGGGTTATCCCAGAGTTCAGGTGCAATACTCCATCACACAGAATCCTCGAGGGAAATCCAGTCACTTATTCTTTTCACTGGAGGGTTGGGTAGTAACTCACTAATCACTGTCCTGAAAGCCCAAGAAGGCAAGTCCTTATAGTGGGAGCCACACCTTCCCCAAAACCTCTTTGCAGGAAACCAGGGCAGAGGGGGCACGAGGTCACCACTCATGAGGCACAACACCCTCACAGTGCTCTTGGAGCAAAGAAAAGCCTTGCACCACCCTTGACCCCCTAGAAAGAAGCCATGGAAGCCCCAGGTACACAGCTGATATCCGGTGCCTCATAGCTAACCATACTACATGGCTCTACAGAGAGAAGAAGATGTCCAGGCAGCCAGCTTCAGACCAGGGCACACTTTGAGGTCAAGGTAGCAGCCGTTGTCCCTAAGTCCCAACCCAAATAGTTTCTGTGAGTATCAGAGTCAATCCATTCATGCTGCACGCCTTCTACTGAGCAGCAGGGTGAAGATGCAAGAGTAATGCAGTAAGAGGCTGGGAAGCAGACACGGCTGGGAGCAGTTTCTCTTACTCGATGTGACCATCTGCACTAGCAGCCCAGTCCCCTGGCTAGTCAGAATGTGAAGGATCCTAAAAAACATAAAACACAAAAGGAATAACCTAAAATTGTTGAGGGTGAGGTTCTTGATGTCACCCCTGTTACCTACCCAGACTTTTCAGAAAGGATATTGTGTCTTTTCTTATTGCAAAGCCTACCTGGCGGTGGGGAGGAGGAGACCAGTCACAGCGGAGCTCACCCCACTGGGGGCCCTTCTCCCAGGCACTAGCAAGAGAGTTCATGAGAACAGGGGCTTGTCTGTGTGGTTCTGAGCTGGATCTTCGGTAATAGCAGACTGGCGATTAGTAAGATATTAATAAGCAGTCACTAATATCTGTTGAATAAGTGAGTGAATGGAGTCTACTCTCAAGAGAAACCTAAAATACTACTTCAGTGTACCTTCCATGGATTTATTTATGGTTAGGGACGGAAAACTCCAAGGACTGGATGATAAAAATCAAGCGAAGTCTGAGTTTCTAGGAGCCGAATTGAACACCCTGAGACAGCCCGGCCAGGCCTCCAGAGGAGGGTGGCAGTGAGCAAGGTAAGGGCAAGGCATGTGGTGTTGCCTGGGAGCCCTCATGAGCCCACAATGCTGGAATCTGGACACTAGAAAGGATGTCACTGCCATCTCCTCCACACTGCCTCTCGGGAAAGGGACTCCTTTTCCATAGGATCCCTAACAGCAGAGTAGGAGGAACAGTCCCCAGGGCAGTGTTAAGGTTGCAAATAGATGGTAAATGACTGCTCCCCTGCCCACCACCCCCCAAGTCCTTTCATTTAGGAGTAATATCAGTAGGGTGTTATTTGTGGAATATTTGATTCATCCGTTCAACAAATACTTACAGAGTCCAGATACTCTGAGGATACAAAAGGGTCAAGACCTAAATTCTGGCCTCAAGGACCAAGGCAGCACTTGCTGATGTAGAGACAGGGTCTCACCCTGTCACCCCAGGCTGGAGTGCAATAGCACAATCATAGCTCACTGCAGCCTCGAACCTCTGGGCTCGAAAGATCCTTCTGTCTCAGGCTCCCAAATAGCTGGGACTACATGGCGTGCCACCATACCCCGCTAATTTTTTTTTTTTTTTTGTAGAGATGGTGTTGGGGAGTGGGTATCGCTATGTTGCTGAGGCTGGTCTCAAACTCCTGGCCTCAAGCAGTCCTCCCGCCTTGGCCTCCCAAAGTGCTGAGATTACTGGCGTGAGCCACTGTGCCCGGCCTGAACAAACTTCTTTATAGTGGGGAGAGGGTGGCCTCCTCCTGCAGTCCTGAAATTTAATCACTTGTCATACCTCAAAGTTCCCACCCAAAGGGCAGCAATAATTAGTCACATTCTATCCCCAAGTTCCTTCTCTTTACCTTAATCCTTCAGATCAATAGTATAATTACTGCTGTAGTCTGAGGGTCTTTAATTTTCTATTATTCTTGTTGATTGCCAGACAACTTTTAAAGTTTATTTTTAACTTAATGACTTTTGTGGAGAGATTTTCTGGTTCACCGGAAATTTTTGGGTTTTATGGAAGATTTAAAGAAGCAAAAGAATATAATTTTATTTGGTTTTCTTTTCTGGCTTACAAATCATAATTTGACAATGCTTGCCAAAGGTGAGTTTCTGAGGGGATCTGCTTCAGTGAGCAGAATCTCCATGAAGGTGTGAGAGTTAACTACAAGGAATACAATTCTGTTTTGTGAGATAACAACTTGGAGTTTGAGGACATGAGGGCAACTCCAGGAGTGAGTATGGAAACGGACTTAATTAGGGGAATTAAGGTATAGTAGGAAAAACACAGTCTGGTTTGTCTCCCAGCTCTGTGACCTCGGGCAGGCCATTTACCTTACTGAATTCTGCATTTCTCGTTTGCTCAAATGATGCCTGCCTAAAAGGATGTGTCAGGATTCTTGGTAGTGGGTGCAAGCGCCAGGTGTTGGGGCAGCAGTGGCTCTCACAACAGGGAACTGTGTGGCGTGTGGGACTGTGGTGCAAGGGCTGTGGGATGGTGCATCAGGCCTTGATGTTTGGGGACTGGCTTTCGCTGTAAGGTGACTGGGGAACGCTGGCTGTGATTACACTGATGTGAACAAGCCTCTGGCATTTCTTGACGACTGAGCTGAGTGTATTAAGTGGCAGGGCATGAGGTTTCTCTCAATCTCAGAGAACTAAAAAGAACCTTCAAGACCAAAGGGCCCATTTGGTAAATAAGGTCAACTGCCTGAGAAGGGCGAGGACCCAACACGTAACCCGTCTAACCCAGAGGTATTTTCATTCCTCCCACCTGCTCCCTTGTCCTCCTCAGCCTCCAAACCAGGTAAGAAAGCAGAATTACTGTCCAGGTCTACATTATTCTCTGATATTTTAAGCCCCCCATGTAAGCTCGCAGTTCACACAGCTCCCATGAAAATCTCTTTAGCACATTTTGGGAAAATCCTGGATGCAAAATCTGTACTGACAGCTGTAACAGGGGTTTTCACCAGCTCCCACGCCGCGCTTAGCCCAGCTTGGCATGGAAGTCAGTCTGGAGCGTGACCTGGCTTCTGCCGGCTGCTGCTCAGCGCGGGGGCCTTCTGGCGGAGCTCCCAGGGCAGCCGGCGCTCTTCCCCAGCCCAGCTCCGGGCCAGAAGCACCTGCTGCCCGGCGCTTTCACCCCAAGCCACCGATGCAAACAGAACCTCTCCCGCTTTTCCCAGATCTGACAAATCTGAATGTATTTGGGGAAAAGTTTTCTTTATTTTTTTAATTTGCCCCCAACCTTCTCTTTGGACACCCAGGTACCTTCTTTTGCTCCATCTGGAAACTCCTAAGTAAGCCTAGGATCTCCCCACCGCCTGACAGCCTCACTCTTTGCGGTCATTTGGTTTCTAAAACTTATTCACATTTCCTGCCCTCTCTTCCAGATCATAATCCATCTCACTCTCTCAAACAAACCAGGTCTAGGGAATTCCGAATATAATTCTTTCTTATTTTTAACACCGTATTTCAAAGCCTTTCTTATTTTTAACACCACCTTAGACCTTCCTCTTTCCCGTGGCTTCTCTGCAGTATCTTTTCACCTCAGGACGCCCTCACACACAATGGGAGGCCAGCCTCGGGGCGTCAGGCACAATGCAAACCACTTTACTATGGGGAGTAGGCTCTAGAAGGGACAAACTCTATTTAACTACATAAAAGTAGATAAATCAAAGCTATTCATTACCTGAAAGCACAGGCTTTGAATCTGTTTCTTTATCATGTTCTGCCTTATTTCCACCTTCTCCCAGCCTGTCCCCCACTCCAGTCCCCTAAAACCCCCCCTCCACCCACCCCAGCTACACGTGGCGTCTGTCATGTCTCTGTAGGTCAGGCGATTGCACAGCCCTCCTTGTCTGCTTTCTCCAGTCTTACTGTCTTGCTGCTGAGTCGAGTCGAGGCTGCCCTCCAAGTCGCCCTGCCCTTCGCAGAAGGAATCCTCCCCTGTCTTCTGCTGACTGCTCCCTGGGTCCCTCTCCACATAGACTTTTGCCTCCTTTCTGCTCTCCTAAACTGTCCGTACTGTCTCCTGCAGACTGCCCTTGTCTTTGGTCACTCTTGATCATCCTGCAAGCATAGTCACATCATTTGGCTTTCGGCTCCCAGTCTCTCAGAAACACTTCGTCTATTCTCCATCTGTGCCCTACTTTCGGGAGGGCCTTCACCCAGGCCCATAATCAGGGCCACAGATTGCAAAGAAAATGGCCCCCTCTAAGCAGACAGAGTCTTGGAAGGGGAAGAACCTGCACTTGTCTGCAGAATGGGCGTCTAACCTATATAACCATACACAGCAGCCCTGTCCAAGACGTAGACTGAATTTTAGATGAGGAAGAGATAGTAGAAAGTGGAGTCCTCAAGAAGTTTAATTATTTCCCCAAAACCATACCTCAATAAGGGGCCGATCCAGAACTAAAACCTATGTCTCGTGCATCCCAGTCCAGGGCTCCAGTATGCTGCAAACATTGGTGATAATCATTCTCTCTTTACATCATTAGCCATCGTTGAAATGCCAAGCTCACATTTAAATTAACTGAGGTTTCTGCCACAGTCAGATTCAAGTACATGTGACAGCAATAGTTGAAGGGTGAAAATTCCAAGATTTCTATTTACAGATTACATCCCCCATGTCACTGGGCCAGCCCCCCGGAGCCCCATGGAAGAGCTACGCGGAGGGGAGTTCTTTGTATTGGAGGAGCAGAGAGCAAAATGAAGAATCAAAAGGGGGAATGGAGGAATAGAGAGGTCTAAATTTTCATTTCCTTTTTGGGTTACTATTTTTATAAATATAAAATGCTTTCCCATTTATTTTAACCCAATTAAGTATCCATTTGCTGTTAGGAAAACAAATTTCTAAACTGATATCTCTCTGTGCTCTTTTCTTAAGTCAAAACATCTGTCTTTGTTTTGGGGCTTGGGATTTTTTTCTTGTTTTCCTTTCTTTCTGTCTCTTTTTATAGTCCTCAAGACAGCCACCCCAACGCCACAGCATCATTAACCCAGCTGCAGCTTGGGTTCTGCTGGCTGTTTACTATGTCTCCCACAGATGTTGCCAGTGCATTGTCCTACCCTGCAGAGAGGTCAGTGGAAGCCACAACTCATGGGTTGTAGCACTTGAAGAGATACTAGGGAACCATCATCCAGGCCTTCAAAATGTGCAAGAAATCTAAATGCTGAGAACATTGCTATGGCAGGGAAACGGGTGGAAGTGTGCCTCTTGTTGTCCTTGTTGCTTGAGGAATCTCCCCTCCAATGGCCCAAGAGAAAGAGGAAGCCTCGGGTATCTTAACAGCTGGAAAATTGTCTTCTCCTAATACAAATCACAGAAGCACCTATTAGGTACCCAGCACTGTTCTAGTTGCTCTACTAACGTTCTCTCTCATTATTTTCCTTATTGTTTTAGGATGAGACTAAGAGAGAGAAAGTGATTTGCCCGAGGTCACATCGCCAACAAGAGATGGGCTGACCTAAGATGAAATTGTTATAGGTGAATTAAGATTGAAAAGGACCCAGGAAGCAGGGTGGGTCATTAGGAAATGAAAGAGGAGAGGAAAAGAGGGAAAATGACCTTATTCACAGTTAGGCTTGAATTAGGTGCCAGGACATCAGTCCTTTAACAGCTTGAACTTGACCTCCATCTTGTTCCCTGGTGCTCAGTTGAGATTCAAATGTCCCATGGCTTTTCTTGAAATCCAGCTCTGCAAGAGGCATCAGGTCAGCTGAAGCTAAGCGGCTGCCCTCCCAAGCCTCTCTAATCTGGCTTGCTCACCTGTGTGCACATGGCTTGCTCCTTGGGACCAAAATTGTTCACATCTGCTTTGTCCAGGGTTGCACTAGTGTCTCAACTCCTTTCTTTCCCACTCCTCAGGGAAGAGATAAACTCCCCAACTGAGGGCTCTTGGCTTCTAGCCTGAAGCTTTATCCCAAATGGATTTGGATTTGTTTGGCCACCCAGGATAGAAAGGTGAACTCCATATTTCTAGCTCACCCAGACCATCTGCTCACTTTGCAATAACATTGTTCTCTGGGTCTGTGCTAAGGGACCACTTAAGAAAATGCTGCTTCAGTAACTAAGCACTTTGATGTGAATTTAAGATGGATCCTTACTATAACTAACTTGATGTGATAGCCCATAAAATGGTGGTAGGATTCCAAGAGTCCTAATTCTTTCCATAAAAGGAAAACAAGAAGGAATTAGAAAAGGAGATAGTCTTTTTTACATCCTAGATTCCAACTAAGTCACTGCATAAGTCAAGTAGCAGGGCAGGATTGCCACCCAATTCATTGATTCCCACAAGTACTAATTGACTCTCTGCCATGTTCAAAGTTTCCTAAGAAAAACATCAGGAGATACAGTCATGATGAACTGAAACCCTTAGGGACATTGGGAGAAAAACATGTGGTCCTTATTAGGCTTTATTGGTGGTAGAGGTGAGGTGGGGTGTTACTTTTCTAGGCAGGGTTTTACTCTCACTGGAGAGAAGCTGTAGAGGAGAAGAAAGGAGAAATTGGAAAAAATACTGCCCCATGTAGATATTTGATCATCTTGCTGGAGAAAATCTACACTTTCATCAATGCGTTGAGAGTTTGGGTTTTTCTTGTGGGAATAATGCATTGACAAGTTATGTTGGCAGAGGCTGTTAGAAGGGCCCAGCCACGCATATATTGCACAACATAAATAGATGTCATTCCTGCCTTCAAGGAACTTATAATTTGGTAGGATTCATAAGATAATTAAAAAATAGCATTAGTGCAGGGAAGAACTTGTTCAGGACCTAAGTTAGGTCCTTTGCACTCAAAGCAGTTCAGAGTAGATGAGACATTTGACATTGCTGATTTTATATCATACGTGCCACCTCAGCACTGTATTTTATTGCCCCATCTGGTAAAGTTGGGGGTGGAGAGAATGACAAATAGTGTAAGGATGTCTGTTTTGCATCTCATGTGATATAACCTGAAAAATGTATGGTTGTAAAAGTAATAGAGGATAACTCATTGTAACCTTGGAATGGGGAGGACATCTGAGCATTATACCAAAGCCAGAAATAGTAAAGAAAAAGATCAATTTGACATGATAAACACACATACACACAAACACGCAAACATCAAACGACTTAAACAAACAAAAAGACAAACTGGAAAAAGTATTTGCAACATAATGTCACAGATTGTCATTTGTTTTTTATTTTTAAATTGGTTTAAGATTGCCTTGATTTCACACTTGGATTCTTACCAAGCTCTGCCCTGTGTCAATATAACAATAGTTTATTCAAATCATTAATAAAAAAGATATACACCTGAGAAACTGTCATCAATCAATGGAGACAACGAAGACATGGTAACTAAATGTAATGTGAGATCCTGGACTGCATCCCAGAACAGAAAAAGAACATAAACCCCAATAAGAAAATAGACAGAGCATATGTACAAATAATTCAAAAGAAGAAATAAATAGAAATGAAAATAGTCAATGAAATATGAAGATGTTCAACCTCACTAATTATCAAAGAAAGGAAAACTTTTCCATACATAATACATACTATAAATTTTATATGTATATATACTATGCATTACACAATGTATATTACACACACACTCACTTTGGCAGAAAAGATCAATGATACCCACTTTTGATAGTGGTATAAATTGGTAAAATCATAACAATCTTCCATTCTCTTGTATTTCTGCCTTGACCATCCTGGTCCAAACTATGTATTATGGTCTGTAGTTCAGACCAGTTTAGGCTGTTATCATCTGTTGCTTGGACTACTGCAGTAGCCTCCCACTTTGTCAACCTGTCTTCAATCTTGCCTCTGTTCATCAATTCTTTCTCCTCAGCCAAATTTATCCTTTCAAAACACAAATATAATCCTCAAACCCTGCTTACACCTCTCTTTGCTGTTAGAAAAACAATAAAATCCTTAACAAGACCTACAAATGCATCCATGGTATGCTCCCTGCCCCTATCTCCAGGCTTGCCTTGCCCCACACGCCCCTCATCTCCACTCTACCCACACAAGCCATCTTCACCTCCCTTTGCACCCACAACCCCATAGGCTACAGCTAAAGTGCTCTTACCTCCCTCCTTAGTCTGGGTAACTCCTATTTAACCTTTGGGCCTTACCTGAACTGTCACTTCCTCCAGGAAGTCATCCTTAAACTCTCAGCTAGGTCAAATCCTCTCTTTCCATACTTTCCAAAGGTGCTGCATATCTTTGCTCAGTAACACTTATGCCAGACTCCACAAGGACATGGACCATATCTGGTGTCACTCTCCATTGTGTCCTGAGTACTTAGCATGTAGTTCTTGGCACATACAATGTTCTCAATTAATATTGTTGAATGAATTATTAATCTTTCCAGAGATCAGTTTGGCAACATTTGTCAAAATTTTAAATATGTGTATTCTTTGACCCAGAAATCTACTTTAGGAAATTTATTTTTTCCTTTATTCTACTACACACACACACACACACATACGAGAGCGAGTCCTGAGATTTTCCACTTTTTAAAGTAAGTACATATTACTTATATAATCAGGAAAAAAACATGAAGATATTTTTATTCTTAGAAGAAAATGTAAATTAATATGTCTTATGTAGGTTATATCAAAACAGTTTGCATCAAAAGAATAGTTTGAAAATATCACTGTTGTTCAAGAGACTACCCCCAAATTGCTCTGGCGAAAGGATCACATCAAAGGTCAGAGGAGGTAAAGATTTTCACTTGCAGATGGTGAATTGTGGAGTGTTCAAGGGTGTTTTCGGAAAGAGATAGCCTGTGAGCTGGATTAGGATTCACACAGATGAGGAAGCAGGGAGAGGCTTCAAGTCAGACAACGGGATCAGCACAAAGAGAGTTGTGGAGACAGGAATGTGCAGGGCAGAGTGGGCATTTGACCCGAGTGTAAGGGGCACAGAGGGAAGCATGACATGAGAGGGAAAAGGTAGGCTGGGGCCAGATTACAAAAATTTCCGTAGCTGATGGGAAACAATTGGGTGGTTTTAGGCAGAGGATAAACAAACATGGCAGGCCCTATGCTTTATTACTGTTTTCATTTCTTTTTTAAGATGACAAAACATAGTATTATAGTCAGTGTTGCAATGAATATCTTTATATATTTCTTCAGGAACAAGTTTAAATATAACTATAGGGGAAATTCCCAAACATGCAACCGATATGTGAAAGGGTATGCACATTCTAAATTTTTACAAATATTTTGAAACTGGCCTTTTTGGAGGTTGTATCAATTTACATACCTAAAAATATGTATGAATCACTGCACAATCTCATTGAAATAAGTGGCCAAAGATACATTTTAAAAATCTTTGGCTAGAGAAACAAATTAAAGATGCTATACCTTTCGCAATAGCAACAAAGAAAATTAAATATTTAGGAATATATCTAACTAAGGAGGTCAAAGACCTATATAGAGAGAATTATGAAACACTGAGAAAGGAAATTGCAGAGGATGCAAATAGATGGAAAGCCCTACCATGCTCTTGGATAGGCAGAGTCAACATAGTAAAAATGGCTTTGCTACCTAAATTAATTTACAGAATCAATGCAGTCCCTATCAAAATACCAACATCATTTTTTGCCAATCTAGAAAAAATAATTCTACGCTTCGTGTGGAACCAGAGAAGACCCCGTCTAGCCAAAGCAATCTTAAGCAAAAAGAACAAATTGGGAGGCATCTGTCTACCAGACTTCAAACTATACTACAAGGCTATAGTAACCAAAACTGCATGGTATTGGCACAAGAACAGACACATAGACCAATGAAACAGGACTGAGAACCCAAATATAAAACCAACCTCATACAGTCGCCTGATCTTTGACAAATTCCAGAAAAACGTACACTGGGGAAAAGAATCCCTATTCAACAAATGGTGCTGGGAAAATTGGATGGCCATATGTAGAAGACTGAAAGTGGACCCAGACCTCTCACCTCTCACAAAAATCAATTCACAATGGATAACAGATCTAAACCTAAGACATGAAACCATAAGAATTCTCGAAGAAAATGTTGGAAAAACTCTTATGGACATTGGCCTAAGCAAAGAATTTATGAAGAAGACCCCCAAAGCAATCACAGCAGCAACAAAAATAAATACATGGGACCTGATCAAATTGAAAAGCTTCTGCACAGCCAAGGAAACTATCACTAGAGTGAACAGACAACCTACAGAATGGGAGAAAATATTTGCATGCTACACCTCTGATAAAGGGCTTATAACCAGAATCTATACAGAACTTAGGAAAATCAACAAGAAAAATCAAACAACCCTATTAAAAAATGGGCAAAGGACATGAATAAAAACTTTTCCAAAGAAGACAGAATGATGGCCAGCAAACATATAAAAAAGTGCTCAACTTCTCTAATCATCAGGGAAATGCAAATCAAAACCACAATGAGATATCACTTAACTCCAGTGAGATTGGCTCATATCAAAAAATCCCCAAATAACAAATGTTGGCGGGATGTGGACAGATAGGAACACTCATACACTGCTGGTGGGACTGCAAATTAGTACAACCTCTATGGAAAAGAATATGGAGATACCTCAAAGAATTAAAAGTAGAATTACCATTTGACCCAGCAATCCCACTACTGGGTATTTATCCAAAAGAAAAAAAGACATTTTATAATAAAGACATCTGCTCTCGAATGTTCATAGCAGCACAATTCACAATTGCAAAGTTGTGGAAACAACCCAGGTGCCCATCAATACACGAGTGGATCAATAAAATGTGGTATATGTATACCATGGAGTATTACTCAGCAATAAGGAACAACAGCGGAATTAACACATCTGGTATTATCCTGGTTGGAGCTAGAACCCATTCTTCAAAGCTAAGTGTCACTGACTGGAAAAACAAGCACCACTGGTACTCACCATCAAACTGGTACTAACTGATGAACACTTACATCACACAGGCCAATAACATTCATCTGAGGGCGGGCGAGAGGGAGGGGGGTGGAAGGGATGGGAAAAACTCTCACTGAATGGATGTGGGGAGCACAGTTTGGGAGACGACCACGATTGTGGCTCTGACACGGGCAGAACAGGGGCAATGTGTATGGCCAAAGTGTTGTACCCCCATGATATTCTGAAATTAAAAAAATAAATTAAAAAAAAAAAAGAAAGAAAACACACACACACCAAAAGGTCAAAAGTATAAAAATGGAAAATAATATACCAGGCCAATACTAACTAAAAGAAAACTGATACTGCTACATTAGCAGACAAAACAGGCTATAAGACAAAGAGAAGTACTAGAGATGACATGATAAAAGGTTCTATCCATCAGAAAGAAATGAGTCTAACTTTTAACATATATAAAGCAAAAATTAACACAGCTGCAAGGAGAACTTGATAAATCCACCATCATAATGAGAGATTCTAACATTCCTCTCTCAGTAATGGGTAGATAGAGCTGACAGAGAAATCGCAAGACTATAGTAAGAATCGTAACAAAAAAGCCGTGGCATTAGCAAAACTGTCCCAATGGACACATGTAGAAAGTAACACCCAGCAATAATACCCAGTGGAGCATGCACATTCTTTGCAAGTACACGTGGAACCTTTGCAAAAAGCAACCCCATGCTAGACCAGTGAGGAAAAAAATAAATAAATAAATAAATAAATAAAATAAAAAATAAATAAAAATCTTTGGCTATTAGGTGAAAAATGCAGTTTTAATTTACAATTGCTTATTGTGTAGAATCTAGGCATCTTTTCAAATACCTAAATACAATTTGTATCTCTTTTTGTGAACTATTGGTTCATGTCCTTTGCCAATTTTTCTATTAAAGTGTTGGTCTTTTTCCTATTGATTTGTAGAAGTTCTTTATAGAATAAATTTAGCCCTTCATCTGACATGTTTGTTACAAATATTTTTCCCCTTTTAGGATTTGTCTTTTGACTTTATTCATAGCATTTCCTGTCATGTAGAAATGTTTGATTTTTATCATGCTTAGAAAGGCCTTCTCTACTCCAAGATCATTAAAATTTTTTTTACATTTTTTCCTAGAACCCTGATAGTTTAATTTTCATGTTGATAGTCCATCTGGCACTTACTCTGGTACAAAGAGGAGAAATATAACTTTATTATTAATATTTTCCAGATGGCTCCCCAATTGTCCCAACACCATGTATTGAATTTCAAAATTTTTCCCCACTGATAAACATTGGCAAGTTCTATCAAATACTAAATTTTCATTAAGTATCGGGGTCAATTTGTGATTCTCTTCTGTGTATTGTTCTGCTTGTTTATTCATGCATATTTATTAACTACATTAATGATCATCACTTTATCGTAAGTTTAATATCCGTTAGGGTTAGTTCTCCCTTTTCATTCCTCCTTTTCAGAGTTTTCCTAGATATTCTAGTATACTTATTTTTCCATTAGAGTCTCAAATTAGCTGGTCTGGTTATAGAAAAATATTTTAAAAGCCCTGCTGGCATTTTTATTGGTACCCACTAAATTTATAGATTAATTTAGGGAAGATTGGCAGCTTTATAATAATTTGTGCTCTTGGCATTTCCATTTACGAAGTCTTTTTTGTGTCCCTCATCAGTGTTTGCAAGTTTCCCTCACATAGATCTTATGGGTGCCATACTCTACAAGGAGTATTTGTTAGACGGGAGGGGAAGAAGACTGAGGTGGGATGGTCAGTTAGGAGAGCACTTCCCAGGCAAGATGTCATGAGCTGTTGAGCTATATGAAGGCAGTATACTCAAAACAGCAGAATTTTTTACTTATTAAAAACTGGAAGCAAGGAAGAAAACAGGAATCAAAACCTCCTCTAAGGTTTTGAGTTTAAGGGATGGGAAGTTTGGGAAGTATTATTATCAGAAAAGGGAAACAAGGAAAGAAGAACCAGAGTGTAAGCAGAAAGGTGATGTACTTGGTTTGGGAAATAGTGGCCTTCAGGTTTCAGCAAGATGTCCAGCTGGAAATGTCCACTGGGCAGGTGGAAATGAGTGTCTGAATATATAGACTTGGATTTGGAAGGCAAACCATTGGATGACAGTCAAAACTTCTCAGAGGGTGGGGGGCAGCCAGGGAGAGAACAAGGGCAGGAACTTGCAGACACATTTCTTTGAGGAGAAGAAAAAATAAGAGCAGATAAGGGGTCAGGAGATGAGCAGTGAGAGTAGTGGAAGAAACAGGCCAGTGCAGAGTCAGGAGAGTAGAAGACAAAAGCAGTGAATGAAGCTGTTTTTCTCATTCACTAAAACTCTATCATACCCTTGCATTAGAGATTAGCCATCTGGGGATCAATATTGACCCCGTTAGCTAGGAGTTATAGGGCTCATGGAAAGTTAGTTAAGCTCTCTGAGCCTCAGTTTCTTCATCTGGAAAATGGAAATAATAATAGTACCTCTCTCAAAGGGCCATTGTAATGATTAAAAGAAGTACCTCTGCAGAGACAGCAGGCAGTCAGAAATATTAGCTCCCTCCCCAGCACACGGAGCGGCAAAGTTCTGAATAGCAGAATTTCTGATTGGACTGAACTAGAGCTGCCTCATTCTGAAGAACTGCATGGTCAACAATGGGCAGAGACATCAAGGAAGCTTAAGTTTGGCATTTAGGACACTATAGGTGAGCTAGTAGAGAAATTTTTCTTCAGAACGGTGGATGCAAAAGCCAGATCCAAGAGCCTAAGAAGTGAGTGGTGTATTCCCTCCTATGGACTGTACTGTTCTTGCTGTCCTCTCAGCTTACTTCCGTGTGTATCCTTCCAAAGTTTCTTCTTGCATATATAAGCAAATATTACATGGATTTGAAAGGTAGTGCACTATCCACTCTGTTCTGCACCTGACTTCTACTAACAAATGTCCCGCAGCTCTTTCCAATGTATGAATATATTATAACTTTGTTCTCTGTTGATAAACATTTGAGTTGTTTCCAATCTCCTGCTTTTATAAATAATGCTGAAATGGTTAACCACGTACACATGTTATTTCACACAACAGTTCTATCTGTAGGATGATTCCCCAAAGTGAAGCTGCTACAGGACAAAAATCTTAATCAGACCTAAAAAGAGAATCAACTCCTACAAATACAAAACCCAAGGCTGTAATTCTTCTGTGAGATGTCCAGGTTAGCACAGGAACAGATAACTAAAAATCCCTACAGGAAAGATATTTCTTGCTTCCTCTCTTTATAAAAACAGAAAACAAACCCAAACACCCATGATGAATGTGCATTTTACTCCCCATTTAATGTGCTTTGCTCCAGATGTTTTAGAAATCATTGAGTTTGATGCACTCTGTTGTAATTTTTATTCACACTGCTATTCAAAGTCTTTTGAATAACATTAGGAAGGTGGCTGGGTTTTGCAGGAATTAATAGACAGAATCCTGAGTTGGGGTTGGTTACAATGACAGCTATAGAGCCATTTTATGATCATACAACCTCAGTAATTGTATATTCCTAAACAGAATTATTGAGTTAGTGGCTGGCAGACGTGCAAGTTTAAATTCATATGGTTCCCCACTCCTTTCCTGGCTGTTCCCAGCACTTTGACCCCACGAACAACTACATAACCCTCACTCTATAACAAGGAGCCTCTTCTTCCAGGGGGCCTCAAGCACTAAGCCAGCGGCATGTCCATGGCAGCTTGGAGTGAGGACTTGGCACTTCAACTGTGTCGGGTGGAGGAGCCAGAAGAGAAGAAAGAGCCAGGAGGTGGCCTGTTCTCCTTATTTCTGACATCAATCATTTTCTTCTAGATGATTCTGACAGTAAGAGAGCTGAGTTCCCAGGGGAGCTCCATCCCAGGTCATGTCCTCATAGATCAGAATGAGCTGCCCTCCCACAGTCCACACCAAGGACAAGCCCTGCAGACTGAACAAAAGGCCAGCCCAGGCACCCCAACAGAAAATGCAAGGGGCCCTGTACCCATGAGGGATTTGGAAAAAAAAAAAGCAGCCAAGTAGGTGAAAGTACAAAAATACTGGAGTCTTATGCTTTGTAGCATTCCTTATCAAATTGAACAATAATAATAAAAAATTAGAAAACTCATCCCATAAGGAAGAAGCAGCAGGGAGATAAACCAACTAAGTTGGAGGTTGCTAACACCGTAGCTCTGAAGATGGGTGCCACCTGGTGAAGATTCAGGGAGACAGCACAGGGTTAAAGAAAACAGCTCAAGAAACTCCAGCAATCTAGGGGAACCTAGAGGAAAGACATTAGAAATCAAAGTGCAGCTGCTCTTTTTTTTGCTGCTTAAATCATTATATATTAGCTGCAAATTTAGTTTGCTGGCCAACACTCAAAAGTGACATATGGCCAATAAAAGGTTCTGTGGAGTTTTCCATCTGCTGATCAACTTTACCATGGCTGCCATGCATACAGCTCAGTATCAGAGCAGGCTGCACTTCAGAATCCTTTCATGAGCCGTTCGCAGGCTGTTAAATGGGCACTATTCTAAACCAGCATATGCCACCAACCCAGCAGAACGTTTAAGAGGTTGACGTGCATGTTCTCTGAGATCTGTTCCACTCTCAGATCCAACCGCCTTTCAGGATCCATAAAACAAAAGTGCCTGAAAGGACAAGCCCTCTGGAATGTCTCAGGTGGGATGCCATAGGTTGGTTCTACAAGTGGGGTTCCAAGGTATTATCTGGATGTTCAGCAAAAAGATTGTGAGAGACAACTACACTCTGGGTGCTCATTAAAACCCAAGCCAAATGCAAAGGAACTGGCAAGTGCCAGTGGCTCAGTTTTGAAAACCGTATCCATTGGCACTAAAATGCAAAGAGAAGAGCTTTATTTTCCTGGCTCTGGAACTACAATTGCCTGCAATTGAGCAAATCAGGGCTTGTGGTCTAGCTTGCACTCAGTTTTCACCCATCAGCAGCCTGTGTGCTCCTGGTAAATGCTGTCCCGCCACCCTCTGCAGCTGATATTCAGAGACATGTTCACGGTCCTGCTGCACTTTCGCTTTTACAGCCATACTGCAACAGGGGACAAATTTTACCACAGAAACTTGGAATGAGAGGTCTTTGGGTACTGAAAATCATTCTAATCCTTTTCTAATTGTTCTGTTCTTAAAAATGGAACTGGAGGATGAATGATATCCACGCCACGATGATTTATTTGTTCAAGTAAAAGAACGAAAAGTGTCCCAAAAGGCAATTTCACTATAACCCAAAGGGATACTAGCAGGAAGGAGGATGGTTCAGAACCGTATTTGCTTGCACTCCGCATCATGGTGTCGTTCTCCTGCCCGCTCTGCACCTGTCGGAAATATACTGCCAGAGGCAGAGTGAGATCCTGCGCTACACTCAAAGACAGTCTGTCGCTCACTCCTGTTTTGAATTTGTTGGCAAAGAGACGGTAGAAAGGCAGGTGGGAGACAAGGACAGAAAAGAGACTTTGAAATACTACATAGGAATTGATGTAAAAAATAAAAAGTCCCTGAGTCTGTAAGGAGGTGGCACAAATTATCACAATGAATCATTTGCACAGAAATGGGCCCTCAGTTCTGACAGACAGCAAGGATTTAGGAAGATCGATTCTTCCTGGGTTCAGCAAGAAGCTGAGGCAAGGGAGGAGGCCAGTGGTGCTTGGGGTTTGGCAGAGAGTCTTGGACGCTTCCTCCAGTGTGCTGACTTGGCAAAAACTCAGTCCTCGAGGAGCCAGCCTCTCTGGAGACTATAATTTTTTTTAACCCATGTGCATTTGAGGGAAAATTTAATCTCTCTGCCTCTGGCTCATTTACACTTAGCTCATCAAAAAGTTGTTTTGCTTTGTGCTATTTGATGGCCAGTAAGTTAGAGTCTAACTTTACAAATAGCCTCTGGTCCTGGAAAAAGACCCAAACCAAGATCCGAGACTCAGACCTAGCTTCTGATTTGATTGCAAAGAATGGAAGGTTATTATTTTGGGTGACACTGCAGGGAAAGTGGTCTCTACATTTCAACCCTTCCTCCCAGCTCCCCTGCTCCCACCACCCAGCGCACAAGCACACGCACACTCAAACACCCCCATTCAACTAAGGAACTGGGTCTGGTGAGAGGCCAAGGGCACAGGGTGCGTGAATGGCTCTGTCGGCCATGGTGAACGTGCACATAGTAATTAATGGTTGAGACACAGCATCCTTAACCATGAACTTACAGGTGCACGGTCTGGGAGCAGATTGCCCTTTTCTTAGTGTATTACCTTAGGCAAGTTACTTAATCCTTCTAGGCTTCAGCTTTCTCATTTGTACAACATTGATAATGATAATAGTGCCCATTTCACAAACGGTGAGGCTTAAATGCATTGATCCACACACAGTGCTTAGCACAGTCACTGCACAGGGTAAATACTTACTCAGGGCCTACTTAAAACCAATTAACTATAACTCTTTTTGCCAGATGGATCAGACACCCAACTGACTCCTGTATGCACCACCTCACCTGATCCTCTCTGCCTCACCTGACTTCCTCCCAGCGGTCACTGCAGTGACCAGCTTGTCATGGTGTCTGAGCAGCTTTATGCAGGCACAACATGCCAGCACTCACCGCATGCCTGTGCTGTGCGTCTCACACCTCCGCAAGAGCCTCTCTATTGCCTTGGGTGGAGTTCTCCCAGAAGCAGATGCTAAGATAAAATGTTGGAGGTGAAGTTAGGAACATTGATAAGGGAGTAGAGAAAGGAGCCCAGGATAAGAAGAAAGCCAATAAAGGGTGTATTCATGAGCAAGTTGCTGCAGTGGGTAACGGGACTCGATCCCACTAGAAGTCTCTGGGAGACACCAGAGGATGTGCTTTATAGTCAGCTCACCCAAGGGAGAAGGACACCGGGGTATTTAACCACCAACTCTCAACTCCCAGGGATGTTATCTCCCTGGCATGGAGGCCTGTCGTGCACCTGCCACCAGGGAAAGCCTCAAGCAGAGAGCTGCAGGTGCTGCCCTAGAGAGTCAGCATGTGTTTAGAAATAGGGAGTGCTGAGGAGCATGGCAGGAGCATGGACAAAGCAGCTGCACCTGTGCCTGTGAGCCCTAGGACTTCCAAGGACCCCACTCAGGGTCTGTGCATGCAGCCAGGAAACACAGGGAAATTGAGAACATGTGGCTTAAACCTTTCACGGGCTGGTGGGAAAAACAAGAGCTGGGGGATAAATTCTTCTCCTTTCTCTCCTCAGGGTGTACTGTCCTGAGACCCAGTTTATACATCTTGGAAAATGGCCTCACAAGATCAAGCAATCCGTCTCACTTAGAGGCGGCTAGCACTGTGACCCGTCCTTAACCCACCTGTCCTCCTTCCTGCCTCACCCCCCTCAGCCCCACTCCTGCTCCCTGGAGTTAAGTTGTACCAACAAGCCTTGGCCACCAGCAATTTATTATTACAATAGACCCCCCCTTATCCATGATTTCACTTGCTGTGGTTTCAGTTACCTGCCATCAACTGTGGTTCAAAAATATTAAATAGAAAATACTAGAAAGAAACAATTCATAGGTTTTAAATTGTGCACCATTCTGAGAAGTGTGATGAAACCGTCTGCTATCCTGTTCCATCCTGCCTGGAGTATGACTCATCCCTTTGTCCAGGTACCCATGCTGTACAGGCTTCCCTCCTGTTAAGTCACTTATTAGCCGTCTTGGTTATCAGATGAAAAAACAGGATATATAGGGTTTGGTACTATCCTCAGTTTCAGACATCCACTGGGGGTCTTGGAACATATCCCCTGTGGGTAAGGGGGACTGTAATTCCAAATCCCCATCACTGTACTAACTTCACAGAGAATGGATCTGATATAGAGTGGTAAGAGGCATGATGTGGGATATCAAGTTATGTGCACACCTACTAAGAAGATAAGACCTCCTAAGTCAGCCCGGAGAAAATATGAGATCCCAGTACTTGGGTACCTCCTAGGAAGGGAAATGCAGCTCCTGGAGAGAATGGTCCACACATGCAGGACCCCGGCTTCTCGAAATTAGAGAAAGCAGAACTCAGGGAAGAGCTGAGGGTTTGTATTTAGTGGCTTCTTCAAATGGAGCTAGAGGCAATGTCTCTGCAGCCTAGCCATGTGGTTCTATCTATAGCAACCCCACACCACTGCCCCCACAACCAGTGGAAAACACGGACTGCGTGATGGACAGTGGTCCTTAACAAAAATGTAATAAAGAAGCAGACATTGTAGTTAACTTCAAGTGTTGCAAGACTAATTTCAGTTCTTATTATTTTGAACCTATTTTGAAGGAGACCTTAAGTGCCTTCTTTGATGCAAAATCCATATCTGGTGAAAGAAATAATTCTTAGGACACATAACTGCCCTGCATCTGTGGCACAGAGGCACAGTCCCTGCCTGCCCGCTCACTCCTGCTGGCACAGAGACAACACTGGCACCCCAGCTGGGGCTGCCCTGCTGCTTTCATGCCAGGAAATACTTGCTGCAAAATGAATAATACATCAGTTTGTTTCCATGAGGATGCTTGTCGCTACTTCACTTGCCAAAGTGCAAATGAATATTCCGCAAGGATTGAGGACTGTAGCCTCCACTGCCTGCCACAAACAGGCAGGGTCAGTCATGACCCCTGTGATGTGATTTCAGAATGCTCCTCCTGCTCAGAATCCACCCCCAAGAAGGAACCTGAAACCTGCAGAAGAGGAAATTGGCATTTTTGGAGCAGCTGTTCTCCAGAACTGTGCACCAAGTTCTGCACTAGAGACTCTCCACAGATTAATGCAGGAATCCACAAAGTTATTCTGTGAGGCCCACGTAACAAATGTTTTATACTTTGTAGTCCACAGGATCTCTGTGGTAATTGCTCCACTCTGCCGAGCTAGCGCCAAAGCAGCCATAGATAATAAATACATGAATGGGCGGAGCTGGATTCCTATAAAACTTTATTTGCCGGAACAGGATTTAACCAGCAAGCCCGAGTTTGCTGAGCCCTGGGTTAGCCCGTCACCTTCATAAGCACTTGTGGGTGGTAAGCACTTTCCTCCTTGTGGAGTTTCTCCTCCAGGGCAGTCACTCTTGGGGGAAATGACACAGCAAATCCCAGACACCTTAGTGTAACTCAATTTGTCATTAGCTCTTCTAGAGATGAGAAGTGGAGAAGAGAGAAGCAAAGCTTCAGGGCAAAGGCGAACGTCAGGAGACAGAGAAAGCAAGCCGGGGGCGGGGGGTGGGGGGGATGCTGCAAGCGGTGGCCCAGGGTAGGGGGAGCGAAGCTCGATGCACGGGAGGGGAGGACACTGTTACATGGGCGCATCCTCCCACCGTTAACCAGTATCACACTACAGCGAAAGCAGGGTCTGGGAATCTACAGGCTCTGCTTCTGACAGGTGCTGGGACCTTAGATGAGTTATTAATCCTGGACATCCATTTTCTCATCTGTCAAGTGGGGATTCATGAGGCTGAAGTGAGGGTTCAATGAGATAATTCAGGGAAAGCCTTGGCAGAATGTCGGCTGTTATTACTGTTGTTGTATTGTTGTGACCCAGAACAAGCCAAGGAAGTAAAGGCTACCAGGATGAAAATGCCTGCTATAAACTCATAAGTGTTCTTAGTGGATAGTCTACAGCTCCCCGCTCCCTGATAAGTAAGAAACGTATCAATGCGTCAGCTGGACATTCTGAACTAATAATGAGTCATAAACAGCCACACATACCACAGAATATGTCCCCTCCACAAACCTGGAACCCATCAATCTTTGCCCCTAGGAAGTCTCCCTTCCCCAGCTTTACACACTTCATATATTGTGTGTTAGGAGTTGATCACTAATGCTACAGAGTGCATCTGGGATCAAACCTAAATGCTGCGGCTTGTTTTCTCAGTCATTGATTTCACCCATGCTTTCTTGAAGGCTTACTGAGGCTTGAGTAGAACCACAAGAAAGAGTACAAATTAGATAAAATATAGTGTTTAGGGTACCTAAGACTAGTTGCTTTTTAATTCTCTATTTGCATGAAGCTTGGTGAGACTCTGCTCACAGCTCTTGACCCCAAGGGGCCAACACATGACAAGAGCATTTAAGATGGGGAATCAAGTTTCCGGGCAAAAATGTAGCTGCCACCAGAAAAATAGAAAAATGCGAATTGGAAATTTAGTGTTTCCTGAGCTGAAAATGCTCATTTACTGCGGGGCCCTGCTGGTCTCATCAATCCCTCCCAGCCCTTGAAGACCCATAGGTCCGCCTCCCGTGGGAAGCAGGCTGGGACTCACAGCTCCAGCCTGTGCTGGTTCCTGGCCCGTCTCACTGCCTACAGGACAAATAGCAGTGGCTCTCGCCCTGGTGCTTAGGATAATCTAGGGTGCTTAAAAAATACTAATGCCCAGAGCCTTCCCAAAGATTCTGACTGACTTGGTCTGGATAGGACTGGATGTCAGAACAGCTTTTAACTTTTTATTGAAATAAAATATATATACAGAAAAGGGCACACAAGCATTCAGACCAGTAAGTGTTCCCAATGGGACACATCTGTGTAACTAGCACACAGATTGAGACACAGAACATTATCACCGCCCCAAAGCCTCCCGCACGTGCCCTTTCTGACACCATTTCTCCTAGGGTAGCTATCCTGACTTCTAATAAAAGACGAAGTTTGTCTGTCTTTGTATTTGATATGAATGAAATCATACAGTATGACTTTTTAATATTTAAGTAAATTCTTAAATTTTAGAATAGTTTTAGAATTCTGGAGAAAGTGCAGATAGCACAGAGAGTACCCATATACTCTGCACCCCATTTCCCCTGTTGTTAACACCTTACGTTGCTATGGCATGTTTAAGTGTGACTCTTTTCTATCTGGTTTCTTCCACTCAGCGTTCGACTTGAGCAATTTTCCACATTGCTGTGTGTAGTGTTACTCTCTTGTTCTCATCGCTGAATGGTGCCCATTATTGTGAATAATCCATAATTATTTATCCATACTACTGTTGATGTGCATTTGAATCGCTTCCAGTTTGGAGCTCCAGCACATAGTACTGCTATGAACATTCGAGTAGGCACCTGCATTTTTAAAAAGCTCTCCAGGGAGTCTAATGTGCAGCCAGAACTGAAAGCCACTGATGTAATCTAGCCCAAATAGTTAATTCCACCTTGGATTGTTGTCCTATTATTCCGTATCCCTCAGTCTTTCCTCTTCCATGGGGCTCTCGGGCTCCCCACAGTGTGTGGGGCAGTGCTGAAGACAAACACCTGTTTTGTGATTAATCGATAGATTATGCTTTCCTATTTCACGTCACCCTCTGTTCCAGGTTTGGGGAAACCATTTCTATGCAGCAGCATCTCTCTCCGCGTTGGAGCAGGCGGTACAGCGCCCATCCTCACTTCGTCTGGCCCAACGCAGGCCTTCTCTCTGGGCCTCAGAGGCTGGCTCCAAAACAGGCGTCCCCGGGGTGCACTTGAGAGAGCAAATCCTGGTAACGATTTAGTGGGGGCAGCACGCACAATGAGCCCAGATCAGCCAGGTGGCTATTGAGTGGTCATTTGTCATACTTCCTTTGTATATTGATTGTTTCTTTTATTCACTTTTCCAATAGGCATTTCACCTTTTTCTTACTGCCTTTACAACTGTGGCTCCTCATGTATGAGAACGTTAACCCCTTTTCTCTGTCCTATATATGGCAATTATTTTCAGTGTATGGCTTGCCATTGAATTTTGTGTTCGCTGGCCTCTGGAAACCCTACATCCAGGCCTTTCTTCTCCCACCCTCACCCTCTTCAATGCCCACACAAAGCTCTGTTTTGTATGAGGTGTCGTGAACATCTCAACCTAATCTCAGCAGCGCATCAGACACAGATTTCTACTGGGAAATGTGGCTGTTCCACTGCTGGGTTTATCTGTGTCTTCATTTCCTAGGGCTACTGTAACAAATTGCCATAAACTGAGTGTCTTAAAATAATAGAAATGTATTCATTCACAGCCATGGGGCCAGAAGTCTAAAATCAGGATGCTGGCTAGCAACTCAGTTGCCTTCCTCTGGAGGCTCTGAGGGAGAAACTGTCCCAGGCCTCTCGCCTGGCTTCTGGTGGTTCCCAGCCATACTCGGCCTTCCTTGGCTGTGGACACACCTCTCCAATCTCTCCCTCTATCTTCACATCACCTTCATCTCTGTGCGCCTGGGTCTCTGTGACAGTTAATTTTGTTTGTCAACTTGTCTGGGTCACGTTGCCCACATATTTGGTCAAACGTATTCTGGATGTTCCTGTGAAGTTGTTTTAGGATAAGATTAACATCTGTATTGGTGGGCTTTGAGTAAAGCAGATTGCCCTCCATAATGTGGGTGGGCCTCATTCAACCAGTTGAAGGCCTGAATAGAACAAAAGGCCATAGCCAAGAAATGTGTCCACAGCAAAGGAAGGCCAAGAATGACTGGGAACCACCAGAAGCCAGGAGAGAGGACTGGGACAGTTTCCCTCCCTTGAAGAGGAGGGAATTCCTCCAGCAAACAGTCTTTTGACTTATCTGCAACATTGGCTCTTCTCTTTCCTGCATCTCCAGCCTGCTGGTCCACCCTGCAGATTTTGGACTTGCCAGCCTCCATAATTGCATGAGCCAATTTATTAAAATAAATCTTTTTTTGATTCTGTTTCTCTGGAGAACCGACTAGCACAGTGTCCATGTGTCCTCACCTCTTCTTATAAAGCCACCAGTCATCAAATTTAGGGCCAACACTAATCAAGTATGACCTTATCTTAACTAATTACATCTGCAAAGACCCCATTTCCAAATCAGCTCACATTCTAAGCTTCCGGGCGGATGTGAATTTGGAGGTGGGGCATTGTTCAACCCCGTACAATCTGCATTTGCTTGGAGTTGCTGCATTATAGCCATGGCCCCAGGATCTTAGTGGATCCCAGTTCTATTTCCCTTGTCCTACCCATCTGCAGACGTCATAGCTGTGAAGAGCAGAAGTGGCCTACCTCGCAGACTTCTGGCAACAGCCTGGTCCTCCTTTTCCAGCCATTTCAGGTTGAGCATGTCAGTCTCAGGTATAATTGTTACATTTGAGCTGGACTTTTCCTGACTGTGCTGCCTAAACCTAGGATGGTGCCATATACTCCAGTGTTTATCAGTTCATCAAACACTTACCGGGCGAGCACTGAATTCCCCAGGGCGTGAGTGTTTCTGGAGCCACGTGGGCTAGGTATGAATTCTCGTTCTATCCTTTCTAGCTGTGTGATCTTGGACTGGTTATTTTACTTCTCTCTACCATAAGGGATTGTTGTGAATATTAAACAACCAGAAGATCTGAGGACAGTGCCTGGCAATAAAGGCAATAAATGTTAGCTGTTTTTGAATATTATCAAGAATATAAATAAGACACGGTCCCCACCAGGGGCCCTCTTGCCTCGCTTCTTTGGCCTCCTGGTCTGCATACCGCACACTACTCTCCTCCTCGAAAGCCTGCCATGGCCCCGCAGAGCCTCCAGAGTAAGGGGTAGCCCCGAGAGCAGCCTCTCCCCCACGACCTCCTTCTACACAGTTTGCAAGCTGGGGCACTCGCCACCCCAAGTCACCGCGTGCATGTTAGGACACCAGGTTTGGTTCATTCTCTTCGCTTTGCCCAGAAGTCTCTTCTTTCCCCTTCAGTTAGTTATTTATTCAATGTTCAAGGCTTCACTCAATTGTTATCTCCATTCTAATGTGTTTCTATTGCTCCCAACAATCTTCATTTCTTTTCATCCCCAATGCCACATCCCTTTATTTATACTTATTTTGCACTTACTTTATTCTATACCATTTCACAATTACTTAGTCTTGTGTCTGTTTCCCTGAAGATGGAAAATTGCTTGAGGGCAGAACGTGTATTTGATTTTCCCCACCTCCCTCTCATGTATAAGGCATGCAGTAGGCGATCAGTCAATGTTTGCAGTCAACTGAAAGGGCCACACAAGCTCTGATTGCTGCATGGCAGGTTGATGTCTGCTCTAAGCTTCTTGCTCATCTTACATTATTTGTGTTACGTTTCCTAAAATTCTTCTGGAGCATGATCTCTTAACATTTCTTCTTCTCACACTGTATCACCCACCTGCATTCACCAAGAAGGAGCCAAACACCTGGCCATTGTCATCATCCTCACATGCCCTGCTGGGTGAGGCTCAGTCACACCGGCACAGGTCTAAAGGAGCAAGTTAGCTACACTGCGGGGCTCTTATCTTGGCCCCTGACATTGCCATTGTGCCTACGTTATTGCATAAACATGTTCCCAGCCTATTTAGGATATGGCAAATCTACCTAAAAATGGTGATCTTGACCTGCCTAATCATAGAGATTAACTAAATTCTTAACTCAAGGATCTTAAAAAAAAACACAAGTAGCTGAGACATGACAGCAAATCCTGAAGTGCCTAAGTTCCAACCCCCAAACAGATGGTAATACACCAGGTAGTATCTTCCAAATGGCTAGATACATTTCATAGGTCCAACATATAGGAAGACAACTGGCATTAAAATTCTTCATGTCTCTGATGAGAGGCGATGAAGGATTTACTTCAATTATGTTCCTGGATTCTTGGTGCAGTGACATTTAGGGCTCCTAGCCAGTAAGCATGGTAGAAGCAGACAACCCTGAATGCTGTCTCCAAACCACCCTCCATTCTGAACTCTGACCACATCCCTCTACAGATTCAAATGGTCCAAGGCTCCCCATTTCACACAAGGCCCAAGTTTCCTCTAGAGAAATGGGTCCCTCTGTGTGCTCTCATCATCTCCTCTGTGTCCATCACACAGACACACAGGGTATTCCCCGCTCTGGGCCCTCCCTCATGCTCTTCCCCTGCCTGCATTGCCAGCTTCTCTTGTCTCGTGGAAAAAGTAACCATATATCATATTGCAATGAATCAGCACTAGAAGCTATTGTAGATTTTGGGGGAGGTGGGTAGGAACAAGCTGTGGGGAAAGTGTTTCAAAAATATGCGTGGCCTTTGGGCATGGAAGAGCTTCAGTGAAGCCTGGGAGCTCATCCTGCAACAGCCTTCTCCCTTCCCCTTGTTCATACTGCCTCAAGTGAGGTCGCTGTTCAGACCCACTGGTAAGGGGGCTGAACCACACAGAACGCCTCCAGTGACGACCCACCACCAGGGCTTAGACATGGACTCATGATACATTACTGCAGGTAACCAAATAATCTAATCAGATGCCAAGCTCATCTGAGGACTGTCACCAAAGCTCTGTTTGCATGAAACAGGACTTTATAAAGCAGCCAATTTGAGTTTTAAAAATTGGATTTAAAAATAAGTTACTCAGAACAACACAATCCTGATTCTTACCCCCCCACCCTCACCCATCTCTGACTCCCTGCCATACATGCCCCTACCTGAACTTCACAGTATCCTTCTCCTTTATCTTGTCCTTAATAGGGTGAGGGTCGGAGTGGTGGCAGAGAAAGAACTGGTTATAAGGGAGGAGGTGGGGCGTGCAATGGTGCACTGTTTATTATTTGATAACTTTTTTTTTTTTTGAGACAGGGTCTTGCTCTGTTGCCCTGGGTAGAGTGCAGTGGCCTCATCATAGCTCACTGCAACCTCCAACTCCTGGGCTGAAGCAATCCTTCTGCCTCAGCCTCCCAAATACCTGGGATTACAGGTGGGCACCAAGCCCGCCTAATTTTTCTATTTTTTGTAGAGATGAGGTCTTGAACTCCTGACCTCAAGCAATCTTCCCGCCTCAGCCTCCCAAAGTGCTAGGATTATAGGCATGAGCCACCGTGCCGGGCCCACCATGATAACACTTTTAAAGGTGAAAGTTTAAGAGTTTGTTTTTTGGTCAAGTCAAAATATTCTGATAACAAATCACCTGAATCAAGATGTTATGTGACACAAGAAAGGAGCCATAATTGCTATGGCTAGAGGCTGAGGTTGGAGGGATTCTTATGACTGATCCCTTTTGCATGGTGCATTGTGTGCATGCATTACCTTTTCAACAAAACATAAATGAGTTTTCTTTAAGGTCATGTATGCCCTTAGAAGATCCATTGTACTAGGGTCTCAAAGAACAGTACACACCAACTGTAGGGGGTGCAAAGTTAAAATCCCCATTAATTCCAATGTATTCAGACTACAGTTTCTTTAGAAATAAAAACTTGAAACCTATCTTACAAGTATTCTCTCTTTCTAGTATTGGAGGTGGAGTCTAGAATTGCCTGTGAATTTGAAAATAACAATAACACAGGATATAGGTTCAACATCACTCCTGAAGAGTTATCAAAATATGTGTCTGAGGAGCAAAGGCATATTTAGGAATGCAAGCTCATGCATCCTGATTGGTGAATAAATATTACAGTCCTGTAACTCAAGACACGCAGCCAACGATCTTGCAGTAGCGGAGTTTATTGACTTATTTATTTTTCAGAAACTAAATCAGCAAAATACAACATGCTACAGGTTTGTTTCATTTTCTCTCTTCAGCCAACTTCAGGCAAGTTATGGGAGCATTACTCTTTTACAGGCTATCAATAGTTTTTCCATCAGAAAGCTATTTTAATCCATTATTGATGCTTTTTTTAAAAAATGCTGCTGTCTAGCCACTACCTTATTGATGGCAGAAGATAAAAGAGAAAATATATGGGGGAATGCAAGAAAATCCTGCGAGTGCAGCCACTGCTTTTGTTTTAATATGGGTCATTAAATTATCTTCTGATGCAAGTAAGCTAAGCAACGCCTCCACTACCCACCAGAATGCTGGAAGCACTAACAGAAATTCCCTGTACACACCCCTTCTGTTTTCTCCTGAAATCAGTCAGCCTGGCATAAGAATTAAGCTTTGGGGTTCTGAAATCCGACTTCAATGCTACACTAACTACTAGATTATAACCTTAGCCAATTTTCTCAACTTTTCTCCCTAAGTTTCCTCATCCATAAAATAGGGATAACAGTTGTATCTCCCTCGTGGGGTAGTTATGTGGAGTAAATAAGACAATGCATTGTAAAGAGCGTGGCAGTCAATGAGCACTCAATAAGTGTTAGCTATTGTGTTTACATAGTGATACAGCAGCCTGACCTGTTGTTGGCACATCTGGGACCTTCTTTATCCAGGTATCTTCTCTATTTCACCATTGCCTCATTGAAGATCCATGCATGGAAAGCAAGTTTCTATTGACTGCAGGTTCCCCACATTTTACTCCCCCATTTTGCCTTGTAGCTTCCCCACATTCAGTATTGTCTTAGTCTGTTTGTGTTGCTATAACAAAATACCTGAGACTGGGTAATTTTTAAGAACAAAAATTTATTCCTTACAGTTCTGGAGGCTGGGAAGTCCAAGATCAAGGCACCAGTAGATTTGGTGTCTGGTGAGGCTACTCTTTGCTCCTGAGATGGCATCTTGTTGCTGCTTCCTCACGTGGCAGGAGGCAGAAGGTCAAAAGGGCCTAGCCAGTTCCTCTAGCCCCTCTATAAGGCACTGATATCATTCACGAGGGTAGAGCCCTCAAGACTTAATAACCTCCTGAAGGCCCCATTGCTTAATACTATCACATTGAGTTTTAGGTTCCAACATATGAATTTTGGAGGGACACACACATTCAAATCATAGCAGGTATCTAGCAATAGCTGAACAACTTAGAGAGGTTGGTTCTTTTCTACCCCCTTCTCTTCTGTGCCCTGCTACACTGATGTTGCTCTTAAACACAGGTAGAATAGTGAGGACCAGTGCAGTTTCATTTCAAGGGATAAAGGAGGTCTCAAGCCTCCACTCATCCCCAATCATCCCTGGGGAGTGCCTAAACCTATGCCAGTGACTCAGTTAAATCTTCAGTTAAAAGGAATGAAAAGGAGAAAGGAAATGGAATTAAAACTCTTTTAAAAAGAAATGGAACATGATTTTACCTTGTTCCCAACTACCTCAAACCCAGGCTTAAGATATGATGGAAAATTAAGACAGAATGGGTTGCTTGTGACATGTGGATGACCTTTTCTCCTTCTGCTTACCCAAGTCCTGCCCATTATTTGAGACTATTCTACAAATATTCCATCCGGGAACAAACTTTCCCTTCTTTAAATGCTTACAATGCCTTGTATTGTGATTCTAGCCCTTCTTAAGTCCTGTCTTATTTTGAGGTTATTCATGTGTTATAGCTGTTGTTGACCATGTTCTAACTTTTCTGCTGGGCTTTCAGAAACCTGAGGTCAGAGCTCCTTTATTTTTGTGCATGGTTTGCAATGCATGTTCCTTTTCATGTCGTGCTGTCATAGCTCCAGCCTGCATCAATGGCCCCATTTACTGCAGGAGGAACAACTATTAGAGCCCCAAACTTACAGTGACTTAGACACAGTGATATTATATCACAGCCTCAGAAACCATGACATAAACCAAGCAATAATCAATGCCATACTTTTTAATAGTGCAGCTAAAAATGGATTGCCTGCTCCTAAGCATAGGGAAACAATTATAGCTGGAGCTGTTATAGAGGGGAGGAATGATGTTTAATAATATGATATAGGAAATCTCATGATACTACAAAAATGGGTTATCTATTCTTAGCTTCAACCTGGATGTGACTTTTCTCACACAAAGGGGTTACAAACCCCATCAGTTACCACAGCCCTTAAAATTTCTGCTTGTAGCCCCCAAATTACTAATCTTCACAGAGGGAATGAAGTTGTCCAATCAATTTTCTTGGAGCCACAAAACTCAGAAATCTATATGACCATGGGCAGCATGTTAGAGGAACATTGAAGGGAAATAAGGTCTTCTAAAGGATCTAATAAACTCAGAGCCAGTGATATCAGAGCCAGAAACATCATTTCCTTTGTTTTCTTTTCATCAATTTAAATCTACCTCAAAGTTGTTGTGATTCAGGGCTGGGGATACATGACCTCTCAGGCTTTATTCCAGTTGCTTTCTTCTCCAGTATCGAGAAGATTTACAAAGAACCCTGAACATAGGAGCAGGTCCTCATTTCTCAAACGGTTTCTTCTGGAGCCTTCAAGATTTAACATTTTGAGGTTTAACATGGTCCCTTGAAGTCCAACTATCCCAAAGAAGAAAGCCTCACCCAATCTTGCCCAGGTGCTCAGCAGTGCTGGGGAGCAGGGCATGGTGCCCAGCTGCTCTCTGGACTGACGGTCTTCAGACCCTACTTAGCCCCTGGGACTTGTCCTCCACGGTGTGCCCTCTTTACCTCTTTTCTCCACCCAGCACCATTACTTTGATGTTTGATATTCAATATTTTATAAAGCTCTGGAGGACATTGGCCCTCAAGCGGCTTCTCCTCTCTGCCCTGCAAAAATTTCCAGCATAAAGAAATACAAACATCTTGTTTCCCATCTGAAACTGGGAAGGATTAAAAACAGGGAAATACACACAGCAATTAGTATCTCAGTTCTTTATTCTTCCATAAACAAAGACTCTGTAATAAAGACATAAGCAGGATATAGCTATCCCAGGCAAGATCAGAACTTTTCAGATAAGAGCAACATGAAATATGCAGAAAAGAAACCAGTTTGGACCAGACTTAGTAAAAGGTGATTTCAAAGTTTCTTAGTGAGGAGCGAAGAGAAGAAAGGGCTATATCTGCTACGTATCTTACCTTTCCAGCTTGAAGTCTGTACATAAGAACAGTGAATGGTGTTTTGATTCCATCTCATCTTCATAAAACCCACCACAGAAACCTTCCTAAAAGTGTTAGAAACAGATGCAAGGTTTAGGTGGTACCCACTTGATCATCAAGGTCAAAATAGCAGGCAAAACCAGATAAGCAACTCCTCCTGAGAGGACTGGCTTAACCCCAGATTATTTCCATCTGTGTATGCAGAATATGAAAATCATACAGCCTTTGAAAGGGAATCCAGGTGTCCAGGTGACACTTTTGCACAGCACAGATGATTTGAAAAGTAGCAGATGCTTTCTTACAATTTATTACACTACTCAGTTACTAAGGAAATGGAAATTTTGGAAGTTGGCCAGCCAGTTTAATCTAAAGATTTGTGCTTTCCAAAAAGTAGTGGAGATAAACCATGCTTATCTTTCCCATCACAGACACAACCTACACAAGCCAGAAGTTTTCCAACTATAATATATGGTCCCAAAACTTTACTTTTGTTTCCCTCTCTGGTTGTTGGCCAATGGTCCTGAATGGAACAACAGAAGAATCATAAATAGGTGTGATGAACAAGCAGGCAGCCAGTCTGTACACCCACGGAGAAATAATGTATGACTTTATAGTGCACAAGTAAGCCAGTAATACATGTTTATTGTTAAACAAAAAAACCCTAGAAATTATATAGATAAGCCAATAGTAGAAATTAAGAATTGCCTATTATCCTATCACCTGGTAATAACCCCTATTAATATCTTGGTATATATTGGTCTGGACTTTTTTTATACACACACATAAATAGAATATACATCCAATTTTTACAAGAATGGTGTCATTGTACATTTTATTTCCTAAGCGATTTTTAATTTAGGAATATATTTCCATATAAACAAATAAACTTCTATTTAATCATTTTAACATCTATAGAGCACTCCATCGTACCATAATTATTTTATTAGAAAATCTAGGTTATCTCCAGTTTTTTGACATTATTAACAATACTACCATGAATGCATATACTCTAGATGTATTTCTAGCCATTCCCTTAGTACAAATTCTTTCAAGAGGAACTTGAGGTCAAAGCTGTTCGGATTTCATAGGTTCTTTTGATGTACATTGCCAAATTGCCCTTCAGAAGAGCTGTTCCAATTTACTCCCACCTGTGTGGTGTGGGTGAGTATCCAACACATTAATCTTAATGCTGTGCAGTAAACTCACCAACAGACACAACTTTTTATGACTATAAGAATCTGAAGCCCTGGCCTGATGCGGTGGCTCACGCCTGTAATCCTACCACTCTGGGAGGCCGAGGCAGGAGGATTGCTTGAGCTCAGGAGTTCAAGACCAGCCTGAGCAAGAGCGAAACCCTGTCTCTACTAAAAATAGAAAAATTAGCCAGGCATCGTGTCACAGGCAGGAGGATTGCTTAAGCCCAGGAGTTTGAGGCTGCAATGAGCTATGACGATACCATTGCACTCTACCCAGGGCAACAGAGTAAGACTCTGCCTCCAAAAAAAAAAAAGGATCCATAGCCCTTACAACATGTTGTCTATCATTCCTGCACACAAGCACACCTTTCATACAAAATGTTTATGTGGATAAACAATGTATACTTGTTTAACCAAAACAAAAGTCCTCAGGAGACTCTCATTTGGCAATAATTCCTAAGTCATATTCTATTTTTAATAATGTAGTTTAATTAAGTCAACATCTGAGTCTCAGTTTCTTTATCAAGTAGGTGTTCTCTAAGGTCCCTTCTGTTCTAAAACCGTGTTTCCCTCCACACAGGGAGAGAAACAAAGGCCCAGGTCCTTCATCTGGCCCAGCCTCCTTTCCAGCCATCCCTCCCCCACTTCCCTTCAGGGCACCTTCCTGCCACTGAGCTGTTTCCTGAGCCAGCCAGGCCATTTCTGAATCCTGAGCCTTTGGACACACTATCCCCTCCATCTTAGACTATTACCCTTCTTTTCTCCCTCCCCTGTCAGATTCTGCTCCTTCTTGAAGATCCACCCCAATAGCGCCTTCTCTGTGAAGCTTTTGTGGGTTCCCCAGCACCCGCTCTCAGCTTTTCCCACACAGCCTGTTTATTCCTGTTTTACAACAGAGAGCACTGAACGCAGTGAGCTTGTGCATGCCTGTCTCTCCCATGAGACCATGTGCTCTCCGCATCTCCTGGGTTAAGAACTATGTGGTGCATATTAAAGATGTTTCATAAGTACTTGATAAATGTGCAGGTGAGCAAGTGAATCAACAGGTTACAATTTTTCTGAGTCCATCTGTGATATCTCCAAAAACTTCAGAGATTTATGCAAATCTACATCAACTTGAAGATTCTCATTTTGCACATCTAAGGGCCAGGGTTTGTTTCGGGGCCTATCCCAGATCCAGGCTCCTCTAGATAGGATACTTTCCCTCTTTCTTATGAACAAGCACCTACTACCAGTTCTCATCCCTGGACTAGAGAAGAAGGTGATTAAAGCCAGTCCGTACACACAGTGCCACTGGCCCAACAAGGTACTATATGCCATCCATAGTGAGGGTACCAGTGGAGAGAAGGGAAGGTTACAGGAATTCTAGTTGAATGGAGGAGGGCTGGAAAACTTAAAGGGGACAGGGTCTTTGCATTCCCTTCTAGCAGCAACTATAGCATGACAGGAAAAATAAAAGAGAGGAGAGTAAAGGGAGAAATGTGTTTCCATTTCTGTTTACTTTATCATGTAGGACTCAGGCTAAGGACATAATGTGAGTTATCCTCAAGCAATGTGAACATTCTGCAGGTCTGTCACCAAATAACGCTTTAGGAGTTCTTAACACTGCACAACACAGTTTCCAAAGACACTCTCCTCCACTATTTTCACACAGCAAAGCAGATTCCCAGCTGTTTTTCATATCTGATCTAATCAAAGGCATGTTTAGCTATTTGCCATGAAATTGCAGCCTAGCCATACTGCAGTGACCACCACTGAGCATTGGCGAGCAGCAAGTCCTGACTTTGGTAGTTGGAATTCCAGGAGCTGAGATCATACATTCAAAATTGCCCTCTAGGCCAGCAGTGGAATTAGCCCAGAACTTTGAGGCAGTAAAGTATAATAGTTAAAAGTGAAAGTTCCAGAGTTTCACATCCTAAGCTTAAATTATAGCTCTGCCATTTCCTATTTGTGTAAAGTTTGGCAAGTTACTTAGGTTTTTTTTAGTTTGTGTTACTTCTTTTATAAAATGTCTTACTCTCTTTTACTGTATACAAGTGTCTTCTCAGATGTCATATCCTCAGAGAGGCACTCCCAGACCACCCTGTCTAAAATGGTGCTTCCTGTCACTATCCATCATCTTCTTGTCTAGCTTAACATTCCTCCTGGTATTTATCACCACCAATATTCTGTAACATTATTTGTTTATTGTCCTCCATTAGCAGGAAAGCACCAAGAAAGCAGTTCTTTGTCTCACTCATTCTAGGAACAAAAATTATGAATTCAGTAAATATTTGTTGAATGAATGAATGGGAATATTAATGGCATCTATTATTGGATTATTGTGAGGATTAAATAAATAATGCACAAAAATGTTTAGCATATTTCTTAGCATATTACAAACATACAATGTCTGATAGCTGGTAGTTCTAATAATACTATTAATAATAATAAACATTACATTACCAGAGTCATTTTTTTTAAACCTCATAGTGAAAACATGACTTTATATAGTCTTATTTTATGTAGCCTTTAATGAATAACCCAGCTTCTCCCAAGAAAGGATTTCAGGTAGCTTACAAAAACATGTAAAACTACCCGTACAGACAGAACTTACACAATTCTAGATTTTTATAGTCATCAATAAAATTGTAATGCATTTTATTTACTTATTCATACATCTCATGCTAAACACAATTAACAATCTCATTTTTCTCACATACAACACTCAACAAATCTTTGGAGAAAGAAGCACGCAGTCGTCCCTGACCAATTACAAGCAGTGATTTCGTCTCCACCGCAGGGTGGGAGGGCCACTGCTGGGCGGTACTCACCTAGCGTTCTCTGTCCTTGCAGCCTTCGCATCTGCATCTGCGGAAACCAGCTCTTATAAAATATAGTAGGTGTCTCAACTAGGGCTCTGGAATAAATTTTCCCATAATCAGAGTATTTAATATGCTTATTCAATGTATTTAATGACTCTCAAATATCATGTATGGCAGAGCTCACAACTGTAATACACTTCCTCTGTTTTTCCCTTTTACGATATCTTCTACATGGTGTAGAGTTTTGAGTCTGGTGTTCCCATGTGTTCAGTCCTGTAAAGTTTCACCTGCTTTTCTATTTCTGTTCATTCTTCTTTGTTTGCAGTGGCCTCTGTCCTTATCTGTCTTCTGGATCTCTGCTTGGCTACTACACTTGCATTTCTTATAAGGTTTTCAGAGTCCTTACTTATAATTTGTTTCTTTTTATACTTTTCAATTATTTGACTAAACAAATACACACTCGAAAAACATCATATAAGTTTCTTGATTAAATTAACAAAGGCTCAGATAGGGGCCTTTGATTTAATTCATAAATGCTCAGAAATGCTTTACTTCTTGTAAGCAATTTTGTGCCTAGTATTAAGTCCAAAATAGGTGACATTTTAACATTATAGGTTGTATAAATTCTAAGCCTAGCTCAAAAAGATTAGCTGAATAAATTCTCAGAAACATGTATTGCTTATAAATGGTCATAATCTGAACCTTCACTATCATAATTTGTAAGATAACAAGAGGGCTTTTCATATGATCACCCGAAGCCTGCACCAGCTGAAGTGGTCAAGAGAAAATCTCACCCAGTTGAAACTCAGAGAAACACACTTTAGCATTTAATTTTTGAGAAAGATTCTAGAATAGAAAAAGAAACACAAGAAAAAATTACCAAGATGAGGAAATCAGGAAAAGGTAGTTGGATAAAGCAAAGGATAAAATTATTCCTGAGGAATAGCCTATTTTTCTGTGTGTTTGCTAAAGTTGAGCTGGGGCCACAAATCTAGCTCTTACAGGCAAAGCAAAGAGGAAAACACACTTACTTATGAGAGTCACAAAAAAGTGTCAGTTCACTTAAGAGAGTCACAGGTCTTCCTAGCAATGAAACCCTAGAAAATTTTCCCTTGTGGGTCCTAATGAAGGGAATAGTGAGTAAGGGAGTGAACTACGTCCTCAGCAACCTCCTGTATTAAATACGAAGGAGACAAACAGGAGTGCTTCTTACAGCGTCCGCAGCAGCAGTAAATGTCATAACCCACAAGGCAATTCACAAAAACTCGTCCATAAGAAGAAGTCAAGACAACTGGGGTCCCAGTGTGCAGCTCTCAATTCAGGAACAACTTGTATACTTTTTAAAAGAATGGAGTTATTTGTTCATTCAATAAATATTTATTGAGTATTTGTGTGGGTCAGGTACTGTGCTGGGCACTGGGGAAGCAGCAGTGACAAGACAAATGCAGTCCTTTCCTGCAGAGAATAACAGACTTGTTGGAAAGATAGAGCAACAGCTACAAAATTTTGAGATGTGTGCACAAGGAGAGGACATCTAAACCCTGATTTTCAGCTCCTGGACCTCCTCGTGTTTAGTTGTTTTTCCCTTCACTTCATTGGAGCCAATCTAGCCTGACTATCACAAACTACCTTGTTACTACTGCATTCAGCGCCACTTCTGAAATCTGTTTCAGAAAACCCCATCTCTGGTCTACACCTCCTCTCTTAGCTCCAGACTCACTGACATCCCCACACCATCAACCACCTTCTCCTTACCCACCAGCCGGCCCCTTTTCTTAGTTTCCTTCTTACTCGCTTAGAGCACATGGCTCATCATTACAATCACCTCCTTGAAAATCTCCTCTCCTCCTCTCCTCCTCCCTCTTCTGTCACACTTGCCTGGAATAAAAGCAAGCCTGGCGGGTCCCACGTTTCCACACTTGTGTTTGAAAAACTGAGTGTTACTGGAGGCAAACACATACACACAATCCAGCTGACCAGTTTCACTTCAAACCCATGATAAAAAGCCCAACAAAACACTCCTCTTTCATTTTCCTCGTAAATTAACTTCTCCAGTCTCAAAATGATTATTTGATACTTTCTATAGTCTTTCTCCTCAAACCTCCTTCATATAGGAAATAAACATTTTAAAAATATTTTTACGATAAAAACTGGAAACCAACAGATAAGAATTTATGCAGCTTCCTCCCCATCAAATCTGTAAGTCTCCTTTGTCTCTATCTGTTCTCCCTTCTCCCTGTTTCTATGGGGGAAGCAGGGTTCTCCAGCAAGGGCCCTGCCCCTCTGAGGCTCAGGAACCCCGACCCCAGCACCTCGAGGACCCCCCACCACCGCTGCGTTTTCAATGTCTTTCTCACTGTCGGACCATTTCCATCAAGGCACAAACGTGCTATAGAATTTCCCACGGTAAAAACAAACTCAAACAGCCACAAACCAAATCCTTCACTCAATAAGCCCCGCTCCCAGCTGCTACTCAGCTTCTCTTTCACATACCGTTAAAAAAAACAACTCTACTTCTTTCTAACAGTTTACTCCAATTTTACATCTACCCACAGAACTGTATTGAAACTGCTCTGAAGGACACCCATGATCTCTGTGCTGCCAAATATAATGGACTGCTTTGTATCTTACCTTAACCCCTAACAACTCCCGACTCCCTCCTTTAAAGCCGCCCACCTTCCCCTCTGGCAATACCACACTCCTCTGGTCGTGCTCCTACCTCAGTGACCCTCTTTCTGAAATTCATTTGCTGGGTCTTCCTCTCCTACCAGGCTGTGCCTCTGAGCCGTGTACTCCTATATTCAACTGCCTGCTTGACACACAGGTGTTGGAAGGACAGTGGGCTGTAGGGTGGCAAGGGGGCTGACGAGTGACAGGTCAGGAGGCCATTGCAGAACTCTGGGCAGCAGACGATAGTGGCAGTGGATGTGGAGCAGAGTGTGTTGACTCAGGGATGTGTAGGAGGTAGAGTGATCTGGACTCGGTGACTGATAGATGTGGTAAGGGATGGGGGGAGTAGGAGTCAAGGATGACAACCAGGGTGGTGTCATTCATTGAGATTGGGAACTTGGAAGGAAGATGGGCTGCATATAATTACATCCTTTAGAAATTTTCCAGAAACCTGGTTTCTCCCAACTAAGCTTTTAAAGAAGAATTAGGCAGCAGAGGGTTTGAGGTTTATTCCTCTACAAAAACAAAAAACGGATATGCAGGTATTGGACATCAAGAGCCACATGCTCTGACCATCCTTGATTTCCAAAAGTACAGGGACTAGGTCTGTTTGCTCAGCACTCTGCCCCCAGTGCTGGCATACAGCAGGTGCGCTATGAATAATTATTCAGTTACTGAAAGGAAAATGTAGTTAGCAACTCCTTATGAGCAGTTAGGGATCAAACCAGAATGGGTGCCTTTTAGTTAACTTCCCTGTGCCTCTCTTTCTTCATACATAAAATTGGAATATTAGTAGCAACTTTCTCTTAGATTTATTGTGAGAATTAAATACAGTAATTACCATAAAGGTTTAGGACAGTGCATGGCTCATGGTAGATGCTCAAAAAAGCTATTTTTGTTAATATATTTTTCTAGGAAATTTCTACTCTGCCATGCGGAAGGGCCAATTGAGTTTCATGACACTTTTTAAAAGAAAACTGTGGGTCTTAAGGAGAGTAAGGCTTGAGACTTGGGTGGAACTTCTGACCTCTGCTTCAGACTCCCAGGCACATAAAGACCAGGACTCCATGAAGGACAGTCCTCTGAGAGACCCAACCTCATGGCAGCCCCTGTTCGTGTTTCTCTTGGCGACCCCCCTCAGAGGAAGCCAAGTTTGCTAAGGGAGTGGGTGCTGGGTGAATGCTGAGTGTTGCTATTAAGCCACCTTCCTTTGAAAGGGAATCCAAGGCAGCCTGTCATTTGAGGCTCTCCAATAGTCACACCGTACAGTGATATGAGTGTGAGTCCACCTGCAGGACAAATGAATGGCTTCCCAGTCATGCTCAAAAGGTAAGCACAGAAGGCACAGACAGCTTGCCCTTAGAAACTGAACCCCTTGTCCCCTTTGTTTCCAAAGGAAAATTTGAAAATCTCAGGATTAGAAGGATCCTCCAGAGCCACAAAAATAAGCACAAGTTTAAAGAATAGAAAGCATGGTATACAAGACAGGGGCTGCTTCATCCCATCTACACATCCCAGCCTCCCAAACTACCCTGAACGACTGAGTCTCTGAGAGAGAGATGAGGTCAGCCTGGTTGTTCGGTGGACAGCAGGAAACATGGCTGAGGGGAAGGCCCTCTTCTACCAATAACAGCCAACGTTTGCCTGGTGCCCTGGAGTTTACAAAACTCTTTAATAAAGATGTAATGGAGATAATGTTTTCAAAATACTTTCCAACATTTTTTACATTTCCTTTTGCCCTGTGGTTACCCGCCCATTGAATCAATGGCATTCACTGCTTCAAGTAAAGGGCAGGCACATCCTAGAACAAAGGAGTCATTCCTCAACTTTGAATTTAAAATGCAATTTTTTTCTTCTATTCATAGAGGAAAAGAGTTCTGAAAGCCAAGATTTGTTGAAGGAAAGAAGCATTTTCTAAAACCTAAAACTCACTGTTTATATATCATGAGTAAAGTTTGGAAGACTGAGCAGAGAACTCTCCCAAGCTACCAGGCGGGCTAGCACCTATCAGTGAGACGAAGTCACTGAAGGTAGGGCTCTTCAGAAACTGTCACTGAGACAGAGTTGGGGGTGGAGATGTTTACTGGGGCTCAGCACCTGTGAAAGGAAGGGGGAAGAAGCAGGATCAGGAAGGGAGAGAAGTCAAACTTCAAAGTAAGTCCAACGAAGTCTTGGCCCGTCCAGTGGGGAGCTCTGAAATGAATATTCCCCATCAGAGTTTTCTGTGTCAGGCTGAAATGGCTGGGTTTTTATGTCCCTGCCTTACTTAGATGGGGGCTGCCTGTGAATGGAGAATGTTGTGCCCTCAGATAAGGCGGCTCTCCGCAGTTGAGGCAGACAATGAAGGAGCTGAGAGCTGGAAGCTGTTTGCTGCCAGCAAGCGCAGCTGCTGGGAAGATGTTCCTTCCTCCAGGGCATCTGGGAGGCCCACGTCCATGTAGGGCACAGTGTCCTAACAGTTACAGGAAGCTGGAAAACAAAGGAGAGAAGGGCAAAAGGGGAGATTTGTGTGTCCTCAAGCTCTAGAAAAACATAATGTAGTTCTAGATCCTTGAGAATATTAACCAAGAACAGAGCAGATTGAGTAGCCCAGCAGTCCAGAGTGCTAGGGCCCTTGTCACAAAGACTTCTGCATGTTGTGCATTCAAGAGGTTGACTTACTAAGAGTGATGGTAATCCCGGTCCCACGAACAGTCTTGGGCTGTGTGGCATGATGTGTTAAACTACTCAGATTACAGTGGTCAGTCTTTATGGTCCACTCCCATACTTCTCCTCCAGCCCCACACCACCCCACCTCTGTCACAACAACTACAGAGATATGACAGCCTCCCTCTCTGATTGCTAAGAAAGGACTTCGAAGCACATTACGTAATTTTTATAGCCTACCCCAGCGCAGAAAGAGTTACAAAGCATTTATTTGCTTTCTCTCTTCAGGACCAGACTCTCTCATGTTCAGTTTTTATGAGCTCTGTGGCTCTTGAGTTCCAAACCTAGGGGAGAACTTCTAAGCCCAGCGAATTCTGAAATATCCCTGATGAATTCCTTCATCCTGATTATTTATAGTAAAGGCAGCATTAATCTCCCCACATAGGGATGACAGCCTTCACATAGCAGACTAAGGAAAAATGGTGATGTTAACTCGGACCCTGAGGGGGTTTATTACATTAAAGTGAGAAAAACAAATCTCACACTCTACCATGTTTGAGTCAGGGCCCCTCCACTTCTTATGCTCACTTGCCACCCTCTCAGAGCTCCCCAAGGAAACAGAGCTAGAGGAGAAACAGCAGTACCAAGCCAGAGGCAGGCCTTTTCCCAGGTCACTCATTAAACCACCAAGTGCTGAGACACCCAGGGAAGCCTTTTATCTACAGCCAGAGAACAAAGGCAGAGTAAGGCGAGCACAGATGAAGTGGGAGTCACAAGTATCAAAAAGCAGGCTAAATGTCAAATTCCATTTTGTGTAAATATAGTTAATGAAAGTCCCTTATCTGTTAATTTTTTTCCCAGCCTGATGACCTGCCCAGTACATTCCATTTCACTGAAAGCTAAGCACTCTGCCAAGTTCTAGTAACATGAGTTCTCAAGCAGTTATGGTGCAAAGGGAAAGGAGACCCATATTTATGTTCTATGTCTTTAACCATACAGCCTAAAAAATACGTGGTATTATCCCCATTTACTGTTTTGGAAAGTATGGGGCAAGGGGAGTTTAACTCTGATTTGGCTAATTCTAAAAGTACTTCCACCCTAAAATGTTGTTTATTTTAAATAATATGTGATCTACTAAACTTGAATACTACCAAATAATTTGAACTCCCTGTTACCACCCAACCGGGTCCCTTGCCCACTGCCCAGGTAAAGGCTGATATACTGAGACAGTAGGTGTTGCAGCAGAGAGTTTAACATCACAAGGTGCCAGGTGAGGAGATGGGAGTAATTTCTCAAATCCATCATCTCCCTGAGAATTTTGAAGCTAAGATTGTTAAAGGTGGTTTAGTGAACAAAGGACTAGGAAATTGGGTCTGCTGATTGGCTGGGGAAGAACTCATAGGGTTGGAAAGCAGAAATTGTCTTCTTGGCTGGGACAGTTCCTGGGTAGGGGGTTGCAAGACTTGTTGGATCGGTTCCCACATATGGCCACTGGTCCGGTAGATGTCATTTGATAACCCCCACCCAATGCAAACTCTGGAAGGTATCTCAAAGACCAGTTGTAGGTTTTACAATAGCAATGTCATCTGTAGAAGCAGCTAGGGAAGTCACAAATCTTGCATCTGTCAAGATGTGACACTTAAGCAGTGAGCAGTTACAGCAATAGGGAAGTTAGGGAACAATGGCTGGTGAAGGAAATTAGAAATATTTTACCCCAAAATATGGCATTTTGACATACTGGACTGACTGAAGAAGGCTCAAGATCTCTCTGACCTCTCCCCCAACCATGGGCTCTCCCAAAATGGTTGAAGTTTCTTTATCTGCCTGAGATGCAGACCCACCTAGGAGAAAAATTGTTCTTTTCTTTCCCTCCCTATAAGATCAGGAATGTGACAACACCTGAACAGACTCTTGAAGAAGATAATGTCCCCTCTCTCAGACTCATTTAAATTCCAACGAGAATTATTTACCAGTTAATCTTCCTTCCCCTCCGTTCATCCTCCCTGGCAATGCCTTATTGCCTGGACAGAATCCTCTTTCCCCCCTCCCATAACCAATTTTTACCAGAAAGGCATATGAGCTTCGGAACCCTGTTGGGGAATTGAATCTTTATTCTGAGGGCTCCCGAGTATACACATTCAATAAATTTGTATCTTTTCCCTCCTATTAATCAATCTGCCTCATGTCAGTGATTTCTCAGTGAACTTTAGGGGGGCAAGAGCCTTGCTCCCTATAAGAGGACTGGAATATGCCCTCCAGTGAAAGAAAAAAAAAGTACAAACTTTGAGAAGATTACAAAGGCCTTCTAGGAATTGAAAATGTTTTAGACAATTTTCACAGAGTTGGACTCATACAGCAGTGGAACGGACCAATCAGAACTGGGTTGAAAATTAGGAAAGTTCACTCATGCTCTAAACCAGAGCTCAATCCTGGTTTTTGTGCTCAACCTTAGTGAGAATGCTGGTAAACTTAATAAAATTGAGGGTCTGGGAAAGTCGGCAGGTATCTTGTGAATACATGAACCATGGAGTAAAATGCTACTCAACATTCAGCCATGGCTGTGGATCGAGTTAGCAACTCATGTGATGGTGAGAGGCAAAAAATGAAAGAGCTCAGCAGGCTAAGCTGAAAGCTCCCTGGTCGTGCTGCTGCCCAAGCTGTCGTCCTGCTGCAGCAGCCTGAGGGAAACCACTCATGGGACAGCAGCAATTGAGACTCTGAAGGCTCCACACAACAATGCATTTACATTCAATACTCACTCTGCTCCAGTTCTTAGCATGGGGACAATCAATCACTTACTTATTAAAGGTTACCCATGTGACTATATTTAAACTGCAAAAGGCAGTGGTATTTGCTGTATGTGTATTATATATTCCAGTAAAAAGTTGAAAAATAAAAAGATAATATTGATCAGCTGGACGCAAAGCATGAAAACAGCCCTAGCCATCTGCTTCCTTCCCCCGCCTCAGTCGTCACAGTGATCAGGGCAGCCCATGAAAACCTTCATTTCAGGGAGTAACCAGCATTTCTCGCTCTTGTTCGATTAAGGAGAGTCAAACTGTCTTTTCAAATGACAGATTTCACAGGTCTCTGAATAGTACATTTTCCTGTATTCCCTCAAACAGGAAGTTGGGAAAGCCCAATCTGTGTTGAAGCATCAGCAGGTGGGGCTGAAGAGCTAATTGAGCCACTGAGTTAGGGTATGTCTCAGACAAGTGTTGAGAGAACTGGGCAGATGGCATTTTGGATGAAACGAAAAGGCAGACTTACACAAGATTCATTGTATTCTTACAGCATCCTGTGGACATTGTCAAGGAAAAATTCAATGTGGAATACCTTACTGATTTCATTCATTCATTCAACAACATTTATTAGATACCCCCACGTGTCCGGCACTGTGTTATACACTGAAAGTGCAGTAGGAAATTACATAGACATGGTTTTGCCCTCATGAAACTTAGATTCTGAGGAGTTGGCTCAGCTTAATAGTTAAGGATGTTCTTGACATTAGACAGACCTTTGTCTCCATCCTAGCTCTGCCACTTAGGAAATATGTAACCTCAGATCTTAGGCAGTTGATTCAATCTATCGTCTATAGAGCAAGGATAGCTATATCCACCCAAGTAGTTCTCCACTCTCCTGAAATCACCTGGGAATTTTTTACAAATACCCATGCCTGAGCAACTCGTATAGATTTTTATTCAATTGGTCTAGGTAAGTACCAAATCATTAGTAACTTTAAAAGCCACCAGGTACTTCTATTGAGAAGCCAGTGAGAACTACTTCTCTATTCTTTGTGGTTGGGGGAGAATTGCACTAAATAATACATATGAATACCTCAAAGCTCATGTAACTATTAGCTTTGATTCCAAAGCATAACAGGTGCTATCGAACTCAGCAGAGGTCCAGGTATCCGGGATAAGTCTGTTAACCTGAAGTTGGTCAGTGAATAAGGAAGAGCTAAAGATAATTCTGATGATCTTTTTACTTAAAAGAAAAAGTGGCTACCAGTCTCTAACTTGATCACATCTCAATAACCACCTCTGCACTGATTTCAATGGGTGAATTTAATTGGCTATTTTGAGAGATGGCTTGGTCTAGGGCTTCTTTTTTTTACTTCTTTTAATTTCTATTTTTAGTACAAACCACTCAGATCTTAATAATGTTTAATACTAGCAAGCATTAATAAGGAGAAGAATTAAGAACATAGTTTAGAATCATATCTAGCCCAGAACTTTCAATTTACAAATGAGAATAAGAAAGCCCTAAGAAATGAAGTGATTTTCCCAATATCAAACATCCAATAGGTTCACAGTTTTGTTTTGTTTGATCTCAGCATGAATCTATATAACAATTTAGCTGTAGGCAACATTGTATAATACAGATGCTCCTCAACTTACGATGGGGTTATGTCCTGATACACCCATTGTAAGTTGAAAATATCACAAGTCAAAAATGAATCTAAAGCTGGCAACACATCATAGATGGGTTTCCTACTGGTTGTACATAAATAGACTCTTTGTAAAGAAAACCATGTGTTCACTGCACTAAAAGAAACTTCTGGTTAAAGAATACAACTATGAATCCCTTTGGTTAAAAACAAAAAACAAATATGGAGACAGCAGTGGCATGGTTTTTCAATCTCTCCAAATCCCCACATGAAAACAGACAAAGCAACTAGATGGCAAATCCAAAGACCCATGGACAAATTTAAAATATAATTGTGTCAAGCTATCCCTATGAACCCTAAATACAAATGAGTAGGAACAAGACACCCTCATAACACCAAGCATACAAGGTATCAGCTTCTATGAAGGAGAAAATACAGGAAAGGCACAGGGAATCTGACTGACCTGAGAACTGGAGACCCCAAAATAGACAACAGGTATTCGCAGAAGTATAATAGGGCAATTTGAGAACAGCAGCTAAAACTTAAAAAAAGGCTTGGCTCATTCCAACAGTAGGTGCATACAGGGGTCACAGTAAGATCTGATCCATATGAACTCTCTAAATTGATCATCCAGGGTTCCCTTCCAGCACAGGGCCCAGTGCATGAAGATTTGAAACTACATATTGAAACTGCTAGTAATGGAATAAAAGCTAAGCAGAACAGAGACAATAGAGGAAAAAAAGAAAGAAAAGGTCCAGATAAACATAGGGGTGGAGGACCAAGCCAGTAAATCTAAGAAAGCAAGCCATGTTATTTTTTAATACCACAAGAAAACAGTAGAAGAGGTAGCTCTGTGAATTGATAAAAGCTGTAGTGAATAACACCTTCTTCTAAAAGTTCAAGAAAATTAATTTAATATAAAAATGAAAAAAGTGTGGAGGTCAAATTTATTAAAAGAATAAAAGAAAATAAGGGGCAGAATAACACCCCTCCAGACAGTGGAAACATGCCAAGAAGACACACCCACAAAACAGATCAAAACTGTAACCTAGAATCTAAAAGACATTAAGGAAATAATACCAGACGTAAAGAACAACATAAATCAGAATTAGAGCAAAACCTAGAAATGAAGCGGTAAAACTCAGGAAAGAATTAGACATAATAGGAAAAAAGCCATCTGAAAAATGAATATTCAACTAGAAGGGACATAAAAGCATTACACACAACAAATAATGTCTTAGAAATAGAAAGGAAAAAGCATGAAAATTTTTAAAGTCTAAAAAGAAATGAACAAAGGGATAAAAAGGTTTTATAACCACATTATGATATTGAAGATACCCAAAGAATATCCAACATAGAAATAATGGAAGTCCCTGAAAGAAGAAAGGCAAAAAAAAAAAAAAAAGGAACAGAACATTCCTGAAATAAAGGGATTTGAAACTAATAGTGAAAAAGCACACTACACACCTAAGAATATTGACCTAGAATGACCAATACTATGATATATTCTAGTAAAATTACTAAACTTTAAGGGAAAAAAATCCTTTGGGTATATAGAAAAAAGAGCATGTGACTTGTAAAAGGAAGAAAATTAATTATCAACTTGTCAACACAATGCTTTATGGTAGAAGAAAATAGAGTTTTTAAGGTATTTAAGGGAAAAAATGTGAGCCAATGATTTTGTATCCAGCAAAGCTGACTTTTTAAGTATCAAGATCAATGACGAATTGTTAGCAACCTGAAAGAACTCAAGAAATATTGTTCCCATGAGTCCTTCCAAGGAATCTACTAGAAAATAAGTTTCAGGCATCAAAATATCTAGAGAAACAACAGCCTAAGGACTAGTGGCAAGCATTAAACATGTAGTTACTTGTAGAACCAAGACTAAATGAGGGCTAAAGGGAGAAACAGTGCATTCAATGTCTATATGCTCAGGCAATGTAGAGAGACTACAGCTCTTAAAAAGAATAGAGGGAGAATGGAAGAGCATATGCAAAAATAATTAACTCTTCTCATAACTATATTGGTACTGACAGTATCAGTATTGTTATTTGAGACTGGTATATAGGTAATATGGGACCAGTAAAATTATAAATTTTAAAATATCAGATATTCTAATTCTATCATCTCCTATGTTCTTGAGAACCAGAACCCTTGATATGAAAGAAGGGGGATATAGAGTTAATACAGAAAATGTTTAAATTAAAATAAAAAGCGGTAGTTCTGATTTGAATGAGAAGTGTCAGTATGAACACAAGAGGTATTTCATCAGGAGTGTGCGTGCGTGCACACGCATGAGATAGAGAGAGAGAGATTTAGAAACAATAACCAATCCAGTTGCAATGAGCATCTCCAGCAATCTAGATTCTTAGATCATGGTCTTGAAATACTTTCCACTTAAAATATAAAAAAAGATTTTGGAGAAATGGGTGATGTCATCTACAATATGAACCTACATCTTTTTATACCATGTAGTGAGGAAGCTATCAAAGATGATTAAGATCATGTCAAAGATGCTCAGAAATCACCTTGAAGATGCTCCCACTGGCTAAAAATGAAACAATGTGAGCTTCAAAAAGGATAATAATTGTAATTGATTGGAACCCATCAAACATATTTAAATACATTAATTCATAATAATTTTAATCTAATTGATTATTTTTAGAGGAAAACAGGGAACTGATGAATTGTCTTGAGAACTGGTAATTAAAGGGAAAGAATCAAGCATGTGTCTAGTCTTTCCTACACAAACTGGGTACTCTCGGGTACCCAAAGAGTAGATGAAAGAAACCACCGCTTTGTAAAATATTCCAACTAATAAATGAAGAATAAATTATAGAATTAGAATGCCACCCTTTTACAACCCTCAAAGAATTAACGGATCTAGGTAATGAGCATGAATGGCTGCTGACATTACAAACAAAGGAGCCTCCCAACACACCGCAACCTACAGTCTTGCCAGAGGGACAGGACCGACTCTGACCAAGCCCCTGCATCTAGCTGCCAATCTACAAAAAGACAGAAAACAGAGGAACATACTGAACTATACAATGAGAACACAATCATCAAAATCAGGGCTACGGGGAAACTCTACAGATCAAATCCCCTGAGCTCTTCTGACAGATAAGTTATAAGGCAAAGACGAGGAAGGAGGGGAGACCTATAGACTAAAAGAAATGTAAAAGATATTTTTAAGCAAAACTAAGATAGAGCACCCTAAAGATTCACCCAATTAGGTGATAAACTGCTATACACACACACACACACACACACACACACACACACACACACACACACACGGAAGTGATTCCTATACAAGTCAGGAGAGGGATTACTTTCAGACAAAGGGAAGAGGTGAGACTAAGGGACATGAAGGGGTTTCTCGGGTGGCTGGCAAAGTTCTACCTCTTGACCTGGGGTCTTTACAAGGTTGTTCATCTTATAAAAAATAATCACAATAATAATATGATAATAAACTATACATTTATTTTGTGCAGCTTTATCCATGTTTTATTTTACAACAAAAAGGTTTTTAAGATCCTTTTGCAAAACGAAGAATAAGTCTGCAAAGCAAATCTAATTAGCCTCCTAAATTCTCTTTTCTTGGTAAATCCATATTTAATTGGATAATTTGTTTACACCAAGTGCATGCCTGTTCTGGAAGTGTGTTTTCAAGAATCATGACAATGTAATAGATCAACAAATGTTGATTGGATACCTACTATGTGCAAAGCACTTCTGTTCCATTGCAATTGGCTTGTGCCTTCAGACACTTGCCCCCTCTCTTGGATTAGTTGCCAATGTGCATTGGAAGTTTTCACTGCTATTGTTGGTGTTTTATTTGTTTATGATGTTTTATTTTATGAAGTGATTGAAGTACTGCATGTTGACGAGAAGAGGCTCCTGAGACACTTTCACTCAGCACAAAACTAAGTGGCCTCTTCCCCTAGTCTGAACCACAGCTGGCACTGAGGCCACAGGCCAGCCATCCGGGGTGCCACTTCCTGTGGGTGTTGGCAGCTGGGACTCGGCTGGTTGAGAATCTGTCCTGTTACTGGGCTACAGTTTGGTGACTCATCATCCCAGCCTCGCAACCACACCACACATCTGGATATCTAGTTCCTAGAAATGACAGTTTCAGAGTGGTTTATAATGGGTAGCAATTCCCAGCAAAACAAAGGGTGTTTGAGAATTTTTACCAACCTAGGATCACAAATACCAGAAAGCAACTTAGTCCTTTCTACCAGATAAAGAAAAGAAAGACAAGACAAGAAATTGACCACATGGAAGAGACTATTCTAAGTAAATTACATGCATTCATTTATATAATGCTCACCACAACCCAAATAGAGGTGATCCCTGTTTCACAGATAGTGGAACAGCAGAGCAGAGAGGTTAAATACTTGCCCAAGGTCACACAGCTAGTAAGCAGCAGTGCTAGGACTCAAATCATGTGTAGTCTGGTTCCACAGCCTGTGCCATTAGCCACAGGTTACTATACTGCCACAAGTTCTTAACATCTTGGCAAGCCTCCTAAATGTTAGAGTAGAGAAGATAGTAGTCTATATTTGAACACTATGTGGCTTGTCAAATTTGCATTTTAGATAGCTCCCTCTGACAGAAAGCACAGCTAATCAGCAATCAAAAAGGATCCACTTTAACTCCTTAATAGTTCCGAGGATGGCTTCTCTCCATCCTCATTGCCACTGCCTTGGTTCAAGCCACCGTCATTTCTTGGCTAGATTATTGCAGTCACCTCCTAACTGGCCTTCCTGCCTTTAGCCCCAAATGAAGATGAAGACTAGAGGCCAAAACAGAATTATAAAAGGGTGCCAAGCTAGCCAAAGAATGTGCATACAACAGCCCCAACAACTCTAGGAGAAAGGGCTGGAGAGAGAGCAGTGGAAGCAGTTGCAAACTCAGGTCTTTACAAATCTAGAGAAAGTTGAAAGCAGAGCCAGTATGGAGACATTAAATAAAACCATGCATTTTCATAAAGTGCAAGCTGCCTGGCTCTGCCCTCCGAGACTGTGGGCCATAGGAATAGCTGCAGATAATTGTTGTCTGCTCCCTCCCTATCTCCTCTAGCCTCCCTTGGGCTTGGGCCTCCTGGTCAGAGAAGCTTGGCTTGTTCCAATCTCCCTGTCTCCTGTGCTGGTCTTGCTGAGATGTGCCCTGGGCAGGGCACTGGGCAGGAAGGAGACTCCTCACATGATCCAGCTTAATCTTCCTTTCCTCCCTTCCTGAAGCTGCACACTGCAGTGAGAGCACAGCAGAAATGCAGACAAAAGGGGGCCCAAAATGGGTAAGAAGGGCCCTACTGCTCGTCATCCTCTGGACCACCACACACCTGCCTCTTCCAGGAGCCTCCTTGCCCCAACGTCTCCCAAGGGCTACAGGTAAGTGGACACTGGGGTCAATTACCTCTGCCGCCGTTGCTGCTACTGCTACTATCACATACAGAGGAAAGGACAAAGATAGAGAAATTCTCACATAACTTTTACTTATGCTTCCTGCTTGAATTTGCTCTGAATTTTAGAATTTAGAAAGATATCAAACACTTGTGATCCCTCAAATAAGTTCTTAAAGATGGCTCCAAGGTAATTCACAGAGATCATTAAGTAAGCAAGTCTCCAGTTTTTACTGTTGGAAATTTCATCATGAAAAAAAAAAAATCTTTCATCCTAGAAACTCTGCAATAGCGGATGACTCTTTGCAGACCTGTGGACAACTTAGGCTCTGAAATGAGAAAATGAAATTGTACATATATTAGAAATCTTTACTCATCAGAGATACAGTTTTTACTTGGGGAGGGAAAGGGGTTCAGAATTCCCTTTTAGAAATAAAGCAGACAAAGAGGAGTGATTTCATGATTTTCCCTTTTTAATTCTTACACCATCACTACCATATTTCATTAAAGCATCTCTTTCTGGTCCCCAAAACTAATTTTTTAAAGCTCTACAACTATATCATATTCAGAAGTATGTTATACATTTTCACTAGGTTCTTAAAATTCTACCCACATACCCCACACTTACAGTTTTTTTTAAGGAAGCTCTCTTTGTGGGCTTGGAATGTGTGACTCCAAATTCTTCAAACTTTCATCTCCTCTTCCTTACCAGAAAATAGCACCCAATGTGTTATTTCTCCATCATCGGAGTTTCCCGAGGGGTTTTTTACAAAACAGGAGCGCAGAGACGGCGGCATCATAATCTACTTCCTAATTATCCTTTACATGTTCATGGCTGTGTCTATTGTATGTGAAGAGTACTTCTTACCCTCCCTGGAAATCATCAGTGAATGTAAGTGGCTGGAAAGCTCCCCTATGACCTTCCGGAAGAGTTGTGTCACACAGATAAGGCTCTTTTTGAAACAGCTCAGCAATAATTCTCTCCATCTCAACTGGTTACAGAGCAGTGACTTCTGTTTCGTGGGGCCCTGTGTCTTAAGGAATTGGCCGACTGTGGTTTCTCTTGGTAGTTAACATGCATCAGAGCATCTGTAAATTGGTACCCAGCAGTTATTATTATACCGCCTATTTCCAGAAACTTCCGGTTTGTCTACTGCGTGGCTCTTTGTTATGAGAACTGTTCCAAGATTTCACTTGTATGCATTTTGTGTGTACTCCTAATACAATGAAATTCCTAATACTTTCCATTTTATGCTTCAAAAAACTTTTTTCATTTTTACTTTAAGATCACTATAACTTTATTTAACACATTGACTGCCATGTGAATTGTATTTAACTCAGTTTTGAGCCCGGGGCCTCGTGATGCAAGACCCTGCAGTTGGTTCCTGAAAATCTTACTTGTTGATGTTGTTATTGTTACAATTAATATTGACAATTCTAAAAATGAGGATTGCATTGCATATAACTCACAGACAGGAAACAATAAAAAATAACAAATTCGAAAGGATCCTTTTGTTTTAATAAAACACTGTGGCCCCAGGGAAAAACTTTTTTTTCTAGTGTGGCAGTCAGTGTGTTAAAGAGGTAAGTGATAAACAAATGCAATTAAGGACCACCTTCCCCCTCTTCCTTTCCCAGCATCCTGCCATTAAGGAAACTAAATGATAAATTTAAGAATCAGTCAATAAATAAATAGAACAGTAAATCCCACACCCTATGTAAAGGGACTTCAGGCATCAGATAATTGTAAATTCAGTTATTAAAAATTAAGCTCCATTACTGGTTTCTGAACATAAGATCAGCCAGTCTAAGCCCTGAGTTCTCCTCCTTCAGCAGCACACGTTGTCCAGAATTCTGAGGATAGACCGTCATCGGTGCACTGGTCCCTAAAATCAGGATATCTGTGATGTTTTACGCCACATGAGCAAAAGTGCCAGTGTTTCCAGTCTGTCTCCTACTTGGTTAGTTAACTGGTTGAGCACGCTCACTTCACAGTAATGTCAAAGTTAAGGGTTGGGTTTCCTATTGCATATTCACAGGAATGCACAGAAACAACCACATCCTCAACACCCTCCCCTCCCATACACATGCATTTCTTCACAAAGGGAAAGAACATGAACGTAAACTCCCCTTTTTCTCATCACCCCACTCCCTCCCGCTCCTGCTAAAATGCAAGGCAAGTTATTTTCTCTCTTGTTCACTGCAGTCTAGCAGTATCTTTAGGATAAAGAATATTAACTGGCAAGAGCAGAGGTACTCAACACCCATTTCTTTAATGAAAAAAATCTATAGAATAGGTTAGCATAAGTTTATTACAATTATTATTTAATTTAGGTGATGCAAATATATATTTTTTACACTGACATTGCATCTTACCTTGACATTGATATTTTCTTTAATAAAAATTAAATTACTTCAATGTATTATTTTACTTAGATTAATGAAACACAAGAAAAATAGAAGAAAAAGGTAAAATCACCTGTTTCCATCACCCTGAAATCCCCACAGTCACCAGTTGGTGTATTTTCTTTAAATCTTTTGAATCTTCAACGTTTGGGGTCTTTCTTTTTCCCCATGTAATATTTTAATGTGCACATTTCCTCATATTAAATAATCTTCAAAAACATTATTTTTAATAATGGCATAACAGTCTGTTGATTCAATAAATGATTTGAGCACCTGACACTGGTTTTTATATATAGTAGACACCCAGTAGAAATTTATCATAATTTTTTAAATTATTAATCTCATTGGACATTTTATTTGTTTTAAGCTTTTTGTTAAACAATGTTATACCCATACTTGTATAAAATCTCTGCACACTTCTTTGATCATTTCTTGATTAAGAGGCAGAATTACACATATTTTGAGCCTTAGGATATATAATTGTCAAAAGGCATTACACATAGGGTGTGCCAATTTAAGCCTCCATGATGTATGGCAGCATCCATTCCAGAAAACCACGAAAAACATATTTGAAATATCTTTATTAATTGCTTTAAAATGGAACTTTATTTTATAAAACTTGTATTTATCTTATTATCCATGAGAGTGAACATTTTATATGTTTATTGAATTTTGTGGTTTTGTGTTTGTGGGGTTTTTGTCCATATTCTATTGGGGGGATATTAGTCTTTTTCATACTGATTTTCAAGACTTTTAAAAAATATATAAAGATATTAATACTTTTTCTAATATAATCTTTATGTCATACGTTTTCATGGTTTGCTGTTTGCTTGTGTATTTTGTGTGTTTATCACACTGAAGTTAAAATATTTTTAAGTAAATTTATAAATCTTTTCCTTTATAATTCTTCTTTTGGTTTTATACTTAGATTTTTTTATCCCTAGGTGAGAAAAATTGTCCTATTTTCTTCTACTTACATTATAGTTTTTTTACATGTATTTATTTCTTCCACTAAGAATTTGTCTTGCTATAGGATACAATGCTGCTTTTTCCAAAAGTTGATCAATTTTCACATACTAAGTTCCTATATACATGTGGATTTGTTTCTTTACTCCCAAATCTATTCTAATAATCTATTTATTCATTCTTGTGTCAGTACCACACTTTTAATAAGAAAAATGCAAAAAACTAGAAATTAAAAATGTTGATCATGTAAAATTAAGAAAAGTTAATGTTAAGGTATTATTATATCCATTTCCAAACAATGACTCAACTGAACAATGGCATGAGTGAAAGAATAAATTCATCAAGAATTTTGATTATAAAAAATTATCTTGGGAGTGGTAAAAAGTAAATAAATAAACTTTTCTAGCCCTGCAGAAGAAACTATTGCATTAAAATTTAGATTATGACTTCGAAATAATCTTCATTAAGTGACTTCATATGTCTAAAATAATGACTTCCACCATGTCACTTGTGAAATTACTTTGAAACATCATCAGCAAAAATGCATTTCTCAAGTGAGTCACTCTGTCCTGAAATATAACATAGTAGCGATTATAGATGTGTGATTGATGGATGCCCATGCCACTGCCAAATCTTCAGCTGTTAAAAATTGACCCTGGTCTTGAGTGTCGAAAATACCGGCAACAAAATGAGATAGAAATAGTGCTAGCTCAAAAATTTTTAAATGCCTATAAATTAATTCTCTCATTTCTCTTTTCAAGGTCTAGCATGGTCTTATCCAAATTATGACATCAGCAATAAAAAAATAAGTCCCCTACAATTTGTTTATATCCACAGAAACTAGCCTCAGGAGAGTCTGCAAATGCTTTGCATTTCCCCACAATTCCTTGATGAGCATTGAGTTGTAGTAGTTCCACCCATTTTGTTAATAATTAATAATTATTAACATAAGCCTCAAAACAGTTCACTGAAGCATTCCATAATGTACTAGTGTTATTATTTATCAGTTATTTATCATGATACAATTGCAGAAGACCAAGCATGATGCTGAATATATATATATGTATGGTTTCATTTAGTCTTTACAAAAACCCAACAAAGTAGGGACTAATATTTTGGTTTTGCTGATAAGAAAACCAAGGTCAAGAAGATAGGTATTAATAATTTCTCAAGCCCACACAGCCACACAGAGAGTCCCGATCTCTCTGATATCAAAACCCAAGCATGATCTCAACTGCTATGTGATATAATTTTACACATCTTTGTTTGAGATTAGCTGCCATAATATGGTTGTTTCGGAACTGTTCTATTTGAACAATCTTACAGGAAGTTTTCCTCTCAAGGGCACTGAAATTTTTGACCAAAAAACATATCAAATATCCATTGTAACCATGGAAGAAGTATACTACAAAATGAATACACTGAATTATTTACAAAAATCAGTTTAGACTTTTGGTAACCTACAGGGGATTGTAAATTGATGTTATAAACACTTGCCCGTGATAATTAGGCTCCCAGCCCTAAACATTTTGTCTAAGATGTACATGAGATATAGTAGAGTACTGTGGAACCTAATCATCCTAAGTTTTGGTGGGGTACGTGTTCTGAGTTCCAATCTAGAACACAGTGGGAGAATTGGTAGGCCCCTGTCCCACCACAGCCCCATCAATCCATTCCTACTTCCTCAAATCCAGACAAGGCCTTATTTGGTCAGCAGTAGGATCTTCAGCAAGGTGAAGACTAGGAAAGGTTTGGGACTGGAGTCTCCAAGCAGGGATGAGCCAGAAGCAGTGGAGGACAGAGCCTCTTGCCGATAGCCTGGCAGGGCCCCAGTTCAGTCAAGAAAGTGCTCTCTCTTTCTGTACCTATAGATGTTGGTCTGGCAATATCTCCTGGAGCTGCCACCGCCAGAGGCTTCCAGCAAGGATTTCTTCCTTCTCCTTGCTCTACTCATGATCACAAAAGTCACACAACCTCTCCTCCTCCCTTCAACGCTGGAAAAGCACATATCTCTATTAGGCAGCCTGAGACATTTTACCATCATCTTAACTGTGTGGAACCAATACAAGAAAATGCTATTGCTATACCCCCTTCCTTTAATCTTATCTTTTTCCTCCCCTGCCCTCCATTTAGGTTCTGTAGGAAAAGAAGCTAATGATGATTCTCTGAACACAGATAGCTGAAGTGAAATTAATCCATATTATAGAGGGGAAAAATATATCACACTCTAGTCGTCCAGGGCATTTTACCTTTGGAGAAAAGATCTGGCTTCTGTAGTGGGAAACAGGATTGAGGCCCTGGGAAAAGAGTTAAAAGATGTGATCAGAGGGGGAATATTGTCTGGGGCCAAGTTAGAGCTAAAGGAGCTAGAGGTCATACAGTGAGGAACAAATCCAAGGGCAGCTTCCTATCCCCACCAGTTGTGCTTACTTGGGGAGGGGAGGAGGCGGTACTCTGAGGGTACGTACAGAAGACGGAGACGGAGACAGAGACAGAGGCAGAGAGAACGGAATCCAAATGACAACAATGAAGGGAAGGGAGCCTCTGTGGTCTCTGCCCATTCATGTAAGCTTGACTTAGGAACCTGTGTCTAAGATTCCTGTGCTTAATTTGTGAAGTTAGTCACATTACCTTGTAGTCATAACTGGTATGGTTTGCTTGGGGCATTTTCCACTTTTTCTATGTCTCTATGTTGATATACTTGCTGAATGGTCTATGACAAGGCTGAGACACTGCCATCCTATGCTCTAGTGCCATACTACTAGAGAGAGATGGTTGAAAGTGCCCACCCTGGAGCCAGACACAGCCTAGGTTCAAATCCTGGCTCTGCCATTTGCTAGCTCTGTGGCCTTCGGCAAAGTGTTTAACTTCTCTCTGCTTCAGCTATCTCAGCTGTGAACCAGGATGATTATAGTCCTTAGTTCATAGAGCTGTGTGCCAAGTACATGAGGAAATATAAGTGAACTGCTTACACAGGTACCTAGCACGTAGAAAACATTCACTGAATACTCATTGTTACATAAGAACAGACTACAAAGATTAGAATCCTTTACTCAGGAAAGATGAAAGTGGAGAAGGTGAATGATCAAAGTCAATATAAATACATTTGGAGCAAATAACCAAATATACAATGCATCTGCTAGAGCTTGAAAACTAAGTTTAAGGTAACTAAAAGCAAGTACTATTTCACAAGGTAGGAAGTAAGCACCTGAAACTCATTCTTTTATTTCATCTAGTAAGCCATGTGGCAACTTTAAACTATACTTTAAATATCTCTGGAATATTCTGTTTAAAGTTCCTTTTATTTCTTTAACATTAGCACCCATACCATTTTATTTCATCTTTAGCAATCTTTTATTGTTTAGAAAGTGATACCTTTAAACTATATTTAATTTAAATATAAACCTATATATATAATATAAATTTAAAATATAATATAAACTAGATAACCTTAAAGGCCAAATAAGACTATTATCGCTCATCTCTATAAGCAATTCATCTTTACAAAAGTTAACAAAGTTAAAATAAAATGAAAACAAAATATCCTTTTGATATGTAATAGGAATCTCAGAGGTATTGAACCACTGTTTAGAGCAGCTTTCTTCATATTTTTCCAAGATATATATATAGAAAACTCTGAAAACTCCTTAAGATTGGTCATTTGATAGAGCTCAAATTCCACAGTAAGCTAGCTATGAAATTTTTTCTTTTTAAATGTTACACTAATATACTATTCAATTAGAAATTATAACTTATAACCCTCCATCATGCTGATACCGTTGAGTTATAACATGTCTTAAGTAAAAATAATCTTAAGATTTGGGGGAAATATACTTACATATTTACATTTTCATTAAAAAATTATTTTTACTCACTCTTCTTTGAACTAATATTTGCCTATGTCCTACTTTGTGTTTCAGAAATAAACAATAAGAAAGAAATGCAAGTTTTAATTCCAGGTAGAATTGTTTCTAAATTGATAAAACTGGGAGTCGAATAATTCTGTGAGTATGGCATTTGGATAGCCTACAGTTTCAGGGGATTGTTTGATTCTTAAGCCTCATGAAATTTACAGAAGCAAAGCCTTCCCAAAGAACAAAGAATCTAAGAATAGTGCTTCCTCCTTGCTACACAGACACTCATCCTCCTAAGAGCATTTCATCCTCTTTGTTGTTCTTTTCTCTCTGATCTAAATTGTGGTCCCCTTGGATTGCATCTAAATCTACACCAGGCATAAGGATCTAAATAAGTGCTAAGTAGTCTGTATTACCAAGATACTATTGCAAGAAAAAGTAATAATAATAATGATGATAAAGCTATATATTAATCTCTTCACTTTGCCCACAAAGATAGCCAAAAGAGCAACTTCTTGGTGTTAAAAAGATCTAGGTTCCCATCCCACCTCTGCATTTACTTATGTGACCTTGGACGAGTTATGGATGCAAAACTCAGTAATTTTAAGGTTTGGAGGTAAAGGGTCTTGCATATGCTTTATATGCTAGGCTAAGGGCAGGTGGAAATCTACTGTAATATTATAGCTGTTAGATTGGGAGTAGGGAGAATCCTTCCTTTTCAGTGGAATCTAGCCTTTAAAAAGCATTATACTGAGTTTCAGAATTCATTCCTGCATAGCTCAGACAAAACATGAGGTGGCAAATATAAGATAATCAAATTGTTTTTATTTGTTATTAAAAACACCAGAGAGCATATGCATGCACATATGTATTCCTGAATCCCAGGAACCATTTCTTCCCCTAGGCACAATGATGCTGATTTCACTCAAAATACTTCTAGAAATACATTTGAAATTAATTGCAGAACCAGTTTTGCAAATCATAAAAAAAAATTAGTTTGCTGTCACACTTCCTTTTGGACCCTCAATAGAATTATTCAGCATGACTGCTTACCTTAGTCACTAGAGTTGGGTCTGAATGACTTTTGATTGTTCCCAAAACTCTAATCCATTCACAAAGCACAGAAATTTGCAGACTTAAAAACTGTGCCAGAGGACACCAAATTGCATAGAGCATGGTTGTAACTATATTAAAATGTGCATTGTGAAAAGGACTGGAAATACGTTAAAATGATAGCAGTGGTTAAAATACAACGGCAAAAGTAGAAGTGATTCTTCCCTGTATTTTCCTCTCCATCCTCTAAACTTTCAATAATGTATGACTGGGGTTTTTTTTATTATAAAGAAATTTAATTAAAAACAAAAAGTGGTGTAGAGTCTTAAGGAAAAGAATTCATATTCTACATTTTGAGTAAAGATGAAAAAATTAGATGATACCTTAAAGATTGTGTAGTCCAACTCTTCACTTTACAGATTCCAAAATATGAGGCTTGTCTACATGATTTATCTAAAGTCTCATCAAGTTACTGGCAGACCAGAATCCAGGTCTCAGTTTTAGTTTAATATTGTTCTTACTATATCATATTTCCAGAAGAAGATTTTCAAAAATGGTTATAAACTTTCCAACATGGTATCACAGAAGAGAACACACTTGAGAAAAAGTCTGATGAATTTTAATGAGCTCATTACAATGAAGTTGCACTTTATAAAAACAATGTATTGGTACCTAAACCTATAAAGAAGTCTCATCTTCAACATTTCTACTATACCCTGAAGGAAATGTGATTATTCCTTTAGAGTAATAGAGGGGGGAAAAAAAGTAATAGCTATGGACGGAAAAAAAAACCCAGAACAATTTATCTTTAATAATAAACTATAGCAGAGAGAAATTCTACCCAAAAGGTCAGGGAAGACAAAGCCAATCTATTCTAAAGTTCAAAGGTATACACCATTTTACAAAATATTCTCAGAACCTTAAGATACAACTTGTTAAAATATCTTTGAAGTTTTATACATCCATCTGCACAAAATCTTTTTTCATAATTCAATTAGACCTAAGTGAATAGCAACAAGCTTTATTCTTACCGCTGTTCTTACTGAAATAGTTCCAAAGGGCCACCTATTTTTCTACCTTGCTACAGCCCAATAGATCACCTTTTCCCTCTCGACACTGAATTTTTCTAAAGTAGCATTCTTCAGCTAGCGCTAACAAAGACTGGTCAGTCTTCAGCTGCACCAGGTTTGGACAGTTATTTCAATATAATGCATTCTGTTCTTTTTCATTTTCTTCCACATATTATCTAGCCCTGATTTGATTTGGGAAGATAATTCATGACAATATCCAGTAGCACTAAATTTATAAATTCTCTAGAATATTCTAGAAAAGTTCCAAAGTACTCCTAACTCCCAGTAACTACTTTTTCCCCTAGGAAAAAGTGGAATGGGGTGGTTATGATGCCAGTGCCATGAAGCAGGGACTAAAAAATGATTCAATCACCCACCAAGCTATAATTGGCCTGCCTAAGTGCCATTCTTGTATTAGGTTTCTGTGGTGAAACATAAACAACATTGGACCTAGAATCAATAGACACGGGGTTTATGCCCTAATTTCCTACATTTAAGACCCTTACTATCCATGCGACTTTGAGTTACTTAACCTCCTGGACCTGTTTCTTTGTCCGTAAAATGGAATACCACCACTCATATCTGAGGATAGTTGACATTACCAAATTATATATATGAAAGTGAGTTGTATACCATGAATGTATACATGTATGTAGTTTTGAAGTAAATCCCTAAAATGGAAAAAAAATGTTAATCACCGAGCAGTCTGATTTATCTTTTTGTTCTATCTTTAAATTTTATGGCCAGTTGGTCTTACTACAGATCACAGAGTTATAAGAACACAGTATATATCTATCTGTGTGTATTTATGTGTGTGTATGTGTGTGCATACATATGTATAATCACTCCCATCAGGAAAGGAAATGCTATGAAATGTGCCATGGTTCAGGTATTTGGCCCCTCCCAATCTTATGTTGAAATTTGATCCCTAATTTTTAGGTGGGGCCTAATGGGAGGTATTTGGGTTATGAGGGTGGATCCCTCCTGAATAGATTAATGCTCTCCCTGGGGGTGAGTGAGTTCTCACTCTCTCTACTAGTTCCCTTCCAGAGTTGTTTGTTAAAAAGAATCTGGCACCTTCCCCTTCTCTCTTGCTTCCTCTTCCCATATGATCTCTGCACACACTGGCTCCCCGTCATCTTCCACCATGAGTGGAAGCAGCCTGGGGCCCTCACCAGCCCAATCTTGAGCTTTTCCAGACATCAGAATCAGCCAAATAAACCTTTTTTCTTTATAAATTACCCAGCCTCAGGTATTCCTTTATAGCAACACAAAACTAAGACAAAATATAAGCTACACAGATCATTACTTCTCTCCTTTCATTAGTCTATGCAGATAGATGTTCATCAAGTGACATGACCAAAGGCAAATAGTAAGATATACAAGAAAGGGCCTGGATTAGATAATTCTAACTATCCTGAGAGAACTTTTCACAATGGTTTATCAGGTATCTAGTTGGGCCTCTGAGAGACCAAATAACCCCAAGGGATAAAATTAATGAGGGGGGCTGGTATCATCAGAAGGAAGTATGTAGATGACTTTCCAAGTACTTCCCATATCTTTCAGAATGAAAGCCAAAATCCTCACTAGGATCCATAAGGCCTTACGTGGTCTGCCTATTACCTTTAATCTCATCATCTACTGATCTCCCTTCATACTGTTCATTCCAGACACACAGGTCTGCTGTTTCTTGAACACACAAGCTAGCTTCCACCTCAGAACCTCTGCAGTAGTTTATTTTCCGTAGGATACTCTTATCCCAGGTATACAAATGGCTAGCTCCTCACTTCCAAGTCTTTAGTTACCTTCTCAGTAAACTCCTTTCTGGTTACCCAACCTAAAATTTCAATCCTTCCTCCATGACATTTTATATCCCCTCTCCCTGCCTTCACTCCTTGCTACTTATCGCTAACATAATACATATTTGATCTTGTTTGTTTCCCCCACTAGAATTAAAGCTCCATGAGAGCAGAAACATGTCTGTTGCCATATCCCTAGCACATAAAAAAGCATCTGGCACATAGTAGGTACTCAATAAACGCAACAAGTAAATGAACAATAGCCAGATGACTATATATTGCTGCTAAACAAATCACCCCAAATCACTTGATTAACCCTCACGGTCCTGGAGGTTTACTGGGCTCAGCTAGGTAGTTCTTGCGCAGGCTCTTTCTCATGCAGTTATAATCAGAGGATGGGATGGGGCTGGGATCATCTGAAAGTTTACTCCCTCACATTTCCGGCATCTAGGTTGGGAAGAGTCAAAATTTGGGGAATGAAACAGCAAGAGTTCCTCAGGCATCTCTATTTCTTCATGGGCTCTTCATGAGGTCTCTCCAGTATGGGGGTTTCAAGGTAGCAGGGTTTCTTATGTGATGGCTTAGGACAAATGTACCAAGAGAGAATTGTATCACCTTTTATGTCCTAGCCTCAGAAATAAAGGGCTCTGCCATAGCCATATTCTTATTAGTCAAAGGAGTCACAAACACTCATTCAGATTCAGGAGGTGAAGACAGACTCTTTTTTTTTTTTTAATAGGGCATAGAAAGGTTCTGGAAATGCATGTGTGGTAGAAATATTACAGCTATTATTGCAAAATACAATCTGCCCCACCAAGAAACAAAAAAAAAGGAATCAGTAAGTTCAAGGGCCAATGTCCCAGCAGAGTAGAGAATGAGATGGACCCAGGAGCATGCAACAGGTCATGGTTCCACAGGCAAGAAGAAGGAAATACCGACTGCCTGTAACAGGGACTCAACCAAGCACACCAGAGTTTGAGGGTTTGGGAAGACTGAACTGTCAAGAACCAATGTGGCACCATTTTTCACAGGCAAGAGCAATCTGAAGGGATCTTACCTTGCAGGTGGGCTTCTGAAATTGAATAACCTCTATAGTTGTATAAATGTCAGAGATTTGGATTAACTTCTTGGGACCTCAGATCAGATACTAACATTATGGATTTTGAAAACGACATTTCTGCTGTTAGCTTTTTGGTTATGTACACTCCTGCTAAAAATAAATATAGTCATGCATCATTTAATAAAAAATTAAATTAAATTTAAAAATTTAAGTGGGTGCTTCTGGGGAGCTGAGGTGAGGATACAGAGGGACAGAACAAGACAATGTTGGTTTTCCTTAGAAGTAGTTGGACTATTTGTGAAAAACCATGACCATGTGTAGTATGATGCCTTATTTTCTATGTACAATTGAAAAAAATTGAAAACATATACAATAAAATGTTAACAGTGGAAAAAAAAAAGAACCAATAGGTATAGTAAACAATAAACATCAACAAATGACTGCCATCAAGCCTTGAAAACCTGACTTCTAGTTCTGACTCTGACGTTAACTTTGTGACCTAGGGTAGATAATTTAACATCTAGCATGCTACCTCTACTGACTAGTTGTTAGCTTACCAGTAAGGCCTGGTTAGAGATTTCTGATGCAATCTTATCTCAACTTTCTCAAAGCAAAGGCAGGGTAGTTTCTTCAAGGCTTTCTCTTTTCCTTTCCATAGTAGGTCCCTCAGTTCTAAAATTGAAAGGTCCAAAGATTTCTTAAGACTTTCATCCTGTCAATGACTGAAATTAATGGACTTGCATGCTTGTAAGTCTGGAAGATATACACAAACTATTTGAATAGTATAACAATATTTTCTCTTATTTCCTACTCTAGAGCAAAGTTTTAACAGGTCCATGTTTTAAATCAATAGGCTGTATTTATACAGTATCAGATTTATTGGGCTTTTAGTTAGCTAAGTAATTTCTTCCCATGTGTCATTAGACAAGGTTGAAATTGCAAATTTGTGAACAAGCTCAATGCAGCTTCATTTATAGATCTTAGAAACTACTACTATCTTTTTTTCCCCTCTTTCAAGTTGGGTTAGGATTCCCAAATTATCTTTTAAAGTCATGCTGTTACTACTCACCTACAAGCCCTCCAGTTCGAAAGGAGTCTCTTTTCTGGGTTACAAGTGACCTCGTATCTTGGCACTCAGGATACTGAGCTGGAGTTCCAATAGTTTCCTGGCCTTCTCATCTTTTCTATAGAAGCATCAAGTGATGAATTCATAAAGAAACCAAGACAATGGATTCCTTTTTCAACTTGCTTATTTTAGTTTTCCAGCTTAAGTCAGTATTAGTGTTTTTTTGTGAAGCTGTAGCTTTGAGTACCTATTGTATTTAGTTATAAACACATACTCTTTCACTTTATCAGGCATAACAATAATTTCATTTATGTTCAGCCTTTGGATTGTCTCAGGATGTTGCAGGTGCAACTTTCATGGCAGCGGGTAGTTCAGCTCCTGAATTGGTTACTGCTTTCCTAGGTAAATATTGCTCCTTATACTTTTTGCTTGTTCAATGTGATTTTATTCTATGCAAGTTAACACTAACTTAGCTGCTACTATCTGTACATAGGTGTATTTATCACAAAGGGCGATATTGGCATTAGCACCATTCTTGGATCTGCAATTTATAATCTCCTTGGCATCTGTGCAGCCTGTGGTTTGCTGTCTAATGTGGTATGTAAGAAAAACTTTATTCAACAAGATTTATTGTCTTGACAAATTCTAAAAATAACTGTTCATAGTCTGAGACAAACAACAAGGCACTAGTAATGTGTTCAATCAAATTTATTAATCAGTAGAAAAACATGTATTCAATTTAAAGTAACCCACAAATAGCTCTTGGTCAAATTTATGAAAGTCAGTGTAAGTTGAGAAACACAATTTTTCTTTAAAACTTCTTTTCCTCTAAACAGTATGCAAAAGGTAACAATATTTAACTACAAATATACACGCAATTTTAGTATTACACTAAGCATTGTACTTGAAGAAGTTACACTATAATGGAAACAATAAATTAACTATCATTTTACAGGTTTCAACACTCTCATGTTGGCCCCTATTCAGAGACTGTGCAGCATATGCAATTAGTGTAGCAGCAGTTCTTGGCATAATATTTGACAACCAAGTTTACTGGTAAGCTTGAAATAACTGTTACCCTTATGTAAAACACAATTACAGAGAGGGATTTTATGAAATTCTGATGGTTCAGTATTTTTTTTTCCAGAAATGTTATTTCAGTCAATCTGCCACTTCCACACCATATTCCAATGGGTCTCTGAGTTAACTTGCTCACAATTGCTAGTTGGGTTCTTCTCATTACTTTGAAATTTCTTTTTAGTCACCTCACAGTCTCCTTTTTTCTCTCATTAGCCACTGAAGACCACCACCCTCCCTTCTCCCCACTGGCTGCCTGTTCAGAAAGTTTCCCGACTTTTGTTGTCTGCTAAAGCCCCAACAGTTGACTTTTTCCTTCTGCTGGGTTATTGCTTACCTTGCCTTGGTTAGAAGTGGTCATTGTCACAAGAGATTGGAGAAAGACTGTGTAGGAAGTAAAAGTCCCTTTATATTCCTCCAAATTTCTCTCTGATGCTTGTTGAGCAGGAGGAACTACAGCCTTATTCCTCTAAGAATCAACAATGTTTAGCTTTCAATATTAAAAATTGTTTGTTTTTCCTGTAATCTCTCTGTGCCTAGCTGGTCCAAGAAAATGAAAAAGTGGGTAACTTAGTGGACAGATATCAACTTTTTCAACTAATAAGCACCAGGCATCTACTGGTTGTCTATCACTATGCTAGGCATCATAAGGGATAAAGAAATGTAAAACTCACAGCCCCATAGGTTGTACACTGCACAACTTCCAGAGGATACCAGAAAAATAGAAAACAATGTATATGGTACCACAACTTAACAGCACTGCATAATACCTGCTATTAAGAAACTGAAAGTCTGACAGGCAGCAGAATCCCTAAATTAATCATCAAGTCATCTACATCTATTTTTCTGAAAGATAGACTGTGTTGGTAGACTGAGAATCCCTCTGGAGTTCAGCAGTTATCTGTTAAGAGACAGTGACTGTGAGAGCATCCAAGCTAATGCTCCCTCCATCAGGGAATTCAGGAACTCTGTTCTTTCAGCTATAGCAGACAGAGATTTATGGCTATAAAATAAAAGGTAAATGCAAGGTTCAAATGTGATGACATTAGCTAACTGCCAGAGTATAAACAGTTCTTGGTACCTAAGGTATAATTTTATTTTTGATAATATCCTTATTTTCTTGTGAATACAAGCCAAATTCAGCTACATTACAATCATCAGAAAGTCTCTATATAACAAACTGAAAAGCCCCAGCCAAAGCATTACATATTCTGAATATTTCACATAAAGTTCTTATACCAGAAAATTCGAATGGACATAGTTGAAATGAATTAACAGATATTATATTCTCTTACAGTTATTATGTATTTTGGAAATGTATCATGCCAATGAACTGAGGTAGAAAATGCCTACCATTATTCCTTAGTTTTACTTTTTATTTTGAAAATTTCCAATTATTATTTTCAAGGCATTTTTATGCCTACCATTTGGAAAGAATTTATACATAAAGACAATCAATTATAATCCTGTTTTTTAAATACAGAAAGAAGTATCAGGCTCTTATCAATAAATTTATAATAATGCTATAACCAACTGGACAAATCTACAAATACCTAGAAATGTTTGATCATTCTACTGCTGTTTCTGTTAGAAAATCATTAAACAGATACTACCCAAAAGCTATTAACTCTAAAATGACTTTCGTTTTTAATTTAAAACACAAATTTCTCTTCTTTAATCTATAGGTATGAAGGAACTTTATTGCTTTTGATATACGGATTATATGTGTTGGTGCTGTGTTTTGACATTAAAATTAACCAATATATTATAAAGAAATGCAGTCCTTGCTGCACCTGTCTTGCCAAAGCTTTGGAGGAGAGAAGTGAACAACAGCCACTGATGGGATGGGAAGATGAGGGCCAACCATTCATTCGTCGGCAATCAAGAACAGATAGTGGAATATTTCATGAAGATTCTGGCTACTCTCAGCTCTCTATAAGTTTACATGGTCTTAGTCAGGTTTCTGAAGGTAATAACTACATCCTGCCAGCCATTAAGTCTATTCACTAGAAAAACTTAAGAGTCTCATTTCAATTCAGCAAGCATTATGTTCTTATTATGTAAAAGATAAGGAGATTCAGAGATAATAAAGAGGAAGTCCCTACCCTTAAAGAACTTCAAATATTATAGGAAAAAGAAAACAAAACAGCTGAAATATGAAGGTATGTAAGTACCATAAAAAGATAAATAAAGTGTAACTGTGGTACATAAATGGAACAGACTGTACAAAATTTAGTACAAAATTTAGTGAGGAGCATTAGGAAATTATCACAGAGAAAAAGCATTTAAACTGAACCTTGCCAGACAGGTAAGATTTTAACTAATGACCTGATGTTATGACCAATAAGTAACAGCTACTGAAGTCTTTATTACATCAATGATGCATAGAGTAAAGTATTAATATACAGCACAGCATATGTATAGCAAGGAAGCAGAGGAAGTATGGACAGAAAGGAATAGGATATGAAGCATCATAAATGCTAGTGTTAAGAATCTTGAAAGGTTTGTGAGGAGGGAAATTGTTAGAACTGTTAGTTTAGGAATATATCCTGAACTGATGTTTAGAGAAGAAGTGAAATATGAGGTAAGAGACAAGGAGATTTGTAAGAGGCTATTACAACAGCTAATGTGTTTACCAGATGCCCAGGTAGAGTAAAAACAGTGGAAACAAAAGAGAACAGATGTGAGACAATACAGAGAAAGCATCAGCAAGACTTGTCAACTGAGGGACTAGATGGGGCCAGAAAAGAGAAAAAAGACAACTCCAAGGTTTTGATCTTGACTGACTGAGAAAATGGGAGCACCACTTATAAAAATTGGGAATTCCAGGAAAGAGCCTGGTTTGGAAGAAAAGAAAGAAGGCAATAGTTGAGGTTTAAACGTCATTTGAAGCAGTAACAGAACATTAGATAAATATGTTCAGTAGGAAGTCAAGTGGTTGTATAAAATAGATACTAATTTTAATTAAGTGCATTAGGAAGGGAATTTACCCTATTTAAAAAACTTAAAACGTGACTTTTTCCCCTTCATACAAAAATTATAGCTTCTAGTCTTTCAGGTACAAGAGTTATGCATCTCTAAGTTAAATTTTATAACAAGAAATTCAAAAGAACAAGTCCAAATTCTTTGATTACATTAAAATTATATCTAATATTACTTAATGGCACATTGGTTAAGGCTTGGCAGACTTTTTTATGAGTTATTTTACTAGCATTAGTTGTAATGTGATTTGATCTAATATATGAGTACATTCTGTCAATGCCATACAAATTTTAAACAATTTTAAATTCCCATATTTATCCAATATATTATCGTTATCCTTGTCTTCCACTAACTTAAATTGAATAAAGGAACATACTCAACCTTCGTAAGTTACACTGTAGATGATATACTACCTTCTATTTTCTTGAGGTTCTTTCTAAGAATTTGGTAACGTCTGAATTTTAGCAAATAAAAGGGTAATGAAACAGACCAAAAAACCCACTTATAATAAGTAGAATGGAATATGCAACTTAATAAAAGGATTATGCTAAAATTGTTTTATATTCCCTAAGTATGCATTTACCTGATACATAGGGCAGGCAGAGGCACCATCAATATAGTGGAGACAACTTGAGTACCTGGGTTAGAAGTCAAGTTTATCCCGTACGTAAATAGTTACTGAAGACAATCCACATTGTAGAAAACCAAGAGATATCCAATTGACACTTCATAAACACTACCTCTAACATATTTAGTGAATGGGCCAAGACATATTGATGTATTTAAGGCCCCAAATCAAGAAACGCTGAGTATTACATCTTACATTATCTGCCCTAAAGTTTCAATTAGTTTCTTTTTGAGAACAATATTAGTAATGAGGTATTCCAATGTTTTAAGTAGCCTTTTAAAAACTGATACAGCTAATTTATTTCAATACAGCTTTCTAAATGGGCATTTCTAACTTAATTGGCAATTTGAGAAAACTCAAAATTGTTTAATTTTTCCACAACAGATCCACCAAGTGTTTTCAACATGCCTGAAGCAGACTTAAAAAGAATTTTTTGGGTATTATCCCTTCCTATTATTACATTACTTTTTCTAACCACACCAGATTGTAGAAAAACGTTTTGGAAAAACTACTTTGTGATAACCTTTTTCATGTCTGCACTATGGATATCTGCATTTACATATATCCTGGTTTGGATGGTCACAATTACTGGTATGTATTTTAAGTACAACAGCACAATTTAAAAAGAAAATAATTTCATATGAGAACAAATTGTGTATGTTCACTTCAAGTAGTCTAGCTAGGCAGCAAATTTCTTTTTCAACAAGACTAAATGTTCGTGCTATTTACAAAACAACCAAATATTACTATATTAATAACAAGATCATTCAGGTTTTGTGAGTTGCATATTGCATATCAACTATATTTCTATTATATAGCCTAGGGTACAAGTCAAGGGATCATCTTAAAAATGCAATCAAATTCATGGGATGTCTTTCTATTATGATAATAATTAAATCATATTATATGGGGTCCACAACAAACTCACTGAAATTCCATTCCATTATGAAAAATAGAGCAAGGAGCCAGTGTTTTGGGAAAATAATGGATGCTGTTTAACTGGATTATATTTTATTTTGCTTTCCAATATGGCAACATAAACATACTATGAAATGAGTGAAAAGGGTGTAAAATAAAGTTTCATTGTAGGTTTCTACTACCTGTATAATTAAGACTTAACTATTACTGTTTAACTGTTACTGCTGGCCATAATCTGCTCTAGTCCCGAAAGGAAAAACTAATTTATAAACATACACAAAAAAAATCAGGAATTTCTCCCAAAAAGGTTAACTTGAATTGACTGATACTAGAGGTGAACAAACTACTGTCTGTGCCAAAATCATCTGGCTTGTTTTTATTAGTAAAATTTTACTGAATATAGTCAGACCCATTCATTTATATATTATCTGTGACTGCTTTCACACTACACTGGTGGAGCCAAATAACTGAAACAGAGATCATATAGCTTGCAAAGCCTACATAATTACTATCTGGCCCTTCACAAAAAAAAACAAAACTAAACTAAACTAAAAAAAACTGCTGCCCCTGACTTCTTCCAAATTAATATATAATATATAAGCCTTAGAATAGAATGCTAGCAAAAAGTGGAATATTGGAGTTTTTTTAATGAGAAAGATAAAAAGTCCAATTAGCTTGCATGTTATATCTATCAAAATTTTCTCAGCCAGAACACATTTGATATTAGGAAAATAAAAAGAGAGCAAATCAAGTAATAGATCACAGAACAGCTACCAAGATGTAAATATTAGTGTTATTTATGTACATATGAACTCTAGCAAAGCCAGTAACAAAAATTAACCAATTCCAATTTGAGTATCAATATATAAGCATGCAATAAATAAGCAACTTTCTAATTAAGTTCTTTTAATTGGCATTTTAAGGAAAAAAAAAAAAAAAAGATAAAAAGATCCTAAACGAAACTTTTAATTACAACATTAAAAAAACAGTTAAACATCCTTTTTTTTTTTTTTTAAACTTCCCTCTGGTTCTGTTTCCCATAATGAATACATTTCTGAAAAATGTTGAACTGACATCAAATTTAACATAAGTATTAATAAATTGGGACCATATGTTAGAAAAACTCAAGTAGAAAACAAATAGATATTTTTTCGTCAGAGACTTATGGACTTTTCCAAAGAAAACACTAAATTAAGGTACAGAGCTAAAGCAGAACTTTAAAAATATATATATACATGTTAACACATTTATAGCTCAAAGATAGCTATAAATAATTTGCTTGACTCTGACTACTTTTAAGGGAACTGTTTTAGAAAAGAAAATGAGGAATGATTGGTCTCATTGGCATATATTAAGCAACAGCCCTGATGAGATAAAAGGTGGACATCCACAACTTCTATAGGAATCCTAAATAGGGTGATTTTTCATTGGTAGTATTTTGGCTGTTAAATATCTTTAGATATCTTTCATTAATAATCTGTGCTACATGGGTTGCCCAAATTACCAACCTGATTCAAATATTTTGCTAGCTAAAAACTAAGTAAAACACATATTGGTTCTGAAATCTAAATGTGCCTATTTTACTTTTGTTCAGGGAGGAAATATCTGTAAAGACTGGTTAAGGAATCTGTAAGATTTGTAACTTGTAATGTCTATGTTTATTACAGGGGAAACACTAGAAATTCCAGATACAGTAATGGGCCTTACTTTATTAGCAGCAGGAACAAGCATACCAGACACAATTGCAAGTGTGTTGGTTGCAAGAAAAGGTAAGAACTAGATCCCTCAAGCTGCAGTGCCCATTCTTCAATCCTGGCTGGAATACACTGAGTAAAGGTAGCTTTAAAAATATTGATTTCCTCAGTAACATACTTTGAAGGAAAAATAAAAAGTGACACTAGAGGAAGAGTTTACTATTTAATAGATTAATTTCACTTACTCCCATCCCCCAAATAATATTCTCCTGAAATGTGCATTAAATAGTAATTAACCATGTTAAATTTGAATGAAAAGCAATGAGTAAACTACATACCTTATTGAAAAATGGTTTAATAAATAAAGATAATTATTATTAAATAAATGTTAAGACTATAAATACTAACCCAAGGAAAATTTAAAAATACAAATTCAGTAAGACTTTTGCTCTAATAACAATTTTCTAAAACCAACCAACAACAGAAAGTATCCAGTGTTTTTTCCTCATGAAGACTATTAATAAAATACAGTACTGCTATGCACATTTTAACAACATGTTTTCCTTTTGTAGGTAAAGGAGATATGGCTATGTCTAACATCGTGGGATCCAATGTATTTGATATGCTATGTCTTGGTGTTCCGTGGTTTATTGAAACTGCATTTATAAATGCATCAGCTCCTATAGAAGTGAACAGCAGAGGACTAACTTACATAACCATCTCTCTCAACATTTCAATTATTTTCCTCTTTTTAGCAGTTCACTTCAATGGCTGGAAACTAGACAGAAAGTTGGGAGTAGTTTGCCTAGTATTATACTTGGGGCTTGCTACACTATCGATTCTGTATGAACTTGGAATTATTGGAAATAATAAAATTAGGGGTTGTGGAGGTTGATATTATTAATAGTGTTATGTGAGAAATGTGAATGGCAGGGAGGGGAAGAGGGAAAAATCCATTTCTTCATTTAAACCAAATAAAAAAATCCTGAACTTCAGAATCTAAAACTTACAGTAATTCTTAATCACCAAAGAAAAGTAACTCAAAACCAACCAAAATCACATCCTAATTTGTCTGAGCCCTTTCTTCTCATGAGCAATTACATATTATAAAACTGAAGTTTTGGAAAAAAATCTATGTTTTAGTTGATAAAAGCTGAAACTAGAACAAACAAATCCCACTATATAGTGCTGAAAACAACAAGAAAATGGCTTATTTCATTAAAAACAGTATAACCATTCATTTAAACTGAATGACCAGACTTGCTGTCTTTAAAAACCCAAACTTGAGATTAACAAAAATCACAGTATATTTTTAACATACTGTTAAAAGCTGGTGGGAGTTTTAAAAGTACATTTTTACAGCTTTTGTAAGCATACAGTATTACTTTAAAAATGACTTCTACTATGAGATTCAGCAGAACAGATGGAGGAATGTTCCAACCATGGTTTGAAATTACGCATTACGATCCAAGCGAACATCGATTTCTCTGCCACTGATTTTTATGCCATTCATTACTCTGCAGGCTTTTTCAGCTGATTCTGGGGAGTCAAATCTGACCGTTCCACAGCCTTTCGACTTTCCATTTTCCATTTTTATTTCTGCAAACATTACATGACCTGTAAAAGAAAAGCCATAGAATTATTAGTCAGTTTAAATGAGTTCCATTTCACTATACGGGTTTAAAATTCCCCATAATCAATGAAGTGATAAGTAATTCGGTTAAAAACATTAATATTAATGATTTTAAAATAACAAATCATATAAGCATTATTCTCATCATTTTATATTTTGAATATAATATAATTCATATAAAGTAATAAACAGATACATATTAGAATATACAAAATTGGAATCAGGATAGATGAGCTTAGGATTTAATATATTTTATTTATGTTAAATCCCTAATTTCTGGAGTTAATTTTATAGCAGTAAGACAAGCTAGCACAAAATGCAACCAACTCACCATGCCCCAAAACAAACTTACACATTTAAACAAAATTATTTTTAGAATTAAATGGTTGCTTACTGCCCAATCCCCCAATCTCTCTTCTTTTCCTTTTATCCTCGTTTCTCTCCTTTGTCCCCTGTAAATAAGTGCAACTGCCCAGAAATCTAATTTCTGTCAGGCCACAAAGGGCCCACTAATTCAGCTTTTCAACCACAATGCCAAAGCCATTTACTCACTATCACGATTTGAGCTCAAAATCTAAGAATGGCACCAAATATGTTATGGAAATAGTCATGGAAGAGATAGCATAAATTTAAATCAATAAAGGTAAAAATAGTAATGTTAATAGCACAAAGGAGAACCTCAGAGAAACTTCAGGGAGGAGGAGGAAAACCAGACTACTGTTCCTTGTACAGTTAATATCACTGCTAACTCTAGAGACTGGTATTTGAAGTAAACCAATACCATTTATAAAAATATAAAGTGGCCATAAAAATTCAACATCTAAACCAGAACACTTCTGAGAGTAAAAGAGGGAGTTATCAATAATTACACGTAAGTAACAGATGTAAAGTGAGACTATTCTCAGGCAAACTGGAATGCATGATCACCCAATCCAAACAGGTCATAAATTTAAGGTGTGACTACTTACCATAATATTTCCCTCCCCTCTAGATGTACATGTCAAAACAAATCAAGTTAGAGAACTTCAAATATTATAGCTGCCAGATCACTATGGACTAATTTAGTCTGGCAAGCAAATCAGACAGCCAGATATATTCGGTTCCATAAAGGGAGGAAAAAAAGGATGAAGGGGAAAGGTAAAAGCAGAGGGCCCGTTAAAAACTGCATAATCCCTTTCCAGGTGATGGGATCAACTTTTAATTTCAATGCATGAGTATGATTTTTTTTTCCTGTTGAAATCTTGATCTGAATGATCTCTTATCTACAATACCCTGGACTACCTTTCTACTTTTGTTTTTTCATCCACCCGCATTGGTGGTTTTCTTTTTAAAACCAAATGATAGTCAATGGCTCACCTACTAAACACAAATTAAATAATCTAAGATAATAAATGTCATACTAAGCCAAAACCATGATCTTGTTACTCAGGCCAGGCACTCTTTAAATATGTTCTGAAAGTTATAAAACAGGCTGATCTCCAGAGAAATTACATTATAATGGTTAAAGTAGACCCAAGTAATATTTAGCCCACAACTGGAATAAAACAAAAAGAAAAAAACCCCCACAGCAATCACACTTTCTGATAAACACCATAAAATAAACTGGAAAATACATTTTTTAAAAAAACTTCAAAGATAAATGCAGCACAATTTTCAGAGTCCTCTTAATATCTTGAATGCTGGTACCTGAAAAAAAGCAAGTTGAATTAAAGAAGCCTACCTTGGTAAATGGCAGCACTTAATAGTGATTTTGAAAGGGACTGTGTATAATTTTCAAGGGCTTTTAAGGTTAAAGGTTCTTCCTTATTCTAATTTTACCTAAAAACGTAGGGTTTTTCTTAACATAAGTATCCCATCATAGATTTATTATCAACAGTAAGGTTCACCCAAGCAGGAAATCTTCAAAACTTTAAAGGAAAATATGTCACTATCTTTTGCATAATCTCTCAATCTTTCAAAACAAGTTTCTCTTTCTTTTTTGTTTTCTTCTTAAATTGTCTCCCTTAGTTTAGGAATCAGCACTCAGACCTCCAAATTCCTGACCTCACAATGATCTCAAGAATTTTCTAGCTGACAAGGCCCCTCAGCTAAGATACTTGAATCTTCTCACAGTTTGGACATTCAGGCTATACAGACAGTAGCCCATAGATATTTGTTTCATGGTTAGACTGTCCCCCAAAAATCCCAGTAGGATGGAACCAGAAAGAGTGGTAAGTTTTCTAAGTTTCCTCCTAATCCTACAAAAATACCAATTGATATATTTTCTAAAGATAAATAATTCAGGGAAAAAATAGTTTCAAATAATTGACTAAAATCAGACCTGCTTGACTTTTTACATACTCAAGACTTCCTCAACTGACTTAAATATCTACTGATCTTATATGATTCCATGAAAACAAAAATAGGACTGCTATTTTAGCAACAATTAAGGATAAAACAGCATGCCATGAGAAACCAGTATCACAGAATAATCAAACATATTGCTGTTACATATACTAGTAATAGAAATGACCTATCCTGCAGTAAGAAAAACCTTTCCACTTTATTTAACACAGCCTATTAACATCTTGTGGGGTACAGTTTGGGAAATGATGATATAAGAGTGTATCTAAAGATAGACCAAGTTAAAGTATTTATAAATAAATAACTGGTTCAATAAAATCTACTGCCTAAGTGAAGCTGTAACATAACCACAGGAGGAAAAAGGAAAATCAGACATTCTACCCTAAGAAGCATAATTAAGATATAAGGGACAAAACACAAAGTTTTGGTGTTTCTTTACAAACAAAGAAAGGGACTATCAATGAATGTTCTTCATATATTATTATTTTTGCTGTTACTGAATTATTTTTACTGTTAAGTTATTCTAAAGTCCACTCATCATGCTTGAAGCAGCAAATGCTTTAGTAAATAAAATCTACCACAAGCCTCCATTTTTCATGCAGTTAACAAGTATACTGATGTAGAATACTACATAATGGAAATCTGTGGAACAAAGTTATATTTGTTTATATGGCTTACAGCAAGAATAACTGGGAACAGGCTTTCCTTGCCCTGAAATTCTAAAATGTTATAGTCCTGCATCATACTGAGCCAGAAGGCCAGAATTCAGCTAAAGTATATCGACAACATGAGAGCAAGTTTGAAAGACTATGCCTATTTGACCCCATTAGCACAAGCTGAACTAATGTGGGGTCCAATTTTGAATAGGTCAGTTAATTTATTTGTACTTAGCCTTCTTGAAAATGCATGTCACTGAGGAATTACACAGGGCAGGATAAAAAGAGAGATCTCTTTTACTACAGGAAAGATGTGTGTCTTATTAGCCTGGGGTCAAAAACATTACCTTTGGGGGCTTATTGGAATTAGAAGGAATTGGAAAATAGCAGTTATATTCATTTATTTCTCATCTTGTTGTATTTGGGAAGATCTAAAAACATTTTTTCCTGAATTTATAAAGGTTGAGAAAATGTTGTATTGAGGGTAATATAACCAATAACATAACATTTTCTCCGCCTTTGTAATTGCTCCACCAAGGACAGCTCATCACTAGAGACATTTTATGAGCAGGGAGGCTTGCCAGTGGGATCATTTACTGGCAAATATTGTTTAAGAGAGATGCATGGAATACCACTAGACTCTTACTAAGAAGGAAGCAAGAGAATATACTTACTCACTTTGGGCTCAGGGAAAAAACAAACTGCCTTTACTGCCAAAGAGGCCATTACTGACTCACAGTAGGTTAAAAAGAAATACCCCATACTAAGAAAAACTCTAAGACCTAAAAATAAACAAAGTGATGTGGCAGAAAAATGGACGGTTTAGTTCATATTAGCCAGATAACTCCCACAGTTGTCAATAGCTGGACACTAAATTCTATATTATTATAACTTATTTTCTTTCCCATCAATGCAATTCAGGTTAAAAATAAGGGAGTTATATTAGGGAATTTTGAAAGTATGGTATTACCATAATATAAAATCTAGAAGTCAGAAGCTTTTACAATAAACTGAGAATAAAAATAAAAATCATCAATCTTAAGGTATAACTATAGATTGATCAAAAAGGGATATAAAAAATATAGCTAAAATAACAAAGTAAAGAATAATTTAACCACTATGTTATATGTATAAATACTGCAGAAATTTTTCAAATATAGATTTGGATGCTTTTTCCTTTCAGAAAATGTCTTTCAATTGCTGATATCCTTCTGTCGAAACAATGCCACTCCAACCAGAAGGCCACCAAAAGACTTCAAATTTGCTGCAAGCCTTACTCACACCTGACCTCAAAAGGAAACCTGCCTATATAGGATAATGAACAGTCAACTCAACATTGCTCACATTTTCATTGTCATTTATTTGCCCCCCTTTGCTCTTTATCTTGTTAAGTTTTATTTCAACTTTTTAACATAATGTCAAGATGCTTTTTTCACTGAAACTACATCAACAGAGATTATCTATACTTGCTGCCACTGCTCTTCAAGTGATATATTTCACTAAGGCCCTGATACGGTCTTTCCTCTGTAGTCTGGGATTCATGGCCAGATGCTACTTATACATTCTGGCAGATCTTCTTACTCCTACAAAGACAACCAATACCTCGAAACAACTTTACCATTTTGCTTTCTCTTAGTGATGACTATTTACAAGTTGACTTGTTTTCAACAAATATTTTAATCGAAAAAATATTGTTTCTCTTCCTTGAATTTTAGATTAGTGCAAAATAAAAGGATGACCAACAAAGGGAGCCAACAAAACATCCTAAACAAATTCATGTTGTTTGTTCTTGAGGGCAAGGGTATCTGACTTTGTTCACCTTCATAATTCTAGTGCCTAGCAAACTGCCAAAAATATAATATTTGTAAATTTAATGAATGAATAACTGAATAAATTAACAAAGATATATCCAAAACACTTAACTTATAAATATTTCATAAACTCTTACTATATGTACAGAGGCAATGAAAGGTGCTAGGATAAAAAGATGGCAGTTCTTGCCCTCTAGAGTCTCCATGTAGAATAGAAGAAAATGTGAACAAATAATTACAATATAATGACAGCTACAACAGAGTTAGGTATAAAGAACTATGAGAACCCAGTAGATAATACTATCTCTGATAATGGACACAAAGGCTATTTTTGTGAGAGAACACTAAACCTATCCCCTTCCTGACCTTAAAAAATTGATATATTCCAAAAACTCTTAGCTTTCTGTTAATTCTAATAGGCTGAATGTACCACTTTTAGCCCTTCTTCATCATTATTTGCTACCTACATAGCTTACTATTGTGATTATAGTCTCTGGGATTCCAGGTAACAGCAGAAAAATACTATCAAAAAATCTGTTACTTAGTGCCACTCACACTAATTCTCTTATCACAAAAGAAAATAAAAGTGAGAACTTTATCGATTAAGATATTTTATAACAAAAATAAGTATGGTACATAAAAGGCTCTCTTTTAAAAGTAATAAATCACCTAATCTTCTGCAGACCTAAGAAACACATTAAGGTTGTATAGGTAGTATCACTACAGTTAAGAACAGTTTATAAAAGAACTAGAAGGGCAACCAAAATATACCTATGTCTAAGGCATTCCTGGTAGTGGGTTCTATGCTACCAGCTAAGTTCCCTGTTTTAGGTAGGCAGGCAATACAGGGTGTGCAGAATGGATCTCACTTATTAACTACATATCAACTGGATGTCAGCATCTCAGCTGGTCATGCTGACAAGCCACTGTACTACACTATAAACAAGGAAGTAAATATACCACTTATTAACATTTATCATAAGAAAAAACTTTTTAATGCAAACGATGGTATGTTAACCTTTAAAAAATGAGCTAATAAAACAAGCCCTTGTTAACAGACAATGAGAAGCTATACCCTAAACCCCATTATTTAGTAGTAATTTGCACTGCTCTAAGTTAGAAGACAGCAAAATAACTCATTTAGTTAAAAGTGGAGTTAGACCTGGCACACTATCCAGACTATCCAGGAATAAACATCTGGACAGGTAAAGGTCCAAACACAGTGTCTAAAAGTTTAAAACCAATGTTCCTCCATAATCAATATCAACATATCTGCAGTCATTGGCATACTTACCACACTGACTGAATTTCTCTTTTAGTTTCTGCCAAGTCAAGTCAAAAGGCAGCTAGAATGAAAAGAGGTATTAGTAACATATATACAAGGAAAAAAAGAATTTTATTTATCCTTTACACTTATTTGCTTACATTTCTGACAAATATCTGGTTGCCTTTGGAGCCTATTCTGTCTCTCATTCCGCTTCCCATTGGACCCGATAAAAATCCTCGATCCATATCGATGCTCCTTTCCAGTATAGCTCCTATACCTGGTCCCATTCTCTCAAAGCTGGAACTCATCCGGTCCAGTCCTATCCCCATTCCTCCAGTCACACTGTTCATGCCACCCATTCCACCACCTGGATTTTCAAGAAGGGAAGGGAAGATTTGGGAGTTTTGTGTTTGGGTTTCAAAAACGTAAGGAAAAGAAGAAAAAAGAGAAGGAAGAAGGGAAAGAGTCATTTTTGAGAAAAAAGGGGAGAGAAAAATTAATTTATATAATTAAATATTTATAAAAATACAATAATTTTCATATAGACAAGACAATTTTCCAAGGAAGAGAATTCACTTCAGTATAGATTTGGTTACTTAAGAAATTCTAATTCCAGCCAATATATAAATACATTATACATATATACCTCTATAAAATTACATTCTGATCATAAAACACATCATAAAAATTATACCAATCCTGTACCAATCACTTTATCCATTAGTATTACAGTAGTTTTTAATCCTTATTTTTTATTTTCCAATAATATCAAACATAATAATTGCTAGAACAATAATATACGGAGATAAATTCAAATTATTAAACTCCAGCACACATGTTGCCCTCATCATACTCTCTCCTACATGTAAATATTCCTTTCCTAGCTTACCTTTTACCTCAGTATCTTCACCTCTGTTTCCCACACACAGTTTTTGTTTTTACTGCTATTCAATTTCCAATATACAAGAAAATCATAGCAAAACACAACTTCTCAATATTATACAGAACTTGTCAAGGGAACAACAAAAAATGGTATCACTCCCATTTAGCCAGAGCTTGAGAATTTAGCTTCTAGCTCATACCTACTTCATCATTTTTATGCACTGACTCTATTTCCTATCCCCTTTAATTATTCCAATCTTACCCATTCTCAAAACTTAACATTTTTTTCTCGTACCAAATATCCCCATATATGCAAATTCTAAAAATTAACATCACCCTCAAATTGGCTTTCTGTGAATAATAAATATAAAATTAGGGAAACAGAAGTATAAACACTGAGATAAAAGAAGGTAGGGAAGTTAGGATTAACAGGAAAATGGCCAAGACTAAAAGATGATAAAAGGAATAAAATGAGGGGCAAGATACAATGGAAGTAGATGTCCTCAACTGATAGGATTTTATAGTTCACTTTTAGAGTAGGTTGCATTCCTATTTGTGAATTTTATCAATTCAAGGATGTCAATATGGGAGGACAAGGAAGGAGGACTGCTTGAGGCCAGGAGTTCAAGACCAGCCTGAACAAGAACAAGACCCCATCTCTACAAAAAGTAGAAAAATTAGCCAGGTGTGGTGGCACACACCTGTAGTCCCAGCTACTCAGGAGGCTGAGGCAGGAGGATCATTTAAGCCTAGGAATTTGAGGTTGCAGTGAGCTATAATGATGCCACTGCACTCTAGCCCGGGCAACAGAGTGAGACCCTATCTCAAAAAATAAATAAATAAATAAAGGAAGTCAATAAAGTATGGGGAGCTCAAAGAGATATGGCCCAGTAAGCAACAGAGGTTTAAAAAAAAAAACAAACCCTAAGCCATGTATTAAGGCTTAATGTAGGACCTAAACTGTGGTAGTGGAAACAGATGGATGGGAGATACATCATTCCCCAGTGTTGCAATTACCCTTGATTCTAACACTGAAAAGGTTTAAGAGGAAAAGAAATAATCACCTCTTTCAACCTTAGCTGTCAACCTCAGGAGGTCTCTAAAAGTGTTATATCTGCATTTAACAAAAGACACAAGATGTTCACAGGTGAAATGAGCTAGTCACTAACAGCTGTTACAGAAAGTAAGCAGAGAAACAAAGTTGGTGCTAAAGCAAAAGTTGTTACTGACACACAATCAGAGAAATCCCCAGATTCCTTAGTTGTAAAGAAGGTTCTTGGATTGGCTTGTTAACACATACTCCGGTGTTAGTTTAGAGATATCAAAGAAGTAAAATTCAAACAGTTAATTTAGAAATTTCAAAGAATGATCAAACACAAAGGCTTAGCTCAATAACTATCAAAGTTTCTCAAATTATGACAAGACATATTAACATATATGAACAAAGTATTACTATACTACATAACTACTCTTGCAAAGTTTTTGCAAGCACTCAAATATTACTGAATAAATTCTAGTAAAATTTAAACCTACTTATTCCAGATCCTACTGGACCCATGTTAGAAGCTCCTATTCTTCCTGCAAACCCTCCAATCATTGCACTGCCTAAACAAGGATGAAAAGATAATATACTAATTAATTTAAATAATCATGCTTTAAAACTCCCAAGGTACTATGCTCTCAGAAGATGTACAATAACTGAAAAGTATAAAGTCTTCTGGAAATAGGGTTCAAATATGTAAAATATGAAAAAGAGAGCAAGTACATTAAAATCCCTAAAATATTTTCTTCAGGTAATAAATTGCATGAAACATTATAAATTTCTGATTTTTCACAAAAAAAAGAACAAATTTTAAAAAGTATAACCTGTGAAAAGAAAAGAAGAAGTATACAGCCAACCCTACCAAGTCTACCAAAGGAATCTCCAAAGCCTCGATTTATTCCAATATCACCACGTCCAAAATCTCGCTCCATGCTACTAGTCATCGCACCACGGTATAATTCTGAAAAGATTGTGCAACAAATTAACCCTTTTTCAAGTATACTGATGCATGGTAAAACACTCAGGAACACATATCTAAACTAAACTGAAAAGACAGCATAAGTCACAAATACAAAAGTCTGTAATTTACCCAACTTAACCTTACATACCACACATACCATCCCCATTCCCACCATGCCTGCCCTTATCCCCTAGTGCCCATATGCCTTCTGAAGACATCTATAGCACCCATTCCTAAGCGATGGGGGGGAGGAATTTTAATAATAGAGAAAACTAAACACAGCATACACATCCCACTCATTTACCTACCTCCCATTCGGCCAACTCCTCCAAATCCTCCCATGCTATTCATTGCTTCCAGACCACCAAATCCAATTCCTATGGAATAAAGATTAATTTTGAGATTTGACTGTCAGTTATATAGCTGAAAGATACATTTTGTAAATGTTATATCTCAATAGTAGGCTCTTCAGCCACCCTACCTGTGTAGCTACTTCTTAACACATCACCTGCCCGTAAGTATGTACTGAGCTCAATTTCTGCTAGCAGCCTTTAGAACATGATCCAACAATAAACCATGACTTTTTTTTCTTTGAATTCTCAAAAGTTTCCAGTTTATTAAAAATGGTGATGGGTACACACAAAAAACAAATGCTTATACATACCTCCTCCAATTCTATTCATTCCTCCAAAACCTGGACCATCCATTCCCATACCTCAAATAAAATACACAGTATGTACTTTGAGTAAATTTTATTTTTATGACTAAAGAATGACATAATGCATTATAGCAAAATAGATACCATTGGTTTAGCCACAGTGAAACACAAGAGAAGCAGCAGGGTACAGGAAGGATGGTTTGAAGTGCTATGCCATAGCAATTATCTAATCATGAGTCTTCAAAAAGGCTTCTTTGAACATTTATTAGACAAGAAAGCAAAATGCACTAGTCACACCTACAATATTCAGTTAGAGAATTATCTAGGACTAGGTAATTTTGTTTCAGAACAGACACAGAAAGATCACAGATTTAGAGATTAGGCCAGAATGTAAGGACTCCTCTTAACATGGCAGTTAAGGGAGTTGTAAAAAATTTAAAGATTATATTAAATAGTATGTGTTTAGGAGAGCGTAAGGGTAAGGGAGAAAATTTGTTTGGATCAGAACGATTACCATAATTACCCTCATAATTTAAAGTGTGACTACAGCATCTCAACAAAAATAGGATTCTGACAGCATTTATTCAATTAAAACAGTAATTCTCAAAGTATGGTCTGGGGACCCTTAAGGGTTCAATAGGTCAAAACTATTTCAGTCATCAAATACTACTATGACATTTGACTGTTTTACTCTCATTCTCTCATGAGTTTAAGGCGTAATTTTCCAGAGACTGATATATATCACAACAAACTGAATGCAGAAACAGATATAACAGCATGGCTGTCTTGTATTAAGCCAAACATTAAAGAGATGTGCAAAAAGGTAAAACAATACCACTCTTCTCACTAATTGTTCTGCATTGGAAAATACAGTTCATTTTTTTAAAAATTACATTTATGTTAACACATAATGGGTTTATTATGGTTATTTTTAAATAAATATGTAATTTTTTACATTTCTAATGTAATTTCTAAATGTAATGTAATTTCTAAATGAAATTTACATTTCATTTATAATACAGTAAATATTGGTAAATATAAGCACATGAACCAAAGTTTTTGGTCCCCAACAAATTTTAAGAGTATAAAAGCATTCTGACACCAGAAAGTTTGAAAACAAATCTCCAAAAACGAACTATGAGTTAGTGCAGGTGAATAGCCAAATAGCTAACTGAAAAGCTACCTACCCAGCTAGTTATACAAATTTAAGTTGCCTATGATATGGCAGCATTTCAGCCATTTCACAAATCCTCTATGTCCATGATACTTTCTCCTTCTGCCTTAGAGACATTTCAAAATCCAACTGGCTAAAAGGCTAGCTAGCTACAACATAGCTGGCCCCAGAGGAACCCTCCTGACCTTTGCCTACTCTCTTTCGTGTCAGCTGCTCTCAACGTTTCGTTCCATTTTCAGACTGAAGTGACACCCTAAATGTCTCACTATAAAATAGAGTCCTTTAAAAATTACTACAGACTAGTAAATGTAAGCTTTATTACCTAGCAAATGTATCATTTAAAAAGAAATAAGAAAGTTAGAATACTCACCACTTGGACCTAAATTTCCCATCACACCACCTATATTCAACTGGCTGGCACTAATAGGCTGTCCACCTGGACCAAGTCCCATTCCAATGCCTCCAAGACCACCTAAAACACAAAAAAGAAATTAAATAATGTCTTCTGCAGCAATGGATGGAACTGGAGGCCATTATCCTAAGTGAAGTAATGCAGGAACGGAAAACCAAATACTGCAATGTTCTCATTTTAAGTGGGAGCTAAGCTATGGGTACACAGGGGCATACAAAAGTGGGATAATGGGCACTGGAGACTCAGAAGTGGGGAGGACGGGAAGGAAGTAAAAGAAGAAAAACTACCTATTGGGCACAATGTACACTGTTCAATGTTCACCTGGACATCACCACTATACGTTCATCCATGTAACCACTTGTACCCCCAAATCTAGCAAAATTTTTTTAAAAGGCCAAAAAAAATGAAAGAAAGAAAAAAGAGTATTAACAAGGATCCATATATGATTAACTTACTGGCACTAAAATTTCAAAAAAGCTATATATGTGTAACAGTATCTCTAAAATTTTGCAAATTTGCCAATAAGAGCACTGGTTCTTGCTTTTAAAACTTACATCACACAGGGCAATAATATACATCAGGGGGCGGGCAGGCCGGAGCGGGGTGGAGGGAATGGGAAAAACTCTCGCTGAATGGATGCAGGGAGCACAGTTTGGGGGATGACCACGATTATGGCTCTGACACGGGCAGTGCATGGGCAATAGATATAGCCAAAGTGTTGTACCCCCATAATATTCTGAAATAAAAAAAAAAAAAAGAAAGCAGCACACTGAAGCCTGACTATAATACCATTCATTAAGAAGTGTTTTATGAAACAGGTCCATTTTATATCCCACTTAAAGGTATACTGAAAGGACTACCAAAATACCAAGAGAATTTTGAATAATATCATATCACTTTATAAATGGAATATATATCTGAAAATTAGTATCTTGCCCAAATTTGTAGAACCACTTAAAATCTTGGAATTACTTTTAAGATGATTCAAATCAAACTAAAAAGTCAACAACCATGAAAACATAACATTGAATAAAACAAATACTACATTACCTAGTTTTCTCATTGACATGTATTTTACATTTATATGGCACCTCAAGTGTTTACACATCTACTACCCACAGATGAGGAAATCTTTGAGACCTTGAGTTACTTCTACAATGTCATTTATCTGTGTGATTAAGCTAAAAATGGAATTTAAGTCTTCTTTCTCTAAATCCAGCATTCTTTCTACTACTTCTCTTAAAATAATTAAACTATATTTTATATATAAATATATTAATATATATTTAATTAAATTGAAATAATTAAATTAGTTGGAAAGACTTTAAAAAGTATCATTTGATGACCTTAAAGACAATAAAATTAATTAACATACAGATGAGGACTGTTTTAGTCCACTAAATCTGAGTATGGTTTTAATGTTCTTGTTAGTCAAAGTAGCAATTAGTAAGTCTTAGGGGCTTAGAAAACCATATACTATATTTAATTTTTAAAAATTAGAGTACAGAGCATGTTGTATTAAATTGTAAAGATCAACATGAAGGAAATATCTTTTTCCCACTCAGACCTTTGAAATGGCCCACTTGAAAGCAATAGCATATCTGACCATCTGACCACCACCAATGCTTGTATGTACACCCAAATTTTCATCTCTATCATTCTTCACTAAGAGAACCAGGACTCCTCAAAGGCAGGTTAATCCCATGTCTTGAAATAAGAAAAATCAAAATGGATCTGGGAAATCCTGTTTTCACCAAAAAGTAAGAATATCAGAAGCATACGGAATGAGGTTCCCATTGCCAAGTTATAATTTGAGCCAAGGAAAGGAGGGAGGAAAAGAGAGAGGAAAAAAATTATTTGGGGTGGGGAGGTTATAATGATTAACTTAACTAAAACAAACCAATTCTGTCAAAGTCCATGAGTTTATACTATATATCAATAGAGAAGAGTATATAAAAATGTAAAACTCAAAAAGAATAGATGCAATATAAAAGTATGGACATAATAGTATATGTTTTTTAATCTAAATAAATAGAAAAATATTAATAGTGAGAAAGTAAAGCCCCTGCATAAAGCTAGGATCTTAAAAGATGACACCCTAACTGATTAGGTAAACCGGGGGAAGAGGAGAAGGACTGCCCTATAAAGGGTCAAAGAGCAATATTCAAAGACATAGCTGACAAATTTTTAACATTTATTTTTAAAAGCTGAATTCTCAGATTGTAAAAGCCCAAGAAATAGTAGTCTACACCCATACTGTAGGCAAACTGCACACCAAAGACAAAGATCTTAAAATCAGCTACATAAAGAACACAGATTACCTATAAAGAAACAATTCAGCATATAGCTGACTTAACAGCAACAACGGAAACCAGAAAACTGGAATATTCTCAAAGTGCTGAGAGAAAATAACTACCAATCTTAAACTATATTAACAAGTGATACTATCTTTGAAGACATTTATAGACAAACCAAAATTGAGAGAAGTTACTAACAGATCCTCATTAAAAGACTTTCTAAAATAAATACTTCAGAGAAAAAAAAAATCAGTGCCAGCATCTGTAAAAGCAGAGGAATTATGACTCGAGAAAATGGTAAATAATAATAATGTCTAATTTGTGGGATAGGAAAACAAAAGCAATACAGAACTAAAACACTGAGCAATAATAGCATATAATTCTGTAGGAAAATGATTACAATTAAAGCATATGAAGTTCCCGCTACTACTGAGTAAGAGAATAATTATATTAACTTCAGGCTTTATACAGATATATTAAAATATCCAGAATAGCCACTAAAAAAGAAAGACAGGAGAAAAATATTTGTAAAACATAGAAAAATAGAACACAAAATAAAATAATGGAAATTAACCCAAATGAACCAATACATGTAATAAACTCTTCGATTTCATGGAAAAGTCTGTCAAATTGATTTTTTAAAAGTCTAATCCCAGCTATAACACTATTTATAAGGGGCATATATAAAAGAGTAAAAAATAAAGAGGAAAAATGTACCAGTCAAATACTAAATAAAGCTGTTCTACTTACATTAATATTAGACAAAAGACTTAAAGGTAATTACTACAGTTAAAATCATTCTATAAGTATAAAATTTTTGATTCACTAGGAAAATATATCAATTTAATCTTGGAAGCATCTACTAAGTTAGCTTTAAAATATTTAAGTAAAAACAAGAAAAAATAGACAAATCCACAATTCTTTGTTTTTAGTTTATTTGTTTTTGTTTGTTTGTTTTGAGACAGGGGTCTCTCCTCTCTGTTGCCTGGGCTAGAGTGCAGTGGTATCATCACAGCTGACTGCAACCTCAAATTCCTGGGCTCAAGCAATCCACCCACCTCAGCATCCCAAGTAGCTGAGACTACAGGCATGCGCCACTATGCCCGGCTAATTTTTCTACTTTTTTGTAGAGACGGGGTCTCTTATGTTGCTTAGGCTGGTCTCGAACTCCTGGCCTAAAGCGATCCTCCCACCTTAGCCTCCCAAAATGCTGGGATTACAGGTGTGAGCCACAACACCTGGCCCAAATCCACCCTTCTAATAGGAGATTTTACCAGACACATTTCTCAATAATTGATAGCACAAGCAAACAAAGTTATTAGTAAGGCTCTAAGACAATTTAAACAATTAACAAACTTGATTTTATGGACACATATAGAACACTGCACTCACCAGATGCACCTGGAATACTTATAAAAATGTGCCATAGAGTAGGCCATCCATAATACAAGTGCAAATTAATTCCAAAGAACCACAATCATATAGACCATGTTCACTGACCACAGTGAAGTTAAGTTAGAAATTAACAAGAAAAAACCTCATGCATTTGGAAATTCAAAAATTGTATTTTCAAATAACACACGGCTCAATAAGAAATCATGATGGTAATTTTTAAATACTTTAAAAACTGAACCATACTAAAAATACTCCATAGCAAAACCTGTGTGCAGTGGCTAACTTTATAGTCATAACTGCTTATATTACAGAGAGGCTTCAAATTACTAAAGTAAGTATTCAACTTAAGGAGTTAGGACAAAAATAAGAGACTAAACCCAAAGAAATGTAAAGGAAAAAATTGTAAAGCTAAGAGCAGAAATTAATGATATGAAAAACAATATTCAGTTATTTGAAAACACTAACAAAACTGACAAATCTCTAGCAAAATTGACCAAGAAATACTGCAAATCTTCAGAACTTAAAAGACAGAACTATAGCTTCAGCAGAAATTTAAGAGACAATTTTATGCCAATAAATTTGAAAATGGCAAAAACAGAAAAATCCTTAGAAAAACAGAAATTACCAAAATTGACTCAAACAGCAATAGAGGGACATACTATCAGGAGTTAAAAATCTTACCCAAACAATACGTGAAGACCAGATGGTTTTACACACCATTTCTAGCAAATATTAAGAGAACAGATAATTCTAATAAAAAAAGAACAAATACTCCCCAACTCAGTACTGTTTCTAATAACTAAAAATTAGAATAACCTAAAAAACAGAAAAATGTATAAAATGTGGTATCAGCAGTTAAAATGAAGAAATTAGAGCTACATATTCAACATAAATGAATCTCAAAAACAATTTTAAGCAAAAACCAGAAAGTTATATAATAATATACAATACGATGTCACTCATACCAAATTTTAAATACAGCAAAACAATTCCATATGTTTAAGATTTACAAATGTGTAGTCAAATTATAAAAACCTAAATGATAAATACTGTATTCGTAAGTTGTTTCCTCTGGGTAAAGCATATATTGAAAGGTGGGTAGAGGAGAGGGGAAATCTCCACTTTATATGTAAAATTTTATTTGAGGAAAAAATATATACAACAAATATGACGCGATAGCTATAGAATAATTTTGTCTGTATATTTAAAATATTTTATGATAAAAAACTTTAATAATAACCAGAGAAAGTGCAGTGAAATACTAAGACAATAGCTAATATTTCTTGAGTGCTTACATTATGTCAGAAAGGTTCTAAATGCTTTACATGTATTAACTCATGTAATATTCATGCCAACCCTATGAAGTAGATACTATTATTATCCCCATTTTTCAAATGAGGCATTGAGACACAGATACTAACTACATTACATTGTTGTTTTATAATCCTTTGGAAAACAATTTGATAAAACTAATCAATGGACTACATTGTGAACTGCAAATATACTTCAGAATATCTATTTTAAGGAAATAACCAAAAATATACCAAAGATTTATATGCAAAAAAGCATGCATTACTCTGTTGGTTATCAAAGGAAATAAAAGTTAAAATACCTAAAACAGAACAGTGAAATACTTTATGGCAGTGGTCCCCAACCTTTTTGGCACCAGGGACCATTTCATGGAAGACAATTTTTCCACAGACTGGTGAGGGTGAGGGTGGTTCGGGATGATTCAAGCACATTACATTTATTGTGCACTTTATTTCTATTATTATTACATTGTAATATATAATGAAATAATTATACAACTCACCATAGGTTGGGGACCCCTGCTTTATGGAGCAGCTATATGACAGACTATTATACCACCAATAAAAAATATCTGGAAAGAATTTTCAACATGGAAAAATGCCTATACTCTAATACTAAGTTTAAAAAAATTCAAAGTTATTTACATGACAGTTCCCAACTACACAAAAAAATATACATAGAAGGAAAGACTAGAAGAAAATACACAAAGGGGACTACTTGTAGGTGATGAAATTACAGGGGAATTTTTTTCTTTTATGTGTATGAACTTACCAAATATTTTAGGATGTACTGTTTATATAGTCAGGAAAAATTACCAAAAAGAAAAAAAATGGCACATAACATGTTATCTTCTCAGTCTTTCTAATCTACAGCATGAAACTATTTCCACAATTCCAAACTAATCCCAAACTGTGAGCAATTTAGGATATAGATACAAAAACAAAGAGTTTTGTTTAGCACATAATAAAACTAAAAAAAAGGTCTGTGTTGTTTCTAATAATAGCTTTTACTTACGTGGCAGTTGTGGTGTTTTACTGTCATGTGAACGGTACTCTTCATGAGGAACAGACTTGTCATCCTAATTGCAAAAAAATTTATTATATGGTTAATATATTACCAAAAAGAACTACAATGTAGAGGAGAGCAGACAAAATATTTGAAGAGGTTGGAGGGTTGAGGTGATATATAGCAACTCACCATTTTCACATGCATAGGTCTATCAAATAAAAACTGTCCATTGAACATAGCTGTTGGTTCAGTCAAGGAAAACCAGTTAAAATAACTATAAAATTATACTTGAACACAAACTGATTTTTAATAATCTTAAAATCCAACTACCTCTAATATTTTAATTAACATCTTTAATAGTTATTGGTATTAGCCACTCCTATATACTCAAAAAAAATCTTTAATTCTTTGCTTTATAGTTTTGTTGCATAAATAAGAGATATTCTTTTAATTCAACCATTGAAAAAAGAAAATTAACAAGGCTTCATTTAAAACAATTGCATTAATATGCAATGGATTATATAACTGGCAAAAGCATGTATACATATGATTAGTTGAGGGAGGAAGAGAGAGTAGAAAAAACTTCATACCAGCCTTGTACAATACGGCTAATTCAAGTTTTAAGAGTGACTTTAGTACTTGGACATAGTAAAGGTTTTATGTGCTGGAGACTAAAGTCTAACATATTTCTAAGCCCGGCAACCTTAAATTCTATTATCCCCACAAAATGGTATCAAGCTTCTTCAACTTCATAAATAATGCTAAAATGTAAATCAGGATACAAATTGCTTGAACTGCTTCAATTGCTTGCTCAAAAGTGACCGTGCCCATTCCTCTGCTCTTGCCATCTTTGTCTTCTTTAATATCTGCCCGCTTTACAGTTCCAGCTATGCTGAACACTTCCTTTAGCTTCTTCCAACCAACTTTGAAGTCAAGCTTAACATAAAATTGTATAAAGTTACAAACCTAATAAATCCCTCTCCCATTCATAAACACAAAATAATCTTTTCTAAACCCTCAAAACTATAAAGAACTATAATTCTTGTTCAATAGTATATCAATAATTTTCAAATAAACATCTTCAGTTATTTAAAATCAGTTAAGCTACCTCTATGTTGTTCCTTATCCTTATTATTTTTAAATTCCAAAATCATCTCTCAAATGCTCAAACCTGTTTTGTACATTTCAAACTTGCATATCTATTTTTACCAAGAGAAATTCAGATTATGAAAAGTATTAATTTCACTGACTTTCAAAAGCTTAGAGCAAATGACAAATCAACTATGATATGCACATTCACAATATCAAGGCTACAAGAAATCCATTTACCAATATGCACCAAAATACATACTATTAAAGTAAATAATTTCAAGAACTGCTTAAATGTATATAAATTCTACAGTTCTCCATTTAAAAATCCAAACAGTTGTACTTAAACTCTAATCTTATATATATATAGACTTAAATTGGATTTGAGTAAAAACAAGCAAAATGTTCTGTAAACCTATAAGTCATTCATCTAATTAAATTATCTAATAATTATAACTAAGTATCTGAATGACAGAATTTTAAACTAAAGCTTAAACTTACATTAGCAACAAAAATTGTGGAACCAAGTCTACCAGCCTGCAAATTACTGATAACCTCAGGAGGAATGTTTGGATTATTGAGAATGGAAGGTGGTAAATTCATCAACCCCGATCCCATATCAGGGACATGTCCTCCTGGAAATGATCCTCCTGTTCGTTGCAATGCCCTACGAGCATTTTCTCCGTCAGGATCCTATAACACACATTGAATGTTAAATGCCACTAAATACATCAGTAAATCTATATAATTAAAATAATAACTTCAAATTCTATAATAGCTATCCCATTTGGCTCAAATTATTGACCCTCTTGAAGAGTGAACTTTTTTTTCCCATCCAGAGAATTGAGTCCCATAAAAACCTGTGGATAGACAAAAGATTTCAGTCTCCAGAGACGTCAGTTAAATACTCTTTCCAACCACTAAAGTCACTTAAGAACTTGAAATTAGTTTAATTTTGCCCTCACACTAGTGTACAAGTATATGGCACGTACACATATATAAGAGCAAAGTACTCACTGTGACTCTTTTCTTCCCAAAATGTAGAAATGGTGAATTCTTACCACTGGATGCCCAATGGAATGCCAAATTCAGACTAATTCAAAACTTTTCAATAATGGAACAGACTGTTATAAAACCCAGGAATACTGGGGTAGAGTGAGACCTATTATAATCTATCAATTTCATTCCTGAACAATTGTCTACCTTCTAACCTCTCACCTTCCTCAATAATGATTATGATCTGAGATGGGGGCAAAGGAGAAATAAAGGAAGACTAAGTGTCCAAATGAAGAATGATATTAAACATTGTTTTTTAAGTTCATTAATTTTATAAGAGAAATACCCTACCTTTAAACAAAACAAAAAAAAGCAAGTTTAAATATAATTCTCACTCATTACACTAGGTGGAATGCAAAAAAAAAACAAAAAAAACCCATATAAATTGATTGATAGACTATCATTTGCAATACCAAAAATTATGCTAAAAAGATAACCATCAACTCTACTCTGCTGGCCTCAGTCTGAGAATACAGTAATAATGAAAAGAAAGTTGGATGACCAACAAATTCTCCAGGATGGCTATTCTCTAGGAGAATAAAAGGTAAAAATGTGAATGTAAGAATAAAGTTACTCTGGCTTCCAATGTATTTCTTCACTATGAAGGAATAAAAAGGTTACAAAAGTAAAGAAATAAATGTTATCAAAAATGCTATAAAATGTTTAAATTAATAAATAGTAAATTCTTCAGGTCTGAGGATTCAAAAACTTGTACAAACACAAAAGTTAGGATAGTAGTTACCTATGGGGAAAGAGGACACTATAGGGAAGATTCTTCTTGAACTATTAAGACATATAGACTGTGCTTATTACATTAATAAAGCATATTGCTATTTTTTTATTTGTCTTTTATATATGACAAAAATACATACACATAATATATGCACACATATACATATATAAAATAAAATTTATATAAAACAAATCACCTACTGTATAACATGGCTCTTATTCCTCTGTTCCCTTGCTGTCAGCCTGACAGTCACTGACTACTATTGCTTTTAGAGGGCCTATAATACATTTACAACTGCTACTAATGCCTAGTTAATTAAATGAAAAACTGTAATTCTCAGATCTGTTATGGAACATTGGACATATACTTTCCTTGGACTTCCCATCTCAGTAGTAGTTCTAAGCATTCACCCCAGCCACCCAACTGTAAATCCCAGGAAAGGGACTGCCTATAGTAATATTAATCCAAAAAAGTTAATAGAATAAATCCTTCATCATTTAGCCAGGCCAAGTTTGACCATTTTATCTCTTTAAAAAGTTAAAGGAGGCATCCTACATCAACCTGGATCATATAACTCTACTCTAGGGCCTCTGAAATATTACTGAAGACCTACAATGTGCTAAAATGAAAAGAATGAAATAACATGGCCTTGGCCTTTAACATCCAATAAACTTTTTTCCAATTAAAAAAAAAGACACTGAGAATCTACAATACTTGTCCTTTGAAGAGAAATAGGAAACATAAAATAGCAAATTATAATCCTCAAAATAATCATTCTGAGGATTATAAGAGAAATTATTCAGGATACCAACATATTTCTGAAGAATTGGTCCTGGCTTATACATAAAAACCACAAAGAAATGGCTATCACAAACCACAAGAGTCTAAACCTTTTCTACTAATTCTCCATGTCCCTGTCAAAAAATTTTCAAAAATAATAATAACCCCCAGGCTCAAATAGGATTAGAAGAATTTGGAAGCTAACTCAAATAAAGGAGTTTGGGATACAGGTATATATGTTGTAGCATGGCCTTTAATGTCAAGCTATTACCACTTCACACTCAGGAACAAGAGACTAAGAACTCTTGGACAGGATTTACAACAATCATTACTATTACTGCTAATATTTACTAGGTAGTTATAATATTTTGAGCACTGTGCTAAGTGCTTTATATAATAATAAGTATAATAAACAGCTAACATTAATTAAATGCTTTACATGTATTAACTCTTTGAGTCCTTATAACACTATTAGGTAGGTTCTATTATTATTCCCATTTTAGTGATAAGGAAACAGAGAGGTTAAGTGATTTGCCTTGAGTCACACAGGTTCTCTGATGCCAGAGACTGAATTCTTTACCATGTATCTCATTTAATCCTCATCAAAACCCTATTAGGTAAATACAGACATACCTCATTTTATTGTGCTTCATAATATTGTGCTTCACAGATACTGTGTTTTTTACAAATTGAAGGTTTGTGTCAACCCTGTGTTGAGCAAGTCTACTGGTGCCGTTTTTCCAACAGCACGTGCTCACTTTGTGTATATGTCACATTTTGGTAATGGGTGCAAAATCTCAAACTTTTCATTATTATTACATCTGTTACAGTGATTTGAGATCAGTGATCTTTGATGTTTTAATTGTTTTGGTGCACCACCAATCATGCCCACATAAGACAAGGAATTTAATCAATAACTGCTTTATATGTTCTGACTGCTTCAATGACTAGCCATTCCCCTGTCTCTCTCCCTCTCCTCAGGCCTCCCTATTCCCTGAGAGACAACATTGAAATTAGGCCATTTAATAACCCTACAATGGCCTCTAAGTGTTCCAGTGAAAGGAAGAGTCTCACGTCTCTCATTTTAAATCAAATGCTAGAAATGATCAAAGCTTAGTGAGGAAGGCATGTCGAAAGCCAAGATAGGCCAAAAGCTAGACTTCCTATGCCAAATAGTTAATCAAGTTGTGAATGCAAAGGAAAAGTTCTTGAAGAAAATTAGAAGTAGTACTCCAGTGAACACATGCATGATAAGAAAGCAAAAAAGCCATATTGCTGATATGGAGAAAGTTTTAGTGGTCTAGATAGATTAAATCAGCCACAACACTCCCTTAACCAAATAAAGCCTAATCCAGAGCAAGGCTCTCTTCAATTCTACAAAAGCTAAGATAGCTGAAAAAGCTAAAGAAGAAAAATTTGAAGCTAGCACAGGTTGGTTCATGAGGTTTAAGGAGAGAAGCTATCTCCAAACAAAACATAAAGTGTCTCTACCACACAAAAGTGCAAGGTGCAGTGCTGATGTAGAGAAGCTGTGGCAAGTGATCCTGAAGATCTAGCTAAAGATCATTGATGAAGGTGGCAACACTAAACGACAAGTTTTCAGTGTATATGAAACAGTCTTCCATTGGAAGAAGATGCCATCTAGGACGTTCATAGCTAGAGTGGAGAAGTCAATGCCTGGCTTCAAAGCTTCTAAGGGCAGGCTGACTCTCTTACTAGGGGTTAATGCAGCTGGTGACTTTAAGTTGAAGCCAATGCTCATTTAACATTCTGAAAATCCTAGGTCTCAAGAATTACATTAAATCTACTCTGCCTGTACCCTATAAATGGAACAAAGCCTGGATGACAGCACATCTATTTACAGCATGGTTTACTGAATATTTTAAGTTCACTGTTGAGACCTACTGCTCAGAAAAAAAAATTCCTGTCAAAATATTACTGCTTATTGCCAATGTACGTAGTCATCTAACCTAAGAGCTCTGATGGAGATGGACTAGGAGACAAATGTTGTTTTCATGCTCATTAATACAACATCCATTCTGCTGCCATGAATCAAGGAGTAATTTTGACTTTGAGATCTTATTTAAGAAACATATTTAGTAAGGCTATAGCTGCCATAGATAGTGATTTCTCTGACAGACCTGGGCAAAGTCAATTGAAAACCCTCTGGAAAGGATTCACCATTCTAGATGACATTTAAGAACATTCATGATTCAGGGGAGGAGGTCAAAATCTCAACACTAACAGGCGTTTAGAAGAAGTTGATTCTAATCCTCATGAATGAATTTGAGGGGTTCAAGACCTCAGTGGAGGATATATATGCAGATGTGGTAGAAATAGCAAGAGAAGTAGAATTAGAAGTGGAGCCTCAAAATGTGATTAAATTGCTGCAATCTCACGATAAAACTTAAACAGATGAGGAGTTGTTTCTTATAGATGAGCAAAGAAAGTTTCTGGAGATGTAATCTATTCCTGGTGAAAGTGCTGTGAACATTGTTAAAATGATAGCAAAGGATTTAGAATATTACATAACTTTGTTGATAAAGCAGCAGCAGGGTTGGAGAGGACTAATTCCAATTCTGAAAGAAGTTCTACTGTGGGTAAAATGCTATCAAGCAGCATTGTATGCTACAGAGAAATATCTCCTGTAACGAAAAGCCAATCAATGCAACAATCCTCACTGCTGTCTTATTTTAAGAAATTGCCACAGCCACTCCAGCTTTCAGCAGCCACAACCCTGATCAGTCAGCAGCCATCAACATCAAAGCAAGACCTTCCACCAGCAAAAAGATTAAGACTTGCTGAAGGCTAAGATGATCATTAGCATTTTCAGCAATAAAGTATTTTTAATGGAGGTATGTACATTGTGTTTTTAGACATAATGCTATTACACACTTAAAAGACTATAGTGTAAACATAACTTTTATGTGCACTGAGAAACCAAAAAATTCATACAACTTGATTTATTGTGATATTCCCATTTATTGTGGTGGTCTGGAACCAAGCCCACAGTAACTCTGAGGTTTGCCTGCAATATCAGTAGTAGTATTACAATTACTGAGGTTTAACAAAGTTAAGTAACATACCTAGTCACATAGCTAGAAACTGATGGAGCTGGGACTCAAATCACTTGTTAAATGCCAAGGCTTACTGACAGTACTGCTCTACAATCAACACTTAGCATCAGTGTTAGGAGAGAATCTTCAAGGTCCCAAAGTTAAACCAGTGATCTCTCTTAGCACAGACTTTAGCAAGGATATGTGTATAACTGGTCTGTAATCAAACTATTAGGATAAAAACAATACAAAGCTGCCCATGAAAATGAGCACTTTACAAGCTAATCATTCCAAGGTCAATTACACCTAAAAATAATATTTTTATGTATCTTCTGGGTATTTTTTTGTCAACCTATTTACAATGCAACAATTCCATATAAAGAGAACATTTCCACTTTAGGGATTTCTGAGTTCTAGTTATAAATTTCACTAACAAAGTTATAACTTTCCTTAAATTTTTAAATGGAACAGTTTCCAAGTTAATTTTATTAAAAGTGAACATCAATTTTATTCAAATCCCTAAGATATTTGCATTATTAAGCAATCTTTAATCATCAACTACAACACAATCTAAAAATTAAAATGTCTATACCCAAATAAAGTCAGCACCTAAAGTTTATCATCTTTAAATTTCTGGGTCCTGAAATTTTTTTAAATTATGTACCTCTCTTTATAACAACTTGAAATAAATCAAATATATAGGATAACTGCTTAAGGGCAAATAGAAAATCATGTACAAGTAAAACTCTCACCAATATACAATACTTTATAAGCATCTATGCGTAAAAAAAGTTGTAGTTCAGACAAATACATTACCAAAAATGAAAATCCAAAGAAAGCATGTCCTTTCTTATAGTCAAATGTTTAAATTCCAAGTATAAGAAATCTTACCTCTTTAATATTCAGGGGTCTTCCACTAAGATCATATTTGTTCATAGTTTCTAGTGCTTTCTTTACAAATTCTTCATCTTTGAATTCAACCACACTTAATGGGGGAAAAAATTTATAGGAAATGTTTATGTACTAATTTTTTTCCAATCAGAAGTTTAATTTGACTTAAGATACTTAAAGAAAAAAATTCTTACCCACAACCCTATATCCAGGTAGATTTGTCAAAATATGCAAAAGAAAAAAAAGTTTTAGATCAGTAGATGAAGGTAATGGTAGATTCTAACATTTAAGTCATTAAAAGTAATAATATAGTACAATGACTTTTCATCTTTTACGCCTCCAGAACATAACAGGCAAGTGACCACAAATTTTCTGTAAATTTTTAAACCTAAGATAGAACGCAGCATGTAACAAGCTTGGAACACATTTTTACTTTTAGATGATTTTTCTTTAAGTTAAAACTAATGTCACTGCACAAATTCAATCAATAGTAATTCAAGGAAACAACTGAAGGCTCCAATATACCTATCCTTAAATAGTAACAAATATTTTCAAAAAATGTATTGTGTACAATATATTTTTCAACTCTATTAAAATCAAAAGAGCAAATAAATATGAATTTCCTTTTGAACAAAGTTTTCTATTAGATTAAAACTGGCTGGCTGTACATAATTTTAACAGCACCCAGTTGTAAGTATGTAAAAATTATCTGTGCTAAAGAAACTAATTTGTAGAATCATTTTTTTAAATAATTCCTTATGATTACTGTTCAAAATGCCATTTGAATGTGATGACAAAGTTTTTATTTCTCCTGTACCTAAGTAGTTTTTGTTAATATAATTAAACATTGTTAAGAGCTTTCTTTCCATTGTATTCTTCAGTATATTGCATTCTTGTTGCTAAAAATCAAAATCTACTATCAACCAATTCCTTTTGTCAATTTAATCATAAATGTCATTCATACCAATTGGTCAAAGCACTGCCTCTTATGTAGTCCTGCAGGCTACCAAACTAAGCTTTACAGTAAAAGTTTCAAATATACCTTCTGATTAACACCTTTAAGCTATAGGCCTCTCAAAAAACTCTTAAGGAATAGTATCAACTCAGTGACTTTTAAAATATCCTTGAAGACATCAAAATACAACAGAAATCCTATATTAAAATCTTATTGGCTAAAAAGAAGCATTACCTTAGTGTATTAGAAAAGTGAATGCCCTTTATGAGCATTTACAAAACCCATCCCTTCCAGGCAGCCAGTTTGGTTTGGATAAGTGTCAGACTTGCTAGTATAAAGCCTCAAATCTTGCATAATAAAGTAAAACAAAATGAAACTTAAGTTTCCAAAAACTGGTACAAGTATTATACAAAAAGTAAACTGCTGAGGAACTTTTAAACCTCAAGCAGATTATTGCCCACAGCACTTACCCTTGATTTTCCTTCCGCATCCTTAAAGAGCTCCACGTATGTAACCTCACCAACTACATAAGACATACAAAAGGAAGATACCAAGAAACAATACATTTAAACACCAATATCTTGCTTTACTGCACACCTGTGCACAACTCTACAAAGAAGCACCTATTATTCACCAACAATCAAAACCAGACCAACATACCTCCTATCAATGGCTAGGTAAATTTAACTAATTTTCAGAAATGTACATCATCCACATTCTCTAAAAAAAGCTAACAACCGTATTAACCTAATTCATACTACAGATCATATTTTGGCCAGCATGATATAGTTGGTGAACAAATGCACATATACATACAAATGGTCCCTTAGCCTATCATATAAACATACATTAGCATTAAAAATTGGTCGGCCTCACAACACTGTTTTAAGTGACTTTCTACCGAATCTTAACTTTGCTCCACTAATTACAACAGCTCGCAGCACACTTTTAATAGTATGATAACCATCAAGTTCCCTACAACAGTCACCATGAATTTAAAATATTAAAGATCCCTCAACAATACATAGTTTGCAGGACGGTTGAAACTCAATTTTTCAAGAGATAACAAAACTAACTTTTACAAGATCAAGTATTAAAATTATTTTTCCCCAAAACCAGCCATGTATATAAGAGGAAGGTTTTCAGATTATTCTGAAAACAAAACTGCAACAGCAGTAATGCAATTTTAATATAGAACTGCAAAGACAGCATCATGGCAGTCATGACAATGCAAACAAAATAAATTCCACAGCCAGATTCCAGACTCCACCAAGGTAATAACAAAACAGCTTTTGGAAAAAAAATAATCAGACCTTATTATTCATACTTTAACACGCTAAATGTATTGCTTAACTAATGCAGTAGTCCTTTAAAAATCTATAAAAACTTCAACTAGACAAAGCAATCACTTTAACAAATCTGGTGGCATGCATATGCGACACTCTAAACCACTAAAGGCCAAGAAAATACTCATTATCATATACACTAATGAATTGTGAAAAAAAAAGGAAAGATTATTCATTATCAAATAAAAACATTTTTGATCTGTTGATCAGAGGATAAAAGTTTATCCCTCCTTTCAATGAAGATACACTTTATATTTTCGGATGTACCATTGTCTTCTTCATAACTTAATGCTGCATTTATGTCATGATATGCTAATGAAAACTCTTTAGTAAGGTTTGGGCATATTTACCAAATTTCTCCTTTAAAAATCCTCATTTTTTTCCATATTAAATAGTTGCAAGCATCCAAACAACCACCTAGTTCTTCCCATCATACTACCTAATAAATGTTACTAGAGTCAGGGGAGGAAGGCACATAGGTGATTTTATTTCTATGGTATGTAAAACAGCCACCTATAATGAAGACTTAATTTTCTAGGCTTCATTCAAAACTCTAAAAAGCTACTTTACAAAATGATTTACCCTGAAAAAGTTCCAAAAACTTTCTCCTCCCTTGCTTAAAAACATAATTAAAATATAGAGCTATGTCTATACATCTACATCTATATACATATGTACTCACATAAAACTCTCAAATTTTTTCTATTCCTAATTTTGATCAACACAGCAAATTTACAAGGCATCCTAATATTTTTATGTTTAACATTTTCTGTTTTAACCTATCAACTAGGATAGGGTACTTCATCAAATCATGCCATTCTTATTAGTAATATTACCTATAACAAGGGAATGGGCTGGAGGAGAGAAGCAGTACTTAAATGCAACTTAAACAAAATTTTATAAATCCACTTTTTAATGAGGCCCTAATTGGAAAAAATTTTAATTTATAAGACTGTAATCACAACACAACTATATGATGCTATACACCAACCACCCCTAAGATGTAGATATACACTCAAAATAAATCCTATAGATAAAAATCTGGATTTGTATTTAAACATGCAATTTACTTTTCAAAAGGAATCTTTTCTACAAGAGTAACAAATTTCTTTTAAATCACTAATTGCTCTAGTGAATTTAAAACTATTTTAATAACAAACTTCAATTTTAAAACAATTTTTCACAAACATATCCTTATAAAAGTCTTTAGGAATGACACCCAGAAATCTAAATTCTTTTAAGCTTCCTGGAGTATTCCGACAACCAAATAAGTTTCACAACCCCGGCTTTAAATTAGCTTTTAAGCCAAGCAATTCTGGGAATCTGTACATTGTAGTGCTACACACATACCTCTAAGTGTAGTCACTTGTTACACAACACGGTAAATTTCTTAGACACTACTCATCTGAGCAGGTAACAACACAGCCATAAATATAGTACATAAACTCTACGAGAACAAAAACTGTCTGCTTTCAGCAGCACCTAACATGGTGACTGCACATAACATGTGCTGGATAGGTAGTAATTTTTGAATGAACAAACAGTCTATTAAGAATCCACACAGACGTTGCCACCGTCTGCCAGAAAAGCTGCTAAAATAAAGAAAGAGACATTAGGGCCAAACTTCCTTTGTCACCTTTTCAGACCTTGACAGGGACATCTTCACTATCAAATATACTCCATCATCAGAAACAGCATGGCCTAGAAGGGGTCATCTCAAGTGCTCAACTCTAGAGTACCTACCCGTGTGAACAAAGTGGCACTTCTGAAAACGGGAGCAAGCAGCCAAAAGGCACAGAGGCCTTTTCTCTGGTTTCTGGGTACAGCAGATACATGAACAAACCCTTCTTTTTAATCCCCCAAAGGACCTATTTACATAATAGGGTTAGGCTAAATTCAATGAATGTTTGTAAAAATAACTAAGTCTCTGTTCAGGTGAGCAGCTACCTAGATAAATAACCCTTCCCCTGCCTATTTTCTTCCTGGATGAAACCAATTGTGAAAATTATACAAAATTCTGAAGTATTCATGACATTCTTCTATTCTTGACCTGAGTGGGGGTTACATGGATGTTCTAAACATTTGTTTACAACGATCTGACAATTCCATTAAAAAGCAGTAATATATACATCTTCTTTAAAATATTTACTCAAATGATGACCAGAGAGCAATTTCTTCAAGTTTTCCCCAATTAGTGGCATCTTAAAAAACACTGCTAAAACTGCTCAACTACAGTGTATAAACTGAGATTATCTATGAAAGGCATATCAGTTAAGAGACTAGAAGGATAATCTATTAAGAAACTAAGCCATACTTACACAATTTCTGAACTATTTCTATGTCATAAATACATTATGGAAGAGAAAGTAAAAATTAGTGAAAACTCTTAAGGAAATGATGCTACATAATACAAAAATATTGGCACTATATCCAGAATTCCATGTACTAATTTCCAAACTATTCATTTAGGCAATCTCCTCAATATATTTAAAGACTCTAGAATAGTCACAAAAATGTTATCTACTCTTAAGACTGAATTATGCCTACCCAAATTATAACATAAACTTCTGAAAAAAATCAATATCCAACATCAAATGAAGAAACAGTTTTAATGTGTGATTTTAAAAGTATAAGGGTATAGTATGAGATTCAAAATTAATCTCAGTTCCAGAGGAAAACTACCAGAGAGAAGTTCATAGCAATAAATGCCTACATGAAGAAAAAAGAAATATCTCCCACAACCTAACTTTACACCTCAAGGAACTAGAAAAAAGAAAAATTTAGCCCAAAGTTAGTAAGAAAAGGTAAAAACAAGGATAAGAAAAAAAAAATAAATGAAATACACTAGAAAAACAATAGAAAAGATCAACAAAATTAAGAGTTGCTTTTTGAAAAGATAAACAAAATTGACAAAGATTAAGCTAGACTAAGGGGAAAAAAAAGAATCAGAAATGAAAGAGGAGGCATTACAACTGATACCAAAGAAATACAAAGGATCATAGGAGACTACTATGAACAATTACATGTCAACAAACTGGATAACCCAGAAGAAATGAATAAATTCCTAAAAACATACAACTCACCAAGTCTGAATTATGAAGAAACAGAAAATCTGAAAAGATCAATAATGAGAAAGGAGACTGAATCAGTAATCAAAAATCTCCCAACAAAGAAAAGCCCAGGACCTGATGGCTTCACTGGTAAATTCCACCAAACATTAAAGAACTAATACCAATCCTTCTCAAACTCTTCAAAAAAATTGAAAATGAATGCTTTTCAATCATTTTACAAGGCCAGCATTACCCTGATACCAAAGCCAGACAAGGATACCACAAGAAAATTACAGGTCAATATCCCTGATGAACATAGATGCAAAAATTCTCATCAAAATACTAGCAAACCAAATTCAACAGCACATTGAAAGGATTATACACCATGATCAAGTGGTATTTATCCCAAGGATGCAAGGATGAATTAATATCCCCAAGTCAATAAATGTGATACACCACATTAACAGAATGAAAGATAAAAAAATCAAATGATCATCTCAATAGATGTACAAAATGCATTTGACAAAATTCAACATCCTTTCATGGTAAAAGCTCTCAACAAATTAGGTATGGAAGAAATGTTCCCCAACATAACAAAGGTCATTTATGACAAGCCCACAGCTAACATCATACTCAACAGTGATAAGTTGAAAGCTTTCCCTCTAGGAGCAAGAATAAGATAAGATGCCTGTTCTCACTACTTCTATTCAACAAAGTACTAGAAGTCGTAGCCAGAGCAACTATACAAGAAAAAGAAATAAAAGGCTTTCAAATTGGAAAGGAAGAAATTATCTGTTTGCAGATGACATATCTTATATGCAGAAAATCTTAAAGACTCCATCAAAAAAACTGTTAAAACTAATACACGAGTTCAGTAGTAATAAGATACAAAATCAACATTCAAAAATTAGTTGTGCTTCTATACACTAACAGCAAATTATCCAAAAAGAAATTAAGAACGTAAGCCCATTTACAATAGCACCAAAAAGAATAAAATACCAAGGAATAAATTTAACCAAGGAGGTAAAAGATCTGTACACAGAAAACTATAAAACACTGATAAAAGAAATTGAAGGTAATACAAATAAATGGAAAGATATCCTGTGTTCATGGATCACAATTAAAATTGTCAAAATTTCCATACTACCCAAAATGACCTACGGATTTAATGCAATCCCTACCAAAATTTCAATGGAATTTTTCACAGAAACAGAAAAAATAATCCTAAAATTCATATGGAACCACAAAAGACCCCAAATAGCTAAATCTTTAACAACAAAGCTGGACTTCCTTACTTCAAATTATATTACAAATCTATAGTAATCAAAACAGTGGTACTAGAATAAAAACAGACACACAAACCAATGGAACAGAATGGAAAGCCCAGAAATATATCCACACATGGTAAACTATCTTCAGCAAACATGCCAAGAATACACAATTGGGAAAGGATAGTCTCTTCAATAAATGGTATTGAGAAAACTGGATATCCACATACAGAAAATTAAATTGGATCCTTATCTTACAACACACACAAAAATCAACCCAAAATGGATTAAACACTTAAACATAACACCTGAAACCACATAAGCCCTAGAAGAAAACAAAGGAGAAATGCTCCATGACATTGGTCTTGGCAATGATTTTTTTTGGATATGACAACAAAAGCACAGGCAACAAAAACAAAAAAAAACAATCGAGACTACATCAAAGTAAAAAGTTTCTGCAAAGGAAACAATAAACAAATAGAAAAGGCAACCTAAAGAATGGGAGAAGATATTTGCAAGCCACATATCTGATAAGGGATTAATATTAAAAAAAATAAGGAACTCAGTAGCAAAGAAACTCAATAGCAAAAAAAAAATCTGATTAAAAAATGGGAAAAGGACCTGAATAGACATTTTTCCAAAGCAGACATACAAATGGCCAATAGGTATACGAAAAAGTGCTCAACATCACTAATCATCAGGGAAATGCAACTCAAAACCACAATGAGGTATCACTTCACACCTGTTAGGATGACTACTATCAAAAAGTCAAAAGATAAGTATTGGTGAGGATGTGGAGAAAAGAGAACCCTTACACAAATACATATTGGTACAGCAATTATGGAAAACAGTATGGAGGTTCCTCAAAAAATGAAAAATAGAGCTACCATATGATCCAGAATGTGATTTCTGGGTATATATGAAAAGGAAATAAAATCAGTCTCAAAGAGATATCTGTACTTCCATGTTCAATGCAGCATTCACAACAGTCAAGAAATGGAAACAATCTAAGTGTCTGTTTACAGATGAATGGATAAAGAAAATGTGGAGTATATATATAGATAGATATACTCACACACAATGGAATATTATTCAGCCTTTAAAAAGAGGGAAATTTGCCATTTGAAACAATGTGGATGAACCTGGAGGACACTATGCTAAGTGAAGTAAGCCACGCTCAGAAAGACAAATACTGCATAATCTCATTTATATGTGGAATCTAAAAATGTCAAACTCATAGAAGCAGACAGTAGAAGGGTCTTTAACAGAGGGGGCAGTGAGAGATGTTCTAAGGGTCCAAACTCTCAGTTATAAGATAAATAAGTTCTGTAGATCTAATGTACAGTATAGTGACTATAGTTAATAATGTACTTACTGTATACTGAAATTTGCTAAAAGATCTTAAGTATTCTTACTGCAAAAAAAATAGTAACTACATGAAGTGATGGATATGTTCATTAGGCTTGACTGTGGTAACCATTCCACAATGTATTCATGTATCAAAACATCACATTGTACAACTTAAATATATACAATTTTTATTTGTCAATTATACCTCAATAAAGCTGGGGAGAAAACTAAGCCTAGTTCCAGTCTTTACTCCGAATGTAATAAAAATTACTCCTCTATTAGGGAATGCTTCACCTTGCTCCAATGCTTAATATTTTATAAGTACCCTAATGCAACTCTCAAACTCCATAAACTCCAAGGTGTTACTTAATCACACAGGAATATTTGTTATAAGAGTACTGCTGTTTTCCCTCCTATTCACTTTTAAGAAAAGAAGAGCTAGTATACCATTTTGGCATAAAAGAAAAGACTAGATCTAGGGAAACATCTTTAATTTCTCATCTAAAGATGTGAACATGCCAACTAAATTCTCTGTATATGGGTTTCATAATCACAAAAGTTCACTTCTGCATTTTTTCAACAAATAATTACCGGGCCTTTTTAAATGGCTTCGAGATGAATGAGACACAGTAGTCTCCCACCCTCAATGACTATGGATTAACCTCACCAAAAGTCATTTCAATGCTGATGACAAACAGTACGCTGTTCACTTCTAAGCAATATACACTTTAGGGCAATATTTGGTCATTTTTATCATCAATAATGAATTCTTATCATTAGAAACATATGGTCATCAATTCAAGGTTTATGTGTTGGGGTTGTTAACTACTCCTACTAGTTCACAGAGTCAAAAAGGTTTAGGTCCCTAGTTATTCAGTGAGTGACTTATGCTGGACCATCATGTTATATGTTCTTATGGAATAGACAGCACAAGAAATCCCTGAGAGTAAACTGGCCTCTACTCAACTTCTGGGAAAAGAGCAAGGAAGAGAGATAAATTGTAAGCAATATGGAAAGAATCTGTATTTCCTAATTTCTTCACCTTACATTTTTCTCTTCCTAAATGAGAAAAGGATTCTTTCCACACCTCTCTCCTCCATTTTTTCCTGTCTTGCTAAACCATGATGAGACTTTTAATGGGACTGGACTTTTAGATCTGATGTAGATTTAAACACCAGCTTCACATGTACCAACACTATCACACTAATCATACCCTAGCAGGTAATTCAAGGCTGTGCTTTTTGTTCAGGAAAAAGATAGCACACATGTCCATGGTTAGATATGAACTAATAGCACACATACTTTTAAGTTCACTATTCCAGGATTTTCATTTCTATTTTTAATGCCAAATAAAATCCCTGAAAGCCCACATTTTGGCAGGCACGGTATAAAGTGCCTCACTCACTTTCTGGTTCCTCAATTACCAAGGTGCACCACTTTCCATCCAGGAACAAGTTCTGAGTTTCCCAAGATGCTGCCTATCTCATTCAAACCCATTTGAGAGTACGAGTATCATAATGGAGCTGGAGAGAGCTACCCCCTTCTCATCGGTAATCAACTCTTACACAAAATGGTCCAGATCTTATGATACTGTCTCAAACATTTTTATGCAAAAGTCAGAAAGACGTTTCCCCTTGCCTATTTTAGTGTGAACACATGTTTATTGCTTTCTACTCTGAGGCATAACAGAGAAGGAAAAGGATGTTTTCACTAAACTAACGTATTTTCAACTTCAGGTTCAAAGAGCTAGGCATATGAAAATGACTGCTTGACTTCAAATCCCCCCACACGACAGGAACAAAGGGGAGCATAACATTTCCCTGCAACACTTCCTTATAACTAGAAATTATTATGGATTTGAGTAAACTTAATTCTTTATAGGCACTGATGACAGGTGCAACCTTAAAAGTGGGTTTTCTTCAATTTAAAAAAACCTTATAATGTTACCATTATACCAAAATGAAGACCATCACAACCTGAGTTTTTAAAATAGCCTGCACAACTGACAAATATTACGGAGTGGGTGGAGAAGCAACGCACAACACACATTCCCTTTTAAAAAGTAATGAATAAAGTCCAGCCAATTCAAGGGTAACACAATAGATTAAGTCTAACAGCACATTACTAAACTTCCTCCTCGTATCAGTTCAAAAACGAATACACGCTTTAGAAAACAACAGAATACTAAACTTGTAAAGCTCAAAATAAGGCCAGGGATATTCCTTTTAAATGCGTTCTCGGTGGTTAAGAGGAAATGTCCGATGATGTCATCCCTAGATACTCCCTAGTGATGAACACTAACTATTGGCCCTTAAAAGGGGGACCATTTTCCTGCAAACCGTGGCGGTCGCCAGGCTTTGCTAAAAGGTTCTCCAGTTGAAGACAGGGAAGAGGGGGTGTCCCGCGGTCTCGGCCCAGAAATCGGGGAGGAGGGCCGGCCCCTGACGCCCCGACCCTCCATCCCGACTCCCCGGGCCGCAAGCGGCCAGGCCCGAGGCGGGAGAGGAAGGGCCCGGGAGCCGCCCGGCTGCACCTGCTCCCGGCGCGGCCGACGGCTGGGGCCTGAGGGGCTGTTTTCCCCCATCGAGGCCTAGCCCAGCCTCCGGTCCCTCGGCCGAATCCCCGCCCCCCACCTCGCCCCAATCCCCGGTGGAAAAGACAATACATTTTAACGCCATTGGAGCTGCTGCTATGCTGCTGCGGCTGCTGCTTCTCCGCCTCCGGGGGATGCGGTTCTCGCCGCGACTCGCCCGGCGGCTCCGCGGGCTGCTGATGCGGGCTGTCATCGCCAGTGGCCCCGGGCATCTCAGGCTTATCGCCGTCCGCCATCCCGCCGCCGCTGCCTCTGCCTCGGCCGCCTGCGCTAAGGGGCTCCGAGCACGACAATGGCGGCGGCCGGGGAAGCGGTAACGGATCGCGATTTGAAAAGGCCCCGAGCGCTCAGTTGCCCGGATCTCGCGAGAACCGGTCGAGGCTGGGCTACTGGGAGATGGTGTGTGCGCGTGCGGGGGGGAGGTGCGGGGGAGTGGGTGTGCGGTGGGGGAGGGGAGGCAGGGGTCAGAGCGCAGTTGCTGCAAGCGGCCTTGTACCTGCCTGGGGGGGGCTTGACCACTCCTGAAACCCCTGGTGGTGCCATGTTCTGACCACCATGCCGCCTGTCGCTTGGCACCCCATGGGGTCTTCGCTTACAAAGCAGGATAGAAACATCTGGAGCTCTGAATCCCAGACTATTCAATTCTTTGCAGGTAGGGGCAATTTAAGTTAGGGAAGCACACACTACTTTGCATCTTTAAAGGCGTCTGCAGATCTTCAGGCTCCCCTTAGAAATCCTTTGAATGATCACCTACCACTTCAACGCCTAGGCACCCTGTGGACATTCAATAAATAGTTATTGATGATAGAGTGCAATTCACCAAATGGAATAGCTTTGAATTTCTTTAAGAATTGGTTGTTCTTGAGAGTGAGGATTTCATTGGAACTCAGCTATCAGCTTAGTAAAAGAAAATTGAAGTTTTTAAATTCTCTGGGCAGCAATCAATGGGAGGAATCTATAATTTTCGTAAGACATCTTCTAGATTGGCTAATAATGGACATTTTGGTTTTTGGTTATGTGTTTATAACATACAGATGGAAATAATATATGAAGCAGTAACAGGCTCTCAAATAAATTTAATTACCATGTGGAGTTTTAAAATACAGTAATAGATTTTTCCCTATATGTGAAAAAGAAACCCATTAAATTTAATCAACTCCTAACTCTTGAGTGCTATAATAATATTTCACACTGAAATAACCTTTTTCAGCTGAAAAGTTCAACCACCTTCCCAAACGTTTCTTTTCATAAAGAAGCAAACATATATGGTTTATGTGCTCTGCCAAGTATCATACACACATTAGTGGTAAAGTTGTAGTTAGAAAGTAATACTCAAATAATGCATACTTTCCTCAATTTCCCCCTGTTCTTTGGCATTTCACTATGTAGGTTCCTGCCCTCTACCAAAAAATACCGTAAAACATTGGAGCCTATGCCTGAAGAGCTGAGCTGCTTCATCAATCATACACACATGCACACACATACGATCAGAACATTTTAATCTGAATGAGAATGCTTGATATAATACTGCTGTTGGGATGCTGCCTACACTGTTTCATAAACACAACAAATGCTATTGTAGTTGCTGTGTAAATCATTCCTTATCCAACCCTGAGACATAGTATTTAGAGCAGCAGAAAAGGGATGCGATTCTGACAAACAAAATTTTGGTTAGAACCCCAGCTCTGCCACTTTCTGCCCGTAACTCCTTGGACAAATCCCTTCTCAATCTCTCCGCAATAATTAAGGATAACAATACCTACCTTGCAGGATTAAAAGGTAGGTGAGGTGAGGATTGAAAGAGACAACTTTATGTAGGAAAAAGTGCCATCCAAACATAAAACAGTGTTACAATTCCCTCTCTCTCCAGGCTCAGCAGGGTTTTAGTCGAAGAGAATCTAAGTGATTTTACCACAGCACTAAATTAAAAGCACTTTCAAAATAGTCATCATTCTCTGTTATTCTTTTGCTATAGTTGAATTTAACGATGAAAATTAAACCCCACCATCCCTAGTACAGTATATTCTTGCAAAAATCCTTTAATCAATTCAATTCAATATTTTTTAAGAGGGCTTTATGTTTAAAACAGAGTAGTAGGCACATGAGGAATGGAAAAATGAGTACAGCCCTGTTGGGAAAGGACAATTGTAAAAAGCACAATTTGAGCACTGTAATAGACATAAAAGCAAAGTATAATTAAAAATGTATTTACAAAAACAGGAGACTGGCCTGCATGCCAATTAAAATATTCCATTAAAATATTTATCTTGACTGAGCTTTTGAGCACCCCTTTAAATTTTGTGCCCAAGACAAATGCCTCGCTCACTGTAGCTTAGCCTTAGTCCTGATAAACGCATAAAGAGCAGAGGTTAATTCCTCCTGAGGCATTGGTGAGGGCTTCATAGAAGATCTGGATTTTAAAAAATGGAAGGAATTGGGGCAACTTCTAAAGAGAAGAAAATGATTAATCCTTATCACTCCATCTGACTGCTCTATAGATTGATCTTTCCTCCCTCTCTTGCTGTTAATAATGTACTTACCTTAGCTAAATCTGCAAAAGATACAGAAAAAATAGCTATTAATATTCTATTGCTGAATTCCATTTCTATATTTTGCTTTATTCCTCTCTACTGTTTTTTTAGTACATGTATTCACATTGAAAAATTCTTAAGTATGCTCAAGTTCTTATTTTCCCACAGTTTCCATTGTGCAAGTGTTGTCCTTTACAATCACACAAAATGTATTACTGGCACAACTTCACATAACCGTTTAGTTTTCTTTCTTACAAATTAGAATGTGTTTGTGTGTGTATGTGAGAGAGAGAGGCCATTATACTTATCTAGAAATATAACCCTAAAATTCCAAAATATTTTCAATTAATACCTTAATATCTGTGTCATTTAGAAATTGTGTTCACCTGCTAGTAACAGCAACTGGAAATAATAGTGCCTTAAACAAGATAGACATTGTTACTTCCAAGTAAAAGAAGTGCAGAGGGAGCATCCCAGAGAAGGTATAGTATCCACAGTCATCATGGACTCATGCTACCTTAATCTTTCGCTACTGTAATGTGAGGCTTCCATTCTTAATGTTGCCCTTTGGCCCAAGATGGTTGCTGGAGGTCTGGGCATCTTGTCTGCATTGTAGGTCAGAAGGAGTCCAGAAAAGAAGGATCCTACCCGGAAGTCTCACACAACACTTCCACTTATGGGCCAGAAGTAAGTCTCATGACGCACTAATCTAAAGGGGAGCTTGGCAAACAGTTTTTGGGCTGGGCTCACTGTCCAGGATCCTGTTTTGAAAGAAGAGAACGGAGTAGCAACTAGGATGTGATCATTCTTTTTCTTTGCCTTTAAGAATTAAAAGGCAAAGATCAACAATAGGAAGTAAGAAAATATAGTATGATTTTTAAGTCCATTTGCTTGACCATGTAAATTAAATGTCTAGATTTGAAGGCACTAAGTTCTCTATTTTTTGAAGCTTAAAAATGAATTTAAAACTTTTAAAAATACTACGGGTTATATTTGAAATCTAATATGTATTTGCCTTTATTCTAAAAAGTTCATTCTATGATGAAAATGTGGATGTTGGTTATTGTCAATAGAAAGAGAAGTTTAATCTTATTCTGACAATCAACTACTTAATAGTCTCTCTCTCTCCCCCCCATCACCCCACATTCCCCACAGCTCTGCTTAATTTAAGAGTCAATTTTTTAGCATTTAGCATTCCAAAAATACATCCTGTATAAAGTCTCCATCAGCCAAGTGAAGTTTAGAATTAAGACAATTTTTCAAATAATCCAGGCAGAAGCTCCACTTTCACCTCTTTTTATTTGGTAACAGAAAATCAATTTATTATGGTGGCTATGAATATTACTAAAAGTCCACATTTCCTAGTCTCACTTGCAGCTGTATATGCCCATGTGACTGTGTTCTGGCCAAGAAGATATAAGCAGAAATGTCAGGACCATGTAGGAGTTTCCTTAGAGAGAACCAACTTATCCAAGAGAATGACCCTTTTGTCCTCTTTCCTCCTCCTGTTGCTGGCTTGAAATGGAGAAATGATGTCTGTGAGAAAACAACCCTGTTGGACCATGAAGTGACCTTGTAATTGGAAGCTAAGTGCTGAGGATGGTGGAACAGGAAAATAGAATACAGGTCTCTGATGACACCATGAAGTCACAGTAACAACCCTGATGTTCCTTCCCCTAGACTTGTTTTCAAGAGAAAGAAATAAATTTCTATCCTGATAAATTGTTGTTATTTGGGGTCTTTCTATCAAATACAACTGAACATAATCCTGATGACAATTAATTTAATTGAAATGACTGATTTGCATCAATAGTTTCTTTTATACCACAGTCACATATACACTACTTTAAAATGTTTTTCTGAAGACATCATTTACAGTGGTTTTTGTTTCCTCCTTTGCTTTATGGTGTAGAACACTACAAGAAGTTTTGTATGTGGTATCCATTCTCCATTTTTTTCTTACTGACAGAACCAAAATTTTGTTTAAGGTAACAATGTGCCCAGCTTAAATACTAGGAGTGACCATAAGACACACCCCAGTGAGCTATAAGAAGTAATATACTAGGAATTCTGGGAGGGTCTTTACTTTCCTAACAAGTTCTTTCCCTTTCTTCCTTCCTGTGAGTCTAGAGGGTAGAGTATCCTTCTTGACACCAAGAGTCAACAGGTATAAAGACAAACGCCACAAGCTAAGCATGACAGATCAGAAAGATAGGAAACTAAAACACTGAAAATCTCACACAGTCATTGTATAAGTCCTGGACTGCCCACATCCAAACTTCTTGTTTGAGGATAAAAATAACCTCCATTGCCTTTAGGCATTGCCATTGGATTTCTGTTGCCTCAATTTCATGAAACTGAGCAGAATTAAAAAATTATACCATATTACAGCCTTTTTCAACAAGGGCCACACCATTCCTGATGGCTGCTAATGAGCCTAGTTTGTTGGAAGCAGTGGTTTTTCAGTACTATACCAAGGTGATACATTTTTTTCCGTGGTATATTGCAAATGGTAGATTGAAGTAATTTCATGTCATTATATATAATTTTTCAATTCAAAAACTGTTTAAACATGCTCAATATCTATATGTATATATATGCAATATGTATATAAACAAACTTGATAAGATATATTTCCAAGATTCTTATTTCTAACATTTTTCAGCAGTCAAGAAAAGAAATAAGGCTTTTGATTCAGTCAAACATAGAAATTTCGTGTAGGAAAGGATTTAATGCAAAGTCTTAGAGGTTTATACTACAATTAGTCTGGCTGGGAGACAAAGGTCTAGGGGCTATTGCTAGAGTTTGAAAAATTAGGAAGGGCGAATCACAGACAAAAGAACAGACTGCAGCCTGGGAGACCTCAAACTGAAAGTGGTAAGAGGAAGCACAGAGTCATGGCATTATAAGTTGGCTTGTGAAGCAAAAATGAGGAAGTTGTTTAATTTTTGCAATGATTGATTATTACCATGGGAGTTTTCAGATGTCCAAGAATTGGTTCAAAGTGATCCTCTTTTACCATTTTTGGAAGGTGAGTTGTTTAATTTATGATTATTAGAGGCATTTACAAGAAATAATCTAAGTTAAGCTTTGCTTACGTGGCCCAACTGGTTTTGTCTGCTCAGGGGATTCTCAAGTCTAGTCTCCATTTTATTTTGTTTTAACAATCCATTCATTCATTGTGTCTGTTAGATTTAGAAATGCCTGCACCTCCAAATAAGATAAAGTATGTAAAAATATTTGTGACCTATCTTGATCCTTTAACTTCATTAACAAATCTCAAGTATGAGTTCCCTGCAACATCCTTCAGATTGCTAAGGAGACTGCATGGTAGTCCTGTCAGGGTAGATGACAAAGTCACAGAGCAAATGTCAGCTTGCATAAGTGTCCATGTGCTTCAAACTATATTTTTGCATCTGGACTCTTAATATTTCTGAAAACTAGTATCAATAACATTTCTGAAAAATCAGACCTATTCCTCCCAATTGCTTGTTGCTCTAAGTATCATCTAAAATCCTGGGTAGAGTCACATAAAAACTACTGTGAATATAGAATATTACATAAAAATTATCAAAATTAATCAGTCCTCAAAACATTAGGTTTATATTTTCTCCTTAAAATCTTCATATTTTTAAAGTACTCTTTTAAACAATAGCACTAACTTCAACTTATTTTACACTGAGTTTTAGGTAGTATTGAAAGAGAAGTCCCCTTCTTAGGCGTTTCTAATTGTCTTCTGTAGTTGCCTAAAGTGACTTTATATCTTCCTGGGTAAACATTCATTCTGTTTAGCTTTACTTAAAATATGAGAGTTGTGAGTTTTATTTGGCTAGCTTAGTTATAGAAATCTAATATCAAGTATACAGGTGTTTCTTCTTTAACAATGTACACATTCCTGAAAAAAAAAACTCACATTCTACAAAATCATGCACTAAAAATAACAGACAACTTAAGAAAATGGAAAGACAAGCCACAGGCTGGGATAATATCTTTGTAAAACACGTATCTGACAAAGGACTTATCCAAAATATACAAAGAACTCTTAAAACTCAACAATAAGAACACAACCTAATTAGAAAGTGGGAAGCTCTGAACAGACATATAACAAAAGAAGATATACAGATGGAAAATAAGCATATAAAATGATCAAACCACCATATACCTATTAGAATGGCTAAAATCCAAAAACATTGACATTACCAAATGCTGATGAGGATATGGAGCAACAGGAGCTCTCATTCATTGCTGGTGGAAATACAAAATGGTACAGCTGCTTTGGAAGACAGTATGGTAGTTTCTTACAATGCTAAACATTACCTTCCCATACAATCCAGCAATCATGCTCTTAGTCATTTACCAAAATGAGTTAAAAATTTATGTCCACACAAAAACCTGCACACAAATGTTTGTAGCATATTTATTCATAATCACCCCAAATTGGAAGCAACCAAGATATATTTCAATAGGTGAATGGATAAACAAACTGTGGTATATCCATACAATGCAATATTACTGAGCAATAAAAAGAAATGAGCTATCAAGCCATGAAAAGTCATGGAGGAAGTTTAAATGCATATTGCTAAATGACAGAAGCCAGTGTGAAAAGGCAACAGAGTCTGTATGACTCTCTATATATATTCTGGAAAAGACAAAACTATAGAGACAATAAAAAGATCAATGGTTTCCAGGAGTTTATGAAGGGGAGAGGATGGGATGAATAGAAGATAGTTAGGGATATGAAACTATTTTGTATGAAAACATAATGATGGATACATGGCATTATGCTTTTGTCAAAACTCATAGAACTGACCAACAAAAAAAAAAACTCTAATGTAAACTATGGACTTTAGTTAATAATAATAGAACAGCATTGGTTTATCAATTGTTAACAAACGTACCACACTTTTGTAAGACATTAATAATAGGTGAAACAGTGGGAGAAAGGGAAGGGAGATATATGGCAACTTGCTGCACTCTCTGCTTGACTTTTCTGTAATTCTAAAACTGCACTAAAAAAATGTCTATTTAATTAAAAAATAACTTGCAAGATTTAGGGAGAAAATCATGTTGGGGAAAAACCAACAAAACCCACACAACATCACAATCAGAGCACTACAAAAACATTTATAAACCTAATAAAAATGCTAGCATGGTTAAAAACACAAGTTATAACATATATTACAATATATATTTAGAATTTCACAAATTTGTTTTAGTTAAGAAAGAATGATGGGACAGTACATGGAAAGGCTGAGTTAAGAAAAGAAGGACAAATGCACAGAGATCAGGAAGATGTATGCAATACACGCTTTCCAGACAGAGCATGTTGTCAAACTGAGCCAAGAGGAAAAGTGTTCATGAATGGCATTGTGCATGCATTGTACTTTTCTCCACAGCTTACTGCATTCAGCTGTGTTAGCAGATTTAGGGTTCAGCCACTTTTACTTGGTAGTCAAAATATTAATGTATTGGGGAAAATAGTGTATAAAACAATTGATTTCCACATTCTACTGACATCCCTATGTGCCTATTATGTATTAACTGACTCATATTACAGAAGCATACATTGTAACAGAAAAAAAACTGTTTTTGTTTCTCTGTTTCTTTAGCCAAGCAAAATAACTTAAGCTAATTATTATATATTATACTGTAGTTATGGCTCACACATTCATGGAGATTGTGCCCAAGGTACCCTATCATACTCATTGGATTCAATAGTAAATATAGTAGCGAGCTTGAAGTACACTTTAAATGAAACAATTTAAGGCTATGGGCAGTAAAATTAAAACCAATTAAACGAAACTTCATTTAAATAGATCACTCTGAACTGAAACATTTAGTGCATTTTTCTTTGCCAAAAAGTTTACCAGCAGACATAACATCTCATTTTCAGTGGGACTCATCAAATAGACCAACATTAGATCATTAACTACACTGAAGTGTCATCATGCTCAATTCACTTACAAGTCCACACACTTAGATAATTTCTTCACTGTTGACAAAATCCAACTCAGTCATTTTCTAATCAAATCTAATCATCCTATTACTGTACTCTCTAATCTTATTTCAGCACATTCAACATTGACTACTCTCAAGACATCAGATGGTAAAATGACCTAGAGAATAACTCCAAGGAAAAAAAATAGAAAACTAATAGGGTGGTTAACAAAATATACGGGACTTTAAGCCATTCAATACTTAGTTGCAAAACTGGGAGTGAGATCATGAACCATTCATTTATAGCAGATTTTTAAGTAGGCTTCTTGGATTACTTGGGATTATAGAAAGGAACTTCCAGGAGTCCACGAATGCCTGAGCTGTGAGCAAAATATCTGTGTATATGTATTTTTAGAGAGATGGCACATGTTTCTTAGTGAAATTTCAAAATCATTCTTACTTCCTCCCCTAAGAAAAAGATTAAAACCACTTATGTAGGAAAAAAGTCATGGGTAGATAAAAATTACACTCAAAATAGATAGGAATGCATTTTTAAAAAAACAAACAGTTGACTTTTGAATATAGCTAAGTATTTAATATCATCTAAAGCCAAATAAGCATTGTATTCATCTTTAAAATAGTTATATCAACACTAATTTGTATTTGTTGTTAATACTTTTTAAAAATGTTTTGCATTTGAGGCTGAGTGTGGTGGCTCGTGCCTATAATCCTACTATTTGGGAGGCTGAGGCAGGAGGATCACTTGAGGCCAGAAGTGGAGGTTACAGTAGCTATAATGACACCACTGCACTCTAGCCTGGGCAACAGAGTGAGACCCTGTCTCAAAACAAAACAAAACAGAACCAAAAACTACAAAATTTTTTTTTGCATTTGCAAGATGTGGTATCCAATGTTTGTGTTTATAGCAATATTCAAATAAAAAGGTGAACCTACATTAAAATATTTAGCTCAGGAAGAATAATCAAACTTTACCAGACAAAATGTAGATATCCCTGAAAAGTTGAAGGCAATTTATTGGCCTAATAAGTTCAAGAGGTGATCTCACTTTACAAATCTCAAGAGCAAGAAGTAGCTGGAGCCAGGGTGGCAAGAATTCATGCAAGCAAAATTTTCCTCTGATAAGAATCCTGAGCTGACTTGTTGGAGAAAATTCATGCTTTCAGTTTCTTTGTGACACCCTCATTCTAGAGTGTATTCATTAGAGTTGGACTGTCATGCTCTCTAAATTCCTATAGTTACCATGACTTCTAATAAGGTAGATAATACTTTCCATCTCTGACATAAGAAAAGTCTTAGTCATATAAGGGACACTATTTATTGTATACACGGGAAACAGGAAAACAAAGTGGTCTGACGTTAAGATGACCTGTAATTATATAAATGGAAAGCCACCTTAACCTTTTAATATTTAGTCATTATAATTTAGATTTTTATCTTTATAGCTAATTAGATGATATATTTTTCTATATTTTAGTATCCTGTTTTAAAAAAATTTATAAAACAACCATATATACTCACCCGATAGTCAACATACTTTGGCTGAAAAGTAGAGAAATTTACTTATTTATTTACTCCACTACTGATTTTATGAGGACATTTGCATAAGGTCACACATTAACATAGATAATTCAAAAATATATATACCATTACCTAAGAAAACAAAATTTCAATAGTTAAGGTGATAGAGAAAGAACACAGATATAAAAGTCTCAAGCTCTTATGTAGTTACTAATCTTTAGCTGTTAATTTGACTCTGACATGCCAGGCAACTTTTAGGGTAAGTAGCCATGCCAGGCTACCTACCCTAAAAGAAATGGTAAATGTGATCAATTACATGATTTTCACTGTATGTAGGAACAGAATATACCATTTACCTTGGGTTGGTTTAAGTGAGTGTTCAACTCATGAAATTGGTATTGAAAGAAATATTTGGGGGTGGGATGTCTATGGGATCTAAATTACTTAGGCATCTTTATATAAGAAATAGTAAGTGATGTGTTGACCAAGGCTTTAGTAAGAGCCCCCTAGTAGACATAGAGCAGGTTGTGTAAGCTGGGAGTTGTTTCATATGGAATATTTGTATATAAGCTGAGAGCACAATGTCAAAGCACAGTAAAAGCAATTCTGTCTGCGGGAGGTCTAAACAATGCCACTCACATATTTACCTTTGTAATAATTTGGATTGTCCTGAAAATAAATCATAGGTTCTCCAGAAGCATAAGTTAACCATATGTGCTTTAGAAGAATATTCATATATTTTATATCTTTCAACAATTTTTTTATAAAAGTTGGGCATCAGATATTGTCAAGGACCTGAACTGCAAGTACTCTGTGTTTTACCTTTTTATGATTTTTCCTCACTTCTTTGGTAGTGGAGAATAAAATATGAATAGCATATTAATATCTGTGCTTCTACAGAACTTTGTAGAACTTGCCATGTTGTTTTGCAATGTTTCTCAAGGACAGAGACCAAATCTCATTTATCTTTGTAACCCAGCATCTAACAAAGTGGAGCATAATGGATTTTTAATCCATTATGCTTTCCTGAATGAGCCATTTTGCAATCTTTTGAGAGCATCACCACCTTTCATACAGTTTGAAAAAGGTCAAGGTCATGCACCAACTAACACAAGGAACATAATTTTTAGTCAAAGCATTCCTTTGGCATCAATTCAAATGTGTTAACTGGAAACACTGTATCAAATAATGTAGGTATGGATTTTTTTTGAAAAATCAGAAAACCATCCAGAGCAACCTTCAAAATCTAAGCATGTGTGTATGATGTCAATGACCTGACAAATCAACATTCACACAAATGATCCATGAAACTGTAGTCCTATCCCACTTTCTAAACTAAGTGAGAATTAGATCTGTAACATCCAGATTTTTAAAATCAGCTCCATGAGCATTTACCATGGAGCCATATTTAAAGTCATAAAATGAGAAGTCAAAGTCCCTAACCACAATAATAAATTCTTGGAGACCCATATGTCAGCAGCAGAATCGTATAACTGAGTTCTGCTCCCTTGAGTTGGGTTTTCAAAGAGAATGAATGATTTCAGATCATTCATGGAAATATAGAGTGGAGTCAACTGTACCATGGGTCCAGACAATGTCAAAATCAAAATCAGATGAAAAAAAATCATGAACAGTTTGTTAATATGTGCAAACAAAATTTTTACATGATAAACCTCTGAACTGATTTAAATAAATTATTTTTGCAACAGTCTAGAAACATACATAGAATAATAGATGGAAGAAAATGACCTCCTTTCCCACACCCTGTGAGTGACTGCATTGCTGGAAGACAATATCTCTAGCACCTTGCTACTTGAAACGGTTCCAAGACTAGCAAACTCTGGCATCACCTGGGATATTGTTAGGAATGCAGAATCTGAGACCCAACCCCACACCTACTGAGCCAGAATGAGCACTTTAGCAAGACCCTTAGGGGATTCATTGCACGTTAAGTGTCAAGAATCACTGTTACAGCACAGAGTACTAATAAAGGACATGGCCCTTACTAAACTTAAAAAGAGTGAAAAAAACCATCAGCTATGAAAATGTCACCAGAAGAAGATATGTTTTCCATTCTCTTCCATATTGGTGAGTTATTTCACCTATATTTTAGGACATTGTAATAGTTTTAAATGAAAAAGTATAACTTTTTTTTAGTGTGGTCTTATATGAACTCACAGTTATACCTTGCCCATATTTTTGTAAGACCATTAAATCCCTAAATTAATAAATACCCCGAATAACCATAAAATTTGTCTTCACTTCATTATTGAACCTCATTATACTTATGTATATTCAGCCTTTTTTATTTAATGAATGATGTCCCAATTCTGTACCTACATTTTCCCCAACCACATGACAGTCCAATAGTTCATAAGGTGGATAATTAGGTTCATAGGCAATCTACAGGTACTTGCAACTTGTAGGTTCTGGATATAGTATCAAAACATAAATAGAATTGGGAACTTCATAACTGAGTTTGGTGTAACCACCAGGCCCCTAAAATAGGGATGAGAAGGGAGGTTTCTGTTGTTGTTTTGCTTTGCTTTGCTTTCAACGTGGTTTACGTTTGGAATCTACATATTCAACGTCGTTTAGAAAACGTGCCTGGCAGCTATCTAGGGCATTATCAGAGCGTTCCTCGCCACTATTTTGGGAGCGAGGTCTCACGGCGCAACATTTCAGCACTAAGGACAGCGCTTAGGCGCCTAGTTCTAGAAACGGTAGGGGATTTAGTTGTGTGGAAGAGAAAAGGGAAAGAGTAGGAAAAAAGAACTCCACATGACGCATTCAATCTCCCGTTAAACCAATACACCTTTCACTCTCGTCTTTCCCTTATCGGATGAAAAGAAACACGCAAGAATTTAGCACCTACTCTTTGACCGTGACTGCTGTCACCGAGCACGGTAAAATGCCCGCGGCACAGCCAGGAACGCAGCAAAGAGAGGAAAACAAGGATTTCAGCAATAAATGAATTAAACCCCCACTGCTTTAGAAAGCAAAGATTGTGATGAACCCTGATTGCTGACCTGCAGGGTGTGATATAAGCGAAAATAAGCGCTTATCTTTTCCTCTCTTTCTTTCTTTTCGTAGAACTGAAAAATAGATAGAGCCTGTTGCTGCTGTAGCTGATTCCCGTCCCCCTCTCACTTCCCACCTCCCTTCAGTGTCACGTACATACAGGGTCAAACACTCTCACACACACAACTCGCGCGCGCGTAAATATTTACACACTGCCACACCAAAGAAACCCATGCACATTTTCCTGCAAATGCACGCGCGCGCGCACACGTCCTCCGGGGGGCGCCCCCGTCCTCCGTCTCTCACCGACGAGACACAGACATTCACACGCGTAGGCCGGGAAAGCGCTAACCACGCTCCTGAGACTCCACGCGGGTTCCCAGAACACGCCTTTTACATGGTTACTGAACCGATCAGCGGACACAGACAAACCTGCCAACACTTAAGTCTACTCGCCGGATTTCATCTCCATGGCAACAAGCATGGCAGGTGAGACATCCGCTGCCTGCTAAGTAACTTTCGTCCCCGTCCCTCCGCATTCACTGACAGGGTTCCAAATGCAGCTCCAGATGTGAAGTACGTCCTCACTCTCTTGCATTTCTGAAGCAAGGGAACCAGAGGTCGGGTGGGGGTTGGGGGAGCCCGCAAGTCTGACGAGTTCAAATTCTAAAGGGCAAAGAGCGGCCCTAATGCTTCCGCCGTTGCTGATGCTGCTGCCAAAAAAAAAAAAAAATTGAAAGGATGTATTGTGTGTGCGCAGATTGCTGATGCTTCTCCCATAATGTTTTTCAGGAAGTTGCCATGCTTCTTCTGTTTAATATGTAGAAAGAGAACTGGAGACAAACAACGCAGAATGATAATGATGGTCTAGGTTTCTCCAGTGAGACATTTTGAGAATTTTCAGACCAGGTTCCCCAGTGCTTTGGATGGAATGAGTGTCAGAGTCCTTGAGGAGCCATCGAAAGATTCTTTTAAGAGAGAATTTCTCTTAAGGTTGAAATCTGAGGGCTTGGGGGTGGATTCTAGCAGGTCCCAAGGTTTTGGATCTCTGGGAAGCCCTGAAATTTATGCACTTCACTATGATGAAGACATCTGGGTTTGTAATTTAAGGTTTTCCTTTGATTTCAACACATTCCATTCCTAATGATTAATTAGCTCTATGCAAATGTGGCTTCAAAAATGCTTATTTTCCCTCTTTACTTTTAATAGGGTTTCATAACCCTATTTTGTGGGGGATGTAAATGTATATGGTGTATGTATGGGAGGGTTCATTATATTTTAAGCTTGGGTTTTCTTACATGACTCATTTCATGAAATTATGACTGTCATATCAGTATCATTAGAGATTATTATATCTAATGGCCAATATTAAAGTACTTTTTACCCAGAACATTATATTCCACCCCAATAGTTACTATTTCAGATTTAGTGTTTGGAATATCATTACTAGATAATAAACAAGAAGGGAAAAAAACCTGTTGATTAAAAAAAACACAGGAGTTTCTATCTTTAGTTGGTACACATTTTTTAGCCTTGGCTTCTGCAATTGTGCATTCTTGCATACAATTTAGATAACTTATCTGAAACGTGAATTTTTATGTCTTCTAACCAGTAAACTTATTTCACTTATTTCACAGAAGAAATAAACATCACATACAACATTTATGAATATAAAAGGCTATATGTCAGGTATAAAAATACTGTTACTTTTTCTTGAGAACTTACAGTGGTATGATTTGTAATAATTGATCATAAAAAGACTGCTTTTTTATTTATTGATTGCTAGCTGGGAGCCAACTTCATGAGATTTGGGCCTTTTAATATCTACAAGTATACCCTTAGCCCAATCTTATGACTCATCAGGACTTAGAAATCTCTGTGCCTGACAAATGCCATGAAATAAATGACGTACTTTCAACTGAGTTGCTCATTTCTAAACATTTATTCCGGTAAATATGGCTCAAGTCAGTATTTTATCATTTGAAGTAGTATTATAAAAATATACTTAAATATTTTTTTGCATGAGTTTTGGTGTTTTTAAATTTATTTTTTCCTTTTATTTCAGAATATTATGGGGGTACAACACTTTGTTTATATATATTGCCCATGCACTACCCATGTCAGAGCTAATCGTGGACATCCCCCAAACTGTGCACCCCACATCCATTCAGTGAGAGTTTTCCCATCCCCTCCACCCCCCTCCCACCTGCCCGCCCCCTGATGAATAGTATTGCCATGTGTGACATAAGTATTGATCAGTTAGTACCAATTTGATGGTGAGTACCAGTGGTGCTTGTTTTTCCATTCTTGTGATACTTCGCTTAGAAGAATGGGCTCTAGCTCCAACCAGGATAATACCAGATGTGTTAATTCACTGTTATTTTTTATTGCTGAGTAATACTCCATGGTATACATATACCACATTTTATTAATCCACTTGTGTATTGATGGGCACCTGGGTTGTTTAAATATTTTAATCACAATACATATTGATCCTGACATTTAAACTGTGCAACGTTGATTTTTTCCCATTTTTTGTAGTGTAGCATATTTAAAATAATTTTACCACTACCCAATTTTACATTCTACTCTTTTCTTTTTTTTTGTTTGTTTGAAAATTCATTTTTTTCTTAACTAGTTTTTTTCTCCTATGGGTTTTTATTAAATTTATGGTTTTGTAATTTCTTAATATAAATTTTCTCATATTTCTTTCATTTTCTATTTCCCAATGAACAAGATATTAAGATGATGTTTTCCTTCTGAGGTATGCATTACAATGTCTGTTTTACAGAACCTAATGATTTTTGCTTCCCCATCTCTTCCAGTGATTAGAGAAAGTGAAAATGCATCTTTTCTCTATAATTGTTGAATATTTAGATGCCTTATTAAGTATGAAAAAGTCAGTGTTGTGACTGAAGACTTTTATTTGTTTTTAATAATATTTTATTATTAACAATATTTTTATATCATATTATGCTCTATATCAATAGAAAGTCACAAAGCTCAGCACACTTAGCAGTATATCCTCAAAAACTTTAAACCTAGTGTTGAAATGAGACAAGTTCGTTTCACAGAGCAAGTAAAATAGAAATTTTAGGCAATTATTTGAAAAATTTAGGCCTGAAATACCGGTATTTCAACTGCTACATATATGGTTTAAATTATGTAGACCATCTATTTTCTGAACATATTGTTAGACAATTCCTTAACTTTTTACTTTTATTTGCTTATGTAGACACAGCCTGCAGTAATGGCCAGACTTTTTTTCAACTTTTGAGTATTACTCTTTCAGATGTTCTCCTTGGCCTGTATTTTGTTTTCATCTTTGGTATAAAGTAGAAATTTAAGATGATTATAAAAGTCTAAGTTTTTCCTTTTAAAATAGTAATAAAACATCTGTTCTTTCACAGCCGAATTTTTTTGTTAAATATGGAAATTTCATAGTTCTTTGAATCCCACGTGAATTTACCTGGCTATTCTTTTAAAAACTGACTATTCAGTCAAGTACTTATTATTGAACATGATTAGTCTAATGATTTAACCTTCTGCACCTTTAACTTTTGTGCAAGTAAGATTATTTTCTGTCAAGTTTCTTTACCGCCTACTCCATTTTCTCATTGCCCATCACTACTAAATCCCCTTCAATTTATTGTCCCTCCTGGACACTCAACTAAATTTTTGTAATGATATAGTTCTGAATGCCAAACCCAAGGCTCCGGTTTTCAGTGCTTAGTTTCTATCACCACTGCAGAATTTGACATTGTTTACCAACACCTCCTTCTAGAAACCCTAGTCTCCTTTACTATACGTGAACTTCCTACTACAGATTTACTCACGACCCTGAGCACTTCTTATATAACTTCACTAGGAGATCCTGTTTTCTCTTTTTAGGAAGGCATTCCTGGAAACTCATTGCTATGTTTCTTCCATCTTCAATCCTTTCTGGTAACAGCAAATAGACCTTAATGGAATTACAACAAAATAGCCCTCTGGATCAATCTAGAACAAGTCCATCTGGCTTTCTACAAGATAACACTACAAATAATTGAATTTACCTATTGTCTTCCTTGGTCTTACCTTTCCTAGGCAAAACTCAATAATTCTTTCCTTCTCTTAAGTTTTGATCTGCAAATGCTTTTATGTACTGAGGTATCTCGTGGACAGATTATTCTACACAAACTTTGACAATACTCTTAAAATATTCTCCCCATCAAAACTTTTATGCTGGACAAAATGATCTGGATTCACTTATTTAAAACTGTCTATTGAGCATCTACCATGTGCCAGGCATGAGTACCATAAATTCACCAAGTCCAGAATAAAATTCTTCATTTACTTTTTTAATCTATACTTTGTTCTTATTTTCCTTACTTTGGTTAATGAAAACACTATCTTTACACTTGTCCAGGCTTAATAGAGTGTAGTCATCTTTGATGTTTCTCTCTGCATGGCCCACTACATTCCATCAGTTGCCAAATCCTATCCTTCCTATTTTTCTAAATGTCTTTCAAACCCATACCCTCTTCCTCTACACATTGACTGCTTAGTGCAGACCCTCATTGCTTCTCACCTGAACAGTTTCTTTTCCATGATGCTCTGTCCCTCAAACTTATGTCTACTTCAGTCACATCCTTGAGCCACTCAACCTTTATGCAAATAAATTTCAAACTTTTACCCTGGCAGTCAAAATATTTTAAAATTGGGTTCCAACCTACCTTTCCAACATTTTGTTTCCCATACCCCCCTTTTCTTGGACCAAATTGCTCACTGTCCTCTGAAAAAAACCTAGCACTTTTCTGCCTTCATATTTAATGTCATGCTCTTTTCTTCTTCACATACCTAAATTTGTCTATCTTTCAAGACTCAGCTCAAACACAATCTCTTACAAGAAAAATTTTCCAGATCCCCAAAAGGGTGAAATCTCTATCCCTTCTATATTTGTTTATCCTCTTTGAATCTCCTTTTTTTCAAGATGTTGAAGATAATAATATCAACACCAAATGGGTTTTATGGGGATTAAATAAAATAATATATACCAAGTAGTATTTGACACACAGTAGATTTTAAATACAAGTTTGTTTCCTCCTCTGTTTTTTACATCTTTTGTAGAAAGCCACATTGTTTTATTCTTGTTTATTTGTGGCTCCTCTCCCTTACTAGTTGGAATCTCTGTGAGTAGAGAAATATACTAAAACATAGTAGCAACTCAATAAATGTGTTTGCATGAAAGTATAGTGAATATACACAGTATTACTGTATATATGGCCTGACATACATAATGATAGTGTTATTATTATACTTTCTATCATTTGCACCCCATTCAGTTTAAGACAACATTTGCTTTTTCAAGCAAACACTTCACATCTGTGACTCATACTAACTTTTGATTAATTGCAGCTTACAGATTTACTTTACATGAACTGCCAAGTCATGTCTCCTCTATTTGGGGTTAGTGTATCTCCCTTCCTCTCACTTAAACACAGGACATTAGAAGTGTTTCTATTAAATTTTATGCTCTGATTTCAACCCAGAATTCTAGTCATCAGAATTGCTTTGAATCTTGGTTCTGTGTGTTACCATATAGTTTCAGCCAAGCTTTGTGTCAAATTTAATAATCATAACTTCAATGTCTTTAACCTAGTCACTGTTCAAAAACACTAAAGAGGATATAGATAAAGTTAGACCTTTGTGATACTACATTGGAGACTTGTCTCCATGATTGCAGAACCCAATATTTATTAGGGTAGTTCAGTCAACTGTGAATCTACATTAAAATACTATTATCCAGGTATATCTCATCTCTTTCCCCATAAACATATCGTGGGAGATTATTAAATGCATTGCCAAAATCACTAAACCATGTCCATACTATTTTCCTGATTCACCATGTTAGTAGCAAACTTTCAAAAAGGAAGCGAGTTTAGCATTACTTATTAAACTGATGTTAACTTTCAGTGACTTCTTAAATGTTGACAAATTGCCTGTTAAATAATTAATTATGGATTTGCAACAAAGATTAATTCCAAGTTACTGATATATAACTTTAACAATTCCCTCTTACTCCTTTTAAAAATTGAGACATTTGTCCATGTCCTTACCTCTGGCAGCTTTCTCATGGTTAGTAATTTCTCAAAGGTCTTGCAAGTACTTCTGCAAGTTATAAATCATCCATTCTTGGGAGTTTAACTCATTTAATATGGCTAAACATTATTCAACTACATCCTTGTAATAATTATTCTACTACATCCTTGTCCCCTTATACTGTTTGGTATTTTGTTTTGTTTTTTCATTTCTAAAGATCATACCACATTGGTTAAAAAGACAAAAGTAGATTAAGTAGTTTTGCCTTTCCTTTGTCATTTGATATCATTAAACCACAGATATGATCTGAACATATCATATATGAAACTCTCCCACCTCAAAGCCTTTGCAATGGCCATTTCCTCAAACTTCAATGCTATTCCTTCAGATATTTTCATGGCTCCCTCCTTGACACCACTCAGGCTTTGAGTCAAATGTTATCTCCCCAGAAGGACTTTGCTGACCTCTTTAACTAAAGAAGTGGCCCTTATTCACCATCATTTTCTTTCTTCTTAACTTTCTTTGCCTTCTTTCATAGCATTTATGACTGTGACTTCCTGGCGTATTATATAGATATGGATATACAGAGATAGATATTTTAAAATAATTGTGTCTATTTTCTCCACTGGGATGTAATCCTTGGTATGGCAGGTACACATTCTTATCTAGTTCACCACTGTACTCTAGCACCAAGAACAGTACTGGCACGTAACAGATACTCAATATATATTTGTTCATTGAATAAATTAAAATATTATTATATGTTCCCTTAATCTCCTGCAGCTTTTTAAACTTCCTGACAGCATCCTTAAAGTTTTTGGTCACTTCTCAGCATTTTCCCTAGTTACACTGCATTTCTTCTATATTTTTACCAATAACAGAGGGATAAATAGTGCTTATAAATTATGTTTAAAACCATGAAGTAGCCATTTATCTATTCTTCCAATGCAGTATAAAAATAGTGACTTTATTTATTAACAGTGACTCTGTATATCCATTTATTGTTTATACCCTACCTGATTCCAGAGCCTTTGAAATACCTTACAATATTTTCTTGGCTAAGGGTAATAGCCAAGTGTGTAGATGGCAGAGGCAAAGGAAGAAGGGATAATTATACTAGAAATCTTAAGCTGACCAAAGTCACTACAGTTGAATACAAAACTTAACACTATACTTTCTGGTACAGACTAATGCCAAAGTAATATGATGGCTACATACCTTTCCTTAGAAAATGAGGAAATTTACAAGGTTGTTAGGAAAGATCCATTTTCACTACTTTGAATACTAAAAATCATGTACGTCTTTCTGAGAATGCTAAATAAATTTGATAAGAAAGAACAGAAACACTGAGCTCTGAAAGAGCTACTGAATTTTGACATTTATCTTTGAGGCCAATTTTTGAAATTGAATAAAAGTTTTCTTTTTCATTTTTTTCTTTCCCTCCTCTCTTCTGAAGGAATCTTTTTCATTTTTAACTAAACAAATTTTCCTGTTTTCTGGATATTTAAAAATTAGATTTTTAAAAATAATTTTATTCATCAAAAATTACATTCTTCAACATATTTAACTCAATTCAAATGTTTATTAAATACATATAGTATGCCAGGAACTGTTGTCACTAATTGAGAAATAATTATTTTTCCATTAAAAATAATAAATAACTCACTAATCTACATATGTTCTAAAGCTCTAAGAACAAAACATTATCTGGCATTTGTTAAAAAAATTATAATATAAAATATAAGGGATTTGGTATGTTTAACTAGGAAAATAACTTGTTTTAATTTAATAGTAACAAATGAGAGGAGCATTTTATCGCTACCTCTAAAAAATGCCTCTTTTGTTCATTTATTTGTTTGTTTGGTTGGTGGGTTTTAGGAAAAATAACAGAATCTAGTGAATTAATCACTGGTAACAGACTTAACTCCTCCAATGATCACCTATGACATTGTGTCTGTGTCTACATTATAATTTTTAAAGACACCTAAATAAATTTAGCTAACATCATATCTACAACCAGTTTAGGCTATTTCTACATGATAACAAAATGAACTAGCTGAAAAATGAACAAATTCTTAAAACTGCCTAGGTGTTTTAACTTTTGTGATGCCAGCAGAAGGTTGGGTTCCCCAGACACCAGACCCTGAGAAAAAGTTTAGTTTCCTGGATGTTTATTTTATTTTATTTTATTTTATTTTATTTTATCTTATTTATCACTTTTTTTTTTTTTGAACAGAGTCTCTGTCACCCCAGCTAGAATGCAGTGGCATCATCATAGTTCACTGCAACCTCAAACTCCTGGGCTCAAGCCATTCTCCTGCCTCAGCCTCCTGTGTAGGTGAGACTACAGGCACGCATCACCACGAGTGGCTAATTTTTCTATTTTTTGCAGAGATGAGGTCTCGCTCTTGCTCGGGCTGGTCTTGAACTTCTGACCTCAAGTGATCCTCTAGCCTAAGCCTCCCACAGTGCTAGGATTACAGGCATGAGCCACCATGCTAGTATGCTGAATGTTTATTAAGGAGTGTCGTTGGGCTCAACACCTGTGGAAGAGGGAATACTCAAGCAGGAGTGAGCAGAAGTTGACCTGTGATATAACACAGCTCAGTAGACCCCATTTGGAACTCTGGAGCTAGAATGGTCCTTCAGAGTTTTCCCTTTTTGAGTCAAGATGGCCATGACTTTATACTACCACATCAATTAATCATTGAACATAGTCTTCCCTGGGAAGGGCCATGACCTTGGATGAGGCAGCTGTCTGCAACTGAGGCAATCAGTGAAAGGCACTGATAGCTGAAGACTGTATTGTGGCAATATTCTTTGCTGCTGGGCAACAAATCCTTCATTGAAGGGAATCTGTTGGACAAACCACAGTGTTCACCAATAAGCCAGGCTTATTGCCTGCTTTTACCCACATAGCCCCTGAAATAGCCAACTGTTGTAGCCTTACAAGGTTATACTCTAGTTTAAAAGTAATTTGAATAAGTTACTTGGCTGAATCAGTCTTACAGAAAGAATGCTTGGTCCAGCATGTCCATGTAGAAATATCCCGCTATTCAGTTTCTCCGTTCATTAAACAAATGAGCCAGAGAGTGTATGGGTCTCAACAGATGACCTTTAATTCACAAAAGCAAGAAAATTAGTGATTTAGTTAGAAAAAATGTTCCAGTTAAGTCTCAGATTCATTAGATACTCATTGTATCTCCTATGACCTTTACAAGATAGTGCAGAAAGAACTCAATCTTCAGAAAGCTCACTCTGAGCCACTTAGATGTTCTTAAATTTTACAAAAATATTAAAGCATATTCATTATACAATGTTTAGTAGGGCAGAAAAATGATTTAGTGGAAAGAAATTCAACAGGGGCTTGAACAATATTTTTTTTTCCTTTTATTGAACAAAAAGTCAAACAAATAACATACCCCAGTATGTATTGCACATTTCTGCCACTTAAGGCTTGAGGATAAAGCTCTTTTGTAATCCAAACCATTATAAAACAAAATATCGATTGGTATTAATTGGTATATTATTTGCAGAATAATTTTGAAAACTACAAGGACTGTTCTTATTACTCTCATCCTCCATTCCTTACCTCCCATCCCTTGTTCTGTCTCAGTTGTTTTCTGAAAATTGAATCCAAAAAAATCTCAAGCATCAATTATTTTAATAAACATAATTCTAAGAAATTATCAGAAGCAGCAGCAATAAAAAAGAAAATACCAATGGTCTATCATTCTCAGTTATTGGATGACAAGCTATTGGTGATAGTTCTCTCAAAAAGGGTGGCTGTATACTAGTAATCATTTGACTTAATTAACCAATTTGTCTTTTTGGTTGATTTGATTAATTTATTAAGACAGCAAATGGGAAAAACCAGTTTTGTTTCAATTCAACATATACTTTCTAAACATTGTAGTTGTAGCTTTACAATCTCAACATTGTAGGGGGCTTAGGAATAGAACTCTGGCTGGGAGGGGGACTGGGGTGCTTGTCTTGAAACTGAGTTTGCAGAGAAAACATGCTGTTTAACTTGGATTTTATGTTTACTTAAGGTGTTCTGAAAGTTAATGGCAATGGTGGGAGGTGGCTAACAGCCATAGCTACTGCTGCTTGCTTCTTGCAAGCTGCTATGCTGTGCGTTGCTTGTGTTAGTATAATTTCAAAAACATAATTTCTCTCTTTAAGAAACTGACATTTAGTGCATGAAGTGGTATTGGAGAAGAAAATGAAAGCAAATAAGTATAAAAGCTAAAGGAGTGAAAAAGAGAGAAGACATTATGTCTTTTTAAAAGGATCAGGCCCTGCACCTGTAATCCCAGCTACTGGAGAGGCTGAGGCAGAAGGATCCCTTGAGGCCAGGAGCCCAGGAGTTGGAGGCTGTAGTGAGCTATGATCTATGATCACACCACTGCACTCCAGCCTGGGCAACAGAGCAAGACCTTGTCTCCAAAAGAAATAAAAAATTTAATTTAATTTAATTTATGAATAAATAAATAAATAAAAATAAAAGTATCAGAATCTGTGTCAGACAAAATGGCACTGGAGATAAACCTTGAAGTATAGGCTTTAAACAGCTTGACCAGCTTGCTCTATGATTATTTATGTTACTATTTACACATGCAAAAATGAAGTGAAAATTAGATGACAATTCAGATCAAAGAAGCAGGGACTTAACCATCTAGCAATGAATCAAAAGCTGTTAGAGTCAATTATTTGAATATTCACCTTTATACTGGATTTTATATTTAGAGTATGTAGGCACAGCTTTATGTGTCCACAAAGCAATTCCATGATTACTACAGTAGAAGTAGCATCTCCAATATTAATTTCACTCTTATCGGTATCTGATGATGTTTTCAACCATCTTTGTGAGTTAAGTCAAGAGGGTTTGAAAAATGCCATATCTTATGGAACAACTACCTGCCCAATTCCATACATGGGTAAAACTAAACTGGTCCAATTTTGTACCTAGGCCAAGAGGTGATTCCAGCAGGAATTGTGAAGAGCCACAACAATGCGCCGGTGAATAATGAGTAATACCTACTGTGGCAACTCCTCAGCTAAGATGAGTGTCAACGAAGTATCAGCTTTCTCATTGACTCTGGAGCAAAAGACTGGCTTTGCTTTTGTTGGGATTTTGTGTATCTTCTTGGGACTTCTTATTATCAGATGCTTCAAAATCCTATTAGACCCGTATAGTAGCATGCCTTCCTCTACCTGGGAGGATGAAGTTGAAGAGTTTGATAAAGGGACATTTGAATATGCACTCGCGTGAGAGTTCCAGCTTTATGGGTTTTAGGGTTATGCCATTGGGACATGTGGTGGATACATTTGTAATTACCTTGAGTGTGCAGGAGAGCAGTTCATTTAGTTCACTGAATTCAATAAACATCTGTGATTAATTTACCCACCATGCTGTGTAAGTAATAAACCATCATTGGAATCTGTCACGTTTCTCTGTCCTCACATGGATGTTTCTAATGAATAGAGCATAAGGATTGCTCCAGCCATATATAATATCTTTATTCTTATCTCAAATATCTGCCTTGAATTTCTGCTTCCTTTCTTGTGCTAATAAACTATGCTAAAGCCTTCCTGCTTTCTCTCCTCTGCAAAGCTCAGACACCCTCTCCACATTCCAGATTCAGGCCCCTTTAGTTTAGTGAATCAGGTCTCAAAGATAAGGGACCTTCAGTCCAAAGAATAAATAGAATATGATTTTTCTAATAATAGCCATAGGTCAAAACGGTTCACAGGTAAAGAAAACTCAAAAAACTAACACCCAAACATTACAAGTAGCCACAGGGCCTGAAAGTCCCCAAATCTCACAAAGCTCTGACCCTTCTAGTTCTTCTCCTTGTTGAATCTCTTGCAATAAAATTTTATAGCTTGGAATCCGGACCTGCCTCATCCTAGTACTCCCTCCCCTACTCCTTGTATAAAGAGAATTAAAAAGGGAGTTTCTGGCTTGACCTAATGGAAAGTGCGCTCTACCAGATACAAGAAGTTACGGTCTCCACTCTGCCACCATTAGAGCCGTGCAACCTTCAGCAAGTCATCTAATCCCTGTGGATGTCAGTAAGAGAGCTAACCAGAGGATTTCTAATGTCCTTCTCAGTTTTAGTGCCCTATGAATGCTACAAATGTACCTAGAAACCCAGAGATATGAAATGAATGAGGATTTAAGATATCATGAAAAGTTTTTCAGATTAGGAACCTAAACTCCGAGATTTGAATTTCAATATCGGCCAAGCCAAGAATTAGCTTTATGGCCTAGAAAGTTTCTACATCTGTAAAACAAGGATAAAGACAGCCATTCTGCATATCTTCAGGAATATTGGGAAGATCAATGAAATATGATGAGTGTGAAAGCAATTTGAAAACTATAAAACAATGTTTAAACATATCTGGCTGTCATTATTTATTATCCTCATCAGCAGTAGTAATAGAGATTCTCAAATCCTAAGAAGCAATGGCTTATTGTAAGTTAATCTCTCCAATCTTCATTCTCTTTATTTGAGAAATGAAAAGGTAGAATTACACAGTTCTAAAATTCTTTCCAACTACAAAATTCTGACTCTTTATGAGTCAGAATGGAGGAATATAGCAGGAGATAAATAAATACAAAAAATTTATGTCACTTGAGAACACAGAACTGCCAAACACACCAAGCAATAAAGCTAATATTTACTGACAGTTAGCACCAAATTAGGTGCTTTCCATTTATTTGATGCTTTTATCAAGCCATTGAGTTTGGGACTACTAATTCCATTTTATTTTTTTCTCAATTTCACAGATAAGGAACTGAAGTTGAGAGATTAAGTAACTTTCCAAGGTCACCAAGCTAGGGAATGGGTGTGTTAGGAATCAAACTTGGGCAGACTAATGTCTGCTGTACTCCTAGACACTGTTCTCAATGCTTCTACATATCTTATAAACATGATTACTGCTCAGGTCTATGGCACTCCCAAACCAGCTGTCGTAGTGAGATTCCTTGATGCTTTCCATCTCATAGTAGATTTAGAACATATCTGTATTGGTTGTGGATCTTCTGGACCAAACCCTCATCTCAAGGAGGCTCTTTGTACCCCAGTTGGTACAAGACTGTGGACCTAGAACACCTCATAGCCAGTTAGTAATTTGGCCCAAAAACACCTCATTGGACCAAGCTCAGCTGAACACACTGAAAGTGGTATATGCCAGGAGATTAGGCATCTGTTTTGTGACCAAGGCTTTTAAAGTACTTTCCAAGCTATGTATTCAGGTACCAGGTGTTCCATTTATCTCCTAGAGAAGATACCCACCAAGACCCTCTGTTTTGGTGACTAGAACAAAACAAGGCCAGATCTTTATTTCAAAATAAGAAAGGCCCGTAAAACCAAAACACAAGAAAACTTTATGAAATATGAGCATTGTTTCTGAAAATTCAACTCCCATAAGCTTTTCAGATATCACCAACTCCACCACAATATTATTTCCAATCCCACTAAAGACATATTCTATTCACCAAAAGTGTCTTTATCCGTGGCTTTTATTTATGGTCTAACTGTGTACCTTAGACTTTTTTCTTTTTTTTTGTCGGGGGAGGCAAGAAGGATCAGCATCTATATTTTCAGAACTAGAAATAATATAAAAAATAGAAAAAGCTGTTTTACAGTATGGATACAATGTGGAAATTTTATTAAATGCTAATTCTTCTAGGAATAGATGTCCAGTGCCATAGCCAGGTCAGCCTCTAGCTTCCCCTGCCCAAGAGCCTTGTCAGGGAGGACAGAAGGAAAGACAGAGGCATGTACCCCAGCCAGCTTGCTCCTGTTACCTCACCCACACATCTGAAATGCTTAAATCAGTTTCCCCTTTCAAGGTTGGCTTTATGGATGGCGTAATTTCATCCATATCCCCCCAACCATCTCCCATCTGCTCCAGGATGTCTGAATTCCCTTAAAAGAAAACAAAGACTTTCATTTCACAGTTAGAGATAAAAGGCTTGGAATGAAAATGTCTGGTTGATGTAAGACCAAGACTAAAACTCATTCACACTACACCAAAGTAAGGCAGTCAGTCAGCAAGAAAAAGGAAATTGACTGGTACCAGAGGCATTCATAGTCTTCAGTAGAGGGGAAAGTTTACAGAATAAATAGGTGGCTCCTGAAAGGGTTAGAAGGTTTTAGTTCACAGCTCCTGTCTTGGTCTGCTTGATAGAACTTGTTTGGGTTCCCAGCCCCATCCTAGCATTCCCCAGTCCTGATCTAAATAACCAGGCCCTCCCAGCTGAGTCTGAAATGTGACTAATTCCTATGCCTAAAGACCTTCTATACTTCTATATGGGGAGTTAGAACCATTTGTTGAATAGATGTCTTGTACTGATGGCCTTTAAGAGCAGAATGAGTTTAGGTTCATACTTGTAATTCTGTCTCTATTTCTGACAGAGCCTCATGACATTAGCCTAACTGATTAGCATGACATTTACCTGACTAAGAGAATCTAAGGCATTTTACTTAGATACCTCCAAACTCCTTTATCTTCTGTATCTGTTCACTGACTTGCCTTTTCCTTTCTTTTAAGAGGCAAAAATATAATACCTATCCCAGTCTCTAATGATTCTTGAAATCTTGTATGTGGCTAAGTAAAAGTCTTCAGCCAATTGTAAATGATGCTGAAATAGTAGAAGCAAGCACTGCATATAAACTGTTTATGCTGTAAACCCTATACACAAATTAACTCATTTATTCTTCATAATAACTCTACAACAAAGTAGGTACCATTATTATCCATATTTGCATTTGCAGATGAGAAAATTAAGGCACAAAGAGATTGAGTAACCTGCCTGAGTTCACATAGATAGGAAGTGGCAAGGCCAGGATATAAATTGAACATTCTGACTCCAGAGTCTGCTCTTAACCACTATATTACACCACAACCAAGCTACTCGGACAACTGAAAATCACTTAGTTTCTTATAAGACACGAAGAGGACTCATTCAATCATCCTGATTGAAAACCGGTGACATAACCTGCAGGGAAGAATTGTTTGTGTTGTGTCAATAATCACCTACTCACAGATTTGAAAAAAAACCTTTCCTCAACAGAACTGAAAAACTGGATTTGATAAAAAATGTTTTTCCAGCTGAAGACAAAAACGTCATTTAGTAGTGCCACTGGGAAACAAACCCACAGTTTGATTCCTGCTTGAAACAGTTTTCCCACTAGGCAGAAACATTTTCAATAAATCATTGATTTCACTCTCAACCTGCTCACTTCCCATGCAGAGAAGAGTCAAAGTAATATCTACCACAAGCGAGATAAAATAATTCCAGATACCATTTTCTAGTTACAAAATATAGAAATTGTCTCTGGAGGACTATATTTTGGTGCACATACAAAACAATAGGAGATCACTAGGACTTATCTGAAATAAGACAGACAATGAGACTCAATTTATTTAGCCCCCAACAACTAAAGCAACACTCGTTTTTTGGATGATTGCTGTTAAGCAATCCAATTCTCCCTGTGAATTAAGGAAACATTTTTTTTTTTACTTTCTGTCTAAAAGGATTAATGGTTTACTGCTAGTTACCAGTTGATGTGGTACTTAAGGTTTGTTCCTCAGGGCTAATGACTGGGTGGGCCTTACAGTGCCACTCCAGGCCAATCATTGCACAGTCGTCTCTTTCAAGATAGGTCCTAACCAATAAGAAGAAGCCTAACGACCTGGGCTGAAAGCTAAGTGCTCCATATATTCCTGGGTAATGCTGAAGCAGGATACGCTTTGTCTGATGAAGGCTCCTCAGTGGTAAGTTGAACATTTCTGGGCAGGGTAAAAAATTGCACTTAATATGATGTCATAAAGTAGATTCTGAGGAGTGGAGTAAAGGGGAGGATGTCAAGGAAGAGCAGTGAGATGTTTTTGCAGAAACAAAAAAGATTACAGCTTCACCTCTAATTTCTCCAGGAAAGATAATTTGAGCCTTGAAGTTGGGATTTTTTTTATTCAAAGAAATAGCTTTAATAAACTGCATTAGAGAGGCAATTTTTTGTTTATATTTATCTCACCTTTCTAGAACTTTCTTTGAAAAGCCAAATTTTAAGGTATCAATAGAGAAATATTATCCTAAATAAAGTATTTTAAGACAGGCCAGTACGTACATTGAAATATTGGGTTGAAGACCTATTTACTAATAAGATAGACTTATTGTCTTATTTATCGTACAAACATTCAATACTAACAAACTCTCAATATTATGAAGAGCAGTTTAGCATTAAAGTGGTGAGTCAGTAGAGTCATGATCGATATTTACCTAAAATATAGCATATGACTTATATGTTAAATGAAACATTCTGGAGGATAATAAGAGATCTAAGAATTTACAGAGACATCAGCTTGACAGGATGTATTTTTTAAATTCACATTCTAAAATATAATTTTTCACTTGCATAGGTAACAAAACATGTCTAGAACAATTTTATTACTTGAACAGATACAGATTTTTATAAACTAGCAAGAACATATTTTTAGATGTTTTTATTTCTTTTCATTTTATTTATCATATAATTTATATTCCTATCAATCATAAAGTATTTTGCAGTTTAAGCATTTAGTGCCATTAATGAACTGTTTTTCAGGCTGAGAATACTCTCATCAGTTCTTACTGTATTCAATTGGTAGAGTTACATCTTTTCTAAAGTCATATCGAATTCAAGTGCAGTGAATCCAAGCAAATACTACAAATACAGGTGAAATTTTAGAGACTCCATTGGAAGTTCTGCTTGCTGAAGCAGGTTTCCAGTTATTTACCACACAATTTAATTGTTCAGGTGACTAATGTTCCTCAACAGATAATTTTTAGTGAAATGAATTTAAAATTGTATGTCTTGTAAAAGAAAACTATTTCCTCTTACCCCACCCCTACTTAAATATATTTGTATTACTTGGAACGAGCTTAATTTTCTTTTGCAATGACAGCTTTGAAGAACATCTTGAAGATTATAAAGGAGACAATATATCAAGAATCTATTTATTGAGTTCATCTAGAACAAAAGCCAGGAGCTCCCTAATGTAACCACATTAGTGTTCATTTTGAGGAGAAAATATATAGATTCTTTTTTTCACAATCACAAAGTAGATAGTTTAGTCCAAAAAATCCATTTTGGAAGATGTCACTGAACAACTCTTCCAATGTATTTCTGGATTCAGTACCCGGTGACACCAATCGCTTTCAAGTTAATGTCATAAATGAGAGCCATGAAAGCAGTGAAGTTTCAAATGACAATAGTGACCCGCCACATTATGAAGAAACCTCTTTTGGGGATGAAGCCCAGAACAGACTCAGAATCAGCTTTAGGCCTGGGAATCAGGAGTGCTACGACAATTTCCTCCAAAATGGAGAAACTGCTAAAACAGATGCCAGTTTTCATGCTTATGATTCTCATACAAACACATACTACCTACAAACCTTTGGCCACAACACCATGGATGCTGTTCCCAAGATTGAGTACTATCGCAACACCGGCAGCATCAGTGGGCCCAAGGTCAACCGACCTAGCCTGCTTGAGATTCATGAGCAACTTACAAAGGTGAGCTTGAAGGACACGGGCAAGTATCCTCCTTTATCATTCCTTCAGGTCATTTCCTCCTCTTTCATAATGCTATGAATGTGAAACAGTCAAATGAAGAGGTCTGTTCCAAAGCATCCATCTTACTTATATAACTGTCTCAAGTTCCCCCAAGACAGAAAATACACAAGAAGTGTTTCCCAAATGTTTACTGCCTTGGGATAGAGAACTAAAGAATTAACTCTAAAAGTTGGGCAATATGTCATATCTTGTTTACAACTATAGTCTACTCAATTCACACTTGGTTAGACATGTCAAACTTAATATTAAGCTGGTTCCACCTCAGTATTAATGCCTCTATATCAATTGTTTAAAAACAATCATCAGTGCTTTCTGTAGTTAATACTGTGGGTGCCAGCCTTTACTGTGCACGGGCATTTTTTATATTCTTTAAAGAGAGATAGTAGAGATTTATAAGAGTCCGCATTTTATCCCTTCCTCTTTAAAACTTTGCGTAAGCCTCCTGAACACACTTAGGCATATAAAACTAACTAAATTAAATTTATGTGCAAAAGTGGCTAAACTTTTCATTATTTAAGGAATATAGCCAGGGTTCCCAAATCTGCTAGAAGCATGGGGCAGCATTTTTTTCTAATCTTGCAGCAAATCATTTAGAAGCTTATTAGATTTCTTATTCCATAACTTGCTCTAAAATATGTTGATGGAGTTTATCTTCCTGCTTTTCCAAACACAGTTTGGAACGAATACTATTCTTTATGGAATATAATTACTTGCTAAAAAGAATATTTACTTGTCATATATTCAAATGAGTTTACTCTTGACCAAGTTGTGCGGACAGGAAAAAAATGATTCAAACAGTTTATTTTGTATTCATTCATTCCTTCAATAATTTTCTACTAAATGATTACCCACACCAGAGACTCTAGGAATATTGCTCTCGGGAAAGCTGCTAATGAACGCCAAAATCTCTCTTTAGGCTCTGCTCATCCTTCCTTCCATCTCCAAAACTTATTCCCCTTAGCTGCTAGGGTCCCTGACTCTGGGTCCTACCGCCAGTTGACTGAGTGACTTGCTGAGGATGGGCTCATTTTCTCAACTTTGTTCCCTGTCCCCTCTCCCCATTGAACCTTGCTTGTCCTATATATCATACCAGTCACACTCTGCTAAATGGCTGGTTTCTTTATAGACTTAAGATGTAGATTTTATCTGGAATACTCGGTGCTTTAATCACAAGAAGTCAGCGATATGGCCATTTTAGACAAAACGGCAGCCCCCAAGAAGATTTTTGAGAAGGGAGGCAATTTGAAACTCCTGAAATCAGACTGAGGTGTCACTTTCCTTTTCTATGCGAGGGGAGAGGAAAGGAAAATGGCAAAAGAGGGAAAAGCGAGAAGGAAAGGAAAAAGGGTGACAGAAGCAGCCACAAGGAATTTCCAAGATGTGGAAAGAGAAATTTAGGGCTTTATAAAGAGATTACAATTTAGTCTAACGAAGTAAATTGAACTCAAGTTCTTCAAAAAAAAGACCTGAAATTCTATCCCACAATACTCTACCGCATTACACGTGATCATTTTTAAAGTTACTTCCTTCATTAAAATTAGTATCAAAATTAAATACCCTTCTTCACCTCCTTCTCCAATTTACCACAAAAGAAAATAGAATTTTAACTCCATTAAAAAGGAAATAGAGTAAACTCACATTGTTCTTAGGACTGACATTCCAGAGAGAGAAATGGAGCTTATTTATAATTTCTAAAGTCATGTTTTATGTAAATCTTTCAATAAAGAGAGAAAAGCCCCAAAAGAACAGTTATTTAGAAAGCCATCTGAACGACCACACCATGGAAATACTATAGCAGCACTGGACAAATTTGATAGCTGTTTGGGATTTCATACCACTTTTGAAGAGATAAAATGAGACTAAGGACTTAATATTGACTTAAAGCATTTTTTTCTCAGACACAAAGAATGGAAAATTAAATATACTAAAAATTTAGGTTTAAGCTCAATTTCCTGAATGATCATTTTGAACCAGTACAGCAAAAAGTTACTCTTCTTATAAACTTGATCCTCACTTATCTAGGGCACTTCGTCCTGATTAAATCATGTAGAGGTGGCCATATAGCCAAATTGGGAGTGGAATTCAAATTTAACCATGGAATCTAGAATGAGCACATTCCTGCAGCCACTAGCACATTCCAGTGTTGCTGAAGGTGTGGACCAGTCTGCTTCTCCAAGTGCAACAGTCTTCTTCAATTTGTCTCTTTCTTCTTTGCTGGTGAATTTGATTTAACTGTTTTCTCTCCCTCAAATAAGAGATGAAGACCTAAAAGTAAAGTAGCTGTGCTGCCACCTCCTGTGGCCCTTCACATTTTTATGGTAGTTCCTCAATCACAACTAGAAATCATCAATAAAACAAACACTACATAATTATACTCAGACACTTCATAGATTTTGTATGCAAAAAATATAAATAATAGTATTTACTTAATTCATTTAAAAGTGGAAAGTATTGACATAGTACAAGTTAGGCAATATTTTTTATACCCATGATTATAATGCTTTTAAAAGCCATATAGCAACAGCACATTCATACTAAATAACAGACTATATTTAGACAGAAGACCAGTTGAATTTTTGTGCAAATTCTGGTTATAATTTCCAAGTCAGAAAAAAATTACATGACTAGATTGTACTAATAGGTAAAATGAAAAATAGGCTTGAAAGACATTATTTTAAGTCTCTGCCTTAAAGTGAAACTCTAGGTGTGATAGATTTTGACAGAATTTGTAATCCTAATGATTTGAGATTCTAATTGAAGAAATGCTTTTCGTTTTCTATGGAGGAAAGAGCTAAATGCTTATACTGGTGGCTATTAATTATGGATTTCTGAAAATTCTAATTAAAAGCAGATAAAAAGACTCTGTTCTTTACTTGCTCTGCAATATTGTACAACTATGTAACTTCTACTTACCTTGCAAGATGCTTGTGAATATTAGTTTATATGCACAGAAAGTGTAGCTCAATGCCTATAATGGGTAGGAACTCAATAAATGGCTGCTGATGATAGTGGCAATTTTTATGCTAGCTTTTTACTTAAAAAGGAAAATATACACTGATGAAACATTGAACAAGTACTAAAAAATATATATTAAAATGTTTCTCATCTAACATGAATCTTTCAGTTATTTTTTCCAGGGAAATCATTACTGACAGTTTCTTGTAAATCCTTCCAGAAATTTTCTAGGCTTATACAAACATACACAAATATCTATAAATATCTATATTCATATCTGTCTAACTTTCTGCCTGTATTATTTTTACAAACATGTATCAGAACATATTTTACACATTGTTCTACACTCTGCTGTTTCTAACAATGTACTTTGAAGATCTTCCCCAATCAAAACATATGAAATGATTATTTGATACCTGGCAAAGATTAAAATTAATCTAGTATCTTTACTTTGTAAAGAGAATTCAGTATCCAACCTAATTCTGTGGCCATTTATTCACACACAATTCCAAACTACAGGACTAACTGAAATGGAACTCCTTTTCAGCCTTACTAACCACCATTGCTAGTATTTCAGAAAAAAATATAATTATAAAGGATTCAGGAAAATATATAGCCTTTCTAGCAAAGCCATGTGTTATGATGTCATTGAAATACACTATCTATGAAAGGTATAAAATATTATAAAAATTAAGACAGAAATATTAGTTTTAATGAGGCCAACTGTATAGAAACTGATCCAAAACAGAAATAATGGAATGACTTCACATTTGGATCATTAGGCTGTTAACAACTCAAAATAATCTGCAAATAAAACTATTAAGATTGACTGCAGGGTAATAATAACCAAATTTTCATTGAGAATTTTTTATGTGTCAGACACTGTGCTCACATGTAAAAATTTCTCACTCAATCCTTACAACAACTCCTCAAGGTAGGTACTATTATTATTGCTATTTTATAGATGGTGACAGTTTTATAAAATGCTATGGATCTTTTAGAAGAGAAAACAAAGACTTGGAGAAGTCAATGAACTTCCAAAGTCAAGAGGCCAAGGTCACATGGCTAATAAATTGAACCCATGTCTGCATGACTCCAGAGTCCTTGCTCTTTATCACTACTTTCCTTCCTCAGTCTGCTCTCCCATGGCACTTTGCCTTAGCTCATTCAACACTATAGAGAATAGTGGAACTCAGGCACAAAGAAGAAAATCACACCTTGGTCATGATGGGCTGAGCAGGAGGTCCTTCTTTATTTCATTCCTGTTTCTGGGACTGTGCCAGGAGATCATATTGCTTGTCCTACAGAATTACAGGTCTCAATAATTTTCATTGTCATCATGAAAACCATTTATTAAGTATTTATTTACAAGACTGCTGTATAAAATGAGTTAAAGGGATTTGACCTCTTCCCTCTAGAATTTTATGATATAAGTCAAATGACACTGTTATAGGTAGAAATAAAGGACATGTAGTCAAATTAACAAACACTAAACCCACATAAGTCAATGTAGTAAATGCTTATCTTCTATGAAAGGACAAAAATGTATAAATGTTTTCTCTGAAAAATAATCTTTTCTAAAGTGTTTCAAAGCTCAAATTTGTAACTTTAGCAGTCAAATTTGGGATATCTAAAATTAGAAATAATCACTAAGCTAACAGCAGTCAAATAAAATAAACATTAAAATTGAAGTAATAAATGCCTTAAAGGCCAGTGGTGACCAGAAGCCACCCCTAAAATATTTGTGGGAGTGAAATTCTGCAACTAAGGGTGCATTCTGATACTTGTTCAGATTTTCTTAGTACTGAAGGACAGTTCCCTTGGTAGCTCACACTATTAAAATAATCTGTGGAAAAATAACAAAAACAAAAAAGTTTAATTTCCCATTATAAATAGTTCAGTAATAGATGGTGAGAAGGATAGGAGTTCTCATAAAGGTATACTTGGAAAATATTAAGAACTTTTTAATTTTCTTTTTCATATGCCAGCTTATTGCACATAGCTAACTTATGGCTTGAGTTATAAAAAACACATCAATTTGTGTGTGAGATATGTATCTTCAGATATAATAAAATTCTATGATTACAAATTGTGACCATTAGTAGTAATTTATAGGCATAGTTTGCAATAACTTTTAAAACAAGAAAAGCAAACCTCTCATTTTTGTCATTTAAAATACTAGCCTTTATCACAAAGGGATAGAAATGTACAAACATAATAATATTGATCAGTAAGATATGGAAATACGGTTAGAATCACATTTTCTATTCTGAAACGAACCTTAGGAATTATCTAGGTCTTAGTGGGATTGGTTTTTAAATAATTCAGTGGCAAAGGTGTGAGGGACTTAGATAGAATAAGATTGGCCATATGTTGATAATTGTTGAACCTGAGTGATAAGCACATGAGATTTATTATACTGTTCTCCTTACTTTGGCATATGTTTGAATGTGTCAATAATAAAAGAAAGTTTAAAACAATGGGGGATCATCTAGGCCTAAATATTTAGGGAACTATTTCTCAATGACGGTCTAGGAATTCTATCATCCTGAGATTACAGGCTCAAAACTTGAAAGCATGTATAAGTAGCATATATTATCTAGTTGGAATTAAAGAATAAACATATTTATTTCCTCTGCTTTGATGATACCTAGAAAGATATTTTTTATTTTTCTGGAGCCTGAAAAATCATATTACATATTAAATAAAATAATTTAATCTTTCATCTTACCACTCATTAGTAATTTGCCATTTAAACTACATGTGATTGAAGATTCACTAGTTTATCAGTATTGGAGAGGGGAAAATCTTTTCATTAAATGGTCTTTTTTATTTTAAATGTACTTTATTTTACCTTCTCTGAATCCTTAATGCACAGGTAAAACTCTTGGTAAATAAATAATCATTCCCTAAAGCTACACATTTAAAATGCATTTATAAAAGGTTATGGATCATCATTTATGGTAATGGAGTGTGAACAAACAAATCAATTCAAAGCGTGAAGGAAAAATCTAGTTTCAGGCAGCAATCATAAAACTTTTAGTTTTTGAGACTTTGGTCTCAAGAACATGAACCAGTTGGGAGTCTGAAAGCTTCTGGTTACAGCTCATAGCCATAGAGTTTCCACAAACCCTCAACCCAAAGTCATGTTCAGTACTTTGATGATAAGTTGAGTTTATAATTGCTGTTCTGACTTATAAAGGAGGCATTTATTAAAAAGTGAAACCAAGGTTTGCTTTGCCATGTCAGAACAGGAAGATGGCAAACATAGAAAAATGACTTTGACTTAGAGTAAACTACTTAAAAATAAGATTTTTGAAAAACCCATTGGATTTATTCTCATTCACAGTATCCAAGAAAGATTACACAACTTGCAGGACATACCCTGAGTTAACTGCACAGCCAAAACTGGATTCCAAGTCTCCTAGTTTATATGGTGCAGGATTTTTTGGCTCCTATGTGACAGTAAGCAATGCAAAATGGCTTATATGCTTGTAAATATTTTATCAGATCTTAATGGTCAAAAAAAGAAGTATGCATTTAAGGTTGTTTTCCCCCTCTGTGGTATAAATATATTTAAAACTTTGAAACTCTAGCAGGTTGAACATATTTACCTAAGGGAGAGTGGAACACCATACATTGACTATATTTTTTTAATAATTTAGAAAATGATTGCTTTACTAATTTCTGTTTCTATATATGGTGGTTTCTCTTCCATGCCCTCAAAGAATATTCTTTTTGCATCATATTGTGAATTCCTAGTGATAAATTGAAGAACCATTAAACTGTGACCAGGAGGGGCATCTATCAGGAAGAAATGTTCATTTAACGGGAAATTTTAAATATCCAATTCATCCTTTAGCCTACTTTGTAAGATTTTTTTACAGTCATTGATATTCTCATTAATTCAAATCTAAGGGTCACAGTCACCATTGGAGTTCATCAGGTAGCAGAGTAATTTCCTGGACCAAATCCTCAAGTTCAGGTTTAATCAGAAAACATGGGTTTTATTCCCAAGACTATCTTTGAAAAGGTAAGTGACTAAGGCTATGTCTCATGGGATCCTCAATTAATCTAGGCAGAGGAAATTGCCTTTTCCCTGAATGAGTAGTTACTGATGATCTGGCTATGGGACCTTGATTAACTAGAATATTGACAATTTAAAAAAAGTTTTTCTCAAATCAAGTCAAATAAATGAATCTCCTAACAAATAATCTCTTCAACATTCATAGACATTTTAACACATTCCTCAATTCCCTGCTCTCATTGATTATATGTTTCAGTTAAGAAAAATGAAAGTCACATTTGACCCATTCAGCTGCCTTATGCATGTAGAATTCTTTCAGAGAAAAATAAAGTTTTTAATTGACTGGAAAACACTCTCAAATGTTTCATCCATCTGGAATTGACTATATTGTATAGACCTGTGCTGTTCATTATGGTGCATTTCAAATGCTTATGTGGCCATTGAGCACTTGAAATGTGGCTAGTCCAAATGGAGATGTGCTGTCAGTGAAAAGTATACACAGGATTTCAAAGACTTAGTATGAAAAAAAAAGTGTAAAATATTTCATTAATATTTTTATACTGGTTATATGTTGAAATAATATTTTATATAGATTCTATTAGGTAAAATATATTATTAAAACACTCTCTGATTCAGTTCCATTCTACAAATTGGGGTACAACTACAGCTAACAAATACTTATATTGCAAATATTAGAAATATGGATATTATACAAAGATTAAATATATTCTTAAAATTTAGCAGTCCGTATCTAAACCCAAGTTATTTACCCAATTTGTTTTTACTTTTTAAAAGTAGCTACTAGAATATTTTGCATTACATACATGGCTTGCATTTGTAGCTGATATAGATCACTTGTTTCTGCCCTGGCAGCTCAGCCTCAATTTCTTTGGACTTTGTTTATACATATCTTACATTGGTATGAATATATTATGTCAATTTTCAATTATTTGTGCAAATAGGGACTGGGGATGCTTAAGATTAACATAGTCCTCAGGTAATTCAAAACCAAATTTTAACTATGAATTCTAATCTCCTCTGTCATTCAATTTTTTCCCAATGCTGTCAAAAAATAATAAGATAACCTGGCTTGGGATTCATTCCCTTTATCTCCCTTTTTTAATGTGGTTTGCACAGAGGAAACAATAAGAAATGGACTGCCCCATGGGGAAGGAAGGGAAAAGAAATAGGAGGCAAGAATGCATAAGAAACTAGGGCATCCGCTCCGAAGTGGTAGAGATTGGGGACTTTCAAGTCCACCTTATGAATTCAGCATTGTTTACTGATGGTCTGCTATATGGCAAGCCCTTCATTGACACTGAGGAAAAGTAATCCACACAATAGAATGACTACTATCATTCTGTAATAATAGTAACTAAATGCTGACTCTTTCTCCAATTCAATTGTCATACAATAACTCTTATTACATTGATTACTTTAGTTATCCAAGTGTCACCATGGTATCATGAACAAAGTCTCATGGGAAAAGAAAGTTAGGGAGAAATCCTTACTTACGTGGAGAAGGAGGAGAACAGGTTGGAAGAAGAAGACAAGAAGTCAGAGTGACTTGGAGTAAAAAGGCCCAATTAAGGTCAATTTACAATAGGTATGCTAATGGCCAAAGAAACAAGAGCCCTTGAGTATGGCAAGGGAAGAACTTCAATCATCCTAAAAAAAGAAGACTTTATAATAAATATTGAATGTTTATTTCACGCCAGTCCCATTTTAGAGGGGGAAAAAAATGCCCTTGTCCAAGAGTTTTTAGCTAGTGATGTAAGAACATATCATCTTAGGCTTAAACAAATTTAGACCACTTAAATAAGATAAAATTATTCTATAATAATGGTAGTTAAGTGCAGAATCTGAGAGACTTCTCCAGTGGTTTCAAACCCTTCCTAGCAAAGAAAGCTTTTTCCAGAACTCAAAGAGATATAGTCTATCCAAATAGCCAGGTAGGTACCAGATAAGCTAAATTAAGTAGGTACATCTGAAATTATTCAAAGTCACATCAAAAAGAGAAATTAAAGATTGAGAGCTACTCTTAACTTGAGAGAAACAGAGCTGTTTCCTCCCCTGTTGAACTCAGAGACTATCCTACTGAGAAGGATGGTCTTTTTCAGAATTAAGCCACAGAAAAAAATGATATAAAAGTTTAAACCCTTATTTATACTACTTATTTCTACTCAACTACCAGTCTTTCTAGTAGTCAGTTATGAGACTTCTTACCTTCTGTACGATACTAGCACATTCGACAATTCTCAGGCAAAGGCATATGGAATCGGAAAGAAACTTCCCCTATAGGAATAGCATTCTTGTAGTCATCTAGTGACTTTAAACTTTTGTAGAATAAACTTTTTTTTTTAAAGTTTCTATGTGTTCTTCCATTGAATCTTCTTAAAGATCCTTTGAGGTTAGTGGAGAAATTTTATCATCATGATTTTAGAGGAATAAAAGGAAGCACAGGGAGATTAATGGAAAGAAGTCCAACTGAGGAAGGTTATCTTTCTGTCCCTCCTAATGTGCCTTCTCAAGACCCTCATTCACTCTTCATGGGCTTTCCTTTCTTGCATCCCTGCTTCTCTCTTTTGTTCTTTTTGTGCTCAAGTTTATCTAAATATGACCACTTTCACCAAAGGAAATATTCTTACTAGTGGAAGAACCACTCAGGGTCCCTCCAACACCCCTGCAGTCTTAGCGCTGCCAAAAAATCACTCACAAAAGGAACCCATCAGCTCCTCGGGCAAAAAAAAAAATTACTAAAATGACCAGAATATATTTCCCCCTGACTCTCCCCACGTTTTTTTTTTTGGTCTAAAGTTTTATGTCACTTGTTTTGATTTACCTTTGAAAGTTTTATGGAGCAGTTTGTTTGTTGACCAACTATTGTATTTTTGCTGTCTATAAAAATGCAGAATGTGGCGTTGGCCCCCGGTTCGGCTGACAGGGTTCCTAATGGCGATGGGATGCCTGGAGATGAACAAGCGGAGACCAAGGAAGAAGAGCAAGCTGGTGCTGTGAAGTTTGGATGGGTGAAAGGTGTGCTGGTGAGAAAGCTCCTCTGTTTACAAACAAGAACTAAGCCATTCAATGTTGTAGCAGATTAAGTGTTAACAAGGCCTGGACACCAGCATCACAAACATGGCTGCCTCGCCCCACTATTGCTTTTCAAATCTTTTTTCACTATCCCTTCAATCCACAGGTAAGATGCATGCTGAACATCTGGGGAGTCATGCTCTTCATTCGCCTCTCCTGGATTGTGGGAGAAGCTGGAATTGGTAAATATTTTTCCTAAGTAATTCTTGATATAAATTATAAACTCAATAAGCAGCTTGTTTTCACCATTAATGCTAAATGTGAGATGAAGGTCACAGAAATAATTTACTCTTGGACTCTTTTTACTTTGCCTCTTTAACAATGTTTGGCAGAGAGGAAAGGTGAAGAGTTAACTCCTGTGAGACTGGAATTTTCCAATTTGCCAAACAGGTGAATGCTCAAGTGACTATTTCCATCTTTTGAAAGAGTTTTAGGTACATATAAGAGCATGTTCATTTTAGATAGCAATATTCATATTTAGGACATATCGACATTTGCCTCTCATGTGTCACAGAGTATTCCTATTATGATGATTGGCAAACTTCACTAAATAAAAATAACTTGTGGGAAAACTGGTGAAAATGTGACCTGACTAATAAAAATGCTGAATTGTTGAACATTTTCCAAAGAAAATAATTGTGTTACTTTCAGTTACCAGCAGTTAGAAAATTAAGTTAATAAAATATTGCCAGATATAAGCTTAAAATGATGGATGAAATAACTCAGATAATGCATATTACTAATTTTTTTTCCTACATGGAAAATGAATGATAATGGCATTATTTTAAGAGTGATTATTTCATGTTTTTAAACATTATATTGCATTTAAAATATTATTTCCTCTAGCAAATCTTTTTTTGTTGAGAGTATATTAGTAAAATTTATATGAAAAATTTATTTGAATTTTATCAAAGCTCCCGATTTAATGTGATAAAAATTAATGCTGTTCTACTGCATATATGGAAAAAAATTATAAATTCACTTTCCGGGGAAGACTTAGTATCAAGAACATAGAAGTTCAATTGTGCTTTCAGATGCTACTCCAGAAGGTATCTGAATTCACATTTTTTAAGGTAGTTGGTCACTATTTATTGCCTTCGTGCCTCAAAACACATTCAGAATCACCAGAAAACTAACTCGAAAAAGAAAGAGCTGAGCTGTAAATTGAAAAATTGGCACCAGTTCCCATAGTGTTTCCGTGTTTCATGTTTGGCAACTGCTGGGTTCCTGACAAAGGGCTGCTTGCCGGTTTTATGGTGCATATCAAATGAATGCATACAGCCACAGGGTCCAAAATAAGTATATGCTGTTCCATGGAAAATCTGCATCTTAATGTTGCCAAGGTTTGCTCCAGGGTTTCATGCAAAATTAGGTTTTTAAGGGCAGTTTAGTAACTTATTGAGATCATCAGGAAACATTACTTTGTTTGGAGGTGTGAGAGTAGCCAAAGGCAAGAGTAATTCTTTTTAATGCAACTTATTTAACATCCATATGTTTGGGCAATAATCTGAACTTTAATCAGATCTTACATTACTCTTCACAGTCAACCCACTTTCAAGCTTATTACAAAATTGTAAAATATGAAGTATCCTATCTTCTGCAAAATAGTTTATTATACTATCAGACATTAGTGTTGTTTTAATAAGGATCTTTTATTTAAGCAGTTAAATTCTGTATTAGAAGAGATTAGAATTCTACCTAATGAGTGTTCGGTGGGCTTTCCTTTGAATGGAGGTTTGTGTTTTTCTTTTCTTTTCTTTTTTTTAAATTCTTGGAAGATAGACTTTAGTGAGTAGTAGAAACTTATTATCAACCTTACTCAGTTTTACAGACCTTTGCAGTGAACCTAAAGCTAAATTAGTTAAGTCACTCTCTGGGTCCCATTTGGGTTTCCTTTATTGGCAAAGAAAAGAAACAAATACAAGTATTTTCTTCTTGCTTTGGGCATAGCTTGGGGAAGAAGTCTGAATACATTTACAAGCCCAGACCTTGGGAATGAAGCCAAAGGGAATCTGGAGCCAGAAGTCACAGTAGCTACAGACCTTGGGTAACCATTCTGGGACTGAAAGTTGTGGCTGTCTTTTCCCACAAGCAAATGGTAGAATGAGCTGATAATGCTGTCTAGTTGTTCTCTGTCTTAGAGACCTTGGCAGGGGCAAGATGGTTTCCAAAAACTTAACCATTAAGCAGGGAAGTTGAGTGTGAAAAGCAGGTATATGGCCTGAAGCAAATCACTTTTAGCCTGTGAATTTCACTATCTCATCTAAAAGTTAGGGAGTGGGTTAGAGTTAATTCTTTCCTAATCAACTCTTTGAAGATAAAGCTAAAGAAGCTTTCTGAACAGGCAGACACAAGTTGAGATAGGCTGAGGGTAGCTTAGTCATCTTACTGTGGAGTGCATAGGAATTATCTGGGAAGTTAGGTTAGGAAACTGCAGAATCCTGGAATTCACTTTTAAAGATCCAACTCAGTAGGTCTGGGCATTTTTAATAAGCACCCCAGGCATTTCCTGAAGCAGGTGGTTCAAGGATCACACTTTGAGAAAACAATGATCTGAATGTTCTCTAAGTTGCCTTTTACTTTAAGATTTTATGTTTGATTGTGAGAAAAGCAAATCCTTTGTTTTTTAAAAGTATGAAACTTTGCTCCAAGATTTCAAATGGTTTACAGAAATATATGCAATTCAAAAGGATGAATTAGGAATTGTTGAGAAAATAAGAGGCAAAGGGAAAATAATGGTGGGGAAATAATAAAGTCAGAGTAGATTTAATGTCGTGAAATGCAAACTATATGGTCCTATACAGTTGCTGGGATGTGCTAAATATTTGATATCAAACTCCTTCAAAACAAAGTCAAGAGCAAAATAAGTGCAAAAGATGAAAATAAATCACCTTTAGTGGTACAAGGACCTAAAGCCTCATAGTGATACAGAGGTGATACTCACCACAGTATCCCTGCAATAGATAGGAAAAATTTAGTGCAACTATTTCTTATAACCCCTGGCTTTCAAGAGTCTATAGGAGCCAAAGCAATAAGGTCCAAGTTTGCAGCTTATACCCCAGTTACCCTCTTCCCACTGCACTTTTATCTGCAAGATAGCATAGAGACTCCTGCTAGAGCCAGGGTAGAGTTGGGAGCATCAAAGGAGCCAGCCTCTAGTACTAGATTCCCATTTCTATCCTTAATCTCTTTCCTCTTCCCCTTCTCCTGGGGCATAGCCAGACAGATCACAGCCTCTCTTGGCTGTGATTGACTACCATTCTAACTATCCATGGGACAAGAGAGCCTTCCAACAGCTATGGAGCATTTGCTTTATGTAGGGGAGCATATCAAACAGCCCAGTCCAGAGCACTCTGGATGGAGCCACGGTGAATTCAGTGGCTGTGACCTCAGAACCTTCTTCCTGAATTCTGGATCAGCCTTTATTGGAGAGGATGTTATAGCGGAGGAAAAACTGTTTCCCTTTACTCATCTTAGATTCATTGGCCAGGGCCCTATAAATTAGACTGATCAAAGTCAGATTAACAAGAGAAAAACAAACAGAAGTTTATTAACATGTGCATGGTGCACATACATGGGAGCACTCAATGATAAGTTACTCAAAGTGGTGGTTAGAACATGGGTCTAGATGCCATCTTAACAAAAGAACAATAAAATTGTAGAGAAGTGACAAGGAAAAGGACTTTTCACTCCTAGGGTGGCAAATTGTGGGAAGGTAAATAAATAGGGAAGCTAATGGAAGAAAAGGGCTAGTCAGTAAGGCTTGTTTTGTGGAGTGCTATGGTGCTTTCTTCAGGCTAAATCAGGGTCTAAAGCTGTCTCTTGTGATTAGTTTCTGTTTTTCCTGATAGAGAGAGGAGGAGGGATACATTAACAAATTTATGTCCTACCTTTAGGCAAATAGGAAGGGGACCAAGAGCTTTTCTTGTATCTGCTTCTTTTCAATTGACTTCAGCTCAAAATAATCCTTACAGCAAAGTGGTATATTCTGCTATCCTTCAGTATGCTCCTGGTTGTGTGTTTCTTGAAGCTGAAAGCAGTCTCACCTTCCATGAATTCTGGCCTCTACCACTTCCTCCCTCTACAAATAGTCATCAACGTTCTCAACCATAAGATCCTTAAGATCCTTGAAGACAGCTTTTTTCCATGTCATTTTATTTGTTCCTTGCATTTCTCACATTGCCTGCCACACAGCTGGATGTATAGTAGGCTTTTAAAAGCAACAGCTATTATGACTATTTTAGATATGACCAAAAAGCAGTACCATTGATTATGTACTGTGTTCCATGCACTACGCTAACCACTTTACACATGCTTTCTTTCTAATTCCATTGCCATTTTTGGCTCAGAAAATAAGTAACTTGCCAGAGATCACACAGCCAATAAGTTAATATAGTTTAATTTGATTGTTTCTACTTTACCCATCTGCCAGATGAACAATTTGCTATACTGTATATAATTTTCCACCCCTACATAACCATATGTACATAAAAAGATAGTTACCCAGAAGGATGAATGTTTAATCTCCAGTTAAATTGACATCTTGGAATTATAGACCAAATATTATGTTTATAGGTGTGTAGAACTTCATCAAAGATGGGCATCACATTACATTTTGAGCAGACATAGCTGTTTTGTTGTGTACAACTTAGCAATGCACATTTTAGCTCTTGAGTTTCTTGAAACCTGAGCAACTACAGGCAGAAAACTTCAAAGCTGAGCACTTACTCTGTGTGATTTCCCGGCCAACATGATGAACTCAAATGTGATTTTTCAGTGATTATCCTAGATTTGTTGGCAATTATGTAAATAATCTAATGGATTGTTCCACCATTTAATGGCTTTATTTTTCCTCTCTCAACTGAGGTCTTGGTGTGATTATCATCGGCTTAGCCGTGACAGTGACTGGTATCACTGGTTTATCCACCTCTGCTATTGCTACAAATGGATATGTCAGAGGAGGTAATTAAATTTGTGACCTGCACCATCATTTGTAAGGTAAAGACAACACAGGTTCTAATAGTTCACCACTGACCTTTCTCGGGAGTGCTTTCAAAGGTAATGCAAGTTGGTTCCTTCCCCCCTCCCCCCAGGCAAAGGGATGCAAGAAAATGGAGAAGGTTTTAACCTTTGTCAAACCCTCAACTTCCTCATTTCAGGTTCCTCACAAGTAAGAAAGAAGGTCAAATGTCATGTTTTCTCTTTTCACAGCCAGGGTAGTTTCTTTCCCAGGACACCAGCATAAGTCAACTTTTCCTTTTCAGGGCTGCGGTTTAGGTTGTGTTTCTTTTGGAAACCATCCTTCATTCTGATGAGCAGTTCTCCGACTTGATCTTTATGCGAGGCATACCAGTTTCTCCTTAGCACAAAGAAACCCCGTTGGGGCCCAAGGCATGGACCTGAAAACTTAAATTAAAGGCAATATAGTTTGCAGCAATAGGGAATCCAAGGAAGAAAAGTAAAACGTAGTATCTTCTATCTTTCATTGCTAACAGGTCTCGGAGTTCTCATAATTCTTCTTTCCACCATGGTAACTTCTATTACTGGGTTGTCAACTTCTGCAATAGCAACTAACGGGTTTGTTCGTGGAGGTAAAATCTCTAAGATATCTAATGCCCTCATCACTTGCTACGGGTAGGCAAAAACTTTTTGTATACTTCTTTTTGATGGGAATGAGAAAGTAGCCCAATGTTCTTGAAGCCTGGCTAATTATTTGGAGGAGCTAGATGCAGAAGAAAACATAAGGTGCGGTGAGTATAGTCCAGCTCTACACTGGTCGTCTCTGGTCATGTTTCTAATGGACCTCTCTGGCACATTTCAGGTCATGCTTTACAGATGCGCAAATTCCTTGAGTAAACAGTTTATTTTTCAGGCTAGTCTGCACATCTCTTGCTGGTGTTTCTTGGAAAATGATTCCTGGACATGGCCTCAGTTTTAAAGTTTAGTACATTTCAGGTGCTTGCTAGACCTTCGTGGAATGAGATCTTTTAGAACATTTCAGGTTTTCATGGGGAGACTGATCCCCCTGTGACAAGACTCAGACAGCTGCCTCCTGAAGTACTAGTGACTTCTCTCAGTACTAGAGCCAAACACCTTTCTTGGGGGATTTTGCAGGTCTTGGATTCATCATCATTGGCCTTAGCGTGGTGGTTACGACACTCACAGGTATTTCTATGTCTGCTATTTGCACAAATGGAGTAGTAAGAGGAGGTAAGCCAATTAATTTACTTATGACTACAGGTTTGATTGCTAGTAATGTCTAGAGTTGGCTTAATATTGGAAGTGAAATTTGCATATTGCTAATTAGTCCCCAAAGTCTTAAAACAAAACAAAATAACCCAAATTTAAACAGCAAGGCAAAATATTATTCTCAATTAAAATTAGGAGATCTCCAGAAAAGATTTTTTGACCCATTTCCTATGATGCAACATGTTTATAAAGTGGAGAGTGACTATGTGTTTAGTAAGAAGACATGGAATATTCCAGTAAAATACATGGTTTCTTTGTACCTTGGATGAGCCCCACTGGCTCTCTCTCAGGTCTCCTCAGTGTTATTGAGGTCTCCTCATATTATTGGGATCTTCTCCAGCACCCCAGTCAGCACCACTGACGATTCCCACTCAGTAAACCACTCCTGTACCCAGCCTTCAGGGTTCACCCCAAGCACTATGCTCTCAGCGGCCAACAGGCATGAGAAGACCATTAAAAAGAAAAAAATAAAATAAATAAATGAAGAGTTACTTTCAAAACATCTAGGAGCAGGCAGGCCTAGGCAGAAAAGGAAGTGGATAAGGTTTATCATTGTTCTTCTAACTTCCTGTCTTTGGACCCTCTGGTTCTGTACTTAGGAAGCTTATCCAGGTCTCCCTATGAGAGCCTTCTAAAACACCACCCCACCCACAACGCCCCTCACCCCCAACTTCTACCTGGCTCTCATTTTGACCAATCCTGCCTAGGTAACAACTGGCTAGCTAACGTGTTTAACGTAATCTGTATAAAGGAAATAATGGGAATTTGCTCCACCCAGATAACATGTTGTATTTTTAGAGAGGACTTGGACCCCTGAACCCAAAGGAATTACTATAGTGAAAGAAATTTCTTCATAGCCAAAAGTAATTTTGTTTTGTTTTTAGGTGGGTTTGTTCAATGTCATTCTTGTGCCCACTCTGACCACCTCTAAGACCAGCTCAGTATAAGAAGCCATTAATTTACTATGGTTTGTGATAATCAGACCTCTTAACATATCATCTTTTCACGTTCAGTAACCTATTCTAGGTACCCTCCAGGCAGTTGACCAGTCTAGTTCTGTCTTTCATGTGTACAGAAGTATGCAGCCACATATAGAACTACTTTTTCAATGTCCAAAGAAGAGGCAATTGTTCCAAGTCCTCCCTGCTTTTTTCCCACTTGCCACCCCTATACACATAGGAGTATTTGGCAATAATCATGCCTTCTTGAGATAAAAACATAAAAAACCAACTCTGGTTTATAGATGAAAAATATACAGCATTACACAGATAGCTTGTTTTATGCAGCAAATATATACCAAAAAAATTGTATGTACTTCATTCACCCACTTCATTTTTTACCCAGGCTTTCCTATTCCTGGAAATTCTGGATATAAAATTTTACTTCAGTTGCATTATTAATTTGAATATTCCAATGATTTTTTTTAAAGACAAAGCATTTTTTGGGTAAAGTTTGCTGTGTTCTTATTTGTAGCATTTGTTTTACATTCAGGTTTCAATAAATTGGATTTTATTAAGTCAGTCTACTTATGTACAGAGTACAAAAAAAGGTTAAGTTATTCATTAGGGGAACATAGGATTCCTAAAACTATTAGGAAGTCATAATATTTTTATTAGGATAATTGATATTTCAAATGCTTTCAGACATTTAAAATCATTTGGTTATATAAACTAGCAGTTCCTCAGTGTAAAGCATGTTCATTTCTTGTTTCAGGTGGGGCCTACTATCTTATTTCCAGAAGTTTAGGTCCCGAGTTCGGTGGGTCAATAGGCTTGATCTTTGCTTTTGCCAATGCAGTGGCCGTTGCTATGTATGTGGTGGGATTTGCTGAGACTGTGGTAGACCTTCTTAAGGTAATTAAAAGCTTTTCTTTTCTTCAACCAAGCAAGATAATTCAGTTTAGTTTGCTTTTTCAGGGCATTAGGGGACATCACTATGGCAAGATGAGAGGAAAAAGTTGGATATAGTGGAAGGAGCATCAGAAGATTTGGCTTTGAGTCCTGGCTCTCAAATTTACCAGCCAAGAGACTTTGGACCAGTTCCTCTATTAATCTGAACCCTGTCTTCCAAATCTATAATATGGGCTAATAATGCTGCTCTGTGTATTTCACAGAAGTGCGCTACAAGTCAAATGAAATAATGTACATAAAATATTGTGTAAAATTTGAAACATTGGATAAATAATGGGTATTATGATCAGCAGTAATACTATGATTATGGTTATAGATTTCCAAAGGGAAAGAAAGTTCAAACATTAGAATAACTCCCTGTAGAAAACTAAGTATTCCCTAGTGTAGGTGGCAATCTAGGATGGTGTGTATTCACAAGCACATTAATTAGCTAGTATACCAATTAACTTCTACTCCCTGTCTTGTGGAAACAATAGCATTCACTGAATTCAACTGGTAAAATTACCTCTATTTGAAAACTAAATAAATAAGTGATAAACTACCTTGTAGTTCATAAGGTGTGTTATCTTCAAGAGATGTATTATCAGGTTTGTCCAGTCTGTTTCTAAATTGAACAGCACGTAATTTCCAATATTCACACCATGAACCACTCATTTTTATCCCTCTAGGATTCCCCTTGACACACAAAAATAATTACTCATTCTTCTGAAACAAGACACAATATATGTGTGTACACACACTTTTACTTAGTGCTGTAATGTCTTCAACAGCTATGAGTAGAATGAATCTCTAAAACTTCTAAATTTTAACCTTGGCTATCAAAAGCCTATTGTCACAGAAAAAAATATTGCTAAGTTATCTTCTGAAATTTATGAACACCTCATTTTTGTATTATCCTATATGGCCCCAGGTGTCAGTGTACAGTATCTCTTTTAACCGTTAAATGCTACAATAAGACACGCATTCAAAAAGCTGTATCTCTAACCATTTAACCATTTTCCCCCCAGGAGAGTGATTCAATGATGGTGGATCCAACCAATGACATCCGGATTATAGGTACCATCACCGTGGTGATTCTTTTAGGAATTTCAGTAGCTGGAATGGAATGGGAAGCAAAGGTGAATTTCTCAAAAATGATGTTACCAACAACTGCTGGTCAGGGCCTGAACAAATTGCAGGAATAGAAGGAAACCCATATTCAAAAAGAATTGCTGTTATTATTTGCTATGGTGAAAGGAGCATGTTAGCGCCACTTGGAACACTATGCCTGCAAAGCAGGAAGTCCAGGCAGTCATGACTCACAGCTCATGGGTCACGTGACAGGGTCTGTGTTTTGTCTTCTTTCTGCTATCATCACAGTGATACAGCCACCAAGGTGGATGCCATCTTCACGCGCACACCCCTTATGATCATAGCAGTGGTGCATGCTGGAAGCCTGTGTCTCTCAAACACAAACCCTGTTGTCTCTCTTCAGTACCCGTGGGTACTGAAGCCCAAAAGAAATGGCAGGTGTGTTGGGAGAAGGTAATAGAAGCAGAAACTATCATTCTCTTCTGAAACCCAGCAACTTTGAAGACACCATAGGCTTTGGAACCAGAAAATATCTGGGTTTATGTAGTAGTAAAACAGATAGTAAATTTCTCAATCATGGGAAGCAGGTCTTTTGCCTCCCTACAGTGATCGGTGCAATTGAAAATGTTCCTGTGTGCCTGGAAATGGAGTAACTAGATTTCAAGTGGCCGTGAGAAATGGAAAGACAGGCAAAGGCTCTCGCCTATGTGAGGAAATAGAAGGCATTCCTGCATGGCATTTATTTGTGGATTGTACATTCACACATTAACTAAAAATTGATTAAGTGCCTACATGTGCTGAGCATTCTGCTAGGCACTAGATGTTCAGTTGTGAGCAAAACAGGCAGAATTCCTGCCCTAGTTCAGCAAATGGTCTATGGGTATATGAGTAATAAACAAGTAAAAAAAGAAATAAATATAAAATGATAAATTGTGAAAAGTACTGTGAAGGAAATAAACAGGACACTGAGATAGAAAAAAAGAAAAAACAGAGGAAGCCTACTTTAGATTACTTGATACCAGGAGGGAGGCAATGTAGTTTAGTGGCAGTAGAAGGTAGTATTTCAATCTCCAGCTTTGTGGTTAGAGTGCCTGCATTTGAATCTGGTTTATATATCTGTGACCTTGAATAAATTATTTAACCTCTCTGTGCCTCGGTTTCTTTATCTTTAAAATGGAGATAATAAAATTACCTACTTCATAGCGTTGTTAGTTTGTTAGAGGTATTATTTACCTAAAAGAATACAGGTAAAGTTAAATCTGAATCTGTTCCATTGTAAGCCCTCAGTGAACATATAGCTATTATTATTTAGATTAAGTGGTCAAGAAAGGCCTCTCTGAGGAGGTAACTAGGACTTGAAGGATGAGAAGGAAATGGCTTCACAGAGTAGGGTGAATTGTGTTCCAGGTACAGGAAAGAGCACATGGTAACACCAAGCCAGTAAACACCTTGAAATGGTGGAGAAACTGAAGGAAGACCATTTAGCCAGTCACCCTTGCAGTGTGCTTGTGCTGAGCACAGAGCGGCAACCTGCCATCAGGTGCACTGGGCATCACAGGAATTCTATGAATTGTTCTGTGTTCTCATACTCCTGCAGTTAGCACTGGGAAGAGGAAGAACCCATAGGTGCTCTGCCTAGAGAAGAACTCAAGTCTGTCAGTGTTAAAACTTTTGGCTCTATTTACATTCCTGGGGCCATTGTGGTAGTTACCCACTTGCTATTTGGAATGTTCTTGAAATGTAACCCTCAACTGCCTAAGAACATGCTCCCATTGAAAATGTAGCATCTACACCCAGGAAGAATAAGGCTTATTAAGATGCTATTCTGTAAGGATGCACTTATCTACCCTGGGTAGCAGAGTCTTAACTAGAATAATCAGAGTCTTTCTCCAGTGGACAATTTCAACTTTTAAAATTATGTAAAAAGTTAAATATATCTAATTTGGTCTCCTTTTACTTTGCCATTCTAGGCTCAAGTGATTCTTCTCGTCATTCTTCTCATTGCTATTGCAAACTTCTTCATTGGAACTGTCATTCCATCCAACAACGAGAAAAAGTCCAGAGGTTTCTTTAATTACCAAGGTACATGTTACCAATTAGCTGCTTCTCAGTAAATGGCTCTCCATTGCCCCCCTTATCACCATCCCCAGCCGCTGACCCCAGCCATGGGAATGCCCCAGTATGGTCCAGGGAAGAGCCTGGAGCTGGATTCATGAGACCCAGAGCCGGGTCTCACCTCTTCCACTTACCAGCTGGAGAGAACACCTAATATGTTCAGGTCTCAGATTCTCCTGCTGAAGTGTGGGTGCTAATAACAACTTCCTGAGGGAATTTTGAGAAGCAAATAAGGTAGTGGATGTGAAAGTGTCTTGTAAACCTTAAAGTGGTGGACAAATTGTTGTCCCTATCAAATAGTAGAAATAGAGAACCTACGCAGTGAAAGAGAATATCTTGAACACCCACTAGAGGTGCAGGGCCTCCGGCAGGTTAAAAAAAAATAGCTTGAACAAATTGTTCAATTATTGCAGAGCACTAAAGTCAAATATAGACTTTTTTCCCCTTCCTGCTAGACTTTTTGCACATTGCTGTCCTATATCATTACCTAGTAAGCATCACTGTCAAGTTTTCAGGCATGAAAGATTGTAGGAGTTACTTAGGGTGGCATCCTGTGATAATGTCACTGAGCATAAAAGTTGACTTCTTTTTCTCCTATTCTGCTCCTCCTATCCACTCGTTCTTATCTTTCCCCTAGAGCTTACTCAAGAATCCACCGCTGGGGTTTTTTTCCCCTTCATTATTTACTCAGTTGTCAGTATTTGTTTCCTTTTTATACCACACTATCTCTTTCTTCCTGATTCTTTTTCTTCATAAAGATTGTCTCGTTAGCTTTGCATGTTAGCATCCTTTTCTTTTCTATTCTCTGCCCTCCTTCCCACTTCTACCATATTTTTTGATGTTTTAAGCTTCTCTTCCTTATTTTGTACCCCAGATTCTCCTGTTCACATTTTTCTTCCTCCTCTTTTCTTCTTTTTCCTGTTTTTCTTCTAGATTGTTTTCTTTCATTTAGGTAATTTGGTGACAATCTGTGGGATAGTATTATGTTATGAACAAAAGCCCTCACTATGTTAACCTCCCATACTGAGGATATGGTATAAGGATCTAAGATCCAATTTCTGGGACAGAGGAGTAAAGAGATTAGGACATTAGTAGCAAAACTGTAAAATAGCCTCACCCACAAGATTCTTGAACAATTAGAAAAAAGGCATAGAAAAGCAGTGTGTTGATTGTTTAAGGTATTTATGTATGCGAGAATGTAGTTGTTTGTGTGAGTGGGGGGGGTGTGTGTGTGAATGTGTGCAGTATATTTGTGAGTATGCCAGTATGGTATATTGAGAAAATGCTTCATCTCCTCCTCTTTCAACCTATTCTAGATTCTAAAAAAATCAGTCATTCTGGGTCTCTGTTGGCACAAAAATTATTGATTTTTTTAGAGCTATGTCCTAGAGATCTAAAACCTTATGATATATATTTTTTGACTCTTGGCAAATATTAACATAAGGTTCATCAGGAATATACCAACATCTTCAAGTTCATTTCATTTATCATATAGGAATATAATTGCACTTAGGGCTATGGAAGCCAAAGGTAACTTTACCTCCTACTCTGTTAAAAAAAGCCTACATGATAATTTTCTCATAATTTGTGTTGCAGCATCAATATTTGCAGAAAATTTTGGGCCAAGCTTCACAAAGGGTGAAGGCTTCTTCTCAGTCTTTGCCATTTTTTTCCCAGCAGCTACTGGGATTCTTGCTGGTGCTAATATTTCAGGAGATTTGGAGGTATGTTGTTTTCTCTGATTTGTAGCCCTGAGAGGTGGTGGTGATGATGTAATTGGTGGGTAATACAAGGATCTATAGAGATTGAATGTAACCATATCTCCCTACAGATTCACAACTATAAGATTTCTGCAAGATTTCCTGGTTATTTAAAAGTTCTCTCTTTTAATGCCAAATTTGGATTCCTATTTCAGATAGTTCTCTCAAAAGTTTTATTCAGTGATATCAGAAGAACAGAGTATATTGATAATGTGTCATAATTCTAACAAAATGAATATAATTCAGTGAAAAAATACCAGAATGACCCTTTCTCTCTTAAACCCATAATGAATGAGAACATGAAACATTCATGAAAAAGTGAAAACAAAACACAGAAAAAGAACCACATTATTATTTAGCACTCTATTCATGTTGTTCTATGTTAAGCACAGTAAGGAACATTGTATGAGTTAGGATATTGGAATGTTATAAAAGACCAGTAACAGAAGGCTAAACAAGATAGAAGCTTGTTTTTCTAGTGCACAAAAATTCAAGCTCAGTCAGGCATGGTGGCATGCACCTGTAGTCCCAGCTATTCAGGAGGCTGAAGCTGGAGGATTGCTTGAGCCCAGGAGTTTGAGGCCAGCCTGGGCAACACCGCAAGACCCTTTCTCTAAAGAAAAAAATCGAGCTCATGGGCCATGAAATGGAATAAGAAAGGTCCGCTCCAAAAGGTGGCCCAGGAATCAAAAACACCTCTCCTGTTTCACCATTACCTTAGGATTTGCGCTCATCTGCAAGGTCCAAGATGACTAATGATTTCCAAGATCACATTCCAGTCCACAGGAAGGGGAATAAGAAAGTAGAGGGTAAGCAATTCCTGGAACTTGCATATATCACTCTTGCTGGCATTCCATTGGCCAGAATTTAGTCTTGTGGCCTTACCTAGTTGCAAAGGAGGCTGGGAAATGTAGTTTCTAGTTGGGTAGCCACATCCCCACGTAAAATTTTAGGGGGTTCTATTATTAAAAGGAAGAAAATGAGGATGGATAATAGGGGACAATAAGCAGTCTCTACCACATACCGAAAAAAGTAGGAGACACAGGTTTTTATCTCAATAAATTTATAATCAACTTTTGAAGACAAGAAATATTTTCAACAGTTATCAGAAGATATGTATAAGTGAAAACCATATGCATTGCCCAAGTGGGTTGTGAAATAAAAATACTGAAATTTAAGTTAGGGATGATTTCCTCAAGGAAGTAACTTTTGAACCTGAACTTAAAGCAAAGGCTAGATGCTGACTATTGATGAGGATTTACATTGATGAGTATTCCAGGGAGAGAAGATATCAGGAACACTCAGGCACAAGGAGACTGGGAACAGTGAGGAGTCCCTTGCACTTCAATTGGAGAAGTCCTTATGAGGCAGGATCACCGTTAAGGCAAGGACAAACAGCTGCTGAAGGGACCTGAGTGAGTGTTGCTTGCCCTGGAATATAACTCCATGAAAGTGGAGACTTTGCCTTTGATTTTTTTCATTGCTGTATCCTCAGACATAGTAAGTATTCAATAAATATTTATTGAGCTAATAAATAAAGGCAGTTCGATTTGTTACATTAGGAGCCACAGTACCTTGGTAAATTCTTGAGCAGAGATATGGCATAAAAAAAGATTATGCTGAAGTGTAGAAAAATTAAGAAATTTGTTCAAAATGATTCAAGTAGTAAGCATCACTACTTAATGAAACTTAGCTAAGGGTATTGAACTTCTGGTTTCTCAGCTCCAGAAAAGTCTCCCAGGTCACTGATTTAAATTTCTGCAAACTTTAATTTAATCCTTTAAATTAAAGAATATTGTGCTTTCCCTAGACTCCTTAAAAACAAGTTTGTATCAGATGCTTAAGAGTTAGTTCAGCTTATCCAGCACTTACGGAGTGCCTGCTTGCACCAGGCACTGCAGAAGCAAAGAGCTTCATCCTTCCCTCAAGGAGCTCAGAGTCTAAGGGGGAGACAGACTTACTCTATCTGAGTTAGAAAAAGCAAGACTAGAATCATGTACAAAGGAAAGAGGAAATAGTAATTACCCGCCCCCAAAAAAGTAAGGGAAGACTTTCAGAGGAGGGGATACTCAATTCAGATTTCAAGGGATGAAAAGGAGTCAATAGGACAAAGAGGAGAGGGACATTTGGAACAGAAGGAATAGGATGTAAAAATGCACAGAAAAAGATGCTGCTCATGGGAATTGTTTCATGTGTGAGGTTGGGTGAGTAAGTAAAATCATTTCATCAAAATGTTAATAAGCATATTTATAAAGAATCTTCTGTGTCCCAGGCACTCTGGGAGAAAGCAAAGAACTAAAAGATATTATCCCCATCTAAAAAGGCAAGATTTAAAATTCTCTTGTCCCAAAATAAGTGCTAACTTGATTTAGGGTTGTTATGTTAGTAAAGAATTTTATTAATTTATCAATCTGTACTAAGAAATCTCTGATTTTGAGTTTATACATAAAGAAAGTACAGAGTATGCCCTGTCATGATTTCCAGGGCATGCATGGTCATAATATTATTGCAGAATGTTGCATTCCTTCCGTTCAAAAATACTTTTATGATTTTCCAATTGAACTTAACTTTTAACACATACGCTACTATATACCATATACTTTTGCTTTATGCTATGTAATTTTGAATAGAACTCAGAGGTCCTTTAAACTACCGACAATAGAGTTTGGATATTATTCCCAAACTAGCTAGAGACACAAAGGTTAGACAAGGGAGTACCATGATTAGATATGTGTTTTAGAGAGAGCCTGCTAACAGTTTGTGAAAGATGAGTTAAAAAGTAGGGTAAGGGGGAAATAGGTAGGAAGATTGGAGACAGAAAGATCAATTAGAAAATATCACATCGAGTCTGGACAAGAGATGACATGGGCCTAAATTAAGGCCATGAAGGGGAAAAGTATGAAAGGGTTCAGCTTTTGTTAGAGTTAGGAGAGGAAATAGAAAGAACTTTTTTTACTATGATCCTCAGTAAGAAAACATACATTGTAACCAAGTGCACCCTCACAAAATTTTCCACCATGGTTCTAACTTTATTATAAGCAATGCCATCTGATATTTTCACATCAGTTCCATTCTATTTTATTCTTTTAACGCTGGTTACAACCTGCTGAATTGATTCCATGGCACAGTAGAGGAGGAAAAGGAAGCTCAGATTTGCCCGTTGAGGCTGAAATGGCAGAAGGACAGCAGAGTGGAGATGTCATGTGGGTCACTAGACTTGTGAGTCTGGAGCTCTGGAAAGGAGCTAGGGCAGAGCAGGAAACTATGGCGTGGACGAGTTCACCCAGGTATGTGCAAGAGGGAAAAGGGAAGAGGTCCAAGGCAGCACTCAGGGAAACACAGACATGCAAAGTAGTAATGGTAGAAAAGGAGTCTATAAAGAAAAAAGAGGAAGAGCAGCCTAAGCCGTAGGGGAAACCAAGAGACAGTGGGGTCGTGAAAGTCAAGAAAGGCGAAAGCTTTGAGGAGTAACAACACGGTCAAAAGCCAGAGCAGTCAAGCATGGTAAATACTGAGAGGTGACAATATGTTGGGAAATGGTGAGGACACTTCTGTACTTACAGATACTATTTCTCTCTGAAAGTGAAACTAGACATAAGACATAATGAATTCAATTCAACTTAGTAACCATTTATTGTTTACACACTATGGGATAAGCAAGATGCTGACCTCTGCTCACAGCCTCAGAATCCTCAAGAAGGCACTTCAGGCTTCCAGTGACAGTCAATGAGAGCTGGCACAAGGGAATGCTACAAAGTTCCATCCTGAACCTTCTACTTGCTAATAACAAAGTAATAGGCGATCTGTAAATGTGTACCTGGGAGAAGATTTGGGAAATACCTAAGTCTAATGGAGAGGGATGAGATGTGATTTCAGAGATGCAAAATTAGAATGTGTTTGGCATACCCAAAAAGCAGCAATCTAATAGATTGCTTGTATTGTGTTGTAAGAAAAAATATAATGTTTAATGAAGAAAGGTGGAAGAAGGTTAGGTTCCGGGTTACTGCAGGGGGATGGAAACCAGCATTTTAGATGCAAACTAAGAATGTGTCAAAGTCCCAAGCCCTGTCTAGGGGAAACGTAGCCAGACCAGACCATGTGACTATATGATCATACCTTAATATATCGGCATCCCAATTTACATGTTAATGTCTAAGGGTCAAGCTGGACTCTCATGTAACTCCTATAAAGTAATTTTAGAGCTTATAGTAGTTAGTTGTAAATAAAAACTAAGCTTTTGTATTTTAGGAACAAGACTGCCTTCCATCTTCATGCCTGTTATCCTTATATATATATGTATATATTTCTTTTCTTCCCACTTAAGTCAGTTCTTTACATTTCACTCAGATCTCAAGAAATTCTTAGTCAATAAAATGAATTTTGAAACATTAGGGGGGGATTGAGTGAAGCCCATTTCAGCCACGGTTGCCCTCTTCTTCCTTCCATGTGCTGCTCCATTGCACATACCTGCCACGTTGACTTTTGGAGATAATAGTTTGAAAGGAAGAGGCTGGGTCTGTATGTATCAGAACAAACCTCCTGTGCAGAAATTCCTAGAAGAGTGGGGAGGAATTAATGATCACCGAGTGGCTCCACAGGGCTGGCTTACTCCCATGTGAGGGCAGTTTGCTTGATTCAGTTACGATTTCCAGCAATCAAGTTGAGTCGGCATTCACCATGAGTGACCTTTCTGATGGACTTGATCAGCGTATTTAAGTTTTGTTTTTTTTAAAAAAAGCTCACACTTTGCTTGACTGTATTGACTGCTTATTTGTATTGATGAGTCTCATGTCCTCTGGTGGGGGGACTAACTCCTACTGCGATTGTGCTTTCCTCAATTCAATATTTATTGACTCCTACTGTATGCCAGGCACTGGCCTGTATAAGAAGTGAATACATTAAAATTTCTATTTAATAATCCCTGTTAAGTTGAATTGAATATAATACAATATGCTCCTTGGAAATTGATTTGATATGATTTAGCCCCCAAAATAGGATATAAAATGGTAAATTAAATATGATGTGAACTCAACTCAGTGAATGTATATACATTTATGAGCAAGAGAAAAGCTCATTTTCTGGTATAAGCTTGAATTTGCCTCTTTATTTATGCCTGCTTATGGAAATTAAATATCTCCCATTGCAGTCATTTCTGAACTAGATTCCAAATGGGGAATTTAAGGGATTGAAGAATTTAGTAGATCATACTTTTTGTTCATTCAAAAGTGATTTTTTTAAAATGCAAGCCTAAGCTTAGTATAAAACAAATACACACAAACACACAGATATCATCAGTGTGCCAGATATGTTTGTATATTTTCCCCTAACACTTCAAGGTCTAAGATACGACTACATGAAATTCACGGGAGATAAAGGAAAGGGAGAGGTCTTGGTGAGTGAACTACACCCAATATTAAAAACTCCCTTCTGGACAGGTAGAGTTCTCTTCTATTCAGCTCAAAGTTTTACAGATTTCTTTATTCACTGTGAACATCTTTTCTTTGTCCAAAAAGAACTTGAGCTCACCACCTTGCCATTTGCTTGATCTTTTCTTTAGAACTTGCCTCTGGAAGGGTAGCCTAAAAATTTGAAAATACAGAAATAACTCCAAGCGATCTGTTTCTTATTCTGCCCTGTATTCTCCTACCTTCACCTTATTTTTTCAAAGGATCCCCAAGATGCCATCCCCAGAGGAACCATGCTGGCCATTTTCATCACAACTGTTGCCTACCTAGGTGTTGCTATCTGTGTAGGTAAGTGGTATGTCTCTGGTGTCAGAAAGTCAGAATTACAAGGGGTCCAGTTGTCCTTCATGTCTAGTAGGCTTTCAATGGAGCATAAGTAGAAAGTTTTATAAAAGGCAACAATTTTAATTCCCTTCTTGGTACCTTAATGTTAATGGTTTGATGCCTTGGGCATTTAAATGCAATTAAGTTGTAATGTAGGTGTCTCTGAGTCAGAGCTAGAGTAAAGCTAATCAAATTGTCATTGGTCATTATACCTGAACACAAAGAGGGTCCTATTTTACTACCCTAGGTGATAATCCCACTGCTAAGGAAGCTACCACTTCCAGCACACACTTCCCTTGCCCTAGGAGGCAGGTGAGAAACAGAGCAAAGCAGCAAAAAAAGAAAGAAACAAAAAACAACCTTAAGAAGGTATAAAAGATGTGAATTTTATGACTTTGTCTCATCCTTGCACTGCTGTCCCTAATGTGGAAATGTCACTGTCACCAATTGACAGGAAATCAGAACAAGAAAAGACCCAGCTGCTGGCAGTGTGGGCGGCCAGCCCTTACATTGCTCAGTGAACAGAAAATACGTCGATTCACCTGCTGTTCCTGAGGCTGACTTTGGTTTCACCCACTGCCTATGGCCACACCTCCTCCTAATTGGCAGCTGCCTCATACTTTTGCCATAGTAGGAGAGGAAGAAATGTGGTTTCCCAACATTCAGAGAAGAAAACTCTTTTCTACATACACTAGGGAATATAGCTCCAGGCTGGACCCTATGGAAACCAAAGGGCACATACCAGTCCTCCTCTGCTTACTGTAAGGGAAATTGGGGAAGTGCATATATCTTGAACTGGTTTCTGGAGATAAAAGCAAAAAAATTAACTTAGATTCTTGCTTGCCTTTTACTGGAGGAAATTAGATAAGTTTGTTAAATGTATTGTGGCAGTTCCAGGTTTAGTTACATGCAAAGAGATTTTGTTCCAATGTTTTAGAAAATCAACACATTTTTAAATGACATTGAAACCTAAAGTTTTCTTTTTTTTCTTTTACCCACAGTAAAAATGAGGGAATGAGTAAAGTTATAGATCTGATCTCAGAGATTCTTCTAGTTTTTGCCCCTCATGGGTGGAAAAATCTGTGTTTCTTCACTTTTCCCAGGGTAAGAGGACAGGCATGGGGTCAGTGGCCTGTCATTAGTGTCAATGATGGCTCATGGCCTGGCTCATGGGAGCTTGGAGAGATCTGTTACTAGGAGGTTAAAATACAGGATTCAGAAAAGTCAGTTCAACATAAATGAACAATGCAAACAGGTGAAATCTGGGATGGATATTTTAGCTTGGTAATCAACATCCATAATTTCAAGTGCTTAAGCAGAGACTGGCAGGCCAAATCTTAGGACTGTGACAAAAAGGATTACTGGTTATTTTAAATGGCTCTTTCAATTCTAAGATTCTATGATTTTTAAGTCCTTCCCAGATTAAAAAAATGCGAATTCCATGGCTCAGATTGAGGGTTCCCAGTAGTTCCTGTCACGGGGACCTGTCTTAAAGTTATCAGCAAAGAATAAGAATCCACCCTGGGTGGAGTTTGAAAAGCAAAGTGAACAGTTTTATTGGTTGGCATTTAGTTTGTAAAATATTTATCCTTCATGCAGTTCAGAAAAGTTTATATATATTTCACATGTATATTCAAATATTTAAATAATCCTATCAAATACATAGTGGCAAAGATTACTGTTAGAAAAACTCATAAGGAAAGTCAGTGATTTAGTCTTTTAAGTATTCATAATTCCGTTTCTGAGAATCTGTCCTAGAGAAATGTTTTGAAATACAGAAGAAAAAATTTATGCATAAAGATGTGCATCATAGAATGTTTATAATAGAAAATAACAGAAACACTCAAATGTATGAAAATAATGGGATAAACTGAGATAAATATTTGATAAATATTATTTGACCATTACCTAGGACATCTTACTATATTATCCTAAAACATTTCCTTTATTATTTAAACCATTAAATTTGTATATAAAATACAACTATAATTCTGTTTAAAAAATTATGCAAGGAATATCATTAGTTGAAAACAAGGGCTTTGTTCTCTAAACTAGAATTCCATAATGCCATCCCCTGGTTCTCTTGCAGATGAGGAAACAAATCCTTCTACTTGAAAAACACCCAGTCAGTAACACTAAGCCAGAAATATGAATTGAGTATGTATTATGCTCAAAGCACCACCAAGTGTATTTTAAGAGATCAGAAATTAAGACAGTCTCAACTCCGGAAGTCTCCTACCACCCAAACCTAAACCACACAGGCAGTTGAAATGGCAGCCTGTTACAGACAGGGGGCGCTCCCAGGGCTTGGAGAATGGGACCCCAGTTACCAGGTCTCAAGAAGCATTGAGGGTGAACAGAGGCTAGGAAATGGGACGTGTTCAGACTCAGAGTAAACTAAGCGTGTTTTCAGAAGAAAATCCTAAGGGAGCAGAACACTTACAAAGAAATGACAAGCCACGGTTGTTTCCACAGGAGCCTGTGTGGTCCGAGATGCCACTGGGAGCATGAATGACACCATCATTTCTGGGATGAACTGCAATGGTTCAGCAGCCTGCGGGTTGGGCTATGACTTCTCCAGATGTCGACATGAACCATGTCAATATGGACTGATGAACAATTTCCAGGTTTGAACTGAATATTTGAATATACATGTGAAATATATATAAACTTTTCTGAATTGCATGAAGGATAAAATAATTATGTTTATTGCTGTTGTTTTCATTTTTAGAACATCATGTATAGTAAGACGTCTGAATCGGACTGATTGATTATTAACTGATATGAATTCAGCAAGGAATAATTTGAATGAGAGAGGAAAGGACTCATACAGGCATCATGTAGTAGCAAATCTTGTGGCTACAGTTACTGTGGTGGTGGGAGGGCAACAGGCAGTATGAATTGCGTCACCAGGGACAGATCACCACCTGGCACTCACTGTGTGTCTTCCACCCAGTCGTGCAAGATTTCATAGTGGGAAGAAGTGTAGATTAGTCAGCACTGGGAGTACGTTTCACACATGGGCTTCCACTTAGGAAAAGCCTTTGAGGTGGCCCTGGAGAGCCTGAAAGACAAGGCTGAGAGAGAAATTGTGAGTGCCAGGTGGGGCGGTGAATCAGAGGGAAGGAACAAGGGAAGTTGGAAAAACTGTAGGACTTGAAACATTAATTTTTCTGCATGATCGGTGAGCAGAGGGAGTAGTAAATTTGTCGTGAAAGCTTCGTTCATCTATTTTAACAACCAACAAAGAGAAATTAACTCAGCTGAAGTCATTATTCCAAAATGTGACTTAAATTGATAGAATCTAATCATGTCTTAGATCTAAAATTACGTTTAATGAGCACAGAAAAAGCAAAGGTTTGAAAGGCCTCTGTGTGCAGGAAGAAGAAGAAAGGTTAATGTCTTTAAAAAGACTAGTAAACAGCTGGAGCCCCTCCCCAAACCTTATTAAAATAGCACTTTCTGCTAGATAGAATTTCCCATCAAAGAAACATATGTCTACAAAGAACAGGGGAAAAATGTTATTAAAATCTTTGAAACCATTGCCTTCTTTATTCTTTCCAGTATCTTCTGGATATATTGTGGTGAACATTTATTATTTTATAAATAACAAAAAGGGCCATTTCCATTTTGAAAAAATAAAATTAAGAGCTCGAGAATGAAACAGGGGGGAAAAATCTGGTTAGAAGCAATGAGGTTACACAAGAGATTCCAAATCACAGAAAGTGGAAAGGGAAGCATTTGCACAAGACTTTGGCTAATTTTTTTTTTACTGTCTATTGGATGAGTCTCCTGACTTGAACCTCTCTTCCCAAGGTCATGAGCATGGTGTCAGGGTTTGGCCCCCTCATCACCGCTGGAATCTTTTCTGCAACGCTGTCCTCTGCCCTGGCCTCCCTTGTCAGTGCGCCCAAAGTGTTCCAGGTAATACAGGCACAAGAGCTTGTGCTTCTCCTTATTGCTGTTTCCACTGAATGTGGATCAAGCTGAGATATTTGTTCTCACCGGCAATCATTTTCCATCATTTTCTGAAACAGTTAATGTTTGCATCTGGCTCAAGTGGGACGTCTGCCACATAGTCAAGATCGATTCAAATAATATAAAGAATGATAAACTGCAGTGTTAACTTGTGCCTCATATTGTGTATCACTTAATCTTTCCCCAAATATTCTTGTTTGAATCACCTAGAGAAAATAACTGTGCATAGATATAAATGACAAATTTCTCCTCTTCTTTTCCATTAGGCTCTGTGCAAGGACAACATCTACAAAGCCCTGCAATTCTTTGCAAAAGGATATGGGAAAAACAATGAACCCCTGAGAGGATACATTCTCACTTTTTTTATAGCCATGGCATTTATTCTTATTGGTTTGTAGTTTTCTTGTTCTTACTGAAACCCAAAGAATTCTTCTGATTACTCATAGGGTTTTCCTTTTAGTTTGAGAAATTACCCGCTTTATGTTTAAGATCCCATTTGGGAATATTGAAGTCTGTCTAAGAAGGAAATGAGAAATCCTTGTGTGTAGGGGGCCTTTGAGGAACTTGAGGTAGAGTTTGGACTTTAATCTATTCTTTAAACCTGAGTGTTAGAAATCCATCCAACCAAATGCAACTGAATCCTTTCTCCAACCTGCCTGATATTGTCTAATTCCAGAGTCTCCCCCAGCTGCCAAATCTACTGGCCTGATGGCTAGCAGAATTGAACCACCTATGTGAGTGTTCTCAAAATGTGCTCCTTTGACCATCTCTATCACAATCACCCAGGGTGTTTGTCGAAGTGCAGAGATTTTAGGCTTAATTCTAGAGTTACTGAGTCAGAACCTCTGAGGATAAAGAATCTGCATTTTGTAAGCTCCTCAAGAGATTCATGGACCACTAATATTTGAGAAACACTTACCTGGACTGTAATCTCTGCTTCCTCTCCCCAAGTGATATACAAACAGCTACATAATCTTGGAGGTACATTCATCAACTTCAGCGTGCACAGTCCTCATTCCTCCCTAAGGCCCACCTTTGCTGATGAGCATATCGGAGGAAAAGAAGCAAAAGTCAAAGGACAGTGGGAACCACACACAGGCAGGCAGAGCCTTCCTCAGCCGAGGAACCGAGCAATGAGGGCTCCTCATCATTACATGTTAAACTCAGGAAGTGATGATAATTCATAAATCCTCATAAGATTTCTATAAAGTGGAAGGAGGGGATATGTAACTCTCTCTGTTTGTCAGATGTTTTAAAATTAAATAAAAGTGATTACCTACAGAGACATTTCAATTTTGTAATTTAGGCTTTAAGACCTCAAATCATTGCCCTATGCCACATTTAAGTGATTAAGCAACCAAAGTTTTAAAAGTTTTGTGTAAATTAAATAATATCCTCTAAAAATCACTCTTTCAGAACAATGTAAATTAGCTCCGTGCACAAACTTTATGGCAGCTGTTTGTGGCTGCTTTCTTATTCGTATCCATGTTCTAGAATCACACGTAGCTGCTGCATTTGCATTATTGAGGTTGATAGATGTTCAGACAAAGGAGCATGTCTCTATGTTTTTTCTTATATCACATAGTAAACAATCCAGCTTGGATTAAATCATACTGGATATTTAGCCATTGAGGCAAAAGCACTTTTGGCAAGGCTTGAGAGGTAGAACTCTCTAGAGATATGGAAAAATAGAAATGACTAACAAGAGTCCTGAAAGTCAGAGAAAGCATATTGGGTACATACAGAGATATTTTCATTTGGGAGTTTCTGGTGCACTGGTATTAAACTAATATCCCTGCAGAGTCTTTTAATTGTATACATGGCAGATAAAGAACACAGGATTTTGTGCCTCCAGAATAGCTACAGGGGAGTTTATCATATGCTCAGTCCCCAAACCTTCTCCCCACTCCTACTTGAATTTTTTGTAGGTAGAGGTCTTGATTCCCTATTTTCTGATTGTTAGGCTTTCTAACTTACTTTATAGAAACCTTGGCTAAAAGTATATATGTAACCCACAAAGAAAAATCACTAACTTCTTAAACTTTGACAGATGCTAGCTATGTTTTCAATTTGCAAATAAAGTCAAGCTTCCAGGACATAACAGCTGTTCAGGCCCTGCTCTCATCATTCATACGTACATGTTCAATTCTGCTTCTTTTACAGCGGAACTGAACACCATCGCTCCCATCATCTCCAACTTTTTCCTGGCTTCATATGCACTTATTAATTTCTCCTGCTTCCATGCCTCTTATGCCAAATCTCCAGGTAAGCTGACTTTCAAAAAACTAAAATACACCTAAGCAAACAGTTAGTTTGTCTCAATAAAGTGAAATAAGTCAGCGAAAAGTGTTCCATCTGTGTTTATATGTTTCCTTATATCCTAGTGGGAAGTGTAATCCACTTTATTTTGGTGAGTTGGGGGATGACTCCTGAAATAGAAAAAGAATCATTTGAGCAATGGCCTTTTTGACCAACCGTAAAGTCAATTTTCTCCTGTGGCAATAAATTATTCATTGCAAGAGAAACCACATTTATTTTAGCAGTAGAAAAACACCACTATTTATTTCCAGGGTGAAAGTGACCACAGAAGTGGAATTAATGTATATATTTGAAACTTCCTTACTATCAATTTGTTTCCTGCCCATGGTGCAGAAGAGAAGGATGAGTAGTTCTCATAATTACCTGCTGAGTGCAGGCAATGCAAATACACGTTGGGCTTCATCACATTACTGCTGGTGGCATCAGAGCACCAATTGCTTGAAAATTGGTCAAAATTCCACACCAATGATCTTTCCCCTTTCTAGTCACCCCTTACCTCTTCTTTGCTTCCATTGTCCAATAGAGTTTTTTCTGCCTTTCCACCAGAGTAGAAACTTGTAATTATTGACCTTCGGAAGTTCCCCACCACAAGGACTTTTACCCAGGATGTAAACACATTTTCACTCTTTTAGGACCTGCCAGGATCTCAAGTCTCCTTTAGAAAACCTGCTGCCAATAAGAAAAAATGTAGATGGAAGGGGAACCTTTACTCACCCAATATGAGGCTACAGAAGATAGTAAAAGGAATTTCTTTTCTGTTTTGTTGTGTTCTTTTAACACATAGAAATGTGTGGCTCCACGCCACATGATGGCCATTTTTGAAAAGCAAGGTGAATTAATAGAGGCAGGCAGGGGAAAGAGTGAGAAGGAGGAAAGGAAAGAGGGGGGGAGAGAGAGGAAAAGTGGAAAAGCGTATAGAGGGAGACACATGGATGCAAACCCAGAAAATGACTCTCTCTCTCTTTCTCATACGTGTACGCACACACACAGCCGGATTCAGAGGAAAATAAGGGTACTTCCAGTGATGTTCTTGAAGTGCTATTTCCATCTTGTGGCCATTTGGGAAATTGCTTCTGAAGACTTTTAAAGCTCTGTTGTGTTTTGGCAACTCCTAATTTAAAATGTTCTTCACTCATAGACGAAATGTGCCCTTCAAGTCAGAGCTTCCCCATCCTGACCATACTGTCTCCCAGTTTCTTTCACTTCAGGGACCTAATAGAACACAGAAACCCCCTATGTATGTACGCACTGTGAGAAATATTTCAATTGCAAAATGCATGACAGACTAATGCATTGGGTCTAAGAATCCAGCGCTAGCCATTTGGTTTTAAGAAGCCACTTCTCCCTCTTTTCCTGTAGATTTTTATTTCTGAGAGGGCAAGCACAATCCTCTGAGGGTAATGGAAAAGCTACCGTGAAGTCAAGCTGATTGACTCTTGGTGACTGCTCTGCCTTCTCCATGGGAGCAAAAAGCCCATTGTCTTAACCTTCTCTTTCTTGAACCACCAAGACATTCCTCCTTGCTACTCTTTTCCATCCCTCCTGCTTATTTTAACCTTATGGTATAGATATTAGATGCTTACGGTTTGGTATTAATAGTTTGGGAAGAAATCAGGGGGCATGCAGAAAGTATGGAGGGGTCCTGAGTGGCACATTTTCCAGATGCTTAATACTTTCTAAATTTTACAGCATCCTATTTAGTATAAGTACCCTCCTTATAGAGCAGGGACCCCAAGATCGTAGGAAAATAGTAATAGAGTTAGGAAACTGACCCAAAAGTTCTAATTTTTTAAAGACATGTTACCTGCATTCTTGTAATATTCAGTGGCATGACAGTAGGAACATGGAAGTTTTTCTTCTGCACCTTTTTTTAATTTTCAGGATGGAGACCTGCATATGGAATTTACAACATGTGGGTATCTCTTTTTGGAGCTATTTTGTGCTGTGCAGTCATGTTTATCATCAACTGGTGGGCAGCTGTCATCACCTATGTCATTGAGTTCTTCCTCTATATCTATGTGACTTATAAGAAGCCAGGTAAGATAAGAAGGACTGTATAGGATGGGGTTTCCAAGTCTCTCTTTAACTATTCATTCATTAAGCACTTATTGAGCAGCTTCTCTGTGCTTGGGTGAGTCATATATAAGGTGGATATTAATAACATAATGTAATATAATAACAATAGTTAATCTTGTTGAACACCTATTATATCCCATGCACTCATTTCATCCTCACAATAATGCTGTACGTTGGGTATTATTAATCCCATTTTACAGATGAAGAAACTAGGGTTCAAAGAGTTGACCACGTGCCAAAGTAACAGTCAGGATACAATGGAGCTGACATTTTAACCAGAACATGAATGATCCCAAACCCCACAAGTTTCCCATTATCTCCCCTTCTGCCTCTAATGTCTTGATAAATGAGAAACAGGCTCTGTACTCAAGGAGTTCATAGACTCACACTTAAGCAGTTAATTATAATACAATATAGTAAGTACCATGAGAGTAATCTGAACAAATTTCTAAGAAAAGGGGAGGGAGTGATTAACTTTGATTAGAGTTGTCTAGGAAAACTTTCCTGGTTCATGGCTTGTGTTCCCAGGGTCAAGCACTCAGTAGGCACTTAATAAATATTTGTTGAATGAACAAATAATCTAGGTTTTAAAAAAATCAAGTGACTAGGGGTTAGTTAATTGAACAGAGTCAGGAAATGACACTCTAGGCAGAAGGCAAAGCAGGAACGAAGTTACAGACAAATACAAGTACGTAGCAGCGTATTTGGGAAGCCTCAAGGCTGTTAGCACACGTGAAGTTCTTGAGTGCTAAGAAGAAGGGGCACAGGGTGAGACTGGAAGAGTGGGTAGGGGTCAGATAAATAAGAAACTTAAATGTTATGCTAAAGAATCTGATATTGTGAGCAATGAGATGATGCCAGAGGTTATTCAACTGGAGAAATGTAATTGGATCTGAAGTTTGGATGTTGACTTTAGAGCCAGGTGGATTGAAGCTGGGAGAGACGAGAGACCACAGAGTGCAGTGCTGAGAGGCCGAGAGCCACCCCAACACTCCCTCACCCTCGCTGTGCCAATAAAGCAGAGACCGTAGTAATTACCTGGGAGGAGTCTGTTTGTTTTGTTTTTCTTTATCACTTTGTATATTTTTAACATCAGGTATAATTTACATATGGTAAAATGTACCCCTTTTAGATGTGCAGTCCATAAGTTTTGACAAACTTATACAATCTTGTAACCATCATGATCAGGATATAGGATACTTCCATCATCCCCAGAAGTTCCCCTACACCTTTTCTCACCAACTTAGCCCCTGGCAGCTGCTTTTCTGATGTCTGATCCTATAGCTTTGCTTTCTCCAGAATATCATATAAACAGAACGGTATCTTATATAGCCTTTGAGCATGCCTTCTTTCACTTAGCATAATGCTTTTAGATTTATCCATGTTGTTGCATGTATAAGTAGTTTGTTCTTTTGTATTGTTGAGTAGTATTCTATTGTATGAATATATCACAAATTTTTAAAAAATCTATTCACCAGATGATGGACATCTGGGTTGTTTCTAGTTTAGGGTGATTATATATAAAGCTGCTATAAACATTCACCCATGGGATTTTATGTGGACCTATGTTTTCATTTCTCTCAGGTAAATATCTAGGAGTGGGATTTCTGATTATATAGTATAGTAAGTGTATATATAACTTAAGAAACTGCCAAACTATTTTCTATAGTAGCAGTATCATTTTCCATTTCTACCAGCCATGAATGAGAGTCCTAATTGCTGTACATCTTTGTTATTAATAGCATGTAGTATAGTCAGTTGATTTTTTAAGAAGCCATTCCAGTAGATGTATAGTGCTATCTCATTGTGGCTTAATTTGCATTTTCCCAATGACTAATGATGTTGAATATCTTATTTGCTACCCATATATCTTGTTCAATCAAGTGTCTGTTTAAATCTTTTGCTCATTTCTTGGTTGTTTGTTTTCTTATTATTCAGTTGTGAGAGTTCTTTGTATGTTCTGGATGCAAATCCTTTAGCATTTTGCATTTTGCAAATATTTTCTCCAGATCCATGGATTCTCTTTTTATTTTCCTTATAGTTTGTTTTGAAGAACAAAAGTTCTTAATTTTTATGAAGTGTAACTTATCTTTTTTTTTCTTTTGTGGTTTGTCATGTTGCATATGATCTAAGCTATCTTTCCCTATTTCCCTAATCCAAGGTCACACCCCTCTTCTAGAAGTTTTAATGCATTAGGAATTATATTTAGGTCTATTATCCATTTTTAATCAACTTTTGCATATGGTATGAGGTATGGATCAAGGCTCATTCTTTACATATGAATGTCCTTATATTTTATCTCTATAAAAATAAATGGCCTATGGTATGCTTAATGCCTGGTACACAGTCAACACTTAATCAATATTAATCTTCTCTATCTCCAGATAATTATCCCCCACCTATTTCCTTGACTCTCCAGAGCAAGACTGGAGAGAATTAGCTCTGTGTGTCATCTGGGGTGTATGTGTACATTCCTGTCAGGGACTCATCTCATAAAACTTAGAGGATCCATTTAATATGTAAGTCTGTAAAAGAACAAAATACAAAAAAAAAAAAAAAGACAAGGGATGGTAGAGCTGACCTCCCTTATGATGAAGATTAGGTTTTAAAAGATCAAAATAAAATGCTTGCTAAAGAACCTTGACCCTGTTCCTGGAAGTAAGAATTCCTGAACTATCCAGTTTTACTGTTCAAAATATAAAGATTACTGTACACTGTTTGTGTATACCAAATGCTGCTCTTAAATTTAAAAATTAGTGAAGACACCTTGAATTTATTCAGGGGCTGACCGTCTTCTCAAGTCTACTGCCTGCAATGTGGTTAGCACGCAGCCTCTCCCACCAAACGAGATTTCTGGGACTGCGGCTTTACAGTCTGATTCTTCCCTGGAAAGAAGTCTCATTCTGAGGATTCACACAGTGTTCCTAGCAGGACACAATGTGCTGTTTAGGAAATACTACGTTATGTTTTCTCTGATTTGGACACTCATCACTACTGGCATAGCCAAAGAAAATCACAGAAGGGAATGACTTGTAAAAATTATTCATGGTATACACAGGAAAGGTCAATGCTTTTTGTGCCAATTTCCTCCTTTATCCACAGATGTGAACTGGGGCTCCTCCACACAAGCTCTTTCCTACTTGAGTGCTTTAGACAACGCTCTGGAATTAACTACAGTGGAAGACCACGTAAAGAATTTCAGGTAAAATTGACTTCTCAGACATCCAGGTGATGTTTCACAGTGAAAGTGGTTTTCCTTTTTGGGAAAGAAGTGCATTAGAGTCGTTATAAGCTTTATGGGTATATTCTAAAAATAAGTAATCATACAAAACTGCCACATTTTCATCCCAGCACCTACTGTAAATGAGTGCTTCTTTCCTTCCACATTGAGCTGTGGCCACCCCAAGCTATAGCCCCTCCAAGTGCCAAGTGTCGCCTTCCATGCATGGAGATGGAAAGGTGGTCTAAATGATGTTGTATCAGAGAGATGTCCCTGAATCTCCACACACCTTACTCATTGGTATTGTCTCCATTAAGATGAAGGCTTTATGGCCTACTGAATTCTCTTAGAAATAACACATTTAGCTCTTCATTAGTTGTATCTGCTTTTGCATGGAACCTCAAAATATAAGTGTGCAAGGAGGATGAAGGAAAGCAGCATAAAAATACTGATTGGAAAGGGACGGGTTGTGTTGGGATTTGGGGTAGGGTAGTGTCCAGCGGAAAAAAGACAAGGGGAACACAAGACCACCTTTTCCTTACTTCACGCTTTTGCTGTAACTAAGTAAACTAAGAATACAAAGATGTCAAGGTAGACAGGCAGGATGATTCAAGAATTCTGACAGGAAAGACAAGACATAGTTAGGGGAGAGCTTGTCCCATTTTTCCAAGTCTTCTGTCCCTGGGGTGGTTGTGGGCTCCTGCGCTTTTTGCGATGGCCAATTCTCACATCTTTTTTGCTCCACTTTCAGGCCCCAGTGCATTGTCTTAACAGGCGGACCCATGACAAGACCCGCTCTCTTAGATATAACTCATGCCTTTACCAAGAACAGCGGCCTTTGCATCTGCTGCGAAGTCTTTGTGGTAAGAGCCACTTCACCTAGGGGAACAGCTTTTCCCTCCCTTCTCGCCTTGGGTTATTTTAGGTGAGCAGAGAAGTGCATGCAGTGATAGAAAAATAGCAGAACACTTTGGACAAGAGCCCTCTACCTGATTCATAGAACAAGAACTAGTAAGGGCCTGTGATCCTGAATTTAAAAGAGTAAATGAAATGCATTTCAGATTTCATAGGAGACCAACTTAAAGTGATAAATATTTCCAACTGATGGTCTTTGAATCAAGAAAAAGAGAACTGGCTCAGAAATAAAATGAAGGCATTTGGAGTGGTAACTGTCTGCAGAAATATCAAACCATGGACTGAGCCAGATAGAGCACTATTATGTGGATTAACTGATGAGGAAAGACATAATGGCCTTAAATGACAGTACATAGAATTTAGATTAAATATTTGGATAAACTTGATGACACTACAGATATCTAGGGAATTAAACCAAGTTTTCTATGCCTTAGATAAACATTCAGAGCTAAATGAATTCCTTTTTGTTCAGGAAGTATATGGTAGACTAATAATAACTTATTGGTGGTTTCCCTAGGAGGTATTCAAAGTAGGTGCTAAAAATTTAACCATAATTATTGACCAATTTTTCAAGTGTGGAGAAAGTATTAAAAGTATAAAATAATAAGTCTAAGTCCTACAAACTAGCCAATCTCTATTTGTGTTCTCATAATACACACTCTTTTTTTCTCTCTCCCTTTCTCTCTCTCCCTCTCACACACGTGTGCACACACACACCCCACTCAAAATCCCCAGCTATCAATGTATTTTTCTAGTACTTAAGTACTTACCTGTTTTTCAAAGTGTTTTTCTATAGTTTTAATTATTTAAGCCACACAATAGTCTAGTGAGGTGGGAAAGAAAACAAGCCCTGTTCTCATTTTACCGATTGGAAAAGTGAGATTCAGGAAAATTAAATTATTGCACTGGATCGCCCAAGAAAGTGGCAGAGCCAGATGTCAGTTCAGGCCACCCAAGTGTGCTCTCTATCATACTGTGAGGCAGACTTGTATCATTGGGAGTACTGTTAGACTTAAATTCCCAATACCTGAGGAATAGGGCTGTCAGGAAGTCATGTGACCCTCGAGCCAGTCACCTCTGCCATCATGCAGGGGGCTATTTACCACATGTCATCATGACCAGCACTTAAGCATCTTGTTATACTTGGCAATATTCTGAATGCTTTATGAAGCCACTTGGTCCTACTCACTTTCCTCTCAGTGCTAATATGACAGTTACTCACACAATATAACTCAATGCAATTATCCAGTGGAGGGTGGGGAGACTCATACTGAATACATAAGATTGACAGGTTAAGTAATGACCAACTGTGACTCCAGAGGATCTTTTAAAATCTTATCAAGTACCCCTCTCTCATATTATCAACTTTGGTGCCCTGGATTAGTGGATTTCATTTTGGACAATACAATATAGGAGCCAGTTTTGATGGAATAAGCAGTTTGGGGTGTTTTTCTTCTCCAGCAATTTGGAGAAAACTTAGTTTAGCAGACAATAAAATATCTTTAGGACTGGAGAAATGAACTGGGAGTATAAACAGTCATATATTGGCAAGGGAGAAAAACTCTTCTTAGAGATGAGAGATATTGCTTTTAATTAACTCTTTGCTGCTTTAACTATAATAAAGGAGTATGATGCTGGAATATCATTTCATCAGAAGTAGTTTCCTTAGTCAGTACCTCCAATGGACCTGGTTGGACCACATTATACATTACTATGCTGTTCTCTCCATGTAGGGCCCAGGAGTCTTGCTCCCAGGTACAGAGGTTCTCTTGGGGACAGAAAATAGTAACTGCATCAGTTAATGACTTTCCAGTTAGTTACTTTCTGTGAGCTCCTGGGGCTGCAGATGTTGTCAGCATTTTTAGACTCCAGGCTGAGTCGTCAATCATCTTTGCACAGAAACAGATGGAAGGGGATGTGGGGGCACTCAGCATACCATTAGAATTTTTTTTCCAAAAGCACAGTGGTTGATGGTTAGGCCAACTTTGTGGAAAATGTTAAATAGTGATGATGATAAGAGAATGACAATTTAGTTTTTAACTCTAGGAAGCTGGTGCTTACAGGCTTTTGAGAATTACAGTCAAGTTCTGAATCACTGTTTTGCCACCTATTAGCTGTGAGTCCCTTAGGCACATAATTTTAGTGTCTCTGGCCTCAATTTTCTCAGTTACAAAATGAAAATAATAAAAATAGCACCTATGTCATAGGGTTGCTGTGAGAATTATATAAGATAAGCTTTCTAGTGCTGAGTTTGATATCTGTCAAATAGTAAATGCTCAATTAATTTTAGTTGTTATTGTTGATATTGTTATTTCATTATCATTATTTTTGATATGCTATAGTTGCCACTTTCATTCCAGAAATACATTACCTTCCAATAAAACCTAAAGCATCCCCTCTTGAAAAAACAGGTCCATACACTGGACCTGTTTTTAGGTATGCAGCAATTTGATCATGATGGAACAGTGAGACATGTACTCCTACCCAATTAATCACAGGACAGTAGGCTCTGTGCTCCATCGCTCTGGTGGCCTTCAGCTATTGAGCTTGCTTGAAGTGCTGTTACACTACCAAAAAGGAGCAAGACTCAGAACTCACTGGCATTTTAATGTTGGTGGGTAGCTATAAAGCTTGTGGCCCCCCGCTGCCATTTCCTGCACCTAGGGCGTTTTTAAAGGGCTAGAGGTCTTGGCTCTTGGAGCTACTGAAATTGAAATTAAGAAATTTATGCTCTTTGCTGGGCCCCAAGCCCCTGCTGTGGTCTTGCAACTATCCAACTAACTCTTACACTCACCGGTCAGACCTCCTCCTCCCTCTTCTCGACTTTTTCCTACTCAGCCTAAAGATGTCAAATTAGGGGCCCTTCATCAAGACTACTTTGGGAACCCATTTTAAAGAATTCAGCTTTTGTTCTTTTGTGCCTCATTCCTGTCACCACAGGAAGACTAGAGGGAATAGGACACCACCTTGTAGTATCCCCTCCTATTTCTGAGCATTTCCAAGTTTGGTGGGTTCGGCAAAAGACAAGTATTCAGTCAAGATTTGCAAATTGCAGGACAGGCGCAGTGGCTGACACCTGTAATCCCAGCACTCTGGGAGGTCAGGGTGCGAGGATCTTTTGAGGGAGTTTGAGACCAGCCTGAGCTACATAGTGAGACCCGGTCTCTACAAAAAATAGAAAAAACTTAGCTGGACATGGTGGCATGCCTGTAGTCACAGCTACTCAGGAGACTGAGGTATCCTGATATAAATAAGCAATGCCTTTGTCTATCAGTTTCCTCATTTATGTCATTCATAGCAGATGAAGAGAGAACCAAACCAATTATCACAGATAACTTAGTTTGAATTTATGTGCCCTCAATTCTCTGGGCACACTACGTTCAGCTCTAAAAATCTTGTGGTGTCTGCTCACACTTGTCTTTCCCGTGTGATAAGGCCCCATATGCAGTCCCTCTCTCCCATAATTATCAGTTTTGCGTTTAAAGGCAAGGATTTTTTAAGTGAAAACAAATAAAAAATAGATGTACTTTTGAAGATTGAAAGTTGATTCAACTAATCTGGGATTTGGAATCAAATCACATAAAGTCATTATTGTCCAAAAATATGCCACTTATCTCTTTTCTGAATTTTTTTTGGTCTCAAAATTACAAAAGGCTTTTAAGTCTACAGTGGCATCTTTTGTGTTGGTGGCTGAAAAATAAATTTTTTTTAAAGACTGACTCTATTTTTTATTTTGATACATTGAGAAAAATATTAAGTTGAATCATATGAAATTTGCATTTGGGGGGATGAAAATTGTTGAATATTGGCGATTTCATATGGCTCAACTATATAAAATTAAATGAGACCTATATTCTATGTCTCTTAATTCACAACTGTTAACATTTTTGTCAAGGATACTTCCACTCACCTTTTAGATGAAAGAAACAATCACATGTCAAGCTGAAGTCCCCTGTATGATCACCCCAGACCCCTGCTCTCTCACTCTCCAGAGACAACGTTATCTGAGTTTTATGAGTATTCTTCTCATCCTTTCACACATGTGTACCAAGATGTAAATCTATTTTGATTCATGTTTTTCCTACTCTTTAATATTACTTCAAACCTCAATTGTCCTCCCCTGTTGTCAAAGAGGAGTCACTTCTGACCAGCTTCCTCACGCAGAGCCCCTCTTAAAATTTCACTCTTACTGTTTCCCTTTCTCTTTTTTCCCTAAAAATTTATAAAATATCTTCATAAAACCTAAAGCTCTCTTTGAGAATTTCTCAAGAAAACTCAGAGAAGACACCCACTTCCTGACTCTGTGGCATATGGAGGGCACGTCAAGCCCAGATAACTGAGAGGAAACTCAAATTCTCATTTTTTCTTCTACCTTCAACCTCCTCTTAATCCCAACTTTCACATCCACCAGAAAGAAAATGTATTCTTTTTAGATGCATCTATTCTCCTTTCATCAGTGAGCCTCTGTTCTGATGTTAATAAAATAGTGACATGACCAAATACAGAAAGAATAAAATGACCTACAAATGGGCACCAAGACTCACGGTGAAATAAAATATAGACCAAATCAGAAAGGGAAAAATTCTCTTTTCCACAATTCCAGTCAGAGCAGCAATGAAAACAAAGACAGACAAATAAGACTCTCAATGTTTTAAAACATAAAAATTGGAAAGGACATTGCATTTGGCCCAAATTCCTCTGTTTGATCCTAATGGTGTCAGAATTTCTTTGCAAACTTTTTCATAATCTTCATTTATTTGAAGTGGCATCACATCGACGTCCTCTCCAGACTAAATAATTAGAAATTCTTTACCAAAGTTATAATATATACAAGATTTTTAAAACTTCTTTGTTCAAATCCTGAATTAATTTATATACTCATATTTTGGATTCCAATTAGAAACTAATCTCTATAATATTACAATGGGGTAGTAAAATCCATTTTTGTAACTATGACATATTTGAATGTTGAATAATTGTATTCTAGTATGTCTTCCCTCTTTGTTAGTTTATTCTTACTGCATTTGTATTGCAGCTTCCTTGTCTCACATTAATAAGTGAGCTATGAAGATATTATAATCGCTTTTAGCAAAGAAAGATTCTGCATGAAATATTTTTATGACATCTCAATATGGCAAATTTAGGCATTAAAGTAAATCTCTCTGTCACAATTAATGTTTAATCTGGATTTTTGTAATACTAATAGGTATACATTAGACTGTATTTATTTAAATAAATGCCATTTCCCCCAGGGACTCATAGTCATTGTGATACAACTCAATATACTGATGATCCAACATCTTTCCTAGATGTTGGTTATTCTTCTATCTAATGGCTGTTGTTACCACTGAGATTCCTTGAATAACATATTCTTTCTTTTTGCAGTTGTTGAAGTCTAGAATGCCCAAGGAAGGACTAGGGACTCAAAATGCATTGATAGTCTGGAAACCTGAGCTGAATTTGATTCACAATGACTTATCTTTTCTTAGACTAGGTCTTCTGGTTTAATAACTACCGTCCCTATCTCTCTACCTTTTACATTTTCATTGAAGTTTCTTGGTTTTTTTAAACTTTCCTTTAATTGTAAAGTCATCCAAACTTTTTTTGAAAAGTTGTCAGGTTCTAGAAAATATACTGAAAAAAAGTAAGTATATAAAGAACCTGATCCATTTAAATAGAATATTAAAATGGAAGGAACACCAGAGATCATCTAGAGTTGTATAATAGAAATATAATATGTGCCACATATGTAATTTAAAATTTTCTATTAGCCAATTAAAAGGGAAAAAAGAAATAAAGTTATTTTTAATAGTCTATTCTATTTAACCCAATATATCCAAAATACTCTTTCAATATGCAATCAATATAGAAACATTAATGAGATATTTTATCTATTTTTTGGTACTAAGACTTTGAAATCCAATGTGTATTTTATGCTTCTAGCACATCTCCATGGGGACCAGCCACATTTCAAATGCCCAGTAGCAATATGTGGCTATGGGCTATCATACTGGGCAGTGATAACCCAGACAATTGCCTTGTTTTTATAAATGTAGAATGTGTGTCTAGTGAGGACAAATGACATACCCAGGGTATCAACTAGTCAGTGCCAGAGCCAGATCTAACCCAACATCCTGACTCCCAGTTCCGTGTTCTTTTAGCTCTATTATAGAACAAACACAGCAGTAGAATTAGGTCTAGGGCTTCAATGAGATTATAAGCACTCATTTAAGATAATAAAAACCAGCTTTCGATGAGTACTTACAATTTTTCAGACTTTGTACTAGGCACCTTATTATTACTACTTAAAACAATCTTACATCATAAAGTTTGTCCCCATTTTCAGAATAAGATATCAAAGCTCAGAAATAATCAATTACCTCTGAAGTGGCCAAGCTTAGATTTGAGACCAGTTCTGTCTGATCACTAAGCCTGGACCTTTTTTTCAGGCATCCCTATGCCCTTTCTCTCTAATCCAAGGCCCTCTGAGACTAGGACTCAAGTGTGGTCTAAGGACTGGCAGCATCCTTGTCCCCTGTTAGCAACGCAAAATCGTGAGCCCCACCCCACACCCACAGACTGCATTTTATCAAGATCCCAGGTGATTCATATGAAATCTAAGACATCTCAACAAAATTCAAATCTCTCTATGAATTGAAACAATTTCCTGGGAAAATAGTAGATTTTTTACCCTGTCAGATACATAGTAGATAATCAGAAATACCTTTTGGATTGAATTAAAACATGTGAAGAAAAGAGCTAGCTTGGATTCTTAAGGAAGCAGGAACAAAAATAGAATTTTTAGTTAAAAATGAGTTTCCAGAACTAAATCTTGAAATTATAAAATGCCTTGTCATCTACCATCATGACACCTGCGCCCTTCCTTCTTCATCTCTTCCACTCTTCCTCTGTCATAGGTATGTGAACTTTTGTTCCCACCAAATGCATTGAGTGACAAGGAAATGCTAATTTATTTGAGTGGAAATATGTCAATGTTACACAAGGAGAAGTGGTACAAGGGTATTTTTACCACACAAAAAAGCAATGCATCAGCCAAACAGGATTGTCAAGATGTGCAGTTCATGGCAGGATTTGCAGCTCACCATGTTCTGCCTCCCAAGAGCCCTGTGCATTGCTTGAAAATGGCCTCTAGCTGAGATTTCTTTGGTGTTCCTAAAAGTGGCTCTTGCTACTGGGTCAAAGGTTGATTGTGTATTTATCCTGAGCCTCTGTGCCCCTTCAATCATGTTTTCAGTATTTTCCTCGTGTGCCGTGATGCCCTCAGCCCTTCCTTTCATTCAGAGTAAGGCAGTTAACGAAGCAGTTGTTAATAAGTCTAGATATTTGGGGCGGAAAGTGAATGATGTAAGTAGCATAGGTCCTTTCTAAAAGGTTGAATCCCTGTGAACCCTGTTTAGTGAGGTGTTTTCCCCTCTTTCCTGTTTCTTAACTCAGTGGGGCATTGCTGGCTATTTGTGTGCTTTAGAAAACAACAGCCGTGTAATATGTAATAGCAGGGCTTCTAAACAATATTTCATTGTGTCGTACAGGGACCGCGCAAGCTGTGTGTTAAGGAGATGAACAGCGGCATGGCCAAGAAACAGGCTTGGCTTATAAAGAACAAAATCAAGGCTTTTTATGCTGCAGTGGCAGCGGACTGTTTCAGAGATGGTGTCCGAAGTCTCCTTCAGGTAAAGCTGGCATTGGGGGAATGAGCACAGAGGCAAAAGACAATTAGTGCTCCATGTTAATAAAGCTCCCAAAGTGAGTGGCTGTAGTTAGGCAGCCCAGTGTCTGCGATCAATGCAGATGGTTAAGGAATTCATTTCGAATTCCTGGGGATAGGCAAAGCTAGAACAAAAGCAGAGAGTTTCTATTACAGTGAGCTATGAATGACACCCTAGAAATGCGAAATCAGGTTGCCTTTGGCCACCAGCATGCATTCCGCCCCCATACTTATTGAAATGCAGATTTGTTCTGCTGGTTGAGGACATTCAGAATCCTATTGAAACTTCAAACTATTTTGACATCTCATACTGCATATAGCAATGCTCAAGTCAGGCATTATTTTCCTTTTTTCTTTTGCAAATGGTGTGAGAACAGCTGCTAGACTCAACTAAATTAATGCATGGTGATCTGGGTGTAAAATCTCCCTATCCTCCTGAATGACTTCCGGAATGTTGAATAAAATGTAGTAATCTCTACAGCTCAACCTTAAATCTCACAGTTCTCTGTCTTTTCTCTCTTGTTCTTTCCTTTCCCCCCTCCCTTCTTTGTCTCTTCTGTAGTAAGTATATGAAATCTTTCCCTAGTTGTGATCTTCATAATTTACAGTGCCAGAGAAGCCTTAAAACAATCCAACAGGCCCTCAGAAATTGTAGGGCTTGGCTTTCTAAACATTTTGGCTTTAATATGGTTGAAAAGTCCTAATTCTTTGTATACCAAATGGTGCATATGGCTTTCAGAGTTGCCATATCTAGGAGTGTCAGCATTCAGGACTGTATCCAGGTAACCCTGACGCTTATGCAGGCAGGAAAGAAAAAATACTGGTTAAGCTACAATATTTTGGAGATTAAGAGGATTTGATGCATTCCTGTCTCTAATATCCCTTAAGAACACTTGCAAAGTAGCTCACATGCAGAGAAGCCATTTGTGAAAGACCTGTTACCCACAATGAGCCTCTTTTCATCTGTTGTTAATTTGCTAAACCATGGAAATAGGTGTTATTGAAAAGATGCTGATTTTTCTTTCAGTAGCGAGTTACTTTCCAGTAGCTCTTTGGTTACATATGTTGGGAGGGCTACACATTTAATATAAAATTATCGCAGAAGATTTGTAAAATAAGAAAATTTTCAACTAGGAATGGGAATACAGACATAGAATGAGAGCAGGGAGAGAAAATACATAGGTATAGAAAAGAAATCTTACATTAATCTGGAAGAAATGGTAAAAAAGAATTTGAACACGCATAAATTCACAAAAATTTCTTCAAATAAAAGTGGAATACAGAGGGGTCATGGCAAAAGGCAGGACAAAGTAGTATTAAAGGAAGCACTGCATCAGTTTGGATAAAGCCTTCTTTGCATCTAAGAAATTATGGTACACGTTACCACATCCTCATGGAAAGACTACATCCATACTACCACACATTTGCCAAGGGCCAAATGATGGCCCTAAGGAGCTGCTGGGCTAAGAGAAATACACCAAATTGTTGGAGGCAAAGTTTATTTCAGGAGCCCTCCATACTGCCTATCTCATTCCACTTGCTACTGTCCCCTCTAAATGTCCAGCTCTGGTCACTTCTTTAGCTATTCCCATGACCCAGAATGGCCTTCTATCCCTCCCACTGCTCTCCTTATTTTCACCCACCAACATCGAATCACCCTCCAAGACTCGGAAAAAATGCCATGTTCTCTCCTGTGAAGCTGACCATGAATCTTCAGCTGGAATTCAAGTTTTCTTCCTTTGTGCTTTCATATGTGTTTCTATTGCATTTGTACTTATGTTAGAATTATTTGTGTATATCTTGTCGCCTCCACCATATCTGGCCCCTTAAGGCCAAAGAACATGCATCACTGCTCTCCTACCACACCTAACGTAGCACTTTGCAATTCATAGGTGCTTCATAATATTGCCAAATTAAATTTGATAAACTGGAAACCATATACTGTCATCAAATGGGGAGAAACAAAACTTCTGATATGGAAGATGGCTATTAATGATACTGTCATGCAAGAGGATCAGGTTTTGGAAAATAGTTCATCACTCTTCAATAAATAATACAAGTAGCGATTTCAGTGATCCTTTTATGTAAGAATTTTCCAAACATGAATTTTATTGCTAATGACATTATGAATATAACAGGTGGCAACGAGCTTTGAACCACTAAGTTACAACATGCATAGCAACAGTCAAGCTGACCCTCACTTGATTTTTAAATTATTGAACCATTTTAATGTGTGTGTCAGAAGCAATGCAAATGACTGCTAATTTAGAAAAGCTACATTTCTGTCATCTAAAATCCATTTATGGCTGAGATGATTTAGAACTAATCTTTCTATTTTATGCTTGAGTACGGGCATGAAGGACATGCACTAAAATGTAATCTAATCTTCACAATCTTCAGGACAGTACTTCAGTGCTCTTTTGGAGATTATTTTTCATTGGTGGTGGTAGTTTCCCAGTACGGTGAGGGTTACCCATGTGTTTATGTCCTCTGTTTAGGCTTCAGGCTTAGGAAGAATGAAACCAAACACTCTGGTGGTTGGCTATAAAAAAAACTGGAGGAAAGCTCCCTTAACAGAGATTGAGAACTACGTGGGAATCATACAGTAAGTGATGGCTTTCGAGACATGTTTTTGTTTATAAAGCACTAACCAGGGCAGTACATAACTTGTACTTCACATAACACTGTTGTGTTGGATTAAATTGCCTGAGAAGAGCACATTCCCCTGGTGCTCTGAATTCTTTCCCAAGGTGAAAAAACATCGCTAATAATAGAACTTGAGGGAATCAGAGTGTCAGAGGAGGCAAGGTGGAGGAAACGTTAGTGTCAAAGAAAAAGGTAAATGTTTAGAGTTACAGCTTTAAAATCTATTTACAAGATTAAAAGCAAAGGACCGCTCGGTAAGGAGAAATTTTTCTTTCAAAACACCTGGAATCTTGGGTTGGCTGGTGTGCCCAAGTCAGTCATTGTCTTCTTCTGAGCCTTGGATAATTCACTCACTATCCCAGAGCTGCATATCTCTCTCTGCTGATGGGAGGCTCCCAGATGCCAGGTGCTTTTGCTCCCAGGTGTAGCAGCATCAGTTTGTGCACAGAATGAGAGTCTTAGATGGTACGTGACATCTAATAGATAAATATTTGAAAGTCTTAGGATACAGGTAATAATGATAGACTTCAGAGCAGCAGTCCCCAACCTTTTTGGAACCAGGGACTGGTTTCATGGAAGACAATTTTTCCACAGACCAGGATGGGGGTGGGGGGATGATTCAAGTGCATTACATTTCAGGATTATTCAAATGCATTACATTTTTATGCACTTTATTTCTATTATTATTACATTGTAATATATAATGAAATAATTATACAACTCACTGTAATGCAGAATCAGGGGGAGCCCTGAGCTTATTTTCCAGCAACTAGATGGTCCCATCTGGGGGTGATGGGAGACAGTGACTGTAAATACAGTGAAGCTTCGCTCACTCACCTGCCGCTCACCTCCTGCTGTGCGGCCAGGTTCCTAACAGGCCACGGACTCCCAGGGGTTGGAGACTTCAGCCTCAGAGGACTAGCAGGCACCAGGCTAATGTCCATAACCTGAATTATCCCGTTTAATTCTCATAAGAGGACTTTGAAGTAAGTACTATTATTGTTCCCATTTTACAAGTGGAGACATAGACATTAAAAATTAACTAACTTGCTGAAAAATCACAGAGTTTAGTAAGTGATAGAGCTGGGATTTCAACCCAGGACCATCTGAATTCAAAGTTCAAACTCATGACTACAGTGCTATGCTGCCTCTAAAAGTACGTATATACCCAAAGTATTACCTGGATTGGTTCCTTCTTTTGAATGAGAGAAAATAAATTCTATGCATATGGAGAGAAACATTCTAGAAAATTGAGACTTTCTTCTAGGCTTGAAAATACTTAACCAGATACAAGAGGGGCAATGTAAGCTATGCCCAAGAGCCCATCTTTTGTGTTAAAACCTCTGGAAATGGAAGCTTTCCTGTGTCTGGGATCTGGCTGCACTCTGATTTCATACTACAGGATACAGAACAGGCCCTGAGAGGTACAGCTGCACCTAAGAGTCCATACTACACAGGGGAGAACTCACCCCTTCAAAACAAGCATATGCTTAGTGTTTCTCACAGCAGTTTATTTCCTCTGCCCCTTGTTATAATAAGCATCACATTTATCATTATTTTGGGCATATTTACACAACATATTAACAAAAGCTTTCTTAGTTCTATTGAAAAGAAGCATAAGAAAATAATTTTCATTTTCTGAAATTATAGGCATTACCGACCAAATAGAAATTCACCTAACAGTCTTTCTAATGTGAGGAGCCTATATATTAAGTGCACCGTGTTTCCCAAATATATAAAACCTGAATGCCACGTGCTGCCATCTGGCTCCTGCTCTGGTGTTGTAAGTTCAGTAGGTCAAGGCTAAACCAGGTCATCAAGATCAGAATTTTACCAGGCATAGCAAATAGCATATTTACATGTTTAGAATCACAGTCAGTTGCTAACCAGACATTCTTGGAAATGGATTAGGTCTGCCTTCTGTTATCCAGATTCTTCAGTAAAATTTCACCTTCACCTTGGGAAATAAAAAGAGTGGAGGGGAAAAAATTGGGTAAATAGGAAGAAATGTGCAAATCTTCAAACAAAGAGTCCATTATTTGGTACAGAATTACCTGGGATTGTCTGCCAACCTTTCCACCATCCCAAACATTCTAGAAATGATAAGGGACCAAAATAATCAAACTCAGTAATACTGAACCAAGGAGATGTCTGGCTTTTATAACAAATTAATAATTGGCCTTCTTGGTAGTAAAGTTCAGTGCTAAGGTGACTCAAATTTGTAGTAGTATAAAACTTAGCTGGATTGGTAAAGTTAAATGACTTTACTACCATAGCAATGGGATTAATATAGAAGGAAGACGATCCCACATCTGTACTGTATTTCCCTTTCCAATATTTTGTTGCTTAATGACTTAAACTAAAGCATAGCACTATTGTTAACACAGGGGTATTTTATAAGAGTATAGTATTTTACCATTTTTATTTGAGTGGAAGATTTTAAATGTCTGTAATCTTCTTAAGTATGTTCCAATTTAAATTAGAATCTGTATGTATTAGTTTTCAATGGCTGCAACAACAAATTACTTCAAATTTAGCAGCTTAAAACAACACAACTTTATTTTCTTATAGTTCTGTGGGTTAGAAGTCTGACATGGGTCTCATTGAGCTAAAATTATAGTGTGGGCCAGGCTGCATTTCCTTTGGGAGGATCTAGGACAAATTTCTTACCTTGCCTTTTCCAGCTTCTGGAAGCTCCCCTCATATAAGCATGACTAAGGCCCCCTTCCTCAATCTCTGAAGCCAGCAATGGCCAGTCGAGTCCTTCTCACATCACATTACTCTGACCTCCTCTTCTGCCTCCCAATTTCACTTTTAAGTACCTACCCTTGTGTAACCCAGAATAATCTCCCCATCCCAAAGTCCTTAACCTAACCGCATCTGCAAAGTCTCTTTTGCCATGCAAGGAAACATATTCACAGGTCCCAGGGATTAGGCTGTCTTTGGGAACTGTTATCCTACCTAACCTGACCTAACAGAATCCAAATATTTTTTTGTAGAGCACATTGTATACTTTTTGTAATCAAGGACAATTGGAAACAAGATTTGTGTTTGAGGAATTTGCTTTGTGGCAATTTGTGTTAGAGTGAAGCTATTTCATTAAGTAAAGATTGTCTATGGTTTGAATTGTGAGTAGATATTCATATTGCAGAGAACTTATTTACATCATTATCTGAAAATTCAGGTTTACTTGGCTATTGGAAACGTGTTTGCATGTGGTGGAACAATCACAGACTTCATTGTTTCTGGTGGAGGATGACCTACTGGCAAGAGGTCCCAGGTTTCAGGTCCATGGAAGATTGAACAAAGGAACTCTCAAAGAAAAATTTTCAAATTACTCAAATTATTAATTGGTGTGCTTCTGTATTTAGGGCCAGAAAAAACACATGCTCCGGGAACAAAGATAAAGGAAAGAGAGAATTTGTTTATCTTCTAGATAATCTAATTCCACTGAATTGGATGTAGAGAAGGCACAAGAGCCATCTTCATTCAACTACATAGAGTTACCATGAAAAAGTGTTTCTCCAAATGGCCCGCCAGAGTCAATGGTATAAGTTCCTTAGAGGAACTGGAAATATTTTTAACCATGGACTTGATGTCAGAAATGTTGCAGAAGGAGGTTGGGCACAGTGGCTCATGCTTGTATCCTAGCACTCTGGGAGGCCAAGGTGGGAGGATTGCTTGAGCCCAGGAGTTTGAGACCAGCCTGAGCAAAAGCAGGACCCCATCTCTACGAAAAATAGAAAAAATTAGCCAGGTGTGGTGGCACACACCTATAGTCCCAGCTACTCTGGAGGCTGAAGCAGGAGAATTGCCTGAGCCCAGGAGTTTGAGGTTGCAGTGAGCTAAGATGATGACACTGCACTCTAGCCCGGGTGACAGAGGGAGACCCTGTCTCAAAAAAAAAAAAAAAAGTTGTAGAAGGAGTCCTCCTTGGAGAGGTTGGCTAATAATTCCAAAGGGTCTTTGTAGCCTATAAACTCTCTGTTATAAATATATCATTGATTATTCTGCTCATTTATAAAAGATTCAATTATTTTGAAAGTATGTGACAAGCTTTTAATCAAAATTCTAGATGATAGTATTATTTGAATAAATTGGTCATAGAGTGAATGATTTCATTACCTCTACCAAGAATGTATTTTAAAAAGATACAAAAAGAAAACAAACAGAAAAAGCATCAGCTCTTGGCTATATTCTAAAGTGGATTTTAATAGTTTCATTATATCAAAATCCTAGAAATATGTTTAATATTAATCCAAGTCTTGAGGATTAAAGGAGCTGTTCAAAACACTAACCACTTTGCTTCCCCTTTCAGTGATGCATTTGATTTTGAGATTGGCGTGGTCATAGTCAGAATCAGCCAAGGGTTTGACATATCTCAGGTTCTTCAGGTTCAAGGTACGTACTTTCTTTATTCAACCAACAAGTATTTATTGAGAACCTACTCTGTGCCTGACAAAGTTCTAGGTGGTGAGGCTACAGCAGTCCACAATACAGACAAAACTTCCTAACAACAGCGCATATATTCTAGTGCTGGCCCACGGTACACACACTTCCCCCAGGATTTTCTCCATTGCTAACACAAGTAGCCTTTGACTTGCTAATCAGAATATAGAGTAATTCAAGGTAGTCATCAATTATTTTTCTTATCACAAAACCTCAAAACCAGCATCAAGGAAAATAAATACCTTCAGTAGAATAACCTGCCAAATTAATTTCTGCAAGATGTTGCAGAAAATGAAGATTAATTTTTTCCTCTGAAAAACATGTATTTTGCTTTTAAGAATCTATGAACTGGTTTGTAGCTAACATGGAAGTGAGCCTGAGTGTATCATGCTGTGAATCACTAATCTAAATCAGAGGCAGAAACACTAATTCAGATTAGTGACTCTCTGTTTTTTCCCTGTAGAAAATTGGTATACTTGCTTAGTCGTAGAATTTAAACATACTCTCTCATGTATAAAATAAAGAACATGTTTAAAGAGTTACTTGAAGATTAGAACAGAACACAAATTCATGACTTACCTGCTCAGCTGAACTTCACAATAGAGTCCACTTAAGACATAACACTAAGCCAAAAGTGTACTTTTTGAGAGCCTATTATGTACCAGGCATACTGTGGTTATAAGTACTGGGTAGACTAAGATTAACAAATTCTGTCTGTACCCTTAAGAGACTCACGGCCTAGTAAGGGAAGTGGATATATTATTAGTGTGAGAAAGAAAGAAGGGGTAATGCCGAAAGGTCTTTCTGGAGGGAGTTGCCTTTGATTTGAGATTTATTAGATGAGTAGGAGTTAACTAGGCAATGTTGAGGAAGAGAAAAATAGGAGAGAGTTTGGAGAATGCATTCCTGGCAAAGAGGAGAGCATTTGTGAAGGTGAAGACATGGGATTATGGAGGAATGGGACACGTGGGCCACCAAAAGTAGATTAGTGTCACTGAAGTGAAAAGTATGAAGCAGACAATAGTGAAACATGAGGCCGACAGTATAAGGAGGATCCAGGCTTTAAAAGCCTCATGGGCCATATTAAAAAGTATGGACCATATCCTGTGGGTAATGAGGAACCATCAAAGAGATTGAAGTGAGGGAGTGACATGGTCAAGCTTGTGTTTTAGATCTCGTGCTCCTTCAGTTGTACGGGGCATGGACTCAGGACTAGAATGGAAACAGACAAACCAAGAAGAGTTCACGATAATCAAAGCAAGAGAAGGTGACAGCTTGAACTAGGGCAGCCTCAGTAGGGATGGAGCGAAAAGAACAGAGCTGAGAAGTACTTCAGAGGTACAAAGAGTAGCATTTGGGAATTGAGTGGCTGTATGGGACACGGTAAAAGGAGGAATGAAGAAAACCCCTTGGCTGACTGGGTGAATACCAATGGAATGGGACAGGCGAGAGAAGGGTATGTTTAATGAGGAGGTGCCTGGCTCAATTTTAAACAGTCTCCTGTGGGAAATCCTACTGGAAATGTCCAAGAGGGAATTAGATAGTCCTAGTCTTGAAGGAGAAATCTGAGCTGGAGAAAGTAGATTTAGGAGATGTCATAGGCTGAATTCTGTCCTCCCCCACCAAACTCGTATGTTGGAGTACTAACCCCTATACCTCAGAATGTCACTGTATTTGGAGATGGGGTCTTTAAAGAGGTAATTAAGGAAAAATGAGGTCATATGGGCAAGCCCTAATCCAATATTACTGGTGTCCTTATAAAAAGAGATTAGAACACAGACCAAAGGGTGACCATGTGAGCACATGGCGAGAAAGTAACCATTTTCAGGCCAAGGAGAGAGGCCTCAGAACAAAATCAACCCTGCTGATGCCTTGATCTTGGACTTCCAGCCTCCAGAACTGTGAGAAAATAAATTTCTGCTGTTTAAGCCACCCAGTCTGTGGTATTTGTCATGGCAGCCCGAGCGGACTAACACAGAAGACATCATAGTTAAGGTGAAAATTGAAGTCATGACCCTGGAAAATATCACTCAAAGAGTGCGTATAGTCAATAGCTCCAAGGCACAGGAAAAAGACCCCAAGGAAGGGAAGGAGAGGCCAGAAAAGTAAAGGAATCAGGAGTCTGGCGTCATGTAAGCCACGGGAGTAGAGTGCTCAAAATGGGAGAATAATCAACATTGTTAAATCCAGCAGAAAAGTCAAGTAAGATGAATAAAATGTAATTGACATGACACAGACAGGTACTCTCAGTGAGAGCAATTTCCGTAGAGCAGTGTCGTCAGAATCCAGATTGCAGAGGGTTGAGGAGGGAGCGAACAAGCAGAGAGTGTGCACGTAGCCAACTATTTTGAGAAGTTTGGGTGGTAAGGAGAGGAATGGCATTGAGGAGATTTACTATGGGGGACCTACAGACCTTAGAATGGGAGACTGAGTCAAGTTTCCAGACTGAGGAAATGGGCACGAGAGAATGGCAGGGATTTAAGATGTAGGCAAAGAAAGGGACGACCCATAGAGTAAGACCCAGGAGGAACAGGGAATTAAGGGAAAGGCGTGGATGGAAAAGTTGGCCTGAAACAGAAGAAGAATGCTTCATCTTCTAAAATTACTGCCAAGGAGATGAGGACTGATGATGAGCTACACGGGTTGTGAGAGTCGAGTGGTAAATTGAGGGAGATCACGCATAAGGGTCTTAATTCTTTCTTTGAAGCTGGCGCAATGGTTTCCTTCTAAAAACGAGAGACATGGTCTAATTGAGGACGAGAAGATACTGGTAAGAGTTTTTAGAAGTAACAGTGGGAAGTGAAAGGGAGCAGAAGAGTCGAGCAACTGATGAGATTACAACGGTGAAAACCCAGCCGTGCTTGTCCGCTTTTCTCTGGCAGCACTTGGTCTCCCTTACAGGGGCGGGAGCGTCAGGGCGTTGCTGGGTAGGGTCAGCGGGAAGAAAAAGGGAATTGCAAGGGCTGTTGCCTGATGGATCCAGATTCCACTGGTTGTTTCATGATTGTCTCCATCATAGCAAGAGAATAGGAGTGGATGAGGTGAATTTTGTGATGCAGCCATTCTGGTATGTTTTAGGGGAGGAAGAGGAAGAAGACAAAACTAGAGATGAAGTGTTTGTGTAAGACAGAGAGCCACTATCTGATTATGTACACTCTATGATTGTGAAGAGCTTTAAAAAATAAAACTGAGAGTAGAGTCCAGCCTGTGCAAACCTGTAGCATAAAGGCTGTCTTTTGGCATCTTTAGCCTCCCCTTTTATGCCTCTTTTCTCTCTTATGGACCTTTTACATCTCCAGATCAGATATACTAACTCCAACTCAGTGTTCGTTATTAATTTATATTTCTTCCTAGTAGAACTTAATACATTAGTAGCAAAAATAGTTAACATTCTTGAGCACTTATATGCCATCTATTATGTTTATGCTTCATGTTCACATACAACATTTATCATCCCAACTACCCTGTGAAGAAATTGTCCCTATTTTACAGCTGATAAAATTGAAGCTTAACCAAGATTCACAAGGCTAGTAATTGGTAGAGCTGGAATTCAAACCTCTGTCTGTCTGAAGCCACCATTCTGCCTTTTAAAATGTAGGGCTAGAGAGAACAACAACTAACCCAATGAGAGGCAATCATGAAATCTGAGATATGGGAATGGGGCAAAGCTGTTTCCATGTATTCCTAAGACACCCAACATAGGGGCTGCCTGTCTATGGTAAGATAAACCTGACTTTGAGGGCAATTATGAGAACTTAATATTAGGAGTCCTTTTCTGTTGTTAACTTCCTAGGTTTCACTTCAATTTTTTTTTCTGGCTTTTGTGCTGTAATGTTTTTCCATCTAAAAAGTGAGAATGCAAAGTACAATTTGTGTTTAGATTATACATTTGCTTGGTATGTTGTGTTGATCTCTTCAAGCTGAAAGATGTGATGCAGCTCAAAAATGTTGTTCCCACCCCTCAGTGTTCCATCTGCCAAAATGCACCATCAATTTATTTCTATAAAGCAATACAGCAACCAAATTTTGTAGTATTTCTCAAAGAATCCTGCCAGTGAACTACATCCCCTTTTAATTTCCCAAGGGATGTATCCTATTTAAATCAACTTTGATGTTTGAAATATTTCTGCGTCTTAGTCAAGAAAGGGAAAATACAGTTGGATGCTAATAAAATAATTATAAGTATCAACTATCTAGGGTAAACAAAAAAAGCAATGTTATACAAATACATGAAGAACATGCAGAAAAACAATAGCATAATGATAGAAATTAACTTTATGCCACATTTCTGTGCATAGTTTTGAAGTTTATGTAATTTATGACACTAACCTCATATTAGATTTTGAATTGGAAGAAATAAGCTTGCATTTCATTATATTAGTCTGTAATTCAGGGCTTAATAAGAGCCTGATAAATCTTAAGTATTGCATTATACTATGTTAATGATTATCATCATGGCTTTTCCAACCAGGCACCACAGTGTCATCACAGATTATAATTTAAAGGAAATATTAGCAATTCAGAATGCCCATATACTGTAGTTAATAAAGCAGTGAATAGAAATCAGCTTTATAGGTAATTTACCCACTAATGACAATTATTTCTATATTGTATCATAGGCTTATGTGAGGAGAATAACTTTTTATACAAATAAGATAGATGCTCATAACATTCTAACTTGTGTACTGCAACAACTCATCCAATGCTGATGACTGATAGTGTCTCTTAATAAATTAATTTATTGCTTGACAACACCAGAAAAACACGATATTTTATATTGCTCACTTCCCAGGGGTATTTAGCAAGTTTGCCAACTACAACAAAGAATCCAAATTGTGCTGGTAGGAAATAAAGTGATGAAACGTGATTTGCAATATATTGTGGTCAAGTATTCTGTGTAAGTACAGCACGATTTATGACCATCTCAGAGCACGGGGATACTGCTGTGTCTGATCGAGTGGCTTAGCAAAATAAAGACAGATGGCAGTGTAGTAAATAATTACTTGATTGGAAGGCAACCACTGCAGGATTGCTTCCTGCCTTCAACTCAGCTAGACTTCACCTGGGCTACGTCACATTGATTCACGTGAGCATTTACAGCTTTGAGCTGATTGACCAAGGAAAGAATCACGATTTAATAATTAATAAAGAAAAAGGATGCTGCAAAATGGGAGGGGATGCAATTCCCCAGTGGATTTCCCTTCTCTCCCTTCTGCTGTCAGGTAATTGACTACTCTCTATCGTTAAGATTCAAAGCAGATTGTAATTTGTAGACCCTTACCTATTTCTGAAAGACATTTTTTTTTAGAAAAGACTGGGGATAGAACATTTTAAGCAATCTCAACAACTAAGTTGAATTTCCAAATATAGCCACTCCAATTGGTTACCACACAATCGATTTACAAAGCACTTGAAAATATAATAACTGCTGTTCAAAGAGGTTTTGGCATTTGCGTGAAGATAGAACTCTGGAGTCACTCTTTGTTCTCACTGTGACAACTGTTAGGGATGTGTGTGAGGGAAATTGGTTAGAAACCTACCCTCAACTGAGAGAACCTGGAGGCCTAAGCTTTTTCTTCCACCATTATAACCTCAGGGATTCTCTTAAAATCTTGAAAAGAGAGAAGTGCAGGCTATCTCTCTCTCTCTCTCTCTCTCTCTCTCTCTCTGGCTTTATAAATCATGATACACTATAGAATCATCTAGTATAGAAGATTCAAATCCCCATATGTAGCACTACCTGCTTACCTGTCCCCACTTGCCTCACGCTCTTCTGATTTACCCTGTCTGTCCTGCCTTCTGTCCACTGCAGCCTGGTTTGTCCAGCAGCCCCAGCAGCCCCAGCAGCCCCTCTTTTGATAACTCTGTATACAGCATTAACTTCCCTTCTTTCAAACATTGTCTTTTGTGCCTACCCCCCAACACACACACTTCTCACACCCCCATCCCTGACATTCTTCACTTGTTTTTCTTCTTTTATAAAGATAGTATTTTCAGAAGTATTGCATTGAACAGTATTGACCTGTTCTGTTATTTATTTCAACAAATGATCCTTGAGTGCCCTTTATGTGCAAATGTGGTGCCAGGCACCAGCAGGGAGGGGTAGGCACAACTAAGAACGAGGGAGAGAGTGTGTGAAGTCCCAGCAGAGGCTTTGGAATAGACAGACCTGGGTTTAAATCCCAGCTTTGACACTTCTGATTGTGTGGCCTTGGTCAAATTATTCATCTTCTCTTTGTTTCACTTTTCACATTTTCAAGTGGGGATAATTATAGTATCTACCTCATAGATTTGTTGTTTTGAATGAAAGAATATGATGGCTGCAAAGTGTTTGGCATTGTACTTGGCACACAGTAAATTCTCAGTAAATGGTGGAAATGAAATATGACTTAAGCTCTGACCCCCAGGAGCCTGCAGTCTAGTGGAGATAAAATAGACATCTGAGTCACACAGTTAAAGTTCCCAGATAAAGGTTTAAGCAGAGTATTATGGAAACATAGAGGAGATTGATTCCAACCGAGAAATTTGGGAATGGTTTCTTGAAAACATGCAGACTGAGTAGTCCTTCAACAGGCAGCTATGAGGCATATTACTGAAGAAAAGGGTGACGAGAGGTCAACACTAGGGTCGGAAGCAGAAGACTTGGGTCACTACCTGTGTGACCTTGGACAAATCATTTGAACTTCCTGAGCCCAAGTTTCCTTTTCAATAAAACGAGAAGAATAATACCAACTCTGCCTGCATCCCGATATTGGTATCAAATGAGATACTACGTGGGAAGAGCTTTGTAATTTCTGAACATTAAAAATGTAGTAGTGATGGTGGTGGGGGTGGTGGTGATGGAACGAATAATTTTTATTGTCAGCCTAGTGGAAATCAATTTATATCTATCCATTCACACTGCCTTGGCTTGTGCCCCCTTTTGGCTAATGGTACACTTTTGCAAGTCAGCTGGCCCATATTCTTGTTGAAAGAAATGTTTTGACAAAGTCTACTCTTAATTTCTCATGCACACCAGATAGATAATTCAGAAAAACAGATAATCAAAACATCACTTCTACTTAGCCCTGGAATGTGAAAAGGAGGGAGTGCACAGAAGGAGGCCTTAGATCACCTATGAAGTGAATAATTAAGAATTAACTCTAATAAGAACTTGCAAAATCACTGTGCAAGTGGGGATCACACCACAGTGTGGATCTGAAAATCCAAGATGGCAAAGCAAGCAAGTTTTAGCCTTTAGAATTCACTCTCTCTGTTAGCCTCTGTCTCTATCATCTTTGAGGAAACTGCTGAATCTAAAGCATGCTAGCAAAATTTGATGTTGTCTCTCAGGCCTGGGATTTTGCAGTTTGCCCTGTCCTGAATGGGCTGTGTACATACTTTCAAGCAAATTGCTGGAGTAGCTCCCGGTTTGCTCAGCCAGCTGACTTTGTTACAAAGGAGGATTTATCTTTTTTCCTCTTTTGTCCAAACTAGAGGACAAAGAGCATGGCAACTAGTGGCTAATCACAGGGTCTGCTGGAGCCTGCCCAAAAAAGAGAAAAGAAGGAATCCCCCCCACACCAGGGCAGTCCTTATAGTTGCCCCCAAAGAAGCTCACAAGTATGCACTTTCCAGAGGACTGCAAAGAACAGGTTACCCCACAGCTGGCCCCCTGCAACACACCAGAAAGCTAAATACCAGTGAGGGTACTGTCACCAGGGCAGGGACAACAAAGTCTGGCTGCTGCTGCTGCTGCTCTTGGGCATCCTGCCGTATAGACCTGATCTTTAAGGCCCTCCTTTTAAAATGACCTGTTGGAGGGGCCATCGTTTTGGGGGATTAACTTGGCATTACATCACATGCCTGAGAGTATTTAGGTTCATCTGATGATGAAGAATTGGATGTTAACAAAAAAACTCTGAAATATTAATAATAGTAATAAGCCACAAGAAGAAAGTCTTCATGGTGGGAAGCAAGCAAGATTTGGAGTCAAGCATTTGCATTTGAACCCTGTAACTTGCTGGGTGAAATCAGACAAGCTATGTAACCTCTCTGAGCTTCAGTTTCTTCACCTACAAAATGAGGGTAATAATAGTAATTATTGCAGAGTTGTTCGGGAAGGAATAAAATTCAGCACAGTCCCTGGCACTAAAAGAGTGTGCAATAAATAGTAACTGCTAAAATAATTCCTAGGCTTCTCAAAATACTCAATTTGCTTTGCATGACTAAGCCCATTTCCAAAAGTTGCATAAATACACTGTCTACAGAATGCAGTCGTTGCTCTGTTCTTTAAGGAGCTCCAAAACGCTATGGTTGTTTCTTCTTTTTTGCAAAGCTAGGAGGGTGGGAAAGGGAAAGGTTTACAATTTTCCATTTAACAGACAGGAAATCTGAGGCATAAAAAAAGTAAATTACTTGCCTAATGTCATATAAAGCCAACAGCAGAGCTATAATCGGTCATGACCCCCAGTGCAATGCAGCTTGTCTTCACCTTTCAAAAGTCGGGGGTAAGCAACTCTTGTCTGAGCTCTAATACCATCAGTCTAATTTCTCGGATTTTCTATAGCTGCTGATCTTGAGAACCTTTGAAGCTTTGGGGAAATCACATGGGTGATTTGACCTTAAATCTCATGCCACTGGCAAAAGATTAATTGCTAAGACCTGGAAAGGGGCCAGATAATTCTGTAGCTGAATAACAGCATCGTCTAGGGATGTGATGGTCCTGACAGATTTGGTTAGTACATAATTGATAAATCTAGAGTTTGTATAGCTTCACTTCACAGATAGATAAGGCAACAGGCTCCGACGGTTGACATTTGCAGAAGCTCTACCTGCGTTTTGTAACACTGAATCTAGGTTTTCTACCCTCTTCCTCGGAGCATTGCTCATTTTCTAAGGCTCTGTTTTCAGCAGACAGGAAGACAAGGGGATCTGACAAGAGCGCTGCCTTGCCCAGTATAAGCAAGAAGGCTCATCAGGTTAGCACTGCCACATGACTGCTTTTAAAGTCTTATTTACCCTGATCCAACTCAGGTTGAGGTCAAAGAGGGATTCAATGCATTACATAGCAGCTAGAATATTTTCGTCACAATCAGAATCAAAAAAAAGATAAAAGACAGCCAGACACAACATCAAAGCTTGGACAGTGGGTCTAAACCTTGGTCAGGAAATTTTACACAGCTTGACTCTTGTTCCAGACTCCAGTGTCATGAGACCTTTTTTAGCAATTTGAACTCTGACAGACACACAGAAACCTCAGCTTTTATTTCTTTGACTTTGGTCACCCACTCCACAAAGTATTTCACTTATCAGAAGGACTTCGTGGTAGATACTTTTCACTGCAATTTGTATTCGGAGCCCATCGAGTTAATTTTAAGATTTGGTTATCTTTCTTTAATTCTAGCTCTGTAGTTTTAGGTTTCAATTCCAGAGCCATTGTTGTGTGCCTGATATATATCCAGTGTACTTCTGTAATTTTGTCACTTCCAGTTGTAAAACCTCTGACCCAGTAGCTTAGGTCAGTAAATCAGTGGCTTACAGTGTACAAGATTTTATGTACAGTGGATCAGGTTTTTTGTTTTTTGGATGGTAGAGAATAAGGACAGCATTAAATAGCCTCTCTTGTCCTCACAAATAAAAATTCAGTAACTTCATGTAGTATAACTTAATACAGAGAGCTATTTTTCTAAGCTAGTTGTTACTATTTTCTGAATACAATTTACTGAAATATATTACTTTTTAATAATCATTTAGAAAACGTCATATTATGTGTAAATAATCATTTTGTTGTATTGACATTTTAAATATTAAAATAGTTTATCAGATTGTTCCTAGAAACTTTGTTGCTCTAATTAAGTAGATGATTTTGTCTTCTCTTATCAGATGAGTTAGAGAAATTGGAACAGGAGAGACTGGCATTGGAAGCCACTATCAAAGACAATGAGTGTGAAGAAGGAAGTGGAGGCATCCGAGGCTTGTTTAAAAAAGCTAGCAAGCTGAACATTACTAAGCCAGCTCCTAAAAAAGGTAAGCACTTTTGAAAATTTACAAGAAAGAGGACAAGACGAGTCACTACTTGAGTATCTATAAAGAGTCAGAAGTCAGCATCTGAGATGTTGGGGGCCCTGAGTGTAGGTAGGGACTGAAAGATTTCTCTCCCGAAGGCAGTACGGCTAAAAGGTAGAAGCTATTGTCATTTATCAGCGTCATTAAGTACTTTGTACTATCTTACTGTAAAAAAGTTTATTTTAGAAGAGCAATATTTGGTTTGGGAGTTATATAGTGCTTAAGCAGATTGAGTGCTATAAAACAGAAATTTCTCATTTAAGACGCAAAGGAGATAGAAATTTAAGAGCCAATATCCAAACTGTCTAATCTATACCCTGCTTACCTTGCTGACATTTCAGGGGACTGAAAGTTGACTAGTACAAGTAAATGGGGGATCCAGCTAGAACTATAATTTCGGGAAAAAAAGCATCTTTATCACAAACCAGAATGCAGGACTTGAAACTTCATTGATACTAATTACTTGTAGATTTCGGCTAATTGATACACTTACCTCTGATCATCTGGTATACATTCCAGGACAGAAGGCTAGAGGATGAGAGAGCTTGTTATAAGTTTTATAATCAGGTGATTCAAACGTCTGATTTTTTTGAAAATTTGCTTTCTTTCCAAAACACCACAGGTTTGAGTTTAATGAGGTCCACAGTGACCTCTGCTGGTAGAAAATTAGAATGTTAACACGCATGTCTTCATGCACTAATGTCCTGTAGTTACTAAAGAGTCAGACACTAGTGTGAGGCCAGGAAAAGACCATTTTTCTGGGAGGATCTCCAAGTCAAAGTTGAGATCCAAGTTGAGACTTCAAAGAGGCCCTTCAAAGAGGCCATCTCCTACATTGTAAATGGTTTGGCTCTGTTTGCTTGTTCTCCTACTACAGTCCAAGGATGAAATTTCACCTATAATATAATAATTTTATATATTTACAGAGAATGATGGGAAATTCAAATATTGCCCTACTGCAAATACTAGAGGTACACTTGGGTTGCTGGGATATCCCATATGCCATGGGAAATCCTACTACTTACTACCCACCTCAAAATGACATAAATGATGTGTTTGAATCTAAGTTGTAGCTACATCAGGACTTTCAGGAAGCAGAAATTAAAATAAGACTGTTCTGGATGCTAACTACTAACTTCTTTCCTTTCCGATTATTTGGTTGATTTGTGAGAAAAGTTAACTATCCATTAAATCTGCTCTATTAAGTGGTACAGTCTGGAAAAGCAATGGGAAATTCAAAAGTCATAGCGCAATACTATCCTGTAGCTGATGGGGAGGGGGAAGCATTAATGTCCTTATTAATGAAAGCAAGACTTGTTATTAATATTTATTCTGGAAGCCTACTTCTGCAACATAATACTTGTTTGGGCAAAAATGTACTCTTCTGAAAGTCAACATATCTCATTGTTCAGAAAAGCAAAATAATAGTGTTATGCACTATTTTCAATACCTAGAGGCTTAAACACAGCTCCAAAGTGGGTGCATTCACTACTCTGGGCTTTAGTTGGTTGACAACTCCTTTGAGTTCTAGACCAGGACCAACCCTGCCTCCCTCATATAGGAGTCCTCTGGATGCTTTGATTTGCATGTAAGTGAGAGCAGAGTTTGGTCAATTTTGTAAATAAAGTTTTCTCCCTCAGTGGTTCTAGGGATATAGAAACAATATAAGATAACTGCATCAGAAATGACAGACCCCAAACATGGAAACAGCAAAAGGCAGAACAAAGAATCTTCAGAAGCTCTTAGATCAGAGAGGAAGCTCTGAAGAGACTGTCAGCTCTACTCCGAGCACTACACTGATACCACCTCTTTGAAATAGAGCAATGGAGTCACATCTTTCAAAGACACGGAAATGAGAAATAATATACACAATGCGGCAAGGAAACCCCTACTGGCAAATAGGAACAAGGGTCCTGCTCAAACACTGGCCTAGTTTCCTGGTACACTTTCCTTGCATCCATGTTAGGGTGGAAATTGTATTTAAAAATTTTTTTTTAAGTATTTTATGTGCACCCTTAATTATAACTTAAGTAAAGATATTTTGTCTTTCCATATATGCTGGCTTTTTTTTTATCTCATTCATAATGATTTAAATAGCTCAAGTGGCTTAACCTTAGCTTCACAAGGTTCCTTGAAAAGAAAACAGAGAAGTAAGCCAGGCCAACCATGGGACCAGACAGCCATAGAGAATTCAAGATGCACATGGTTTCTGGCAAATGTTATAATCCAGACCTTAACTGTGCTTCATGAATGAATTCCCTGATTCTATTGCTTATTTCTGGAAAACCTCATACCATGTTCTACTTTTAAGTAAATTTGAAAATCCTAAGTTGATTTATATCTGAAATTAGGGGAAATTGGGATATTTTGGCTATTGTGTCAGATAATTTAGCATCATTACATGCCTAAATAATAATTCCACTCTGAGACAGATTACTAAGGATCGGAAAATAATCCACTGCTTTACAATAAATATCATATTCATAAAACCAAGTCAAATTTTTATTTAACTATTGGAGGTGATCTAAATTACTGTGGAATTCGACCTTTATCCCCCTTTTTGGAAAATAGAGCTCGCTATTTATCAATAGGTATAATAAACATGAATTCATGACCTTTTCTCTATTTTCATCAGTAGATTTATTGGAAAGTTATTTTGTTTCTGTCTTCAAAAAAAAAAAAAAAAAACGATACACCACTCTCTCTCACTTCAGATGGCAGCATTAACACAATCCAGTCGATGCACGTGGGAGAGTTCAACCAGAAACTGGTGGAAGCCAGCACTCAATTTAAGAAGAAACAAGGCAAAGGCACAATTGATGTTTGGTGGTTATTTGATGACGGAGGTAAAGACTTCCAGAGCATACACTAGGGAGCAGAATTTCCACTTTGATAAATTTAACAAACTGCATGGGAAGGTAGATGAAAACAATACTGATTAAAGAATAACATCTCTGTGTTCTCCAAAGAGTGTAAATTATTGAAGAGCTATGAATGTGAGAATGAGTAAAGATATAAAGCTATTCATTTCCTTTCGGTGAGATACACTCATCCTTTCTGCCATAATTTACTCTTTATTCCAGGGTTGACACTTCTTATCCCCTATATCTTGACTCTCAGAAAAAAATGGAAAGACTGTAAATTGAGAATCTATGTCGGAGGGAAGATCAACCGCATCGAAGAAGAAAAAATCGCGTAAGTAGTTTACCACTCGTGTGTTAGTTCATTTCAGATGTTCGTTGCTTTAATGCTTTAATTTTAAGAACCTTTAAGTTTCTTTGAGGCACAATAGATTTAAAGACAAAGCCTCTGGGATAGGCCTCGTGTTTACTTGGTTTTCTGGTCAATAAATTACATGTGTATTTTTTCTAATCACTGTCTTCAAGTCCTCTTATCCCCTGCCACAAATGCTTTCAAAAACGACTCTAGCACAGAAACTTCATCTCAAGTCTTGAATGGGAGTTTCGTTATCTTGTGTATTGTTTATTTTGTTCTGACTAGTAAACGTACCCAAGAAAGGAAGAGCCTGATGGAATTTGTGCCCAGTTGTTTCTTAGCGGGGAAACCAAACCTGCTAATTCATGGCAGTCACTCTGAGCACAGCGTATGTAAAAGAGAACTAAATCGAGAGAGTGCACCTGGGTCCTCGCCCCAGCCCTGCCATCAGGGAGCTGCAGGATTTTGCAACAGTCACTAAACATGTCTGGGTCCCCAGTTTCTCCTTTGTAGTTTGGAAGAGTTTAAATAGATGACTGTTGAGAACTCCTCTAATTAAAAAGAAAAAGACCCACAGTGTAAGTCTGTGTCTTTCTCGTTCATTTAGCCATTGAGCTCTGATGTGTAGTTGTGAGAATAACAAGCATGCTGAGAAGCTGGCATGGTCAGAGGTCTCTGGTGGACATCTGGAGAACCACCTTCAGCAACTCTTGGTCCCTCAGAGAATACTTAACTCCTGAGTCGTTCCTGGAACCACTATTTCCAGAAATCACAAAACAATGATAGGCTTATATTCAGTAGTTTTTAATATTTTCTCTTCCCTCTTAGGAGGATGTGATTGTGTTGAGATTGTGGTATTGTGGTGTATATAGATATAGTCATGTATCACTTAACAACAGGGGTATGTTCTGAGAAATGCATAATTAGGCAATTTCATTGTTGTGCAAACATCATAGAGTGCACTCACACAAACCTCAGTGGTATAGCCTACTACACATCTGGGCTATATATTATAGTATGGCCTATTGCTCCTAGATACAAACCCGTACAGCATATTACTGTACTGAATACTGTAAGCAATTGTAACTCAATGATAAGTATTTGTACATCAAAACACAGAAAAGGTATAGTAAAAATACAGTATAAAAGAGAAATGCACACCTGTATAGGGCACTTATTATGAATGGAGCTTGCAGGACTGGCAGTTGCTCTGGGTCAATCAGTGGTAAGTGGATATGAAGGCCTAGGATGTTACTGTACACCACTGTAGACTTTACAAACACTGTACACTTAAGCTACATTAAATTTATAAAAAACATTTTTCTTTCTTCAATAATAAATTAACCTTAGCTTACTGTAACTTTTTTACTATACAAACTTTTAAAATTTTGTAAACTTTTGACTGTTTTTTAATAACACTTAGCTTAAAACACAAACACATTGTACAACTATACAAAAATATTTTCTTTCTTTTATATCTTTATTCTATAGGCTTTTTTCTGTTTTTAAAGTTTGTGGGTTTTTTTTACTTTCTAAACTTTTTTGGTGAAAACTAAGACACAAAATCACACATTAGCCTAGGCCTACACAGGATCGGTATCATCAGTATCACTGTCTTCCACCTCCACCTCTTGTCCCACTAAAATGTCTTCAGGGACAATAACACAAACATGGAGCTGTCATCTCCTATGATAACAATGCCTTCTTCTGGAATACCTCCTGCAGGACCTGCCTGAGGCTGTTTTACAGCTAATTTTTTGTATATGAGTAGAAGGAATACACTCTAAAATAATGATAAAAACTATAATATAGTAAATATATAAAGCAGTCACATAGTAGTTTATTATCATTATCAAGAACTATGTTCTGTACATAATTGTGTGTGCTATACTTTTATATGACTGACAGCACAGTAGGTTTGTTTACACCAGCATCATCACTAACATGCAAGTAATGTGTTGCACTATGACATTACAACAATACTAAGTGATAGGAATTTTTCAGCTCCATTATTATCTTATGGGACCACCATCATATATGGGTTCCATCATTAACCAAAAGGATATTACACAGCACATGATTGTATATATATTATCCATATACTCATATATTTATTTTCAGTTAATGTAATATAATATTCATATATATTAATGTTATGTATATTTAATTCCTCCAAAGAGAGTCATATTGTAATAAAATGGAAAGTAACATGATATCTATAATAATTTATATTTCTTAAAGCCTCCAGTATTTTATTGGGACAATTGATGAAATTTGAAGATTGTTTATGGATTAGGGAATAGTATGGCATCAATGTTAAATTTTTCCATTTTAAAAGTTGTACTCTGTTTATATAAGAGAATGTCCTTATTCTGAGGAAATGCTCATTGAAATATTAAATATTTAGGCACAAAGGGGACTGATATCTGCAACTGACTTTAAAATAGCAGATAGGTAGATAGTGAAGTAGATAGACAAATATAAAGAGGGAGAAACAAAGAGAATGACAAATCAAATGGGGCAAAATATTAACAACTGGTGAACCTGGGAGGGCTTTGCACTATCTTTGCAACTTTTCTGTAACTTTGAAATTATGTCAAAATCATCAGTCGCTAGGAAAAAACCTCCAGTATATAACCATATAATATATGATAACTATTAGTTTGTCAGTAGTTTTTCAGTAACTCTATAAATGTTATCAGCAAGATAATAGTCAATACATATTTAGACGTGCTGTCTTTCTTTCAAATAATAAGGGGACGTGACAGCTTTGCATTATCTTCCCTGAAACATGAATGCAGAGTTAGACTTGCTGTGTCCGGTATCGGCACCTACAGGGGTTTCTTTATGCCTTCAGTGGAATAGCACAGTTCACACTTAATGTGTCCATCAAGTGCCATAATGCAAATCAAACACTGACTAAAAAGTGTCTGAAAGCTAAGCTGAAATAAGACATGATTGCTTTTGATATCTGAATGCAAACACAGAAACTCTTTGATTGAAAATACTTACATATGCAATGATGAATTGTTTTTCTCTTATATTTTCAGCATGGCTTCCCTTCTGAGCAAATTTAGGATAAAATTTGCAGACATCCATATCATTGGCGACATCAACATTAAACCAAACAAAGAGAGGTATGAAACATTTAACAAGATCCGTTGATTACCCCACTGTACTCTCTCATTCTCTTTTGTGTTGCTTATCAAAGGGAAAAAAATGTTATATTTACTGCAGTGACTTCTTGATAGGATATAATAAGAAGGGCTTTCAAATAATCATGACATAGAACTATCAAGTACATTCTAATGGGGACAAAAGGTATTATGGTGAAGATAAGCCTGAGAGGGAGAATTATTAAAACATGGGTTAGTTAGCATCTTAGAATTGCTCTTGCTTTCTATGCTGGCAAGAGCAGCAAGAAGCACAAGGTTCAACTATTCTGACCTGAGCAATCAGGGCAAGTTTCATTATTCAAAGCTACTGGTAGGGCATCCTGGATGGGGAGCTCTGACGGAGAAGGTGTGGACACAGCTTGTGTCTTCTTGGCACAATGACAGTACCAACCCTCCAAGGCCATTTTAGCTTTTGGACAGTAAGGGCCCAACACATAGGGGCTATGAAAATTTGAGGAACCTCTAAAACTATCTGAAGACTGGAAAAGAAATGTATTGGCTCCAAAATTTTTTAAAATGACAATATTAAAATAATCATTTAAATGTCTTCAAAATGTGATATCATTTTAACCCTCATTAATTATTAATTTTACCAATTCCATTATTGGTTTAATCAGCTCAGGCTACTATAAGAAAATACCATAAGCCATGGGTGGCTTAAACAGTAGACATTTATTTCTCACAGTTCTAGAGGCTGGAAAGACCAACATCAAGGTGCTGACTGATTCAGTTCCTGGGGAGGCCCCTCTTCCTGGTTTACAGATGGCTACCTCCTGGCTACGTCTTCACATGGTGGAGAGAAAGAACTCTGTCTCTCTTTCTCTTCTTATAAGGGCACTAATCCTGTAATGGGGCCCCAAAACTGATGACCTCATCTAAACCTAATCACCTCTCAAAAGTCACACCTCTAAATACCATCGCCTTGGAGGTTAGGGTTTCAACTTATGACTTTTGGGGGAGCACAAACATTCAGCCAACGATATTTGAAAACAATTTGTAGGTTAGATCTTCACAGGAGTTCCCGAGGGTGTCATAGCCAATTTGTAAATTACATTATGTGACTTAGAGTTATAATTTAACAATTATAAAATGTTTTTAATGGTTTACAGTCCAAAATCATATTTACTGTTGCATTCACATGCAACTTAATACATTTGATTTGGTGTGGAGAGGGACCTCCAGGGGTAATTGTACAGAGGGACACAAAGGTCGCAGATGGCTTAGGTCCTCGCTATCCTGCCAGACCTCTCCCGTTTACTCTTGGCCAGTATTTATCCTTCCTTTTGCAATTCTTGATGGGTGGGATTATAATTCCACACATCTCAAGTTTTCTTGCCTCTTCCCTTCTTTTTATTCATTGTTATTCTCAATGAGCTTAAAAACTAACTGAAAATTATTCAAATTTAAAATGTATTCTTATTGACCAACCAAATTGAACTTCTTATTCTTTGAGGGTATTCATGATTCCTCTAAGGCAGTTAAAATGACTTTACAAAACACCTTAACTGTAATAAGAAAACTACACTCGACAGAGTTGACCTGGTTATTACTTTGTAATATTTCCTTACATCATATATACCTCTAATGCCTTATATTCTTATATTTCTACAGTTATAAATGCTTAAGAAAAATGAAGAACACATTTATAATTCTCCTTGGTAAATGGAGTTAACTTTCTGATGTGCATCGTGTTGTCATACAATAATCTCTGGTAGCCTTCCACATTCTGTTGGAAGAATTTTAATTCCCTAAGTTGTTGCCTCTTGGCATTTGCAGTGATGTGATCAAACAGGCTCATCTTATGGCTCTAATTGATGGAAATGCACTCTCTTTCATAATACGTCAGGTCCAAGGATTCTTTAGCATGTGCCACTGAGCCACAGGGCAGAGCCTGCCAATGCTCTGCAAGACAGGACCATTTTCTGTTGTCTAGAGGGTAGTCACTGTGTATCCTATTGATTTTGGATTTCCTAGAAGCCCTGGCTTAATGCTGGGCACAAATTAGTCATTTGTAGCCAAATTCTTCTTGCTGTTGTCTGTCTTGTCAATAGCTAAAAACTATCTTGTTTGCCAATTAATTTGTTCCTATATTCCTTTGTCTCTTTGCCCATTGATCCAGCTTTCTCTACCCAAGTCCTTTTTTCCTTCCCCTTCTTTCATACTAGTTTCTGTCCAGCTGCCATGGTCACCACCCTGCTTACCCATCGGTTCTGTCCTATCACGGAGGATGTTGATGTACCTCTTCCATTAACCAAGCCTCTTCATTCTCTGAGTACCTGTCGTAGTCCAGATACCCCTCGTCTTACTGCCTTGACCTTTGTCTCATGGTGTCCTCTTCTCAGTGAGTAAAATTCTATGGGCAGTAGTAATAAATAAAGTACGGAGGCATTTTTGCTTTTGTCCTGGTATCTAAATTTGATTTTAGACACCATTTTAATTTGATATTTCTCACATGTCCTCACCATCCTGCAATGAAGAGAATTACTTTCCTTCCTCAGGAAATAAATAAATTAGTTTTCAAAATTTCAAAGATTTTCTCTTTGCTATTTCAAGGTCTTGAGGAAGATGCAGGAAAAAAATCCATCCTTACTGAAATAGAAGAATCCTTGTGGCCAGTGTACCCTGGTGCAAGGACAGGAGGCCACCAGAAGGGTTGTGCTGGGAGAGCCATCCTCCTCTCTTTAGCCTTCTGCCATAACTCATGCCATATTACATTATAAAACAGTCACATATCTGATATTGGCAATGGCTGTTCCAATATATGAAAGTAACCCTATCTTAGAACAAAGAATGTTCATTCAGTAAATCTCACAGGTGGCCACTGGTAACACATCTGGCACATTTGTAATACCTTAAGTAAGGGAATTCCTTGGCATGGTACAATTAGAGAAAGAGAACTCTTCCTCTGGGCTGATGCTGCCCTGGACCCAGGGGCTAAGGCTTAGAGAGTAGAACACTGGCTCAATTTCAGCTCCCACATGGGCCTTCTTGGCAGCCCTTATCTACCATTAACAACTACACCCTGATTACTATTCTTTCTTGGTCACCAGGTGATGCACAATGTCAAAAATAGTTTGTCAATGATTTCCATGTTGGAGGCTAATATTAAATGCCCTTAAATTGCCTTTAATAAATCTTTTGACTACCCACAGAACATCAGTAAGTCTTGGTGGAAGCATTTTATCATATAAACATTATCTAGAAATATGGTAGGGCAAGGGTGAAAGGGAGTACAAAAGCAAAGTTAATGAGAAAATAATTGAGCCAGGAGAAAACGAAAAGCTTTTGTGGTTAAATTCCATTTTTTATTGTATAGACTGAATTAAAAGTCATAGGACAAAAAGACAACAATCTTATATAAAAATCAAAGAGAAACTAGAAGCAATTAACTAGATAATTTAGTTTAAAGATGCTAAAGTAGACACAAAAACAATTGGTACATTACTTTGAGAGAAGAGATCCTTTGTGGACTTGGAGGAAAATTTTATGCAATTACAAAAATTAAAAACTTAGTTATGAGGAACAAGGATGGGGAAGGCATGGCATCTGTTAGTTAATTTTAACAATTAAATTAATTCTTATTTATATTTACTAGCATGTAATACTTGGCTTATCCTAGAGCCAATTAAAAAGTACTACAATAAATATCAGATTTAATGAGAATCAAAACAGAAATCTTGAGCTACCTCAGGATCACCTAGCTAGGAGAATGGGAAATAGCCATCTCAGAGATGAGCCCTAGGAGGAACAAGTCAAAGATGAGCAAAAACAAGGAGTAGTAAGAGTTCAAAGAAAAGGAATGGACAAATACAGCCTCATTATCACCTACGGTGTCACTTAGCATGTTTCTATTGCAAGTAAAAGAAAATCTAACTCATAGTGATTTAGATGGTGGAAATTATTGCCCACATAACTAAAACATAAAAGTATAGTTTGGCTTTCAAGCTAAACTTCATCTAAGTTAATTTTGTAATCAAGGGCTAATTCTCTTTCAGTCTCTCTACTTTACCTTCCATTATGAAATCATCAGTCTAAGTTGATTTAGCTTGTAAAACAAGATGACTGCCAATAGCAACCAGGACTACATACTTTCTCCTGTATGTTCAGTTGGAAAGAAAGTTTGTCTCTTTCCAAGTCACCGAACTCAGGTCTAGGGCTCCATTCAGGTTTCACTAACCTAAGCGACTGAGCCATTCACTGTGTCAGCATAACACTGGGTGCTTACTGGTTCAAGCCTGCCTGAGTTGTGTGCCCACCCTGGCCAATCACTCTAACAGATTGGTGGGTGTTGGGGATGGAGTCATTCCCACCCAAACTACAATAGGGAAAGCATAATGTGGTTGCTGGGAAGACAACCAGCAACCTCCACTTCACCTTCTATTTCTTAGGAAACTATTTTTGTACTGTACTTTCCAACAAGGATCTGGGCTGAGATGCAAAGAAACTCTCGTCCTGATCAAAATAAGTATATGAAGAGCTTAAACAAAGAGCCTCTCAGTTGCTAACCTCAATCCTATGCCTGTTTAGTAAGTGAATGCCTTGCTTTTACAAGGGACTGCACGCTTTTCAGAGCACTGTCACCCAAATCATCACACTGACCTTCAAACCAGCTCCTAGCAGCCGTCGCTGCTCCCCTTTTATAGCCTGTGTTATCCAGACCAAGGAGGACAAAGGAAGAGCTGGAGCAAGAACCCAGGCTCTTCTCTCTGAGGCCAGCACCTTTCCATAGTACTGCCTGCTGCCAAAGGTCTCTAAAGGCACAACACTGTTGGAAGTAATAGCAAATAAAAGCACTGTGTGATCGAAAGAATAACAGGGCCTATCAGTCTTATTCTTGCCCTGTCTTCTTCTACCTTTTTAAATAAGTCAGTGCAATAGGAACCTACTGCATTAAGTGTCTGTTCGGTCCCTTAAACAAAGGCTCACTGGTAGGGACAATCCTACTCCTTTGTAATCACTGCACTGTTGTCTGCAAATCCTAAATCAGGCCAACTGTTGAGATAATTGAACCCATCGCTTCATATTTCCATTTCTTAAGCTAACAGTGTATTGATTCTAATTATCACTCATTCCAAAGTTACTAAATTATAAGTAAGCTACATTATATAAAACCAAAGAAAATTGTTCAAACTTGAGATCATCTTAAAGTAGCATACTGAAGACATCTACTGCCATAAATTATAAGATTTACTTTGTGCTATTGTTTTAAAAAAATAAATCTTATCAGATTCTTAGACAAGACAAGTGAGATTTTTTTCAGCAATTTTTAACATGTTCTATAGCTCTTAGATACTGCTCCTAGTTTTCTCCTCAATGATTTCTTTTTAAATGCTCTAACACGGCCTCAGATTTTTAGGCATTAAAACATTATTGATTTTTGTTCTTTCCCCTAACATGTACCTGAATAATACTCATTTGAAAATCTCAGACAGCAACATCAAACACCAAAAGGACAAGGGCAGCATTATTTGAAGCAAACATACAAATTGTTCTATAACCATTAAACTGATGGGAGCCCTTGCTGTTCTTCTCCTGCCTGACAGGACAACTTCCTGCCATGAGTGGGAGTTGCCATGTGGACTAAAGGCAAAGGGAGCCCTATCCACCTCCCAGTGAGCCTAGTTCATCTCCTACATCTCGCATAAAGTGTATGCAATAACCAGATGGAAACATACTTATGGGCTGAAGTGTCTACATTACAACTGTGTCTTTGACTACAGTATGCAGAAAATTTATTTGCAGAACAATTACTATGTATGTATTTGAGTGTTAATATTGAGGATCTAATACCTAGTAGGCTAACAAGGCCTCAAACATGTTAAGACTTTTTCTTGGGTAGGAGGGAATACTGTAACCATGGTTTTATTCACAGTAAGTTCCGTGCAAAGATAATTCTTAAAAGATTTGCATGACATTCAGCTCTGATTCCACAGCCAGCAGAGCCAGTCATACCTGGAGTATCTGTGAAATAATGAGTTAGTTTCCCACTATGAGGCCTCCTTTATAATTCAAATTTCAGCTGGAAAGTCTTTGAAGAGATGATTGAACCATATCGTCTCCATGAAAGCTGCAAGGATTTAACAACTGCTGAGAAATTAAAAAGAGAAACTCCATGGAAAATTACAGATGCTGAACTGGAAGCAGTCAAGGAAAAGGTAAGGAGTTTTCTTCTTTAATTTTTACTTTGCTGTGTAACGAGCTGAAAAAGCAAACAGTGGTTGGTTTAAAGATCAAGAAGCAATTTATTTATTATCCAATTTCATTATTCAAGATCCAGGGTTTCTGCATTTTTCAAGGGTTTTTCGATTCTTTATTAGATATGAGGATTTAGAAAATTGTTTTCTTTTTTTTTCTATAAAGTCAATTATATTTTAAAAGTTTAAAAAACACGTTATTGGTACATGTTGTAAAGTCTCCTTTCAAATTTAATTGTAAAGAACAGGAGGCAGACCCATAAGCCTAAAATAATTTGTCGGTAAGTGTACAAAGTAGATAAAGGGAGATTGACTCACAATTTAACACAATAACAAAGAATTTTAACCTGATGAAGATGGCTATGGAAAAGTAACAAAGGTGTCTGAGGAAATATATGATGTGATTGGAACAATGAATATGAAAGTTGGGTCTAGCACACATTGTAAGATGGATAAAAAACAGCTTTTCCAGAGAGCCCAATAAGGTAGGAGTTACCGTCTTCTGACCTGAGCTAAATGAAGTAGGTGACAGTGAGGATAATGAAAAGGGTAAGGCCTCAAGAATTAAGTAGAATTGATATCTAAATTAGACATTAAAGAAAAAGGACCACAAGACCTTCTAAACTACAAAATCTAAACAAACTACATTAGGAACTGAACTTGGAAAAATTAGAGCAAGAAATACTAAAAGCCTTTCGGATTTAAAGAAAATACTGAATTAGAATTGTAAACTCTGTGTGTAACAAACCACCCAGTTCTAACACAGATTTATCAAATAATTGAGTAAATCACACATCTGAGCCTCTCTAAACCAGTGAAACATAATAATAAAAATTACTCTCATCACTGCAAAATATTAATAGTTATTTTTCCAAGTGAGTCTTTTGGTGGCTTTTTAATTGAAGCCAGTTCCTTGTACTTATAAAATATTCAGAAAACTTACAGAAAGGTAGACTAGGATATAATCTATGTTCTTAGAATATCAAATTGGTATCAAGATTCTGCCATCCAAAAGACCATCAGGATGGCTAAATAGTAGAAAGGAGAGCTTTATTAGCAATGTCAGTTTGCAAACTGGGAAGAGATAGTCTCTGATGTGGATGAAGTTGCTCTCTCTTCAAAGAGGGAAAGGGCAGGTTGGGTTTTATGCCTCACAGGGTCTGTATTACACAACAGAGTCATACATATTCAGCAGGTTTGGGGGAAACCTATACATATTTATGAGGGGGGTAGAGCACATGTGCAATGGTAAACATAGATGTAACATACGTCCCGTGCTCACTTTGGGGCACGGTTTTAGCGTTAAAATGAGATGGAATTTGGCTCTTTACATTGAAAAGTGAACTATAGGACACAAAGATAGTTTGTGTGCAGTCTCTATAAGCTGGCTGAAACTGGCTTAGGGTCTGCAGTTGCTTATCAGAAAAGAATGTTTATAAGGCTGTCCTCTGTCCAATCAGAGCTGTAGTAGTCTGGGTTGTAAATAAGAGTTGTTAGAGACTTTAGCAAGAACATAGTTTTTCTTGTAGCCACATGAATTTAGAAATTTGCCATGCCAGCTGGGCCCTAAAGCCTCGACCCATAGGTAACTTTTGTTTCCTTAACCTTAGTGTCCATCTTAGTTGATAAAGGGGCATCTATTTTGGTCTCTCAGATCATAATTGTATCAGTTTCTTTAACCAAAAACCTATTGCCCCAAACTGGCCATTCTCATCTTCTTCTTACTGTTATCTGTATCGTTGGCTTTTCCCCCCCCCCTAGAATTTAATAAGTCACTATAGCACAATGAAAATCTAGTCTTATTCTTCACATTTCTAAAATTTATCATGAGGTTCTAAAACATGGTAAGTTTCCAAGCCTAAAAAAAATTGCATTTTTTTAATGAGGTTTTCTGCTTGTCCGTGATTTGAGGTAAGAAGAAGATAAATTCTCATTCATACTTCTGGTAGAACTATACTCAACAAAATCTGAATGTTGTCCACAGAGTTACCGCCAAGTTCGACTGAATGAACTCTTACAAGAGCACTCAAGAGCTGCTAATCTCATTGTCCTGTAAGTATCACTGCAGGCATTTAAGAATGTTAGAAAAAAATCTTAGGGTAGATGGGTTAATCAGTGTAAAACCTCATGAGCCTTCACGTGGTTAGTTTTTTTAAAAAATTGAAATGTGGGATTTTAGACAATGAAGGAAGATGAGTGCCACTCTGAGACCCTGATGACTGGGGCCCATGAGTGTTAGAGGGCCATGCTTGGACTTACTGCCGGTCATGCCATACCCACAGGTCCAGGGACACATGCCCACCTAGAGCCCAGGCTTTCTTCCTAGACCATGCTCTGGGAGCCTGAGACCCTGGAATTCCCTGCTCAGAGGCCCCACGTGAGCCACCAAGGCTCAAGCCTCTTCCCTGGGTGGGAGTTTCTGAGCTGCTATGCCCATGGCCGTCAGTGGCCTTTTCCGCTTCCACTCTTTACCCTCTGGCCCTACAAATGTTAGGGGAGTGTCTACTGAAAATATTAATGTCCATTTACTTTAAAGTTTGGTGGTAGCCAAACATGAAAATCTCCAACTATTTCACATTTATACCTCATGAACTTACTCCTATGTGTGAAGGGAAATATGTCTCCTAGCACAGTCTAGATTAGAGGACTATCTATCAAAGATGTTGTAAAAGGGTCTCCTGAACTGGATGGTAGGGTTCTGATAGCTGGTTTCTGAGATTTCTCCCAAATATAAGAGATTCAAAGTATCAGAAAAAAAAAATTTACACCAAAAAGGAGGGGGGACTGTATCAGTTGATCAAATTTTTTATTTAAAGAAGAGTGAACATTTATATTTCTGTTTTGTCTTTACAGTGCCTAAGCCTATTTTTCTGGTTTATAGATACTTGTATTATCTGAGAAATACATCAGTTTACTATCTACATTCAAAATAATTTCAGTGCTTTCATTTGGGGGGAGGATAAACGTTTTAGCCACTGGTTATTAAATAGTTCGGAAAGGCTAGTGATGTTACTGCCTGTAGTAATTTTCACTTTTGTTTTTTACTTTTCTTCCATGCCATCAGGAGCCTACCGGTGGCCAGAAAAGGATCTATATCGGATTTGTTGTATATGGCTTGGTTGGAAATCCTCACAAAGAACCTCCCTCCTGTTTTACTCGTTAGAGGAAATCACAAAAATGTCCTGACATTTTATTCTTAATCTATGAAAGATTAGAATACATTTTAACTTAATGTATGAATAATTAAGAAACATTTTCCAGTACTTTATGTTGTAAATCTGATCTATGGATCTGCAAATCTCTGGAGACTATCACAACAGATTCTACATAAATTTTGTCAATTTTTATTATTACTTAATGGGAGCTTCCCCCCCCATCAGCTTAAGGGGGTGTCAAAGCCAATGCTACCCCTAGAAAAACATTCTTACCATTGCTGTTGATAAACAAAAAAATTAAGCAAACCCATGCTGGCTTATGCTCATAAAAACCACCAATTTGATTTAAATGTCCTCAGGCAAACTTAATCTTTTGTTTCTAGGACATTTGCTTCTCAGCCGTGGTATAGGTCTCAGCCCCACAGCAGGTTCTCAACACATACTATTGACAGGCTGGTATGGTAACCATGGGTGGTCATCAAAGGAAAAGACAAACTGGGTAGGGAACATGATTATGCTTGGCCTCCTGAGAGGCTTATACCTACAAAGAAGATTTAAAAATCAATAACTGAAAACTTTAAGAAGTACTTGAGTCTACAAAATGTTGGAAGCAGTTACCTAAATATGATTATTTAATGTAACAGATCATACACTCTGAGTGATCTGAGCAATCTTTGATAACATACAACTTGAATTTGCTGCTGACTGAAAAGTATTTATATATTAACTAGATTAGAAGACAACATACATTCCAATTAAATGACATACATTTTATTCTTAGAAATAAACTTTAATTGTGCTCCCCGCTAAATATTTTGAAATTTCCATCATGGCATCACTTTGCATATTTTTTTCTAATTAAATGGTTAGCACAGATGAAATCTTTATAGATGTCTAATTGAAAACCAAGTACCACAAATTTTCAAACCATTATTAAGAAATATATCCTGAATCATAAATTATAGTTACTTTCTATAATGATTGTGTAGATTTTAAAAAATAATTAAAATGTGAAGGGGAAAAACTTTGCAAGTTTAGAATATATAGGTATTGATTTTTTTCATTTCTATTGGTATACCTATGATACTTAATCACATTGACAAGCCAACAAAACACTGTTTTTCTGATGAATGGCCTGATTTTTCTTCTTGACATATTTTGACTGTTTATTCTAACTGGGAAAATATATGGGAAAAAATGAACCTGAAATAAAAGCACTCAAATTCTACTGCTTTGGCCTAGGTCTTGTTTTTACTTTTCAATCACCAAAATCATGATGCAAGGGTATATCAGATGTGAGCGTGAAAATTTCACTCAGTGCCCTCGTCTGCAGGTTATTTGAAGCTGGAATGCAAGATTACGGCTTCCAAGCTCAGCCTCTCTGCTCAGAACGACTGCAGGGAAAGGGAGACCGTCAGCAAAGCTAAAGGAGCTGGAGATCTCCATTCCAAATCCAGGGCCGTTTTACTTAACTCCACCCTCGATTAAACCCCCTCTATTGAGTCCTAGTACCTGAAATCCAAATGCCTAGACCCAGTCCTGGGCACAAGGGACATAGCTTCATCTGGGCCTGATATTTCTCTGAAATACTTGAGAAAGTCTCTGGGAAAGGTGAGAAGTAATAAGCCTTCTGTAACAGATAATCCTGGCTCTTGTTTCTTTGCACAGCTGTTGCAGGATGAATTCTCCAGGAAACAGACTCTGAGACAGAGTTTAGCGTGTAGTGGCCTGGGGATCAACATTGGGGAAATGGTGTGCTGTGATGCAGACCCAGTGACAGCCTCACAGACACCACAGGAAATAGTCCCAAGTAGGACAGAGAGGGCCAGGCCTTTGTGCTCCGCGTTGATCAGTCATTGGATGTGGGCTGCCTGGGAAGGGGTGTGACCTCAGGTGAGGCAGCCCTGCACAGCAGAGGCAGTCCCTGAAGGGCCTGGGAGCTGAAGTCTATCTGCTGACAACACTCCTAGCTGCTGGGGCAACAAGCCCTTCATTAAACAAGGTCTGGGTAGGACGTTGCCATGTCTACAAAAGTGGCCATATAAGGTAGTGGTGAAAAAAAAAAACAAAAAACCTCAGTTATTTAATCTTCTGAGGGCAACTGGCAAGAGGGTAACTGAGTGATGTTCCTTGGGTTCCAGGTTAAGGGTTGGGTGGCAGTAGGGACTGGAGATTTTGAAGTCAAGAGCAGTTCTAGTGGGAATAGGTTTGGATAGCAGAAAATCAAAAGGATAGGGGCTATGGTCAGGTGGCAGCAGATTTCTATGGCCCTTAGTTATCATTTGCTGTTGTCCTTTGCTTCACCCAACTCTGTTAAGCCAACCACCCAACATCTCCATTTCTATACTCAGGTTTCCAGCAGGAAGGAGGAAGTTCCACAATCATGGGCATTGGTGTCTGACTTTCTCTGTCCTCTCACTTTGTGCACGTTCCACATCAGCATCCCCACCATTCCCTCACAATGACTTTTCAAAACTTCCATCACTTTTTCAGCTGAAGACCCTGCCCTCATCCCTACAGACATATCCATGCACAAATAGACATAGAACTTTCTTTCATAAATAGTGCCATACTGGGAGCATTGTCATATGAGTTTTCCCCTTAATACTCAATTTTAGAAATCTTGGCATGGAAGCTTTAAAAAGAGAGAATAGATTCTTGGAGATGACCATAGCCCTGCTAAATTAGACTCTCTGGGAGTGAGGCTGAGAGCCCTGTACATTCTGAGGATCCACCAGATCTTGGAACCACTGCTGTAAGCCCTCCCTCTCATTCCCGTGATTTGACTTCCATCACATGTTGGTGTCTCTCAAATTTGTATTTTTAACTCAGAACTCTCCTATGTCTTAGATCCATATATTTAAACATTAATTTTCTTGGTGTTTCTACTCATTAATGGAAAAAAAAATCCAAACTCTGTAAAATAATTTAAAGAAGTTTATTCTGAGCTGAATATATATGACCATGGCCCCAGGGAGTCACAGACAAGAAGTCTTCAGCAAGTGGTCCCAAGGTTGCAGTTTGCTTTTATACATTTTATGGAGACAGGGAATTGGAGGTAAAATCATAAATCAATACATGGAAGGTATACATTGGTTTGGCCCAAAAAGGTGGGACATCTTGGGGAGGGGTGGAGGGGACCTACAGGTTATAGGTGGGTTTAATGATTCTTTGATTTGTAATTAGTTAAAGAAATAAAGCTTTGTCTAAAGGTGTGGAATGTTTTAAGTTAAGATAAGGAAGTCTGTTAATCAGAGACAAGCCATAATATACTCACTCAAGTTAAGCAAATTGGTGGACTGCAGGTGATTTAACCTTTGGCCAGCATGGCCTTATATCCTGTTAATAATTTAGTATCTTATTGTCATAAAGAGTCTGTTTCATCAGTCTTATGATTTCTGTTTTGACATTAATGTTGGTCAATTGTTGTATCTAAACTCCAAAAGGGAGGAGGTATAACCAAGATGTGTCTGACCTCCCTTCTCTTCATGGCCAGGAACTCAGTTTTAAGGTTTTTATGGGGTCCTCTTGGCAAAGAGGGAGTCCGTTCAATTGGCAGGGGGGCTTAGGATTTTATTTAAGTCCACACTCTGGATGTCCCACAGACACCCTAAATGCAGAATGACTAGACTTCTGTAAAACACACACACACATACTGGAGCAATGGCTCTAATTCTCTTTCTCAATCTTGTATCACGTGTCCCCTGAAATGATGAAGGAGACATAAAAGTAGAAAAAATGTGCATCAGGGCAGGAAGCTAAGGAAGGATGCCATTCACATTATAACATTTTTTAGAAATACAATCAAGCTACAGTTTAAATGGGAGGAGATTGAAGAAAGCTATCAAAAGTCAGCTTGCAACCAATGCTTCTAAGAAAAAAAATCTTAGGAAATAATTACAGGAAACCCTGGGAGGATTCCACTAACCCCTTCCCCCAGTTTGAAGCTGGAGCTGAGGATAGGTGTAGCACCTTCCTTGGGATCCTTTTTGTTGGATACTGAGAGTGTTCAGAAAGGGCTTCCCTGATAAAATGTACAGTGTGCTTGGTGGGTGCTCAAAGCAGACTTGAGTGTTGTAGTGGAGCATCTCACAGATTCCTTTCACAGCAGCACCAGAAAAAAAATTCTGTGAAAATCTCAATACATAAACAGCATAAAAATAGGGAAAACATAATCAAAAATAGAAAAGTCAAAAAAATTTTTCAGCTCAGCCTGATGGCTCACACCTATATTTCTAACACTTTGGGAGGCCGAGGTGGGAGGATCACTTGAATCCAGGAGTTCAAGACCAGCCTGAGCAACATAGTGAGACCCCACCTCTACCAAAAAATAGAAAAATTAGCCAGGCAGTGGCATGCACCTGTAGTCCCAGCTACTTGGGAGGCTAAGGAAGGATTGCTTGAGCCCAGGAGTTTGAGGCTGTAGTGAGCTATGATCACACCACTGTCCTCTAGCCCAGGCAACAGACTTGAGACTCTGTCTGAAAAAAAAATTTTTTTTCATTAAAAAAGAGAGAAATCATACAATGTAATAGAATCATAAAATAAAATAGAAGAAAAATCAAATGTACAAGAAATGAACAGGCCTCAATGTTTGTACCCCATCACATTCTGGAATAAACAAAAAAGAAATGAACAGAAAATGTAAATGCGTTAATCTTTCTTATTAACAAAGACTCTCAAATGTAATGAAAAAAAGTCAAATTCTATTCTATCTGCATCATTTTCAAAATTGAATATCAAAAAGACTGAAAGTCTGCAACTGGAAAAAAGGGGCTAAAAGCAAAAGAATAAACAAAAATATATACAAACATTCAAACTAAAAGAGTACAGTTGGCAATATTAATTTCAAAGTTTACAACTAAAAGAATTAGGAAGGACAGGAGAGTATCATTTTATATTTACAAAATATGTATAGCCACAGTGTAGCCATAAAAATAATGCAGCTTTATGTAAACAAACAGCATAGTATTGACATAGATAATACAAGAATTGTTAGAAACAAAAGGAGGATGACACAAAGTCAATTTTCTCGGTAAACAGCTCACCTATATAACCATCTTTGACAAATCAAGTGTAGGAAGAATTCAAACTATTTTTTAAAAAATAGATTTAATAGATACAACAGTGCTCACCCACAAAGAATGCACCATCTTTGAGAAATCCCTATAGAATGTTTATAAGAACAAATTATGTATTTGTGAACTAAAATAAAATCTTAAGCCCCCCTAGCTGAATGAATGGACCCCCTCTTGGCCAAGAGAACCCCAGGGAAACCTTAAAGCTGAGTAGTCGGCCAGGAGGAGAAGGGAGGTCAGGCACGTGTTGTCCTGCCCCCTCCCTTTTGGAGCTTCTGAGTTAACAGGCATCCTTATCTTAAGCTAAAACATTCTTTTAGACAAAGCTTCATTTCTTTAACCAATTACAAATGAAAGAATCTTTAAACCCACCTATAACCTGTAAGCCATCTGCCCCAGCTTGGCTCTTAGTAGCTGATATATAATCTCCAGAGATGTGAGATAGCATTTGAGTCAGGTAGGATTTCTAATATGGCCTGTGTGATCTTCTCCTCTTGAGTTTGGGCAGGACCTGTGCGTATGATGGAGTGCCACTCCAATTATTAGGTTACTTTTATGAAGAGATGAAGAGATTTTACACATGTAATTAAAGAAGTGGACTTTAAGTTTCATTCTAAGGGGGCTTGACCAAGGTGGGCCTTGCTTAATCTGGTAAGCCCTTTAACAGAGAGTCTAGAGGGTAGAGATTTCTTCCTGCTGGCCTTAAAGAAGCAAGCTATCATGAGTTCTATAGCAGCAAGGAAATTAATGCAGCCTGTAGCCACTTGAGCTTGGAAGAGAATCCTGAGCCTCAGGGAAGACTGCAGCCCCAGCTAACACCTTGATTCCAGCGTAGTGAGCTCCTGAGCAGAGAATGCAGTTAAGATATGTGTGTACTTTTGACCCATGGAAACTGTGAAATAACAAATGGGTGCTGTTTTAAACTAATCAGTTTGTGATAATTTGTTATGCAGCAATAGAAAATATAGCATCCCACTTGGATTTTATGTTTAAAAGAATGAAAGAACATATTATACTTGGAATGCATAGATTCACACAAACTCAATCACATTATTATAATTACCCCATCCTACAGTGAATAATATCAATTCTGAGTTTTATTTGGCCCAGGAAATAACTCAGAACCTATCAAATTATACTTGTCTAATCCTAGCTTCAGAAAATAAAATATGCAAAATGAACCTGATGTTTGCAGGACTGTAGTAGTAAATCTGATGAAACTTTTCTCTTCTCTATCACTTTCTTCACCCAGGAAAGAACCATATTTAAAAACAAAAAAAATCTTGCCAGTGGGTGTGTGGTGGGGTCAACTTGTTTTTGTTTTTGTTTTTGTTTTTGAGACAGGGTCTTGCTCTGTCACCCAGGCTGGAGTGCAGTGGTGTCATCATAGCTCACTGCAACCTCAAACTCCTGGGCTCAAGCGATCCTCCTGCCTGAACCTCCCAAGTGGCTGGGACTATAGGCACGCACCACCACGTGCGACTAATTTTTCTGTTTTTTGTAGAGACGGGATCTCACTCTTGCTCAGGCTGGTCTCAAACTCCTGGCCTCAAGTGATCTTCCCACCTCAGCCTCCCAAAATGCTAGGATTACAGGCATACGCCACCGTGCCTGCCAACTTTTTTTTTTATACAGTGATATTTTAGTTGCTTGTTTTATAAATAAGTGTAATACAATAATAATGGTGATATAATGTGTTACATTTTTGAGTGCTAAAAAGTTTCACAATATATGTCACTTCAAACATGAGTTAATAATTAAATACAACTTAGCAATATATGTCACTTCAAACATGAGTTAATAATTAAATACAGCTTAGCAGGCAAGTAGTTTATTTATGGATTTAGTTTTTAAAATATCATTTTTGAATAGTTATTATTGGTATATAGTATAAATTAAATCTCTCACCTATCCTTCATTCATCTTGTTTTTTCCTCCAAAGTCAACCCTTACTGGTTTCTTGTGCATTCTTCTAGAGGTATTCTATGCATTTACAAATAAATATTCAAATAAATGTGAATAAATAAATGATAATCAATGCTCACTAAATGTGAGTAATTAAATTAAGTTAAAAATAGTCCCCAAGGTGTCCAAATAACAGCTCCACTGTCTTTACACAATAGATCATACCCACTTGGGGGGATATCTAGGATGATAAAAATAAATTAAAGCTGAAAAAGACCTTAGAGATTCTCTAGTACTAAAACAGGGTTCTCATACAGAACATTTGAACACAATTCTAGCTGCATGGTTTTCTAGTGAACAGCATGTTAAATGAGCAGTAACTAGCAATAAGTGGCACAGGATAATGCAGCAAAACATCAAAAACATTTAAAGAAGGAAATACAAGGTTCAAAATTACAGCAGTCTGAGGTCATAAATGTGGGAGGCACAGACTCTACATACCTCAAAAGAACTTGGGGACATCATCACTTTGTAAGAAGACAGACTAATGGCAGAATACCTCAATTTCGTTCCATGTATCCAGGTTAAGAAAGCAAAGATATGTGCAGTTCATTCTTAGAAAAATTCTCATCCACAGGGCTGATATCAAAAGATGGCTAAGCTTCAGTTATCCGGAAAATGAATTTACATGGAATGACTCTTGCTGCACTTAAGCAGAGTACAGGCAGCACTAGTGTAAGACTCAAACAGTATATTTTCAGGTTAAAGAGTTTAAGATGAGGAATGCAGACAGAACTTCTCAGAGCTTGAGGCCAAGATCCACGTCATGAACGTCATCGCTTCAGAGAATGTGACAAGCAATGACATCTGGGCAAAGAGCCTTTACTTTCTTCCACAACCTGGAAGATATTGCAGCAGGGGGTAGTTTGGGGACAAAAACTAAGCAGTTGACATTTGAGAAAAAGACATGGGTAACTGCCAAGCTGTGGGGCTCAGCTGCAGACCCTGGTGGCCGAAGCATAGGCCTCTGTTCTGACGCAGCTCTCTCCCAGCAGCAGTGGCTTTCCCTAGCTTCCAAAGGCCCATCTGCTCTGTCGGATGCCCAGGAGATCAAGAAAACGAGACTGGCTTCTCTGTTATTATGTACTTGGATTTTCTGATTTTCCTGTTGTACTTCTGCCCAATAAAAAGAGGTGGTAGAATCATTCTCAGGGAAAGTGAGAAGTTCAGAGAATTAAGCAATAACAGGTATTGAAAGATATTAAACAACTCCAGCTGCTAATGCAACCAGCACACTGGAGAGAGACGATCACCATTCTATGATTTCCTAATGCTCACAGGTACATTTACAAAATGAATTCTACTCAAAAGTTTGTGCCGTTGGACTTAATGTGTAGACTTAATGAATCCTGGAGTCATTTTTTACTTCTCTCGCAACTCACGCCTGATCTATCAGCAAATTCCACTGGCTTCAGAATACATCCAGAATCTAACCACTGCTCACCATCTCCACCGGCACCTCTCTGACCCATGCTGCCACTGAATCATCTCTCCCCTGGGTCACTGCAGGAGCCTCCTCAAGGCTCTTCCCGTATCAGGCCTTGCTCCTTTTCTGCCTCATTTCAACATAGCAGCCCAAGCAATCCTGCTAAGTGAAGCAGAGCCTGTTATTCCTCTTATCAACATCTGCTAATGGCTCTCCATTTCCGTCAGTGGAAAAGCCACTGTCCTTATCAAAGCTCACAAGTCTCTACTGCTGCACCCCACCCATCCACTTCTGTGACCTCATCTCCTGCAATTGTAGGTCCTCCCCCGTCACTCTGTTCCAACCACACTGGCCTTCTTACAGGTGAGTTAGCACCTTAGGACCTCAGTGCTTGCTGTGCCCTCAGCTTAGAGCACCCTTCCCCAAGATATCACTTCCTTCAAGTGATATCCCCACACCCAGCAAACAGCATATTCTCAGCGAGGCTTTCCCTGGCTGCCCTCTGTAAAATCACAAGCTTACGTTCCACATCTCACTCCCCTGCTTTGTTTTCTCCTTAAGCTTCAACACTATTTATTTTAATCACTATTTACCGTGAGACTTATTTTTTTCTGTTCTGTTCCCTGGTATATCCTCAAAGTCTAGACCAGTGCCTGGACGTGGAATACATTCAACAAATATTTGTTGGAAAGATGAATGAATGCAAGGCACTGAGGGAAAGGGAAAGTATAAAGCTCCTTTGGGATCTGGTCTCTGACTCACTATGGAGCCTCATCCCACCCTGCACAGTCTCCCTCCTGCACCAGCCGTGCTCCATACAATCTTTGTGCTCTGGGGTCTCTGAATGTGCTGGTCCTACTGCCTGTGATTTCTGACTCTCCTTTGTTTTTATCACTTATTTTTATCCTGATTTAGTTCACTATGAATGAGGTAATTACTAAACAGTTCCTAATGAGTTCATTGGCCATCTGGTATCAGCTCTTTTGTCAGTTCGATTCAACAAAAATATGTCAGCCTCTCAAGATGGAAAGGTACATTGTTCTAAGCTCTTAAGATACGGCATCCACATTCCCTGCCCTCAAAAAGTTAAAAGTTTAGATAGAAAAGCAAACAGGTACACATACTAATTACAAATTGTGAAAAATACTGTGAAGGAAATAGAGAGGAAACTATGACCGGGAATAATGGAAACAGCAGTACTTAGGGCACTCAGGGAGGGTGTCTACAAAAAATATTTAAGGTTGAGAGGTACTGATAATGCCTAGCTTTCCGTGAGCCCTGTGATCCTGGCAAACAGCAATAGTTAAGAAATCCCCCCAACATTTTGTGTTCTAGAAAATGGGTCAAGAGTACACACATATCTTAACTATGTTCTCTGAAAATGGCTAACTGCAATGGACCACCATTCCCCACATGTCTTAGATAAGAATTGCTGTCAACTCTTTCTCATGACTCCTAGAAGACTTATAGATGACTCCTTGTTTACAAGGTCAACCCCAGGCCTTTCCCCTTTTGCCTGAGCCTGCAGACAAGGTCAGACACAGACCCTTTGCCCTTTGTCTCGTGAATGATTAGCTGACATTAAAATTGTTTGTCCCCCTGAATCTAACTAGACACAGAAATAAACATTTCCTGTTCCACTGAAACTTCCCTGGATTGAAAACAATCCCAACTGTAAATTACCCCGCCTGTAACTTGTCTACTCTCCCCTATAAAAGTCTAAGGCAAAACTACCCTGCTGAGACACATTATGGTAATCTGAATAATGGCCCCTAAAGACATCCAGGCACTAGTCCCTGGAATCTGTGAATGCTATTTTATAAAAGGGCTTTTGCAGATGTGATGAAGGATCTTGAGAGGAGGCAATCATCCTGGATTATCTGGATGACTCCTAAATATAAGCACAAGTATTAATATCTTTGTAAGGAAGGAGCAAAGGGAGATTTGACTATAAACAGAAGAAAGTCATGTGATAGAAGCAGAGAGAAACAGTCAGAGAAAATATGCTACACTGCTGATTTTGAAGATAGAGGAAGGGGACATGAGCCATGGAACACAGCTCTACACGTGGGGAAGAGAAAGGAAACAGTCTCCCCCAGAGCCTCCAGAGGCCCCGTGATCCTGGAGACACCTGGATTTTAGCTGTGTAAGACTCACTTTGCAATTCTAGCCTCCAAAACTGTAAGAGGATGAATTTCTATTGTTTTAAGCCACTAATTTTGTGATAATTTTTTACAGCAGAGATAGAAAATGAATACACACTCTAATCTTCAAATCTGGAGTCCAGATTTGAATAAAATCACTCTCTTTAGTTGTTCAGTTTTTGTCTTTGATGGCGCTACCTATAGGAAAAGCAGAGAATAGAACAGGCCAGGCAAAGTGAACAACATGGGTGAAAGACCCAGGCAAAAGAGAACTTGGTATGTTCTCAAACCTAGGAGATGAATGTGATCCAAGAGGAAGTTGAACCATAAGACCCTGATCATACAGGGTCTTGGGCCGTGATGGGGAATTTGGGTTTTACTTCATGTGTGATGGGGAAACTTTAGATGATTTTAAGCCATAAAGAGTGGAAGCAGGGAGGTCAGTTAGTAGTTCTGGTAAGAGATGACAGTGGCCTCAGAATGTGGAAAGAATGTAGATATATTTAGATAGGGAATCAGTAGGACTAGATGAACCAGATTCTGCTTCTGTAAGGGTCATAACAGGAAACAGAGAGCACAGTCAAATTAGGATAATTTGAGAAGGGCTTAATAAAGGGACTATTGATAAAGGCATGGGAAAGATATGGGAACTCAAAATCCCAAAGGAGAGTGCAGTACCTGGAAGCTAGTCACAGCGCAAGGTTACCGCCTTCACCAGGCTTAAAGGGAAAAGGGGAAAAAGTAGTTTCCAGAGCCTGGAAGAAAGGGCAACCTTGACAAGAGCAGCGGTCTTCAGCGGAGGGACACAGCCAGCCAGAGGGGACCCTGGCGGTACCCTCCCCCCTCCCTCTCACCTCCTGCTGGGGCTCTCCATTGTTCAAACCCAAATGGAAGCTATAAGACAAGGGAGCTCACTGGTGAGGTCCATAGAAGGCAGCCTCCTGGGGCAGAGAACAAGGTGTAAAGGGGCAGAGAGTGGGTCTGGAGGGAACAAAGAAACATATGTAGCAGGGATGGTCCAATTATTCCAATTCATTAAGAGAAAATGTGGAGACTTGAATTTTCTGCATGATTTCCTTAATACTTGACGTTGCCTAGCCCATGCCTATAGGCACAAAAACAATGAACTCTCACCTTCGTGACTTTTCTTGGAACATTTACAATTGCTTTTTTGTCCTAAAGGCAATCAGGAAAGACAGTAATTAAAACACTTATGAGGACTAATAATGCTATCCTTAAAGCTCAGTGGAAAAGTTCTTTTAGTAAAGGTACAAAATTTGAGGAAATGTCGCTATAGGGAAACTGGATAACATCCACTTTAGGCTGAAGAGAATGGAGTTTGTGCAGCCTAGTGAGTAAAGGTTGTTTCACGGGGGCAGAGTCTTGAATCACAATCAACCGGAACCACTGCAAGCCTAATTCATACGTCTCCCTGCGTGAATACCCATATCTTGCCAGTGTTTCAGTTTCCTTTTTTTTCTTGTTATTACTCTGGAAGATAATTCAATTCTTATTGCACATTTCCTCACAGAAATTTTGAATCTTATGAATATAAAAATCATGGACTTGGCCCAATTTTATTTTAATCAGTTTTTCAGTTTCTTAATTCAGGATTAACTTCCTAGCATATATGCAGAGATTTAGTAGCAATTGCAACAGTGTGCACATTAAAATACGGAGAGTTTCAGCAGCAATTTGAGTTATGGTAATTACTGGGTTTGTTTACACAGACATAGATGAAAAGCATAACCTTTTTGTTTCTGTCCTTTTTTTTTAATTTGGAAAAATCATATGCTACCAACAGAAAAAAAATCATACAACAGTTGTCTAATGTCATGGAGGAAATCAGGTGCAACCAATGAGACTGGAAAACAAAGAGATCAAAACTATCTAAGGTAGTGTCTTCACTAGGCATCCTTTCTCCTGGAGCCACCCCCAACAATATAGAAAGGCTCTCATGCCCACAGTCTGCTCAGAATGACTGCCACAACCTTCACTTGCACCCAAAGCACCTACCCAATTGACACCAGGATCTCCACATACCAATTCCAGTGTGGCCCCAAAGCCATCTTCTACTGATTTGCACAATCATTCTCCACACCTTGCTCCCTGGTCCCATTTGCTCCAACCAGCAGGTTGGACTGATTGTGTTGGGACCCACATAGGGGAAGAAGAGAGGAGGGAGGAAGATGCTCTCCCCACCACCCTGCAACTGGGAGCCAACGAGAGGCACCAGTGCTCTTGGGGAGGGCGGGAAAATAAGCCCATCCCTGGGGACATGAAGGAACAGATCAGGCCTGCTTCTGTAAGGCTTATTGATCCCAGATCTGAAAGCTTTCCTGACACTAGATTCCTGCTTTCACAACTCCAGGGCCAATTCTCTAAAGGCAGCAAGCAGGCAGACAGAGACTTTCACACATATTACGATGGTTAAAAAGGGGTGAAATTACCCAAGTAACTAATATTTGATTTCGATATCTTCCTCCATGTCTTCTACCTATTTCTATATCAAATTGACTTATTGGGCCATCAACCCAGTTAAAAGGGAAATCCTACTGACGGCTTAAATTATCTGTTCTAAGTCTTTGTGGTAGACAGAAAAAAGGTCTTCAAAGGGATCTACACCTTGATCTCCAGAAGCTGTGAATGTATCACCTTACATGGCAAGAGGTGTGACTAAGATTCCTAACCTGAGATGAAGAGATTATCCTGAATAATCTGGTGGGCCCAACGTAATCACGTGAGTCCTTAACACAGAAGGACCTTTCCTAGCTGTGGTCAGAGAACCTTCTCAGGCAGCCTGAGAAGAACTCAATGTGCTGTTGCTGGCTTTGAAGATGGAAGAAGAAGGTCTCAACACTTGGAATACAGGCAGCCTTCAGAAGCTGAACAAGCAAGGAAGAGGATCCTCCCTTAGAGCCTCTAGAAGGGATGGCAGCCTTGCCAACACCTTGATCTTAGCCCAGTGATACCTGTGTCAGGCTTCTCACCTAAAGAACTGCAAGATAATAAGTGTGTATTGTTTAAGCCACCAAGGTTGTGGTAATTTGTTACAGCAGCAATAGAAAATGTATACAGTACAGACTTCATCATCACCTCAAGCTTGGATTAGCACAATAGAAAATTTCCAGTCTCTTCAGCCTCTCTAATCTCCGAGTCATCTTAGAAAATCTTATTCCATCAAACTCTTGAAAAATACCACTCTACTCATTCTACTCCCCTGTTCCAGAGCCTACGAATGGCAATTGTATCAAACTAAGAACATCAGAAGATCTGTGGTGCCCCTTTGGGCCTGCCAAGAGGGGAAGATGGGAGAATCATGGCACCCTGATCCCACTTTAATAGGAAAAGCTTTGCTTTAATTGTTCTACATAGTGTACTTCAGAATAAAATTAGTCTTCAAGAATGGTTTCCATTGCTTTAAAAATATTTGACCTACAGCATCAAATAACAACTTCTTTGCCCAATTTTTAAGGTCTACACAATCTCACCCTACTCTACTCATCTAGTCTATTAATTCCGTTAGTCCCCAAAAGTAATCATTCATATTGGTCAGAACAATTTACTCATAATACTGTTAGGCAGTGACCAAATCTGCAGGTGGCAGATAGAGGCCAGGAGGGCGGTTCCTAGGGGTGGAAAAGCCAGGGAAGGAACTGCAGGAAAACACAGCTAACAACTGCAAAGAGCAGGAACTTGAGGTTTTGAGGTATACACAACTGTGGAGCTGCAACTCTGTTATAAGAACACCTGTCAATCATGTATATCAATCATCTGGTAACATCCCACACCACCCATAAGCCCACCCCCAGACCGGGCCAATAAAAGGAAACCACCTGGGAGTCCTTAAGGTCTTTCTCCACTAGTGGAGACTGACCCATTCCTCTCTGGAACGTACTCTTGATTTGTATAGCTCCCTTCTTTTCTGCAATAAAAGCTGTTTGTGTGGAATTGCTTCCTGTCTGTGGTCACTTCATTGCACTGGCCCTGCTTGTGAATTTTCCAAGCAAGGAGCCAAAGAACCAGGACAACAGTCTGCCAAGAGGCCGGACCTGACAATACATACAAATAGCTATGTTCCTATTAATACCCGCACCCTGGACAGTGCAAATACTGAAGCTTAGACTCACTCTTAGTCTTCTCCCACCTCGAGGAAAAGCCTTTCTATTCACCTCCAGGCCTTTTTTCCACCAAGAAGCCAACCCAACTCCCCCAACTCTCCCTGCTAGGAGACTCTGCCTCCTTCATACCAAGTAGCATTTACAGGTTGAGTATTCCATTATCTGAAATGCTTGGGACCAGAAATGTTTCAGATTTTAGACTTTTTCAGATTTTGGAATATTTGCATATACATAATGAGATATCTTGGGGATGGGACCCAAGTCTAAACACAAAAACTCATTTATGTTTTATATACACCTTATATACATACCTTGAAGGTAATTTTATACAATATGTTTAATATTGTATGTGAAACAGTTTGTACATGTACAAAGTTTGTGTACATTGAACCATCAGAAAGAAAGGTGTCACCATCTCAGCCACCCCTAAGGACAATCACTGTTGTTTGGCATCACTGTCATTCCTGACTTTGAATTGATATGCTACTGATAAGCAATCATTTTCTTACACTTACACATACATACTTAACAGTAAAAAATATGGCATACCATGAATACAGTGAAAAGATAATGTTCTCAGTGTAAGTAAGCAGCACAGTAGCATCACCAGAATACCTGTATCAGCTGTTAAACAATAGCAACAACACACAATGGCAGACTTTCAATCTCCACTGACTTTCTGTGTTTTGATTAAAAGGTTATTGTAGTAACCCCTTGGGGATGCGAAATAAACCACGTGCTTTGTGCCTGTTTTGACTGCAACCTGTTGCATGATGTCAGGTGTGGAATTTTCCATTTGTGGTGTCTGGCTGCTGTTCAAAAAGTTTCAGATTTTAGAGCATTTTGGATTTTCGATTTTCAGATTAGGGATGCTCAACCAGTAATTACACAGAGCTACAGGGAGTCACTGTGTATCCCGAGTGAATGCCTCTCCCATGTCATGGGTCACTTTTCTCCAGCTTATTTGAGAGTCAATTTTTTCTAAAGTCTAATTATTCATTGTTGCCTAGTTTCTTCTCAGAATCTTCCCTTCCCACCTCCTGCTCAACCTGGGGCCTCTGATCACTTCTGTTGATTACTGAGGGAATTCTAGGATTTTCCTTAATGCAATGTTGTCATCATCAGGCTAAAATTAGAGGAAGTATAATCCTTGGAGAGCATACTCTCATTTTCTGCTTTATCCCTTCATAGCCTAAAATGCAACTAACCTTGTATGCAGCATGCCTTAGTGAAAGTTTGGGATAACTGAAAGAGATCATAATGTAGATTAAAAACAAAAATAGAAACAAAAAATAAAACTGGATGTAAATTTGACTGCAAACAAAGATAAAGGCGGAAATATTTTAAAAATCACAATGTTTCCAATAGCTGCCTGCTCTTCCTGAGGGTTGGCAGTTCAATTTAACAGGTTTCTTTCAATAAATGTTCTTTGTTGATGAGGTAGCTCAAGTTGGTTTCTGTTACTTACAAGCAAAAGGCTACTAATATATTTTTTAAAAGATAAAAATGGTTCTGTGGTCCCATATGTTTGGGAAATGCTACAGAGCACATAGCGCCAGCTTGGAAATTCACAATGTTTGTTAAAGACTCTAAGAAGTCCTGCAATACAGAAACTACTTAAACTATTTAATCCATCATTACCAAAGGTATGTGTCCCAAACTTTTGTTAGCATGAAACTCCTATTAACATCCTGCAGAATATTTTACTTAAAGGAATAAATGAAAGCAATGAATGCATGAAGGCAATCACATTGTTATTCCAAATGAATTCATCCTACTATCTTGGCCACATTCCATGTAGCATTTTATGAATCATTCGTATTAACATATTGATTAGAAGTAAAAGGGATAATACTTTGAAAGTAACTTCTTGGTAATCCAGGTTTTTTCCTTTACTTTCCCCTTGTTGCTCCAGGGTATGGAAGGGTGAGATCAAACAAGTTTATAAAGAAAGGGAGGTCTTAACCTACAGGAAGAGACAGGAAACAGTATAAAGGAAGAATATGGCAGAAAAATTTGACTGAGGATCCTAGATTTTCCCGGCTACCCTCCTCATTTCTCCTGGGTCAAAAACATGGGAGAGATGGGCATTTGTTGTTTTCCTGGGAAATTTTCAAGCCTTTTAAAGAAGCCCCATGTCACAGAAGTATGTTTGGTGACCTGAAATTTATTCCCAAACTGAAAATAAATGCAAAGAAATGTTTGTTACATGGAGAAATAATTAAGACACATGATCAAGGCTACAAATTAATTTCATGAGAGTATTTTACAGTCCTCAAGCAATCCTCCTGCCTCAGCCTCCCAAAGTGCTGGGGTTATAGGTGTGAGCCACTGCACCCAGCCAGAAAAAATATCTTGATTCTTGTTGTGGACTGAATGTTTGTGTCCCTCTCCCCCATCAAATTCATATGTTGAAGTCCTAACCCCCAATGTGATGGCATTTGAGATGGGGCATTTGGGAGGTGATTAAGTTTAAGTGAAATCATAATGGTACGATCCTAATCTGAGGAAAGACCACATGAGGACACAATGAGAAGGTGGCTATCTGCGAGCCAGAAAGAGAGCCCTCACCAGAACACCACCATGACGGCACCCTGATCTTGGACCTCCAGCCTCCAGAACTGTGAGAAAATAAATTTTAGTTGCTTAACTCAGTCTATGGCATTTTGTTATGGTAGCCCAAACTAAGACATAACTAAGTATTTTAGAGGAAGAATATCTTGATTCCCAAGCTTTTACAAAATGGATTCAAATGTTCCTAGTTCCCAAATTTCTGCTGCAATAATTGCAGCTTAGTGTCCCTTATTTGCAATATAGATTTCCAGACGTTAGTTGTTTCTGACATTGAGTCTATATTTACCTTCATTTGTTTTAATATAATTATAGACAGGAACATTGCCTGAGCTTCCATCATGATACTCTGAAATTCATGGGCCAAAAAGTCAGGCTGAAAGGTTAATGGATATTACTGAAGATGACCTGAAAAGATTTCTTGGAGAGATTGGTCAATAGAAGTTTCTAGAGTTTTCATCACCAAACATGTTTAACAACTGGAATACACTGGGCAGTTTACAAAGTCTCACAGTGTTTGCCTGTTATACTGCCCTCCTGCTACTATGAAAATAGTCTGTGTGCTGGAGTGAAACCATTCTACCCCTCTGGCCAGACAGAACCATACAATTAGTATCTGAATTGTCTCAATAGGGATGGTCTGTATTATGTGGTTAATTTTCCAGTCCAATTAGATGCTCTCCAAAGACAAGAGAAAGAGATACAATAGGAAAGAAATGGTACAAACCAGGAGGGACCGTGGACACCTAGAGAACTGACTTTTGCTCTTGAAGAGCTTTCCAGTTTAGTCCATATGACCCTCCGCAAGCCTTTCCCCCTTGTCTAATCTTGCAATTAAAACTGTCAAATAAATCAGATTCCTTATTACTCAAAATTTCACTTCACATTCTACACTAAGTTTCCGCCTTTTAGCCCTATTTAACTGCTGTTGGGGCATCTTTTAGGACCTGTTTTAATGGTCTGCATGCAGCATAACTAAGAAACAAGCAGATATTCCGAATGCTTCCTGGTCTGCAATTATTCTTAATAAAATTGTACCAAAAATTTATTGCCAAGACAAAGGTTCTGGCTCTGCTCCTATTTTTAAGGTCATGGAGCCTCTATCAAAATGGTCCATACCATAGTAGTTTTGGAAAAGCTGGTAATATTGGTTAAATGTGAAGAATTCTTTCCAGGATGTCTTGACCCCAGCAGATTTTCTAGAAATAAATCCCCTAAAGCAGTGGTCCTTAACCAGTAGTGTGCAACAGAATCACCCTAGAGATTTTGGGTAGTCAATTTGTAGTAAGGTTTGGACACATGCATTTAACCAAGTTCTCTATGTGATTCTCCTGTGTACCCTGACTCTTAAGCCATCTGCTTTTATTTTTTTTTATTTCCTGAATAGTCAATGATGCTTTAAAAGGAAATAACAATAGTCCTTCTCTGGATTGTAATTACAGAAATTTTGTCTCCTGGTATTTCTACACACACTGGCATTATTCAGAGTCAGCTTTTCAAGAGGATTATGTTAGTTAAGACAGATTGGGTATTTACTGTATTAGAGAGAGCTGTAGTTCTGAGTTTGTGGGTTAAGTATTCTGATCTCTTTGTACCTTTGTAGAACAATGAAGCAGTAATTTGTGAGTTAGTCCAGAGTAATTTTGTAAAAATAAATGCTTGTTTTGTTGATCATCTGCTAGCTCCTTACCTGTTTATTTAACTGCCACTCAACTTAGTGTCATTCTACTGAGCTACTTGTATGCTTAAGATCCCTGTGCTGGTCTTATAAAAACAAAAGTCTACAAATATTTATCTGATCTTTGTGTTCTTCCCAAGAACCTGACAGGAACATATTTGTGGGTTTCACAAGTTATACACTAGTTCAGTATTTTCAGATTTAGCCATATATACTCCTGGGGGAACATAAAGACATTCCAGGAGGTTTCCTGATGGAATTTTGGACCAAATAGTTTTAAAAGAATGAATTTCCAGCTAGTCAGCGTACATATGTATTTTTACTGAAATTGATCTGCCTGTATACCAGTTATTCCCAGCTTCTCTATTGCAATTCCCCTTTACAAAAGATAGGCATACTTTTCACCCATCCAGAGCCTGACTCCGGTGCTTTGCTCTATGGTGTAAAAACGTCTGCTTGAAACAAAGGAGCACTTCTAAATTTTGGGCACCAAAAGCAGGCTCAGTATTAAGAGCTCTCGTAGACTCAGTAGGGCAGATATAAATCTACAGAGCATAGTGCCTAAGTGCAGGGGCTCTGAAGCCAGACTATCTGAAGTTCAATCATGGTTTAACCTCTTTCTAGTTGTGAACAGTGTGATCTTGGGCAAGTTATTTAACATCTCTGTGCTTTGGTTTTCTCATCTGTAAAATGGGATAATAATAGAACTTGTTTCCTCTAGTTGTTGATTAAATAAGTTAATATCTTTAAAGCGCTTAGAATATACCTGGCATAAAGTAATTGCCATGCACGTCTTTGTTAAAAGGAGAGAGAAATTCCTATAATGGCCAAGGTAGGAAAGACAACTTTGCTTGTAAAGTACCAACTTGCATTCTCAAAAGGTTCAAGTTGGCACTAGACTTATGCAATTGAATTAATCATCATGACTGATAGGATAACTATATTCTGATAAAGACAATAGAATGAAATAAATTGTGGCTGGAACATGTCTATATCTTCTTAACTGCAGTATCTTGAATTTAAGGTGTATGTTTACATCAAGTCATATTTCCATTGTCATAAAGAATGTCCTATTAAATGCTTACTGGCTCAGAATCTTAACCTCTTACTCTTTTCCAGCTGGATTATAGCCTTTTCTATTTTTAGTCTAATATAACCTTGGATGAAAAGGGACAATAATAGATTGTCCTGATACTTTCTGTATCCAGAGTAACAGAAAAAAATAGCAGAATACCTTCCTGGTGCTACATATTATAATGAGCCAAACAAATAACTTTTGTGTAAAATACTGAAGTAGGTGCTTTGAAGAATTCATAAAAGTTTATGACTCTTATTTTTTTATGACTGTTATTAATGTGAAAGATAAAACACATATACATGAGAAGATTACACAATGGGAGTGTATATCTAAGTGACAAATGATACAGTAAGTGTTATAAGAGATAAGATGGGGCAGAGGTCACTTCTGATTGCAAGAAGTTTCATGAATAAAGTGAGATTTTTATCTGTGTCTATGAAAAAGGAAGTCATTACAATCAATACATTTTAGGACAAGCAAGGACTCAATTTCTCTGTCATGTGAATTTTCTTAGGAAATTACTAGAGAAAATGCTTCAGCAAAATGAGGGAGAACACTAAGAGGAAGATACCGGAGCCATAAAACCAGGGCTCTAATACAAGAGATGGGTGAAGGAGGTCCTAGGACTAGAGAGTCACTAGCACAGACTGGAGCAAGAGAATGGAGAAGGGGAGGGAGGTTCTAGGGGAAAAATGGACTGATGGGGATGTGATATGTTTCATTTGATGTGATACATGTTTGAGGTATTGGATCTACTATAGCATTTGGAGAAAAAAATAAGCAATAGGTAAATTAAATATAGCATCAACAAAAAACAAATGGAAAAATAAGGCAATTACTAATTTGATGGGGACAGGTATAAAAACAGGAAATCATATCAGCAGTGAATAATATTTACATGTTTCTTATAAAGTGAATATGAACTGCTGATTTATCCAAACGTTGTTAGAAAACTATTGGCAGAATGGGGAGAGGGGTAAGAGACTTAAACCCTCAACTACCCAAATTGAGATAATTTCTATACCATTAAAAAAATAGCAACATATAATCTAGAAACAGGGAGGTAAGTTCCAGTACAAAGAGCCAAAAAAAGTTGGAAGTGTTGCCCCTAAGGAGTGAGATTTGGGGAAGGGGTGATGGTATACGGAGGTGTACAGCAGGGACTGCTGTTTTTCATTGTAACCCTTGAAAAAACATTATATGGAGAAAGCATTTGCTTAAAAATTTAAGGAGTGGACAGAAAAATCAAAAGACTTTGAGAAATGGTCATAGACAACGGTCTGATGGACTAGAGACAATAGGATCACTATCATTCATTCATATAATAAATATTTACCATGCACCATTCCAAACCAAGCACTAAGCCAGGCACCAGGAATACAAAGGTAAATGAAGACATACAAGGTTTCTGCCTTCATGGAGCTTGTATCTATCTACTATAGCAAATAGACAATGAACAAGAAAATAAGTACAAAGAAGTAGAGATTGTAGTAATAAGTAGTGTGAATAGAAAAAAACTAATTACTGTGATAGAAAATGGTGGTGAGGGGAAGACAAGGCAGATTCTTCAGTTAAGTTTGTTAGGGAAGGCCTCCCTGAGATGAATAGATTTGAAAGACATGAAGCAAAAACCGAGGCAGGAAAGTCTGGCGGGTGTAGGAACTGTTAGAAAGCCGTCGTGGCCGCAAGCACCGGAGTAAGTGGCATGATGATGGCTCAAGAAGAGGTTGGAAAAGTAGCAGGACTCAGATTGTGTTGCTATAGGTATGAATTTGGGAATCCTCAGGGTATAGGCAATATTTAAAGTCTCAGGAAGAGAGTTTATATTCCATAACCTCATCCAGAGAAATTCCACCACTGAAGAGGCGAGGAGGAGCCAGTTAAGGACACTGAAAAGGTGCACAGCGAGGAAGTCTGAAAACTCCACCAATAATTCCCTAACATTTTTACTTGTCATTTCTTTAAAACTGCCCTACAGCTTCTATTGATCTTGAAAATTAAAGTGCATTCAATAGGGTTTTCAGACTTTTGTGTCAGATCCGGAAATAACTGGAGATACGAATATCCCAGAAAAATCAATTTACAATGATCTAGAGTTATTTATTCATCTCCGCTGTTAGGTTACACCACCGTGGCCCAGGATCTTCGTTCGAATCCTAACCACGGGGTTCCCCCTCTGTGCTTCGGTTGTGGTCGTCCCAAGCCTCAGCGCTAGGATTTTAAGAGCGTTATCCTTGCAGTTATCGCGACGCCCGCGTCCCCAGCCCCTTTAAGAGTAAACCATCTATCGTCTTGCGCTCTCGGTACTGCAAGGAAATCGAGCGCGCTGTCTTGCCCACAGCCTAGGGAGGGAGCGGCACCGGGCGCAGCAGTGGCTGTCATCAGCCCCGTGAAGCGGTTCCACTGCTTTTGGGTCACCTGAGACCAGAGCCCGCCGTCATGGCCGCAGGCGGTGCCGCCCCAGGTAGGTCAGGGCAGGTGCAGGGCCTGGCGGGCACTCTTGGAAAATGGCAGCCAGGGAAAAGATGAAAGGCGAGGGCGGGAGGCAGAGGAACCCGGAGGCGGCAGCGAGACTCGGGACGTCAAGTGCGCCGCGTCCCCTGGGCCCAGGGCCTGCGCCAGCCCCGGGCGGCCGACGCCCCGCCTCCCCGCGCCCCGCCTCCGACGGCGGCGGTTACTGCTTCCGAGGTCATGTGCCCGGACGCGTCCTTAGGGTGCAAGCCCGGCGCGTGTCTGGAGGCGCTGACGGAACAACCAGCCCAGATCTTGGGGGAAATGACACCCCGATGCCCTCGCCCCGCGCTCTGCTACCATTTCCTTCCGTCTCTGCTCCGCTCAGTGGTTAAAAACGCGCCAAGTGCCCGGCAGGGAGCCGAGGCCGCGGGACTCTCCGAGCCAAGCCCGCCCCTCGGCCCAGCCGCGCCGCTCCGGACACTCCGGACGCTGTCCAGCGCTAGCCGCCAGAGCCGAGGCTGCCGCGGAGCCAGTAAATCGGGACGCAGGCTGGAAGGGCACGCTTTCTAAGGCGCGGGGACGCTGCACCTCCGTTCCGCGGTCCCCGCCCGGGAGCGGCGGGCGAGAGGAGCTGCACCACACGGAAGGAAGCGCTGCGGCTGCGGGCAGTGGGGGAGTGGGAGGGCGCGCAGCCCCTCCGCGCGCGGGAGCGAGTCCATGCAGGTCCCCTAATGAGGGGGGGCGAGGGCGGCTTTCTACTGTGTATGAGCGAGGCCACCGAAGCTGCCCCCCTACACTGGACCCGTGAGCTGAATTTGGAAGGTTTGCTAAGGCTCAGTAGTTTCCAATCCCAAACCTGGTTTTCCAGAAAGGCTTCTAACCCCAAATTTGAATCTGGCTTCCCCTCTCAGCCAGAACTGTGGACTCCCCCAGGAGGGGGGAGGAGCTGGCGGGAAATTGAGATCTTGGCTTGCTGCCTGCCTCGGGTTCATCTTGCCCTCTCCTTCCCTTTTCTGTCCGCTCGCTTCGCTCCGCCATGCCCTGCTCCGAAGAGACACCCGTCGTTTCCCCCACCAAGCGGGCGCGGCCCGTGGAGGAGGACAGCATGCAGCTGCGCTTTGCCCGGCTCTCGGAGCACGCCACGGCGCCGACCCGGGGGTCCGCACGGGCTGCGGGCTACGACCTGTACAGGTGAGTGGCGACCTTTGGGCGTCCGCGCGCCTGGGGTGGTCGGCCCCGGCGAGGAGGCTAAGAAGGGCCGCCTTCTGCCTCCTCCGTCGCTATCCCCCCAAAGAAAGACCAGTTCCCGAGCTGTAGAGCTCCAAGGCATGTTAGCTTATTTTCAGGCCATCTGCTGCCACAGGTAGAAACGATCACCGAAAAGATTACGGAAACGAGCTCTTTTTGTATATATGGAAGGTTTCCGTCCTTCTGTAGGTTTTCCCTAACCGCATAGAGGATTGTTGTGAGAATAAGATCAGTAAATGTACATAAACCAGTTAGAACTGTGCCTGGCACATATTAAGGACTTAATCAGTGTTAGCTATTATTAGCTATTATTTGGACTTTTTTCTTGGTTCTTTCTTCATTTTCCTCTTTTCATACTATGTTAGTGAAGCATACACCTTTTAGAAGTCTGACTTTCTGCCCTCTCATGCCAGTTTGTACCTCAGTTTCCCAATAAAGTTTTGTTCAGGGGCAAAGATATTTATTAATACAATGTTGACATCTCTTCCCTCCACTAAAAATATTCACAGATAATTATCTTATTTAAAGCTGTCATCATTTTAATAATAAGCTAAAAGAATGTACTTCTACCTTCTTTATAAACTTTTTTTAAGATGAATTGGAAATTCATCATAGCAGATTGATTATAGACACTAAGGTTGCATGAGTTATGAAATATACTTATTAATAAAACAATTCTGTATGCTTGATCACAAGGAAAGAAAATATAAAAGCAATTTTACAAATAAATTTTTCTTCTTAGTGCCTATGATTACACGATACCATCTATGGAGAAAGCTGTTGTGAAGACAGACATTCAGATAGCTCTTCCTTCTGGGTGTTACGGAAGAGTAGGTAAGTGATTTAAGAAACAGGTAACTATTTGTCAAGCTCTTCCTTTGTGATATGTTCTTTCATCTTGGTTTCATTTAGGGTAATAAGTGAAGGGATATTGCTTGGGCCGTGTCAAGAAGCACCATCTGTGATGGCAAATACAGCCATTTGAAAGCCTTCATTTGTGTATCTGCTTTAGCCTCCATCTCTTTGCCTATTTACTTCTACTTCCTTACTGGACTTTTAGCTCACATTGGCCCAGGAGATTGTTCTCAGAACACCTCACTGTGAGAAAAATTGAAAACTTAGGTGATTTTTAACTAGAGCTTTTTCCAACTCCCCCTTCAAGGATTAGACTGCACATGAGGTCACATTTCTTGGTGAAGGCAGTGGTGAGAGTGGCTGATATTTGTTGAATAAGAAAAGGGAGAGAGGCTTAGGATAATGGCACATGGCATTTTATATTATGAGAGTAAAACTTCTGACCCCTGTTGGTCTCAGAGTATATCAGCCCACTTAACCTTTTCTTGTTTGGGTATCCTCTCATGGGGTTAGGGTAAAGGACATTCTTCAGTGTTCTAGAGAGAAATGCCTCACTGAGAGGAGCTAGGACAAAAATGGAGTGCAATTCAACAGGGTTGATTTTTCTGGAGTGAGTCAGTTGTCACCAGAGAGAGTTCAACACTTCTTTTCAAGAGCATAATACTTTTTGACTGACTTCAAAGTAAACATAAAGGGGCAAATGGAATTGTGACCCCCTCCTTCGGGGAAGGGAGCTAGACTAGCACTATCTTGACAGCCGTGAGTGGGAGAACAGCTAATACTTCAGCCGTTAAAAGAAACAAGATGGGCTCTCTCCTCTTTTTTTGGCATCATTGACTGCATTTTTAGAATTTTGGTGGGGAGAAGGGGCAGGAGATGGAGTGAAATAAAGGTCAAGGCAAGAAGAGGCAGCGTTTTTTTGACAAAGTGCCTGATTTAATTATTCTGAAATGCCATACTAGAAGTTAGGACAATTAGTGAACTTAATGATAGGCCTGATGCTTATTTAAGTCAGCAAGTATAACATATAAACTTAGCTTTTTGGGTTTTTTAAATTTTTAGGATAAAAAGTATATTGGAATTGAATTTTTGAGGCTTAGTTTTTGGTATTTTGCTTGACTGATATTAGGCCTTTTATCTTATTTTGGTTCATGTGTTTCATACAGGCACATCTTTTGGCATCTGAATCCTGAGTAGGAGTCCCAAGTTCTAGGCTATGCTCTGCTACCATTTGGTTAGGTTTGTTCCTCTCCCCTTTCTCTCCCTTCCTCCCATCTACATTGTACATGTACAGGTCTCCCATCTTGAAACCAAAGTCTACTCTTCTCTTTCTTCCTCTTTGTGGCCAAATTTCTTGAAGGAGCAGTCTGTGCTTGTCCCCACTTGTTCACCTTTCAGTTCATTCCAGCAGTCCTTTTCCCACATCTACAACACCACACATCCTCAATTGACTGAATCATGCGGGAGTGGTTTAAGTTGCTTTCAAATTAAGACCTTGTTGAGTTTTTCTAAACTAGTCTTTCCAACTTTGGTAATCCAGTATGATACAGATATTCTTTAATTCAGAAACACCTACTAAAGTTGAGACAAAGATAATAGATATAGAAGGGAGTAACATGCTTAAAGTGCATCAGTTATATCCAGTATTGCCCCTCCCCTTAAAATAACCAATGTCTCTTTTTTTATTTTTAGCTCCACGTTCTGGCTTGGCTGCAAAACACTTTATAGATGTAGGAGGTAATATATTTACTTTTTTATTCTGTAAATGTTTGTAAGTATTTACTTTATCTTTGTTTAAAAGGTGGTATTCAGGGGCCCGGGCACTGTGGCTCATGCCTGTAATCCTAGCACTTTGGGAAGTCAAGGCAGGAGGATCGCTTGAGGCCAAGAGTTCAAGACCAGCCTGGGCAACATAGCTAGACGCCATCTCTACAAAAATAAAAAAAATTAGCCAGGTGTGGTGACATGCGCCTGTATTCCTAGCTACTCAGGAGGCTGAGCCAGGAAGATTGCTTGAGCCCAGGAATTCAAGGTTACAGTCAGCTATGATCAGGCCACTGTCCTCCAGCCTGGGCAGCAGAGCAAGACCCTGTCTCTAAAAAAAAAACCAAACCAAAAGTTTGTTAAAAAATAAAAAATAAAAAAACAAAATTTCTTGTCAAGAAAGCCTCAGTGGTGCCTACTTCCCTTACAATAAAGCCTTGCTTATGTCTCCCAAAGTTAACAACTTCCTCATGTAGCCCTTTCATGAAGAAGCCTCAGTGTCCTCTGCTAACCACCCTTGCTGTAGGGTTTCTTTTTTTTTTTTTTTTTTTTCTCATTGCCTACTCATCTAGAAGCAATTGCTGTAGGATTTCTAACCACCCCCTCTTATAAGGAAAGTCTCACCTTCCTGACATGGTTCCTTACTTCAGATCTGAGACTGGGGTACAGACCCCACTGATAGGGTCCTCATGTCCTGACCTTTCTTTATCCCCATCAATAATAAGTGTTTCACTTAACAAGACATTTTGGTCCTCACATAAGTGGGTATGCTAAATTCTCCTCCTCCCACCATTTTTACAGAGTTACTTTATCTGGCTCAGAGATGAGCCCAAGTTGATACTTGTTACAAACTGAAGTCTCTGTCCATGCAATTCCAACCCCCTTGTTCTTTCCACTGCAATTAAATGCGGAGATTACCCTGCCCTATTTCCCTCACCAAGTAAACACTAAATTAGCTCGCTGTTTTCTGCCATTCCAGGGGTTAAGCAGGTGATAAGACCTTGCTATACCAGACAAAAGTACAGCCCGGTCAACTGAATCCAAGCTTCACTGAACAAATCCCTTTATTAAAAGGATTTGTTTTGTAAAATTTGGATTTAGTCAAAAGGCAGCACTCAAGGATCCAGAAGGCCACATGTGGCCCCAGGGCGCAGGTTCCCCACCCCTGGAAGGGCCTGGTGTCTCCCCATGGTGTCACTAGGTGGTGCTGTGGAGCAAGACAGGAGCCCAAAAGTTCATAGTTCTTAGGGACTAAAGAGGAGCTGAGTTGCACGCAGCAGGGATTGACATTGACAGCTCACTCTGGGTTGAGGATTCCCTGGGCTCAGTAAGTTATACTTGATGTTCAAAAATGCATTTACAAGGTCAATTGTGGTCAATGGGGCTGCAACTTAAGGATATAAAGATTGTATATATTTTTAAGGAAATTTCAAAAGGTTGTGAAAGGAATAGAGTTTGGGAATAGCGACTGGATTTAGGTCCCAGCTCTGTCACTAACTAGCTAGCTGTTACTTAACCTTTCTGAGGCTTAGTTTCCTCATATGTACAATGGAAATTAGTGTGCCTGCCTCTGAGAGGTGGGAGGATTAAATGACTATGTATGTAAAGCATCTAATACAGTGCTTGGCACATATTAGATTCTGGAAGTTATAATTTCTGTCCCCTAGGGACTTCACGGATTTTTTTTAAAATGTGGAAACATTATTTTTCCTTCGTTACTAATTTTTGCTCTGTTTAAAACAACCCTCCAGAAAAAAATTCATGTAAAAGAAATGGAAAGTTAGTTTGCCTGGTGGTTGGTATGGTGTTATTCCTAAAATTACAATGTGGTGTGTTCTTGGATGCAGAGTATCTTAAACATGTCTCTTAGGCACAAGTTTATCACAGTTGGCAACAGTTTTTAATTCTGAAGAGAGCTGTTGTTAGAAATCCCAGGCTGTAAATAAGGGTCAGAGGGAAAAGTTGAGTAGGCAGGATTCTGTTCAGAATTCACATCTGGTAGGTGTGGATCGTTTTCACTAAAAAAGGTTTCCAACAAATGACATGCCAAACTCTTGACACAGTAAAACTTTCGCTTGAAGTCAGTTAATCACTCTGCCAGTTCCAATGCATGATTTTTCCAGTGATAACTTCAAGATACTTTCTGCTTTCTCATGAAGAGAAATATCCCTGATGTTTATATCCCTTATGCAGAGAAGGAATATATCTTAGGTTTTTCTTGAAGGTCAAATGACAATTGGGTAAGTAAGTGAAATTGGAACTACTGAATTTTTTATACCATTGGCATTCATGTTAGAAAAGTACTGAGGGCTTTTTTTTTCTGCCATACATTTTAATTGACTTCAAATGACTTCATTTCTTTTAGTCAGTCAAAGGCTTTTCACAGTTTGTGTCCCAAGCATAAAATCTTAGATCACCTGGCTCTGCAGAATTCAAGACATGTAACCATTTGAGTACTCCTAATAGGACTACTTTATAGATATGTAGCAGAGGTCTTTACAAAAAGGGACTGCTTTTGTGTGGCAGAAGATACCATAAAGTCAAAAAACAAATATTTGCAACTCATATGAAAAAGAACAGATAAGAAAAAAAATCATCAACAAAATAGAGAAGACAACATGTAAATGTCAAGCAAACATATGGGAGGGAAAAAGTCCTGTCTCGCTAGTCCTCAGGGAAATGCAAAGTAAAGCAATGAGATATCATTTTTTACTCATCATACTGCCCAGAATTTAAAAGATTACTGCCATCTGGTACTGGCAAGGATTTTGGAAATGGGCATTCTCAAGTATTGAATGGCTACACCTCTTTTGCAAAATTATCTAGCACCCTTTGACCCAGGAAAGTGCTTTTTGCAACCTATTTGATGAGAATAAAAAGCACTGATGTACAAAGATATATGCAAAGACTGCTTTGTTTATTTATTTATTTATTTTTTTTCCCCAGACCCTGGTGAGAAGACTGCTTTGTTTATTATAGCAAAATGTGAAAGCAAACCTGAATGTCTGATATTATGTAAGAGAATAGTTACATAGAAATAATGGTACTGTATTGCCATATCTTGTATCCAAAAAGAATGGCTAAGATTTATATATATTGATCTCAAAGAATATCTATGATATTTTAAATGGAAAAGTAATATGTAAAGTATATTACTGTAACATTGGCTACCTCAGGAAGGGTAAGGGAACATTATCAGCTTTTACTTACATATTTGCATTATTTGGGTAGCTTTAAAATACTCTGATAAAGTAGAAACAAAAGAGTTCAGAAGTCAGTCAGTCCACATCATCTTTCTCTGACTTGTTCCAGGTAGGTGGGTTATTAGCTTGTACCTCAAAATCTCCCAGCATGGAAATTCCATATCCTGTGGTCATTTGTTCCAGCATGGAACAACATGCTATGCTGAGGGTTTTCTTTGTTAAATCTAATTTAAATCATTCCTGTGGTCAAAATTTTCTCCATATAGGTAATGTAGAAAACAGTTGGTCCCATATTTACATCAATTTTTTTCATAAATATTACAGTCTAAACTAGTGGTTAATTGGCAGTGGGGAAAGAAACCAGGGTTTAGTATTCTTTGAATTGGTCAAAGTTGTCCCTGTATGACTACAAAAGAATTGTTTCCTTCAGTCCAGATGTGAGATGAACTGCCTTTGTTGCTTTTTAGCCCACTCTTAGACTCACCCTTATCCTCACTGCTAAATATTTATTTATCTTTAATTCAAACTCCTAAAAGTGTTGCATCAGGAACCTTTTAAGAAGAGCTTAAATTCAGATTCACTTGTCCCTAGTAATTTATTCACAAAACGCAAGGGTTCATTTAAAATTCTATTGTAATCTACTGGAAAAATCTAAAATGTTGGTTTTTCTGAGTGTTTTTCCCCATGGTGGAACTAAGAGTTTGCCCTTTTTTTCCTATATGAGAAAATTGAAGGAGTATACTTAGGAATTATCCTTGTTCTTAAAAAAAAGTTATGTGTTGTTTTTTTTTTTCAGTTAACCTTCAAATAATTAGGAGTACGGGCAGACAGCATTAGTAACTCATTGAGCCAAATTCCTGATTATTTTTATATCCTTCATAAGTTTTTTTTAGGAGATAGGGTGTTAATAAGAAGTAAGATATAATGTGGAGCTACATTCAGTTAAGATCATGTGGATCCTATTAAGCCTTTCACAAACTGAAGGGACAGAATTAACATGTATAAAAGGAAATTGGTGGGGACGGTGGGGGGGTGACTGCTAATAGGCAGGAGGTTTCTTTTTGGGGGTAATGAAAATGTGCTAAAATTGACTGGCGATGGTTGTAGTATTTATTTATTTATGTATGTATGTATTTATGAATGACAGAGTCTCGCTCTGTTGCCCTGGGTAGAATGCAGTGGTGTCATTGTAGCTCACTGCACCCTCAAACTCTTGGGCTCAAGCGATCCTCCTGCCTCAGCCTCCTGAATAGCTGGGACTACAAACGCATGCCACCAGGCCCGGCTAGGCTAATTTTTTCTATTTTTAGTAGAGATACGGGGTCTTGCTTTTGCTAAGGCTGATCTCGAACTCCTGACCACAAGCGATCCTCCCGGCTTGGTCTCTCAGAGTGCTAGGATTACAGGCATGAGCTATCGCGCCCGGCCTACAATTCTAAATACTCCATAAACTATTGAATTGTACACTTTAAATGGATGAATTATATGTGAATCATATATCAATATAAAAAAAGAAAATGAGAAGACCTGGTGTACCTATATTATTTGCTTGTTTTTATGGAAACATTTTAAATTATTGGCCCAAAAATAAATGCTAGCAAGTCTGGTAAATGTAGCTTTCTGGGCCAGGACAGGGACCTGGCTCAAGTCTCTCCTATAAAGATCTGCCCTGTGTTTATAATCTCAAAGTAGGTACTAATTACACATATAAAAGTGTATTCATTATTAAACTTATATGCTAATGCCTTCTGAGAAATCATGCTCTAAGAAAGGATGGTGGTTCAAATTAAATGGAGAGGAAGAATATGAACTGAAAAGTTCAGCTTCATTTTTATTATAAAAATGGAATGTTCTGATATTTGCAAGACTGCTGCTTAACAATGTCAGCGTTGACTGATTCCACTGCAGATCTTTAGGCTTTTTGGCATTTTTATTTATGACTCTATCGTATTTCAATCTGGGTATTAGTGGGAGGCTGCTACCAGGAAAAGCCTTTAAAACCAAAGTCATAATTTTCACATAGTCTTTTTGGCAAGTGTGCAGTGAATAGATGGTAGTTTGGAGATGGTAATTGCTACTCCAAGATTAAAATAGGAAATGGTTACCATTAGACAAGGGTGATAGGTTGGAAAATTAGGACCCATTTTCTAAGTTTTTATTTGCATTTTAGTAATATTTCTTGGTTTTGAGGCTTTATATAGTACCAGAGCAAGATTGATTTATTCAGTTGTAGGGATAAAAATCTTAGAGCTATGTGAGAATGATTTTGAGAAAATCTTACACCCCTGGTGTTCTGATAGCATAAATCAAGATACTATTTTTCTTCCTCCAGCTGGTGTGATAGATGAAGATTATAGAGGAAATGTTGGTGTTGTACTGTTTAATTTTGGCAAAGAAAAGTTTGAAGGTATGTTAAATACATACATTGACATAAATGTAGTGAATTTTCTGAGTTATGTGTGTATAAATAACATTGACTATTCAGATTCTCATAGAATAAGACAGGATATAGAGAATGCATCAATAAAATATCAGTAATAAACTGTTCTGTGCTTTTTTCTTTGAAGTCAAAAAAGGTGATAGGATTGCGCAGCTCATTTGTGAACGGATTTTTTATCCAGACATAGAAGAAGTTCAAGTAAGTAACATAAAAGCTAAGTAGAGAATAAGTAATATAACATCTTTAAGACTTAAGTGAAGAAAAAAATGTAATTTTGTTAGGTGTGATGGCTCATGCCTATAGTCCCAGCTACTCAGGGGCTGAGGCAGGAGGATCTGTTCAGGAGTTCAAAACCAGCCTGGGCCACATAGTGAGAACCTATCTCAAGGAAAAAAAATCTAGTTTTGAGGATTTAATATGCTATTTGTAACTAAATAGTATATGTGACTGGACTTATTTTAAGAAAAATTAAAATTTTAGTTTTAGAATTTCTTTAAATGTTTTTCATGTAGATATCATGTAGCATTACTTTGGATAATAAGTTATTTAAATATACTATGAACTTCTAATATTTCCTTAGATTTAAAAAAATTATCCAATAATCTGATTTATGGAGCTTCTTGTTAAATTTAATTTTCCTTTTGTTATCTCCCTTTTGAAAAAATGATATAGCAAGAATAAAAGTCTTATATTAGGAGCTGGAGAAAAGAACTGAAAGGCTCTAAAATTAACTGTGAGGCTTACCACCTTTCTATGTTTCAGGTTTTGGATGACACTGAAAGGGGTTCAGGAGGTTTTGGTTCCACTGGAAAAAATTAAAATTTATGCTAAGAATAGAAAATGAGAAATTGTACCTTTTTCTTAAAATTAAAGAGTTTTTGCTTAAAGTGTTTCAGTGTTTTGCATTTCTGTAAACTTAATAGCTTTACCGTCTATAAAAATATTTCGTTTTCTTATGATCTGTTGGGATCACATAGAAACTTACTTTCTTGTGTTTTTCTGCAATTGATAGTTGTATGTAAATCTGCTTTGTGGTGACCTAAATGCACAGTGCCTTTTTTTTTACCAAATGTACGTCAATTACAGATACAAAAAAGCTGTATTTAATTCAATATGTGATACCCCTTCAACTTACTTTGCTTTCATTACTTTAAATCATAAGCAATACCTTTTATTCAATGAACCTAATTCTTTCACAGATACAAATTATTGCATATGCTGAACTAAAAAATATGAAAAGGAGAGGTTAAAGTTATTCCATATTCTTCCTTTCTCTTCACTAGTCTAAAAATTTTTTTAAATCTTAAGATTCTTTGTGAAGGTGAGAAGAAAAGAATCCTGTGTTTAATTTGTTTTATTATTTATCTTTCTTTTGGTAGATCCAGGGTTGACTGGGTAGAGGTACGTTTGTGAAATGAAATGTAACGTGGGAATTTGTTACATTTGGTTTGTTCCACTGAATTTCATCCCATCAGACAAATTGTGCTAGTCATAGTTATGTTTCCCTCACTGAACTAGCAATAATAGGCTGTACCCAAGAAAATATGCAATTTAATAGGGATAAAATGAATGTAATATGTATACTTGGCCCACTGAGTTTTTCTATCCCAAGTACACAGCTGGAGAAGTATGTATAAGCAGCATTTCATTGCAGATGTGGGGCCGATTCTGTAGATTAGTTTGATTAACATTTATTGCAACTTTCTGCTAGTGTGCTTTCCTTTCTGTACTGTGTTTTTCAGGCTCTTTTGTTCAGGGTTGTGGGTGTCACTTAGGTCCTGTCCATCAGTTGCACTGTGAGACTCACCAGGGCTGGTTTTGAGGGTGTGGGCCATACAGATGGAGCGCTGGAGCTGGCAGCTCTCTGGACCGCCCTGCCCACCTTCTGGAAGTACGGGCTGGAGTTGGTTTCTTCAGTTCTGGTCCTTCTGTCCCTGTAGGCTGTTTAATACCTTGCAATGTAATCGTCCATCTGTGGGTCACAATCTGTTAGTGAGTCATGAAATCAACTCAATGAGACATAGCCAGCATTTTAAAAAATTGAATAGACAAAGGACAACACATGTCACAAAGTTAAATATTGTGAAGATTGTTTGAATTACATATGTAAGCATGTATGTACTGGGTTATGATATAAGTTATTTCTGCAGTCAATAAAATTAAAAAAAAATCTTTTTCTTCTAAACTAGCAAGAGTGGATTCTGTTCTGTACAACTGAATGTTGACCAATACATAGTAACTATTGAGTAAGAACAATGTTATGTGGCTTCCAAAAGAGATGGTGTTTACACTGTTAATGTTACTGCTTATAGAAGGTCTACTATATCAAACACTTCATAAACAACTCATTTCTTACACCCATTTTATACATTCCAGAAACAGGCTCAGAGATTTAGTAACCTGCATAGCATTTCAGCTAATGATGACCACTGTCTTCGTTTGGGCTGCTGTAACAATACCCAAGACTGGGTAATTTACAAAGAACAGAAATTTATTCTTACAGTTTTGGAGGCTGGGAAGTCTAAGACCAAGGCTCTGGCAGATTCAGTCTCTGGTTCCAAGATGGTGCTTCATTGCCGTGTCTGCCAGAGAGGTGGAATGTTCTGTTCTCACACGACAGAAGAGCAGGAGCGAGAGCCCACTCCCACAGACCCTTTTTATTACAGCACTAATCCATTCCTGAGGGTGAATAACATGACATAAACATCTTCCATTAGGCCCCACCTCTCAACACTACTGCACTGGGTATTGTTTCCAACACATGAATTTTGGGGGACACATTCAGACCATAGCAATGACAATTAAAACCCAGGCCCTTATGCCTTTAAATCCAAATTCTTTGCAAGTATCTTCAGTCTCTTCCAAGTAGTGAGAGAGGTGGTTAATGAAAGTCCTGCTCGTGTTCATACCTAGAATGTTCCCATTTGGGCACCATGCTTAAAGGAACATGCTTAAATATGAAGCTATTTGGAACCACATTCATGGGGGACAGATGAAAGAACCACAGTGTATTGTTCAGAGAAGAAACGTGTGTATTGGGAATGGGAGCAACGCGTGGGCAGGAGTGGCTAGAGAAGGCCCTGGCCTATGATAGACATTCTTAGGTTAAGACTCAGAAGAGGATTTAGCCTAGTTATATGTGATTGAGGGACTGGAACTAGGACCAGGGGTTTAATCTATAGGAAGATGATGGCATAGGGCAGATTCATGGAACTTGCCTAAAACAAAATGAAATAAAGTATATGCCATGTGGAAGAATATATATTCTGTTGGGTTGGGAATATTGGAGACTGATTTTCTGTGTTATTTCTGTAAAGTTTGAATATGATATTTTTACTTTGTGAAATATAAAATTTAGAAAAGTATATACAATATATGTACAGTATAGTGAATAACTGCAAAATAGGAACTAAATAGCTAAATAACTATTACCAAAATGACCAAGCAGAATATTGCCAGCACGCTGGGAGTAAATCTGTTCTCAATCACACCCCACTTCTAGAGGTAACCATTATTTTGACAAAGTAATCGTTTCTTTTTCTTTAAAGTTTGTCACCTACCTAGGCCTAAGTTTTGATTTGTCTGGTTTTGAACTTTATATAAATGGAATCATATATGAATTCTTAGGTCTTACTTCCTTTACTCAACACTGAGATTTTACCCATGTTCCATGTAGCTGTAGTTCATTTATTTTATTACCTTGTAGTGTTCCATTGTATTAATGCACCAGAACATTACATGCCTGGTATAAACCCAAATTGGTCATGATGTATTACTATTTTTATTGCTAAAATTGTTTTGCTAATATTTTGTTTAGGGCTTTTTTATCTATGTCCATAGAAGAGATTGGCCTGTAATTTTTCCTTTCCCATACTATATTTGTCAGCTTTTGGTAGCAAAGTTATGCTATTCTCATAAAACAAATTGAGTATTCTCTCTCTTTTACTCCTCTCTCTCCCCTCTCCTCTTCTCCCTCAAGCCCTCCCACAGTCTCTGGCTCCTCTTATAGCAATTTGAAGAGTCAGTTGTCAGTCAATTCCTTGAAGGTTATCTGCCTTTTTTCCTCTGGTTGGTTTTAAGATTATGTCTTTGTATATGTCTGTGGTTTTGTGTAGATACACTACTAGGGTGTAGATTATCTTTTGTGGGTCATTGGGTCTCTTAATCTGTATATTTATATCTTTTTTTTTAAATGGCATTTTACTTTTATTTATTTATTTATTTATTTAACTTTTTTTGCGACAGTCTCGCTCTGTCACCCAGGCTAGAGTGCAGTGGTGTTAGCCTAGCTCACTGCAACCTCCAACTCCTGGGCTCAAGCGATCCTCCTGCCTTAGCCTCCTGAGTAGCTGGGACTACAGGCGTGCACCGCCACACCCGGCTAATTTTTTCTGTTTTTTTAGTAGAGATGGGGTCTCGCTCTTGATCAGGTTGATCTCAAACTCCTGGTCCTCCTGCCTCGGCCTCCCAGAGTGCTAGGATTACAGTTGTGAGCCACCACGCCTGGCCTGTATATTGATCTTTTTCATCAGTTCTGGAAAATTCTCAGCTTCTCTTTGTCTTTTCCCCACATTTTATTGTAATGTTCTAAAATGTTTCTTCAAATTGCAGTTATAATGGTTTATTCTCAATTCAACTTTTTTTTGGTTTTAAAGAAAAGACTGTTCTTTTCACAGCAGTTTTAGGTTCACAGCAAAATTGGGAGGAAGGCACAGAGATATCCCATATGCCCCCTCCCGCCACATAGGCACAGCCTCCTCCATTATCAACAACCCCCGCCAGAATGGTGTATTTGTTACAATAGAGGAACCTTTATTGACAATATTTTCACCCAAAGTTCATAGTTTACATTAGTGTTCACTCTTGGTGTTGTATGATCTACAGGCTTAGAAAAACTTATAATGACATACATCCATCTCTATTCTGTCATACAGAGTATTTTTACTGCCTTAAAAATCCTTTGTGCTTTGCCTATTCATCTCTTCCTACCCTCAAAGTCCGCCCCTGCAAACCCTGGCAACCACTTAACTTTTTACTTTCCCCATAGTTTTGCCTTTTCCAGAATGTCATACAGTTGAAATCATATAGTATGCAGTCTTTTCAGGTTGGCTTCTTTCCCTTAGTAATATGCATTTAAGTTTCTTCCATGTCTTTTCATGGCTTGATAGCTCATTGTTTTTTAGTGCTGAACAATATTCCATTGTTTGGATGTATTACAGCTTATTTATCTATTAATCTACTAAAGTACATCTTGGCTGCTTCCAAGTTTTGGCAATTATGAACCAAGCTGCTATAAACATCCATGTTTTTGTGTGGATATAAGTTTTCAACTCCTGTGGGTAAGTGCCAAGGAGAGTGATTGCTGGATTGTATGGAGAGAATATGTTTAGATGTGTAAGAAACTGTCAGACTGTCTTTCAAAGTGGCTGTACCATGTTGCATTCCCACCAGCAGTGAATGAGTTCCTGTTGCTCCACATCCTCACCAGCATTTGGTGTTATCAGTGTTCTGGATTCTAGCCATTCTAATAGGTGTGTAGTGTATCTCATCATTGTTTTAACTTGAATTTCCCTGATGAAACAATGTGGAACATCTTTCATTTGCTTATTTGTCATCTGTATATCCTCTTTGGTGAGGTGTCTGTTAAGATCTTTGTACCTTTTATGTTGTTCTGAGGAATTATGGTCAAACCCAAGGTCATCTAGATTTTCTCCTATGTTATCATCTAGGAATTTTATAGTTTTGCATTTTACTTTTAGTTCTGTGATCCATTTTGAGTTAATTTTTATCCTCTTTATTTTGAATTATAAAAGTCTTTATTCTGTATTCAAGTCTATGATTTGCAAATATTTTTGTTTATTATATAGTCCTTTCACTTTCTTGATGGTGTCAAGAAGCACAAATTTTTAAACTTTATGAATTTGATAAGATCCAATTCATCTATTTTTAATTTTTTGCTTGTGCTTTTCATTGTCATATATAAGAAATCATTTCCTGATTCAAAGTCACAAAGATTTACACCTAATTTTCTTCCAAGAGTGTAATAGTTTTAGCTCTTACATTCAGAGCTTTGATCCATTTTTACTTGACTTGCATATATGGTGTGAGGTACAGGTCTAACTTTGTTCTTTGACATGTGGATATTCAGTTATTCTAGCACCATTTGTTAAAAATATTCTTTCCCCATTCCATTGTCTTGGTATCCTTGTTGAAAATCAATTGACCATAAACATAAGGGCTTATTTCTGGATTCTCAATTCTATTCCATTGATCTTTATGTCTTTACATATGCCAATATCACACTGTCTTGATTACTATAGTTTTGTATTGTTTTGAAATTAGGCATTGTCCCTGTGTTTCTCTGTGTCTGTGTCCATACTTCCCTCTTCCCCAATCCCGTGTGACCTCATTTTAACTTGATTACATCTGCAAAGACCCTATTTCCAAATAAGATTACACTTACAAGTACTGGCAGTTAACACTTGAACATATCATCTTTTTACGAGACGCAATTCTACCTACCACAAATATAATTAGTAGTATTTTTCTTTCCTTGTGATATTTTCATCTGTCTTTGGCATCAAGGCCTCAGAATGAGATGGACTGTGTTCCCTCCTCTTCTATTTTTGAAAGCATTTGTGAAGGTTGTTTTAATTCTTTAAAAGTTTAGAATTCACAAGTGAAACTATTAATATCTGAGTCTGCACTTTTTTTGTGTGTGAAAAGTTTTTGATTACTAATTCAATCTCTTTAATGGTTATTGATCTGTTCAGATTTTCTGTTTATTCTTGAGTTGGTTTTAGTAGTTGGTGTTTCTAGGAATTGGTCTCTTCCACCTAGGTTATCTAATTTGTTGGCATAGAATTATTCATAGTATTCTCATAATCCTTTTTATTTCTGTAAGGTCAGTAGTAATGTCCCTCTTTCACTCCTGATTTTAGTAACTTGAATCTTCGCTTTTCTGTTTTTGGTCATTCTAGCCAAAGATTTGTTAATTTGTCGATATTTTCAAGAACCAAAAGCTGATTTTGATTTCTCTGCTTTTTCTATTCTCTACTTCATTTTTTTCCACTCTAATTTTTCTTATTTCCTTCCTTCTGCTTGCTTTAGTTTTAGTTTGCTCTTCTTTTTATAGTTTCTTAAAGTGGAGGATTAGTTTATCGATATGAGATTTTTCTTCTTTTTTAATATGGGCATTTACAGGTTTAAATAAGGAGTGAAAAAGACAATAAATTCTAAAAAGGTACCTCTGTGTTCTCCCAAAATGGAACCCTCTCTAAAGTAACTTCACAGCACTGACGAAGTTCAATACACACAGGACAAATAGGATAACTACTCTTTAAGATTTTCTACATCACCGTAAGAGTTGAAGTTACTTATGGCACTTGTTATTCATTTAACATCCATCATACTCTGTGTGGGTCCTCTGTGGTCTGGACTGGGTTTCTAGGAGGTGAAAGTTGTGTGCTAATGAGGCTTGGTTCTTGAGCTCATTCAGCTTTGCATTATTCCAATTGGCTGGATTCAGTTGGTGGCAAAAGGAGACCAGGGAAGTGTCCTTTTCTTAAGGCAAGTTCTTCTTTCCCACTAGAAAGGAAACCAAAGTTCTTTAGTCACAGCCAAGGAAAAGCATGATTTTCACATGTAGGACTGCACCTTATGATTTTCAGATTAACTACAAACTGAACAGCAGTAACCATTCTATCAGTCTTAATAACTTCCCAGCAGAAACCAGGCACTTTTCCTCCTACGTGACAGTTCTGCCTCACTTACTATTGATGCACATGATCCACTCCTGTCCTTGGTGCTGTCTACATCAGAAGAGAAATAACAGGGAGTCTCTTACAAACTAATTTGATGTTCCATCCTTTCATTTACCTTAGTGGCTATTTGCAGAAGAAACCACATAGTAGCACCTAAACAGTTGGCCTGGCTGGGTAGTGGGGGCCAAGGCCCAAGATCTGGGTTTCACAGCACCTTCCCTGCATAGCACTGTACATCCTGCCACTTGGCCATCTCCTTCCTACCTTGCAGGAGATGATTGCCTCAACTTCATTTTCCATCTTATCAATGGAAGATAGTGGAAAGCTTGAGGGCTAAGATCTGCAGGCACCTGGAGTGTTCTGAAGTGAACACATCAGAGTTTGGGGTTAATGGTCCTTAGACATACTGGCATAATCACATGAGTGTTGAGTAGTACAAGTTGTCCTGTAAAGCATTCCCAGCAGGGCTTCTACCCCATTCCTCTTGTGTTGACTATCTATTGACATCCCCAAATCACCTATTTTTTTATTTGCCCTTCTATTCCCCTGCGTCAACTCCAGCAGGGCTCCCTGATAGGAGTGTACCAATAGTTTGTACTATCTGAACCCTCCAACTTCCTTTCCCTGCTGACTGCTTGCTTCTACCACGTACCCATAAAGTAGTGGTGATAGAGAATCGGTCACCAGGACTGCAGATAATAGAGGATAGAAATCATATGGGCCAAAATTCAGTGATAATACAGCTGGCCCTCCATACCTGTGGGTTTCATATCCATGGATTCAACCAACTGTGGATCGAAAATATTTTTAAAAACCCAGTTGCATTTGTACTGAACTTGTACAAACTTTTTTTCCCCTAACCAATACAGTATAACAACTACTTACATAACATTTGCATTGTATTCAGTATTATAAGTAATCTAGAGATGATTTAAAGTATACAGGAGGAAGTGCGTAGGTTATATGCAAATACTATGCCATTTAATATAAAGGACTTAAGCCTCTGTAGATTTTGATATCTTTAAGGGGATGGGGTTGGTTCTGGAACCAATCTGCCATGTATACCGAGGGACATCTGTATTAGTAGTAGTACTTACAGATTCAGAGAGCATCTCTGGATATAGAGAAAACTTTACATGCAAAACCCACACTAAGAGGCATGTGATCATTCCAGTAAAGATAGCAATATGATCCTTGATCAGGCATTTAAAGCCATTTTATCTTCTGTTCATTAATGTAAAATGTACAATTTTTTTTTTTGTAATTGACCTGATCCTTTTTAGCTAAGAAATACCCTCCTGTATTATATCATCATTCCAAGGAGAGAGGTGATGTGGCAAGGAGTAACTCCTCAAAAAGAAAAATGAAATGCCTTTTGTGAGCAGATACTTCTCCATTAGGAGATGGGATATGTAAGCAGTGTCTTGATATTGCTCTTTTCTTTACCGGAAAGAGAATTTCAAAAATGGAAAAAATATAAATGAAACAAATTTTCACTGGGGGGAATTCTCTCAAGAAGTATATGATGAAGAAAAGTATATTTTAAACAGTCTTTCCTGATTAGCAACTAATCACAGCTAGGTTGGGAAAATTTAAAAAGATCCAGGATATCTCATAAAGAAAAAGTCTAATAACTATGAAGGTAAGATTATAGAGAAAAGATTAGCAAATTACTAAATTGTATCTTGGTTTGACCCTAATTTTTAAAAATGGGTTTTATAGATGAGTAAAGAAACTTCTGGGCCGGCACGGTGGCTCACGCCTGTAATCCTAGCACTCTGGGAGGTTGAGGCGGGAGGATCACTTGGAGTCAGGAGTTCAAGACCAGCCCGAGCAAGATTGAGACCCCCATCTCCACAAAAAATATTAGTAGAAAAAATTAGCTGGGCATGGTGAAATGTGCCTGTAGTCCCAGCTACTTGGGAAGCTGAGGCAGGAGGATCACTGGCGCCCAGGACTTTGGGATTGCAGTGAGCTATGATGACGCCACTGCACTCTAGCCAGGGCGACAGAATGACACTCTGTCTCAAAAAAAAAAAAGAAAGAAAGAAACCCCTGTAAGAATATATACCAAAGTAATGGACATCTTTGGCTGTTGGAGTTGCTGGTAATTTTTTCCTTTTTGCATTATCCATATTTTAACATTTTTTAAACATGAAAACTATATTACTTCATTAAGAAAAAAGATTAAAATTTTATTATAAAATATCTTTGTTAAATTTTAATTGCATTTACTATTTTAACAAATGTTTTTAATATTGAAAATATATGAGGAAATTTTACATTTTAAGTTTTGAGGAAAAAATATGCAGGTTGGTATAACGGAAAAACAGTAAATTTGGGAGTTTTACATCTGAGTTTAAATTCTGCTCTTTTACTAACTAAAATATCTTGAATAAATAAAATAAACTTCCACATCCTCAATTTTTTAATCATAAAATAAGGAGAGTGGGTCAGATAATCTCTGGGGGTCTCTTCCAGCTCTCCTGGTCCTTAAGACCAGGCGGAACCGTCGTGGCAAACTACTGCCACCTTGTGGCAGTTGTCTAAAGTGCGAGGGCTGTATTTAAGGGATAAAATCGGCGTCATTCATTCATTCATGCTTATGTTGCCTAGCATGTGTGTGTTAGGCAAGTGCCAGCATTGTCATTTATTCAATTTAATGTTTTTCTAGATGATGTAGGTGAAACAACCAAGACATGAGCTGTCACATGCCAGCCATGTGACCCTGAGGACCTCATTTAACCTCTTTTGAGTCTCTGTCTTTCCATATGAAAAATAAAGGTAATAATATCCACCTTGCATTATTAGAAGATCTAAAGATGATGAATGCAAAGTGCCTTACACAGCCCATTGCAAAGAATATTTGGTCAATAAATGGTAGCAATTGTCCTTAGAAAGGTTACCATCTAGCATGGGAAGTAAGACAAATATAGATTTCTGTGCAAATATAGATATGGTGCAGTATGTGATGTGCTGTGAAAATCCAGAGAAGGCACAAGGTACATTCCAAATACGGCAAAACAGAAGCACAAAGGAGTATAAAGGACATGTAGGGAATTGTTGACAACTATTCTGGAATGGTAGGTTGCAGATCTACTCTGGAGGGACCTAGATGCCAGGGAAGAAATGGCCAGCCACGGAAGTTTTGGACAAAGAGTAATATCACCAGAGCTGAGCTTCAGGAATCTCCATATTAATCTAATGCCTGACAGTGATGTTAAGAAGCCATGGCCAAAACAGCCAGGTAAGGAGCAAAGAGGATGGCAAAAGAAAGATGGATGGAAACGACACTGAGAAACCGCAAAATCAGAGCTAACCGTACATCAGAAGCTAAGATGTACTTGGTGTCAGGACACCAACCAAACCACAGCAGTTGTAGGACTAGACTCCAGGTTTTCTGATTCTGGGTCTAATATCCCTTCCCCACCCATGAAAGGTATTAACCCAACCTTCCACTGAGTTCTTCTGAACACTGAACCAAATAGGAGGCTGGCCTTCAAATCGGCTATTTTGTAATGTGGTTAGAGGGGAAATTTTATGACAAAATACTCTTCCACAAACTCACTCACTTGTAGTTAGAAAGGACATTATACTTAGAACAAATTAAAATCCCAAACATAACCGATTTTGAAATCCCTGTGGGATTTATAATGGCTTAACTTTTAGTTGACAAGAAATATTTTTTTTTCTGGCATCGTAGAGAAGCAGGCAATTTCAGAGGTGATGCTTTGACAAACAGAAGCATAGATCAGGACAAATGACAGGAAGCTCTCATAAAATGTACTTTGATGAGAGCAAAGGCAAATAATGATACAATGCAGCAACATGTTAGAAACAGAAATGTTCGGAGTAAGGATGATAGGGAAAATAATATTAGAAAAAGACTAATGCTGTACGAGGGTCCTGTCAGATGGGGACTGTAGGATAATTCTGTAATAGTGGAATAATATGGTTCAGAAAACAGAAGGTGTGCATTGACTGAGACTGAGTTTGATTATCATAGAAGAGATGAAACACTTTTTCATAGTCAGAAAAATCAATATACAGCCAAAGAAGAGAAGTCATTTGATGATAAGGCAATAAAAACTTCAAAGGGTAAGTTAAAATTGTTTCCTAATTCATTTCAGGCTAAACTGATCCCTGTGCCTGTCTCACGCTGTCCGCCAGCTCTTTCTCTGGAATATGTTACCCAGTCTCCTTGGAATCATTACCCGGTCTCCTTGGAATGGAAACTGTGTCAGACTCCAGGGGTGAGTGGGAGGGAAAATGGTGCTGGCAGGAAGAGAGGAAGTGTTTTTTCAATTTAGTGCCAGAAGTAAGTGCTGACATTGTCTCACATGTGTTTGGGGACAATGGCACATGCCAATGGTAACACATCCACTTTTCCGAGTCCCTTGCTCAGAGGTGTTTGGCAGGAGGCTGCAGAAGCCACAGCTACTTTTTGACCCCTACCCCCAAATCTCTGAATCTCTTTCCTCCCTCTTGGGAATGTAAAAAGAGGTACAACATGCACCATTTCTACCCTTGTGTTGTTAACATAATTACCCAGAATGAATTCTCTCTTATTATTTCCCCGCATAGATTTTGGAACAAAAAAATCTTTTCCCTTACAAAACTTCACTTCCTCTCTTCATAAGCTTATACCTTCTGTGGGGTTTGAACATTTAACCTCAGCTGACTTCAGAGTGGCATTAAGCAAAGCCTGTGTTTTCTAGGCGAAAGTAGGCAAAGTTAAGTTAGAGGAGATGCTGAAGAAGACGAGAGAGAGGCTGCTTAATCACACCAGGCTCCACACCCTGTACCGCCCTCTCCCCTCTCACTGAAGTTCATCTGGGAGTTCAGATTCCTCAGGCTTTTGGGTCACCTCTGATGTGCCGGGGCTGTGATAGCTGCTTAGCCTGTTGGCTACTGTAGTGTGGTTGGTTAGCAGAGAGAAAACAATAATGTTTATTTTTAAAGATAGTTTCCTTTGTGTGCAACACAATGTCTACATTCAACATCTCTTTTTTAGAAGGCAAAATAATCACCTGCTTGCCACATTTTACTTGTGCTTTGTAGGCATAGAATATCATCTTATAAACTGTTTTGTCCTAATGTAATTATCTGTGCCCGCTTTTTTAGAATCAATTAGCAGAACTTAGAATACAGGTAGTAGGAGGAAGAGAGCTAACATTTTTAAATGCTATAGACACCAGGTGCTATGCTAGTTGTGTTATTTTTATCTGAACAAGGTATTTTGTAAACCTGTAAAAATTTCCTCTTAGGGTGAAAACTGGTGTCTTCATCTTTAGGGAGTCAGCAAGCCATTCTGATGTGCTGCTAAAGTACTAGAGTAGGATCCCAAAGCTCCAGGGCTTGCTTGGGCAGCCTGAGAAAGAGGAGGGGAGGGAGATGTAAGGGACTCGGAAGTTACAGGAGTGGGGGATCCGAAAGCGAGGTGGGAGGCTAATCTGAGAAGAGACCAGTGAGAAATTTCCTACATCAGGGACCGCTAAGAGTCCTTTCCTTTTAAATTTTTATTGTGGGAATTCCAAGCATATACTGAAGTAAAATGAGTAGTATAATGAACCCCATGTAGTCATCACTCAGCTTCAACAATTATCATCTAATAGCTAATTTTGTTTCTTATGTATCCCACTGCATTTCCCGCTCCCAACCCCCAAAGGGTTGTTCTGAAACAAATCCCAGACATTATATCACCTCATAGATGACATTTTAATCTGTTTGCTGAGCCGTTTGTGCTGTAGCTGCCCTCTTATTACTCCAACTTCAGTAAAATCGAAGACTATAGTGTCAGTGGTACTTTGGAGGAGGACTAAAAAGCAAAAAAGTTCACATTTGGGCCAAAGTGAGTGTAGAAAAAGACAGCAGTATGAATCCTGATGAAGAGCTGAGATGGAGAATAAGCAGCGCTCCTGAGAATCCCTGGAATGGCTGGGCAAGGGCAGGGGGAGGGAATGCCGGTTTTTCTTCGGGAAGTTGGGTGAGAGCTTTATACAGGACTCTGTGTGTGTGTGTGTGTGTGTGTGCACGCGTGCGCGCGTGTTATTATTAAAATGAAGAGTGACTCTAGAAGACTGGAAGGCTTGGGGACAGCCAGACAGCTGGCATTTGGGTTACAGTTGCATGTTCCAAGTTTCCTTTCCTTGAAAGGAAAGAAAATACTAAATTTAAACACCATCTTTCAATTTCTCAGTCAATAATTTCCTTTTCTGTCTCTTTCATAAATGCAGTTTCTAGACATCAATGCAAGGCATTTATTCTCCACGGCGCCTTTCAGAAACATGAAATCACTGAAGGAGAGGAGCTGTTAAGCAATTCCAATCCCAATTAAGTTTTCAGCTGATTTCTGTGTAGCCCTGGTTAAGTCACTGTTCTTTAGCAATTTGTGGTGAAACCAGCAAGAATTACCAAAGGTTAAAGTGAACCTAGATACTTGCAAAATTCCCCCACAGCATTCTCAAAGGGGAAAAAAAGGGAAATAAGGACAATAATTGAACTAAATACAGATTTGTCAAATTAATAATGCTCTGTAAGTTTATAGATAAACAGAGGAATTTGGGATTTGAAATGTCATCTTCTCTTAAGACTCATCTACACAGTTGATAATTGCCCAACTAAGTCCAATGTTGGATAGACTGTGACCTTTTTTGCATGCATATAGCATGAATTATGGCTGAGTTATTTTCAGGATGCTTTATATTGAAAACTGTTATTCATATTCTAACAGGAAGAAAATTTTTTCTTTGAGAAAATAAAATGACAACTTTCCTATCTTTATCAGATGTTCTTCTGTTTTTTAAAAAAGGCAGAGGATCTATGTGGGAAAGACAAATAATAACGAATATTAAGACAATACGTTGTTGAAAATATTGCTATCTAGAAGCCTTAGGAAATAAAATCCAGACATCCACTAGATGTCACTTGATGCTTGCTTTTTTGTAAAGGTAGTAGTTTTTTGTTTTTGTTTTTTTTCAAAAATGGCTTATCTGCCATTATGAATTGACTGACAACTCTCAGTGAGTCCAAACTGGCAGAAAACAAGATGCAGTAATATTTGACTAAAAGCAGGCAAAATTCATTAGATGAGAACAATGATTATAACTTTAAATAAGATTTGGATGGTTGTAGGGTTTGTATAATCCCTCCTGGCATTTGTAAGGATGAAGAGAAGCCAGCAGCTTTGCCCTCCTGCTGTGTTTAAACAAAAATGGAAAATTGTAATGAACAGCTAGAGTTTTCCTATCTTCCATTTTCTTTTTTCTTCTTCCTCTTTCCCCACTTTTAGGACAATGTGCTTTTAAAATGATTGCCCTTTAATGAAGTTATTTGCAGCATTTTAAGATCAATTCTTCTTTGTTCAAATTTCTACCCACAAATTAAAACCGTTTTAATCCTCGTTATCTCAGTGAAATGCATGCGACAAAAGTAAATAGGGAAGATCTCTAGAAATTTTGTAAGAGTTCTCTGGGGTTATCCACTTCCTGTATTTGCTAAAAATCTAATAATCCATTCCATTAGAGACCATGTATCCTGGGGTTTTGTTTTGTGTAACAGCTATTTGTTTATTTTTTTTAACTGTCATTGTATTTTGGCTTCACGATGGTTAAATAAGTCTCAGTATTAAGTAAACTTCTCTGACCCTGCCTATTTCCTGTCTTGTCAAACCTTTCCTTGTAAGAATAACAGTGTTCTTTTATTTGGTAGTGTGCAGCATGATGTTTTTGGCATACTCAACATTTTTGACTTGCAAAAATTTGTGACCTTAAGTGTGAGAGAAGCGAATGCTTTCTTCAGAACCTCATAGGGTCCCGATCTTAAAAAGTGTCCTGTTGCATATACATTAGAGTTGTGAAAGAATTATCAGCATGTTTATTTCCCAAACGCCACAGATGACAAATAGAAACAGTTTTTTTTACGAAGTTCCTAAAATTATTAAACCAGTGAATACGTGGTGAACATTTTGCTGCTACTAAACTTACATAATTCCTTAAACCGGTCTAGCTATACAAAAACGTGGTGCTTTTGTTTACCATGTTCTGTTTAAATAATTCATATTTTTAAAAACATATTTTCAAGCCTATACACATTATGTGGCAAAGGTAGTATTGTTATTCCAAGTCAAAGAATGGAGGAAATATCTCTGTTGCCCAAACTTTATGTATGCCATCTATATAGTTGTCAAACAGATTCTATAACATAATGTCGAAATTAGAGGCCTCAGTCAAGAGTCCCCCCCACCTTTTTTTAAAGGTGACTAATGGCTCACATTTTTCTCTATCTTTTGGTTTATTTTTCAATAATGTGGACAATATGACAATAAAAGCATGGTAAACATCTCTTCCATCTAGAGATTAACAACTGCTAAATACTTACCTTAGAATACTGAGAACTAAGAGACTGAAGAAAGTAGATTGAGCCAATTTAGAAGTATTATAGAATAAATTTTTAATGACATAGCAGCAATTCTGTGAATTTTCTGAAAATCTCAGCTAACAAAAATTTCAGTATCTGAAGCAGACTGAATTTGATAAAAAATACTACCAGCTAGTAGTTCTCTGTTTTATATCTTTCGTCTGGAAATATTGTTCTAACAAAGAGTCTGTGGTATAGGCAGTAACAAAGAAAAAGCATGCATTCATCATCCTAATCTGGGATATTTTTTTCTCTAAAGTTCTGAAACACAGAGCTATAAACTCAATTTAAGATTTTCTTAGACTTGTCATCAAACTTCCTTCTATTGTTCATTGTCATTAGCTATTTCTTTTTTTTTCTAGAGATGAATCCAAAGAGATTTAAATTGTATTATCAGGATTTATTCATGGTCCAAAACACCACTGTGTTCTGTCTTCCTTTTGTAGGAAAAAAGTACAGTCATACTAGAAATTTATTTATCCCTTTTTAATTTTTTTCACTTTTTAATGTAAAGATGTAACATGATATAATAAAATGAAAAGTATTTTAAAAATTAAAAACCAGTATGATTTAAAAGAAACACTCTTTAAGTAAAAAAGATGAAAACCCAGAATAAAGCTCGTGAGTTATTAGCTGTTTTAGCTCGATTGTAGAGTAGTTGTGAGTATGGACTTTGATGTCAAACTGCCTGGATTCAAATCTTAGCCTCATCACTTACTAGTTGTGGACTTGGGTGCGTTGATTAACCTGGGTGTGCTTCTTCAGTGTCCTCTTCTGGTAAAAGGGGGGGAACTTATACTGCTTATGCTACTTTTTTTGAAGAGCAAATAAATTCTATTTGCTTAGCACAGGGCTTAATCCCCAGTAAGTGCTTAAGAGGATCTGCTATCATTATTGTTATTATAAAGGCAGACAATTATGTCCTTATATACTTTGGCCACTTGGCATGTTATGGTATCTGTCATATTTTTCTGAGTAGAACTTTGCAAAGAATTAAGTGTTTGGGGTCAAATTTTTTTATGACACTAAAGCACCCAAAAATACGTCTTGAATTTGATTTGTGATTAGTTCTACCACATTAATACAAACACAAGAATTAATAAAACTTTTTGCCATAAATTCTTCATATTTGTGATAGGAAGGAAAATATTTAAAAATTGCTTTAGAGCATCCACTAATCTAGAGGGTATTTTGAAAAACAGTTGTTAAATATTTGCCCGTTTAAGAGTGAATGCCTGTTTAGAGTGAGATATTGGCCAAAATGAAATAAATTCACTTGCCATTTGTTGTCTACTTTTAAAAAAGTCTGAAATCTAAATGTCTATTGGTCTATATCAACAGCATTTTTTAAAGCATTGACTAGTGATAAATGCAATCCACACCCACAGAACAGTCTTGTTCATTATTATTACCATATTTGAGATTGTTTAGCAATGTTAATGCCTGTGGGTTATGAGGTCATATGAATAATGTAAATAATTTAATTAATAGTAGAGCAAATTAAGTACTATGGTTCTACCGTGGCAGCAATCCAGCCTAAACAAGGATGCTCATCAAATATTCAGCTGCAGTATATACAACAAGCGTATTGACCACAGAAATGCAAACAGAATAAAAATGACAAAATGTATACATCTTAAAATGACCACTCATCTCTCTTGAACACATGTGCACACGAGCGTAGTTTTTTTTTATATTTGTTGAAATTAGGGAATCCTTCTATGTTTTTCTTACACTATGTGACATTTCCCATCACTCATTGATTTGAGTTTGCAAGGCCAGCATTATAGATGTGATTTATTATCTCTGCAGGATGAGGGTTGCAATTCCAATGGACCTCTGATAGGTGCAATGATGCCCCTTGAAATAGAGTGTCAGTATCCACACAGGCAGGTTTGCCTCAGGAATGACAAAAGAAATCAAAAGTAGTATAATTTTTCACTCACATAATTTTACATTTTAAGTGCCTCACACTTACAGCTAAGGCACACTTATCAGACTATTGTATGTGAATGAGTGTAATGTCAAAAATAGAGGAATTTAAGCAGCTTTTAAAGCCTTCAACAGTTATTCATATTCTCATCATACTTACTGCCAGGCACTTTCACAGATAATACCTGTTTTAATCCTCATGACCACTATGTAAGGTGGGCATTCTTATCCCTTTTTAAAAATATAAATAACTCAACCTAGGAATCCCGTGAGAATCCAATCCTACATGTTCTGACCTTTGAACTCTTTCCATTGTATTATGACTACTCTTAAGTTACAGCTTGAAATTCCATGGTTTTCCCCCAGGTGTATGTTGATTTAGGGACTTTCTTAGGGATTGCCTATTATTCTGAGATCGCTACAGGGCCTTTTCATTGGTCAAAAAACCTAAATCCTTTGCTTCACCATAGCATTATATTATCCTAATTTTTATTCTAGCAAGAGAGACATGCTATTCCCTACATACCATTTCTCAGGAAAAAGCCCCCATTTGCCCTTCCAAATATCTTGTTCTTTTGACTTTCCTCAAGGTTAAACAGGACTTTAAAAAATGAAAAGTTTTGAGGTAACAATATACTGGACTGGATGATAATCTTAAAATGGTTCATTTGCAGTCAGAAGGAAGTATTACCAACAGATTCTGAGATTCTGAACTTCCTTCCTTTTTAAAGTAACTTTGGGGACATTTATGGTTGTTTTCCATCATCCCCCTCCCCTGCCCCCCACCTTGGCCACACACACAACAGATCTTGCTTTCCATTTAAACATCACTGTGGTTCTGGGGAGATTGAGCTTTCCTGGTGCTCCAGTGCACTGTATGTTCTGGCCAATGCTTCCTTCAAGGGTATGCACGTGACCCAAGCCTGGGCAATCCAAGCAAATATTGAAACTTTTGCTGGGAATTATCAAAGATACCCACTCTTTCCCAATGGACTTGAGGTAGGAAACATTAGCCCCAGCAGACAGTAGCAGTCACCTTAAAATCAAGAGAGGTGTCAGTTTAAGTAAGGATGAAGCTGACCCTGTGGCAAGTGAAGCAGAAGGCAAGAGGAGGGAATTGGATACTTGGTGACATCCTTGGTGCAGTCTTGTCTGGCATCTGCCTACCTCTGAGCATTTTAGATGAGTGAATACATTCTTTTTATTGCTAAGCCAGTTTTAGTTGAGGTTTTTGGTTAGTCACTACCCTTAGCATTTTAACTAACCCAGTACCTAATTTTTTCCACATTGGTGGCTTTAATAATCCTCCCTAAGTAGCAGTAATAGCCCCTTCTAGCTAAAGTTGCCTTTAGTAGAACCTATTTTTTTAAAGCACATTGCAATCACACAATGAGGATTTAAAATAGTAACAAAAAATGATTACATCTAAATGTTCTAAACTCCTTTGGAGTAAACACCAGTGGCTGACTGGTTTGACATCTCAACTTTTTGGATCTCTAAAAAGATTGCAGTGTGATTTTACAGCTTCTCACAAATTCCTCTCCATGCAACTTACTAGGTGCTATGTATGTATTTTCATAAAAATTAGTTGGAATCAGAATGTGCTTTGAAATGAGTTATTTAATTTTATTTTGTTTTATTTTATTTTATTTTATTTTATTTTATTTTATTTCTTAGAGTTTTTTGAAATGTTTTTAATTGCTCCGGCATGGTGCTGAAATACTTGATGTATGTAATTTTAGAAGTCAATAATATAATAAATAAAAATAGCAGTTCTCTGTCTACCTCTCTCCACTCTAAGTCAAAACACTTTCAACTGTTTGTTATTTTCTTTGCTTTCATGTTTCTAAATCTTATATGCATGTGCAGTTGTTTCATTTCTTTTTTCAAAAGAAAACCAGCAGGTACTTCCTACTGGTTTTCTTCTGGGGCTGATGGCAATTCAGCTTTCTTACCAAACCTCCTTGCTGCACTGTGCACCCCACACCCCCCTTTCCCTTCTCTCATCCTCCCAGTATAATTGTATAACAATATTTTGGCTAAATTTATAGCTGAGCCATATAGAATACTATGGTAACATGTTTTGTGCAATTTTCTGTGGGTTTCTTTTTTTCATGAATAAAAGCCTCTTTTTTGTTGTTACTGTTTTTCATGTGTTTATCATTAATTCCTCCACCAATTCTCTGAGAGAGTAGTAACATTCCTTTGAATAGAGTTGAACACTAAGATAATCTACCAGTTTCTTTTTCTTTCCTTATTTTTCTTCTAGATGATATTTGATCCCTCTGCCTCCAGCTCCAATCACTACTGACTGCTCTCTGGCCTGCTCTGTAGCTACTGTCCTGGGACTCACTGTCTCCTTAGAAATTCCTTTCTTCTCTCTCCTCTGTGGGATTTCCTATTGTCTGGATCCCATGCTTTTCTAGTTTGGTTTAAATCCTTATTTTGGTAAAGCACAGTCTCCAGTAGCTTCTTTTTAAATTTTTAAAAATTGAGATACAGCAAACTAAGTGATAAATTTAAGTGTACCAAACTTGAGTGTCCAACCCAGTGAATTTTTGTATACATAGATATTCATGTCACCGCCATCCAGATCAAGATATTGAATATTTCCAGCACCCTACAGGGTTCCCTCATGCCTCGTCCCAGTCAAAAACCTCCATCACCACCTCTGCCCTCAACAAGTAATCACTATTCTGACTTCTACCACCATCAGTTAGTTTTGCCTGTTCTTGAACTTTATATAAAAGAATCATACTGTATATACTGTTTTGTGTTTGGCTTTCTTTCACTGCTCATTGTGTTTGGGAGAGTCATGCATGTTGTTGCATGTATCAGTAGTTTATTCTTTTGTTTGTTTTTTGCTATGGTATGTGATATGAATGTAAAGTATTTGGATATGATAAACACAGCTGCTACAAACAGTCTTATTCCTGTCTTTTGTTGCACACATGCCCTTATTTCTTTTGGGGTACATCACCTAGGAGTAGAATTGCTGGGTCCTAGGGTAGTCATTAACTTCTTGGGAAATGGTGCAGTTAGAAATATTTTTGATAGGTTGTATATTAGGTTAGGCTAGACTTATGTTACTGTAACAAATAAGCCCCAGTTCTTAATGGTTTAGTATATCAAGTCTCTTTCTGGCTCATACCTAATTGGCTGGAAGTCCGGTAACTCTCCAGGGCAGCTGCCTTCCATGCAGTGATTTAGTGATCCAAACTGCTTCACTCTTGTGGCTCCACCATCCCAACACGTGACCTCTTCAGAAAGCATGGAGTTGGTACCCTTCTCTTTAATGCTTTAGCCAGGAGTGGCACAGTCACTTCCATTTGCAGACACTTGATCAGAACACATGGCCCCGCCTAACTTCCTGGAGAGGTCTGGGAAGTATAGTCTTCTTCTTACCCATGAAGGAAAGGAGAACCAGAAATGGGTGAGTATAAATAATATGTCACATATCTGACAATACCTTGATTCTAATTTCATACTGAAATGAGGGTTTGGTCCATTGTTAAAGTCTAGGTAGAAAGTAATTCATTTCCTTGGGATCTTGAAGTCATTTCTCCATTGTCTTTTAGCTTCCAGGGTTACTGTTAAGAAGTCCAATGCCATTGTGGTTCTTTATGTGGGAACTGTTTGTTTCTTTGGAAAATTTTAAGATTTTTCTTTTTATCCTAGTATTCTGACATTTCATAATGATATGCTTTGGTATGGGTATTTTACTTTCTTATTTTTAATAATTATTTCTTTTTTTACCACTTTCTGGAAGATATTCTCAACTTTACCTTCCAATCTTTTGTTGATTTTGAATATTTCTATTTTAACATTTTAATTTTCAAGAGACTTTTATAGCACTCTGTTGTTTTACAGATGCAATAACTCTTAATTAATAAGTGGTCTTTGAAGTTTTCTTCTCTTGCATTGCCTCTCTTTTCTCCATGTTTTTTTCCCATTTATTTACAATTGCTCTTGTTTTCTAAATCTATCTTTCATGTTAGAGTATCTCCTCGTACATCTGGAGATCTTTGGCTGCCTGTCTATGTTTAGGTATCAGGGAATAAAAAGTTGAGTGGAAGCCCTGTGTGCTTGGGTGGGACTTGCAGACTGGTGAGCTTCCCTACAGGGTGACGAGGTGGGAGCCAGGCATTTCACTGGGTGACTGCCATGTCAGCATTAGTAGGTGTTTTCTTTTGGGCTATTCTCCAAAGAACTTGCCAGTCTCCTCTGTGGGGAGTATAAGCTTGGATGTGGAGCTGAGGGAAAGTTTCAAGTGTCACCCTTCGGTATGGGGACTTTGATCCTTCTGTTTCTCTCCAACCTCTCACCCTGCTTCCTAGTGTCACTGAGTCCAGAACCCTGCTGGTTCAGCATCTCCAGAGAGCAAGCATCCTACCTACCTTCTACCAGGGCAGGGCTGTGCTCATCTGGCTGGGGGTGTGGGAAGGCGCTATACCTTACTCATGCAGACTTTCAACAAATCTTTGTTTTGGGCTCCACCCATTCCCTTCATCTTCCTAAGCACCAAGAACCATCAATCCTGACCTTCTCAAAGTTCGTTAGAGCATCTTATCATGCTTCCTCTTGGCTTCCTCTTAGGTTTTATTAGGCTTTTAAGTTTTAGTGGTTTTCCCCACTCTGTTCAGTCAATTACTCTTTTTTCAGTTTTCCATCTTCCAAAATGCAGTTGTCAATGTTTGTCTGATGGCTCCTCTACAGCTCTCTTTGTCCTTTGGAGTTTACATCTTTTCTAATCCCCTCACTGACATTTTCAGTAGGTTTCTCAAGAGAGTATATATAAATGCTTATCTTTAATTTTCAGTGTTTTATCTGAACTATAACTACTTTCTAAAGCCAAAATAGAATCACATCAATCCCCTGTCTGTTCCTATAACTTCAATAACCTATAGCATTAATTCTAACCTCCTTAATATAAGCACCCAAGATTTTTCATGATTTAACTCTTAGTAACTTTTCTAACCTTAATCCAACAATCCAGACAAAGAGTTTTTTGGCTATGTTTCAAACATGCTTACTCTTTCTTTTTCTTTAAAAAAAAAATTATTATTGGTACATAATAGCTGTATATCTTTATAGGGTACATGTCATGTTTTGATGCAGGCATACAATGTGAATTAATCAAATCAGGGTAATTGGGGTATCCATCACCTCAGGCATTTATCATCTCTTTGTGTTAGGAACATTCCAATTCCACTCTTTTGATTATTTTAAAGTATATCCTAACTTATTGTTGATTATAGTGCCTTTGTTGTGCTATCAAATATTGTTCATTCCATCTAACTGTCTAACTATATTTTCACACCCATTAACCATCCCCGCTTTATCCCCCCCTCCTCAATACCCCTCCCAGCCTCTGGTAACCATAATTCTACTCTCTACCTCCATGAGATCAATTGTTTTTAATATTTAGCTCCCACATATGAGTGAGAACATGTGAGATTTGTCTTTCTGTGCCTGGCTTATTTCACTTCACTTAATGTTCTCCAGTTCCATCCATGTTGTTGCAAATGGCAGGATTTTCATTATTTTTTGTGGCTATATAATATTCAATTGTGTATAAGCTCTTTCTTATTTTCAAAGTTATGCACAGACTTTCTATTACATGAAATCTACTTTTCTTTTTTCCTACAAAACAGCCACTGATTCTTCATCTTCCCTATGAAGCATTGTTTGACTCCTCCACACCAAAGTAGGCCTCTTCTTGTATGTTCACATAGCACTTGATATACTTATATAAAAACAGTTCTATTTTACCAATCCTACAGTGGAAAATTTAGGTGTAGAATTTCCCAGTTGCACAGTGGAGGACTGCTGTACAAAATATCACTCTCAAGGGCTGAGACTGTGTCTTCTTCTTCTTATTCTTCTTGTGACTTTTCTAGCACTGAGCAAAGTATCTATCATATTTTAGACATTCAATGTCTATGTCATGAATGAATGAATAAGGAAGAGATAATCCGAAAAACCCTTGGGTGTTGCAAAAACATGCACGTCAAAGGGCAAACTTCCACCCAGGAGCCAAATTTCCAGGTCCTGATTTTAGCCTGACTTTGGCTTACAGGATATAATCTGACATAACTCACTCTTACCTCTATGCTCTCAAATTTACTTGCTTATAGAATATCTCCCAGAATGTCATAATTTTTGGAGCGAGGTTAAAAAACTGCTTTGACCTCCAAAGTCTTTTAGACCAGCTGTAATAAAGTCACAAGTCCTTCTGTTTCAAACTCTGGAGCTGACTTGTTTTCCTAAAGGTCCCTCGTCCCAAATGCCTGGAAGGTAAGGACACCATCATTGTGGGATGCCACATGATAAGCTACCCATTGAGGCTGTGTTGTTCTCCTTGGCAATTTCTTCCTTTGGTAAATACCACCAAGGCTTTTTACAAGATGCACCCTTTTTGTCTGACCCTGGTTGCTCAACACTGACCTCAGATGAGGCTATGCTCCGGTCCCACCCTACAGCTGTCTCTCTTGGTAATCACGTCTTGGGCCAGGATTTGTTTTGTAGAAGATCTGACTGTTTGGAAAGTCCCAACAATTGCAAACAGTCAATAGAATAGAATCCTCAACTCTCGGTTGCTGACACTTTCAGGTGGGGAAAACTGTGGAAAGATCACTTCCTCTCAGGGCACTTCATCTCCATGCCTGTGCATCTTTCCTGACAGTCGCCAGATTGGAGACTGTTGGCACAAGCATGTTTTTCCTGCAGAGTGTTCCAGAGCACCATCTCTGGAGCCAGCCAGACATGGGGGCTTGTTCCTCTTTGCTGTCTGACCTTGGTGGGTTACCTGTGTATTTTGAACTGTCATCTGTGCTCTTGGTAAATAGGTGTGTTAACGCTCACCTCAAAGGGCTGGTTGAGAGGATTCAACAAGATAATGTGTGTAAAGCAACTAGCACGCAGCAGACAGTAGGCATTCCCTTTCGGCATTTCTCCTCCCAGAAAGAAAGTCAGAGTTGTGTTCTCCAGTTTTTTTCTTTTTTCTCTCATTTTCTCTCGTTCTATTCCTCCTCCTCCTCCTCCTCCTCCTCCTCCTCCTTCTAAGTCTTTTACTGTTCTTCCATTGTGTCAACTCCTTTCATTCTTCTTATCCAGGGCATACATTTTTAGTTTAAATTTTAAATTTAAAAGTATAAATTTAGTGAAATTTAGTTAAATTTGGGTCATATCTCTTATACTTAGTTTGTGATTATTTCCTTCTATTTTAACTTTCACTTCCTTTCTTCTGTTTTGGCACTTTGTTTTCCTCTTGCTCAGTCTGGTGGCTTGAAGGGTAACCCCAGATAGAGTTTGAGAGATGTTTGTTCCACGCATCCATCTCCAGGCAAGTCCCCTCGGCGGAGGCAGGTTGGAGGGAGAGTCACTGCGGGTGCTGGTGGTGGTAGGGGCGGCGTGATGGTTAGGAAACAAGGAAGAGTTACAGGAATTCAAAACCAAGGAATGAAATGCCACAGGAACTCACACGGGACTTGGAATCCTGCCAAGAACCAAAGCCACTCCTTTTAGGAGGATCCTCCTCTCCTCTCTGCTGCCTCCTCTCCCCTTCCCTTTCTCTGTATCTGCTCCCTGCTCTTTTTATCTAGCACATGTCCCACGATGGCCAGCCCAGCCTCCCAGTCTGTGTGACCTTGCATATATCTTCTTACAGCTAAGAAGTCAAGTCTCTCAGTTTCCCAAGCCCCAAGTTTTTGAGAAAGGAATCTGATTGACATAGCTCCTCTTTTCTCATTAGAACATACCTAGGCCACTGGCCTACCTATGGATGAGCCAGCATTGGGCAGTGTCCACCCTGATCCCACTGGACATTGTCTGGGAGAACAGCACTGCTGGGAACTTCTGTGGTTTCCTGGGTCTGCACCTTCCAGCTGAAGTAGGAGTCTTCTAGGAGAAAGTATGACCAGGGTTCCCAGCTCCAAGGATAGCAGTGCACTGGACTTGATGAAAAACACAAATATTGGGATGCTGATTCTAAATGAGAAGTTGCAAAAAAAAGAAAATATATCTAGTATGTCCAAAAAAGGGCTTAACTTATCCTATGGTGTAAAGTGTTTTTAGAAATTTCCTCTAGTAAAAATTTAGCTATTTGAGTGATCACTCTCCTTCCTTTGGAAATTTTTCTTTTTGTGAAAGCTGTTTGCAAATAATGCTAAAGTGCCATCATCCCAAACTTTAAAATCTCACCTCTGGAAACTCCCATGATGTGGCATCACTTGTTTTTTCTCTAGCTCATTTAAGAGAGCGTGGCCACAGGGCACATGCCACAGCTGAGCCAGCCTAGCTGGCCATGGAGTTTGATGAGAAACTAGCCTTCGGATGTGTCACCTGCACACGTCCCACCCACAGGCACAATTGTGCTTGACAAGGGAGCTCTCAAGGGATGGAGCTAAAAGGAGTCTCTCCTATCATGCTAGAGACCTGGCACTTATTCATCTGTGTGACCAAGCCCAATTGTCGACATAAACATTAAATATATACTGTCTGAACTCTCTTTTCACAGATTGAATGTCCGTGTTCCAAATTATGCCTAGAAATTCCTCTACACATACCCAGGGGAGACATAGTAAAATCTCCCCAGCTTTCCTGAGTTCTTTTCCTACCCTAGTTCTCGCAACTATCTTCTCTCTGCTCATCTCTCCGCCTTCCTTTTCTCTTCTTCTCCAACCCCCGCTCCCACCTGGTCAAGGGTAAATCCATGTTCTCCAACTCCCCTAACATGGAGTAACCTTTAAGAACATCTGACTAGTGGAGCCAAATCCCCATAAATAACTGAACCCTCACTCTGAGAATATGGAGAACAGCTTGTAAGGCCACGGTGGCACTGTCCCTCAGGGTGAGCGACGAAGAGGCTCTATGCTGCTTCTGCCTCTCCTTCCTATTTTCTCAAAGGCAGCTTTCCTAAGGCATGGATGGCTGGGCGCAGGAATTTGGTTCTTATCAAAAGCATGAAAACTGGAACTTAAACCCTCATTACTTTCCCCTACCCATGTTCATTGATTAAATCTGAAATGTTACATTTTGCTTTCCTATCGATTTCAGTGGTTTCTTTAAGAAACAAGAGTTTAAGTCACCTCTATCATTGACAACAGAGAATTATTTTGCTACATTTTAATTTATAAAAAATACAACTTACCCAAAAGGACAGTATTTATACAAGCTGGGGGACAAATGTCAGGCAGAGAAGGGAGTTATTTATTCTTATTATCAACTTTTCTCTTTTTTGGCAAAAACACTTTGAAAGAAATGGATCAGTTTCATGCCACTATTGAAAAACATCCCCAAAACAGTGCTAGTTAGTGTCTTTGTCTGTTTTCCACATAAAGAGTGTTTCGTGAAAGACACGCCCAAACAGCACAAGACCAGAGCTTGGGAACCTCAATCTGTTCCAGAAACCAGAGTTCCCACATAACTACATAATGTGCTGCTATCAGGTTACCAGCTCACCACAATTGCCTAACGTAACAGTGAGTTCGGGGCGCTGCCGTGGGGAGATATAATTACCAGGGGGGATGACTTAGGGTGAGTGGTTGCAGTACTTAGGAATTAATGTGCACAACTCATGGGCAGGCCAGTTCTCCACCTATGTATTTAATCCCAGGCCAAGGGTATCCAGGATTAAACTTTCCTCAGTTTTTCCTTCCTCTCCGAGCTAATATTGTATATTAGCTGTTGTTTCTATGACACAAGGGTCAAGAAAAGGAAAGTATTTAATTGAACTGCTGGTCTTGTTTTCATGCCTCTGAAATGTCTTGATTTCAGAATCCCCAAAATGGTTTCTCATAAGATCCCTGACTTTTCCTTTGTAGTGCAAAAAACTGCTTGTTCACTTTTTTATCATGGGTTCAGGATGTCAGGATGGTGATGATGATGATGATGGCTTGTGACTAAATGTGATTTTTTTTTTCTTTAGAGACAGGGTCTCACTATGTTGCCCAGGCTGGAGTGCAGTGTCTATTCACAGGTGCGATGATAGTGCACAGCAGCCTCAAACTCCTAGGCTTAAGTGATCCTCCTGTCTCAGCCTCCTAAGTAGCTGGGACTATACGTGCACACCAGCATGCCTGGCTTAAATGTAGTCATCAGATTTCAACCTGTATCTATATCTGTTCTTGTTCCTAATTCATTACCCAGTCCCAGATCCTGACCTGAAATGGCAGGCTTACTCCTAGAATTTATCAAGTCTAGCCAGATGACAGGGTTGAATGTTGATTTCACACATTCATGGAAGTGACAGGTAAAAGTGGAATGTTTAGAAGACAAGATTTAATTCTGTTTAATGTGGTTGGTAGTGTTTCTGGTAGTGCGCTGAGGCTCCCAGGAGTGAAGCCAACCTGGATCACTAGGATTTAGTAGAATTCTGCTGTAGGTATGAGAAAAATCTGGAATTTGATTCCCTACATTCATTTCTTACTTCCTATTCATGCCACACACATTCCCTAAAGTGGTCCTGCCTGGCTCAGTGTTCCCACTATCGCAGCCCTGGTGGGCCACCTCCTCTGGCCCTGGATGACCAGATCTCTATGACTCCTCATCCCACGTCTTGAGCCTGATCATCGCCCTACCTCCTAGCTCCCATGTGTCAGTCTAGGTCACTGTTTACCTCTCCTAATGGCAAATTCCTTGGCTGAAAACTATCCAGATGTCCTGGACAACTAAATGGGCAAGAGGTTAAATAGTCTTGATTTTCAAAGATTTTTCCTAAGTAGCAAAATGTTCTTCAAATTAAATCTCATGCAGATGCCCAATTTCTAAGACAGATGGACATGGCTCTGCAGAGATGTTCCACCATGATGTCATGTCAACCCTGAGAACTTTCACAAACTTGAAGGCTCCTCTGAATACGGATGGGAAACCACTACAGGATTCTGAAAGGGAAGAGGAAACCAAAAAGTTTGCGGCTTATTTCAACAGCCACTTCACTCAGTAATTATAGCTTCTGTTCCATGACCTGCCTCTGAACCCAAGTTTCTTGGATCCTATTCAGAGTCAGGGATGGGGGTGACCCAGAATAAAGCCAGCTTCCCATTCCCTTTTTCAATTTCTTCTCCAAGTTTTTCACCGACTTCCTGCTCTGTATGTTCTATGGGCCTCTAGTCAAAGGATCTAGATTCCAATTCCAGTTCTGCTTCTTTGCAGCTGTGTGTAAGGATCATTTGAACTTCCAAAGACTTGGTTTCTTCCTGAGTTGATGGGGATAATAGTACCCACTTTACCTCTTGTAAAGATGAAGATTAAAATAAACTAACTGTATAAAAATATTGTGTAAACTACGCATTATATACACTTTGAAAGTTATTATTAATGCATACACTGGAGTAGTGGAGACAAGAGATATATTACCAAAGAACTTTGGTTAGACTGTAATCACTGTTCTTAAAACCCACCTGGCTCTAGAGGCACACATAGAGAATATAAATGTTGGAGAAAAATGAACTGCTTTTTTTTGGCATCCTCCCAGTGCTGTGAATGCAGAGTTGACCTGTGGCCCATGGTCACAAATGTCAGCATGTGCCAACAGAAAATTTAAGGAAGGTGGACATCTCCCCTGGTAAAGTGCCACAGAGCAGATGATGGTCCCCAAACTCAGATCCTTGTCAGCACTGGGAAAATGATGAATTTCTTGACAACCAGTGTAGGATGTTTGACCAACACCTATGTGGGGCTGCAGACAGAGCAAGGCAAGTTTCAGAATCTGTCCTGGGTAATAAGCTTGAAAGTAGAGCCCATGATTGCATCAGTGCTTCAAGCAGAAGCTCACAGTATCCTGGAGAGAAGGGTGATGAGGACAAAAGTGGCCAAGAGGGACACCTGTTAGGACAGTAGCCTAAGGCAGGTTGCTGTTGGAATCATTCATACATTATTAGAGTATCTGAGGGAAAAAAAGGGACTTCAGAGATGACCTATGCTGCCTCTTACCTGTCAACACCAGGACCATGGCAGACACCACCAAGGAAGACTATGATAATCCTTAGCCACAAAATGGGGACAATAATGAGATAGTTCACGTCAATTACTTAGAACAGTGACTTTCACAGGAGATTCAAAAATTGCAATTCTTCCCACTGAGCCACGTGAGCATTTACCCATGTATTGAGGACGCAGCCCAGAATTCCTTTCCACACAGCACTCCAGGAAGCTGCCGCCACGTAGCCACCTCTGATGATTCCTGGCTCAGCCCTTCCTCGAGTCCTTGTCCCCACCACCGTTCTGTGACTAAGCAGCCTGACGCTGAGGGGGAAGAAGGGGCTCCCCTGTGACACCTTTGAAGACCTGTCATGGCACCGGGCATCATGTTTGCATTCCGGAGTGTCACAGTGCAGTCTCTAAGCCCCACTTTCAATAGTTCTTCACAGGCAAGGCACCGTCTTCTATGGTTTTGATAACCCACCCTCTCCATGTTAATGTCACTGATCGACTTAGTCAAATCATGGTGAGGTGAGGTGAAGGGAGGCTCAAGTTCTGTGCAGAGCCATATTAAGGAAAGGAAACCACAGGGTTTTAGAGGAGAAGAAAAAAAAAGAATGTCTTAACAGTGTGTGTGAGTTCTCAATGACAAGACAGATTCCATAGGGCTGCAAAGGGACGAGTATAACATTAATCATATAACGTTGGCAACAACAGCTGGCTCTACCCTTAGTATTCTAACAGCTTCTTAATTTGCTAAGCTTCTTGATGATCTCAAGTAGTTGTACAACCCAGGGGCCATGAGGCGGATCTCCTGCCTGGGAGGCGGTGAGTCACTGCTCCCAGCTGTCCCAGCGTGCGGCTGTCTGGACCTAGGCCATCCTCGCCCTTCCCCCAGCTGCCCTCCTCCTCCCAGTGTCTCCCCAGACGGATGTTAAGTCCCTTCGCTTGGTCCACTCCCTGCCTGTCTCCCCTCCTGTGATTGCTTCAGCTTCCCGGGCTAGCATCATCCGCCCTGACCGTCCTTTGGGCATCTCCTCCCCTCCCCACCCAGCCCCTCCTTTCTGTTCATCAGCCCCTGTCTCTGCCCCCCCCACACACTCTCTTTTCCGCAGCCCACTTCTTTCCGTTCTCCTCACTCATTCATTTCCTGGGCTCCACCCTTCCTTATTCATCCCAGTTCTCATCTTTTACGTTTATTCCTCTAGCCATTTTTCTTTGTTTAAATAACACAATGCTGAGATTCAAACTCAAAGGGAAGTGTCCTTTGACCTATACTGCCCTTCACAGCACATCTTCTAAAGGGCCTGGCATTCCTCAACGTGGTCAGTATTCCAACTGTTCATTCTCTCTTGTCCGTGCACAGACTTTCTTCAATATCATGTAGCTGTCAAGTCCAACCTGTTTTTTTTCCTTATTGTTTTACTGGAGTAGGCAGGAGGAAGAAAGAGCACTGAGCGCATGAACCTGGAAAGTACTTGACTGGATGATTTTGGTCGCCTTCCTGAGCTCTGCAGCCCTGGGAGCTAGATTTTACTTACCCATTTGCATTGTATCTCTCCACATTATCTCTAAGAATATATTCACTCCTTTATGTGCAGAAAACCTGGATTGGAGTAGGGAGAGAAAATCTTGGGCAAATTACTATTTGTTTATTAAATAAGGGAAATAAAAAGATGGGGATAGAAAGGAGCAGAAATAGTATAATCCATCTCTCTCTCTCTCTCTCTCTCTCTCTCTCTCTCTCTCTCTCCCCCCCTTCTATCGATCTGCAAAATGAAGAGTTGGCAGCTGAACTGTGGAAATTAGACCCATTCAATCTGGTTTCTGAAGATTGGGTTGAATTGAGTCTCTCGGTGGCATACGACTTGTCGCTAGGGAGGGTCCTTTAAAAATTGTAAAGCAGGCAAAGTTTGTTTTCACTGCCTTAGCAATTCGGGGCTGGTGGCTTCACAGGTCTCCCCCACCTGGAGGTACAGAGTAGAGCTGGCTGTCCTGACTCGGTCTCGACAGTGTGAGCCCACGTCCATGAAGTGGGACCTCAGTGTCCCGGTGTCTCTGGACCTCTTCGGGGTGCCTCACACGTGCTCCCACCCCATTCTCACAGCCATCCCCTCCAGGCCCCCACGGGTACCTGCTGCCCCAAAGCCGCAAAACGCTTCGCCCGGGCCTGTGCGATCCCTCTGCAGGGCACCGGCTGCCTCTCATGGCGCCATCTCCTGGTGATGGGCAAAAATGGCAGCAGGTTCCCCTGGGACCTGACTGCACTGGGGCATCTCATGTTCCCTGCAGGTCGGGTAGAAGCCCGTGGTATCTGTCCCCTGTCACACCTGTCATGCAGGCCCCGAAGTCTACCTGTCAAGAGCTCCCTTCCTCTCTCACCCCCACCCTCCCTCAGGGAAAATCAGCACAAAAACGAGCCTTATCGACTCACAGACAGACCTGGAAGCCTTTGCTTTTTTTTTTTTCCCCTGAATATTGATATAATTCTGAATAGTGATGAAACGTGCTATTTAAAGTCACACAGGGAGCCAACGAAGAGCTAAGATCGGGAGGGGAAGGGGAAGGGCAGAAATGTTCTCTCTGACTGTTCCCCCTCTTCTTCCCTCGTCTTTTCCCCGCCCCCTCCCTCCCGCAGCTGCTGCTGCGGCTCCCGCTCCCGCCGGCTCCCCGGCCTTGCTCTAGAGCGCGGGCTGCTGCTCTTCTCAGTCACAGTGCTGAGTCCTGAGAGCTCGCAACCCCCGCACGCCGGAAAGCACCTGTGCCTCCAAGTCAAGGAGCAGGTCCAAGGAAGGCGGCCACACCGGGCACTGCAGACAGAAGAGCTTGGTGGGTGGGATCTGCCGTCTTTGAGATGGCAGCTTCCATGGGCGGCTGCGGGCAGGAGGCAGAACTGCAAGGAGGTTGTTCGAAATCGCACTTTTTTATTTCTGATGAAACTTTGAGGAAGTATGTTTGTGAAAATGTACTCGTAGTTCTACCTATGAAAATTGTTCTGCGGCTGAGTGTGAGGTCAAAGAGGATTTTGAATCTTTAATTCAGCCAAACTATCCAGGAAGTGGGAAGCCAAAGCAAAGATCTTGCCAGATAAGCAAGAGTATCCTTGTTTGAAGTTATTTAGGGAGGCACTTCGGGGGGGAAAAAAAATGAAGAGGAAAACCAAGGAAGAAGAAACATGGGGTTCAGGAAACGGAGGTCCAACCCAAGAGTGCAGTAAAGGGAGGTCCCCGATGTCTGCCATGAATCAGGAGGGTGCACGGCCTGGAGAGACAGCTTTGCATTTGACAGTGTGACTTGAGGGGATGAAAGAACTTGAGGAAATCATAAAAGCACATCATTATTTTGTCAAAAAGAAAAAAGGCAAAGTTCAGGACAGTTCTCCAGGGAGCCCTAGACAGACCCAGTTCCCCCCCCACCCCCTTTTTCCCCGTAGTCCTCAAGAATAACTGTAGATCGTGCTGGGCATGCGGCATCCTGAGATGGGGAGACTGGCTGGGACGGCCTGGGCTCTGTTCCAGTCCCACTCCCCCCAGGACACAGTGTCCTCCAATGCTTTATCCCACGGAGCCCCGTTACCCCAGGCATAAAACCCAGGGGTCTCTCAGCTTGTGTGCAAGTAGGGCGTACAGTCAGGACTCATCTGCCCTGGGCAGCGTTCCTGAGCCTTGGGGAACTGGCTTGGAAAGAATTCTGGGTTTGTGTCCCCCTTTCTGCCTATCTATAAGTTAAATTCATGTAACTTGTTGCCCATGAGTGTGTTTGTCTCACCAGACTCAAAAGAGTTGTTAATCAGTGCACAGTGAAACTGCTGCACACAAAGGCCTGAGAAGTGCCAGGAAAAACAAAAATCAAGACCAGAAAGTCTTGGTCCAAACTTGAAGGAAAAAATAATAAAGAGGTATGATTTTAAATAATTGATAATATATAAGAAAAGAGAATCCATTTGGCCTTGATGCTAAAAATGTTTCTTTTACACATCCTGAAAGACCTTTTGAGTAGAAAAATGCAATCCTAGCATGCTGTTTGGTTCAGCAGTGAGCAATATTTACTCAGTCACAGCAATACAAATGCTCAGTATTCACTTTTATCCTTTAAAATTCGTCAGTAGACAAAGCACAGATGCCTGGCAACTGAGCATAAATAAATGTTAAGTGCTTTAGTTGTGCAAAAACTGTGCCTATAGCTGTAGTTTACTTTACAAAAAAGGCAGTTGAAATATTGACTAAGGTTGATGGAGGATGAAACAGTTATATAAATATGTTACTTAAAGTCACAAAGGTAGTCAATGGAAGAACTCAAAATGGTAATGTAACTATTAAAGGTCAGGAGCATAAGGAGGAAAGAAGGTGAAGCTTAATGTAGAAGAGCTAAATTGTCATTTTAAGACTAAACTGATATCGTTAAGAGTTGATGGATCAAGAAATAGAAATTAAATTCTACCACCCAGTATCATGGATGTCAGAGTGGTTGCCCCTGGGACTGGCATGGGGCGTAGGGAAGGGTGTAGAGAAAGACTATTGCTTTAAAATTCTTCTCTAGTGTTTTTTTAAAAACCATGCTTATTTTTATTTTAATACACTATGAAACTAAAATTAAATTGTTCCCCACTTTATTTGTATCTATTCAGGACAGAGAGCACTCAGCAGCCATCAGGGATTAATTTTTTCCTTTATATTTACCCTACACTGTGTGTTCATTTCCCTTGTTCTTACCCCCATGTCTCCCAGAATAAATGGCTGAGTTGCTGACCTCTGCACTAGAATGTCACTTCTTAGAAAACAAACGTCACTGTTTCCTGGCTTGTCTATTCACCGGGTCCGGGGAGGCTGGGAATGGACAGGAGGGCAGGAAGCATTGTCCCCAGTGCCCACATGCCTTCGTTTTCTTTCCTTGGATGATAACACTTAGAACATTCTGTTTTCACAGGTGGCCTTGTTGCTGAAATGTGAAAGAAAAATTGCAAACAGGGATTTGCACCCTGTTTACCAGTGTTTTCCTATAACACAGCACTGTTGCAGCTCTGTCTGCCTGCAGGAGAAGACAGGAAGGAAGCAATGACAATTATTTCCCTCTTGTCACTCCCAGTAGCCAACTTGGGAGGATATGAGGTGATATTCTCAGGCTGTCTGTTGAGTGCTGGCCTCAGCTTAGGCACTCAGAAACTAGTGAGGAGCATCATGGAGCCCAGCAACCCTCCTAGGCTACTTAAGGTCACATGTGACCACACTGGACATACCCATCGGGTATGTCCAATCCAAGTGAACTGACAGCCACCTGCCCCTTCGACCAAAGCAGCAAGGTGAATGGTGGGCATGGCACAGCCTTAGGAAGCCAGGAGGCAGGCAGAGGGCAGGTAGGCACTTCCCAAAACGCTGAACCAAAACTTAGTTTTTGGTACCTCAGTAGCTCTAAGGTGTTAACATCACTTCTGCAAATCCCAAACTTCTTCTAAGGGACTCCTTTCTACACTTAGTTTAATATTTCACAAACCACAGAATAAGAAATGCAGGATTAGGTAAAATGATCTTATATCCTTTGAAGCCATCACAAACTTCTGGATCACCTCATGTTGACAAATACCTGCTGGACAAAGAACTTAGAACACCACAGACTGCAGTTTATATCACATGAATTCAGATCTTGATAGTTAAACCCATTCTCAGCAAGAGGAGAAATGAGAAACAAGATATGTAAGGGTCTTCCCAAGTAGAAATTCCGTTTCTAAAAGTTAAGTACAATTGGAGCCAAAAAATAGTATCTGACTAGGGGCTGAGTAGGGGGCCTCCGAGGGGCAGGGGGAACTGGGCAGCATGCTTATTTCCAGTCCTGTAGCATTCGTGCCGATCACGGGGCCACTCGGAGGAAGAGCAGTCAGGGTTAGAGCTTGGCCACAGAGCAAGACACGGCTTGCCACTGTAGCAAGAGCTTCTCTGCTGAGCCTAGGAGAGCAGCTCTGTTTCAGCCACTCCTCGACAGCCACACGGCGGTCTGGTGATGGCACTGGAGTCCTTTTCCTCCATCATTTAATTTGCAAGTGTGAATCATGTTTCCCTAGAGAATGCCACTCTAGGGTATCATGGGGTGCTGGCACATTGCAGAGTGCAGACTGCAGGGAAACACCCCCCTAGCATTTCTGGGAAACATCAAAGAGTGTCTGAACGGCTTCTACTAACTGACAAGATTCTCTGCCTTGTCACTAGATGCCAGGGCTTGCCCTCCAGCAGTGTCTCACCATCACTGGGCCTGTAAGTGTCCACTGCACCACCAGGGTCTCTGTGTCCCATGTGATGAGCATTGCTACTGACGTCCAGGGAAGCTGGTTTCTCTGCCGTCACTGGTGTTGGAGCTGGCCTTCAATGCAGCTTCTTCCCCTTGTCATTACGAGGCCACTCTGTGACAAAGTGCACCATCCTTAAGTGGCCCCCTCACAGTGCTGCCTGATGTTCTCAGCATCTCACAGGTATTTTTATGCTTAGATTCCCCTTGCCTCTATGTTAACTAAGGCATTTTATCTGGATAGAACTTGTGTACCAGACTCTGCCGTCTTTTACGATGTTTTTTTTCTGGAAGATTCACCTTGCCAGGCCACCAGACAAGCCACCATACATCTAAATCCAGTGGTGAACCTGTCTCTGATCACAATGGAAACCACCTTGCTGATTACATTTATTGCTGGTCTCCTATGTGCTCAGAACTGTACCTGGTCCTCTGGCAGAAAATAAGTGGACTACGTTGCACTTGCCCTTGAGAAGCTTAAAAACATGTTGAGAAAACAAGATATACACATACGATTGTTAGGCAACAAAGCCAGGCAGGATGAGGGTAAGTGCTTGGGTGGGCAGTATGGAAATTTAGAAGAGCAAAGGATTGAGAACTGGCTTGGGTTTGGAACCGGAGTGTTGGGAAAGAGCTTATAGAGGAAGTACTTGAGCTGGAGCCTGAATAATGCTGTATTAGTCAGGACTCTTGGTTGTAAGTGGCAGAAACCCAATTCAAATTGGCCTGAAAAAGGACCTGTACATCCAGGAATTGTCTATCTTCAGGCATAGCTAGATGCAGTCATCAGAATTTTAGTGTTTACATCTATTTTATGTTTAGGCAAAGAGAGACTAGTGAAGGTTTTCCGTAACATGGTCAGGGCAGCATGTTAGTGCATTTACTTTGCAAACAGGATATTGAGGAACAGTAACTATGCATCATTGAGCCTTTACTAGATGTCAGACACATTCGTTTTATAGGTGAGGAAACTGAAAGTCATAGGGATTGCATTGCCTTCCTAAGGTCACAGAGCTAGGAAGTGGCAGAGCTGAGGCTGAAATCTGATATTGTAGTTGTCTAACTGTTGTATCCAAGCTTTTAGGACTCTTTTTAGTAAATTCACTGCTGTGTCTTATCCATCCTTACAGCCACACTAATGTCTGCTAACACCAGGAATGACCATCTGAGAGCCAGACGGCCACTGACTGGGTCCCTGGTTGGCCCCACCCTGCTCTGAGACTCTCCCCAGCTGATAGCTCTTCCTCCATCAGGCAGCAGCAGCAGCAAATCCCAGTGGAGTAGCAACCCAAGGACAGCACCAGTGGAATGCAGAAAGGGCAGCACTGGACCTTTTTGGCGAATGGGCTGAGACAGTGGAGAGTTGTACCGTGGTGACTATGAACCGCCCAACTTCCTGGTTTCTCTGTGTGTCAGGGTCCAGGTCAAAAAGGTAGCCCTTGAGACACAGCAGAGCCACACGATAAGCCCAGATGGGATGACATAGGATCTTAAATGGGAAGAGTAAAGGGGAAAACATCTGTCTAAAGTGGTTATCATAGTGCCTCGTAGAAAGTAGGTTCTCATAATTTTAAGACAGTATTATCATTACCACTGCTACTACTACAGTTCTACTCTTTATAAAACAGCATAATGATGTGTATACTGAAATATTTCTTAATGATTATAACAATCAAGGTGCTTTTGGCAGCAAGTAACAAAAGACTTACTGAACTGAGCCTGGCTTAAGTGATAAAAAGATTTATTATCCCACATGAGAAGTCTAGTGGTAAAGCAGTTCTGGACCACTTAATTCAGGATCTCATTTCTGTAACAAAGTGCCTAGTTCTTTCCATCTTGTCTGGCCTGCCAAGCCAACTGTGTCAGTTTTTGTCCTTGTACTTATCCTGTAATGGTCAGATGGCTGAGGCAGCTCTAAATATCATATTCTCACACATCCATATGTAAGTCTGGAGGAGAGAATCTTCCTTCCCTATGTCCCTTTTTAAGCATGACAAAAACTTTCCTAGAAGCTTCTCTTCAGATTTTGCCTCCATCTTTGTGGCCAGAATTGTATTACATGCCCATTCCCTAACCAATGAATGACAAAGGAAAATATAATTCTCATAATTGGTCTGGGGAAAGGGGCCGATACTTCCTGAAGCCCATGGACTCCTTTTACCTGAACGAAATCAGGTGAAAGGGATGGGGAATGGCCACTGGATGCACAACCAGCAGCGTCAGCCATGGTGATATTGCTGGAAGTGTCTCTCAGTGTATGCAACCTGATTTCAGCCTACACTTTTCACAAGTCTAACTTTTGACTCCTTGAGAATAGCAATGAAATCTCACTTACCATTGGATTCCCCCCAAATTGCTCAAAATTAAATGATTTTGTAGTTGAATAAAGTGAGACGATTGTGTATTTTTCCCATAGTTACGTCCTGTTTTTATTATAGGAACTGAGAGCTCATCTAATTAATAAAGATAAGATCTCCAGGGTCGTTAGTGCCCTGGTGACTCTTTTTTTTTAACCTTTATCCTGTGTTAAGAAAGCCTGATATGAGCCAATCTCACTGGAGTTAAGTGATATCTCATTGTGGCGGGGATGTGGACAGGTAGGAACACTCATACACTGCTGGTGGGACTGCAAATTAGTACAACCTCTATGGAAAAGAATATGGAGATACCTCAAAGAATTAAAAGTAGAATTACCATTTGACCCAGCAATCCCACTACTGGGTATTTATCCAAAAGAAAAAAAGACATTTTATAATAAAGACATCTGCTCTCGAATGTTCATAGCAGCACAATTCACAATTGCAAAGTTGTGGAAACAACCCAGGTGCCCATCAATACACAAGTGGATCAATAAAATGTGGTATATGTATACCATGGAGTATTACTCAGCAATAAGGAACAACAGTGAATTAACTCATTTGGTATTATCCTGGTCGGAGCTAGAACCCATTCTTCGAAGCGAAGTGTCACAGGATTGGAAAAACAAGCACCACTGGTACTCACCATCAAACTGGTACTAACTGATGAACACTTACATCACACAGGGCAATAACATTCATCAGGGGGCGGGCGGGCGGGAGGGGGGTGGAAGGGATGGGAAAAACTCTCACTGAATGGATGTGGGGAGCACAGTTTGGGGGATGACCACGATTGTGGCTCTGACACGGGCAGAACAGGGGCAATGTGTATGGCCAAAATGTTGTACCCCCATGATATTCTGAAATTAAAAAAATAAATAAAAAAAAAAAAAAAAAAAAAAAAGAAAGCCTGAAACTGTCATCATTAGGGTTGAACGTTGCCATGAGACGAAGAGAGAGGAGAGAGCTAAGAAAAGAAATTTCTTCCTTCTAGTCTTATGTTCATATCAAAATTTCAAATGTAAGGAAGGAAGTGGGAAGAATGAATCCTTTGTTTGATGAAACAAAAAATAGCAAAAATTTTTAATTGAACTGGCCATTGAACTAAAATGGTTAAAACTAATTTTCATGAAGAAAACAACTGTAAGTCCCTGACTCAAAGTCAAAAAACAATCACTAAAACATAAAAGGTGACGTGGGAGGATGTGGGGATGGGAAATCTGATTCTACTTAAGAAAAAAAGTATACATTGAATAGGAAAAGTTTAATTTATACTGCAAAAACCACCTCAAAATCTTGTACATTTTTTGTAATGCAACCAAAGTTTATTTTTTATTCAAGCACAGTGTGCTGTGTGTCCAGGCAGTGTGCCAGGGCAGCTGTCCTCCAGGCATTGGCTCAGCACTCCAGCTTCATTCAATCTATGACACCTCCGTATCAAGACAAGCATTGACAATTGTCAGAATGGGGAAAGAGTGGGCCGGGGAGTTGAGAACGGGCACTTAAATGCCCCAACCCTCAATTGACATGTGACACTTCTGCTCATTTCTCGTTGGCCAAAGGTGGTAATATGGCTATTAAGGAACAACAGTTAGTTGTTATTCTCACAACACTTCTGACACCAAATGTGTGGGGATTTTCTGAACACCAACCAACTTTTTCAATTCCTGGTGGACACTGACTGGATGTCCTACAATTTAATTCTGACCCTAACTGCCTGGAGTCAGTACAGATTCCACAGGTTAAGGTCTCAGTCCCACAAGACTGCCCCCACTGAAGGATCCCAAACACAGGAGCTGTCCCCATGGAGTTTGGGATGCTCCACCTTCCCAGCATGTGGATGCATTCTTGTGCACCAATCCGGAAGTTCTCCAAAGCCCTTTGGTTAAATTTTTCTGGAGGCTTCGTTACATAGGCGTGATTGATTGAATCATTGGCCACTGGTGATCAGCACAACCTTCAGCCCCTCTCCCTTCCCGGAAGGTCGGGGGGACTGAGAGTTCCAGTCCCCTAATCATGTGGTTGGTTCCCCCGCAACCAGTCCCCATCCTGGAGCTATCCAGGATCCCACTCCACCAGTCATCTCATTAGCATACAAAAACACACTTATCACTTGGGGGATTCCAAGGGTTTTAGGAAACGTGTGCCAGGAAACAGGGGCAGAGACCAAATGTATATTTTTTATTGTGTCACAATGACACACTAACTTCGAGGGGTGCAGAATGTACTCCTCCCATGTGCCTGGGGAGTAGAGCAGAATTGGTGATTGACGACCAGGGGTAATGCCTATCCACAAATTTTAGTTGGGAAGTGAATTTGTTAGGAGTTCAAAATTCCATAAGGTTTTTAGAAACATGTAAATATGAGGCAATTTTAATAGAAGTAAAATCTTAGAATGAAGGAATTAATAATGGTGTTTGTTCCCTTCCCTGGACAGAATACGTATTGAGTGTTGTGCTTGTTTGATGGACCATACTTTAAGAGATCCTCTGGAGGTGTTCAGAGGAGAGTAACTTGATGCAGAATGATTAAGAACCCTTTGTGTTTAGACTGGAGAAATCTTCTGAGGACAAAATAGCCATTCGCCCTCAAATATATGAATATTTGCCTTGGTTAAAGGAACTGTGTGGTAATTTACAGAAAGACAGACTGTTTAGGAAAGAGTATTTTGCAGCCAAAACTGTATGCATTGCCTCAGGATGAGGGGAACAACTTCTCAAGGGTAGGGGTCCAAGCATGGGGTGAACCTCCTCTTTGGCACAAAGGTTGGAGAAAAGGGAAATTCAAGCATCATATGGCTCATTGGATTAAATGAGCTCTAAAGATGCTTCTAGCCCCAAACTTGGCAGTTGGATGGCATAGTTGCCCACAACTCCTATCTGGATGATTGCCCCAGGGCCTCCCAAACTACTGGCACTTGCTTGGACTTCCTCCCAGAGTCTTGGAGCCACACATTGCTGAGATCTGGCTACATAAATAAGAAACTGATGACTTATATCCCGAAGGTGAAGATATGGGTGTGGTTCTGAGTCCTGGCTTGCTGTACTTAATCCAGAATTGAATTCACAAGGCGGCTCCAAGTCATTCCAGAGCTAGCTCTGGAAACACAGGAGAAGCTGCACACCCCATTGTCCTCCTGCAATGAAGCTGAGCTGAACTAATGCAAACCAAATTTGATTTAAACCCCTCCCCACCCCCCAAAATCAGGAAATTCTTGTCAGGCAAAGTCTTTTTATGTTGTTTTATCCTTGAGTGAATTTTTACAGCTGAGTTGGAAACTATCAAATAGGAATTAGAACTTCTTTGCCAACTCCTGATGTACATCTTAGCCAGGGTATGTGCGTGGCCTCTTCAGAGCTGCCCTGCTTTACCCACCAAGGGTTAACTGCGTTATTCACTCATAACCATTTCCTGACATCTCCCAGATGGACACACTCGCACACACACGTATTTTTTTTAATTCATGAGCTGCACTTTCTTGGTTACTATGGCTGCAAATTGTTGATACTGGATTCATAGTCAGGTTTTTATTTCTTTCTGTAATTTTTCCCGTGAACTAATAAGCCACAGTGGAGTTAAAAGTGCGAGTAAATGCGAACTCTACACAAAGCATTTTTATATTCTATTGCCATTCCCTCTTACCCTTAATTGTTTAGCGCTGTTAACGTACAAAAATGAAAATATTCAGCCTCCTCCCCTGCCCCTCCTCTCCCCACACATTTCCCAAGCTTCAGAGGGGAAGAACCACCAGCCACTTCCCATCAGGACTGTTTGCAGAGTAACACATGTCCTCAATTACCGGGATCAGAAACCGAAGGCACCTTGGGTGGGTGATAGATGACTGGCTGGCCTCTGGTCTCTGTTGGATATGCATCATAGATGCCATAGTGAGGGTGGCTTAGCAGGGCAACATTTTTCTCTCCTGTGATTCATGTGGCTCTTGTCCTGGGCCATGGACCCAGTTCACAGTGGATATGAGCCCAGTCTCAGCTTGCGTGTGAGCCACTCCATAGGCAAATCCAAGCTTAGAGCCCATCTCATGGGAAAAAGATCTCCAACTGGATCAAGCGGGGGAAATGCATAAAGAGTAACTTTTTATAACATAAAAGATGAGGTCTAGAGTAAGACTTTGTCTTAATCTAGGTTTGAAATTTACTCTGGGTTTGAATCTTGGCTCTTCCACTCTGACTTTTGCCAAGCCATGTTACTTCTCTCAGCCTCAGTTTTCTTGTCTGGGAAAAGGAAATTAAAAATAATAATCCCTAACTCATGGAGTTGTCACAAGGGTTAAATGAGATAATCTATAAAAAGCACACTACATGGTATACATTAAGTGCTCAATAAGAGCCAGTAATTATACTAGTCACGAACCTTCCAGTAGCAATGGACCAAAAAACTTCTTACAACTTAAACACAAAGAGGCATTGATTGGTTCGTATAAGACATGGATGGTCCAGGGACTCAAGAAGTGTCAATATGACTCAGTCCCTCCTCCCTCTCTGGTTCTGCTATTGTAGTAACCAGCTTCCTGGTGGCCCCAGTGAACTCTAGCTTCTGATAATGTCACCCTTATATAGTTCCCTCCCACATTATACCAGGGTTGGTCTGTGCGACCAATATAGTTTGGCAGAAAAAATAATATATTGCTTCCAAGTCTAGGTTATAAAAGACACTGTGGCTTCTGTCTTGGTCTCTATCTCTCTCTCTGTCTCTGTCTCTGTCTCCCTACCATCATTCACTCTGGGGGAAGCCAACTGCTGTGTTGTAGAAGAACTACAGAGAGGCCTGCACAGTAATGGACTGAATTCTCCTGCCAATAGCCACATGACACCATCTTGGAAGTGGATCCTCCAGCCACAGTTAAGGCTTCGAATGACTAAAACCCCTGCCGACAACCTGACTGCAACCTCATGAGAGACCCTGAGCTGGAACTACCCAGCTAAGCCACTCCTGGATGCCCGACCCTCAGAAACTGTGCGACATAATACAAATAGTATGGTTCAATTTATGATTTTGACTTTATGATGGTGCAAAAGTGATATGCATTCAGTAGAAACCAGACTTCTAGTTCTCATACAACCATTCTGTTTTTCACTGTCAGTACAGTATTCAATAAATTCCATAAGATATTCAACACTTTATTATAAAATAAGCTTTGTGTTAGATGATTTTGTCCAACTGTAGGCTAATGTAAGTGTTCTGAGCATGTTTAAGGTAGGCTAGGCTAAGCTATGACGTAAAATAGGTTAGGTGTATTAAATGCACTTTATACTTATGATATTTTCAATTTAGGATGGGTTCATCAGGATGTAACTCCACCGTAAGTCGAAGGGGATATGTACATATTTGTTATTATGACTTGCTAAGTTTTGGGGTAATTTTTTTATACAACAATTGATACCTAATGCAACTGTCTACTCTGATGGCTACATTTGTAGGAAGGTCTCTCTGGGACCCTTGGAAGTCCCAGGCTTACACTAGCTACCCACCTAGTAATTTTAGTAGGAATCTTCCCTTTTCCAAAAATGGCAACAAACTCACTGGACTGAGTCTCATTGGATGGACTTGGTTAACTGTCCTTCCTTTAACTAATATTTTTCACAAAGTAAAAATGTTATTATCAGAAGGCAGAATTCTATTGGACAGCAAAAACAATAAATGTCTGCTGTTGTTATTACTAACCACAGTGCAATTATTTATGTGCATAGGCTAATGCGTTTGGTAGCAATAATAATGGCTAACCCTAATTAAGTGCTTGCTGTGTCAGGCATTGCTGTAAGCATGTGTATTCACTCATAAATCCCTGTAACAAGCCCATGAAATCGGTATTATTATTCTCTCTATTCTATAAGGAGTGAGGTGCGGAAAACTTAAGTAACTTTCCCAAAGTCACACAGCTAGTAGATGGCCAAGCTGGGATTCAGACTAAGACAGTTCAGTTCTAGGGTCCATGCCATAAACCACACTGCTAATCACCAATACCATGAAGTCTCACAACCTTTTTTAGTTTTGATTTCAGGTGTTTTGTCCTTTTAGGTGTCGATTTTTCATCTATAGAATATGTCTTTACTGAAATAGAAACGGAGATGACTCGACCCTAGCTCTGAAGTACTGGACAGAGGTGGTTATATACCTGTGTGCAGGAAATATATAAATGCTTTCTAGTGATGTGCGTTCAGAGTTCTGCCGTGAGCACCTCCTGACTGATAGACCATTCATACAAAGGCAACTTCTCTTCCAATTCTTACACCATTGACAGAAAAATGGACATTAAGAAATCCATAGATCTTCTGAGTGAATATTTGGGTATAGAGAAGAGTACGGGAAGTGTCTCCAGTATGACCCACTTAACAGTTAGTATAACTCATTTAGGTGCATATCTTGTCCCTACATTTTTATTTGTTTCATTCAATTGTTTAACACCCTTCACCCTCGGTCCATATTACCAGGAAATTTGGTGTTTACTTCTGAAGCCTTTGCCCCCAACCTGAATTGTATAGCAACCTGAGACACTTGCTCAGTCTAAATGGGTTGGTTCAGCTTTCAAGCTCCAGGCTGTTCATGCTGTTAATGCCCCGTCCACTGTGGTGATGGGGCCCTCATGAGCCCCACACTGGCTCTGAATACACCTCACCCTTGGGCTTCAAGGTGTAGGCTCCCTTTGGTTATATGCAGAGGGTTAGTTCCTGCCTCCCAAGCACAACCACCAACCAGGGTGGCTGGTCTGAAACAAGCAAACAAGATTCTAGCCCCAGCTATACTCCTGGAACCAGCTTTCCCCATAAACAAGTAGCCCTGTTCATTGATCCAGATTCTTCTTTCCTGCCTGGGGAGTTCCTATTTGGGGTCCTTGATGTCCCAGGGAACTTATGGACTGTCTCAATCCATCAGAGAGGCTTTAATTCTGCTGAACTCCACAAGCACCTCAGTGGTTCTGAACCTGGAGTGTGTAACACACCCTTCTCCCTGGAGAGTGGCCAAGTCTGCATAACTGGGACCATTTGAGTGTTACAGGGAAATGTCAAGGATCATCTGTCCCAGGAGAACTTTCTGCATCTACCTAGGCACAGAAGCTGTTGGCAGCTTTTTCTGCTAAAAATGTATTCAAGTTAAGCTTCACTGTACATCCTGCTAGAGAGATTGAACTTCTCAGGGCAGCAGAACCTTGAGCAGACTCTCAGGTGAAGCCAGCCTCCCCAGCCCCACTGCTTCAACAAGATCTACTTGTTTAAAGAAGGGGACAGTCAGTTCCCCAAAGAGAGGACAATACTATCCAGAAAAAGAGAGGACTGCTGGGCAGAAGACAAAAGGTGACTGACACATTGAATGGTGTGTCTGTGTCTGCTTAGCTCTGGGCTTGTGAAAGGGAGATATGCCATCTCTGCAACTCCAGCTGGTCCTGTTCTCATTGCATTAAACTAGGTATTGTCCACCATTTATGTCATGTTATTAGAAAAATTAATTTTAAGCTAAATGAAAATTTGAGACAACTACATAGATTCAGAGGTAGGAGAAAAGTGAGGAGTTACTGAATAGATTGATGTCATAGCCTCCAGATCTTGACACTCTGAAGTATTCATTCTCTAGGCCCCAATTTCGTGGGAGCAAGAGGGCATTGATTTCATCAGTTAAGAATACATGGGTGATTTACACAGTGGGCAGTGTTATCTCGAAAATAAGAAGGCACCAGGAAATGCCAATGGAGAGAACCGTCCACCTCTCCTTCCCCCTCCTCTTTGGCTCCCCCACCTCTCTTCTTTGAGTGAACAAGTTGCTAAGAATTAAGAGTCTTTGGCAGAAGTCCTTCCCTTTGGAGCAAGGGGAAATTAATATTTGGGAGAGGGAGAGAGAAGGCGGATTGGGGTAAGTGTAAGCATGAAGCCACATGCTGATGGTGTCACTGCAAATATAAGACTCTCTAACTGAAACCTGGCGGCTGCACCACACAGCTTGCACCATGTAGGAAAGGAAGGTCTGAACAGTGGGACAAAGAGACCTGATATAATCACATTCCACTGAATGAGGATACTTTCCTGTGGGTAAATATTGTCCTGGGAATACCATGCTGTGTTCCTAATAAATTTCAACAGGCAAAGACATAGACACATCACCTTAACAAGGTCTTCAAATAATTATGGTTCCTGCAAGCCAGGAAATAAGGCTGATTTCCCATTAAAGTAGGTTTGTCTGTTCACCAGGGTTCTCAGGTCGCTGTCATGGAGAAGTTATTTGCTGACTCATCTTGAAATTGGAGAATTTTCAATTTTCCATTGTGCACAGTTCTGTCTCTTTCCAGAGGAATTTCTAAAAAAATAATTTTATGTAACATATGTGAACTATGTTTCCCCGTTTTATGTTCTAATAAGAAATGTTACTTGTTTCTGATTCCAATAAAGGGGGCAAAACACAGATTTTTGAACACTTCTCTATTCAGAAAATAAAAAAGCATGAGCCATGGGCAATTGGTGGCCTCATTTTTTGAGACAAACTATTGAAAAATGCATCTTTTATTTAAGCCTGTCAAAATTTTAATAATAATTTTTTTATTGCATTTAAGAGGTTTAAGTTCTGTTTTTTTGTCACTCCTTTGAAACTCATTTACCTGTATAGCCAGAGAAATGAGCTTCAAGAAAAAGAAATTCCTTTTTTTTCTTTTTTTTTTTCTTTCAGGAGGAAAGAACATGGCTTCCGATAACTCTCCAGTTACTTTTAAACATACACTCTCTCTCTGTTCAGGCACAGGGTTCCACTCTTCCTGTCTTGAATGAAGAGTGGCCAAGACAGGTGACTGCCTCCCAGGGTTTGGGGAGTGGAAAGGACTTTAGAGAACCTCTATGCCAAGTCACGACCGGCGAGAGGATTCCGTCCGCACCATTGTCCTTTCCAACTGGTCATGAGGCCTCTGCTTGGACATCCAGTGGTGCCTCTATTTGCGAGGCTATTTCTTGGATGAGATGGACTCATTTTCAAAGATGGGCAGTACAGAAAGATTAGACACATTCAAATTCATTCATTTATGCATTCATTTAGTCCTCTGAAAAATATTTATTGAGCACCTTTGTCTAAGGCAGGCTTTGTGCTGGCACTGAGGACAGAGGCCAGCAAAGTAGATGTGGTCTCTGCCCTCCCTAAAGTCCCAAGGAGGGGGATAGACATTAACCAAGTAAGTGCAGGGACAACTAATTACCTGATTGACCATTATGGCAAGCGCATGCAGGATGCACAGAAAGGGTGATAGGGCTAATCACAGGGATATATAACCTGGACTGGGGGGGTCAGTTGGGACTATTAACTAAGGCTCTTTTCATTTTTCTCCTATCATCCAAAGGAAGCCTGGGGTATGAAAGTATGGGTTAGAAGTTCTTAAAATAACTTACTCACAGGAAGGGGCAAAAAGTGTCATAAATGAGAGAGTATTGATACTGCTTAGATGTTCTCATTAAGGGAATAGTTAAGTACTCTATAATATACACTATTTGGCAATATTATGTAGTCTTAAAACTAACTTGGGGGGGAAGGGGAAGGGATAAAAACCTACCTGTCAGGTACAATGAACATTATTTGGGTGATGGCACACTAAAAGCCCTGACTTAAGCATTATAAAAGGTATCCCTACAACAAAAACATTTGTACCCTCTTAATATTTTGAAATTTTTAAAAAAGTGGAGTTACAAACAAAAATTAAAGAATACTGGCTTTTATATTTGCTCATGTTATTTACCTTTACTGGAAATCTTTATTTTTTAATACAATTTGAAGTTACTTTCTACTGTCTATTGTTTTTTCATTTGAACCAGAAGGATTTCCTTTAGCATATCTTGTAGCGCAAGTCTAATGTTAACAAAATCCCTTGTCTTTTGTTCTTTGGAAATGTCTTAATTTCTGCCTCAGTTTGAGGGACAGTTCTTCCAGATTCTCGGTTGACTGTTTCTCTTTCAGTGCTTTAAATGTCATCCCACTGTCCTCTGTTCTCCATGGTTTCAAATGAGAAATTAGATGTTAACCTTATTGAGAATCCTTTGTATGTGATGAATCACTTCTTATTGCTTTCAAGATTTTTTCTTTGTCCTTGCATTTGGCTCTTTGATTAGAATGTTTCTTGATGTGAACCTTTCTGATTTTATCATACTCAGATTTCATTAAACTCCTTTCATGTGTAGATTCATATGTTTTATAAAATTCGGTGGGGGTTGCCCATGTTTTCCTTTAGCTCTTTGAGACTACTTAAGATAATTGTTTTAAAATCTTTTTCTAGCAATCCAGAGTCTACGAGTTCTCAGGTTCAGTGTCTGTCAACTTATTTTCTTCCCTTGAAAGTGCCATACTTTTCTGCTTCTTTGTATTATTTATGATTTTTGTTGTTGTTATTGATGAAAACTGGGCATTTGACTAAAATAATGTGGTAACTCTGGAAATCAGATTCTCTCCTTTCCCCAGGATTTGCTATTTTTTGATTACTAAAGGCTCTAATAGTCCATTTGTTTAGCAACTTTTCCAAACTATTATTGCAAAGACTATTATTGTGTTACTTGTCATGTCAATAAAGTCCCTGTTCCTTAAAAAAAACTAACTTGGAGAAGAGTTTTTATTGATTTCAGAAAATCCTTATGCTCTAATGTTGAGAAAAGTTACAAATGCAGTATTACCTCATATATACTTTATACTAATATATATGCACATGCCTAGCAAATATATGAAAGCTATATAAAATGCTTTTCATTTTCATTTTTATTATTAAGTACATTACAAATATGTAGCTAAAACATGTAACACAAACATCTGTGTAATCACAGCCAGATCAAGGAGTAGAACATTGGCAGCATGCAAAGGTTCTCCTTTCCTCCCCTCTCCCCTGTTTTAATACTTATCATAATCCTTTCTCTCTCTTGCCTACAGGAGAACACTATCCTGACATTTGTGATAATCATTTTCTTTAGGTACATAATTATAATATATATGATTTTATTGCCTATATGTATTTCTAAGCCATGTAAATTAGTTTAGCCTGATTTTGAACTTTATGTACATAGAATCATATTTTTCTTGCTTTTTTATTCAACATTATGTTTGTGGAATTCATCCCTGCCATTGTGTATAGCTGTAGTTAATTCATTTCATTGCTTCCATGTTCCATGGTATGAATGAATACAGCAAAGTTGACATATTCATTCTACTATGGGTGGGCAATTGAGTAGTCTCCAGCTGGGGACTGTTGCAGACAACATTGCCGTCAACGTTCTTTCACATGCACGTTGTACACAGGGCATTGCGCTTCTTTACTGTATAAGCCTCACGTGGACTTGCCTGGTCATGAGAGGTGCTGGTTACTTTCTGTTTCCACCTTCCCACTCTGACTCATTCTTTATTTTTCTCTGCCATTCTCTGTGTCTCTTCAGGAACCATATCACCAGACTACCTTGCCTCCAGCTTTTAGTTAGGCTTCGGAAATGGGAGGCGATAGTATGTATGAGTTTAGGGGGTGGAAAAAGAGAGAGTTTGGAATATTTATCCCCTGATTTCCTCTTGGCCTCCCCAAAGTTCTGGCAGCAGCTGTGCTGTGTTTCTTTTTAGGCTGTAGCTCTCACAAGCTCTCTCTTCCTCTTGCTGCTTCAGTCTTAACAGTGGGAAAGGCTTCTTGTGGTTGTTAGTCCCCAGGGGTTTATCAGCCTTGTGGTTCTTTTAACCCTATTCACACCTTTGTAAATAGTTCCTTTATTAAACTCTCTTATTTAATCCCCTTTGAGCATGCCGTCTCTTTCCTCTCATTTAAGACGTACAGTTCAATGGCTTTTAGTATATTCACATAGTCGTGCACCCGTTTTAGAATATTTTCCTTATCCCGCAAAGAAACCCTGCAGCCCTTAGCTGTCACTCCCAATTCCCCTGTATGCCCTCAGCCCTAGGAACCACTAATCTGCTTTCTATCTATATAGACTTTCCTATTCTGGACATTTCATGTAAAAGGAATCATATAATATATAGTCCTTTGTGACTGGATTTTTTCACTTAGCATAATTTTTTTAGGTTCATCTATTTTGTAGCATGTATCACTACTTAATTTCTTTTGATTGCCAAAAATATTCTGTTATATGGTTATAGCACATTTCATTTATCCATTTGTCAGTTGATGAACATTTGGGTTGTTTCTACTTTTTGGCTGTTAAGAATAGTGCTGCACATGCCATTATATTTATTGATTGCATATTTATTTATTTCTTTTGTTCATTCAGCAAGTATTTCACTGTTCCCCCAACTCATCCCAGATCAAATATACAAAAATAAATAACATATTGTCATTGAAAAAAAAAAGAATAATGCTGCTATGAATAATCATGTATAAGTTTTTGTGTGGACCTAAGTTTTCATTTCTCTTGGATATCTTTTTCTTGTTGACTCATAGAAGTTCTTTATATAATATATATACACACACACACACATACATACTCTGGTTACAAGTCTTTCATCAGTCATACATGTGGCAAATATCTTCTCTGACTGGTGGCTTCTCTTTTTACCTTCTTTATGTTGTCTTTCGATGAACAGAAATTTCTAATCATAAAGTAGTTGAATTTAATCAATATTTTCCTTTATGGTTAGTGCTTGCTTTTGGCGCCTTATTTAAGAAATCTTCACTATCCAAGATAATGAAAATATTCTGCTACTATGTTTTCTATAGGTTATATAGTTTAGATTTTGGATTTGGATCTTTAGCCAACCCAGATTTTTTTTTGATAATGATGGAAGATAGAGACCTTCCAAAAGAAAAGGTTCCATTTCTTTTGCCAAATCAACATCCCATTATCCTGTCACCATTTATTGAATAATTCACTTTTCCCTATTGATGTGCAGTGCGAGCTTTATTATAAGACAAGTTTCCCTATATGCACGAGTCTAATATAACAGAATATTAAGCTGATCCCTGAGTGATTGCTATTTTCTTCTTTATACCTCTCTGTATTTTTCATTTTTCATAATGAGAATATATCATTTACACAACTAGAAAAAAAACTGCCTCTAGGAAAAATTAAGAAGATCAAGAGACAGAAAAGGACACTTAGCAATCCTCAGACTCCTGAGGAAGGCTTATCTTTTGCAGCTTTCCCCACCTTATGTCCCGTTATCTTCATCACCAGGGCCAAGTGGCCAAGAACCTTCTTGCCCCTGCAGCAGGGAGCAGAGACAGAGCCTCCTGCCCAGCCTTCCGAGAAACCCGAGTCCTCACCTTAATTCCCATACCCTGTTTCTCTAGGTTCAAGTTAAGGTTACCTTCTCTGTCCACTAGAGCTGCATTTATTTTCTGGGCTTTTCTCTGATCCAGGTCCACAGGCTATGACTCCAAGAGCAAAACAGTGTGTTCATGAGAACGCACATAGATCATTCCCTCTCTGCGCCCAGATTCTACTGACCTGATAATCAATCAGGCTTTCTCATCTCCTTCCCCTCTTCCTCCATCCCTCCTTTTTCTGCTTCTCCCACAAATGGCCCAGGTACTTCTGCAGCTGTTCCTCACTGTCTCGAGCGATGTTCGGGTCCCTGGGGATGTAGACAGGCACTTGTGGTGAATGCAGATCTGGAGTCAGACTGCCTGGGCTTAAATCCCAGTCCCGTTATTTATTAGCTGTGTGCCCTTGAAGAAGTTACTTTGCCACTCAATCTCTTAATAGAGTTTCCTAGTCTGTAAAATGGTGATTGGTTGCGAGGATAAAATGAATTAATTACTCATAGAAATTTCTTAATTGTGTCTGGCACATGATAAACTCTCAATAAATGTTAACTGTAATTGTAGTTATTATCTGATGTTTATATAAAAAAATCCCATCAGCCCACTGTCATGAAAGAGACATCATACATCTAGGCACATGTAGTAGCAAAGTGTTCAAAGTGAAAGCAAAGTGAAAAAATCCGAAGACAAGCAGATATGTAAGAACAATCATCATGATCTGTACAATTGTTTTACACCATCGTGGTGAATCCTCTGTTCCATCTCCCCCCAGACTAAAATCCTCTAAAGACTGCTTTGGGAGTGGGGAGGGCAGAGGTGTCTAGAAGTTGAAGGGGGTTGTTGTGTGTTTTATGTCTAGGTCAATATGGTGCATAACAGACACAACACACTGGAAAGCAGAAGCTCAGGTGGCAGAGGGGATGATGATATGTTAAGCCCTCAGGGATGCATAGAAACTGGGGGAGAGTTTTGAATTTCCACAAGCTAAGTTGGGGTGTGGTGGGGCATGGAGATAGGACTCAAGCCTGTCTTAACTGGATCTAAGGGACAGAGACACCCCATCTGAGTTATTCAAGAAGTAGAGCCCAGAATGTATCACTGGCACCAGCTCCCCCAGTTGTTGGCTGCTAAGCAAGGAGCTGTGCCTCCTCCCCTCTCCTCCCTGCTGTGCCCTGTCTTGGCAACATTCCTTATGGATTGGCCATATGGGCAGCTTTGGATCCTGTATTTGCTTTGGCTTGGTGGTTCACCACTTACTTCCTGTTAACATTCCTCCACCCCTCACCCCCAAAAATGGGTCTCTCTCAGAGCCACCTGCTCTTTCTCTTCTCTGTGTCCATAGCCTCAGCTCTCTGATTTCTCCATCAGTTGCTTGGCTCTTGACTGGGACTCGAATCTAACTTCTGCTCAAATATTTTCCATCTGAAATTCTTGTTTGGAGCAGATAGTGTTTCACTGTGGTGGGCCTTTATTGGGACAGAAAGGGGTGATCAGGGATGGTACTGGAAAAGGCAAGTTCATGTATCCAAATGACTTTCAAGTGAGACCAGAAAAAGCCCTTCTTCCCATGGGTTTCTGTCCAAAAAGCATCAGGCCCAGCATAGAGGCAATTTTGTCCAAAAAGGTTAGTGCTGAGTTTGAGGCCAAAAAACAGCCTAGGAGTGGACGAAGGCTCCCAGCTGGCACACATGCCTGTGGATTCTCTCACATTTACCCTCCTGGGGCTTCTTAACCCAGGCCCTTTGCCTAGCAAGAGTGCCAGGCCAGGCCACAGTCCAAGGCCAACACGTGTACTAAACTACCACACCCCACATGTGGCACGACTTGTTCTGGCTACTCACAAACGACTTGGGCTCATCTCCTCCAGTGCAGTTCAGATAAGGGCTTTCAGCTAGAACACTTCCACCTGGTTTTCCCCAGTTTCCCCAGGTCTGGTGGCTCCACAGAGAAACACGTTTACCTCCCCAGGGAACCTCTTCCCTTGACTTCAACTCGGGTGGACATCCCAACCAAGAACACTTTAGCAGGATGGAGCAGTGCTATGGAGAGTGTGGTCAGGGTGTGGGTTTGGATCCCAGTTCAACCATGTATTAGCTGGGTGACCTTGAGCAATTCCCTTGACATTATTCTACCTGTTTCCTTGTTTGTGAAATGGAGCTAATCACGCAAAGAGGTGTGAAGATTTGAAAAGATTACTCACAAATAAACAGGTGGGGTGATTCCCTGGAAAACATGCCAGTCCCTCTGAGACAGGAAATAGGATTGGTGCTATGTATGGAGAGGTGGTCCCTTCTTTGCCACTTGGGGGGTGGGATCCACAGCACAATAGAGAGTATGGTGGGTGTCTGAGCCAGGAAAAATGACTCTGTGTTTGAATGCAGAGCACAGTGTATAAAGGGCAGTGCTATACCTGGCATTTGATGTTTGACAGCTAAAGGTCCCTGAGTTGAGGTGACATGGACAAAGGACAGGGGAGCACAGCAGATGCCCATCCTCACATCCACAGTGCTTTCGGCCTGGTTCCCATTGCCTGTTCAAAGGGGTCTGGCTCCTGGAATGGGCAGGGCCTGCCTCAGGTGCCTGGTCATCTGTTTCACTGGGGGGATGTCTACAGTGGGGAATCTCAACAGTGACCATGGGCAGTGGCAACTACAGCCACAAAGAATGAGGTTCCTTGGTAGACTAAGCAAGGTTTGGGTTTGATGCCTCAAGGCAATATTCATCTGGATTGACCCTTTGGACTGCAGAAGCCTTCCTGGGGTCTTGGGGCTCTCACATAGACGTAATGCGGGTGCGGAGGCATTTAGTGTGCACTTTCGAGAGAATGTGACTGTGTTTTATGTCCCAAGCTCGTGAATCAGCTATGTTTGTGAAGTGGTTAGCAGGCTGCCTGGCTTGTTTTAAGGGCTCCATAAATGATGCTCATTATTAAGCACGCGTGCCGCAGCAGCCAGAGAACAGAGCAGTGCTCCTTGGCAGCTAGAGCTCCCTAAGGGGAAGGCGGCGCCTTAGGAGCTGGGAGAAGAGAGTGGAATCATTAAGCAGCTGACACATACCCCGTTACTCCAAGGAATCTCCCATCCCCGTACAGAAGTCTGACCCAATTTGCTCAGCTTTTCTCCTGAGCCACTCTGCTTCCAGCTACCAATCCCAGCCGGGAGCACCCCTCCTGGGAGGTGGAGGGGGTGGCCCAGAGCTCGCCCAGGTTGGGAGCCTGGAGCACTAGCTCATCTCCCCCAGCACTCTCTGGGGGGCGGGAGGCTGTGCGAAAGGGAGGAGGAGGGCGTGGGACGCCCGTGTGGTCAGGGAGGCCTCCCCTCCCTTGGAACGCACAGCGGCCAGGTCATGGGCTCACTGGGGTTGTTTATCACCCTCAGTCTTGGGGAGAACAGGCTCGCATGACAGCACTTTGCAAATCGGGAAGTTCTTTCCAAACATACAAAACCTGGGCCTGGGATTTAGCTGTAGGACTTTCAGAACTTTGGAACACAGGCTCTGGTCATTTCTCTCAAAAGGGGATTCACATCACTTAAGTCAGGTTGGAGTGGAGGTACCACATTAGCCACTGCAGTTTGCAAGTCTTGGGTGCCAAATTCTTGTCAGGAACCTCTCTGAATCCCTACAGAAACCAGAAGAATGGAGAGTAACTTGTGCAGGGCCATCCTGGACATTGATTCTCACAGAATCTGAGAGCTGGGAGCATGGCGGGGGTGACTGCAGAGAAGGGAGAGGGGGTAGGCAGATGTGGGAGGCCACCAGGGCAGCTTTCAGGCAGAGCAGCATCATCTTCCTTTTACAGACACAGCAACTGAGGCACAGAAAGGCTCACTCACTCCCCAGACCCACCATCTGACCCGCTGCCTCTTCCTGCCACTGCACTGGATGGCCTCCTATTTTCATGAAACAGACAACTGAGTTCATTGATTTTATGTGAAATTAACAATTGTAGAATGTGGTTTTGCCTTGGTGGCTGGAGAAGAACAGGAACATATAGGAAATAAAATCCTTAAGCTTGTAAAAGGGCACAAGGCTAAAAGGAGGCATGACTTAGTGTAGTGGGAAGAGGCATCAGGTCGGTGGTGAGTCTGGGCGGGTGGTTTCTGCAGTGGTTCCTGGCAGAAAGAAGGAACCCAAGGCTCGCCCACTGCAGAGGCTAAAGTGGCCCTCCATGGCCCTCCACCCCAACGTGCCTTAAGCACCAGCTCACGTTTGCTTCACCTTCCTTTTCTTTTAACAAGGTCCTACATGTAGCCTTTTGCTTTTAGTTTTCCATAATCTCCTCTATAACTTCATCTCCTCAGTGTTCATGTGTAGGGGACTAGGTCAAGGTGGGAAAGCTAAGACCAGAAGAGAAGTGACTTTCCCTAGACCACAGGGCAGCAGGCCAGGGAAAAGGCCTCTTAACTCACGTGTCCCTCCCATCCACTCCCTGCTTGAGACAGACACAGACCCTGCCTCGTGCCTGAATGTCCAGCGGGAGAGGTGGCACTGGCCGAATGATTACAAACAAGCAATGGAAACAGGAGTCAGAGGCCTCCCAACTCGTTCCAGCGCCCCAGTCTCTTGGCTTCTCAGACACATCCCATACACTCCTGCTGGATTACTATTCCTAATGCTCCTAAAGCAGCCTGCTGCATTCCAAATCACTCTAGACGGGCATTCTGGCCCCTCCACGACCACGCCCCAGACCCTGCTCTCTCTACGCACCTTGCCTGCCGCTGTCCTTGCCCGCATCCCTGCCCTTACTCAGGGTATTCTCTCCATGGAAAACCCAACTGGCTGCCACATCTCCAGGAAGCTTTCCCTAACACCTCTGATGACAAGGATCTTTCACCACCTCCACTACATACCCCCATACCAAATTTTAGGACTTTTTTTGTGGAAGAGATATATGATACATGAGTCAAGGAATTTACAACTCCTTTCAGATAATGAAAAGCCCAATAGTAGGTGGAAAGAAACTGGAAGACCTTAGGTTTTCTCCCTCTTAGCACACCTTTTGAAAGCCCACTGTTATCCACAGGTCACTCACAATGTATCTTTTCCGAGCAATTGTCATGTTCTGGGTACTGAATAGCAAAATACAACATGCAAAACAGGGTCCCTGGTCTCTGTGAGTTTACATTTTGAGAAATCGCTGGAAAGGCTACAGTCTACATCAGCGGAAAAGCATTTACTAAGCCCAGTTTTTCTCAGAGTGCTGTCTTCCCCTGGCAGCTCAGCCTGTGGTATATGTCATTACGTGTGGGATGTCTTGTAAATACATCTCACGGCACGACCGTGAGACATTGTCATCTTCCCAACTCTGTGTGTTCACTCTGGTTCTTCTCAGCCAGAAATGTCTTCCTCACACCCACTTTTCAGCACCCTCCTCAGGTTTGCTTCTTTCTGCTCCGACCTTACAATCTCCCAATCCTTTGAACTTTTTTCAGGACTTGTAATTTAGCACCACATAAATTAGTGCTAGCTCTTCCTCTTACGTAGTTCGGAAGCAGTGAGGTTTAGTGGCTTTGGACTTTGTGGCAGAGCGAGTGAGGATATCTGCTCTCCTGCCGTCAGGTCAGGCTGTTTCTAGGACACAGCTGCCCAGCCAGCCCATTTCTCAACCCCTTTGCGCCTTACTGGGGCCACATAACTAACTATGGACGATGAACTAAAAGGGAGTAGGGGTTAGTACAGTACCTAATGCGCCATCACTCACTCTTCCTCATCTTTGATGGCTTTGGATGCCACCCACTGGAAACGGCTTCGAGATGGAAGGGGCCTGGATTCCCGAGTCACCACCTGGAGAATAACCTCCCAGAACAGCCCGGCCAACCAGGAACATCTGCAAGGGACTTTGGGCAAAAAATAAACTTTTATTAGGTTAAACCACTGAGACCCTGACCAAGACGGAGTTAGAGAAATTTAGGACTGAAACCCACCTCTGCCACTTGTCAGTCCTATGACGTTAGGAAGATTATTTACCCTTGCCTGGCCTCAGATGCTCCAGCAATAAGAAGGGCTCAACTGTACCCAACTTTGCAGGATGATTATAAGGAGTAAATTAGATATTTCTGAAATGCTTAGGACATGGCAAAAACGAAACATTTTCTAATATTTTGTGTGTGTGTGTGTGTGTGTGCACGCACGTACTCCCACACAGAGGCTTCATGTGTGCTAATCTTGTCACTAGAGTGTAAACTCCTAAAGCCTAGCACAGTGCAAAGCACATAGAAGATCTCGATTAATATTTACTAAGAAGCAAAAAACCATCTTGTTTTAAAACACAAGCAAAACTAACTTGCTGGGCCACCTCTTTATGACACTCCCTGTGCCAGGCACCAGCCACCTCATCACACATCCCACTTCATTCTCTTCCTCCTACGACCCTCTCCTGCTGGTTCAGTTCTTCCAGTGGCTTCCCACAGACCCACCCTCTTAAAGGGTATTTTTGTGTATACTTGCTCCTCACTGTATGAGTAAATGGGTGTATCTATTTGTATAAGAGTGCTTTTGTGGCTTGTAACAAATGGAGCAGAAGCCAGACGGGGAAGGGAGGGCGTAGATTACTGAGCTCTTTGGAAATAGATGGTGAGGAAACCATGCTGAAGGGGACCTTGTTTCATATTTTTGTAAACGAGCTGCAGGCATGAGCTGTATGATGAAATCTCTAAGTTGGAAGATGTCGTTAAGCATTCCTGTACAAACATCAAGTTGATGAGGATCAACCATCTCATCAGATTGGTATGTTGAGATTTTGGTAATTGTGTCAATGTGTTTTTAAAAAGAGGACACAGATTTAAAGAATAAGAGCAATGAAGGAATGATGGATTATCAGAGATCAAATTAAACCAGCTCAGTTTAACTTAGTTTATACAAAAAAAATCAGACTCTACCCTCCACTGTCATACAGGCGGTTGAAAGTCCTTTTAAGCCCGTCTGGTTTTTTTTTTTTGCACAGTGTTAGCTTTAATATCATTTTTTGATTGAGAAATGAGTTTAATGTATTGTAAAATAAAAACAAGAAATAAAATAAAACATAATTGCCACCCCTTAACTCTCTCCCATTTGCCATGTCCTTTCCACCCCCGCTGCCAAAAGAGCAGTTGGTTCCTCTTTTCTCACCGACCTACTCAATGTCTCTTACCAGGCTCTGCTGCCATAATCTCACCCTTCTCAAAGCCATTCCCCACACCCTCTAACCCAGCGACATCCAATAGAAATATGTGAGCCACACATGCAACTGAAAGTTTTCTAATAGACATATTTTACAAAGTAAAAAGAAATAGGTAGAATTAATTTGACTAGTATATTTTATTTAACCCAATATATCAAAAATATCATTTCAACATGTAATCAATATAAAAATTATTAATGACATATTTCACATTGTTTTTTCCTATTAAATTTTCAAAACCTAGCATGTATTTTAACATCTCAGTTCATACCAGCCACATCTCAAGTGCCCCCCATCTCTTTCAGAAAATCCAAATTCATTAGCATAACAAACCAGGCCCTCCCCAACACCTAACCACCTGCCTGGCCCTTCCACACCTTTGCCTGGTGAACCACACCTGATTCACCTCTTACCGCCTCTTCCAGGGCTTGACTCCTAGCACCTGGGATGTTCCTTTGCCACAGGACACACACCTTATTCCAGGCACTGGCCATTCAACATCTCATGGCAATGTGTCCCTTTCCCACAAGGCCACAAATACTTCCCTGCCAAGTCCACTGTCCCCAGGCCTCTATCAGAGCACTTGGCTTAGGGGGTTTGACAGTTTTGTCCACCTCACCCCAAACCCTCACCCCCAAGAGGTCTGTGAGTTCCTCAGAGGCAGGAATTTTTGAGTCCAATTTATATTTGAGTGCCCAGGCTAGGCACTCAAATATATAAAGTCTGGATTTTTTTTTCAAGGGGATGGATGTGTTACAATTTTTACTGACATCTGGTTACTGAACTTGATCAAACTCTCAAGTTATTTAGCCAACTCTTAATATCAAATTATACACATTTATAGGGTTTGGCCTGAAAATGGGTGAGAGAAAGTAGACAAACTAAAGAAGCAACTACCACTGGAAGAGCCATTTGTTCCTGTCTCCCCCCACCCCCCCGCCCAACTGGCACAAAGATCTTTCAGCATTAAACTGTTTTTCATAGCTGTGCTGGAATAAACGGGAAACCACAAAAATGAAGGCTTCCACTGAGCCAGTCATCAAATCACAGTGGCAACGAAGAGAACATCCAGAACTATCCGCATTTGATTAAACACTGAACACTTGAAGTGTTTATTAACTCATTTAATTCCCAAATGTAACCAATCATTTGAAATTTTCAGCAACAAAATTCTGGATTACAGGACTTCTTAGAGCCCTCTCAATCCGTCACTGAAGATCAGCGGCCTCCCTTTTCACTAAGCCTGTCTGTTTTGATATGAGTTTTGCATACTAATATATTTCCTTACCTCTTCTGACAAAAGCTCTCTAAGAAAAGGAAAGTAACACCAACGAGTATTCTTATGACAGTAGATAGGGAATGAGTAAATGCCCAACCAGTAAGAAGCAAAACTTTTTCGCATGAGGGCCCATTCAAATTAAAAAAAAAAATGTATTGACTTCATTTTAAAAGAACACGTACAGTATACACAACATACATACACACACACACACCCCCCTCCATCAGGAAATGTGGCATCTACAATGGTAGTAGAGCATTTAAAAATATCTCTCTGATATAGAAAGAGTTTCCTTTAGGAGGAGCTAAAATTTCAGAAACAACATATGTACAATTAGTACATATTCCAGTATCTTCTTGAAATTTGGGGTCTTTGAATCCATTTTATGTGAGATGGGAACTGGTAGTACTGAGTGGAGGCAGGCTGGGGGCGGAACTGAGGGATGGAAAGTGCAGTGCCCAACAGTCACAAACCAGGAACAACAAGCAAAGAGCCAGTCCCCCTGGATCATACTACTCCAAGTGTGGTCTGCAGGCTGCACCCTGGGCCTGGGCATTCTTCTCGAATACACCAAAACAACCTCAGCAACCATGATAAATAATATTTTAAGCAATATTTTAAAAAATTTTAACTGCAAACTATGAACTGTGGGCTGGATGCCTGTTTTTGTAAATAGAGTTTTGCTGGAGGCTGGTCAGCTGGCTCTGACTGGTTGGTGGCCCGGCCTATATCCCATCATGGCACACTCAGCAGAAACTGATGACTTCTTGAAAAGAAAAAGTTTCTATTTTCACTCCAGAGAACAGCATGAGGCAGCTTGAGTTAACTGGGCCATATTTCTGATTTGTACATATTTAGGAGGTTTCCCCAGCATTTTGCTATGAACAGACTTCCCATTGGAGATATTGACTCCTGGGAAATACCCAGTATGAAGGCAGGAACTGCAATCGTGCCCTGAGGCTAGTGTGAGAGAGGAATTGTGAGGTTGGTTAATGAATCTAGGCGACCACCTGGCAGCACCCCCCCCCCCAACCCCCGCCTCACTGCTGCTGGAGTGTTCTCTGCTGATGCCACACAGCAAACTCCACTGAAAAGATACAGTTGGCAGAGTCAGGAAATGTCATGGGTAATGTTATTATGTGATAACACAATGTCCTGTAGACTAGCAGTAGCAACAGTGGAAGGAGTGCATATCAGAATGACCTGGTGAGTTTTCCCAAGAAAACACCCTCATCTGCCTGACTTTCACAATAGGCTTAAAGATTTAGAGCAGTGGTTTGCAACCATGGCTGTAAATTGGAATCACCTGGAAAGCTTTGACAACTGATAGTGGCTGGACCTCAAATCCAGATTCTGAGTTAATTGGCTTGAGGTGTGGCCTGGATGCTGGGATGTTTTGTAAAGCACCCTAAGGGGTGCTAATGTGCATTAGTGGTTCTCAACCATTGATGTGGATTCTTTGTAGTGAAAAAGTGTGTGTGTGGGGAATACATATATATGTATATTTGTATTAGGGTAATTAATGGTAGCTACTATAACAAAAAAATCCCCAAGCGTCAGTGGTTTATTGCAATGAAGCTTACTCCTTGTGCGTTTGAATGATTGCATAAGTGTTTTTTCAGCCAGACCTGGAAATGGCATATATCACTTCTCCTGACATTCCACTGGTTAGAATCCCATCACACAGCCCCAACCTAACTGCAGAGGAAGTTAGGATATGTAGTCTTTTTGTGATCCCAGGAGGAAAAAAATAGGATTGGTGAGCATCTAGTCCATTTTTGCCATGTACAAATATTATGAAAATGTTTATAACTTCCTAATTTAAGAACCATAAGCTTAGAGTTTAAGTATCAACATTTAAAATTAACTTTATATATTATTTTTCTCTTCCATTTGTAGAATATGTAATAATCTAAAGGATCTTTCAGTTATAATTTTTAATAAGAATTGTCTTGGAGGCAGTCAGTAGAGAGACTCCAGGCTACAAAGCTCTGTTTTAACCTAAGCAGCTCTGCCTATATTTTATACATTGGATTTCAGTGTAAGTTTCATTTAAACATAGGAATCTAACTAAAAATGAAATCACCACTGAAAATTGCTTTATGTGAAAATGACCACAGCATTATGTGGGGCAGATATGTTAGATTTGACATATCTAATTTTGGTGATTCATAAAGATCTAGACATGGGGTCTTACAAATGTCAAAAGTGAACTTACTACAGAACGATACCTTGCCTGCTGGCTCCTAGGACCAAGGAACTGAAGACGATACACCCTGCTACTTCCTTCAAGAGCCTGCAATGTCTAACCACATCCCCATCAAAGATACTGCTAGGACAGCGCTGCTCTGCCACCCCTAAAGGTCTCTAAAGGAGCTTTCAGTTATAATTTTTGATAAGAATTGTCTTGGAGGCAGTGACTAGAGAGAATACAGCCCCTAAAGTTCCCATGGGTTTGTCCCCAGCGCTTCATGCAGATGGCACAAGTGCTCGGAAAATACCTGCTGGGAAAAACAAAGAAAGGGAGGGAGATGAAGAGGAAGAGACAGAGAAGAAATGGGTTGCTCTTCTGCAGGGATTTTTCCTTCTCACTCCCACCAATCGCAGTTGTTGATCCTTTGAACAAATATTAAGTGCCTACTGCATGCCAGGCACTGTACAGGGTGATGGAGCTGCGAGGACTAAGCAGGCCCAGTCCTCGCTCTCAGAGGCCACTTATGGCACAGCGGAGGCAGCAGCGGGTTCCAGGCGCCGGGATGAGCATTTGCCGAAAGGAGGGGAGCAGGGGAGAAGAAACAGGGCTGAGAAAGGCGTGGCTCGCTCTCTCCTCGGCCTTCTCTCAGGTACTGGAAGGGCAGAGAGGGGCCTAGATCTTGAATCACTAATGTAATTTGTAGCTTACAGGTTCCTATTTTGCTTTCGTATATTGCTTTTATTCATTCTTCTTTTGGCACGTGCAGTACATACTGTGTTGTCAGAAGATCTGGGGATTTTAGTCTCAGTTCCACCTCTTTAAGGTGAGAGACCTTTGGCAAGACACCCTGATTTGTTCAGGATGCGGATTACAAAAATCCAGGATTGAGGTGAGTATCGGAGGGGGCACAGTTCACAAGTGCTTTTTAAACTGTGAAGTCCTACAGTGGTGTTAGAGTTAGGAAAAAATATATAGCAGGTAATAATGATCTTGTGAGGATGTAGGAAAGGCGTTACTATGATCCCAATAACAAGGCTCAGAGACATTGAGGAGTTGCCCTAGGCCACGTAATTAGAAAGGGACAGAGCTGAGATTCAAACACATCTTTTTGACCTCAGATGCCTGTTGCATCTGGATTCTCAGCCAGGCCCTCATCAGGACTGAACTGAGCTCTCAGCGAACTTTCTTTCCAGCCCACGGAAAGGTCAAAACTCTGTAAACCAAGAATCACAGACCCTGGGAAAAAAACACTCGAGGCTGAGAGAGTCAGCTTTTAAGGATGGTGCACCTGGTGGGCCTGAGCTCTGTTGGGTGGATGCGTGGGCATGACCAGGAACCGTCTTCTCCTGGGGAGCTGGTTCCACAGTGCACTGACTCCCAAGCTGGAGGTGCCATGCTTCCTGTGGATGCCCCACCAGACAGCCTTCTTAAGCCAATCTACAAAAGTGCAGGAAGCAGTGGGCCTCAGGGAGGAGCTTGCCACCCAACCTGAGAAGCTGGGTCACTGCAGCCTGATCACACACTGCCCTAGAGAGGTGCAGTACACACCCTGAAGGGGATTAATCTTGATAGGACCGGAGACAGAAAGGCTGAGCAGCAAATCCTGCTGATTTCGTGTAGTTACAAATATATGCAGACACAAACCCAATCCAGCTTGTTGTGCCCTTGAAATTCTGATATATTAAGGTCTCATTAATCTTTCCCAACAGGTCTGGCCTTCTCCATAGCAGAGCTGTTGGGGACACCCAGAGCAGAGCTCACCATGTAGACACAACTTCACAGGCCCGTGACCTCTTTCTGTCAGTGTCTGGAAGGATCAAGGGATGTGTGATTATCATCAGGATGTTTTCAAATGTCTCCATTTCCAAGAGAAGAAAAAGTTTAATCATTTAGATTTGATTTAATTCTCCCCAGGAGAGTATTTTAGGGTAAAAAGGAAACAGATCTCTTCTTATTTCTGCAAGTCCCAGCACAGCTGCAAAGAACACATCAGGTAGGATAAGGAAGTGAGGCAGGACCTGCTTAACGGAGCAGCTGCTTTCTGCTAAACATCTCTGCCATTGTGTTGCTTAAATTTGAACCCAAGCTACAGATTCCAGAAGTACTTGGAAGGCTTTGATGCCTTGTAGCTGACACTATAACCAACCCACAAGAGGCAAAAGTGAACATAGGGTAATGCTGCATTCATTTATGAAATGGAAATAGTCAAACGGATCAAAAGTAACAATGAATAGAGAGCAGAGGTTGAGCTAGCCAGAAATCACACCCACTTACCTGCTATGACTTAGTTCACCTTCTACTGTCCAACAGTAAAAATGAAACTGACATCCATTTATAGAGATCATAATTCAGGTTTGAATCAAGGATGCAAAACAGCCTACGTCCTAAAAAGAGGTTTATGGTTTTTCAAAACAAACAAACAAACAAAACACCCCATTTTGAATTGATTAGCAGCTAGTTGAAATAACAGATTTCGTGATATTGCCAGGTCCTGCCAAATGCACATCAGGTGTCAAATGCACAAGACTCTCCTGTTTATGCAGACATTTGTGAGAATGTCAGACCCTTTAATTGAGATCCAATCCTGTAAAAGAACCCAGTCCTGGATACACATGGAAATTTATAAAATCAAATTCACAGCTTCCTTCTATTTCTGTAATCCTAAACTCATAATTATGAGACTTCTTACCTATACGTAGACATATCGGTTCAAAGTTTAATAGTAAATGGTGCTTTTCTTTTCTCTTTTTTTTTTACAAAGTGTTTTTTAGAATTGGCAAGAGGTAAATGAATCTCTTCAGCTATGAATGTGAAAACCAATCTTTCTACCAGTAATGATCTTCTAACATTTAAAAACAATGTCCTTAAACCATTTAATAATTACATATCTAATATATCTCTAAGAACTAGTTAAAACCAGAATAAAGTGCATTCTGTGGACAAAGCTGACTGTGATTTTAAAATCCCTAACAGTTTATAGGTGTCTAACTTTTAAGTATGTTAATATACTATCAACCTAATTGTCCTTTATTTTGGCTCATCTAATTTACAAACATGATTTCTGAAGTTTAACAATATTTGTAATGGCAATGTCCAAAGCAATTTTGGCTGATTAAAGTGCTATTTGTTGAACAAAAATGTAGTTGTTTGTGCAAGTTTAAACATTTCACAAGGCCAGCTGAGTTCATTTCAGCCCTACTTACAAAATAATTATTGGCAAATGAAATGGGCTGGGGGGTAGAGACAAGACATTTTCAAGCTTCTGAGAGATTTACAAAGCCAAGTTCTTCAACTATTGAAAGTAAAATTGAAAGGTTGCAGATAATTGAAAGGTACATGTTTAAATCTCAGGATTAAAAAGGGTTCCAACAAGAGGAACATTTACAATGGAACAATGAGGAAAATGTTTTGTTACTGTCAGAAACATGGAAAATATGCTGTTCAAATTTGTTGGCTCTGGAATAAATAAAATCCAGACTTAGACTATTAAAAATATCAAAGTGATCCACTATGTGCCAACTCCATTTTCTTCTGTTGTTTGTTATAAAGAAAATCCATTATTGAATATAATGCAGTTCTGGTTAAATTATCAAAGTCATTTTCCATATGCAAAATGTTGCTTACCATATGCTAGATATTCTTCTCTAAAAATGTTAATACACTTTTATCACATGCTTACATACATGCAGAGTTAGAAGGAAATTTTGAGTTATATTTTAACCTCCTACCCAGGGTACAAACCCTTTCCGTAACAGTCATTCAACTTATCTCTATTGAGTAACTAATGTGAGTGAGGTTTTTTGGATGGCAAAATTAGAGATACAAAAACAACTTCAAGATGGTTCATGGTCTGTTAGGTGGAAGAAAGCATCCTTGTGCAATGGCTGCCATTAAGCCTTGCCTGAAACTCTTCTATTTTGTGATGGGCAGCTCACCACAATGCAAGGAAACTCATGCTTTTGGTGGGTATCTCTATAATTAGGACTGTGTGTATTAAACATTAACTGACCTCAGTTTAGGGCTAATATAGAAAAAACCTCTATTGTCTTTAGCTTAGCTCTTCAAAGATTTTGAGAGCACTTTCCTGTGTCCTGCATAGTTCCCCCAAAGCCCCCACTTCATGCAGCAATCTTATTTTCACTACCACAAAATGCTTTACTGCCTTTAGGGATTTTAAAAATTATTATGAGCTTAACAGCTAAATATTTAATATTGCACCTAAAATAAAACGGCATTTTCAAATTATGACATTCAGAAACCAAGAGTTATATCATTCGATTGGATTCAGCTTGGAATTATCCCTCTGTAATTAGACTTGCATTGACTAACAAAAGATAGTTAGGGGAAAAAAGATGGAACACCTGAGGCTTGCCAACACTGTATAATTAAGGGAAGGGGGCATGATAAATCTTTTATAATGAAAGTCATGTGCTCTAAGACGATGACAGAATTTGATATTTGAAAGTATTTAAATCTGAGAGTTTAAAAGTCACAAAATTAGGTCATGTTTCAGAAATGACTCTACAATCTAAATTTCTTATTAGCAAGTCAGGTTAATGATACCAGACTCTGCTATTTTTAATGAGTAAAGCAAGAGACTGACTCATATATGTTAAAATTCCTTCTAGTGGTTACACATATGGCACCTTTATAAGCCATAACTAACAGACCCAGGATAATTTAAATCCAGGAGACTTTATTTAGCCTCCAGAATGGCCCCTCCAACCCCAAATCCATGCAAGAACACAAAGCCAAGGGGTAAACTAAAAAAAAAGAAGAGATTGTTTTATTGTGACATTTATGACATGGACCCCTTGTTGACAGGAATGACTGAGGGTAATCTTGGCATATTGCACATACTGTGATGAAGGGTGCACTGGAAATCCTCTGGCTGCTGAGGCTGTTTCCTGGTCCTCCCAGACCTCAATGCACGTGTGGGCCAGTCACAGAAGTTTCATTACCACTTGGTGTATACATTTAACAAGTCTTTGGTCTTAATAAGCACCATTACAAACCCTCACATTAAGGGCATTATTATTCTAGTTTATAAATGTTTCAATGATAAAAAATAGCACGATTACAGTATACACACACTTAATTTACATGTAATGTATTATACTCATAACTGAGATAAGCTACTGAACTAACTTTGGTTGATTGAAATTAATGAAGTATTTGAACTGAATACTTGTAATTTGGTTTCTAAGTTGTGTAAATATTACAGTGCATTCATAAATCTAGTTTGAAAATTTACTAGCACCAAATAGATATTATAAATGGCCGACCTAGTGCTTGTATTTGGAGAAGCAAAATTTGAAAAAAATAAAATAGTCCATCAATTGAAAGCACATTCCTGTACGTCTGCTGGAAGGATGGCATGCCAGCATGAATGGCCAACCCCCAATGGAAATACATGTCCCAGTTTTCAAGATCAACACATATGACAAGGTAGCTTAGCTACACACACAAGAAGCCTGAGAAAGTGGTTGTTTTGAACTAGGGTAGTCACCTGTACCTTGCTTTTGTAATACAAGAATAGTGCTTATTTATACAAATTTACTTGGTGAAAGATTGTACCTATGATATGAAGATTCTGATTCAGGGAAAATATAGTTCTACCTATCTATATTTGTTTTTCTTTAATTATTTGGTCTCTGGATGGTGAATTAATGAAGCAAAATCTGAATTTTCATCTTCAGATTATCACCCAGTTCACCACTGAGGTAGTCTTTGTCATACTTGTCTTCTAGCTGGTTAAGTTCTTTCTTTTTATAAAGTGGAGTACTACTGATTTGTAATGAATAGGTTCCAGCCACTGGCTTCTTCTTTGTGAAGTGGAGGTAGCTGATCCCTTCCTTTTGGTTGATTTTAAAGAAGCCATCTTCGTTTCCAGATTCAATCAAGTATCTGTTGTGATTTGTCAGAGTCGTAAGGGCTGGAAGGAGTTCTAGGATTCGGACCTTGTTACTGATGTGGGAAATATTGAAAGCAAAGATGGCTGTTTTCTCAACATCCCAACTGGCAAGACTCACATTGGCCTCTCTCTCAGACTGATCCTGCAACGACACATGGCAATGTGTTAAATACAATTTAAATATGCCACTTAGGTCTCGTATTAAAGAAAAAGTGACTCAAATCTCACACTAATACAACTTGCTGCACATGTGGCATATACTATATTGAAAACACACATTCATAAGGAACTTTGTTCAAAACACAAATGTGTTAAATTGGCACATATTTGGAATATTAAGCTGATGTCAGGAAGAAAGTCAGGTTGAAATCACTTGTATTTAGAGGTCTTCTAATGCAGTGGGTCTCAAGTGTGGTCCCTGAACAAGGCGCGTCGGCATCACCTGGGAATCCAGTAGAGATGCAGACTCTCAGCACCACCCCAGACTTACTGGATCAGAAACTCTGGGGACGTCTCTCAGAAATCCATTTTAAAAAGCTTTCTAGGTGATTCAGATGCATACTCAAGTTTGAGAACCACTGTTTCAACAGTTTATTTTCTTTCCAAAGACTTTTCTCATTTCCCAAACCACAGCAGATGGGTTGTAGCACCCGTACTAAGAACCTGTCTATTTCAATTTTGTTCACTGACATAAAACCATCCCTCCTAAGGACACACCTATGAACCTACTTCCTGACTGTGATGATCTGCTAATATTCAATACTTTTCACCTGGCTTCTTGCTTGTCTCTCTGGGACCACATGTGCTGGAGCCTACAGGCCCGGAGCCAGAGGTCTGGGTGAGTATCTGTGCATTTCTGAGTTGACCGAAAGGTTGTAGCAGCCGCAGGCAAAGAAAACCAGGCTGCTTCAGCTCCGTGTTGTTTTTGTCTACAATCCAAGTTCCCTCACACTCCACATGGCTCTTTTCGGTAGAGGAGCCTGTAGCTCTCAGAACTTGGCGTCCCCATGGAAGGAGCACTATGTCACCTCGTTCGCTCTTCTGCCCACTTGCTGTCCTGGATCTCAGACCTTATCCTTTCAGCAGACTTTGGGTGGGTGTTTGACTTTCTTTTTGGCGAGACAGAGGAAATGAGCAAGTATGTGAAAACCTTCGAATGGCCACTCCCTAAAAGCAGCCAGAAACTCCAGAAAGCCCCGGTGCCTCTTATAAAATGCAGCCTAGAGCTCAGGGAATGTCTGGATTTTCTCCCTGGGGAGCTTTTTCACACTTTGGAGCATCCTTGGAGGAAACCACAGGAATCTGGAAGGCCTTTCCACAATGGGAGACATCAGGAGAAACCACCTTGTGACCCACCTCAGTACCGGAGGCATCTGTTTCGTCTGTGCTTCTCCGCTTCCTGCCCCGTTTGGGGTAGCCGTTGATCTTACACTCGTAACAAGCCTCTGGGGAGAGGGAGTTGTCCTCCATTTCACCACTGACGGGTGGCTCTGGGTTTCCCCGGCCCATGCCCATTCCAGAAACACAGTGCCTGTGGCAGAAGGGGAGCACAGATGTTTTCCATCAGAACAGGGAACAGGGTGGTGGTGCAGGAGATCAGGTGAAGCCTGGTCCCTGCACTTGGGACATTCAGCCCTGTGTGTCTGTTGGACGATCAGCTGGTTCTGAGACCCACACTGAGGTCCTCTGTGTTTGGCCTCTAACCCCCAGTTCCCTGAGTTTATTGACTTCTTTCTACTCTCTTTCAAGACCCTATTTTGCATATTTATTTGCCCCATTCACTTTCCAAACCTAATAGGCCTCTTGCAGTATTTATGCTGCAGAGGGAACAGGGAGTGGAAAACAGAAGATCAGTGGATGAGGGAGCGGGCCATGTGACTTGGGAGGTTAAATAAAAATGTCTTCTTTTTATGAAACAGGCTCCACAAGGGTGAGGAAGGTATGAGACATGACTGTTTGGGTTCGTGAACCCTACCACTTCTACTACCATGCTTCCTCATTCAAGCATCTGAGCAATTGCACCCATTCTTTGACTGGATGATGCTACTGAGGATAGGGAGAAAGCCCCAGGTGATAACTGAAGGTTAATTCAGTAATAAACTGTGAAGATATGCCATATATAAAATACATGTACAATATATAATATGCATGTATCAGAGCAGCTTGCCCAACTGTGGGAAACTGTTTCAAGTCATTCAAAACCACTAGGGCCACTGGCTCTGACTCATGTGAAGCCGGATAAACAAACCCATGCCCAAGAGAGAACTAGTTCAGCTGTTTTTCTTTGCCTTTCAGTTAGCAAAGCCAAGTTATGGAGGGAGGCTTGCATGTTTCACAAGTACCTTGTTTTGTTATCCTGCTTACTATTTCAGAGGCCACTTGGAATGTGTATTTATCAGGCTCCTCTTTCCAAATGTGTTGAAACATTTGAATGATCCTAAAAGAATCTTTATTTGGGGGCAGAGTCCACTCTAGTGATTTAGAGAGGCCAAAACTGTTATAAATGGGTAGATTTCTACTAATGGATCATAACGTGGACCAAATATTATTTATCTGGTTTTTTTTGTAATAGTTGACCTAATCTTTATAACTCATTTTCCTGTATGCCCTTAGAATTCAAAATAAGATGCCAGTGAGCAGACTATTTGTTGTAATTCACACCAATTTATGGGTTTCCACTATTTTCTTCAATCTTGCCAGAACCAACACATTTCCTTTCCTCTTTCTTTATCTTACAACATGAAATGTGTAGAAACAATAAAGTGGATGAAATGATAAATGCTCATCCTGTATGCTTCTGTATACAGCCACACAATGAATAAATTATTGAGAGGTAAACCCCAAATTTGCAGGCTTTGGTTCCTGTCTCAGAACTCCTTTCCAGTATTTTCATACCCCAGGAGCAACACTTATAAGAAGTGTGACTACAAAAATCCCACTGGCCAAAAGCCAGTTTGGAGTATCACATGTTTTGCTGGGAAAAATGGTTCTGGCATTAAACTATAAAGAATGAGTCTACTGAGAGCCAGACACAAACATCTGGGAATTTGTGTCCTGTTGCTGGCATTCTGTGTGCTTCCCACGAAGCATTCTTTCACCTTCAAGTTTACACAGATCCAAAATGAATCACTTGATGTTTGTGTGTCAAGAAATCAAAGACAATTAAATTAATAATTTGGTATAAGCATGTATGTGTGTATGGGGAGTATATGGGTATGTATATGTATTTAATGTCTATGTGTTCCTAATTAAAAAGTTAAAATTTGCAATCTCACTCAGGATAGCTAAAACTAGATAAACACCCAAATCCAGCTTCATTCAGCAGGGAAAAACTAAACTTTGAAAACTTACCATAAAACTTTTAAATCATTGAGTAAAACAAAAATATGCCTCCCTACCGCAACTCTTACACATACATACAAATAATTTGATGATGTTTTCTACCTGGAAAATAGAATAATTATTTCAAATCTCACATTTAATGCACTTTTGGTAATTTGTAATGTAAATTCAAGTCCAAAATGTAAAATATAATTTAAAATCCTAAAGGACCCCCAACAAAAAGGTATGCCTTTGATGTATCTTAACAGGAGCTGGCTAAGAAGGCATTTTAAGCCAAGATAGAATCCTGCCTGCCCTAGGAGAAGAGTGGATCAGCAGTGTGCAGGGAGAGCTTAGTTCTGTCACGGGCTAGCAGAGAGATGTATGTATGGAGAGATGACTCACTTCCCAACAAGATGTGAAGATCAAGAGAATGAGACAGAGAAGCCATATAGCGAGATATTTACAATGTAATTTCATTATTTTTTTTTAATGTTCTATAAATTCCCAGGAATCCAGATGCCCCTTTTCAGATAAAATAACCTAAAACCTTTGCAAAGCTAACTGGAGTTAGTTCAAGGATTACAAAAAGCATGGTTCTCCTCTACTAGAACAAGTAATTTTAAGTTAAATATACTTAATTATATTAGGAATGAGAGAGTCTCCAATCATGACCAGGAAGAGTGGTGCTTACCCTTGGCCTATCCGGAAGTAACCAGGTGGACAGCCACACAGGTAGCCACCCTCAGTATTGGAACAGCCGTAACTGCAGGGAGCCTGTGAAGAGCCACATTCATTGATGTCTTGGCATCCTCCGCTGAACTGTTCATACTGGAAGCCGGCAGGACACATGCACTTGTAGCTCCCCAGGGTGTTGTGACAGGAGGCTCCGCCACAAATGTGAGCACTGAGGCACTCGTTTTCATCTGCAGGGAAAACAAGAAGACAATGCACATGTGACACCAGCCAGAGATTTCTATTGAGAGTCTGGGTTAGGACACTTGCTAGACAAAGGAAGGTAAGGCAGGCAGAGGTGGCTGGGGTGGGGAGAGGAACAACAGAGAAAGATGTAGAGATGGATGTGGCTTCTTGCCATGTTGTGACTACATGCGACAGATGAGGTCAAATGTACCAGGTGGAGAGCATTAGAGGATGGCATTCTGAGGATCTGCAGACTCCAGTTCTCAATGGAAGCCAACGCTAGTATCCTCTGCTCCATGTGAACATCTGGTAAAGAATGCAGGGCAGGTCCATAGCTAAGAGTCAGGGTTTGGGGTGGGAAAGAAGGAATCATGCAGTTCTCTGTGCCCTTGCTTTACAAGCACCCAGCAAAAGGACAAATATCTCAAAAGCAGAAGCCCACCACTTTCCTGGAGGCTCCTTTCCCTGCCCTCCTTTTTCAGGATGTTCAGGTCTGGCAAGTGTCTGCCCCACTTGGACTCCCTTTTCAAAAATGTGCAAAAGCCCCCAGGTAGTAGTTCTGGGGGATGAATAGTGCCCTGTGGTATGTCTGCTCCCATCTTTGAATGGGCCCCTCCTTATTCAAACCAGCTTCTTGCCCAGAGTGTCTAAGCCATGTCTAAAGCTCAGATACTGTGTGTGTGAGTGTGGCTGGAAGAGATTCAGGGCAGACTTCATGAGCAATAATTGGGGAAAACCCACAAGAGAGATAGATGCTACAGGGGTGGCTACCCGCTACCCACAAGGACCTGCCAAGTCTGATGGTAAGTAGGAAAAACAAATCTAACTTTAAAAAATCAACTTGAAGGGAGAAAACCATGAGTTTCTCACTATTTTCAATTTATAATTTCTGGAAATCTCCAATGTCTTTTTGTAGACCTGCCTTTGTAGGGCAAATTGGAAACTTGCTGGTAAGACATTTCTTAATTACTGCAGCCCATTTTCAGGCATATGTGCATTTGAATACAGATTGGCTTTCTCTTTACTTAGTGAATACCTACTTCCAGTGGAAGAGAGGAAGCCATGTGCTTTCCTTTAGACCACAGTGTCTCTCAAGAGACTTTCCCACACTTAAACTGGTACTTCCTTTCTCCTATAATTAGTTTTACCTTCTTTGCTAAGGTAGATTCATTTATAAAGAAAAAAATTGATTAAAAAAATCTAGTTTATATTCTTTTTTTTAAATTAGAAAACAGGTGGGTAAAAGTGGTGGGTGCAGGATGCTTGCTTGTATATATTTAGCACATATTCTCATCCCTTTCCTCCTTCCCTTCTTCCTTCTCTCCTCTTCTTCCCTCCTTCCCTTCAGCTACAGGTCTGTGATCTTAACTTTGCCTATTTGAAGACCCTTTATATCCAAAGACCCTTAAGTCCCTGCCCAAGGTCACTTAGGCTCCAGGGTTACTGAAATAGAAATAACTAAATATGCCATTGTCTGTGTTCTTTTCCCCGTATTTTAAATTAGGGATGAGGCATTCAATAGAGACCAATAGAGACCATGGGCACCAAGCTCTATGGCAAACAAAGAATGGAGAACCAAGAGTATTTACTTCCCCCTGGGCTGGGTGTCTTCTTCTTGCCCTTGCATGTCCACCCTGTACCCTCTCCACCTGCTCTCGGCCCCAGGAGGCTGATCTGTGTGGAGCATTCGCAGGCTCTGCTCCCTTGTCCTCTACTCTCGGCTGGGCTCAGCCGTCTGTTTTCTGTTGGGACCCTAATAAAGCTTGTAAGGCATGGGTATATGATGGGAAAGACCTGTCAATACGGAGCTTGGAGTTATTCTGTTATTTTTTTTTCCAAAGGGCAGAAATAGGACAAATGGTTAGAAGTTAGAGGGAGGAAAAGTTCATTCTTTATGAAAAAGATTTTTCTAAGTATTAAAGCTGACTATACATAGATTGGGCCATCTTGGGAGAAAGTGAATACCTTTCAAAGTGGTATTCAAGCCAAACTGGGGTGAGCAGGGAGATTGAAGAGGGATTTATATTTTAGGAAAGAAGTCAGATTAGTTAATCTCTAAGATTCTATTTAACTTTGAGCATCTGTCTGTTACTATAAATATCCATTATAGTTAGGAACTCTCCTTTTCCCCTTTCACATTCTTTTTTAATTTTATTTTGCTGTTTTCCCCCTTCCTGAGAGTTTAATAAAATCTAAATTAAACTTGTTTATCTTGGTTGAAGAGGTGGGATGGAATACAGCACAGATTAGGATAAGAAACTGGCAAATGGTCAGTGTTTAGAGTTTGAAAATAGTATGTTTGTGTACTCACCCTTTATCATCAATATACAAACACCACAATTTGGTTAACATGTTTTCCACTTTTCCTGACCTTTTTCATCCTGTGCACCCTGGAGCAAATGGCTCCACAAGGAATTTTTCTACACTCTAAAATATTTGTTTTATTATTCTAGTTGGTACTTAAATTGGTGAGGGTTTCATTCTCTTTATTTAAAAAAAAGACAATTCGATTTTATCAAAATAGCATTAAAATCTCAAAACTACTTATTAAAAGCAGATTGAAACCTACCACTCTGTCCTCTAAAATCAAAGATTCCAGCATTAGGCTTGCATTGTTTATGATAGCTGTGGCATTAAGGGAGTCTCAACAGGAAAATTCCCAAATGCAGGATGGGCTTTCTTTTACTAATTTTCCCTAGGGCAAAAACAGTCGATTCCGTCTGCAAGCTGAAAGTTTGATATTTACTTCTAGAAAGCAATGAAATCAGTGGTCCCTTATCCCAAACCTAGCCATCTTGGAAGAGTGAACTTCTGGCCACCTATGAGTGAGGATCCAGAGAGGGCTGGTCTAAGAGATCTGCTGTACTCCTCATGGATATGGGGGAGCCATTCTAGCCCAAAGAAGTGCTCATTCTGGGTAACTCTAATTCTTGAGATTTATGAGGGCAATTTGGCATTTTGGGGCATTAAGAACCCCAAAGGTCTTCTGACTTCTTAATCAATTTATTCTTCTAGAATGTCCAGACAGGAGATGATCTTCACAGGACCAAAGTAGAACCTCTAGGACATTAGGGCATGGTCTGGATACCTCTACTATCCCCAAACTGAAAGTTGGAAGAGGAGGACAGGGTGTAGGAGAGACATACATCTCCTCTTTTATATTTTTTCTTATAGCTCCAATTCATTAAAGGGACCTATATAATAACAGACAGGCTCACATACTGGATATCTAATCAACAAAGCTCACTCTGGAAGGTCTGTGAACAATGTCAGAAACTGGTAATGATCAAAGATCTCCCTAAGCTGGTAATGAACAAAGACAGTTTCATGAAAACCAGATAGCAAGTCAGAGAGCTGTGCAGTCTAAACTCGTATAGCACTGAGATAACTTTACTCAACCCTACATACCTCTGCAAAACTGTGTCTCATATGCAATCAAACTAGATGAGAGAGACAATTTTGATAAATGAAAACCACCAAATGTGTCTTCATTTGTACTAAAGCGAACCATTGCAATGTGGAGCTTCCACCCAGGAAGCAGTAATTCTTTGAGTTTTTGCTAAGGAAGGCTCTGTACCCAAGAATATGGCAACTAATACAGGCCACCCAAGCACCAAACTTGCAGTGGTGCTCCATGGACACTTGCAGAATGAAAAAAAAACCCAAAAAAACCAAAAAACAAGTGATGTGACACCTGGAAGGCAGCCCTAAATCAGGAAGTTAAGAGTTCTAGTTCCAGGCATGTCACCAAAAAGCTGGGCGAGGACATGTTACTTCCCTCCCTGGGCTTCTGATTCCTCATCAGTAAAACAAAAGGCTTGAGCTAAATGGCCTCTGGTATCCCTCCAAACTTGCAATGTTTTGATTCTCTGATGTGCATTAAGAGTTATTTTCCCATGACATTGTGGAATCAAAGATGACATAATTTCAATTTAATGAGAGAGTCTGTCGATCTCCCTTAATTATCAAAAGAATTTAGCAATCCTGAAAAAACTTGCTATGTCTGCCACTTGCACCCTGTCCCAAAGATGTATAGAGATGAACATAACCACTTTTGTATCTTCAGGCCAAAAGTTGCTCAAGATAGCCTCTGGCTGGCTGATATTTTTCAGTCAGAAGTAGGATTTTGTGGACCCCTGATGCAAAGAGAACACAAGTGTGGGCTGATGGCTAGGAATGCCGCAGAAGGGCACAGGGTATGGGGAGTCAAGGAGTCCTGGGGGCATTTCATTTCAGCAGCTCTCAAAGCACCCTTTTTCATGATTTTCTTTCTTAGTTTGCTATTTTGAAAATAGTGTTACTTCCATCTGGTTTCAACCAGGTTAGGGCAATTTTAAATGAGTATTTGTTGCTTGAATAACAAACTTAGGGTTTTCAGAAAGAAAGCAGCGCTTTGCCTCATAGGAGCTGAGAGCTGTGCATCTTGCGAGCGAGGGAGAGCTACTTGCCGACACACTGGTTCCACTGGTAGTGCTGGAGGTAGCCCTGGGGGCAGCTGCACCTGTAGCCCCCGATGATGTTCTGGCAGCCGTGCTGGCAGCGGTGGTTACCCTCACACTCGTCCACGTCTGAAAGAGGAGCAGAGTCACCTTTAAGCCACCTGGCTCTGAGGCGCTCTCTGAAGCCACATTTATCTGCACGCTAAGGTGAAAAGTGATTCTAATGTGAAATCTGGCCCCTAAAAAATTATCCTACCACCAAAAACCTCAAGAATGTCTATTTGGGGGCTGTTGCTAAGTCCAAGGAGAAAAACACTTGGAGATCCCTGATAAAGTCTACAAATAAAAATGACAAGGAAATTAGTGCAAAACACAAAGTACTCTATGGGACAGCTCTGTAAATGACTTGTGTTTGCTTTTTTGTGCCAGAATTAGAAACCAAAAATTGTCAATGCCACAATAAAATCCTAAAAATAGCATTTAAACATTTAATCATATATTATCAGAAGAATTATTCCTCATATGTTTAGTCCACGTTGGGGAAACCCCTCTGTGGCTCTGTACCCAATAACCAGAAAATTAATGAATCAAATTCAGGAATCTGGCTATTTTTCTTGACTGAGTTATTCCCTGCTAGATTAAATTAATAATTGAGCCTAAAAAGTCTTGATATACTTAGGAAAGGCATGTGTTATAGGCATAAGCATGAGATAAAAGATGAATCTCTAAGATATGAGACCCTCACAAACTATTTTAGTTGAGTGTTACCTGTGCTCAGTTCTGGTATCTCACAGAGGATGATGATGAAGGTACCAATGGCCACATGGGTCACCTCCACAAGGATCCACTAGCTGGATCACAGCTAAGGTCTCTACCCACCTTCACAGCTGGCACCACTCTGATCAAGTGAGAATCCCCGCTGGCATTCACAGGTGAAGCTCCCAGGAGTGTTCTGGCAAATGCCCTTAGACCCGCACAGGTTGATGTCAGTGGTGCATTCATTGTTGTCTATGAGAAGCAGTGGGAGGAAAGAGGCGTTAAAATCCCCAAAAGCTCTCTTTGTATTGTTTAAAAGAAAGTGAGAAGAAGACTCAGAAAAGGCCAAATAAGGCCAATACCTTTTCACCTACATGTATGCATGTGTGCAAGCTTACATACATGCACTCACACATTTTTTGAGCTTTTGTTTTCTTATCCCAATAGCAGAGAAAATAGAAAATAATCCCTTAAAGGAATAGCTATGTCCCATATAGGGTTTTTTCCTTTTCCACTTACCAATGCAGGCAGTATGGTGTTGGGTAAATCCGGGAGGACATTTACACGTGAAGCCACCAATGGTGTTAACACAGAGGAACTGGCAGTTGTGCTGTTTAGTTGCACACTCATCAAGATCTACAGGAAAATGTAAGATGGGTATTCAAGTTGCACTCACAACACAGGTGCAAAGAAGCTTCCCCTAGGAGGAAGCTCTAAGTTTTGATTTCTAAGTTCAAACAACCCTGGCCACAACAGAGCCACAGAAAATGGCTAGGAGGAACCCAGGGGACAAGGGTTTGAAAGATAAAACAAGGTCTCAGTTTAGACAAAAATTATATATATGTAGCTCTCTGAGGTAGTCAAGGAAAACCCAATTCCCTTTAGTTAGAGAAATGCAGAAATTCCTCAACAAAGGAATTTCAAATAAATTATGAGATTTTAAACAAATTATAAAATGAAGTAAAAGATTAGTGATTTTAAAAATTTTCTAGAGCATCAAGAAGATTTATTTAAGTTGAAATATAAAAAGAAATGTTGAGGCTGGAAATTAATTTGTTTGCTTAGTTCTTTTCTGTTCACTGTTTTTAATCTGCTCAAATGAGGCAGTCAAAAAAAAATTCTGACTTTTTTGGTTAGGGATTCTCCTTTGGATAAAACAAAGTTGAGCAATCAGGAAGAAAACAAAGTAAAGAAAAAACTCATCCTGATAAGCTAAAGGCACTTTAGTAACACTGCCTACAGTGTCCACCCAACATCATTTCCCATGTCTCAGTAAAATCCTCTGCTTTCACCACACCCCTTTCCGCATTGCTTCAACTTCTACTTTCATTCTCAACTCCAATGCTATTTAAGAATATCAAGAGATGCAAAATGTGTTCTAGCTTTTAGCTGAATTTTAATCATTTACAAATCGCTGTATATTCAGGAACCTTTCTTTTTTTATAGTGGCCTTATTTTATCACAAATTCAGCCACCAGGCACCCACCACAGGCAGAATAGTGTTGGAGCTGCGGGCACTTTTTGGCTTTGCTAAGTGACTGCTACTGCTCCACAGGGCCAGTTCCTGCCTAGGGGAACATCTGGAGTGGACCTAAACCCAGAGAACCTCCCCATACTTGTGTCAGCGCTGACTTCTCTTAAAATGGAGCCCATCCTCTGCTCTTCCTACTGCCAGGGCACTGACTGACATGAACTCTCTGTTCTGCTTTCTCAGAGCCCATAGACCGGCTTCCTGTCTATGACCCAAGGAGATTTGCTAGAGCATCACTGCATGTTTGCTGAAGCTCACCTGCAAACAGGTGAGGGACATGACTCAGTGATTTTTTTTATAACACTATTTCATAAGTACAACACATTGAGAACAGCAACACTTGCTGTTCTCCCCTCTGAGCATGCCTTTCCTCCTCTTCTCACCTTCTAGTCTGCATCCTAACCATCTCTCACGGGCATACGCTGGGCCCACATTCCTCCCAGGACCACCCTTCTGGACTCTTTCTTCTTAGTTTCAGTAGTACACATATCTGCACCACTCATGTTGATATTTAGTTATATATACTAAGTAGGTGGAAGACTTGAAACCTTACGAGCAAAAAATAGGAGAAAGGCACTTAAGTTGTGAGTAGATGGGTAAAAATTATATAGTTGTTTTTTGTATTCTTACAAGCATAAAGAGAAGCTTATTGATACGGTTAATTTCCTTTTTTCAATCTTTTAGTTGCTAGAAACTTTTGAGAATTTTCTGCCTCCACAGGCTGGAAAAATGCTGTGAATTTGTTTTGTTTGTTACGGATAATACACACAATGAGAGATATTTTCCCCTTGAATTTGGTTCTTCACTTATATGAATAAACATATGGCTTTGAATTATAGCCTCACACTGCCTAGAACTCACTGTAATCCATGGATGTAGAATAAGTTCCATGTTCGAGAAGAAGAAAGCTATGAGCAACTCTTCATTTAAGATGGTCAGAATTTGTGAGTAGGTCTCTCAAATTCCTTTCCCCAAACTACAGGATTATATAGGATTTGTGCTGCGCAGGAGGGCCTTAGGCAGTGGGCCATTGTGTCATCCTGTAGCACATGCCTCTTCACTCACCCTCTGTCCACAGACACAGGAAAGAGGTCGAGGGCCCTACTTCTCACTGCTCTCTGCTTCTACTCCACCCCACTCTTTACCTTCCTTACTTTCTGTTTTCTCCCTCAAAGTTTCACAGGACACAGTGAACTCTCGTTCTGCCATCTGGTCTACCTTTCCTTCTCCAAATCCTTCCTTTTCCCAATTATCGTAAAGTAGGATTCACTTCTGCTATTCGCTCAATATGATGTTCCTACTGTAGAGGAAGATGTTCACAGGAGTAAATTTACACCAAAAGAATTTTGCAAAGGATAACTTCTGGTTGAAAAGGGATTTCTACCTAAAGTTTTGCTGTCTCTTAATTCTGTGTGATATTTATGTCTCAGGGAAACTCCTAGAGAGCAGGAATGGCCTTATTTTGTAGGACAAAAATCTGGACACAGTATTTAATTAGGCACAATTCCTCTGGGATCATGGCACTGAATATTATGAAGCAGGACTTTGCTGGAAATATGGACTATACGGTTGTTGAATAGACAGCATAAATACAAAAAGAGAAAGCAGAGAGGAGGTAATCAAGAATCTGCCCCACTGGGGCCTAGGAGAGCTGGCCCTGCAATCTCTGAGATCCTCATGGATGGCGCCTACAGACGTCCATGGGGCATGTAGTGTAGATGGCTGCTACCACTGGTTCTCTACGATCTCCCTGTGTCAGCATCCCTCCTTCCAGCAGAGGTGGTGAGTCCCATGGACGTGACAGTCCCAGAGAAGCACCTCTGGCAGGTCTTTCACTTGCCTGTGGATTCCTCACAGGCACAAGGAATGCAGCCATGTGTCAGGTGCCAGGTGAGTGGGCAACAGCAAATTGTTCTTTACCTTTGCAACTCCTTCCATCCTCTTGCAGAATGTAGCCTTTCGGGCACGAACACTGGTAACTCCCTTCTGTGTTTTTGCAGATAAAATTGCAGGGTTTGGGAGCCTGGTTGCACTCGTTCAGATCTATGATCAAAGAAATAAAGTATGACTGCCCATCTAAAAAAGTTATCTATATGCTAAATATCCACAGGATCTAACATAGAATTTTAGTTTTGAGGAAGGCAAAAGGAAACCCTGTGTAGTCTTCGATCATTGTCCTATATTTTCCCATGAAATTACAAAGTCTTTTTAGATTTTTAGCTTGGGGATTTTGTTTTTTTGCCATAATCTAAAATTTCTACTTGGGAATAAACTACCAGAAATAAAGCACTTACCTACACAGGAAGTCCCAGTTATATCTGGAGTGTAGCCAGTTTTACAAATGCAATGGTACAATCCTCTGTCATTGACACATTCCCCATTTCGGCAAACATCATGAATAACCTTGCATTCATCAATATCTGTAATTTAATAAACAAAAATTAAAATAAGAAAGATATTATAAAATGGACAACATTAATATGTAGGGGCCACTTCAGTGTAAATACTAATAAACTGAGCTACTCTATTATGGACCTAAGAAATTAAACCAATGGGATGACAGCATAAATTTCATATGTAATGGTAGCTATATTGAAAGATGAACCAATTATCAGGCTAGAGGAAAACTTTTAAAATTGATCTTTTAAATTTATATTGTTTTTCTCTTTTGGGTCCCTAGAACCACCACCCTATCTAGACATGTTTGGTTTCTTGCTCCATCTCATGCCATCAAGTTTGCCTCCTGCTGACATCTCATAAATGAATCACAGCAGTAGATCCTTTCACAAGGAAACCCTATTTCCCCCCTAACATGGCATGTTCAAAATAAGAAGGGAAGTTTTTTTTTTACATTCTTTTTGTTGTGTTTGAAGTTAATCCTGAAAAATATCAAATTATATAATATTGGGAAAATGGGATCAACTTTCCTCCTCTAGTGAGGAGGGAAACAAACCAGGGCTCTGGGGTGGATGACAGGGCTGGGCTTTTGCAGCCTGCAAAGGAAGAGAGACCCTTACCCACGACTCCACCACTGGGAGAAAGACTTGGTCAGTATGCACTGTTGAGCATTAAAGCCACTTGACCCATCTATCTCCTTGCTGCTTGGTGAGGTACCAATACAAGTACTACCCACATGAGTTATCAGCCCTTGGCTGGCAAATAGCCATTTTATACCAACAGCTGGGGGGTGCCTGACCTTTACAAGTTTACTCTGAAGTGCAATTTAGCATACCGTCATTGGTCTCAAGAAATTAGTCTTTTCTACCATCTCATTTTTACATCCTCCAGAGAATCATAAATTGTTTTTGGGTCATTCCATGTTATCTGTCCAGTTCTGTCTTTTACCACACCCAGTGCCATTATTCTGCCTTCAGCTGCATCTTTCTAATATGAAACAAATCTTTTTAACCCCTTCTTCCCTCTCACTTCCAGTTCCCTCCCAGGGAGCTAAAAAAAAAAAAAAAAACACACAACACAACAAAACAAAACAAAACAACATAAAACCCCCCCCCCCAAACCCTCTCTCCTTTTCTCAGTTCTTTTACGAACTAAAAACCAATTATAGTTACTACGGATAAACATAGGAATCATACTAGTGATAGGCCCAGAAGTCTTCACAGCTACACCAGACACCTCGACAGCCTCCTCATCCTTCTCTAGTTAAAGCAGCTTGTACTCTTTTAGGTGCAATTGTGTTTAATTGCCAGGATATCAGCATTATTTATGCTTCTTTTAAGTAATATATTTTAGCCAATTTTATAAGTCAAAATACATCTTGGTGGACTGGTTTGGGACTTTAATGATTATTTATTTCAAGGTTTATCTAAAAAATTATATTCTGAGTAGCCAACAAATGACTTATAGCAAACTTCTGTTGGAAAAGTTGAGGACTCCCTTTAATGCAGAGGCAGGGACCCACGCACACACAGCTTAATTAAGAGGACCAAGGACACTCTGGCAACATGGCCTTAAATGTCTAAAACACCGTAAGGAAGAATTTTTATTGACCTTAACCATGCAACTCAACCTAGGCATGGTACTGTAGATTCCATATGCTCATCAGTTTTTCATTGAGAAACAAAACAACAGATTCCCTGCAAGTATTTTTGGACCATAAATGAAGTACCTGCTCCATTGGTCATGAATCCTCGGCCATGGGGGCAGAGTTTTTTGAAAGCCACAGTGCCCTGGAAGGGGCAGATCTCACAGTGGGGTCCCCAGCCTCTCCCTCCATCACAGCAGCATTCAGACTTGGTGACAGGGTTCCTGTTGCTTGAGCCAATCTGACACATGTTTTGCAGCACCTCTGTGAAGCAGTACCCTTCCCGGTTGTCTGGAAGGCACATTATATTGAAAAGAGGATTTTAGGAAATTTTATGAGCATAATAGGGTATTAAGAATTTGGTCAGATATAAAAACCAAAAAGGATGTAACACTTTACCCTGGGTGAGAAGGAGCGAGAAGGGAAAGCTGCAGACAGCAGTGAAAGAGAAAGGATGATGTCTGAGGGAAACAAATAAGAAATTCAGTGAGTAGGCAGGAAGGCATTGGCTTAGACAAGCCTATCACCCTATCTGCTCCCAGGAATCCGGGGCAATTGTCACGCTATAGAGAGAGAGGGGCAGAGAAACATATGGAAATGGATCCTGATCACCAAGGGCTTAAAAAGGCAGCCAAGAGAGAAATTCCACACAAGTGATTCAGTGATACAATTAGCAAAGGAAGAATTTAGCTGCAGGGTGGTGCTAAGCCCAATGGACGATCACAGTCATCTCCAAAATATGAACATTTTTCACCCTCCCTCAAATTTTGACATTTTCTTTTATTTCAAAGAAGAGATCTGAGTTTCAAGCGTCCCAGTGTGGAGGTTGAGGTTACAAAAGCACGCCGCTGACTGCACTTACCGAGGCACTCATCCTGGGTGGGGCTGGCAGTGAACCCATCATTACACTCGCAGGTGTAGCTCCCTCGGGTGTTAAGGCAGCGTCCATTCTCACAGATCCCTGGCTTGGTCTGACATTCATTCTCATCTGTTTGGTTTCATTGAAGGACCAGAAACAAAAAGAGTCACCTGACTATTTTATAGAAGCATGGATTCCCTCCCTCCCTCCCTTCCTTCCTTTGTAATTTAGTTTGAGAATAGTTAATCTTTTCCTATGGTTTAAAATTCAAAAGGTATAAGAAGGTATTCAGCAAAAGTCCCCCTTCCTTCCCTATTTCCCAGCCACCAAACTCCCCTCCTGGGAGGCAACCAATGCCACTGCTAATGTCTAATGTATCTTTCCAGAGATGGATTATACATATAAAAGCAAATACATACATACATGTAGTTCTGCTCTTTTAAAAACATAATTGATAGCATTTTTACATGTTTAAACATAGATGGTAGCATTTTATGTACACTTACATTTTTCACTTAATAAAATTTAAATCTTTCTATATTAGTACAGAAAGAGGACTCCCAAAGGATTATTTCAAGTGAAGCAAAAAAAAATTTGAAGACTAACATGTTAAAGAAATATAATAATACTTCATCAGAATAATGTCTTTAATGGTCAGCATTGACCTGAAGAGTCTGTCTAAACTAATCTTCAGATTCAAATAGATTGTGTTCATTGTAATATTTCAATGATATTATCAAGAAATAATAAACCATAATTCAGTCTCCCAGATGTTAAAAAAACATTAAAATATCTGGAGGTTCTTAGAATCATCTGGTGATTATTTAGAAAGATCATAAATAAAGTAATTTGGTGAGGTGCTTCCCATAATATAAGAATAGTTCAGAGTCCTTGATTTGCAGATCTTACTAGGAGAGACAGAGAGTTGGAAGGTGACATCCAGAGCAATGTTAAGGCAGGTTAAAAATTCCTATGCCCAAGCCACCCCTAGACCAATTAAATCTGAATATGTGAGCTTGGACCCAAGATCCCCAAGTGATCCTGATGTTCAGGTGAGGTTGAGAATCACTGATCCAGGAGGATCCAGTGTGTGATCATTAATCCACACACTTTCCTTTTCTGTGTGTTTAAATTACTGTAAAATGCTGTTTCAATCTGTATCTTACAAAGAATGAGGGGGCAATGGGATTTTTAATCTTCTCGGCTGACAACATAAAATAGACCCTTCTGATGTCATTTATTTTCAAAAAGGAAGAGGATGCATGTGGGAATTTTCTAATAATTTTCTCTGGTAATTATTGTCTAAGCAGAGGTCAGAAAACTTTTTCTGTACGGGTCAGATAGATAGTAAATATTTTAGGCTTTGTGGACCATATGCTCTTTGTTGCAACTACTTTACTCTGCCATTGTGGCATGAAAGCAGCCATGGGCAATAGGTAAATGAATGGTTATACTCATTTTCCAGTAGAACTTTATTTATAAAATCAGGTGATGGGCTGGAAGGCTGGAATTGGCCCATGGGCTGTAGCAGTTTGCCAACCTCTGGTCTAAAGCTGTGGTTCTCAATGCTGGATCCATGTTAGGGGCAGCTGAGAAACTTTAAAAATTACCAGTGTCTGGACCCCACTCTAGACAGGACCAATTTTATGGAGGTAGATCCCACTGGTTTAGACATACTCCTGGTTCAGAGGGACCTGGCATTTGTACTCAAGTTAGGGCACTAGTAGCAAAGTTGAGTCGATAGGGAGGCATTCCAGTGCGGTGGAGAAAACTGACCCCCAAATCAACAAAGGAGTATAAAAAGTAAAGGAAGGGAATAGACTGCTGTTCCAATCTTGGCAGAAAATTGATCAAGAAAGTAGGGAAAGGCCAGCTCAGAGGGAGAGAATGACAGTGCTCTCGGAATTCATAAATGATCAAGCAGCAAGGAGATCACCATGGAAAGTCAAGACATGAGGTAAGAGAGGCGAAATGGCTCTGGCCAGGAACACACTGCCACACAGATGAAGAGCCCAGGTTCCTTCTGTCTGCTGTCACTTCAAACTCACTCAAAGCTCCTTCCAAGGGATCCTCTTACCCACACAGCCTTCTCCATCAGGTCTCCGCTGATACCCGGGTCCACAGATGCACATGTACGTGCCAATGAGGTTCTTGCATTCCATTTGTTTTTCAGTACAGTCATGTTTTCCCTCTTCACACTCATCCTCATCTGTAAAAGATGTTCAATCACAAATTTGTAAAAGAACCTGCACTAATTACTTGCCTTTTAAACATAAAACGGTAGTAAGTAAGCAATTTTCATCTATGTTATTTCAGTGTTGGCCTTATTTCCTTTTGCTCTTTTGGGTGTTGATGCCTTAAGAATGGAAAGAAGTCTCCTAACCACCTTTGAACTTGAAGAAATTGCTCCCTAACCAACTGATAACCTCTTCAAGAAGCACGATTCTAATCACACCTTTCCTCTACTCCCTTCCTTTACTTTTTATACCCCTTTGTTGAAGCATGATTTTATAATTCTTTGTGACTAATTAAACTAAAAAGGCCTTATATAATTATAATATGATAATATATCATAGTATAATGATAATTATAAGAGCATTATAATCACAATATATAATAATTATAACAGAATTACAATCAAAATGGATTATAATACAATAATAAACCAAAGCTTCCATTGTACAATAGTTATAAAAATATATTATATTATTTTAATATGATAATGTTACTCAATATGTCATAATATTAGAATAATCATATAATAAAAGCTTTGGTTTTTATACTTTATCTTTCCCTTTTACATGCTCTGAGCTGAGAAATTTAGAATTTATCCTGCAAGTGATAAGGACCTCTCTCTTAGGAAATTTCCCTACCCTCAGGCAAAATGGTTTTTAAGCCATCTTGAGGGAACAAGTATCTACTCATTTAAAATCCTAGGAGGAGCAAATCAGAGCTCTTCAAGGGTAAACTCTATGATTTATTACAACCCAAGTTTGTATATTAGAACCCAATCCAGTGCTTTGGACATTGCAGGTGTTCAGTAGGAATTTTTAACAGAAATGGTTTAACTAAAGTAGATTCCATGTGTTACCCCATTCTTGAAATAGAATATTTTTTAGCAAAGGGGATTTCCTCCCTTTGTGTTCTCAGAGCATTTTGTATACACAGCCACCATAGCATTTATCTCACTGTATTATGAGAATTTATTTATATCTGTCTCAATCTCTTCATATTGAGCTTTTTGAATGTGAGAAAATTTGAATAATTTTCTTTATATCTTCACATTTTGTAGAATGACTGTCATGTGGTGGGCATGCCATGCACAGTGAAAACTAATATAGACAACCTGCAGTGTAGCCCTCAACTCAGCTTGATGATGCTTCAAGCTACAATTTAGGGGGAAATGTGGCAGTGACAACCCCCATATTTTCCACGGATGATACATGTTCCTCAATTCTCAGCCCTCCCCTACTAATGGAGGCTTTGGAAGGACATCTCCCATCACAGATAGAGAGAGAGCTTCCTGGCTTAGATGACCTTGAACATGATGTCTCACCTTTGCACATCCTCCTGTCTTCTCTCAGAACATATCCAGCGGGACATTTGCATTCATATGACCCGTAAGTATTTACACATCGGAAGGCACAGAGCAGAGGATTCTGGGCACATTCATTTATATCTACAGAAAAAGGTAGTAAGAAAGTTATGGATCATGGACATCAACAAAAAAAAAAGAACCTACTTTTACCAAAAGTTGAAATGCTTCATGGTCATAAACATGGATGGACCAAGCAGTCTCTGATTTCCAGGGAATTATAAAATGGGTTGGTTAGTTTATATTTGGTATAAGTAGGGTGACCATACATCCTGGTTCTCCCAGCACAGTCCCAATTTGTGCTTGTTGTCCTGTTATAATTATTAATGGTTATTTAAGCGAACAAGAAATTATAGGTCACCCTACATATAGGAGACTTCCTGAAATTCTGGCTTTGAAGGCTCAGGTCAACCATTTGCCATTCCCTAGAGTTACATGGAATGCGAATCAGTTTTGGCCCATTCAGCCCAAACAATTGTGGTCAGAACAGAAGCTGACCCCTCTAATATCATAACAACAACCTCCCCTTCTGCATACAAAGAGGCTCCCATGAACTAGCACTGATTCTTCTGCCCAAGCAAATTGTGTTCTGGATCATTTTATACTTAAATACTTAGTTTACACAGATACCCAAGTTCAAACTTTAAATAGGTGGGAATGACTTTACACATCAATGGACAAAAGAGATTTCTATGGATTGCAGAGTTTGGCACCATCTGAATGTGTTTTGAAAAGCAGGGCTAAAACAGACCATCTTGACTGTCAGGCTGCTTCCAAGGCTAATGGTGCTGACTGAGAACATGAGGGAGAACCCAGATCATGACTTAGTCACAACCTTTAAAGATTCACCAACATTTTGACAATGGATATTGATGGGTCACATCTCCGATGAAGAGCTCACTTCAATACCAACTTTAGCCTCTGCCTTCACTTCTCCTTCATTCTTTTCTTAGGCCAGTGAATATCAACTTGAGAGTGTATCGGACCACTTGCGGCACTGCTGGGCCTCACTCTTACAGAAAGTCTGATTTAGGAGGTCTGGGATGAGGCCTGAAAATTTGTATTTCTAACAAGTTCCCAGGTGATGTTGATGCAGCTGGTCCAGGGACCACCTTTAAGAGCCACAGTTCTAGACGCTCCCTCCCCTTTCCTTCTTTCCATACATCCTACCAGGCTTACAGATGGACAGTTTTCAGATGCTTATATACCAGAGGCAACGTTTGTTACTGTGATTGCCTCCAGATGGCTACAGGATGTTGGTTGGTGGTTATCTCGGTGTGTGGATGTTTCTGTGAATAAAAAAGAAGAGAAAAAGAGAAAAGAGAAAGGAAGGGAGCATATGAGACAAAGAAAAAGAAGGGGACAACAGAGAATATGAAAGAAAGTAGTAAACAAGACAGGAGCTATATCCGAGTCTAAGTAGTAGGGAGACAACAACAAGAACTATGTGTGATATACAGTGTAACTGGTGCCATGAGCCTCCCTGCAGAAAAGAGGCCACAAAGAGAAGAAATGATGGAATGGACCATCAGGCTCAGCTGTTCTTTATTCTCTATACCCTGAATGGTATTTAATAGTAAGACTTATAATCAACTGACTGTTCCCATGATCAGTGCATGCAACCAACTATTCTGTGTTTAAGAGGCTTACCTTCACATGTCATCATTGGACCAGGCTCAAATCCCTCCTCACAGGTGCATTCAAAACCTCCAATCACATTTTTGCAGGTTCCATTTCCACAAGGATTGCCCACAGAACATTCATCAGTATCTGCAAGTGACCAGGAGGGTATCCAAAACATGACAAATTGATACAAAATGGGCTTGGACTCAGATAATATCTTTCATTCTGTCAGAGTACTTTGATCTATAATGTCTTGTTTAATTCTCATTCTGTTCTTGCAAAAAAGGAGTGTGCATGTCTTATTATCACAGGTTGATAGCTGTGAAATTTGACTTGCTCAGTGGCAGTACCTGGATAACAAGCCCTAACAGTGCTCTTCTCCGTGAGTTTCTCCAGCCTCCCACATTATGAAGTAAATCTGCTACTGAGGGTAGATGCTCTAAGGGTTAAAACCAGGCTCCTATCATCAGTCAAAAGTTTCTGCTTGTTTAAAGTTAGAAATACATCTCTAGTTTGGCCTTACATTACATCACTCTCCAAGAAGCTTTAAACATGATGGATTGTTGCCAGATATAAAATAGAAGACTAAACTTACACAAAATAGAAGACCATAGATTAAGCAAAATTAATATACTAAATAAAATCAAGATTCAAGTAGATTTTCTTGATTCTGTTGAAAACAGATGGTTTACATTAGTCAGAGAAATGGCTACAAAAGATATGTTTAGGGCATAATTTCTCTAAACAACCATGGAGACAGAATAATTCTCAAGGAGACCTAAAAAAGTATGCATGCCTTCTAACCCATCCACCTAGAATACTTACTGCTCTTAACTCTGACATATCCCTTGGGTATAATATCTTCCCTTGGGAAAGAAAAAATTTTGAGAAATAACATTGTTATTTTAGCCCTCTAAGGGACAGAAGAGTAATGACTACCATCAAAGGTTACATCTTATGTGGAGGTTCTGATGTCAGAAAGTGAAGGCAAGAGGGTATAGTAGGGAGATTCTAGGCGAGGAAGTTCATGCTGCACGTACATAGGAGCACTAACTGAAGATTCCAAAGAGAAAACATTGACAAATTTGCTTTTGTCCTACTATTAAATCACATTTAACTGTCAAGAATATCATTTCTCCCTCAAGTTAATAAAAATCAAAATATCATTGACTGTTTTAGAGCTGCCAGGGTAATTAGAAATAAGTTAGTTTACCCAAACAATACTATATCCTATGGCCTAGAAAGGCTAAAGAACTTGCTTAAACTCCCACAGCCATAGCTGGGGATAAAAATCCTCATACCCTGATTTCTTGTATGGAAAGAGTACTTTCTAATCAACATAGACAAACCCTTAGCATTTATGCCATTATTAATTAGGTTGCATTGAATTGCTTTGGAATTCTTAGATAACTAAAGGTAATACTTGGATTTAACTTGGAGGTAGTGTGGCTTAAGGGTCAAGGGTTAGCCATAGGAGCCATTCTCTGAAATTTTAATAAGAGGGCTAAAACAAGAGGAATTTACACTGGGTATGCAGCCTTTCATGTTCCTAAATATAGCATAATCCAGATAAATTTTATACTTTAAATATTAATAGAATAAGATTATGACCATTAACAATTTTTTTAAACATTTCACAAAGACTTCCACTATGCTGTTGTCCTTTCTAGTATCTCTTCTAATGCGTTCAGTGTCTGCTGTCACCATTAGACTGTAAAGTCCATGCAAGGACCTTGGTTCACTGCTGTAACTCCAGAGTCTAGCACAGTGCCTGGCCCCTGGTGGTAATTCAGCTGGTATTCTAAATGAATGATATACATGAATGGATGGACAAAACTTATTTAAGTCCCACCTTAGTATACTTCCTAGTGTGAATGCCACATAGATTAATTTCTAATTTGTAAAATCCCAGTGGAAGAAACTGCCTTATTACTCACCCACACATTCATTCCCTTCTAGAATATAACCAAAGGGGCACTCGCAGCGATAGGAGCCATCTGTGTTGATGCACTGCCCATGTTTACAGACATCAGGTTCTTTGCATTCATCCATATCTTAAGCAAAGGAGGAAGAAAATAGTGAATAACAAGGTAACATTTTTTAAAACACAAAGGTAAATTATGATCATTTCAGTGTTTAATCAATGGAATATCCAATATGACAACACAAAAATACAATCAGTATCTAAATGAAATGACAAAAAAAGTAGAGCTAAATTTATCAAGATAGATGGAGAGAAATAAGAACAATTGGAGGAAGGGTAAAGAAAAGACTGGTTGAGAAAACCAAGAAACGCTAAGAATCCATTGCAAGCCACTGACCAACTGCTGAGTCATCGGGTCCCACGATGATCCCACTTCCATAGGGACAGATCTGGCGGAAGGCCTCTGCAGCAGAGACACACACTCATTAACAGACAAGACCAGTGGCCGTTAGTCACAGGCTTCTCCCCAGGCATTTTGTGGCCGCCAAATTGCCACATGCTGCACATATTGATAAATGATGAATAAAACCAGCCCGGAAACCAGAGAAAGTTAACAAGACTCCCAAAGATGTTATGCCTGCTCCTTGGGTGTCTTTGATCCATAACATAATTAAAAAAGAAAATAACTACCTAGATCCTGAGATAAAATAATTTCTAATGAACATTCTAATTAGACTTACAATTAAATTAAATTGTTTTATTGTCTTTAAGGCCTACCATTTTACTTATTTCATGGTCAGGCTGCACCTTGAATGGCCCAAAGAGAAATGCAGGTGACAGACATACCATCAGGTTCAGTGGGGCACAGCTCACAGGGATCTCCCCAACCTTCTCCCTTCAAGGCACAACAGCATTCCTGTTTGGAGTGATTTCTGGATTTGGGTGACGAACATTTTCCTCCTTCAAACTTCGCATAACAGTAGCTCATTCGTAAATCTGCAGCATAAATTCACGATACCCTTCAGTTGCTTTCCTACTGACTCTTTATTGTACAGTAGTGAATAAAAAACAATCCCTCATGTTAAATATGTTCTCCTTTCATTACCACAGCAATATTCCTTAAGTGATTATAATAGGAACTGAGCTGAGACTGTTGAAATCATGGGTAACTTTTGTAGTGAGATCTGATGAACAAATCTATGTGGTCTTAAATTTATTATTTCTCATTTTAGCCACTCTTTCAAAATAACCTGAGGTGAATAATAAAATCCAACACTGTCAGTTTTTAAAACCAACATCCATCAGTGACTTCAGGATTGGAACACTCACAGATGGAACCATTCACAAGCTCCCTTCGTTGACAGCTCCTCTTGCATGTGTTTTGGGTAACATTTAGTGAGCACACTAGACTAAGGGAGCCCTCCTAGTTCTAATATTTACTGTTTTACCATCCTTTATTATTTATTGTTATTTATTCTGTACTCCCTAAGTCCTGGAACCAAAATAAAACCCCAGATCTCAAACATAGTACTAATAAAGAAGAGGTAATTTTGTAGACTGGCATGAATACTACACCAGGGTCAGTCACTGAAGCAGCTACTCTTGGAGGACCTGGCTGCAAAATGCAAGTGAGCCTTTTTGAAGATTTTACACACACACACACACACACACACAGAGCCATGTTAATGTTAAATTTTCAACAGAAGCTCGTTTTGCTCAACAGAGAGAGGGAAGAAAAGAACGGGGCAAACATATGGGTAGGTGGGAGTAGAACAGTCTTTCTTTCAAAGAATATATTTCTTTAATGTCAATCATTTCTTGGTGACTCTAACAAGGAAGATGGGATCTATTTCCTACAAAATTCTCCAACATTGCTTCACGTAAGTTTGGAAACTGACTTTTCCATTTCTTATAGAACAAATTGGGTGGCTCTAAAAAGGAAGTTCATTCAATGAGGCCTGGAGTATGTTTTCCCTCAAACCTGACTTCTGAAACCTTGCAAAACTCCTCACTCATTACGCAGAGGCTAAAATCCACAAGTTTTTAAGAGATGCTTTCATATCCAGTTTGTATAATTCCTCTTTCTTTATGTCTGACCACGTCTGCCCTTTTCATTCTGTCCTATCTCAGTGTTTTAATCCCAGGAAACACACTATCATCATCACCTCAGCATTTCTGTTAAAACAATTTCACCAGCTTTTATTGCATGACAAAGGAGACATTGTAAGTATAACAGAGTTGCCAAAGGTAACTGAGGAAAACTTTTCATGAATTACAGTTTAAAAATATCTATCTATTGATCTATTTACCAAGTTCTGCAAGTCAAATTCAGTTAGCTTTCCCAAGGAATTTGCTCAACTCTTCATGGCTACCAACTCTTCCAGATAAGTCGTCTTTCTAGTTCCTATTCCACTTCCACATCTGTTGTGACTAGGACCTAGCGAGCCCCTTTTAATGAACTATGATTCTGAAGCTCAAGAGCAATAAAAGTTAGTGTTTGTCCTGCAGCATATCTGCCACTCAAATGTTTGCTTTGCTGAGAAACTTCCAAGATTTAACAAATTATTGTTTCTTGGAGGATACGTTTTGATTTCCTTTATTCAAGTTCTTTGTCATATACAATATTCTGTATTTATCAGTCTTGTTTTTATTATTTAAGCCTACAACTGTCTTAAGGTATAATTCAGTGACTACTCATAAAAATGTCTCAACAAATGTATTAAAACTTACCCCTCTCCTTTGTCTTCCAGTTTGTAGTGTTTTTTTTTTAAACCTAGATACATGCATGTCCAAAATTTGTGTGTTAAAATTCTCATTCTCTTTTCCTTTAATCACCGGCCTTCTTCCAGACCCCAGCCCTATCTCTCCCACACAATTCCACCCCACCCCCCAAAAAATCTTGGCATTTGATAGAGATTCAAATGCATGAAGTTTTGAGTCAGCCTACGTGACAAAGGCCCTTCATTGAACTTTGCAAGTGGGACTGGCTCATTTATACCCGTGGTCTTCAGGGCCAGGATCTGTTCACCTGAGTCCCATGGCATTTGTTCCTTTAAAAACATAACCCATGGTTCTGTGGAATTTTCTCATTTCATGAGCCACAGAAGTCTGACTCTTAATTTGTCATCTTACAAGAAAAACCCAGCTCTCAATTTCCTGGCTCTAGCAAAATCTGCACTCTGTGGGAGATTTGCTTTTGCTTGTGGTGATTCTCTAGAATTGGTTTATTAATCAAGGGTGCCTTGCACTGGGAAAGAGAGCTGTTCTCACCCAAATACTTTAACCAGGACTCACTAGGATGCCTGTTTACCAGTCCATCTGCAAAGAGCCCTTAATGACCTCTGAAATTTCATCAGAACTACAAAAGTCACTTTCCCTGCTGCATTCCTCAGTTCTGGCTCTGCCTCCTGGAGCTGAGCATGTGGCTGGGCTGCTCACAGCTGGGCTGATTCTTCCTGCAGTGCTAGCTTGCTCTGTGACAGGCCAGTGCAAATTGAATTAATAGCCTAGGAGTTTCCTCTGGCCTGCCACATCGGCAGATTCACACCTGGTTTCTCACTGCTTTCTTTCCAAACTCAGGCCAAGCCAAAGGCACACAAAAACAAGAGAGTAGGAGTTAGAATTTATCTGGCTGGTCTGTACCATACGGAATATCTGTTTGAATCAAGCACCACCCTGAAATCCACACAGACCTCTGAGAGCTACCTGTAAGTTGAAGCAAATCAGAGAATTCTCAGCTCTCTCCTTTATACTTCCAAAACAACCAGTTGAAAAGTAAAAACTTAATCAGACAATCAGAAACAATAACAAGAGTCTACAAAGGACTCAGAAACTGCATATAAAGCTTTGTCATATATTCAATAAGACTGATTGGGCAGGTATTATTGTTATTTAAAATGAGGAAACTGAGCTTCCAAAAGATTAAATGACTTGCTCTTGGGCTGGGACCCCAAATCTAATTTTTGGAATCTTAAATGATATCCAGAGCCTCTTATTTGGTAATATGGAAGCAAAAACAAAAACACACACATACACAAAAACCCAACAACCAAGAAAAACCCAACCCAACACCAAAATAACAACCACCACCACCACCAAACAAAACACACTGGTGAAAGAAAGGAAATATATGTGTTTGTGCTCCCTGCATCCCCTGCAGGAATTCATTAAACTAGTTTAATGAATCTAGTTTAACTAGTTTAACTAGTCTACTTGTATAAGCAGATAGCCATATGCAATTGTATTGTTTGGAAAAGTGCAAACAGTTTTCTGGGACTTAAGCATTCACTGTGTTATGCTGAAGTTCAGGCTCCTTTGATTTTTTTTTTTTTTTAATTTGAAAGTTACCTGGAAAACCCTTGAAAATCTCTATTGAAACACTTAACAAGTATTATTCCTGAAAATGGACTATGGCCCAGCAAGAATCATGGTCAGTTTAAATTTATTTTGTTTTCTTAGAGAATTTGTGATATAAGGGAGGGATAGGTACCATATCCTGGGAGCATATGGGTTAGTCTATGTGTTTTCTGTCTGAAAGTCTGTATTTCCAGGTTACCTCTTCAGAGGCAGGGAATATGTAGCTGAACTTCACTAGGCTTTGCTGTTTCAATAGCTCATGATGCATCTCCATTGATGGGCCTATCACCATTTGTGTTCGTAGGAGGAGAGAGAGTTTTAAGTGCTAAGATAGTTGTATAAGCAACCACAATTTGATGGATGAGTTTTAACCTTAAAAGTAAAAATGAATCTTCTGACACAGGGTAATCATTAGACCTCTGGGTGAATGAAAACTCTCCATCTTCCCGTTTACAAAGAATCAGAGCTTTGCCATGTTTAAAAAATAAGACCATAACAAACAAACACAGTTCAACTAATGAAATAATAATAGAAGTCCAAAGCCTTCAGAGGCACTTACCTTGGCACCTCCTTCCGGTGGAGGACAAGGAGAACCCTTCTGGACACAGACATTTGAAGCTGCCTTCAGTGTTACTGCATGTGCCCAGTGCACAAATTTCTGGCTCTTCAACACACTCATCGATATCTAAAAGAATTACATATGTCAAACAAAGTCAAAACACAATGGAGACACCATCAGGTACCAAATGCAAAATGTGAAAGAACAAAGTGCAGCGGAGTTTCCTAACTCTTATAATAATGAAGATATTTTCCTGTATCAAAATGCTGTGAGCTGGACTTCTAGGTTGCGATGACTTTTAAAAAATTAGTCTTGACAGTTCTTGATGTAAAAATGGAATCTGCAAGTGCAATGATAAACCTCTCTTACCCAGACTGAGTTTCTTGGCTTATTAGAAAAGTCAGAGTAATTTCATACCACCCTAAGCTAGGAAAGAAAGCAAGAAACTCCAGAGTCTCACTTCACCATTGTACAGTAAGCAGAAACTCTGAGATTTTAAGCATGTTGACAGTGGTCATTCAGTGTAAGATCTAGGCCTTTGAACCAAATTTATTCTCCTTTACCCATCCACAGAGATTTTCCCAATACTTCATGCTATAGCCCTAAAAGTGTGAATTTTACAAAGACACTAATATTCATGGAAAATAAGTGTAATCCTATAGAGTACAAACTAAAGATATCACAGAAGATGAGGCTACTACCTCTGATTTGTGGGTTAATCGTTCTAAAGATACAAAAATACCTTCCTTGTATAGGCTTTTTCTTTCATCATACAGATAATAGGAAGCTGATACACTTAGAATTGTTGCATGTTTTCTTCAGTATATTAATACATCTTAGCTCTTGTAAAGGGGTGGTTAAGGGTGGTCTGTGGTGAAGTCTGAATGGCTTGGGTAACCATATGTCCTAGTTTGCCTGGGAGAGTCCCAGCTTATGCCGGTTGGCCTGACTTCATTATTAATAGTGTACTTTTTCACCTTCAAAATTGTGTTGGCTTGCTCAATAAATTACATTATCACCCTACTTATGGAAAAAGTATGGCCACTCTATTCTAACAAACTCACCTATCTTTTTCCCTGACTTTTGGCAGAAATTTGTAGTGAAGAAAGTGGTATAAGTCTTAGTTCTGAGCCATGCTATTTTTATGGAAATACTTTTTTTCCCTAACAAAATACAAAATGTCTCCTTTATCTTGGGGCTCTTTATCTTCATATGTTTGTGTAAAGAGTTCTACCCAACACCAAAATGTATTCACATTACACAACTTTATTCTCAAGAGGTCCAACTAAGGAAGAGTTAAGAAATTAACTCCAATATCTTGACTTAATGTTGTAAATACCACACAATATATATTCCAGAAATGTGCAATGCAAAGTGATTATCTTCCTGTACAATGAAAAATAAGCTTCTTCATCACTCCATGTTATTAGGTTGTATTTATAATTATGTCATGTTCCCTGTAGTTTATTAATGAATCTGAACTGCTGTTGATTATTGAATTACTCTATTCCCACATTCTCTGTACTCCCACATCCAACCTTTTCTTTAAAAAAAAGTTAACTTTTGTAAAAATGCTCAAACATTTCTTTTTGGTTATTTTTATCATTGTTATGAGTCTTTCTCTTGTGGTAGAAATTAGCTTGTAGGTACTGATTTATTGAGAATGAAGACAAATATTGTAGAATGGACACATTCATTGACCATTTGGGAAATTGTTCCTATTTCTATATATTTCCATGCTGCTCATTTTAAGGAAATTATACATTAATCATGGAGTAAAAAAGCCAACCTTTAATAAAAGTAAAATAATACTTATTAATAATTTGCATTTAGAGTTGATTTTGATAAAATGTTCCCATTTAAAATATCACGACTTGACAGTCAAATTGGAAATATAATAAAATTCTCGTTGATAATATTAAAAGTAAAGAAAATTCTCACTCATTGTGAATTAGATGTAGACCTACTTAAAGTTAGGGGCATGAACTAGGTGAATTCTTGAAAATCCTTTCGACTCTACTTACTTATAAAGTTCTGGCAATTAATGTCCTTCACTTAGTGCAATGACGTAAGTGTTGAGATTAAAGGAATGCAATACTATAAAGTTTGCTGAGAATTTCCCTGTAATAACACATTGCCAGTGCTCTATAGGTGAAAACAACATAGACAAATTATATAACCACATTCATCCAACCTTGAATGTGGTCACTTAAAAGATTTTAGCTGGAATCAGGAGTTATTTTTAGGGGCAAACTATTGCAACTTAAAAACATGTAATTCGGGAATACTGGGAGTGAAACACAGCATTCTCATAAGCTTTGTAAAAGCACAGTGGAAAAGAGTCAGGGTCTTATTACCATAATCACAAAGCAAAATTACTTCCTCAGAGATTAGCACGAGAATTAGCTGTTCTTGTCTTGCCAGAAGGATGAGATCATGTCATACACTCTGCCCTTGGATTTGGTTCTGATAAAGTATTTCAAAATGAAGATACCATGAAATAAATTCTGATTTTGGTATTTCCAATGTAGTGACCAATACTGCTCATTTCCAAACACTGATAGCCTTCCTACCTTCACACTTGTCATTTTGCAGACTGTATCCAGGTGGGCAAATGCATCTGTAGGACCCATCCAAGTTTTGACAGGTACCTGGTGCACATTTCCCGGGTTCTAGTAGACATTCATTGATATCTGCAAAGAAAAGGGATAATGAAGGAAGAGGTTCCCACTGGCATAATTTCCATCAAACAACTGAAATTCAAAGAAACTGAAATCAAGTCAAAGAGATACATAAAGCCAATTAAAAGTCCATAAAATTCCACCATGGAGAAAAATAAACAACTCAATAAAAATAAGCCTTATCCACTTTCAAAAATGGGCAATACAACAACCATATTCTATTTTACCTACCACAAACTAAATATTTCCAGAAAAATGTAGCATGTGAAAAGTCAGTGAGTATAAAGATTTTAAGGACACATAAAAGATTATATAAGAGCTTACTACAAAAGTATTTTGAAGAAAAAAATCAATCACAATTGTTTACAGAACAATTTAACTGTTTAACTGTTAAATTTAACAGTTTAACTGTTCTCTCAGCACAATAACTTAATTTTTAAAAATAAGTGGTAAAGTGATTATATATATATTTTTTTCTAATTAAAAAAAGCTTTTACAGGGAGGATTACTGTAATTCCACTCTGACTCTTCATCTAGGCTTCCAGATGAAGGGAATAGGATAGAGACTGCATGATTCCTTGAGGGGTCTCTAGGAGTGTTGTCTGCAGGGTCTTTCTGGGCCCCACACTCACCCACGCAGGTCCTCCCGTCAGGGGCCACCTCATAGCCTTCATTGCACTGACACTGGAAGGACCCCACTGTGTTGATGCACTGGCCATTTCTGCAAAGGTTCCCGTTTCCAGTTGCACATTCATCAACATCTGCCAAAAAAAAAAAAAAAAAATCTTCTGATGTACTCCAAAGAAAACGTCACAATCCTAGCAATGACCAAAACCTTTAAAGGGAAAAATACTTATTCTGAATTTCGGTGGCCTTTGCTGGCTCAACCAAACATAAGAAATTCCAGTGAAGATCTAGTTTGTAACAGTAGAGCTGGCTTTAAGAACCTATGCATACTTAACAATAAGATTATACTATTATATTAGAGATTGATAATTTACAATCAAATTTTATATCAGTTTTATCGTGATTGTCCTTTAGATTTTATTTTTAAAAGCTAAAACTGATTTACTAATATACAATTCAGCTGAGGACATTATTTACTATTCTTGCAATTAGAAGTATTTAAATTAGCCTATAGCATAATAAAATAAAATAAAAATTTTGTTCATTACTCTTGCCTAGAGTCTTTTATAAGGGGGATTTTATAAATTCAATAATTTATTTCTTTTAAGAGAGGCTAAAACATCTAGATAAGAAGATTCACATTATTCCTGAATTATGTAATTTCTATACAAAGAATTGCTTTTATTTTAAAACTTAGTAAGTTCCATTTATTCTGAAATTTATTTAGTTCACAGAAAAGTAGACATAAAAATTATAGCTACTAGTAAGCATTTTAATAAAAGTAATGGATATAGTTACAGTAGTCCCCCTTATATGTGGTTTTACTTTCCAGGTTTCAGTTGCCTGCGGTCAACTGTGGTCTGAAAATAGGTGAGTATAGTATAAGAAGATATTTTGAGAGAGAGAGAGAAAGATCACACTCATATAACTTTTATTACAGTATATTGTTATAATTGTTCTATTTTCTTATTAGTTATTTTTGTTCATCTCTTACCATGCTTAATTTATAAATTAAACTTTATCACAGGTACATATGTATAGGAAAAAACATAGTAGATATAGGGTTTTGTACTATCTGTGGATTCAGGCATCTGCTGGGGGTCTTGGAATGTATCCTCTGCAGTTAAGGGGTGGACTCCTGTACTATATTTGATGTTTAATTAGCACATTATGTTCGACAAGTCCTGTAACCAATTGTTATGCATAAGGTACCGTATGTTTTAAAAAGACAGCTGGAGTGCTGAAAACGGTGCTAATTACAAAGAACATATATAATAAACCTGACTTCCTGAGGTAAAGCACTGTTTTGCACACGCACCTATACAGTCATTGTTGTGAGACAGGATGAAACCGTGATTGCAGCGGCAGTTGAAGGAACCAATTGTGTTTCGGCAAGTTCCGTTCCCACAGGCATCTCTTTCACACTCATTTATATCTAGTAGGAAGAAAGGCCGTAGAGAAACATGACTACTAATGGATAAAGCAGTTACTTGGTTCCTAGGGTTAAAGAGCATTTTGGGGTTTACAAAGTCTCATATGTAGGCTGAGAACTTGTTGATGTTGGTATTAGCCCCACCAGTGGTAGCTCCCTGTGAGAAACCAGCAAGAGGCAGAAGTACTAACTAAACCTTGGGCATAGATCCTTTCCTTGGCTGGCATGAGAAAGGAGGGAAGCTAAGGACATGAGACCTGAACAAGAATTATTTTATTCTATTTACTTCTAGAATTCTCCTCCGTTGCCACTCTTTTCAAATATTTTCACTTGAAAATGGAAAAAATTCTGCAAGCATCTGGGTCTTGATGTGTTGCCACCTTTGGCAAACTTCAACCTTTCAGATTTTCACTCCAATTTACCAAAAAGCAGTGACTCACCCAGCCTTACCCCACAATCAGCAGCAAAATTACTTAGCTTTCTAGCTCACCTGCCATTTTAGGCAGGTCTTGTCCTCTTCCCCGATCACCCCTAAAAGCACAGGACGACTCCAGTCAACAGTGACTCATATTACTCTTGTAAAACATCCCAGCGCGGGGCGCCACACTTGGTCTTCTCCCCCACTCCCCTAAAACATCCCAGCGCGGGGCGCTACACTTGGTCTTCTCCCCCACTCTCCTAAAACATCCCAGCGCGGGGCGCCACACTTGGTCTTCTCCCACACTCTCCTAAAACATCCCAGCGTGGGGCACTACATTTGGTCTTCTCCCACACCCCTGCGTCATTAGCTGCCTTTTTATCAGTCTATGACTTTTCTCTCCCACTATTTTGTAAAGTCATTCTGGCATCTCGTATGTCTTTGCATTTTGTCCCAGCAGCTAGCATCTTTCTTATAAAGAGTAGGTACACATTACGTTAAGGAGGAAATAAAAAAATTTAAAGGAAAGAAAGTTGATGCTGCTGCTTTGAAAGAATGAGGTGGGCAAGGACAAAGGGAGAGAGAGGGAGTGGAAGACAACACCTGAGGATAGCAAAGTTAGAATTAGGATTTCCTTTCCTTTACATTTTGGACATAAAGATAAATTATCTGTGGTCCAGAATCAGGAAGCTATTGCTGACCCAAAGAGACTCTAATGAGTGTGTGTGTTTGGAGACCACACCCAGATGAGTCACTGCCAGCAATCGAGAGTTTTTGCCTTGATTCATTTTTAGCTAAGCTGGTCAAGTTCTTCGGTAGGGAAGGTTCTTTTTAGTGGGGTTCCACAAGATTCGGACAGACAAAAGAGAAAGAAAGTTGGGCAGGGTCTCATGGCTATGTAAGGGTTAGCTGCCCAGAGATGAGCAGGGTTAATTATGCTCCTTTAATTAAAACTCATTATTGCTCTGGAGAAGACTAAACTTTAAGAAAATGTTCATCCTCATGGATGAATACAGTTATAGCCAAAGGCAAGCACTTTAATCTAGTAATTAATCTAGTAATTTAATCTAGTAATTGTTCTTCTTCCAGCTGTGAAACTGATGCATGTTCTTGAAGTCCCCAAAAGACTTAATGGATATTGCTTTAAAATAGAAAAAGACAGGAGGGAAAGGGAGAAAATGAATGATTACATATCTGAAGTCTGAAGGTTATTCTAAACTGGCATCCTGACAGTACTGAAATCAAGGAAGAGATTTAAAATTGTGAGCTCTTTTTCCCCTAGAAAAATGATTCTTAACTTTTTAAAATTCTGCCTTTGTAGGATCTATAAATTTGCCTTTGAGGATCTGGTACAAACTATAGATTCTTCTCAAAAAATGCTTTTTCTCACACTCAAAAGCTGAACTCAAAAGCAAACCCACATGAATATTACAAAAGAATAATAGGCTATTAACATTAGCAAAAATTAATTCTTTGTTTTAATATCTTTCTCAATTTATCCCTTAATCAAAAGTTTTTCTAAACTGACAGCCAAATGAATATCAAGGAAGAGGTTTACTATGTTCACATTGCCAGAGATTAAATAGGATGTCACTGCTATATACCTGCCTGTGTTTTTATTTGGTAAACAGTAAAATAACTACTAAAAGACAGTGTCAAATTTTTTACATATTCAGACACAAATGAATTTTTCAATAGTATATGGAAAAAATGAAATGATAATTACATACTTACCCAAACACATGGTTTGGTCAGCATTTGTTTTAAAACCAGTGTGGCAAAGGCAATAAAAGCTTCCAACTGTGTCAATACACTGTCCATGACTGCATATATTAGGAATTTCTTGACATTCATTGCGATCTGTAAATAAAAAGCATCTTAAGCATCTTAAGGGGAGACTTAGAAGACAAAATCTAATTAAATCACTTACTTCTAGGTATTATTATCAGAGGTAATCCTACCTCTAAACTAAATTAGTGAAATAGAAACTAGCATTATATTTATTTTTGCCCACAAATTGGTTAATACTTACTCTCATTTACTAGGCATATTCAGAGTATGTTAACAATACATGAAATAATGAAAAAACAGGGGCAGTAATCAAAAAATGTTCTGAAAGATAAAAAAAACTTGGAAGTAGAATGGGGAAGAAAAACTCTAGCTGAGAGGCTTTTCTGTTTGATTTTCTGCCTATATAGCATCACAGACTATGGAATTAATTGAAGAACTTTGTCTAGTTAAGGTTTAGTGCCTCAAATCACAGATACTTCATGGCTTTCTTTAGAAATTTATATCAAAGTCAAACAAACCCTGTTGGTAAGATTAAGTTTTTTTTGATGGATGAACCACATTGCCCCTTGTTCAAATTGCACCTCATTGTTTTTTCTTGTTCCTAAAACCTGTTGTTCCATCTTAACCAAGTCTTCATAGCCACACAGGGCTCCTTTCAGCACGTGACAATCCTAACGATGTCTCTTCCTTTTTGCTCATATTCATTTGAAGAAAAGCCCTCTCATCTTGCTTTTGCCAGTCTTTAAGTTCTAAATTATATTTATCAACTGAATCTTTGTTGCTTTCCTGAATTCTGATTATCTGAGGGTAGAATTTAATGCATGAATTCACAAATGACATAATTACATGCCTACTTATGTCTCTAATTTTTTAAAGCTTTCAAGACTATGTTTAGAGTGAATGTGATTTGAAGAGCACTGTCCCATCCTGATTTTCCTACTGTCACAGAAGAAAGTAAATAGAGTGCCAACTTTGCTGTAGATGCTGTAGAGCACACAGCTTCCTGCTCTTAATTGAATAATCCAGACTTGCTGTTTGCCTGCCCTGTCTACTGAGAACATAGCAGTCAGGAATGGACACTTTTTGCTGCACAGAGCAACCTTGCCTGTCCCAGAACAGACATCTCCTCTACTTCATGTGTTCAGGCTACCATCTACAACTACCTCCTGCTTACTAGAGCTGATGAATCACCATACTATTTAAAAGTCCCAAGCGAGGCTGACTGTATCAGTAAGAAGGGAAATTGGGATACAGTGGCTTAGGGGCTACTGCTAGCCCATGCAGAAATTCCAGTAAATAAATTACGCTTGAGAAAATGGATTTAAAATGAGCATTCTGCTTCCCAGAATACGCAGAGGAAATTGATTTCCATTCCCAAATTTACGAAGGGAGCTGATCTTGAGGAAGGGCCTACCATAGTTGGCCCAAAGCTTTGACACCTTCAGGTAGTACTGGATCTAGAAGTATGCACAGGACCAGGTCTGCCTTACGTCTGGGTCCCACAAGGACACAGAGAGCATTAAGGATCTTCTTAGAAAGGAATCCTTAATTAGGAATTTTCTTTCCTCTACCGTCCTATTTCATGATAGTTTTAAAAAAAAGAAAAGTGAAATATGGAGTACTTTGAGGTTCTATTGGTGAAACAGAAAGTTATAATTCTAGAGAACTTAGTTGTAAAGTTCTCATTTTGTCTTGAGATCAGAACTAGGTTTCTATAAGCACCAGGATTTGAACTCCCAGGACATTATATTTGAGGTTGAATAAGGAGGTCTGAACAGGCTACTGGAGACAAAACCCACTCAGCAGAGACAGAGGAGACCACAAGGGGGTGGCTGGGAAGAAAGTATCTCTTGCCTTTGTCTGGGCAAGACATTTCAGAAAGGGGCTGCACTTGCTCTGACTTATCCAGCTGCTGAGGTCAGACTAGCATCCTGAGCTTGGATATCCAATTGTTGTCTCAGATCTTTCAGCAACAATGCGGGTGCAACGGCCAGCTGTGATATGAGGTTCGAAATGATGTATTTATGAATTCAAATAAAAATCCTACGATTGAGAGAAAGTTTTAGTTCCTTTCATTTTAAACACAGGCTTAGAGGAGTACTTTGCAACATGCCTGAAAAATGCCAAGTATAGGATAGTATTTAAAGATATTTTAAAAGATTTTAAAAGTGAGACGTAAATGAAGACATTTCCAGAATGAAGTCTTTAACCCTGGAGGCTGAATAGTTGCAAAACTCAAGTACGTTCCCTTTCTTCTGAGGATTTCAATGAATGGGGGACGTTGAGCTTTTGGCTACAAACAACACTCACCCACAACACTTACTGCTGGTAAGGCCAGATGCATTTTATACACGTTAATGTTCTACAGAAAAACATGAAAGGGCTTAGGCTCCAGCAGACTATGTCTGGAGGTCTTGTCTTGATCTATAAATAGCTCTGTCCCACTTCTTACCTGAGTGTGAAATGGTATGAAATGACACATTCTATATTATCAGCAATTCTTAATTTTGACTGGAGTTATTTCACCCAGTTCTAAAGAAATATAAATTACGAGCAAAATGCAGGGAAGTGATATCAATGCCAAGTTTCACTAGGGTATTGTGGTTCATATCAGAGACGTCCCTATTTTTCCTGTCCTGTATTTTTAATACATGGATAATAACAGCTCTGTTGACAAAATACTAAATACTTGCACATGTTCCTTTAAACTCAACAAAACAAGTCTTGATTCTCAACGTGATTTTTTTGTTCTGCTATTACACCCTCTTCCCACCAAGGTCTCATAAAACAATGCAAAATACCCTACAGAGAGCAGTGCACTTCCTACCACTTAATCATTGGTAGGCAAGGAAATCCAAGGAAAATCTGACCATGTTCCCCTGTGTTGTTTCATTCACAGATGCATAAAATATCCAGGAAACTCACTGTGAAACGAACCATAAGCAAAATAACATATTCTTCCTGACCTCTTTGCTAAGTACACAATGATTTATAATTACTTAAAAATTAAAAAGAAAATCATTCTCAGGTATTATATTGCTTCTGAGCTAAAACACCAGTGTTTTAATTTTCATACCACTGGCTACAAGATACCATCAGATACTGAATAACTTTACCATCAATTTAAGTTGGTAACACACCCATCCTTTTTATTTCTACCACAAACCTGACAAGAGCAAACAACTAAAAAAATCTAACCTCTTGGGGACATGGTTTCTCATTTACTGTAGGCGACTTATAGCTACTAAAAGGCTATTAATGTTCACTGTCTCCAGTGAGTGATCTTTCATCTGTAAGATGTTTGGGAAGAAAAGTGATATTGCTGGTTTTGTTTGTTCAGTTTACACAAGTTAATCTGACCCAGCTCAGGAGAGCTTCACTGTCTAGATTTGGGGTATATGGCCAAGACAGTGAAAACCTCAGTTGCCTAAGAGGGATCCTGTGGAAGGAAAAAAACCTATTTGGTCCTGAGTACTGGTTAGGGGAGAGAGTGTGTGTGTGTGTGCACACTGGTGTATGTGTGTAGGTATGCAGGGGTGGGTGTTTGCAGGCAGGGCAACAGATAGGCAAATATGAAAATCTATTTATGTAAATGATTTAGTTCTTATTTTGCAAACATCTCATCTATAAAGGGAGAAAAAAGCTAAGTGTTTAGACATTTTAACAATTTCCCTTTTTTCCAATTTAGGTGCTACAGTTCATCAATCTAAATCTTAAGTCATGTATTCTTCAGCCTAACTGTCTCAAAAGAAATCCAGGTATCTGAACTTGATGAAGATGACCTCTTGGGTGGGCACGCCCAACCACTGGGGCACTACATACCGTTGCACTGTCCCGTGGAGGTGAAGCGGTAGCCAGGCTTACAGTCGCAGCGGTAGCTGCCTGCAGTGTTGATGCATTCGGCATTGCGCTGGCACACTGGGCCATTCTGACACTCATCAATGTCTACAAGCAGAAGAGAATTTAATTTGAAGGAGAACAGATTCTGGTGTCTAGTCAATGAAACCTCTCACATGAAAACAGATTTATATTTTCTTATTTTGATCTGTTTCTATTGAAAAGACAACACCAATGTTTATAGCAGCTTTATTCATAATTGCTAGAATTTGGAAGCAACTGAGATGTCCTTCAGTAGGTGAATGGATAAATAAGCTGTGGTACATCCAGACAATGGAATATTATTTAGTGTTAAAAAGATATGAGCTATCAAGACATGAAAAGACATGGAAGAAACTTAAATGCATATTACTAAGTGAAAGAAGCCAGTCTGAAAAGGCTGCATATTGTATGATTCCAAATACACGGCATTCTGGAAAAGGAAAAACTATGGAGACAGTAAAAAGATCAGTGGTTGCCAGGAGTTGGGGGATGGGAATAAATATTAATCTTAATAGGTAGACTACACAGGATTTGTAGGGCAGTGAAAATACCCTATGATACTATAATGGTAGATACACATCACTATAAATTTGTCCAAACCCATAGAATGTACAACACCAAGAGGGAACCCCAATGTAAACTATGGACTTTGGGTGATAATGATGTGTCAATGTAGTTCATCAATTGCGACAAATGTACCACTCTGGGGCAGGGGTTGTTGATAATAGGGGAGGCTATATGTGTGGGGGTAGGGAGTATATGAGATTTCTGTACCTTTCTCTCAATTTTGCTGTGAATCTAAAATTGCACTAGAAAATAAAATCTTTTTTTTTTAATAAAAAGAGAACGGAAGATTGAAAACCCATTATCTAAATTTTCCACTTCAGTAATATTATTTATAAATGCAAGTACTTGATTTATGACCACATATGGACTCTAATGATGCTCACTTCTAAAAAAAAGTTATGAAACGTGGCTGCTAGGGCCAGGACTTGATATGGGTATACCTTGTATTTACTCAAAGCTCCATGATTTTATGATTCAATAAGATTGCTTTTGTCTGGAAAGTTGTAAGATCTGTAGAGTGGAATGTCTCAAACCTTAATGTCCACACAAATCACCTGGGATCTTGTTAAAAGGCAGATTCTGACTCGGCACGCCTGGGGTTACAAGGGACCTGGCACTACCTCACTCACTAGGTCTGCCCTGCTCTGAATTAAGGGTGTATAGAAACACAGGAGGTAGACTGTGCCCTTGGAGAAGCAAAATGGTGTCAAGGACAGCATTTCTGTGATGTAACAGCTGATAATGTGCATACTGGGGGAGAGCAAATATATGGAGGCTCCCTAAATCACTTCTGGAATCCATTCCAATTTCAGTGTTGCTGAGGGATATATTAAATCCACCTTCATTTTCTGATTCTGAGAGCTAAGAATGTGCTGGCAAGCAACTGATTCTGGATTAAACACTCACCCTAAAGATGGATATTCTGTGTAATGAAAACCAAAAATTAGAGCACTTAGTCATCTCAATATCCACTGAGTGCTACCCTGACAGCAAAATACCTTGCATTGGTACAACTGCATGCTCTCAATCTCATGGATATAGCAAGGTCTAGGTTGACTTGGTGGTCATGGGTGGCCTTGCCTATGGGTTCTGGCTAAGGGCTGCTGCTTTGGCAAAGGAAAGTGGCAAAGAGCTACCTGGGTAAAGTAATCATCAAAGGGATCTCTGAATGGAAAAGAAGGGGAACTGGCATGAGAAGGTGGCAGGCAACCTGAGGCATGCCTGAGGGGAAGGGTGTGGCTATGAGGAAGGCAGCCAACTCTAGCACAATAGAAGCATCTGCTGTGGGTTCCTTTCTCCTCTCCCACACCCATGCTTCCTCTCCAGGTACCTGATCCTAGATGGCTTCCCAATGCCCAGGGACTGGGGCCACGGTCTGAACTGGCTATCTCCCTAGGAAGGCTGTAACTGGCTGTCACCCCACTCCCACTAACCCACACAGCAGGCAGGGTAAGGGACATGTGCCCACTTGGCCATAGTAACCGAAATCCTGGTGAGAAGAACTTAACAAGTACATGGTTAGGACGATAACTTTACTCGTGATATAAAGTGGTTGTCTCCAGTTTATTTAAAAAAAGGGTTTTCTTAACATTAAAATGCTGACATATGTGCTATAATACATGCTCTAAGAGGTAATAACCCTTTCTAACATGAGCAAAATCTCTGTTCAGGCCCTAAGTTTAAGTATTAAGTAGAAAATTATTCCAGCTATCCTAGGGCACATGGTATATTTAATAACCAGTAATGTCCCTTTTACTAAAATGTAAAAGAACACTATCTTTCCCAGATGTAGGAAAAAATATGAAGTGCTATAAGGAATGCTCAGAATCACAGTACATATACATGGCAACAGGAGGTAATTTGAAAATGAAAAAAGTACCATTTGCATGCATGCCAACATTCTTCATATAAAATCAAATTTGCTGTTCTTGCCATTTGGAATTCTCTCATGCATTTGGAATATTTGCATTAACCTTGTTTTCACTTGGGAGTAGCAAAGTCTCCGTTTGGAATAGAACTCTGATTTTGAGAGTCAACTAAAGATGACTGTCCACTCATGTTCACTTTCAAGCAACGTGAAACAAAAGCGATCTATTTGACACACCCAGGAACTCAAAGCTTTTTCATATCAGCTGGGAAATCTAATACATTGTGTGTTGGGGTAAAGGGGCTGGGGAACGCACATCCTGGTTTTTCCACTGGGAGTTAGTGTATTTTTTTTTTATGAAATTTCATGTTGGTCCATGCCCTTCACTGTTACTAGAGCTTGATGCCTATCTGAAATGTCGTGTTGTGAAATTTGCCAAGTGTGGTGAAGTAGCACATCAGTTTGGCTCATTTCTGGATATGACAAAGTCACAACACCACTTACCTTCACAAACCAACAACTTGTCGTTATAGAAGAATCCCACTGGACATTCACACCGGAAGCTGCCAACCATGTTGATACACACTCCATTTTCACAGACCCCTGGGATCTCCCGGCATTCATCGATATCTAGAAACAGAGTGGCCACTCATGAGTGACAGTGCAGCACATGATCCTCGTGCAGGGTAAGACAGGAAGGTGCTTTTGTGTGTGTGTTCGTGTGTGTGCATTTGTGCACACGCTGGGGTGGTGGTGGTGGGAAGAGGGGACGTCAATGAATAGCAAACTGGGATAATTTAACTACTTTCCAGACTTGTGAGTCTCTGTGGATTTAGAATCTGTCTTTTTGGTTTTGTTTCAGAACGTCAACTTTGCACGGGTAGGAGCCACCTTTGTACCCACTGGGCACTGTGGATACACCAGATGAGTAGAATAAAAGTGATTGCCAAGAGGAAACAGCCTCTCTGCCCCAAGTGTGTGGTGGTATTCAGTGAAAATGGAAAGGTGTGCTGGTAAAGAACAGAGGAGGACCAGCCCATGGTCACAGAGAACTCTGACCTTTCAATTCCTTCCTATGGCTTTAGAAAGGAGGTAAGTCAGGTGTGGGGACGTAAGCTGGGCCGGGGCTCGCTATGAAGACAAGGTCAGCACAGACAAAGGACTGTCACAGTAGACTGTGTGCTTCCTACGGTGGGGGCTGGCTTGGCTGCCCCACTACTGTGTTACTGGTCCTTAGAACTCCGCGTGACAAACAGTAAGTGCTCAATTCAAATCTGTTAAGAACCAGTGTCTGGCAGTGGTTGGTGAGGATTAAAACAGGACCAAAGTCAGAGTGAGAGCAGAGCCAGAAGCTAGGCTGCTCATGCAGGGCTGGCCAGCTGTGGAGGGAGACTTGGGGCAGGCCTCGCCTCCTCACCAGCCCCACATGGTCCCATCTGTGTCTTATGTACTCTGAACTCCTGACCACTGAAGTATCCTCTAGTATAATAAGAGTAATAGTAATAATAATGGTAATAGTATTAGTAGTACTTCATTCGCACATGCCTGGTACATTTCTCAAACATTCAACCTGTATTTATTCACTGAGTTATCACAGCCACCCTATGAGATGGTCTAGGTACTATGACTATCCTCACTATGCAGATGATACAACAGAGGCCAAGCCATAGGATGTAATGTGCCAAAACCAACCAGCCATTAAGTGGCAGAACCAGAACTTGACACTAGGACTCTCCTTACAGGCGAATATTGCCTCCCTTATGTTTTCCCACATCACCCTAATACAGTCTTCACAGAACTGTTATCAACTTGCTTATTATCCTGGAGGGTCCCTCCATCAGCCCCTTGGCAGAGTTTGACAAAACACCTCAGCTGGGAGGATATGTAAAGCCTTGGTCTACAATCACAAGTCTTTCCAATTGAGTAGGTTTCTGTTACTGTTGTGGAGACGCTTTGTTTACTTATTGTGGTCAGGAGCCTCTGCAGAGGACACACTTTGCTTGCATAAGTTGTAAGAAAACAGTCATAGACTCACGTGGAACACAGAAGAGCTGCTGCAATTTTAGAAGAATCACACCCTTAAACCAACCTGATTGACAGGAGAAATCTGACAGACCATAGATTTACTTTTTTAAAAAGGACTTGATTTTGTTTGAAGGCAAATTGGTCTGTTTAATGGCAAAAAAAAAAGCTCAGAATCTCAAAGTGTACATTGCTACTTTGAATACGGGCAATTATGTTTTTAGATTTTTCACACCTTTGTCATTCATGTTGTTAAAAAGCCATATGATGTAACATCATAACTCTGTATCATCAGCAAACAAGAAACCAATTCAGATGTCATTTGCTCGGTGTGAGTCAAAACCTGAAATACTATATTCATATTTATTTGTTCTAAATATAAGTGATGTATTATTATCAAGTTTAACAAAACAGGTTGAGTCAAATTTCCAGCCATTGTTAGGTATAAAGTAGCAAAAGGATACATTAAAAAATCATATTTTTTTCTTGTCTGGATTTTATTTGAACTTCAACTTGGAGAAGTTTATATTTTAAGACAAGATTAATAAACTTGCTATAGTTTTAACCCTATACAAATGGACTGTACATGCCAACAATCTTAAGATCTTCCAAAAGAAGAGTATAAAGCTTAAATAAAACAAAATTTTCAGTCATCTAAATATTTTGTCATGGTGGGATTTGGTAACAATAAGTATAATATCAGATTTCCAGTTTTCAAGAGCCAGAGGCAAAGTAAGCTATGAGTCAGGACTGGGTTCTGGTCCCAGCTCTGTTATTAATTAGCTAGGTGGCCTTGGGTGAGTCTCTTCCCCTCTCTGGGCCTCTGTCTCCTCAAATGTGAAGCAAGACATTTGGACTAGATGATGTTTGAGGCCTTTCCAGCTCTACTAGTAGATGATGCTCATGCTGTTTTGAGTACTTGCTTACTGCCAACCTAGGAGGGCAGCCTTGCCGGGGTACATGCCCGGTCCGTCCATGGAGAACCATTACTATTAGAGACCACTTATCTTTTGATCACAGATTCTAGGAAGACTAAAAGATCTGTTTTGGGAAGGGGAAAAAACAAAGCAGCTAGGGCCAGGTGTTTCATGCCAATGTCATTTAGCAGTTTTTCTTTCCAAACCATGAAGTTTCTTTGGACGTTGACTAGACTGTGGAGCCATATGGATTTGGCACTAAGGGAGCCAGGCTGATTGCTGGACCAGACTCTTGTTTTCTTAAACAAGGTCATTGGAAAGGCTGATGTGGATTTCAGTTTACTTATTAGGAATAAGGTGGAACAAAGCAAGTGGTGATGTTTGCTACTAGACACAACTGCTCAGACTGAAGAGGGCATCTAAGGATGCATATAAATCATACCGGGGAAGAACTCTGAGAATGCAATAGTTTTCCATCTACTTTTATGTTATTTGGTTTTAAACCGCAAGGGCATTGCCTACATTGGCTGGATGCTGTGCAATACTTCTGAATCTTGCACAAGCATCTCTACCACTGTCGTGGTCTCTGTTTCAGTTACCAGACAGGGCCTCAGATTGAAAAGGTTTTACCTGCATTTTTCACATCTGAAATTCCCAAAGCAGATGACCTGCGGAGATTCCGTGTGAGATAAAAAAGGGTTTTATGTGAACAACTTACACGAAAGGATTGGTGTGAAGAGTCGTATTAAACTCGTCCTCGTCAGAAGGAAGGAGTGGGAAATCGAACGTCAGCTGGCCCTGCTCCCAGAATCTCTCCCTTTGTTGATGCCTAGGGTTGGTTTAACTAAGCTTGATTGTAATTTTGTGAAAAGCTTTCCAGTGTCCTTAATCACGAGCAACAAATACTGCTGCCAATTAGGTGGAGCTACCCAGGGTGTTTGTACAGTTCGCTTCAAACAAGAATCAGTGTCTCTATAAAGCTAAAGGCATTGTTTAACAAATTTTCCTTCTAAGAAAAAAAAAGTAAATGGAGAAAGTAATGGTGTGTACTCCTTTTCCTAACACAAAAGCAAAAAACAGAAAGTTCTGACAATACTGTCATAACTCACCAACGGGCAAACCGGTGTAAATGTCGATGACGAAGCCTGGCCTTTGGCTTCCGCAGAGTGTAGCAAATTCATCTGCAATGATTAAACAAAGGTGTGGGGGTGGGGGATGGGGTCAGCAAAGAGTAATAATTACTTTGTGAGCATTCTTGAAAGGTATTTGTTTGTACTTTCAATAATTTAAAATAAAAAGTAAATCTGAAAATTCCAACCTATGTAACCTTGTCTGCAAGAGAAACATGGAAGGAAAAATGCCCATGTTGATGTGATAATGAGGGAAAAGTAGAGGTCTCCACATCACATGCCACTTGCCTGTAGGAGTTTGGATTTCGATGTGGATTTTGTTCAGTTCTGAACTCAGAGACTGGCAAGAGTGCCTCTCTCTACTCTGCATTAAGAGATCTAGGGTTTGAGGAACTCTTACAAAAGCCATTTCCTCAGCAGATTGAGGGAGACCATAGCAAATCCAGCCAAGTTCTTGACATCAGATCTTTCAATGACTAAATTTTGGTAAACCAACCAACCTTTGCCATTTCTTTAGTTTTTGGAGCTGGATTTCATTTGGTACAGCTCTCTCATATTCTCTTCCTCTCCCTCATTCCCTTTGTCTCTCTCTGTCTTGCCTGAATTAATCAAACTTGATAGATAATAAAGGATGAACTAAATGCTATTGGTGGTTCCTTCTAACTCTGAGATTCTGTAAGTTCAGATCATGACTGTAACGGGTATGGTATGGAATCAATCTAAGTTTGAGATGGCCATTGCCTTATTGGTCACACCTAGTGAAAATTAGTAAAAAAATTCTGGAAGTACTTTAATCAAAATAAAGAATGTTATTCTCCTAGTGCTTTACTTCCTTACTCTATGAGTATCCACTTCCAACAAGTGTTACACCAGCTGACATTGGTCATCCAGAGAAATTACAAAGACTCCTAAAATATGTGCAGATCTCATAGCTAAGGGGAATCCATAACTGGATTTAGCAAGTATTCAACATGAAGAAGAAATCTTGCATTTCGTATAAGACCATATCGATTTTTAAAACTCAGGCAGTCATTTCTGAAAATAAATGTTAGTCTACACCAAGAGTGTCCAAAGTGGTCCCCTGAGGAGTATGCCATGATCCATTAGGAGAGAAAAGAAAATAGTAAGACTTTGGAAAACCTAATCTTTAAACAAGTTACTTTCAGGTATATTTTATATCAGAACAGCTCACAAAAATAATAAAAGCACTTTTCATAATTGAAAACAAATTATATACACATACTTATAGACATATATACACATATACTTTTACATGTAAACACACACACCAAGTATGTATAACCCCTAAATTTTTTACTAATCAGTATGTATGATCAAAAGTTTTAAAGACCATTGTTCAAGACCAGGGATCAGCAAACTTTTTCTTAAAGGGCCAGAGGGCAAATATTTTAGGCTTTGCAGGTGGTACAGTCTCTGTTCAAAACTATTCAACTCTGCCACGAAAGCAGCCATAGACAATATGTAAATAATTTAGTGTGCCTGTGTTCTAATAAAATTTTATTTATGGGCACCAAGATTTGAAGTTCATGTAACTTTCACATCATGAAATATTCTTCTGATTTTTTCCAACCATTTAAAATGTAAAAATCATTCTTAGCTTGCAGGCTATTCAAAAATAGGTGGTGGAGTGGATTTGGCCCATAGGCTATAGTTTGCCAAACCCTGGTCTAGAAACATTTTGCAGGGTAGAGGTAAAACATAATTCTAAGCAGTGGTTATTACATTATTTCTGGAGTAAACAATGGATGGAATGGTATATTTTACTAAAAAATAATTTTCTGTTACATGCACTGACAAGTAATGACAAACAATAGACTTAATGGGAATGGGGTAGGATTTTCCCTACAGAATACCCTAATCAATATCTTGCATGATAATTTCATTTAATCCAGATCATAGCATTGGTAAATGGTGCCATTATAATATATATGATATATATCGTACATATACTGTATGATATAAGAACGGTGTGCCTAAGTCTTCACTTCATTTACTCAAAGGATGTACTTTAGACTTTTTATTTAGACAAATAACATTATATAGTTTTTTCTCCTTTATGAGAATATAAGATGAAACTTCTCTCAGGTCTCAATATCAAGAAAAGTTGCACTTTCCTTTAGTGTTGAGTTTGCTTTATGGTCATTGAGAATTTTCTACTTGATTATGTCTCCTTTTTCATATGAACTGCTTGAAAGTTTGGAGCTAAAATTATTGCTCATCTCTGGCAAATGTGTAGGAATTTCTGGCTTAGATTTTGTGTATTAGTCTTTCTCATTGCTCTAACTTTCTTACTCTTGTTTGCCATTTGCCTTATGCTTATTTCTTATTTTACATTTACATCTTTGTAGGCTGCCTTTAATTCTTTTTGGAACAAGTCTAGTTTTAAATAAGTAAAAACAACAGGAATTATGGGTCACCTATTTGTCACATTGGTTTGCCTAATGTTTCCGACCTTTTAGTTAAATGGAGAACCCAATGATAACAATGTTTATAGTTTATATTTTTATGATATGCTGAGTCTACAAGCCTGGTTATGTATTAGGGTATAAATTAGCATATTCTGTGACTCAATTTTCAGCTGGAAGGACCAGGATCAATTGTGAATTTAAATATTTGCCTTTGTGAGCCATTTTTTTCTTATGAAGATAAACAATGCACACTTTTCTTCCTTTGCTAAGACTGATTTCCCCCAATAATTCATGGGTAATTTATCAACCTAAATTTTTGGCAATGGTAAAACTAAAACTCACCTGTACTTGGGATGGGACACTGTTCACAGGGCTTATTCCAGGCCCGGCCAATGTTGTAGGAACAACAGCACATCTTCTTGGTCATATTGAACAACAGCTCTCCATCACAAGTCTGGTTGTCAGCATAGTAGTTTCTGTAGCACAAACTCCTTCTCATATCTAAAAGAAAAAAAGGATTGGTAATACCATGGGGGAAATCACAACAGATTTCTAAGGGGATACTCAAAGAGCAAGGTTTTTTTTGAATTGCATTATAACTTGACTTTGGTAAGGGCAGAAAAAAACCCACTCTTACACAACTTTCTAGCTACCTATGCTGCTACAAGAAAAAGGACTTTAGGGAATGAATCCTCTGGTATTTTGTGCCACAGAACTAAGTCATTGTGTAGCTGTAGCATTAATAAACTTTAAATGATTCTCTGCCCAGTCTCCTTGTAACAATCCTCCACTGCTATTTGGCAGTAAGTTTCTCATTTCCGACTCATGATGTTTTAATACTGTAGGTCAGTGCTGTAAATGTAATTGTATAAAGATACACCCAAAAGTCAAACAAAAGAAGTACTATTAAACTGTTGTTTGGGATTTTCCAACATTACATTTTAAAGAAAACTCCCAACCACCCACATGAGGTGGTGAAAAAATGCCAAGCTTATGGTTTACAGGGGAGGAGGCTCTTACCAAGACAGTGACAGGATGGCAGCACTCAGCCTGATGAGTAACATAACACTAAGGACTAATTGCTTGATTTGGAAGCGCTTTTCCTCTTTGCAGATGAGAAGCAAACATGCAGGACTGAGAAAACCTTGGACTTACCCATGCAATTATTTCCCCCATTCACTTGCATGTAGTCTGGAGGACAAATGCAGGTGTAGTTGCCAACAGTGTTGTAACATGTCCCTGGACCACAGATTCCAGGAGTCTCACATTCATTCACATCTATAATCCAAAGAGAAAGCTGTATGTGAATATGACAACTTCACTCTTTGGAATGGCCTGATACTCAGTGTCAATAAAAATGTTGACAACAGAGGAGAAAATCCACAGGGCACTTTGAAATCCAGATGAGAAAATTAGGTATTTAGTTCATCAGTGTTGTGTCTCTGTGCAAATGTGTGCATTTTCAGGAAAGAAGGTTTGAGACAAGGAATACTTGTCTTCTTATACGGAAGCATATCATATAGATAATGAGTCTCCTAATAAATGAGTCTATAACATCTTCAAAGGCATGCAGAGATGGAAATGTGGAGAAATTAAAATTTTCAAATATCTTTCAGAAAGACAATTATATACTTCATATGTTCACAAGATCCATGGAAGGATATAATGTATCCTGAAGCCATCCACAATTGGCTTTGTGAATCTGCATCGGTAAGGCAGCATGAAAACCCCATTTTCAAGCAAAGGGGTTGATTCTAATCTTTGTTTACTCCATGGGTCTTAGAGCTGTGTCATATATACTGTGACAGTTAACTAACACTCAATGAGGCTATCATTGTCTAGGTGACCTAGCAAGCCTTTTGGAGAGCCAGGGGAATGAGGAGGTCTCTTCCCTAACTAGTTGTGTGATTCCTGTATGTAGATGAAAACCACCTCTCTCACCCTGGTCCATGGCCCAAGAGCTCTGAAACCTAAAAGTGGTCAATATTCCCCACCTTCCCAGGAAAACAGGATGATCAGTGGCCACCACTAATAAAGCCAAAGGGCTGCCTTCCAAGAGAAGCTCACTTAAATGCATTAGTACAGATGATAAGTGGTGAAGAACAGGAGAAGCCCAGAACGGCCCTAAATATAGACACTACTGAAACAGGACCTGTGCTACTCTAATAAAAAATGGCTTTTCTGAAGAGTCTGGAAAACTCTTTTGTAGGTATAAATGGGCCTATGGCCCAGCGTAATAAAACTTCACTTTTCTCAGGGAAAGAGGGAGATTTAGAACTTATTGGAAATGACGTCATTTCAATAACATTAGTGCAAGCTCCTGCATGTGTGACATATTTACCTATGTTCATGTTTAGACCATTGTACTATATTGCTAAATTCTCAGTTTTCCTGATAACTGTATGCTGGTTTTTGAAGATGGTTCTTAATATTTGAAAGAACTTATCATCCTACAGGGGCCATTTACCATCACACACTCGGGTATCTTCATTCAGGTAGTAACCGGTTGGACAGCGACACTGGAAACTACCAAAGGTGTTGATACACTTCCCCCCCTGGCACAGCCCTGGAAGCTCCTGGCATTCGTCAATATCTATCAAAATGAAAACAAAAGCATTTCTTCAGTATTGTAAATAAACCCAAGGAAATTCAAAATGCATGCATTTTAAGATGAAGGAAACAGTATTACCTTCCAATATGACAGTGATAGGATTTGGTCGAAAACCTTCTCCTCCAGGACAAAGAATTTTGTACTCAGCTATTGAAAGAAAAAATTCAAATTGAGTTCTTTTGAATCAAAAATTTGTAGAAATAGTACCTTCAAGAGAAATACTGACATATCCAATGGAAAATATTCATTTTTAGGAATCTTTAGCTGTTACTCTACCTATCTGAAGCAAGTTAATATCTTTGTGTATGCTTGTCATTTTCAAGTGGCTTTTACTGTATGTGCCAAATGTAAGGCCACTGTTCTCAGTCTTTGAACTGTCCAACTACTCTCCTGGCTTTATATGCTTGTGAACTATCTCCATCACCATTTCTTTTTAAAGATTTTCTTTCCCTTTTTATTTTCTGACAAACTATCTCCACTTTTATGTTTTGTTCAGCTTTACTTCCTATGAATTACTGCCTCCCTTAGTTATCTTAATCAGCCTGTCTCGAAAACCCTTTCCAAACAGAGTCTTAGGAAAAGCTGTTCTCTCTTGGTTCCCATCCCACTTCAATCCTTAATGACTAGAACTTTCTTGCCACTCTGTTTCTACCAATGGCAATACTGATTCTCCTGGTTCCCCAAAACAACTTTCTATAATGTCCTTGGATTTCCCCCATTAATTCTTTCATCCAAGCATTTCACCCAAAAACATTTATTTCAGTGCCATATACCAGCACTGTGATAGATACAGGAACGCGTGAACAAGAATGACCCTAATCTGCTGCATCATCCTGGTAAGTATTTGTAAGATCAGTCCTCTCATAATCATCATTGTCTTTCTGAATCTGATAAGCCTGTCCTGGCTTTCTGACATTATATGTATACACACATAAATGTATATATGTATATATTCCAACTCTGATCTAGATTTGGGGGAGGGTAGATGTCTATTGCTTTGCTAATCATTATTAATCTCTAGAGCTGACTCCTCCAATTAAATATCTTGGGTTGCCTCTTTCAACATCAGTAAAATGAAGTGTCCTCCTCTTTTACTTTTTCTCTTCTCCTCTTCCTGCAATCATCCAACCCACTCTTTTTGAGTCTCCTCTTCATGTCACACCTTTCTTGAAGGCCGAATTAAAAAATGCACAAAGTCACCACCCTCTCCCAAGCAGAACCAACCTCCCTTTCTTAAGGGAAGAGGGAAGGAGGGGCCTGTTGAGCGCTGGCCCCTGTGCTGGGTGCTCAGCGGGAGTGGTTTCATTTAATCCCATGAGGTATTTCATGACTGCTAAGTAACTTGCCCAAGGTTACATGGGTGGCAAGTGGTACAGTCCTAATTTGAACCAGGTATGCTCTTTCCACCAAGCATGGCACTGTGTCTGCTCTTCTTTCTTTTCTTTCTGAGGCCTATATTGAATTCTAGCTCTTACGTTTGGATCATATTTTGCCTACATGGCTGAATACTCCTGGAGGGCCAGATCTAGTCTAATTCATTGTTGCACATCCACAGTACTCACTCTAGGTAATCAACGAATATTTAAAAATGAATAAATGACCCTTCAGCAAGGAAAGAATCAATACCTATCCCAATATACCCTATAACAGGAGCCATTGACTTTTGCCAAAAAAGCTACATCTAATTCTGAATCATAATGCAAGACCCACTTAGAAAAATGGGAAACCTTTTTTTTCTGTAGGAAACATATTATTTATGTCCTTAAAATTATATTCTAAAGCTTTCTTTCAAGTCATATCATAAAAGAATGGAATAATCTTCCATTTCATAGTTGCTTAACTAATTGCTTATCTTCCACCCAGGGACACTGTGGGTATGTTCTAGAGATTTTGAAACCAGCCAATAGATGACAAGAGGAAAGATCAATCAATGTGTTCCTGGAAGGTAAGCAATATGGTATAACTGACCTAGCCTGGAAAAATCTTTAAAGTAATGCTATTTCCTTTTCACTCAGACAGAAATGAGATCACCTGATCTTTTAGTGCAAGCCTATAGGGGCCATTTTCTGACTCCCAGATTGGAAGTGAGGTCCCTGAACAGGGCTGAGAGGACTTGTCTGCCTTTCCTAATCTAAGAGTAGAGGCTAGTGGCAGCTTCCTCCTTCTGTGGCTTCTCTTCTGTGGATCTAGAAAGGAGAACTGGCTTGAGTTAGAATAATAAAAAATAGGAGGATGTCTACTTACACGTGTTCACAGCAGGGCACAGCTCACAAGGAGTACCCCAGGCTTTACCCAGAGAACAGCAGCAGGAGGCCTTGGAAACACCAACTCCAATTTCATTGCTACAGGCTGTATCTCCATTGTCTCCTCGAGGTCGAATATCCAAATAGCAATTTCCAGAGCGAGTATCTATTTACCATATACAAACAAAAAAGTATCAGGCAGATTCTTTCTACTAGAGGGTTGAAAATTCAAACCCATTTCAGAAACTGTTCAAAAACCATAATTTACTTTTAGTAAGGAACTAAAAAGTGCCCACAAATATTATATAGTACTGGGAATTTTCCTATAGAAAAAGTATCTGAAGTATAAACCAGATTTAGGAAATGTCTAAATTTCTATATTATTACTTTTGCACAATTTGACAATGGACTGTTCAATGCTGCTTTCAAAATAATAAACAATATGCTTCTCTGAAAAGTTTTTAAGATCTTACCAACACAGCCAACTCGAGTTGGATTCAGCTCAAAATCAGGTGGGCAATCACAGGTATAGCTGCCTGGAGTGTTGATGCAGTTCCCACTGATACATGTGGTTGGATCCAGACATTCATTAACATCTAAAACCAAACAACGAGAGAATCATCACCTGTGCCAACGTAGCACAGACATCACCATAACACAGTAGTACTGAATAGAGGGCTCCAAACAAAAATTTTTAAGTTATTAATTATAATTACAACTAGAAACGTAGTCTTCCACTTCTGAAATAAAACCCCTCAGGAAGGAAATATGTCATAGTCTTTCGTCTTTTTCCTCTGGAATACATTTGCCATTCAAATTTGTCATCGGGATAAAATATAACTTTGGAACTAGGAAAAAATATTCCTGTCAAGGTAACTGAAGGCAAAACACTGCTATGACCTTGGTCAACCAAAACTTCAGACACAGGTTTTAAGAAAATACATTTAATATGTGTGGCTTGTTATTTTGTCAAATTAGAGCAAGGTGTCCCAGGAAACCCTCAGGAGTAGGCAACTTTTGCTGCTTCTCCACACACACATGCATGAGGCTTAGCGTGTTTCTTCAAGCCAGCAAAGAGTCTCTCTCCTATCATAGATGCTGGGTTGACGATTTCCCTCTCCGTTTCTGTTCCAAAAATATGTACAGAATTCCAGATATTTAAGACATGGGTTTTGGCAAATTCCAAACTGTACAATCCTTTTGTCAGTTTTGAAAACTTACAAAATATTCAAGAATGGACAACTGGATTCTGATAGGAGGGACTGAGGAATAGGGGCCACACCTCCTTCTCAGGTCCAACCCTCCTGTGCATTCCACCACAGGTGATTCTTTTGTTCAAATCACACATGAACTTGGATAGACAGGGCCAGACTAACAGAAATGAGGTTAGATAGAATGCTGCTAGTAGTAATCTGAAGCATTGAGGAGAGGGTATGGCCCATGAGAGGCGACTTCCTGAGGCATGTAGAGGCCTGGCTTGGTGTCATAATAATGTTTAGGAAAAGCATGGGAAGAGTGTGTGGCTGGGGAGGGATACTCCAGCCCAGAGCATTTGCAGGGAGGTGATGAGGGTCCTGACCTGGAGAGCCACTGAGCCATGGCTTGTTTAGGTGGCTGAGAAGACCAGATTCTTTCTGCAATTCTGAGCTCATATAGAATGGAACTTGCTTCCTCAGTATCCTTGAGCAGAAGGGTGGACTAGGAAGAACTGCAAATGGCTTTCAACATCTTAACTCAGTGCCAAAGAGAACCGAGGGGCAGTCTGTTGGGAACTTACAGCTTTTCTAATTTTTTTTTCTAATGTTCTCTGAGAGTCCCTTGCTCTACAAGAAAATGATTTATACACTAGACATGGGTGGCTGAGCTCTACATACCAGGTACTCTGGTGACCACTGGCAGGGCAAGGGTGGGAAGGAGTGGGTATTGCAATGGAAAAGTAGGAGGAGAAAACCCATGATGCCAGGACATGGCCTCCAAAAGGAAACTCTCTGAAAATGTACCCAAGGAGAAAAGGAAATGGCTGGGAAGCCATATAGCTGGAGCAGCCCTGGAACATCCCTCTGTAGCCACAAGCTCAATACTAAGGCTACAAACGCTGCTCCTTCAACTGCCTTTGACTCTTTCCTCTGCATCCTTGCATCCAATCAGTTCCAGGTCTGAGAAAATGTGTTTTGTGACTCCTAATACTTCACCTCTGCTTTTCCTGTTCTCTGTGGACTACTCTTGTGTGGTCCTAGTAAGGCTCCAACAGCTGGGCCCCCTGGGACACCTGGGAGCAGATGTGAATGCACACGGATGTCTTACCTGTGCAGTTCCCACCACTTCTGTCCAGTTCATAGCCTATCTCACACTCACAGCGGAACAGGCCAGGAAGGTTGTGGCACGTTCCAAAGACACAAATGTTTGGAAGGGAGCACTCATCAATATCTTGGGGGAGGGAGAAAAAAGGGGAGAAGTTACATTTATGTTTTTTTTTTTTTTTTAAAAAAACAGCATGATATAATTAGGTAACTGATGTAAGTATTAAGAAAACAAAGACTACATGACATCAATCTAGGTTCTTCTCCTATAGACTTGGTCATCATTTGTGATGCATGGGGAGGCCTCATAGCTGATAGAATACGTTTCCTCGGTCCCTGTTACATGCCAAGCAGTGAGCAAAGCATTTTATAGGGATGTAACTCATCTGTGATGTTTCACATAGGTCCACATCACTTTTGCGAAGAGCCAAACAAGCCACCTTAGACTCATTCTTTGGGTTTTTTAAAAATCTATATATTCATTGTTTTTATTGTGAGTTAAAACTTTAAGAACCACAGAATCTTCATGGTAACTTTCATAATTAGTTTTATAATTCCCTGTGTCTCTGGTGCTATGGTATGTGTTTGCTACTCTTCTTCAGGCCTCTGTACCTGCGTCATATTAAAATTCTGCTTGTGCAGTGGACACGTGGATACATTTTCAGGCTTAAGACTAGCTTTAAATAGCCATGACCACTCTGCCAGCGATGATTTATATTAAGAACAAACAAACAAACAAAACCTTCCTTTATAGCAGTAAGAGAAGTGAAACTCTCACTGCGACTATTTTTGTTACCGGAGGTGGCACGGTACCTGTTTTCCTTGGATATCCAGAGTAACAAAAGTAAACAAGGCATTTGACACATGATCAAGAGTATAATCTGGTTTCTTGCCTCAGAGGAGTTTTATATCAAACTCTGCATATTTAATATAAACTGTGTAAAGAACATCCAATGGTTTCATAACAAAGAAAAGTATTTACATAGAAATATATGAGGGAGTTAGTATACATGTCATAGTTTAAGACTGATTCTGAGTTCATGTCTTGTTAACAAGGAATAATTATTAGCTAATACATTAATCAGGGTCTTGTTTAAACTTCTACTGACAATCGTTATCATTTGTTTATTTCTACTGAAATCTTCTTAGTTCATTGTAGTCATTCATCCTTTTCAATGAAAGAGACTGTGCTTAAATTTGACAAGCATGGGTAAAGAGAAGAATCTTGTGTTTCCTAACAGGATCCATCCCTGGGCAACAGGTTCCCAGGACTCTTCCTGTATGACCAACACTTATCAGAAAGACAAAGCCTTAAAGCTGAGAGACACCATGGCATATGGCACTATCCCAAGGGGTCCCCTACTGAACAAATTTGCAAAAAGACTGTTCCATGTTCATATGTGTTAGATATTTACAGAACATTTTGATGCATACCCTGGACATTATTCTACATATAGACCAGACTATTTGCTCTGCTGTTATTTTAAAGCCTTTATTTCTAGAAACCAAACCACAGCAGAGCTTAAAAAAATTTTTTCCATATTTAAAGTTAATCCTCCAAGAGGACATTATCAGGGGACCTGCAACTTGAGTTCTTTCCCCCATCAATAGGGACAAATGGGTTCACTGAGTTAACCACACGTGGTTACCCTCCCTCATCTATGACCAATGGGTGTAGCCTTGCAGATCCTCTGGCCAAGGCTGGATGTGCAGCTTGTGGCCAGAGAGCTGACTTTTTCTCTGCACAAAGAGAAATGGTCCAGCTGGAAACCTAACCTCTCTACAAACTGAATTGACAAGCTTAGATGTGAAGCCAGAACACACCTCAGTTTGAAAAAAAAAAGCATCAGGAATGTTTAAATAACCTAATCTCATCAAGCCCTGCAAGGCTCCCAGCGGCTTCCCCACCAGTTAGTTACCTTCACAGGCTTTCCCATCAGCACTGGGCACGAAGCCCATGTCGCATTCACAGCGGTATCCTCCGGGGGCATTGAGGCACTGGCCGTTGCCACAGAGATTCAGATTCTCAGAGCACTCATCAAGGTCTACAGCCAGAAAGAAACACAAGTTACGTTACTCTTCCTCAGTTTGGAGCTTTCTAATTCCTCAGGTCTGACAATTTTTATAATTGTCAACTTCCTGAGTATAGCAGTGTTTCACCATAACTTCTATTTGACATATTTAAACTCATTCGTTTTTCTCTTTTGAATGCTAATGTTGAGTATGCAATGAATTTGGGGCTCGGAGTCAGAATCCTAAATGCTAAATTATTCCTAAAATGTAAAATGGTTAATAAACCAAAGGAATCATTCAAACTAAGGCTTTTTCAAGAAAAGTCATCCACGTGGAGGGCATATTCATGACAGGAAATAGCATGTCATGGTTTGTGCCTATTTCTCAAGTTCCAGGCTTACCTCAGAGGGGAGCAGAAGAACTAGAATGGCAATTACAGAGAAGACCAAAAATTCCCATTTGCTTAATCTCTATCTGGTTTCCACAATAATCACGGGCATTAAATATCAAACACATGAACCATTCATGCCTAATACATGAAATTTGAAAAGTAATGGGAGATTTATGATGACAAAACATCATTGAGTTAGGCAGAAATGACTACATCTATGATAAAACTTTCAATGAGTTAAGAATAATTTCAGGTTTAGCACTTAATTGGCCTTAGCCTTTTTAGTTCTTAAGTGACTTCTTATGAGCAAAGTGCTCAGGATAAATTAATGCATCAAGTTATATGAGCAGCTATGCTACTTAATAGCCAATGAGTACTAGATATCACTATTTTATTTAATCCCAAAGCCCTGACATAAAAAGTGCTGTGTATACATGGACATGTATTTGTATAATGTATATAATCACATCTCTAATCATATATGTTTAAATATATGTAGCAGTTTATTTTAATTCTATTACTGTTAATTAGAGCCAAAAAGAAAATTTCATTAATATATTGTAAAACTGGAAGTGAATGAATTCCTTAAAAAGCAGTTATGAAATTCTTACTTATACCAACATGGAATGTCGACAATGGCTAGTCAGAGAAATATCTGCTGTTCTTCTAATCAAGAACATTGAATCTTTTTTTCTTAAATAGCTTCCTGCAGCAAGCTTACCCTTGTGTTTGGTGTGGAAAACAAGTAATCAGTGAGAAATATGCACAAAAATATACAGGCTAAGCCATATATTAATTTAAAAAAGTGTGATTTGTATTAAACTAATGACATCATTATATACAGAGATACAGATGTGTGTGTGTATATATATACGTATATATATAGAGAGAGAGAGAGAGAGGAGAGCAAGAGAGAGAGAGAATGTTTTAGCTTCTGAGGTCTCCCTAATTGACCTGGTTCCAAATATTTATTCCACAGGGATCTAGTCTCAAATAACTAATCTTTTCTCTTAACTGACCCAGCCTTCAAAAAAGAATTGGTGGTCTGAGAAATGTGGAACTCCTTGCTTCTCTGACTGACATTTACACAGTTGTTTCCAGCGTGAGCCTACCTGTACAAGTGAAGCCATCGCCTGTGTATCCTTCCTTACAGAGACAGCGGTAAGATCCCATGGTATTCTTGCAGTCTGCATGTTGGCTGCACATGTGAGTTCCATTGGAGCATTCATCCAGATCTTAAGGGAAAAAGTTATATCAATATTAACAGAAAGGGTGGCACTTAAAATCAATAATATACAATTTAAAATTGACTTTGCAAAATTAATATCATATTTATAATCTATGTAGTTCATGATAAGCAATCTCTGTCATTTTCCAACTCACCAGTGCACTTAACACCATCTCCAATCCACCCAGGACTGCAGCTACATTTGAAGCTTCCTGCTGTGTTGGTACATACAGCATGTCTGCCACAGTTGTGTGCTCCAATTTCACATTCATTGATGTCTGGAAAAATAACCAGTGGTTTAGAAAAAAGTTTAATACAAATGCTTATTTTGTATTTAAAATAACTTAGCAATATTCAAAAGATGACTTGCCTTCACACTTCTCACAGTATAGTATAGACTGGTTTAGCATCTACATATAAACTCTATATATACTGAACAGTGTTAAATTTCAATTTAAAAAGAAAGAACAATATGATGGTACTTGCTATTAACTCTAATTAGTTTCCATATTTTAATGTAAGGGTCCAGTTACTACAAAGCAAAATGAACCTCCTTACAGCTGAAGACCACAAAAAGTGAGTGTCTAATGTTCTATGGCTATAGTCCCCAACCCCTGGGCTATGGCCTGTTAGGCACCAGGCCACAGAGCTCTGTGGCACCCTCCCCTTCTACCCCATCCATGGAAAACTTGTCAGCCATGAAACTTAGGAACCGGGAGGCACAGCAGGAGGCGAGCTACTGGCAAGCAAGTGAAGCCATCTCCTATAGCTGCTCCCCATCGCTCGCATCACTGCCTGAGCTCCACCTTCCCCTCCCACCCCTACCCCCTCAATCTGTGGAAAAATTGTCTTCCATGAAACCAGTCCCTGGTGCCAAAAAGGTTGGGGACTACTGTTCTATGGTATTAACACTCATGGTCATATGGTCATATGTTTCTATTACCGATATTTTTAATAAGTGAACTATAGAGTAATGATGCACACTGTTTTCATATCTTGTATAGACAAAATAGTACAGTGTTGTAGGCATATTAGAATACTACTGAATCATATTCTATATATTAAGTATACTTTATTTTTAAACTTAAGACACCGTGATATTTAATTATGCTTTATTTCTATAAGAGCTTTACTTTAGGTATTGCTAATTCAAGCATTTGCAGAGAACGTTCCTTAAGGGAGTATGTGAACCATTTTTTCCTAGATTCTTAGAGTCCTAGTGCATTGGATTGCCAAGCAGCTCTCTCATGTATTTCACATAAAACTAAAGTCAATCCAGTGGGGATTTTGTTGGAATATAAGGAGTATTAGATTAGAGTTACATAACTAAAAGATTCTAAATTCTCCAAAATTCTTCATTCTCCAAAATTTTATTCCAAATTTAGCCAATATAGACACTATAATATAAAAGTGTTATAGAAAAGAATATAAACTGTGAAGTGAAATATGTTTGGTTTCCTGAAAACAACCCATTATATAATGGGTTAGCCTCATAATCAACTTTGTCATAAATCAAGCACAAGAACTCATAGCTTTGATACTATGACTATGTGGAAACCAATATCTAACACAAAATTTAGGTCAAGAAGGACAATTTGGACATACAAAATGTTGCAAGAATTTCCAGTGATCATTTGAATAGTGGCATGAAAAAGAAACTGGGCAAGTGATTCATGTTTACCCTTTTGTTTACTTAAGAGGTCCAATTAAATAATTTCAAAGTGTTTGGAAACATGTTGTTTGCCAAATGTTCCATTCGAAGCTCTGAAATTGTCCTGGGATCTTTGGCTTCTTCATAACTTCTACAGCAAACATAAAATAAAACAATGAAAGATTTCCCCAACAAAAAAACTTATAATATCCCTAATAATCATAAAATGGAAACATGCCTGGAAGAATGTCCTTGCAATCACAACGTATTGTATAGGTGAATTTTAATGTAACCTTGGCAGCCACACGAACCTATGAAGTTATTGTGGCAGGTCAAGAGAGGCACATAGCTTCAGACTTGTGACCGGGAGCTTTAGCCAACTGAATAATTGAGCATGGCACATTCCAAGGAAATGAGGAGGAAGGCCAACCCAGGGACAATAGTGGTAAGTAGGCAAGGGAATTCAAGAAAGTAAGCCTTCCCAAACCTAACAAACTCTACAGAACTTTTACAGGTGTCCCCAACCAGGGCTGTGGACATTTCTTTCTTCCTCAGATAATCTCTCTCCTAAGAGGTAATGACACAAACCACCACTTTTGTGGAGTCCTGCCTTAATTTCTCTTCCTTATTTGTCATGATCTCTGAGAAATCATCTTAGGTGGAAAAAATGAGCTTCAATTGCTTAAGTATCAAAGCCTCCAGATGGTAGAAAATCAGGTGGAAAGAACTTAGAATTCCACTCTCCCAATCCCCTGTTTCTCAGAGGAGACAGAGATCGGGCCCCACAGTCAGTGAGAGGCAGAGCCAGGACACCCTGGAACTCAGTTTCCCTGTCTCCTGATTGGCACTCTTTCCCTTGGGCCAAGGGAATTGAGCTCATTTCCTTGGTCACATCAGGACTTCATTTTGTTTCGATTTATAGAGTTCTCAACATACAGGTGAATATTAACAGACATAGAAATAAATATTCGCTAATCTCTTCTACTAAGTACAATTTTTAGAGATGATTACAACCTATTAATCTAGTAATTCTGTAATCTTTTTCTTTTCAATTTTCTAATGTCCAGATGTATCCTTACTTTCATATGGTTTTTACCATCCATATTTAATCCTGCAATTAAGAAAATTACCATTTCTTTTAAAAGGAGAGTTTCCCTCCTTTGTTAAAACATCGATAATATGCTAATGTAAATTTCTAATTCAAGAAAATATTTTCAATTTTACTGCAATGCTTTCAAGGTGAAAATAAACTGTATCTGCAAGAGACTGTAGTGTATCATGGGCTTTGGGGTCCTAGGAGAGAGTAACTCAGGATACCACATTCAATTCTCCGTTTTGTGAATATTTGTATAAGTCATTATCTCAATGCTTAACACTCTCAGGAGGGGATGGGTAAATTCACACCTAATGGGTGCGGTGCATGCTGTCTGGGGGACGGGCACACTTGTAGCTTTGACTAGGGCGGTGAAAAGGCAATATATGTGACCAAAGTGTTTGTACCCCCATAATATTCTGAAATAAATAATTAAATAAACACATAAAATTAAATTAAATTTAAAAAAAAAAAGACTTAAAGGGGCCATAAAGTGTAAATGGATCTCTGAATAAAAGGTTTTTACACGTGGCTGTACGTGCATACATGCACCAACCATTATTCATTAATCGTTTCCATGGCAGACTTGGGCCTAGGACTGTTAATTCATTATAAAAGCAAACAGAAGGGGAAACTGAGTCATAAGGAAAAGAAGCAAATAAAAACATTGTCTTGAAACACTCTTCAATAATATGAAGGAAACATAGTACAGGCTTGCCAAGAACATCTCTTTCTGTACAAATGTTCTCTTTCCCCCACAAGTTTGCTCCAGACAGAAAATTCCTTTTTAAGATTAAGAATAGGCATAAGCCAAGAAAAGCAAAGAAATTCAAATTTAAGGCTGACTCTGCAACCTCCTTAACCCCACCAAGCCTCCACCATGAAGACTCAAAGGTCCTATGTGCACGGCTTTCTTGAAGGGCAACTGTGTGGTCTGAGCAGACCCCGTGCACAAGCTCTGGGTATGTCCCATGCAAGTCTGCCATCCAAGTACAGGTTTATGCTCTGAGCTGCTATGGCCTTCTCTTACAGTCATGTAGGGAGAGGCTGTATCGCCCACACAAACACCTGGCTTCCCCGCCATCTGGGCTTCTGTCACGTGGATCCTAATCTGGCAGAGCTGGCACACTGCAGAAACTCCTTGATTAGGCATTGAGGAAGAGGGTGTTATGCTGATGGAGAGGCCAAACGTGAGGCTACTTGGATTTCTTAATGTGGATCCAAATTTGAGCCAAGACTATTAACTGAACACCCATGGAGTTTTCACAGGCTGACAGCCAGTGGAGGAGAACTAGCAGTGATAAGAAACTGGAAGGAAATGAACACAAATTCTCACTGACTGCTGGTGGTTGAATTGTATGATTCTCTGCCATGACTAAGACCCATCAGAAACATTTCTCATGTCAAAGGAATCCTATAGTTTGAGAAATGGAATTATCCAGAAACCCTGCTATTTTAACTGAAGACAATTCAGATTTTATTCTACTTAATGGTATGCTTTATTCATTGACTGACTAAGTGAGCACACAATGGGAAGTAAAGTCTTACAAATTAGCTTGTGAAAGCCAGGGCCCATCAAAGATGGCACCCAGCAGGGATTTATTTTTTCTTCTTCCAATTTGTTGTCTAATTACAATTATGTAGAATGAGCAGCAGAAGCCTTACATTCAGTTACAGAAAAATTATGATACAGTCCACTTAAGCCAGGGATAGAAGAGCTGTGTTCTAGGTTTCAAGCAAATGTACATTCTCTGTCCATTAATTGGAACATTCCTCTCAGCAATACCCACGATTTGGACAAAGCTTAAGGAGTAAAAAGAAAGCCTTAGCATCTGTGTGGGCTGAGAATGTAAATCAGTGGGTGGATTCTGAACGTTGCTAAAGTGATTGGGGTTAAAAAAAAAAAACATGTTTATTTGTTAAAATGGAAACAATCAGTAATGACAGGGAGCTGAAATATTTAGACAAAACTGTAATGGAGCCCAGAGGACATTTTTTTTTAGTTCTCATGAAACAAAGTTGCCCCTTATGAAATAGCATACATATTTTTATAATTCTTTTACTGGGTACTCATTTAAAAAAATCCATCTATCTAAATAAATGAGTAGTTACATTTCTTTTATCTATTATCAAAACACAGTTCCAGGTCTGTTCTCGCTGTTATTTGTTGTGTGGCTTGCTTATCCAATTAGGCAAGATACATATCTCTATTTATATTAGTTGCCTGGAACATTACAAACATTTGCCTTTAATGTGACCATCACCAAGGTAACCTGATGGTATTTTAAGTTGTGAATGACACTAATTTTAAATTAAAAGCAGGCTAAAAGTGCCCTAGTAACATAGGATTAAAAACATTTTGGCCTAGATTTTTAAAAACTTGTTTTTAAGTATACCGACTTTCTGCTTGTTCAAGTCATTTCCAATCAAATGTGATACTCTTGGTTTTTAATAACAGTATTTACAGAGGATCTCTTTTTCTTCTCTCTCTAATGCAGCTCCTCCTTCCATAGGTCAGGGCTGTGTTACTTACCCGAGGGGAACATTTGAATAACTGCAGAGCACCCTGGTGATTTGTTCAGGATCATGAACCAGTGAAAGAACTAGGAAAATAATTCAGGGTACTACTCCTTTAGATGAGAATATCAAAGGGATATGAAACTCTAGTCTTCTTCCTACAGTGCTAGCTGGATTTTATCAAATTGAAAAATCATTTTAGGCTGTAATTTAAAATAATGGGGGGACATAAAAAATGGGGGGAGGGTGTTATATACATTATACTTCATTTACCTAAAACTATATTAATAAAGCATGGAAATTTAAGCTTTCTTCACTGTAAGAGGTCTAAAATAATCGTCTGCTGCACATGCCCCAGTTAGCTGGAATTTGGAGCACAGAATTCTAGAGACCCTTTTACTTATAGGGAATGAAGACAGTCCTGTGAGATTAACTTTTCCCTTCATAGGCACCACTGCCTCTAGGGTTCAATTTCAGGGAGCTCAGCTTAGCCAAACGATGGTATTATACTCTACTAGGTAAAACACAATATAGAATTATCCTATCTTCCTCTTCCTTACTGCTAGACCACCATCCCTTACCAAGTCCTGTATTTATGCTGGAAGCTAAAAATAAAGCTTGAACCCATAGGGATACAGAACTAAGCACTATTTGTACCTGAGAGGCTATATGGGGAGTTAGGAGTTTAAACACTGTGCCATTTCTCAGAATGGATCCCCAGCCAGGCTTCATGTGCAGAATAGCACAGAGAGCATGAAAACATTCCAGCTTCATGCTTCTTTTCATAAATTGGCTAGGTCCTGTCATTTCTGAACCAAAAGTAATATTACTGCCCTTATCCTACGTATCAATAAATTTGAAACTTAGCATTATTGGCCAGTTTGAAAAATATTAGTAATAAATATATTTTGGTGTTTTTTGGAAATATGTTGATATAATTAAGAGAGAAATCTGTACATTTACCATATTGCCAATCTGCAAATTTTTTAATATTTAGGTCACAAGGGCTTGCCAAACCGGCTTTTGGAATTAAAGTCTGTTATTTGTAAAGAAATTATACAGTTACCTAATTCAAGCTCACCCTGGTGTACAATACATTTTAAACTATGTTATATACCATAATCTGTTACATTAATGTAAGTAACTGTAGTAAAACTTTATTATATCATTCCATGTACTTAATATCATTGCCTCATATTTGAAAATACCAACTAAACACTTATAAAACAATGCCATTGCCACAGAATAACTTGTTCTTATTTAATAGGACAATCTCCTACAAATGTTGTGAAAATATTTTCTCATATGCTATTGGTATTAGACAAACTAAATTGCAAATGGGTCAATTTGCTAAGTCCCATGAATAAAAACGTATTTGGACTAAAGCAACTTAATACGTCAAAAGCACTTTCATTTAGGGAGCTGGAAGATTGGTGAGAATTGATGAAATATATGAATTATAGGATGTGTTTCTTTAAAGAGTAATTTCTTATAAAACTTTAAATGAAGTGTTGGCAAAGGAGGTTATTGGGAAAGGCTTGCTTTAATAAAGGAATACGAGTGTTTGGTAATTAGCATGTTCACAACTTTGACATGAAAATGTGATTTTAATCTCATAAAAATGTGTTATTTATAGTGTTAATTTATTCAATATGCCTTTTTTCACAGGTAAAGAAAAAAACTTTAACTTGGATCCAATATAAAGCATGACAAACTTCAAAGAAGTAGAAGCTAAATTAATGAAAAATGTTATGCAAAGTGCTTTACAATGCAGTTAAAATGTTAATACAGTTAAAATTTTAAAACTTGTATTAATCTATAATTATGATACCAATCACTTAACCACTTAATATTTTGTTGTTCAATTTGAAAAAACACACCTGTACAGCCAGTTTTTCCTTTTTTGCCAGAATAGCCCATATCACAGTGGCAGATAAATGAGCCTTTAGTATTTTCACAGGTTCCGCTTAGGCAGATATTTGGATTCAGGTCACATTCATTGACATCTGTAAAAAAACACAGATGTTATTAATACATGTAACTATATGATATCATTGAATACTCTTTCCCTGAAGTAACATAACTATGACAAATAAATTAGAAAAGATAAAATGCTTTTATTCAGAAAAAATATTAATATTATATTTAAGGAGGCCAATTCACACTTGCTTTCTATATTGCCAGATACTCATGAAGACTGGCTGTTATCTGGGCCACAAGCAGTGGGTCAGGTAATCACATAAACTGATTGACTCCAGGCAGAGTCTAGAGCTTGTTTATGTGACAGGCTAGATAACTTTTTAAAACAGCATACTCTGTTGCAGGATGAAAATTTTAATTCCATCTGCATGATGCTAACAATTTAGTTTTCATATTTTGAAAGAAAGGATATGGATGAACTGGTGGTCTTAGTGCAAGTAATTACAAACTTCTTTCCCAAATTATAAATTTTTTTTATGACATTCATTTTAATTTCTAGGACTTCACAAATTTTCAGTAAAGGTTTTCAGAAGATAAATGTGATAAAAATGTAAATACAATCAATTCTCAACTCTTGCTTCTGGCCAACAAGAGTGATCCCTGAGAGAAAGAAAACAAAACTAGGTGAGTTCTACAATTGCCCCGGATTACTGAGTAGAGGGAGTTTTATGCCCATGGCAAAGGGAGGGTGATGCCAGATGGAACCAGGCAGTGTCTCTGAGTTGAGGGGATGAATCTGAAAGTCCTTAAAGGCCAAGGCAGCCAGAGTTCATAGGGCAGAGTAAAGGACAGAAGAGAGCTCCATAGAGCAAGAGAGCTCCAGAGCTCTCCCGGGGGTCTTCCTCAGTATTCAGATGAGTAGTGATCAGCACATTTGTGCAAGGAAACAAACTACTTGAGGCTGGGGAAAGTACTACCCAAAAGAATTAGAGGGAACAATCCTCAAAGTTCACAGAAGACCTGGAATTGTGCCTGTCCCCACCAGCCAGACTGGAAAACCTCATAATTCACAGAGAATTGGAAAGAATATCCAGAAGGATCTGTCTCAGTAATGGAGCAAAATTAGCCCTAGACTAACTGCTGCTTAAAAGCTTAAAAGCAAGACTTTGAAAGGGATCAATCTGTTTCCAAGTAATTTAACTGTATTCCAAAAAACAAAGCTCAAAAATATTTCTAGGAATACAAAATATCTATACCTAGTAAGCAAAATTTACAATATATGGCATCCAATAAAAAATTACCAGACACTCAATGAAGCAGGAAAATATGACCCTTAATGAGGAAGAAACTCAATTTATTGAAATGACCCACCACTAACACAGATGATAGAATTAGTAGACAAGGACATTAAAAGAGTTATTATAACTATAGTCCATGTTTTCAAAAAGCTAGAGCAATGATTAAACTTATTAAGTAGAGACATAGAAGATATGAAAAAAGACCCAAATGAAACTTTTAAAGATGAAAACTACAACATCTGAGATGAAAAGTACACTGGATGGGATTAAAGGCAGATTAGATATTACAGAAGAAAAGTTTAACAAACTTGAAGGCATAGCAATAGAAAGTATCCAGAACAAATATGATCAATTCTAGAGTTTACTGCATTCCTGTCAGAGATAAATTTTGCTTGCCTTTAGTCAAACATTTAAAAAGCCTAAACTCTAGTCACAGCAGAAGAAGGGTTAAGTGGACAGAAAAAATGGATAGACATAAAAGAAATGTCCATCTGGAGTTGACCGATGGTCAGCATAGTCCACATAACATATATGACAAGAGCATAATATCACAGCCACAAGAAAGTTACTCTTTGAATGCTGGCTTTAAAATATGGGTACTATGCCCCTAAATATTCTTACTTTTTCATGGAATCCATCCTTTAACTACTCAAAGTAACCTTTATGTAAATCACAATGCTTGTGAATAATCAGGCAATCAGAAAAGATGGAAGATTCTGTCTTCTTTGCTTACCTACACAAGTCTTCATGTCTTCAGATGCCATGAATCCATCATAACACAAGCACCTGTACTCGCCAGGTATATTTGTACACTGACCACCATCACAGATATTGGGATTATCTTCACACTCGTCGATGTCTGGAAAGAATAAAACCAACCACATGTTGTTGATATTGGTTCCATTATTCAGTGAGAAAACATTAACTGACCCAAGTCAAATAAACTCAGCCTACTAGCATAAGGCTATTAACTCTCAAATCCAAATGAAACTTTACATATATTATACCATCAGGTTATTCTCAGTCAAAAAGGAGAGAACCATTTTCAAGATTCACAATATACTGTTCGAGGACAGTGACCGCTTAAATGTCTATCACTGAATTAAAAATTTTATCTCTTACTGAATTTAGCATTCAAAAATGATTATGAATCTTATTTTCCTCATTGTCAAATTATAAATGCCTAAGGTTTATCATCTGTTTTACTGATATTTTAAGGCGAAAATTGCTTGAAATAAGAATATATACTTAGGTGCACTTTTAGTAATAATATTTATTTTTAACAATTAACTTTTATAACCAAATTTATTCCTAGAGTTTTTTAGGGAAATTTTTCTAGGTCAGATAAAATAATTTTGGTTCCTAAGCCCAAATTCTCTTCTTAACCTAATCCAAAATCAAAACCTGCATTACCCACTTCATTTCTTGTCTCTAGCTGGCTGCACAGCTCTGCTAGCTCAGGGTAATACAACAGCAAGTGTAAATTAGACCAGTGGTTCTCAAACTTTAGCACACATCCAAACCATCTGGAAAACTTGTGAAAACGCAAATTACTGGGATCTATCCCAGTAGGTTCTGATTCAGTAGATCTGGGATGGGGCCTGAGGTTTTGCATTTTTAATGAGTTCTCAGGTGATGCTAATATTGTGGTGGAAGGAATACACCTGGAGTAGCACTGAAACAGGTGAAAAGATCAAATTCTTTAAAATTCTGATCAATGAAAGATAATGTATTTTATATTCCATTTATTATTATATGCCAGGTACTATGCTAAGTCCTGTAAATATTCTTTCACATGGGTGATCTGAACTCCATTTTATAGATAAGGGTTCTGATGCTAAGTATCTTGATAAAGAATATGTGACAAGCAAAGATTTGAACCCAAGACGGTCTGACTCCAAACTGGGCCCTGAACCACTCTACTTAGGGACGTGTTATTGAGAAATTTCAACACAAGGCTAAAAGCTACTCACCGGTGCATGATCTCTGGTCAGGCATTAATGCAAATCCTGGTTGACAGCTACATTCATAGCTGCCTTCAGAGTTTGTGCAGAAGGTTTCACAACCACCATTCATTATGCTGCATTCATCAATGTCTGAAAGAAATGAAATTAATATCACCTTCTGGGATGGTTTGAATACCTGTCCCCTCCAAAACTCATGTTGAAATTTAATTGCCAATGTAACAGTATTAAGAGGTCAGACTTTTATGGGGTAATTAGGCCATGAGGGCGCCACCCTCATGGGTGGGATAAGTGCCATTATAAAAGGGGAGTTCAGCTCCCTCTTGCTCTCTCTCACCTTCTCACCTCCCACCCCAGGGTAATGCAGCAAGAAGACCCATGCTAGATGCTAGCACTTGAGATTGGATCTCCCAGTCTCCAGAACTGTGAGTCAATACATTTCTGTTCATTATAAATTACCCAGTCTCTGGTATTCTGTTATAGCATCACAAAAATAAGCTAAGACATCCTCCTCTGTGTTTATGAGCATGGCATATGTTTAAAGTTTCCAAGCATTGGTCAAGGAAAAGGAAAGCATCCTAGGGCAATTAGAAGTCACTGTTTGATTCCTTTAACTACACAGCTACTATGTGCTAGAGATGAGAATCTAATAGTGAATGAGACAGACACTACCCCTGCCTTCATAATGATTACACTGCAGCCTGGGAGACAGATGAACAATTAATTGCATGATAGACGACACGCCCCTTGCAATGCAGAAGTACTTAGTGCTAGGAGAACATATCCCAGTCATAATAATGGTCATGTGCGTGAGATTCTCTTGGTCACAGATTCAGTTAAAAACGTGAAATTCAGTTTGATTGGCTGAGGTTCCAGTCCCTTGCAAGGACCTGAGTTGGAGTTCTGAGTTTTCCTGGGCCATGTTTCAGAAGAATTTGGGCTGATTTATGGTTTTGGGTGGAAACCATGTGAGACTTGGCAGTTCCACATGGTATACACCCCAAACCAGGCAAAAACTGGCAGATTTCACATTTCACTTTGACTTGGGACACAATAAAGCCACAGGGTTTTCTATGCCACTCTTCGCAGCATGACTAAACCTACAGAGGGCCAACCACAAAGCAAAATGCTTGTCCCACAAAAACCCATCTTTAAGAAGTGCCAGACGTGGCCTCTCTTTCAATGTAAGATATAGACATTCCATGGTCTTCTTTCCAACAGTTATTCTTTGAAATCTTTTAGCTGATCTAAACCACTTGAGGGCAGAAATTTCACCCTAGGCTTTTTTGTCTTTTCCACAGCACTCACTAAGTTTAGTTTATTTCAGGTGGTTAGTTATCACTTGTGGATTTGCCAGGCAGCAAATGAGCATCAAGCTAATTATCACTTAGTAGATGCATAAACAAAGCATATGCTACCGTCCACTATTCAAAACAGCATGGGTCAAATAATACTTATTAGAGCTACAACATTGTATATCCTTCATTTAACTGGTTCTTTAAACAGATAAGGGAGGTGAGATCCAAAGATTGTGAGTGACTATAACAAGAATTTTACTGACAGGGAAACAAGAAAGATCAAGTAAAAGTAAACAGTGGTGAAAACAGAACTCAGAGTGCATTGCTTGAGTGTTTTAGAAAGAGACTAAACAAAATAAAACAAAGTGAAATAAAATATAGAACTTACCAACACAAAACAGCCTGTCGGGAGTTGAATGGTAGCCAGGGTTGCAGGCACACTGATACTTCCCTATGAGGTTCACACAGCGGCCATTGGGGCAGAGGTGTGCACTTAGTTCACACTCGTTGATGTCTGTTGAGAATATAAGAGCAGCAAAAATCCAAATGTAAGCTGCTGACTCTGGCAGAGATGTGGGTCAAATGACTGACCACAAGTAAGTGGGTGAAAGTCTTCCTCCTTACCGATACATGCAGAGATATTGGGGGACAGCTGATGACCGGGCGGGCACTCACAGCGGAAACTTCCCTCTGTGTTTAGGCAAACGCCTCCTCGGCATAGGAGAGGATCTCTCTGACACTCGTCAATATCTGCAAAATGGAAATGCCTGTGCTGAAGATGGTGGTGGTGTCCTGATCTTTATTGGGCCAGAGCACCAATCCCCAGTTGCTGGATGTCCTGGCTGCTAAGGGCTCACAGGCTCCCTTCTTGGACATCTGCTGTCCCCCTCACTCAGAAATGCCTGGGAAGTGAGAGATTATGCCCCTCTCCCACGCTAGGGACCACCCATGGCCGATAACTGATAAAACTGACATGGGAGTATAAAATTGTGACCTCCCTGTCTCAAGGTGGGACAACTCTGTTGCCATTCACACTCCAGAGCTCCCTGTAGGATCAGACTAAGGCAATGCAGACAAACTCATGGCTTATCTTCCTCCCCTGCACTACCCTGCCTCCCTCACTTCTTGACAGGTTCCTCCTGAGAGCACTCCCTCAAATACGAAAATCACTTTTGCAAGAATCCTCATTTCAGGCTTTGTTTCTATGGAACTAGACCTAAGGCAACCAGCTTAATCAATCTCCCTTTTTTAGAAATGCTGGACAGAAACCCTGTAATGGGACCTCTACTATAGTTTCTGCTTGAATTGTTCTCTCTTCCCCCAGGGTGTCTATTCCAGGTGTTAAATTCACTTCTCAAGGACCCACAACTGGTCTCTGAGGTCACTCACAACCCCACAGCATTAATTCCCTCATTTCTTCTGCCTGTCAGTCTCCCTTTGCTGCAGACTGATTCCTGACTCACTGGTCTTCCCGCTACTGGGGCAGCAGGAAGAACCTAGGACACAGGCCCTGAGTCATCGAAGCTTCATGGATTCCTTCTCTTCCTGTGCTGAACAAATGGCCACAAACTCACCCATGCAGTTCTTCATCATCATGAATCCACTTTCATAGCCTTCGTCACACTTGCATTCGAAGTCCCCTGGGGTGTTCACACACTGGCCTCGGCCACAGAGGTCAGGGGATATGCGGCATTCATCAATGTCTGCACAAGAACAGCAAGTGGCAGCAAGTGAGCATCAGGACAGTCTTAATTCTTGTGGCAATATGTTAAAGATGAAGAGTTTTAAAGGACATCTCCTCTCCTGCCCCTTGAGGCCCATACACTGACCTGTGCAGTTCCTTTCTTCAGAATCAAGAGCAAAGCCACTGTCACACCTGCACTTGAAGCTGCCAATGGTATTTCTGCACTTGCCGTGGGTGCAGAGGCTGGGTATCATTTTGCACTCATTGATATCTTCAAGAAAAATAAAATGTGGGGGGAAAAGTTTATGAGCAACCAGTTAGGAGGTCTCAGCACCCACCATTTTAAACCCAGAAGGTTGGAAGGTCTTGACTTAAGGTCTTGGGAATACTCATTTCAAAGACCGTGCGATGACCCATGAGAAATATGACTTTGTAAACACTTCTAGCCTTTTAAACTTCTACATTCTAGAAAACATTGTTAGAGAAGCAAAGAGTATGTTTATTTGGACTTTTAGGGCCCAGAACACTGCGTGGTACATAGTGGACACTTTGTAACTATTGGCCAAGTGAATGAATGGTTTTCCATTTGTAATTTCTTTTGTGGCAAATCCAGGTCCTCTGGGACAGAACTTGTCATACTCAGGGGTATTTCTCATAGGACAATAGTTTAGTTTACTGTACTTAAAGCACACAGAAGATTATCAGGATAAATTGTCCCATAGCAACCAGTTGAATGTGTAGGAGAACGAGATATTCATTTAATGTTCTTTGGCACTCTCTTGGATATATTAAAAATATAAGAATTTTAAAGATGTCATTTATAATTTAAATTATTTGCAAATAACTTGTACTATTTAAAAACATCTTCTCAACATTGTATACCATGAAAGTTTCATTAATATAATTTGAAGAGCTTCTCGTATGCTAGAAGACTCTGCATATATGTGACACGTGACCTGAGTTTCCTCTTACAGGAGCCTTTCCAAAGCAAGACCCAGAGCTCAAGAAATACAAATTCTTTTCTACATAATGCCATGCGAGGCAGAACTGGCAGATTACATCTCAAGAACATCAAGTCCTTCAGCAGCCGTGAATCGCCATAGCCTTTGGAAGCAAGTTTTTAAGTTCCTTTGAATTTACTTAAGAGATATTTAAGAAGGCCATCTAGAAACTATCTTTCCACATGGAACAACCTTAACCCCCAGGGCTTCTTGGACGAAAATCTCGGGGGTGGGGGGAAAGAAGCCTATACTTTTCTATACATAGGTAATTATATAATTCAGAAAGTAAAAAAAATCCATGCTAAGATGATCAAGTAGAGTTCTGAGATCATGAAAATGCATCCTGTTAGTCTAAAAAGAAAAGCAGTCAATCACTGAAAATATTGTACCTTTGAAGAAAGGTTTTCCATTTGTAATTTCTTTTGTGGCAAATCCGGGTCCTCTGGGACAGAGCTCGTCATACTCAGGGGTATTTCTCACAGGACACTCCTCACATTCCTCGGTACCCCAGGCCGCCCCAACAGAGCAGCAGCAGGCGTCCATGCGGTGGCGGCCAGCGATAGGCAGAGTGCACTCCTCCTCCTCATACCTCAGGAAGCAGGTTTCCAGGCGGATATCTGTCCAAGGGAACCAAGGGAGGCTGAGGAGAGCTATTCTGTTTTCACTGCCCCAAACTGCCAACATTTTCTTGGCAAAGTACAGCACACAAAATAATTTACTATATACTTACTGACTAGAATTAATGTTTTTCCTCATAGGAAACCCAGGCTATGTGGTAGGAATTCCTGTTTAATAAAGATTCTCTTCTCTTTGTCAGCCCATATTTGCACTTCCTATTTCTGAAAAGTTCCCATTCAACTTTAGGTGTTCTTTGATAATTCTACATAAGCAGCAGTATTCTGAGAGATCCCACAATACCCTTTTGGGAGATGTCTTCTCCTGTATAGACATGCCTATCATTGATGTATGCACTCCATGATGTCTTGGCATCTCTTCTACAGCTAAAAGCAAACTGCACTCTTTACTGTTGGAGCATGTCCGAGCTAGCTCAATCACCTTTTTCTCAGACCCACTTCATTTCTGGAAAGGTAGAACGGTGAACTATGGAATGAGGACTGCTCTACTTGAGATTAAAGAGGAAAGACAGCAAAAAAAAAAGCCATTCACTCTTCTTCTCAAATATTTCTTTCACCTCAAAATGTGCTTATGTGCACATTCTTTAGGACACACATGGGATACTTCTATCCCCAACTCAAATTTATGGGACTGTGAGGAAGAGTTGAAGGACCAGAGGTCAGAAGACCGAGATTTGGGTCCTTCTGCAACTAAGTCGCTTGTCTTTGATAAATTACTACTCCTGAACCCAAATTTCAACATCTATTAAATGATGTTTACCTATCTCTCAGGAGGTGCTGTGAAGCTCAAATGAGATTATACATCTCAAATTTATATTATAAAGTGTAATTAAAACGCAAGACATATCTTCCTTCCCTTTCTCCTTCACAATGTGGTCATTAACAATACACCTAAGTGCCTGAGCTTATGTTAGAAAGCTTTTGAAGCCTTCTGGGAAACTTTACATTCAGGTTGCCTGTATTAAGATAGATACTTTTTAAATGAATCCTAAATAAAACAGTGAAGCATCTTTCAACTGAAGAACCTGGAAGAAGTTTCTCATTAAATACCGATTCCTCCTAAACAAAGAAACTGTCTAAGACTCAAAATGGTATTAACTGACATCCTTAATTACAAAAATACTCTAGGCTCTGAATCCCTCTTCTATTCCATACTACTTAGACAATAAAGCATAAAGTTCTATATCTAAAAGTTTGTTAGCTCTAATTTGTATGTGATCAAAATCCCTTAACTGCATACCACTCTTTTAACCACCTACAGTGGTCTTCACTAAGGATGCTCCTCAGAGTAATGTGGTTACAGATACCCAGTATAGCTGAGCAACATTTCCACAGTCATAGACTCAGAAACCAGTGATCCAAGGGACATAGTCCAGGCAGTCAGAAGCCATAGTAGTAACACCAGAATAAGTCTGCCAGATACCACAAGTATGACTGTAGGACCTCAAACTTGCTGCCACTACAAGCCCTTAGGAGCTTAGGACTTAGAGTCTAAGAACCTAGAGTTCCAGGCTCTATATCCAGACTCTTCCACACCATTGAGATGAGATGATTGGGCCTGAGGCCCCACGTGGGTTCTAGCAGTTGGCATAAAGAATCCTACCACAGCTAGCAGTGACAATAGCCCTGGCTTCCCTCAGGTTCACTCTTCAGGGCAGTGGCACCTTCACTCCTGATACCCACAGGTGTTTCCTGCAGGACCCGTCCTTCTCTGGTCAATGGCAGGACATAAGTAGAAGACATGGGCTATAGTTTCTAATTATGCGCAAATGTTGTTCTTCTTCCCACCATTTACCTTGTATTTTATAGTTCATGGCATATAGGGGCAGATTTAAGAGCTCTGGAATAACAACTGTGATGGCAGTGATTTAAGGAATAGTTACATATCAACAAAGGACTAAAATTTCCCCTCACTAACATGTTCTTGACAGTTGAAAATGTTAGTGATAAAGAGCAAACAAAGAGCTTGAGTTAGGAAGACTACTGTCAATAAGCTATCATGGATCCTAATGGACACGCTGAGTTTGTGGGTGCTTGTATTTCAAACCAAATGTTTGGCTAACTGAGTTTTGTTAACTGAGTTTCTAACAATCTTTAAGAAATGATTATTACAAAAATAATGAGCTCAGTATTTACCAAGGCAGATCCTTCCTGTGGCATCCAAAGTCATCCCATTGGGACACTGACACTTGAATGATCCCCTGGTGTTAACACACAGGCCATTTTTGCACACTCCTGGGAATACTTCACATTCATCTATATCTAAAAAGAAAAAAAGAGCATGAAGTTAATATATCTTTATAATATCATTCCACCTTATTATGCTCATGAAGTCATAATTATTCTCCATTTTGAACCTGGTAAGTTCACAAAACTAGTTTGCCTCCAAATAGTTCATGTAGGATTTCTGGGATGTCTGAATCGCAGCTAGACTGAGCCCACCTATTACCAAAGACATAAGAGTTTCTCCATTGGTCTCAGGAAATAACTTTTGAGTTGTGGAGACAGACAGCTGGTGTGAGTTCTTGGGGACAGGTCTGGTAGCTGTGGACAACTCAGGTAAGGTTACCAGGGCCATATAATTTGCTTTATGAGACCAGATGTCTGGAAATAAATAGAGAAACAAAAACCCGGTCTTTCAAACTAGCAAAAAAGAAACAGCTTGAAAGTGAGCATAGAAAAAATTCCCACTGAGGAGGAATACGTGGGCCAGTCAAGAGTCTCTTTCAAGAAGCGCTAAGAGGTCATCAGAAAGCGTGTAACTAATTCTAACTCAGCGACGTTCTCAGGCTGTTTTGATGCCTTGGTGGTGTCCCAGCTTGGGTTAAGGAGAGTCAAAAGATGCTCACGTTCATTCATTCATCGTTGACCCAATCTCTCTCAAATGTACCAGTCCTTCCCAGTTTGCTTAATGGAGAGCAATATGTTCTCTGCACTTAATTTGGAAAAATACTCACCATCAAGTTAATCCAAAGAAAGGCACTTACTTACCAATGCCAAAAAAAGGAATATTAGTTAAGAAACTCATACACACCATGTCTCTATTTAGAAGAAATAACTTTCCAACACAGGAATGTTAAAAAAAAATATTCTAAATTTTTCCTTGTAAGAGAGATAAATAAGTGGGGAGGGAGTAGAATCTACCTTTTTAGGTTCTTTTGTTGTAACAAGTTCTGGCCACTAATACACTAAAATGTGCTGCTGAGGTCGGATAAGTTATTATATTAGCTGTGGGTCTGGACCAGAGAAAGGCCAAAGGATTCAGTCATCATTTGGAAAGCAAGACCTTGGGTGGGGGTTGTAGTGTTCCTCTTTGTTTTAGCAGGGAAAAAACTTCATTTCATCCCACATATGGGACTAATTGCTGTTTTTAAAATTTTTCAGCTGCTGTGTCATGTCAGGTTGTGTTAGTCACCATGACCTATGTCTATCTGGGACTCCGTGAGAAAGAATTGCATCAAACTGGAGAGAATCCATATAGACCTTCAAAAAAGAGGCAATGGAGTGCACCCTTCTAAATCACTCACGACCATGAAACAAACAAAAAACCCCAGGACAAACTAAGAGAAATGCAAATTTTAATAGCCTCATCAAAAACTTCCTGTTTTTCTCTTCCTGATAGACAGCAGGTCAGCTATGGTCAGCCTAAAACATTTTCAGCCACCCTATCCTTTGGCCATAGTGATTTGACACTGGCAATAGCATATATATGCTTATGAAATTAACATCTGTTCTGTTCAGCAGTTCTCATTATTTTTTTTCTCTACTGCATATTTCTCACTGTGAAGTTACATGACAGCTTTATCCAGTCCAAGTTAATACAAGCATTCTTTATGCACAAAAAATTTATGGTTTATAAATAATTAGAAATACCTTCACATTGTGTTCCTTTAATTCTTGAGTACCCTTTACCACAAATGGGATCTGTAAAAAAAAAAAAAAAATTTTGAGATAACAATATTCAGACTTTGTAGTTATGACGTAGTATAAGAAACATGAAAGAGGACCTGGAACATGAATTAGATTTTGTTGCTATGAATAAATATGAGATAACAAAGTATTTCTGAGATTGCATAGGTGAAGAAAAAGAAGAATGAAATGTCTCCTCAAATAAAGCTCAGTTCCTCTAAGATATCCTAAAAGACACAAAGGTACCCTATAGATCATGCTCGGGTGAGAGCTAAGAGGGAAACTGAATATAGATTTCTCTCTTCCTATTATCCTAAAAATAGGAGTCATACTACTGGATTACTGTAACATGAATATGGAAAACACAGTCTAGAATTTGGAGACCTCATGCTCTGCAGCATTCACCCTACATAAATTCACACATTTATATATACAAACATTGAATCAGCAAAACCATGAAAAAGACAATCAAACCTCAGCTTCCCAACAGATTTAGAAGTTCACCAGAAGTCGTTATGAAGTTTAGTCACAAATACTGGTTTCTTTACACCAATTAGCTTTACGGAAGAAAATTTGTACCTGTAAAAAGCTCAGGACCCCTAACCACAAGGTTCCCAAGAGAACCAGTAGGAATTGGTGCTCCAGGGAAGCAGCACAAGCTAACCACATTACAGTGTGGTCACCAAAGCACATAAAATTATTATCCTTGACACTTATTTCCCATTCAGCAGTATGTTTCATTGAGGTCATCAGAATTAAGTCTGTTAAAATTCCCATTGAACCTAAATAAACAAAGTACTAGGCTTCCCCTTTTTATGCAGAGATCAAAGGTGACACAGGAGCCACAGCACGGGTTTCTCTTACCAACTTGGCATAGGGTGCATGGGCTCCCCCAGGCAGCACCAAGGGAAGAGCAGCACTGAGACTTCAAGGTGGCTCCGTTGATGTTGATCTCACACCGCCCGTCAATGACAGTCTGCCAGCAAGTGCCCTTGATGGTTTCTGCAGACAAGGAAATAATATTTAATAGATCTTTGATAGAAGCTATATCAAAAATCTAAACATGCACATTGGAATAACAGCAACAATAACACCATGAAACAAGCAATAATGACAGTTTTTAATGTTTTCATACTTAAACTCCTTTATAGTAAAAGCTGACATTAAGTATAGCAGCATTGGTAAACATAGAAAAATCATTCTAAGAAAGATAAATACCTATGCAGATGGTTTTTGTTGGATCCAAAGTACTTTCAGAAGAACATTCACAAATAAAAGAGCCTGGGCTGTTCTTGCAGACTCCATTAATGCAAGGACTTGATTCACATTCGTCGATGTCTGAAACAAAAATAGGTCTACATTACTACTAAAAGCTATTCTTGGGCCTAAATGAGTACTTCAGCTTTGGCCTGAACCACACCTTTTTCATTAGATAGTAAAGCTGGCCTAAACAGATTTTTCTAGACTAGATGAGATGCCAAAATAGTAACTGAGCACATCTCCATAGTATAGAATCCAGCAGTTGGCTGAATTTTTTATTCAGAAAATCTGGAGCAAATGTATATGTGATTTCTGAATTATTAATTCAGAAATACATTAATATTAAATACATTAATATTAATACATTAAGAAAATATATAATATTTTCTTAACATATTAAACAATGGTAAATAAATGCCAATTGAAGGCAAGTATAAAATGAAACTTTTAAATGGCATTTAAGTGCAAAATAAATGGCAAATAAAATGCCAATTGCAAGTAAATATCATCAGTGGTTCACAAAGTGTGTACAAGAGCCATTTAGAACAACAGAATTTCAACTGAATTGGCATAACTGCCTAAAATACAAGTGACTCTAATTTATTCTTATGGTTTTCTAATGGCATTCCAAAAGGCAGCAAAGTGCATACTATAAGAACAAAAATACAGTTTACCTTCACAGGTTTTTAGGTCAGGTTTATATATAAATCCTTTGGGACAGGTACAGACAAAACTTCCAGGAGTGTTTCTACATTGTCCATTGTCACAAAGTAGACTGTTCAGTACACATTCATTAATATCTGGAAAGTCAATGAAAATAAACATTTATAAGAGTCCATCCCTTGAATACAACTTTTTTGCCCTTTTAGGTCTTTATAGTCATAATAATATAATCAATTCAAGCAAAGAGGCAAAACTCCTGTACCATTGGCTTTTGCCTAAAATATCTCATTTTTGGAAAATGGGGGCTTGAACTGGTTATCTAAACTAGGTACTTACAAAGCCTACAGTCACTAGATACTATTTAATTCACTTCTTTCTTTAGCAGGAAGAAAACCTGGATTTGCTGGAAATCATTAATCTTTATGTTATATAATTGCTTCATTGTGTCAGAATTAAAAGGACTAATCTTATAGATTTAAAGAACTAATAAATAAATATTTAGAAATTGTGGTCCATCTTTGATATGTGTTAGTTCCAGGATGGATGTTTCTTCCTTATAATAATTTAAATTGTCTCCAGTTATGTTTATAAAGTATGAAGCAATCTGTAGAGTTTATAATTGTCATTGGGAATTTAGACTCATGATTCAGATAGCTGAGGAAAACTCCTCGCTTTTAGCTGAATGATATATGCCTGTCTGAAGCAAAACCCAACTTTAAGGTATGTAGTACTTAGATAATTTTGGAAATGCAGAAATTATGCAGTTTGTTTCATTCCTTTAAGCTCAATTACTTCACACAGCCCAGAAAATAGGCTAGACCTTCAAAATAAATTTTTTACACATTGACAGATTCCTATGATTAATAGATGATCATTTGACAAGTTATTAGCCCTAACATAAAGGATATACAAATTTAGCACTGGGAAACCGCATGGTTCACAGCAGTAAATACATTTAAATCAGTAACATATTTATAAAGTACTTAAAATATGGAAAAAATCAAGTATGAAGTTATATTATTATCGGAGAAACAGCATACTGAAAATTCTATCAAAATGATATAAAGAATGCTAATGCTTCCCCAAAGGGTCTCCAGCACCAGAGGACTTCAGATGGTAAAGTAAGAGCCATGACAAATAAAATACCTTGATGCCCAGGGACATATGAGGGTAGGAACTTTCTTCTCTTGGGTCAGAACACATAGTTCTGATGGCTGGATGGGAAATAGTTGAGTCCAGCCCTCAACAAGTAGTTGGTATTTACCAGATTATGTGTTGTGTTGAAAGAATGAAAGGAAAAACCTTTGTGTATATTTCAATCTGTATCATCTCTGAAAAATTACATGTTCCAAAAACTTAGACTAGTACCTTACACCAGTACCCTTCAAAAATACCACCAATGGCAGGTGAGAGGAAGCTCCTAACTCTAAAGCCCTAAACAGCTTTCAAAGAGTAAAAAATATATTTGAGGTCTCCTTTTTTATCTTAAAGCTTATTAATTTTCATCCTACTCCATAAAAGTATGTTTGCTTGTGTTTAAAAGGTGTTTACCTCCAAATTAAAATGATGCACCATCTTACATTTTGGTTTTGGTACCTCCTGACATATTCCCATGAGTGTGAATATCCTGGTTTTTGAGACTCAACTTCGGGAAACTTTAAGTAGTATGTCCATGCACTACAGAATGAGCAATGTATTTCAGAAAACACTAGCCTAGGCAATTGCAGAATGTTGAAGAAAAAACATTAGCACCTTTAGTGCCCATTTGACCATTTTCTTCCCAACCAAATGATTTATTTAGTTACTAGCTGGTACCTTCATTAAGAATTGTTAGAGCATCAAAAATGGTGTGTATTAAGCTTAACAGAGCATTTATCACTGAAAATAAGCATGTTTTCTCGGGTTAAATCTAGTGAGTGGCTGGGAAAAGAGCTGCTTCTCTTAGTAAAAACAAGGATGACTTTGTAGCCACATGAGAATGGTTCAGAATCTTTGCATTTATATATCTAAGGAGCTTCTCTTTTAAGGAGTGAATCTGATACATCATTATTCATAAATTGTCAAGATTCAGTTATGTAAATTTTTGCTAATAAAAACATGTATATGCCATGCCAACATCCAAAATGTAAAGCATCCATTTGCCCAGTCCTCCAAGCTACTCAAGAGCAGTCTTCTCTAAGTAACAAAAGGAGGAATGCATTATGCATGAAATGCCTTAGGAAACAGGTAAAACTTCTTACCAACACAGTTTTTCCCAGTTGAATCTACTTCATATCCTGAATTGCATATACATTTGTAGGTCCCACGAAGATTTTCACAAATTCCATTTGGGCAAATATCAGGATCTAAGGCACATTCATTTATATCTGCACCACAAAAAGTTTAAAATCAGTTAACATACTAAAATAAACATCAAATGAACTGTTAAAACATAACATTACAATAAACGTAATGACCTTAGGACCTCTTGAATTTAAAAAAAGAAAGGTTTCACTTGGAAGAGAATGCTTGATTCCTTTTTCTCACTGTAAGGTATTCTGAGTCAAATCTTTCTTCTACTAGGCCCTAAGAAGAACTTGGTATCTGAGCTGGAACTACAAGATTACTAATCCTTAATCAGGCTGAAGGAGACCTCCTGGACATCTCCTGGTCCAAGCACCAAGATGGAAAAGTGGATCAACTGCAGAGCCCATGTCCCTACAACTAGTCTCCCTGCTGCCAGCCCCTCCCTCTTCAATCTACCTCCCACACTGCCACTGTTCCCAACATCCTAAAAACAAGGTGATATCATTCCCATGGTCAAACTTTTGTAGGTTCAATAATATCCTCAAGATTAAGTTAAAATATGAATCCTTTGTTTATTTACTCCAAATTTCTTCTTCTTCCGTGAACATACAATGCCCTCTTAGCTCTGTGTCAGGAATGCTTGAAGCAGGTCTGTACATTGGCCAAAAGCCAGCTCAAACACCACATGTTCTGAAAAAGCCTCTGCTACTCTGCCCAGATGAAGCGGGATCCTCCCTCTTCTGTGCTCTCACAGACTGAGGTGGGCTCTTCTAGGCAAGGGTGATGCAGAATGACAATCAGTGAATGGGTAGTCTCAAATCCTGGTGCCCGACTCTTCTATAAATCAGGGATGACTTTTTTTGTTCTTCTCCAAGTCCCTATCACAACTTATTTATTCCCCACTAACACCTTATTCATTATAAACTTCCTTACTTCTTCCTATTCCTCCTCTGAATATCCCTTCCCCAACCTCATTCACACATAATGATGAAATTAATCGTGTTGAATGAACTGACAATCAATTCAGCCAGTTTTTTCCCCAGAACTCTCCTGAATCAAATTGTTTAGCTTTATATTAATAAAAGAATCCCTTCCACTTTCTTCTCACCTATTTTTACACTTGTTTCAATACTCCCTTTTAACTTTAATTCTTTCTATGGCACCAATATTTCTCTAGTTCTAACTCCTACACTTAAATATTTCATTCTCTTTCAACTCAATTAATTGCTGTCACTGCTTGTTAAAAAGTATGATGGCTCTCTTTTGCCATCTTATAATGACTGAGCACTTGACAGTTAAGAAATCATTCAGAATGTAGACAGATAATGGTTCACCAGCCTATAATCCTGACTGTACTTGATAGGGGAAGATCCAAAGGAGGATCAGGCTGCCAAGAGTGAGCAACGACAGCCATTGTATCTCACCCACAGGCACCCTTCAACTGCCCTGGGAGACCAGTCCCTTCAGTGGCCAAGCCCCGCACCCATACCCAGCAATCCCAGAGCCCACTGTGCCATGGCTGCTCTGCCATTAGGGGTTTTTAGATGTCCAAGATATATCAGGCAGTGATGGCCAGAGAGGGAGTCAGGCCAGACTGGTGTAAAGGGACCAAGTGGAAACCCACAGGAAGGCCGGATGCTGCCTCTGCACATGCTTAAGGTAGTAAATTTTGAAACAAATCCTTACCACTGCCTGCTGATGTCATTCCTGGCCCACTGCTGCAGAGTGCCTGATATTCCGCTGCAATAAATTAACAGATAGTAAATGATTCTCTTGTTTGCAGAACAGGTCGATCCTGTCCTTGGCTTTGCACACATCATTTCCTCCAAAGTGAGTAGAACCCGAAATAAAGTGGTAACGGAAAAGGAGGCATCTCCTGGGGGAGTCACCTTTAAACCAGCCTCCCATTTTAAAGGCTCCACATCACTGAGGAAAACAACTTTTAAGGATACAGGCAAGTTATGGCAATTCCTTGTGCAAAGCACTTTTGGAAAAGGTGTTTTTCCTATAACTTGATTTTGTTCACCAGGGAACACTTTACACTTTTAGTGAAATGTGCCTGTTAAAATGTGGTTTCTTAACTATTAATAAAACTTTCTCCTACCATCTTGGGAATAATTTCATTTCTCAGTACTAGCTATTTTTTCAGTATAATCAAGTTCTTAACATTTCCTCATTTCTCTCTGCAAATTCTCTAGCCTCCCCTCACAAGAACAACAACAGAGTATCTATTCTTGCATTTAAGTGTATTTTTAAAGTTATTATTTATCAGAAAACTGCATTCATTCTTCATGATATATCCACAGGGAAAGTATTGCTTAATGCTAAAACTGTGAGATCTTATTGAAGAAATTGAGGTACACAGAATATGTTCCCAAATTTATGATGGAATCAGATTTCTATCTCTCAGAATAAATACAATGTTTTTGCATACAATTCTAATGATATTTCGATGAACATAAGAGTGAATGATGAAAACAGAGAACTGGAATCACACTGTATCTGAGGAAAAGAAACTAAAGGGTTTCCTTAGCTGCCCAAGATTTCTGGCAACCAGTCTCATGGTCAAATGTGAATCATCTGCACTTAACTGGAAGGACAACTGGATACTAGGGAAGGGCTTTTTTTGTAGAGGCTGACTGCCCCTCAACTGCTGAAGCAAACAGCTCTTACACGTCAGCATGCTGGAGAATCGCGTTCCTGCTGACTGTGGATGCAAATGAGTTACACAAACAAAAAATCACTGTGTCTTCTAACAAATGTTAATTTGAGAAAAGCAGTGAAATCCCTTAATTTTTAAATCATCTTAAAAGGGGCCAAAAAAGGAATCAATGGGAAGGTGGCTGCTATTGTGTGTTTGAAAGCCAGGGACTGGGAGTAAAAAGCAATTTGTCCCTTTCTATTTTGTTACATCAGCAATTAATTAAAATACTCATGAAATACTGTAAATAATAAAACAAGACAAACAAAATCATGCCAGTTTTGTAAAAAGCACTTTTACAGTTAATGGCAAATTAGCTGATGCTTGGCCTAAATGGAAGCAAATTACCGTCACCGTTGTCTTCCATTTGGCCAGGATCTGGTACTAGACTATTCTTTGTAGTGAATTCAAATCACCATGGGTTTGGATGCTGATGGCAACGCTTATTGCCGGGGGTCTTGGGAGGAAGTCCTTTCCCTCTATTAGTTTCCTCTTCTATAAATTGGAGATAATGATACCCATCTCACCCGGCAGTTCTACAGATTTAACGAGACAACATGTACTTGTGCCCAGCTCAAGCACTGAATAAGGGGTAGATGTTGCTGAGCTAACTCGGTATAGTGCCGTAGAGACAGTGCTGTGGGGGACACATGAGAAAATTCCCCAGAATTACACTCCTGCAGGTTTAACTGACCAATTTTTGTGAGGAGCAAATGCCATTGTCAGAGGCTGAGGAGGCAAGAGGGCTTGCCGAGCAACGCGAACGCGCTTCAGCAGCCAGTGAGAAACAGATTTGTGTATAGCCTGCTTGATATGCAGAGCACAGAGATGAACTTTACATCTTGTATAATTGGAGTCTCTCCCTCAACTGACTAAAGATACTCCTTTTGGGTGTTTTCAGTACTTTTTAAAAATTCCCCCTCCCTCCTGAAATGAGAAATATCCTACGTTTGGATCTTTCATGATTTGGCACTTTTATCCACCAGAGAGGTAGAGAAACCAAACTGAATAAAACCATTTCCACATGTGGACCTCTTCTGTATAAATTCATTCAAATATAAAACAGAAACGAGTGGAACCGGGCCTCAAATTTAACTCTCTTTAAGCTTTACTGCTGCTATGATTTGAATGTGTCCTCCAAAATTCACGTGTTAGAAACTTAATCCCCAATGCATCAGTGCTGGGAGGTGGGGCCTTATGCTTGGGTCAGGAGGGCAGAGCCTTCATGAATGGGTTAATGTCATTTTCACAGGAGTGGGTTAGTTATCTCCAGAGTGGGCTTGTTATAAAAACAAGTTTGGCCCTCTCTTGCTTTCTCTCTCAAGCGTGTGTGCTCTCTTGCCCTTCACAGTTTTCTCCAGAACTGTGAGATATAAATTTCTTTTCTTTATAAATTACCCAGTCTGTGGGATTTTGTCACTGCAAACACAAAACGGACTAAGACAACTGCTTGAAGGAACTTGGTCTCTTTTGGTCATCTTTTTATAAACCCGCATCATATCCCTATGTAGCATAAGAATTCTTTGGAGTTGTACTTGGTCCAGGGGAAAATGTAAAAGCAAAGAATTAAATGCACCAAGGTTCCTGGATTCTAAGTCTTGGCTCTTCCACTCATTCAACATGTGAACAAATTACCTATATTCTTGTGTGCCAGTTTTCACCATACTCATCTGTCTTGTAAATTCAAAGTATGTAAGAAAAGTACTTTGAAAAGTTAAAGTAACATAAAAAAGGATATTAATAATATACAACTATAAAATTATATGGAAGTATCTTTGATAGAATATTTACATATAAAGTATAATAAACATGTATTTAACTTATTAGTGATCATATATAAAATGATACACGTGTAAAATGATAATTTGTATATTATTCACTGGGTGAAATACTCAGCCAGAACAAAGTTTGTTTTCTGTTAACTGGCACCCCTCATTTCTTTTAAAGTCTTCCATTTAACTTTAATTTCTCATAATATTTTTAAATTTCTAACTGTAATTTCAAAATACTATTTTTTTAAAAATAGTAAATCTTTAAGAATTATGGATTAATCTTTAATTCATTTTATTTAAGGCAGAAATAAACTGCCTGAATCTTATATGTAAACCAGCCAATCAGAGCAACATATTTTCAATATTAGGTCTAACTCTATTTAGGACATTAGGAGTCAGCTGCCAACCTACCTTAAAATTGTGCTCAAATACTGACAGTCTATTGTTTTAATTTCAATAAACTATTTTTTATTTACAAATAGAAATAATTTATAACTGGCGAGGACCTTCCTGATTATCTAAGGCATTTCATTTTGTAGATGAGAATTCTAAGGATCCTTTTTCCATATTATTCTATTTTATAATTAAATTTATTAATGTAAGCCATCTCATACACATTTGAAAGTATGTGAGAAAAATTCCTAAATAAACAAAAATCTACAAAGAACTACCCCCCCATTAAGTAACTTGTCTGCCTGTGGATGGGGGAGCAAATTCTGACTTGCCATCCAGCTCTCTTCTCACTATGCCATGCTACCTCCACCAGAGAAAAAGTCTATTTCCCTAAGGTTGATTAAAATCTTTTAAGAAAACCACAAATGGCCTTCTGGCAAACTATTGAAAATATGCAGGTAATCTGAAAATTATTGACTTTTACACTGTGTAAAATTCTGCTTTTATAATAGTTCCTGCAAAATGCAAACATCAGGAAACTACTTTAGAAAACAAGGCAAGTTGCACGTATTCCAAAAAGCATGAATATTATTGAGGTGCAGGAGTTCATATGGGAGGGACAAATGCACTCCCTATTCCAAATGATTGTGAGGATTGGGTGAGTAACATATGGTTAGACACTGGCTAGCTTCTGACAAGACCCCAGGAAGGTAATGATATACCTAGGGAGCATAATGTAATCTTTCTTTGTGACTTCCATAAATACAAAGACCTCAGATCATGGCAGAAGGCTGACAGTATAAGGGTATCTCAATGATACCACATACCTGAATTCTGTGCAGGACATGGCTGGCAAGGTTCCCCAAATGCGTACTCGGTGCTGGCACAGCAGCATTCAGATTTAGTAACAGCACCAAACAAGGGTTTGACACACTGGCCTCTCTTGTATCCACCGTAGCATGTGCTCCGCATGTGTGTGTCTAAACAGGAAGAAGCAACTGTCATCACACTGTCACTTCAAACAATGAGAACCCCCAAGGTCAGAGTTGAAGCTGGCTTTATTTATCCATTGTTCCTGTTGTAACTTACAGAGAATGCCTCTGGTATTAGGGCTCAACAGAAAGAAAAAAAACAAAAACAAAGACAAGAAACAAAACACATTCAGCTTCCAAGAATTGGAAACCAATGGCCAGACTCCAGTTTTCTAGAGACTATCATGGTTTATCCAACTGTGACACCCTTAAGTGCTACAATTATATCTCATTCATTTTTGTCTTCCCCAGGCCTATGCAGAACAGGCACTTAATAAATGTTGAATGAATGTTGAATCTCACACCATGCTAAATAAGACCTTTATTAGAAATGTGGCCTACCCCAAGATAAACATGCAATTACTGAATGTCTGAATTAGGTGTACTTTCCAAAAAGGAGAAAGTTTAATCTGTAAAAGGTTCATTATATAAATTTGTAGATGTTGGTCAACTAAGTAGTGTTATCTTTACCACCAGGGAGGGAGTTTCCAGCTATGCCCATTCCTTCCCGTATTCAAAGGGTTTACTGAATACCTTTCTTGAAAATAATTTGGATAAAATTTGTATCCTTTTCTCAAAAAGTCTCATACTTCTTATAAAGCCACATGAAATTATTATCATATATGTTTCTGGAATATCTATAGTCTCCTTTGCTTTCTATACTACCCTTGGACATTAATTCTCTATTAAAATTTTTGGGATAATGAGCATATATAGGCCAATCTCAAAGACCAATAATTATCAAGAAAGGAGGGCTAAAGAAAATTGAGGATAGCTATGGAATTAGGGAAGAAAAAGGGGAAGGAGAGGTGGGGATTTCCTTGCTTTTCATTTGTCTCAGCATATCTTTCTATTCCTTAAATTAATATACCATGTTTTCAAGAAGAGAACTGACCCCTGTTGGTTTGTTGCTCCATAAATATTCATTATATCTTACTGCTACAGTAGAATGCATTTGTTATTGGTGGGCTTTATTGATTGAGAAAGGGTGGATCTCTATCCCAATCTAGCCAGGGCTTTTTCTTACCGACACACACACGTCCATCCAGACCCACGGCCAGGCCAGGGAAGCATTCACATCTGTAGGAGCCATCAGTGTTCACGCAGCGTCCATTCATGCAGATCCCAGGTGTTTCACACTCGTTAATGTCTGTGGTGGGGAGAGGCACTTATTAAAAACGAAGTGACATTTATCTAAAATTGTAACATGTTTGCAATCATGTTATAACACTTGAAAATGGGGAAGACAGAAAATATTAATAATATGCAGTATCAAAAAATAAAAGCTCAATGAGATACATTCTGATTTTCCCTTGAAAGAACAGTAACAAAATCAAAAGAGATCAATTATTAGAGCTTATTACTTTTCCATGAAAAGCTACTTTAATAACATTCTCCCAAGAGTTTTTTTTTTTATCTAAAATAATCACAAAGGCAAACACAGAACTGGAGGAAGAAGAAAAATAACTGCTAAGAGACAAAGGGTTTTGGGTAATGCATCACACTGTAACTTTTCTAGGACTGCCAGAAATTTAACTTGATAATAAACTGCATCTTTGACATGGGCAAGAAGCTTTCCCTTTTGGCATTCATAACCCAGATTGGTGTCCCTTCCATTATCACCCATGCCTTAACTCTCTGGGTCAATTAGCCTAATATTAAGAGAGGTACAACTAAAGCCTTCATGGAACACCTTAGAAAAAGAACAGAAAATGATTATAGATAATTTTGATGACCATTCTTGGACAATAACAGCACTGTAAGCAATTGGAACCCAGCAAAGAAAAGTCTTTCTTGAACATAACAAATATTTCACAGTTTTGTATATGTATACTTAGTAAGGTCTGGTAAAAAACTTTACTGGACACATACTAATAATAGCAGAGATTTTTCTCCCCCTTAATATGGGGAAGTAGAAAAGGTACCAAAATTGTACTTTGGAAAACATAACACTTAGAAGCAAGTCATTTTATAATATACAACTAGTGTATTTCCTTTCTTCTGACCTTAAAAAGGCACATTGAGAGTAAAACACCTTCATGTTTTACTTAGCTTGTGTTGTTTGGCACAAAATATATTTGGGTGGTCCAAGATTCCGTGTACAGACTGTATTTAAAACGGCATTTATATTTAAATACATGAACTCAAATTGGTTCAGTTATTCTTTTTGTTATTCTTGATCTTTTTGTTCAAGTTGAAACATACAGTAAAACAGTGGAGACTACAGCCTGAAAGGTAACAGATAGGCTTTATAATGGGGACAGAGATGTAATGTAGATCCAGAGGGACGTTACATTGCTTAAGATCAGCGGCCTCAACTTTCAGAGAGTGATCAGAGAGGCCATGTTCATCAGATTAATTAATTGTAGAGATTAAATTAGCATTGTTTATTCAGCTTTGAACAGTCACATCTTTGTGGGAACAGAACTAAGTGCTCAGTGGTAAGAGAAAATCTTAACTAATAGCTTAAAGAGGAAAATTATGCAAAGGAAGAAATTCAGCATACAAGGGATTACTTTCTTTCTTTTTTTTCCTTTAGTCTTATTATAGTGTTGTGTATTCCATATTCTATACACTAGAAAAAAGAAGACATAGGTAATAACACGGAGCTATAGCGCCTTTTCTCTCTCTCTCTCTCTCTCTGATCTTTAAGAATGCTAAAGTTAGAGCAAACCATTCAAATCATCAGCACTTTCAAATGAATAGAACAACCCATTTATTGATAAGATACTATTTCACTGGTTGTAAATGGCTGCCAAACCTGATTTCAGCTATGAGGTCATAATGTCTTCTGGAATAGCATTATCTATCGGCCATACTTAATGCTGAGAGGCTGCAGCCTGGGTCACCAACAGCCTATAGGCACTGAGAGTGAATCTTAGCGTACTCTGTGTATCGACGAGAAGAGTGTGTGTTCTCACAGAAGATCTGCTTACAAAGGGGCTTTCACATTTCCCACTATTATTTGTTTGGAAGTCTAATTCCAAATATTCCAGCAATCGTTCCCTTCCCCTTTCTTTCGTACTTGTGTAGTATTTAATTTGCACAATTTGGTACTTTGTTTTATGCCGTCTTGCATTGCAGAGTATTTCCATGTGTTAATCCTATCTTCCCATATAAGTTCCTCCCAGCACAGGGCTCAAAAGTATAGAAACCATTTCCCTACTTCAAATTTGAAAAACTCAACTGTTTTCTCTTGCTGCAAAAACAGATTTGTACAATATTAAGAGCCATTGATGTGAAGGTCATAGAGAATGTAGGTAAACAACCAAAGGCTAGAAGTTCTTTTAAGCCTGGAGAAAATGCACATCTTGCCAAGGACTTAGCACAAGGCTTTCTTCCATAACATGCTTACCAAAACTGTCCACCAGGGCCACTCAGTGAAGAGGCACCATAGGACTTTATCCTGCTTTCTCACCTTGAATAGCTTGACTCTCTACACTTCTGCATCTGAAACTATGAACAGAGGCTCTGAGTACAGCATTTTAGCAGATTTTCTGGACCTGTTTTGCATATGAGGTTCTTTGAGAAGTCGGGTTCCAACTCAGATTTTGGACCCAAGTGCAGTAATCACTGATCTTTGACTACATAAGGCAGGAGACACTAAGCACAAATTTATCTCCGATGACTCTTCTTAGGACCCCAATTTTCAACAAGACAAATAAATACCCTCATATTTCCTTCAATTTCTGGAGCAATAAGATTATTTCAAAAGTTATCAAGCTAAACAATGGCCCTTGGTGTGTTTATTTCTTCTACTTAATCCCCTTTTCCTTTTTGCTTATGTAAGTTGACAAAACCTAAATAAATTGTCCATGAAAAATTTCTGTTTCTTAGGATACCTGGAGGAAATTACAAGAAAGAGATCATGGCAAATAAGAGTCTGCAATATTCTGTCCAAGTAAAGATGTAAGAGGTGGCTAATGACAGCCATCAAGAAGCCTAAGTGCCCTTACTCCCCAGCTGGAAAGAAGAGGCTGAACTCAGCTTCTTTAGAAAGATGCCCACATCTGTTGGAAGACCAACTGGCATTTTGGCTTATTTATTTGCTACATAGCCTTTCAGGCTCCTTTGAGAAGACCTCAAATACCCTTTCTGAAATAAGAACAGCCTTCTGGGTATAAACTGTAGCTCTTTGGATGGCTGGACTTAAGAAGGAGTTCCAGTCAGGTTTCCTAAACCAGAATTAGGTGTACTTTAAATGGGGAGAATGAGAAAAAAAAAAGGTGGTACCTGTAAACAATGTAGAGAGGAGGAAAATCAGGCAAAGAACATGATTTAAGAGTTTTATAACACAAACCTTTGCAGTAACGCCCATCTGATGCCAGCTGGAACCCAGGTTTGCAAATACATTTAAAACTGCCATCTTCATTAATACACATTCCATTAAGGCACATGTTCCTTATGCTGCATTCATCCATATCTGAAAAATACAGAAAATATATTTTCTTATGACCAGAAAAGTAAACTTACAAAGGAAGCCAACCTAGATGAATATAATTCTGTTTCTTCACATTTCTTTTGTTTTTTTGTTATTATAGCCCAAGGCTAATTTTCATCCAAATTATACCATACAAGGAGAAGAGGGGACATATGAAATACACAGGTCATAAGTTCTTGAGTTTTGACATGTGCATGCAAACTATAGAGCTAGATTTATATGTGTATATATATATGATATATGAAAATTTGACTCAATAGGAGTTATCACAATTCTTTTTAGGAATAGCAGTTTACAAACTGAAAAGTGTGTTAATAGCCTAGTGGGCATATTTATTTCACAGATTCACATTACTTCTAACACCCTGAAAATGAAAAAAAAAAAACAACTAAGACTAATGGAATCTGAAATGTATTTAGGACTCACCCTAATTCTTTTTAAAAGTAGAAACCAGAAGACAGCTTGTAGTTTGAAGCAATTTTAAATAGGGGTAGGACAGAAATGGATATTTAAAATGCAAGACTTAACTATGGATTATAGCTGTGCCAGCTAACCTTTAGGATCCCTTGATTATAGGCATAGTTCTTTAAATTCATCAATATGTTATTTTATTTAATATTAGAGCTGTCTCAAGAGGCACTTGCTCTTTTGGACATGATGTGTTTTAGAAAGACCAAAGCAATTTATAATATTTTTCTTTTCTTTTTTTTTTTAGAGTTGGGGTCTTGCTATGTTGCCCAGGCTGGAATGCAGTGCCTATTCACAGGCACTGTTAGGCACACTATAGCCTCAAACTCCTGAGCTCAAGCAATCCTCCTGCCTCAGCCTCCCACGTAGCTGGGACTACAGGGATTTTTTTCTTTTTCTTAACAGGATTCTACCCCAATGGGGAATTTTGGCATTAAGTCTTTGAATTGAATCACTGAGATAATACTCTGCCAAAAATGTTTCTAAGAACAATTTTGAAATTCTTTTAATATATGAATGGATTCTTGGGTTATTTCTCAAAGATACTGGGAAACCCAATAAGAATCATCCTTCATTTTTTGCTAAAAGTCTATGAAGTGGAAGCTCATCAATAATAGTCATATTATTTACTCAGGAAAAAATGGCAGGGGGAAGAAATTGCTCAACTTCTCTAATCATCAGGGAAATGCAAATCAAAACCACAATGAGATATCACTTAACTCCAGTGAGATTGGCTTATATCAAAAGGTCCCAAAACAACAAATGTTGGCGGGGATGCGGACAGACAGAAACACTCATACACTGCTGGTGGGACTGCAAATTAGTACAACCTCTATGGAAAGTAATATGGAGATACCTCAAAGAACTAAAAGTAAAACTACCATTTGACCCAGCAATCCCACTACTAGGTATTTACCCAAAGGAAAAAAAGACATTCTATAATAAAGACATCTGCATGCGAATGTTTATAGCAGCACAATTCACAATTGCAAAGATGTAGAAACAACCCAGGTGCCCATCAATACACGAGTGGATTAATAAAATGTGGTATATGTATACCAAGGAGTATTGCTCAACAATTAAAAACAACGGTGAATTAACACATCTGGTGTTATCCTGGATGGAGCTAGAGCCCATACTTCGAAGTGAAGTATTACAAGAATGGAAAAACAAGCACCACTGGTATTCACCATCAAATTGGTACTAACTGATCAATACTTATGTCACATGGAAATAATATTCATCGGGGGTGGGTAGGTGGGAGGGGGGTGGAGGGGATGTGAAAACTCTCACTGAATGAGTGCGGGGCGCACAGTTTGGGGGATGTCCATGATTGTAGCTCTGACTTGGGCAGTGCATAGGTAATATATATAACCAAAGTGTTGTACCCCCATAATATTATGAAATAAATTTTTTAAAATGCTTAAAGCAGCCCAATTTGAAATGAGGTGATTAATTCAAGAGGCAATATTAAAGGCTGGCTCTCGACAGTTAATGTTTCTCTCAAGCCAATTTTACATTTTCAGATACTGATTAGTAGTATTTTATCACCAGGCAGATGCTTTAAACAAAACAATTATAAATGACTAGAGAATACATGGATGTAGGTATGTCCTATTTTTTAAAATGTACAAATTCTGATTTATTAAATTAGGAAGTAATGACTTATGCTACAAAAATTTCATCATTACCAGGGATCTTTAAATGGCAAGCTCTCCTAGTATACTGAAATGTTTGCCTCCCACAAATGTGAATTAAGACATGAATGTTGTGGAAAATTAGGCTTGCCTCCCAGATAAAATACCTGAAATATATTTGATACTTTGACCTTATACTCAGTATTTGGCTTGATCTTGTTAAAGTCCCCTGATACTGAAACTGCAGTCAAAGAAGAGGAATAACATTATTATACTGTTATTACCTTCACAGTTCTTCCCATCTCGTGTAACGTGAAAGCCGGCATTACACACACAATGGAAACTGCCATCTGTGTTGATGCAACGTCCATTATTGCAGATCCGGCCATTCTGTAAACATTCATCAATGTCTAAAATCAAAGTTAAAAAGGAAGACATATCTTCATTTAGGGAATTTAAAATTATTTTATTTCTCCCTTCCTCCATTTCCAAACTCATGATCTTAGCCTTGGGTTTTAATTGCTTAATAACATGCTTCAACATAAATTGGGTATCAAATAATATGGTATTTATAGTTATCAGAGTTGGAAAGACATATGACAGAAAAAAATACCTACATAATCACATTTGATCTAACTCTAATTTGTAATAAGTCTCCTTAAATCTCAAATCTGTAAACAAAATAGATTCTTCTTCATCACCACTTTCCTAGTCAATTTATTGAGCCAGTATATATCATTATTTACACTGAACTTTGGCTGGCATCTTTAAACACATAATTTAAAAAGGCAGATCTTATAACTCTATCAGAACAATAAAACAGAAATGCTATTTTTTAAAACATTATTCAATTCCATGCTTGAAAACCATCAATCATATAACTCTGAAATATCTACCTTCCTTATGATAATTCTGGTCCAAGTGCAATTTTATTGCTCATATATTCTTAGTCTTTTTAAAAATAACTTCATGAGTATTCTATCTACCAAATAAAATATTGGTACTGTGGGGGTATTTCCCCCTTTTTTCTATTGTGCTTAATATTATGCCAAAGTACACAACAGAGCTTGGTATGTGGTAAAAATGATAATGACTCAGCCTGTTTCTGATCTCTCATTTAAAGATTCATAATCAACTCAGAGTAGACAACACGGTCCCCAGGATTATCTGTTTCCCTCAGTTTCTAGAAGCTACAAACCTGGATGGACATCAAAGAGGATGAACACAAACTGCCTTGTCTACACCCCACACAATCATTTCCAGGGCTCATTCCCAGAAGATAGGGACCAGGAAACCATGTCGAGCTAGATGGAAGCTACATCTATTTGTGCAGAGCTGAGGCCACATCTGCCAGAACAGAAGCACCCTAAACATCCTCTGGACAACAAGAATGTGCATTCATGGCCTATTGGTTATTCTGAGTGTCTACCCTGCGTCTGCACGGTGTCTTGTGGTTGACCCTCAGACGCACTTTCCTTCTGGGCAGATCCTGCAGTGGTTTCCACACGAGTCATTGGACTAGCTGAGGCAGTCTGGGCTTTTCTTCTGTCTGATCTTTGTGCCAACAACCTACGATCTTTTTCTCTTTCATTTATTTCTTAATCCTTGGTAAAATCAGGCTTGTTCCACACTCCAAAAAATGGTAAAAGCCACATATTCTTGAGTAGACTTTTTTTTTTTTTGGGATCCTATAATTTTTGAGGCCCAAAGTTAAAATAAACAGAATAAAGAGTTCATCTTTTTCTCTCCTCACCAATTTCGGAATGCCATGGGGCTCCCCATCGCCTTATAAGACAAAGGAAAAGCTTGCCATTCCAAGTTCTCCTCTACTGTGGTTCTGTCTGTCTGTCTCTCTCCATCTATTCAGCCCTTCCAATATGCCTTCTCAGCTAAGTATACAGTCCTTTGGACCATTCTGTGGCAACTGTCACCTACAAAATAACGTGAGCATATTCTCAAATTCTTACGTTCAGGATAAGCTTAGCACTAGCTTTTTAAGAAGACAGTGCCTGAGGGGTTCAGGTCATCCTCAGTTTCTAGTAATAAGCCTCAGATTGATGACAACCACATACCTTTACATTGGCTGGCCCTTGTCCTGGCTGAGTAATCTCAATAACCACTTCTCTTTGCTTATTTAATAGTGCAGTATCTGGATACTGATTTCATTTTATTTTCTACTATTGAAAAATGCCTAGTACACTATTTGTACATGCTAATTATTTTAAACAATAGTTTACTATTAAGAAGGTTCTCAACTTAGCTAAATATTCAGCCTATCCATATTTACAACTCAGTAAGTAGGCCATAGAAATATTAGCAGGTTGAAAGGCCATGTTCTATTTTCTTCTGCTCAAAATTGCCAGTTACAAGTACTGTACTTTACGGCATCGATGGCAAGAAATCTCTAAGAACCAAATTCAAAGATTCTGAAACCAGTAAACTTCTCTATATTTTCAGTTCACATATACTTACTAATGGCTCCCAATTTTTTAAGTGATAATAAACCTCCCTACCTTTACTTCTATTAAATTTAAAAGAATGCTTGCTTATTTTTATCTGGCTTTACTGCACTAATGATACAGTTTATTTTGTGCCAAGTTTATAGATTTGGAGATAGATATTTGGGTTCCCTAAGGGTGAGCAGTATATCTTATTTATTTCTATTTTAGAAACTTAGTACATAAGAGTCATTTTAAAAAGGAATATTGGATGACTTACTAAATTAATTAATAAACAAACCTGATGGGAAATTTTTATGAGGAGATATTTATAGCAATGTTTCTCAAATTTTAATGTATATACAGATCACCAGGGGATCTTGTTAAAATGCAGATTCTGACTCAGTAGGTCTCAGTGGGACCTGAGAGTCTGCATTTCCAACCAGTTCCCAGGTGCTGTTGCTGCTGACCACATTAACAAGCAGCAAGAACTTAGAGGTGACTTCCTTATCCTTCAGACCTTTCCATTAAGACACTAATTGCATATAATTTCACCTGAAACTTTTCGCAGTTTCTGTGTTTTATAACACTGTCCTTTATAGGACAATCCTACTCTTTACCTCTCAGATGAAAACTTAATAGGCAATAGTGATGAGACAAAACAGTACTGAAAATAAGATATTCCTGCAGGCACAGAGGCATCATTTAAAATCATTTGAACGTTTGCTAGATTTTATGACACTGTCCTTCAGAGTGACAATTTTTGGGATTAAGTACAAAAAGCAATGGGACTGTATTTGCCTTTCTGACAAGGGCTAAGATTCCACTGAACTCCTTTGAAGCCAACCCCCCATTTAGCATATATGCCCCACATTCCACACCAGGACCATACCTCGGCACTCTGTCCGGGTGAGTGTGCTCTGATACCCAGCTCGGCACTGACAGGTGTACGAACCCTGGTTATTAATACACTCACCACCGGCGCAAGGGTTTTTCTCGCATTCATCAACATCTGTAAAGCACAGTACATTTTAGTGAGAAATGAGCAATAGCTCATAATTCTAAGACTTTATTGGTTTCTTTTGTATGTACAAAACATTTTCCTTTTAAGAAATAAATAGCATAATAAAAGGATCTTTTATCTTCCATTATAATACACCATGTCACTAGCCATGTGAAGACTTGTGGAGCAGTTAAAGTGTATTATTTTCACATGTCATTTTTCAGAGAAAATTCCAAACACATAGCAACTCAACATTCCAAGCTAATAAACATTTTCTTTTCCTTGAGTCTGGCCTAAAAGAACCAAACAGACTAACATTTCATAAGTGGCTTCTGTATAAGATTCTGAATATCTCTTGAAGCTCTATTTTTTCTAATGAAAAGAAAAGACAACCATATCTAAGCACCCCTGCTGAGTTCCAGTAAGAACATTAGAACAAACATGAAGCAACTGTCATTTAAAGGGCAGTGTTCTCACCCACCATCAAGTCCGCCCCATCCCCAGATGTCCTCAACACACAGGCTCCCACTAGTGTTACAGTCGCTTAGAGTTATCAGATACTTAGGGAGAAACTGGTTTATATCCCCCTATTTGTAAAGATGAGGAACCTGTAGCTCAGCCAGGATAACCAACCCACTTGTCCACATGCTTCTTAGCAGCAGATGCAGTTCTGCCCTCATGTTCCCCAACCCTGAGCTGGATGTTCCTCTTCTGCCCAGCTCTGGAAGAAGCATTCATACCACCCGGAAACTAAATATAATAGCTTGGGAAAACAAGAACAACTCATTTCTGACTGAGTCATAATTATAAAATTGGAATTTGTAACAGAACCAAGAGGTGAATTTATTTAAAAAAAAGAAAGTGAGTGGCAACTGGGTATTCTTATCCCATCCAACAACAGATTATTCTTGTGTTACATTTCCTCCTTTCATCTGCAATTTAAAGCTTCTCTCTTCAATTTTTAATGACTAACCAGAGAGAGGTAGTAAGTTACCCATTTAAATTAGTAAAATGTGAAAAACTGCATAATTTGGGGATATTTTTAATGCTTTCTTTTAATGGCCAGTCTTTTGGTAGGATGACTTAAGTTGGAGTTACCAGCAATGACTTAAATATATTTTACAGTGGAAGTTAAAAGTCACTGTAGTAGGTGGAACGATGGCCACCAAGTATGTTCACGTCCTAATCCCCAGAAACTGTGAATATGTTACATGGCAAAGGGGAATTAAAAGTTGCAGATGGAATTCAGGTTGCTAATCAGCTGACCTCAAGATGGGGAGAGTCTCCTGGATTATACAGGTGGCCCAATGTAATCACAAAGATCCTTAAACGTGGAAAAGGGACGTGGAAGAGAGAACCAGAGAGTCAGAGAGAGATTTGAAGATGCTACACTGCTGGCTTTGAAGATGGAGGAAGGGGCCACGAGCTAAGGATGCAGGCAGCCACTAGTAGTTGAAAAAGGCAGGGAAATGGATTATGCTCAAGAGCCTCCAGAAGGAACACAGCCCTGCCGACACCTGGATGTTAGCCCAGTAAGACCTGGGTTGGATTTCTAACCTACAGAACTGAAAGATAATAAATTTGTATTGTTTCAAGCCACTAAGTTTGAGGTAATTTGTTACAGCAGCAATAGAAAACCAATACAGTCATGGAACAGAATTGCAATAGCCTCTTAGTGCCAACCAAAGATCAATCACATACCGATACACTCCCCACGGAGGTCCAGCTGGAATCCTTTGTTGCACTCGCACCGGTAGCTCCCAGGAGTTGGAATGCAGCGTCCATTTTGACAGAGATAGCGGACCAACTGGCAGTAATCAGTGACGTTGACTGGCAGCACCCCTAGAAGAATAACATTAAACCCCATTAAAATTATTTCAACTATGGTACCTTTCATCAGTACTTTATCTGGCAATAATGGACAAGATACTGAATCAGGAAGGAGGACACACTTTGGGCAAAGGTCATCTGGTGACAATAGAGCCTATTTCCACCTTGCCAACAGAGATTACACTTGCACTGTGTGCACAGGGGAGGCATGCAGGCCAGCTGCAGCCTGCTCCTCTGCCTACTTCTCCCTGCTCCATCCACCACCTCACTCTCAAGCCTCCAGTTTGGGAAAATAACAAAGGCAGAGAGATACTGGTATTGAACTATTTACAAAATTGCTTTGCAAGCTATATAACCCAAAGTATAATTTTATTTCTCTTCTATTAATTTGTCCTGTGAATCAGATTTAAATCTCTCCCATAACTCTCCCGTAGTTGGCTGAAAACATCAATAATAAAAGGATATTAATCTCTGGAGAATATGAAAGAAAGCCTCCCATTTTTCTCTATATTGCATAGAAAAAACTGAGAAACATATATATACAACACTATTTAAACTAAAAATGTGAATCTAACAACTGGCAAATTTATTTAAATGACTGAAGCAGCATAAATAAACAAAAAAATATTAACCTGATTAATGCAAGAAAAATAACTAGATGACTTTTGAATTCTTACTTGGTGGTTCCCGAGATGGATATGGATATTCCACTGGTGGTCGAGGGATCGGAATTTGAGGTCCAGGAGGAAAGCCAGGAGGAACAGGGAGAACTGGAGGAATGGGCCCAAGGGGTGGGGGAGGATATTCTGGTCTCCCAGGAAGTACCATAGGGACAGAGCACAGCTTGTTGAAATCCTCTGGAAAAACACAATACAACATAACACAACTGCTGAGCTGTAGCTTATCTCATAGGCTCACAGAAGTCATCCTTACTTCTTAAAGAAATTTTTGAACAAAATTGATCTTCAAACGACACAGATCAATTGGAGAAAAGGAAAAGAACCAATTAACTTCATTCTCATTTTTAATACCTACAGTAGCAACCATCCTGGAACAATAAATCAAACCAAAAACAAACTCCCCAGAGTGTGTACCACATGACTCGCCCCTCCCAAAACCTACGAAGTCTTTACTTGTATCAAAATTCCTCTTGCAGAAAACATAAGATGCCCCTTTCTCCATCCAGTCCCACCTGTGGATCCCACAGGGCTCTCTGGAGCACACTAAAAAGCTCGGATTTTATCTTATGTGCAATGCAAAACCACTGGAGGTCTTCAGCAGGGACAGGGCATGATCAGATGACCATTTTCAGAAGGTCCCTCTTCTTGACACATGGAGAATGCACCGAAGTGAGCAAGGCTGTTGCAGAACACCAAGGGCGAGAAAATGATGGCTAGACAGAGAGGCAGTGGTGAGACTGGACAGAATTGGACAAATCTGAAGCATATTTCAGAGATAAATGGGTAGCGCTTGGCAAAGGAGTAAATGCCGGAGCTGAAGGGAACAAGAAATTGAGAATGACTTCTAGTTTTCTGGCTGAGCAATTGGGTGAATGTTGGTGCCTTTGCCTGAGATGGGAAAAGTCATGGTGGGGCAGGTTTGGTGGGTAGAAGCCAAGTTCCATTTTGAACACACGAGTTTTGAGATATCAGACATCCGAGTGGAGACATCACATAGCAATTGTGTAAGACAGTCTGCAAGCTAGAGGAGGGATCAGGGCTGCATGTAAGTTTTGGAGTTATCAATAGACAGGTGGTATTTAAAGCCATGGGGATGGATAAGCTAATCTAAGAAAGCTGTGGGTGCCGAAGAGAAGCAAGTCCGGAGACAGGACCCTGCGGAATACTGATTTGCAAAAGACAACAAAATAGATGGAGAAGTGCCCCACAGGGAAGGAGAAATACCAGGGGGTGCTGGGTCTGGTGTTAGTGCTGCATTGTGATCCTTGCAATGAGTACACCATGACTTAATCATGTTTTCCGATGACTACACATTTTTAGGATGATTACTATTTTTCATAATGCCAGGTCTTTATTAGAATAAATCATCTTTAGGTTTGAGACAATGTTTTTTCCCTGAGCTTCCAAAATGCTATTTTTAAGCAGTATCCAGGTTTCTAGGGATGTATTTATTTTATTCATTTTCATATTTCCTACAAATAGCCATGTTTTGTCATAGTTCCCTTCTATAAGTAAACTATGTGATTTTCAAATTTCTTTTTTTTCTCTCTTGCCACAATGTTGGTCATTTTATTACCATATTTACACAGTGATTTTCCCATAGATACTTTCTATACTAGTTTCAGCCATTAATAGAAATTAGGCTAATATTTTTCTTTTCCTTATGTACTAAAATTTAACTTATTTTAAGACAGTAATATGTCTTACTGAAATATGTTTATATTTCAACCTCATGGGACATTCTGCCAATTTACATGTGGCTAAATATGCCTAGCTAGCATGAAGCCTGTTGATATTTTCTAGTCCATTTCTAAAACTTCTTCCATCATATTTGACATTTCCAACTCAGGTCAAGTTTATGTTGTTACGTTTTCAGAGAATTCTATTACAGCATTTTAATTATCATCTAGCTGGAATTTCAACTCACAGAGATTCTGTATTACTTGACTGTATTTGGAAAGGAATTATATATTGTTTATGCTTCCACGACTCAGGTTGCTACAATCCTTTTTGTAAAACAATGATTCTTCCTATAGAGTCATCATCTGGGTGTGCCATATCCATCATTCCCTGGGTGCCTGCTTCCACCAAATTTCTACCACTAGAACGGCATAGTCTTTGAAGTCAAAGATCATGTATAATTCATGACTAGTTCCCACTCTCAGCCTAGCCCTACAAATTGTATATAAGAGGAATTCATTAACTATGTGTTGAATTTAATTGAATGGCAATTATATTAAGGAACACACCTTGCTTCCAAGCACTTATAAGCACCAATTCAGCCTTTCTTTTTAAGACTTTTAGAATTTATATAAAAGAAGTTGGATAGTTTATCAGCATTTCTGCTAATGAGGTGGGCATTTTACATTAAGCAAGTCAGTAAATGCATCTTCACCTCTCTAGGAAAGTTTATCAGACTGGGTTCTATACTCCTTCCCACTTCCTACAGATTAATAACTTTCCCATGAGCCCCTTTACATTCAGGATCAGCAACCTGGGGTTTAATTTTATTCAGCTGGTGTCCATCTTCCCTATCTCCATTTAACCAGAGATGATGCTGATTTTTTTTTTAAAGGGTGAAAAGCTGACTAATCTAAAATCCTTCCTGTGTCATCACTCTCTGTAAGTTAAGAGCACAGAACTATGCAGCACTGGTACTGGAACATTTGGGCAAACAAAAACCTACCTGCAAGTTAGTTTTCTCTGTTAATCTGCCTCGTCCTACACTATCTCAGGGTTGTGCATCTTTCAATGGTACACATGGAAGAGTAGCTCCCTGCAAAGCCACATGGAGGAACCTGGGCTTCTGCCCCATCGGTCCCAGAGTAGGTCCTCCTGCAGGCACCTAAATAAACCTGCTCTACTCCTGTCTCCTCTATTCAAGGCCTCAACACAGGAAGGATTCCACATCAAGGCAGCTGATTCCTAAGTTAACATATGCATTTAAAAAGGGATTCTGTTGGTATCCAAGCCATATGTCTTGGAGGGAAGTCATGTGCTTCTAAACAGTGACTTATTAAATGGTCCCCTACTGAAATAAAGAAGGTGAGCTTTATTTATGTATTTGTTTATTTATTTATTATTTCAATCGGCAAATAAAAGTGTATATGTTTATTGTGTACAACATGATGTTTTGAAATATGCTCAGTTGGTGGGAAAGGTGTCACTTAAAATATTAATAAGCTGTTCACCATACTTGAATGCCTTCTATAAGCAAGATTTTGCTAAATACTGTGGAAATAGAAAAAGCATGAGAGGTATGGGACTACGCTGACGAATGCGATCGCCTAGTGAGATTTATCAACTAGTAAAAAGGCAATATGTGAACACACATAGGCATGAAGCAGAGCGGTATGGATTCATGCCATTGCAACAGCACACACTAGAACCACGGAAGCACGAGGAAGAAGGGAGAGTTTCCAGCAATGGTTATCTTGGGATATTCATGTATCAGGTCATGTTTGAGCAGGTCCTTAACAGACAAGAAGGTATATAACAGGCAAGGGTGGCAGGAGTAGGGAGTAGGGTGTAAGGACCTAAACTGGGAAGAAGCTTTAGGGAAAAAAAAACAAATTGAATTTAGAAATGCTCAGACTGGCCTCAAGGAAAACTCAATCATAAAATTTAACTAGAAAATAAAGCTACCATAAAAAACAAGATTTAAAAGATGAACTGAGATTAGATTTGGGGACTTTAAATGTTATGCTAAGTAGCAAAATTTTCTTTGTAAGAAATGGACTGACTTGGACCACTGGATATTGCCTGAGTTCATCCTGGGGAAATTTTTCTGGACATCTTTGTCCATATTTTCTCCAGACATAATTTTCTTAAATGAACTTCATTGAGTTATACTCTGGGAAAGGTATGTGGCACCTGTGGATTTCAGGGAGACCACTTGTGAGGAGGCTACTGCAACAGTCCAGACTACAGAAAATAAGCTTTTAATGGAAATCAAAGGAATAGGACAGATAAAAGAGAAATTGTGAAGGAAAAAAATCAACAGGACTTAACAACAAGGAAGAGGAAAGAGTTCAATGTTATGGAAAGAGGAAATGAATCACTCACCTGAAAAGTTCTGAGAGAGCTGAGTTTTATTCTACTGAGCTTTTGAGTACTACGCGAGAGCTGCCGAGTACTCAAATGAGAGTAAGAGAGAGTAAGTATTTCCAGAAAAGGTTGCTATTCAGTGGTAATAAGCAAGCTAAGTAAGAAGTAGTACCTGAAAACAGTACTTTTTGTATAGATCTCTGCATTTTCCCTATTAATCATCTGGGGAAATTTCCCTGGATGTCATCTCTTATATTTTCTGGAATCTATCCACTTACCTGGGTTTCCATTAGATCTACATCACGCACACTGCCACTGGGCTTGTGAGGGTTGGGTTGGGATACTCTGCAGATAACTGGAAGGGCTCTTACCAGTTGCTCTGATAGGACACATCTCAGGGGCGACAGTGACCCCTGGAGACCAGCATCGGCCAGCGTCACAGCAGCACTGCATTTTGGTTATGGACTGCGGCAGCTGGTTAGAACAGCGCCCGTTTGCCAGAGCCGTGTAACAGTATCCTGGGCGAACATCTGAGAGGACAAAGAAACATATACAGACATCACTGAGATCAAACCTATAACAACACTCCCCTGGCCCGGCACCTCCACACTTCACACTCGGATTACAGCCAGATTAACTCACACTTCTGCCCTGGAAGGGAAGCTGCGAGGGCTGCGCAAGAACAATACTCCATCAGAAATCCCTTGTCTCACACCTTTTGCCCCTGTGTGCTGGTGCACTTGGCTGAAGTCCCACATTCCATACCCAAGGTGGGAACGAATGATTAAAACCACATGTGCCACAGGAAAAGAGAGACTAAGAAAATCACTGGCAGTGACAGTTAATTATTTATAAAGACAAGTCTCTATACTGAAGAGAGACTGGGTTGTCCTCGGTTTCAAACTACTTAATTCAAGCCATTTTATGCAAATATTTACATAAATCTATTTTAAAACAACATTAAGTCTGTGCTATAGTCTACATTTCTAAAAAATCAATCTTATTTTTCAGTCTGAAACTGTGAGTCAGACATGTGAGATTTTTTTTAAAAGAATGAGCTACTTTGCATTCAGATCCAATGCTTATTAATCAAGGTTTCCTTTTGTCCCGGGGCCCTAATAGATTTTATAAGGCACTAATTATTTACAAGTTCAAAATGTATATGAATCCAAGTTCTCAGTTCTATAGGATACAACAGTTCTAGAAGGAAGTTTTTGGCAGAAAGGTATCTTCTTAAAGCAACATAGTAAGACACATTTCTATGTATCACTTTTATTGGGTTACATCATGTCTGACTGTCATGACAACATCTGACACACTGCAGTGCAACTCTGGGCTACCAAAAAGAGTTTATGACATAGGAAAAACCTAACTGCTCCATATGCCTTTGAGATATTAGCATGGAATAGAGAAGGCAGGTAGCAATGTGCAAAACACCTTTATCTACCTTACGTATGTTGAGGGTGTACCTCTCTCTTCAATAAAATCTATCTCTGTGCAGTTCATATTTTGAAAAGTAAATAATATTTTAAATATGCTTGTCATTGAAAGGAATATAAGTGGTAAATCCTTTTGTAAAGTGAAGATTTTTTTATGGCCAAAAATCCATCCCTACGTTTCCTGTAAGTCTGAATATTAAACATCAAGCTTGCTCACAGAAGGTCATACCTGTAATTGTTATCTACATCATTCTTAAGAACACCAAGCCTTCAAATCTTGAGGGTTTCAATAAATTGATAAAATGAAATAAAATAAAAACACGGGTAATTTAGAAACATTTAAATTATTAACATCAAGTGAAGAAGGCTAAAACAAACCTAGACGAACCATAAAAGAAAATTATGGGTCAACTTTAAAGTATCCAAGATTATTTCCGAAAAGTACTTAAAACCACTGGCAAGTATAAATGTGCTTTCCAGAATTTTTTTGTGGTTCCAGTTCCTGCACCTCTGGTCAGACTAATAGTCTCAGCAAAGAGGCAGAACAAGTTTTATTCCAGCCTGGTCCAGGATAAATGGCGGGAGAGGGTGTGCAGACAAGTATGCTCTGTGAAGCCATGGGTGGCACCTCCCCCATGAAGAAGGCAGAAAAGTAGAACTTCCTACATTCTAATTTGCAATGCCTTAAAGCCACTAATACTTGATGTACTTGGGAATTGGTAAATATTTTGGGCATGGAAACCAAAGGCTGTTCAGAATAGGAAGAGATATTCAAAACTGGCTTATATTCCAGCTTCAAATGAATTTGGTGGTCAAAACCGAGTATAAACATTTGACCAAATTATGAAATTTGTACATATAATTTTCAGCATGGGCTATCTTTCAGAGCAAAACTGGGGCCTACAGCTGCCAATGGCAAACTTTTAATGGGCTAATGTCTATTATTTTGCAAATTAACTATGATACCATGTTATTGCCCATCTGGCTGACTTATATGTTAAATCAATGAGTCACAGACTCTTGATCAAAATGGTCAGTGTTGGGGCTGAAAAAATTACAAGTTGAGTTAGAGTTCCTGGCAGTCCCTGATTTACAAACGGCACCTGCACATACAATAATCACTTTGCTAATTTTTTTTTTTTTGCTGAGGGAGAACTTTTGTTAAAACTGTACATTTACACAACTTATAATTTTAAAGAAGATATGTGGGCTAAAAGGGAAAGCAAGGAAAAAACTGAAAATCAGGAACCATTTGGAGGAACTGACCCCCCAGGCACACCAGCCTGAAGTTTTCCACTTCATTAGGGAGCAGTGCCACACCCAGAGGGAAGGCAACCATTCTGGAGCTGGATCACTTTGCACAGAGGGTAATGAGTAGCTTTAGGATAATCTGAAGACCTACTGGAGCCAAGACTGTCAGGATCTGGAGACATAAAGGGAAGTAGAAAGAACCATAGACAACTTCCTCCATTTTAAATCTTCCCTGGTCAAGACATATGGCAGAAAAGGAGCAGGAAATCTTCCTCTTTTCTCTCCTTCTGAATCACTTGGCCCTTACTCTCAGGACCCAGAAATCACATTGTATCAAAACAAATATATTATGCACTAACCGGGTGTTTGCAGGTCATCCTAGCTTGTCAAGAGGCCTCTCCTAACTAATCATTAACATTGTTGTGTCCAACCAGGAGCTAGAAGCTGTGAGGCCCAAACTAGGGACAGGATACCTTTATGACTCCTGGGAGTTAAAGAGATAGAATACACCAATATGAAAAGACAACCCTACACAGAGTATCATAAATTGCCAAAGAAAGATCCCAGTACAAAAAAAAAAATCATACTGCAAGAGCTTAGAGGACAAAGGGAGTGTTGGGGCTGGGGAGGTCTGAGAGTCTCTGAATGTGGTGGCAGAAGGTGGCAGTTGGAATTTCATGGTTAGAAGGGATGTATAAGGAAGACTCCACATACTACCATCTATATATGGGGTTTTCTACTGCGTAGATTTACTAATTCCAAACAACCAGCTTACAAACAAACCTTGGATTTGTTTATAAATTGGGGAGCATTTGTATTTTCTTGCCACTAGGGATAATTTTGGGAGTCTCTGTGGTTTTCCATGGAGGTAAACATGAGTGTTAGGGAAGGCAGAAAGGTCATTTTATATAACAAGTTGTTAATTATCAGTACAGCAAAGTTCCAAGGAAGAGGAAGTTGTGCTTGTCCAGGGGTATGGCGAGAGAGAACTGGCAGCATGGGTGTCTGTGGGCAAGGCAACGGGACAGGGTCCCAGTTCCCTCACCCAGTGCCCACATAAGCAATTGGACCAAATTATTTACCTAAACTCTCTAAATCTCAGACACTTCCCACCCACAATACTGCTGCAAACATCAAGTCAGATAATTTACATAAAATATCTCACGCCTAGGAGGTGAGCCACGAATCTTCGTTCCCTCCCCCTCCTCCTTTACAAAAAGTTAGTATGGATATATTTTGATAAAAGGAAAAGAATTTTTAAAATGTAAACCATCTGATATACGAATGTATTTTAATCCTTTTCATGGAGTTTGGGGTTCTCTTTGAGGGTTAAAAAAAACTACGTATAGTCTGGCCATGAAAAGCTTCTCATCTAACCTCTTAGCTAATCAAATCGCCTGGTGGTCATGTGCTAATCAGGACAGTTTGGGAAGAAAAAGAAGCTACAGGAATTGCACTTGCTATTCTTTCACTGTAGTTCCAGTATCTATGATAGATTCTGGAAAATCAGGCAATCCAGACACCACTGTTGTTTCTGAGGAAAAGTCCAGATACGCTTCCCTCACTAGCTGTACTTATTCAAATGTCAACCGTAAGAGACTGCCCTCAGCTTTTATTGTATGTGACTAAGTAAAAAGGAATTCAGAATTTCAAGTGCAATTCAGTTTTGGTCTGAAATCATGGCCTGTGGTGAAGATGTGAAGCTGAGTGTTTTTGAAAATATGGACCAGAGACAAAAATGAAAAGATAGCCTTCATCTTTCCCCAAGGCTATGTGCCACAGGATTCCTAGCTTTGCCCTAATAATAATGAATAACTTATTTTGATATTTAACAAATACTTGAGTGCCTACGACACGCAAGGAAGTGTGCTGAGAACCCCGGGGATACAAGGATAGCAGTTACTAGTCTTTAAGAGAACTTACAACTTAATTAGAAAGATAAAAACATACAGACACATGGAATTCCCCTATAAGGCCATTTATGAGAAGCACATCCTCAGGTAAGGAAGAAACTGCTTTTAAGTAAGCTGATCTGGGACGTCCTCAAAGAACCACAACCTGAGCAGAAGCATGAAAGGGGGCTTGAATTGGGAAAAAGAGTGTTCTGAGTGGTGTACCATGTATGATTAAAGACAGGAAGGAACCCAAATTCACGGCCCACTTGGGGGTGAGGAGCCAGGACTGTGCTGACAGGTTAGCAGGTTAGGAGGGAGGATCAGAGAGTGAAGCCCCTTAATTATCAGGCTGTGTACTCTGGCATTTGAATGTTAATCTAGAATGCTGAACTTTGAAGGATGTCTTAACAATTGTTGAATCTAGCAGTTGTCAAATCTGTTTTTTAAACCACAGAACCCTGAGGGAACCTGAAGGATCTACTGGACACAGACTGCGAACCGCTAATTTCCAAGTCCTAATGGAAAACTACCAGAGGTTTTCGAGCAAGAGTGTTATTTAATCAAAGCACTATTTTAGGAAGATATATCTGACAAGATGGATTGTAGAGAAGCCAGAAAGCAAGGAGACCAATTAAGAGATTATTGCAAAATGTCAGGCCTAAATTAACATAGGTTCAGGGAAGGTGGGGACTGAACATAGGTTCAGGACTGAAGGTGGGGGTAAAAAGAGAGAGATATCAGGGCTTCAAGGTTTGATGCTGCATAACTGCAATGTTAATTTATAGACCAAGGATATCTGTAGGGTCTCTTGGAGCAGACCTCTTTTATGGGAGGCAAAAAAATCCCCAAACAAGATCACAAGATGCCTCTGTTCTTTAAGAGGGTACTCAACTGTTTAATACCTTTCCATAAATGTACATTTTACCTCCAGTGATATATTATATATCTTCCTTAACAAATCTGTTTAGAAAAATGTTCATTATGGAACCGATTTGTACAAACCATGCATGCTGCTTGAAATTAAACCTACCTATGCATCTGGTACCATCTGGAGAGGTATAAAAACCAGGGGGACATTTGCAAAAGTAACTGCTGACTGTGTTTGTACATTCGCCCCCATCACAGATTCCAGGAATAGTGCTGCATTCATCAATATCTGGAACATAAATAAGAGTTTCAGTATTCATAGAACATGGTACAAAACTGTTCATCATCACAAGGATTCAGATGTCAACACTAGTCAAATCATGTCCCTGGAAACAGCCATCTTTACAAAGTAAAAGCTGCACACAGTACAATCAACTCAAAGAGTAGGTGCTGCTTCTCTCAACACAGACTTACCCAAGGGACTTAACAAATTCAAGAGATTGAAGCAAAATAAAATCATTCTCTTTAAAATCTGAAACTGGATACTGTTGTCTCACCAAGTAACCACAGCATGCTAATATTTCAAATGTCATTTATTTTGTAATTTTGTTTCCCCCTTTGTTTCCATGTTTTGCATTGAGTTAAACTCCTCTACTAAATGTTCTATATTCTGCTGCATCACTTACTGTATTTCATTTCAACCTATTTTTCCACAAAGCAGATGCTGAAATCCTACGGAGAAGACCTTGTGGTCTGAGTGCTAACCAAGACTTGGCCAACTTGAGTGACCAGCCTAAGGGTAGACAGTATCAACTTGGTGTTCTCAATGGCACCCAAACTACCATTAGGATGGTTTGCTGTGAGTGAACTGTGAGGGACACTGGTTACTCCACTCCAACCCCCTTCAAGGAAAGACTTGGTGCCCCAGCTGCTGGCAATGCTGTCAGCAGATAGCCTTTGGTTCTTGGACCCTCAAGGACTGCCTGAGCTGCAGAGAGCCACCTTGCCCAAGGTCACACCCTCCCCAGGCACTCCACACCTGAAGAGCAATTGTGGAGGAGGGATAAATGTTTGGTCATTTCAACCCAATGGAGGACAACTCCAAAGGCCACTCCAGTTCCCTCTTTCCTTCTGGGGTCAGCCAAGGCTATCACTGGGCTGCACCACAGCTCACCTGCTCCATCTCCACACTCTTGCCGCCTCCTCTTTTTTTCTACAGGCATCGATTCCAAGGACATCCCCTAGTAAACATCCTGAATGCCACGCAGGCCACAGTTGGGTTTAGCCCTCAAGGACTGATGCCACTAGTGTCCTCCAAGGAAGTAGTAAAAGTCCCTTAGGACAAATCTGACCATCTCCTTCAAGGGGAGCTTTTCAGGAGCCCAATCCACACACTGACAAATGTCAAAAGATATGGCACCAGTAGAATAAGAGAGAAAACTGAGAACTTCCTGTTTAGGCTAGAAGTGACCTCAGGGCACAGGGAATCTGCATGGCCTCATCTCTAACACCAGTAGGGCTTTTTGCACTGACCTAGGGAGAAGTGAGGTTGGACCCAACCCTCCTGGGAGTATTGCAATGGCCAGGCTGACACCCTTCAAACTTGGAAAGGCTATGACCTCAAAATAAGAACATTTCTTCTCCAGTCTAAAAACTGCTCTTCATTTATAAAACAAAATAGAACTCTAAGTGGACCAAATTCAAGTACTTTCTGACTCAAGTTTACCCTGTTAGTCAAAAAGGGAGCAGTGACAGTGTTTACATGCAAGTTTAACCTTTTTAAAAGTAAAATCACTATTCTTCTATGCTGGGCTAAAGGCTAAACAAAACAATATTCCACGGCTTATATTAGAGTCAATGCTAACATAAACAGCATTGTCATTGTGAAGTTGTGTAATGGTAAAGGTGCATATTCTATTCTGACAGATATATGAATAAATTTCACTGGAGTCAGTGAAAGAGTCATGCAGAAAAACTGGGAAGGTCAGAGCCTAAGGTTCTAGAATGAGCATAATATCTCAAAGTGTCCCTAAAAGTTCATAGTTGAATCACACAACACCTACCAAAGATCATGTAAAGAGACTATTTATTAAAACAATTTTTTTCAACCTGTTAATATAAATGACTGCTACCATCCTTATTAAGGCCACTTAACATACATCAATATCCAGAAAGGTTAAGTGACAGCATATATCAGAAAAAGTTATTTTACAAACAGAAATAACTTTGGTAAGATGGGAAAAACATCTTTCATACACTGGCTAGGTTAGATTTGGACCCTCTATTGAAGATGAAAATAACTACAATAATAATAATGAGAGTTTGAACGTGCACAGTGCCCAGCAGTGTCTAAATGCTTTCTGTGTGTCAGTTCATCTAATCCACACAACATAGGTATGATCGTGGGATCTGATGCTATACCTCTGGTGCCCAGGCATACCTCTTGCAGTACACTGAGGCTTTCAGAAAACTCACATGAATAAAACCTGAAATAAGAACAAAGAGGCTCATCATTTACAAAGTGATACTAAACCCGAGTCTCCCACTGGCAGGGGTCTGGGGTAGGGTATAGGAGGAGTTTCCACCAAGGTGCATGCCTTCAAAGTCCAGTAGGTCAGGAAATACGTCATAGGGCACACCTCCCTGATTTTCACACAGATAAAGATAAAAAAGGACTAGGCCAACGTGGTACATTTGAAGGAGCTTAAATGACTTCAAATTCCCCTTAATATGTCCCCTCCTTAACAACACACCTTTTTTCGTTCAGGTGTCTAGTGCTTTTCTACTTTCCTAAACTACCTTGCTTCTCAGTCCCATGGCTTCATAAGGATAACAGCAAAAGTTCTGATCTCATCACCAGGCTGTGCTGGAAGTTCCTGATGGTAAAAGGCCAAAAGAAGGCATTTGAATTGGAGTCACTCACACTCTGAAACTCACTCATACTAATTTATTATTACTCCAAGTTCTTACCACTCTGTGTTTATCCCTTGTTAATAGAATTTCAGGCATCCCAAGTAAGAGAGAGTTTGAGAATGGTGACTTTGCCAAAGTTTCTTTAGGTCAGGCTGTATCAAATGCCAGCTGTGGAAGTAAATCAGGTGGGGAGGTCTGGTGGGGAGTGGGGTTTGGCTGGAAGAGCTATTTCTGTGCTCTGGACACTTCTGCCTGCTTCCTTGAGGGGTAAGGCAGAGCTGCTGGGAAGCAGCTATCCCCCGGTGGCTGCCCACGTCCCCCCTGGCTTCTTGCTGACCTTGAGAAGAGACACAGCGGTAGGTTCCTTCCCTCCCCATTTGCTGCCCCATCCTGTGTTCTTGTTCTCCCTTCTCACTCCTGTGTGTGTGGGCATTCCTCCCACCTTTAGGTTGCTTCCCTATCCTGGGGCTCCTCTAGCAGCAGGAAAGGAAGGAGGGTGGAGGACAGATGGATGGAGTTTGGTCTCTGTTCTGGGACAGGCATCACTGGGACACTCAGCCTTCCAGAAGCTCCATCCGAGATTGTGGACTTGACAGGAAAAAACAGTTAACCTGATCCTGTCTAGATTACTAACAAAGTGAAGAAAAAAAAATGTGGCAACTGCTTAAAAGTAACATGTGACATTAATGACTATGAATGCCACCGAGCCTGTGAGATTAACTCTGTTTTATTATACAAACTCAACCCAGTATGAAGCATGTGACTAAGCAGTAAACAAGCTGATTCTTTAAGTCATGTTGAGAAAAACACCAGCCATACTATTTTATAGTCACACCATGTATGCCAGTTTTCATGGTTTCTTATTCATGCAGCATCAGTTGTCTGATCACAACTTGAAAATAATAAGTGTAAATATGGAGTCCAGACTGTGGAACTGGAAAGAACCTTGACATACCATCTTGTTCAACCTCCTCATTTGAAATTTGAGGTAACTCAGAGATGGTAATTGACTTGTCTGAGATCACACAGGATTAGAGATGTTACCAAGACTAAGGCCAGGTCTACCTTGTTTCCAGGGCTCTTTTGCCTTAACCACAGAGATTTTGTTCCACTAATTGTAGAGTTGCCTGAACAGTAAGAGTAAAGGGCCTACAACCAGCTGCAGGGGATGGAGCCCCATCTGTGACAATGAGTTAGGCAGCCCCAGGGATTCTCCCTGGTGCCTGCGAGGGTAAGAGCCCTAATAATAAGTAGCCATCAGATAAACATCCCATTATTTTGGAAAAGGGAAGTACTGAGGTTTTTGGCTCACATATTAGGGAGTGCATGGGTTTAAGAGCCACATTTTCAAAAAGGTCCTTCGCATCATGCAGTGCTACTATAATTGCCAAAGGCTGGGCTGACGATAATCTAAATCCCAAAATATTAGTGGTTAATTAGGAATCCAAGGGACTTCATCCAGAAATAAAACTTAATCCCTTAATTACATTTTTTATTTCTTAATTTCCTCCCACAGTAACCTATGCAAATATGGACTTGGTTTCCAAAAGGAAAAGGCTCATGTGTTCATTCAGTGTGCATACTCTACAGTCATCGGAAAAATCAACAAAGAAGGTGGGCATGAAGTCTGTTTCCCTTTTTCTCAAATCACAGCTATAAATCTCAAATTTTTTCTTCTTATATGTATAAAAATTTAATAATTGTTATTTAATCACTTTAGTATGTTAATTTGTATTTCAAAGGTGCCAAAATTGTATGTATTTATATAAAACTTGGTCCACAACATTTTTTTTAAGTTTTGAGGAAAGAGGGATATTTTAGGAAGGAAGGGAGAATCGTACAAAAGCAAATTGCACAGAGCCATTCTCACATATAAGGAAGTGAAGGTTAGCATCTCGTGAATTTGCTAAAACCAATTTGATTGAATTTTTTTAAGTACTATAAAAAGTACCCAGTTTCTTCCTCTCCATGTCAAGAGAAAGATACGTTTAAAAAGCCACTCGGGGTAATGATAAAGGCACCAGAGAAATCTTCACAAGGGCACAGAACCCCACTGTTATGCCTGACCATCTTGCTAGGGCACATTACAGGATCTATTGTCTTTTCACTGGGTGTGGGCCAGATTTTCTGGGTTCCCTCTACTGATCATCTAGAGATCATCCAATGGCCAGAGTTCTGCCATTTCCATAGTGAGGCACTGTAACTGGAAAAGAGCACAGGAGTTGAAAGAGTGGACCCAGCTCACCAAGAGTTTTCAGAGGACCTTTTGATTACTTTTCTACTAAAGTAAGACAGGTCAACAATGCTCACACCAGCCTCCAGGCCAGAGGACAGACAGTACTCAGAAGACATTCTCTTCTAATATCGATTTTGCATAGAAAAATTAAAAAGAAGGAAAAAAATCATCTAAATTTAATGTAACAGTAAATGGCAAAGGAATAAAAAAAGATCTAACCCAAAGTATTCTGTTTTTATCTTGCTACTGACTTTAATATGTAGCCAGAAAAAAATTTTTGTATGTGACAAAGGATTAAGTAATTCTTAGACTAAATTTTTGGTCCATTGGATACACCACCATAATAGGTTTCTTAGCATTAATAAAAGGATTTGAATCATTTTTCTTTCAGTCTGAGCATTAAATCTGAATCTTGTATCTAGTCCACATCCATAGACCATTCCTGACTATTAACTGATTGGTCTGAATGTAAAATGAGAGACAAAAATCAATTCTAGTTCAGGCTGGAAACTATCATAATTTCAGAAAACAAAACACAGACTGAACAAGTCAAGATTGCCCTAAATCTTGAAACCAACTATATATTTTGAAATCGAATATATTAAATGGAGAAAGCCTAAAACGTAAGACACAATCCATTGTTGATGTGGATTTTGCATATAATAAACTTTAATAGTTTATTAATGTCATAAAAAGATACATATAATAATACCTGAAAATCCATGCCATACCATAATATTTTAAATATTTGCAAATATTAGAAAATATAGTTGTTAAAGTAGAGGTGATAAGTTTCATCTAGGAGAAAAGACAATGTAATATGACTCAACAAGCACGAGAGTGTGAGTCAAAAGAGGTCAATTTTAGCACTATCTAAAATGACCTCAGACAGGTCACTTCACATACCCAAGACACAGTTCCTTAATTTATAATATTAAAGGGTAGAACTAGGTGAGTTCTTTGCCATTTCAGTATTAAAACTCTCTGCTTCAGACTTAGATCTATAACACAACTTCTAAAATACATTGGCCAATTGAGAGTCAACTTTATTGTTCTTTGAAACTTAAAATGTTTTTAAGAAGCCCTACTTCTTCAGAAAGAACTAAAGTATTTTTCACAACTACCTCAAATAACTATAACAAGTTCAAGAATGCATATCAATTACTATATGCATTCATTAAATTACTATATTACTATATGCAATCATTAAATTCTATAATGATTAATAACATAAAAACAACTCCAACCCATAAAGCTAGTTCTATCACTTAGATTATTCAGTTTCAGGACAAGTAAATATTAAATGTCTTACATGTAATTTATGAACTGCACCTTGAATTTAACTCTGTCTTTCACTTCTACGATATGCTGTGGAAACCAACAAAGGTTAATGATCCAAGCCTAGACAAATAACTTAGAATAAACTATTCCTTATTGCTGAAGTCTAGGAGTATAAATACAGCAGCAACTGTTTAAAAAAAAAAAAAAATGCACACATCTAAATGAAACCTCAGATCACACCAGCTAGAATGAGTTAAGATTAAAGGAAAAAGTTTTCTCTTCTGAGCTTGCTAAGAGATGTAGCCTTGAGAATGCTGTTACGCTATTGTCAAATATTACCATACATAAATCACATGCAGTCATAACAGAAAAGAGAGTTCAATGCTGCCTACTTATTTTTTGGATGCTTCCTTCTCACTAAGAAATGATTATTGCACTTGGAAGCCAGGCCTTTTTTGACAAATAGCAGCAGTGGTGAATATAAACACATCCTCTATATATACATTTTTAAAAGCTCAATCTATAAACTAAATGCAAATAGAAAAATTTACCTCAAGTTACTTTTCTGTCTGACAAACATTTACAAGTTTTCATTTAATAAGCATATATCCCCCAGAAAAGAAAATTGTAAGCATGTACTAGGAGCATAAATATAAGAGTTAATAGATCTCTCTCCTACACACACACACTCAAAAATCAAACATACATTTTAACTAGAAAAGCATCATAAGATAATAATTCTGAATGATATCTAATGACCAAATTTAAATTTATATCTCTAGAACTATGCAAAAACACGTGCCTTGAACATTTTAAACCAAATATTGGTTCAAAAATATTTCATGTTTTTAATATTTAATTTGATTCAGATGGACCTCTTATTTTGGGTCTACAAAAGTAGAAAAAGCTGCAGGGTTTTTCTGGTTCAATAGCACAAAGGCATATTATTCCTGGTAAGAATATTATATTTACACATTCATGGGGATGACAAAGACATAGGATTTAGGAATAATTAGCAAACAAGCTTGTCACTGATGTTGAGTTTTGCCTGCCCTCCTCCCTTAACTGCAAAGCATGAGATTTCTTACCTTCACATTTTTGTGACACTTCATTAAATTTGTGTCCAGCAGGGCATTTGCACTCAAAAGACCCAACAGTATTAATGCAATTTCCTCCTTGACAGATTCCAGGGATGGCCTGGCATTCATCCACATCTGTCAGATTTTAGAAGAGAGTAAGAAAAAAGATTCATATAAAATTCACTGCAGCAGAAAATGTGATAGTTTGTCCACAATTATATTACCATATGTATAGCAATGAGTTATTTGTCCATCACAACACTTGGAATATGATGAGAGAAACTATTTCTCACAATTACATTATGTAAAATAAACTATGTTGTTAACATATTTTGGTCAATAATGTTCTATAAGAAGACACAAGTATTCTTTATTTTCCCACCTTCCCTCTTCCCTCATGTAGAAGAGAATGTACTAACTTTTATGGGTTTTATTACATGTGCAGCAAAGTACAAGGATACAATGATTAAAAGGCCATTGTTCACTGACTTATTATTATCTCCAGATTGGCAGTAATAATCAGAGTTAGTCAAGAAATCCTTAAAATCAAAATACATTTCTACAATGAAACTATCTTTAAGCGTTGTACTGACTGATTTAGTTAAAACAGAATTTACTTAAGGTCACTCAGACTACATCAGACAACTAAAGTTTTTGCACAAATGAAGCAGAAAATGTTTACCTTACATTCTAGAGAATTGTCTTGCCCAGTAAAACCTAAACAACTCAGAAAGTTAGACCAAGAAGTGAGAGAGATGCTCAGGCGAATTCGCTGTCTCAGCTGCAGACTTACCTTGCTGACAGAGCAGCCATCAGAAGGAACGTTTTTAAAGGTAAGTCAGATCATGTCCCTCCCCACTGAGCATGGGTCCTAGAAAGTCCCACATGACCGTTGTGCTCTCTGACTTCATCTTTCACCCTCCTCCCCCTCTTGCTCCTCTCCCACCACACTGGATTCCTAAAATACACCAAGCATGCACCTGCCTCAGCGCTCTGTAGTGGTTGCCCCACAGCCTGGAATATTCTTCCCCCAGATAGCTGCAGGGCTCATGCTGTCCCATCCTGCAGGTCTCTGCTCCAGTGCCACTTTAGCATCCAGCCCTTCCCTGGATAGCCCCCCAGCAGCACCTGCCCCCTGGTTTTCATCGCCCTTCTTACCCTGCTTGGTTTTTTTCCACAGGACTAACCACCAATGGACCTAATATGTGCCTGTTTGTTTATAAATTGATTGTCATCAATATAAGCTTCCAGAGAGTGGAACTTTGTTTTCTGCACTGCTGTATCCCCAGCAGCTAAAGACTAACCTGTGGTCCTATTCATAACCCCAAATATGAACGTTCCAGGAACAAAATTTATCATCCCAGGCTCACGACATTCAGTTATAAAGATTGTAAAAGTATAGGTACATTCTTTCCATCTCTTCATTCATAACACAGAAAAGTCTGATTTAATAAAGAACCCCCAAGGAAACAGTCCAACCTTTTGTCCTCTCCTTTGAGTGTTCTTTTAGAAATCTGGAAGCCAAGTGTACTCTTTTGCTTCACTCTTCATTGAATGAAGCAAAATGTGATTTCTGTTTGTAAGATCTCAACTTGCATTCTTGAGAAAAGTCAGCACACAGTAAAAGAGACACTAAAGAAACAACAATTTGTTATAAAAGTGACACTTTCTCTTTTAAATGGAATGTCTTGACCCACAAATGGAGGACTGTATGTGAAATACAATTAGATTATGTTTTCTAGCCAATTTCAGCTTTGTCTTAGACAAGAATTTTCCATTCTTTTAATATGTTGAATATGTTATTAAAATGTTGTTTGGAATCAAGACTTTACACATAGGCAGAACTAGATATCTTGTTGATCATGATTTTTGGCCAGTAGGAAATATAGATAAGGGCAATTCTCCACTGGCTGTCACAAGACTGAAGACAGGGTAAGTTCCTTTATGAACCCATCTTCCCACAGCCCCTCACATCTGGCCCAAGGACTGGGAATACCAGCAAGGAGAGGGAGCCCCAGGCTAACAGCAGAATCTCTCTGAAAAAGAAAAAAATCAACCAAACATGAAGAATTTCATTCTCAAAATGGCAACATAAGTGCCATTTTGATTCTATGGGTTTTCAAAATTTTCCTTATAAAAAACCTTTTTTCCCCCTTGGATGTTGAATAGCAGAGTCAGGAAGGGACAGGAAGCAAACCCTGGAAAAATCCAGACTGTACGAAATGAATAGCAAAGCTACAGGGAAGGCAGCTCTTCCCTCACCCCATTCATACTCTTTCCCCAAATTCTACTAGTGCCTTAAATTCTGACAACAACTCACTGACGGGGAGCTGGGCATTCAAAGTCTGGTTTTCTGGTCACCATCAATCGGTTCATGGGCATTTGCTAACTTCATAACCCCAAGACCAACAAATTCTTCAAAACTCACTGGGACTTTCTAAGAATGAGAAAAATAAGAGGACACTAAAAATAAGGAGAACTAAACGTACTCTTAATTGTATAAAATCCATCCCTTTATAATTCTAAGGTTTCAAAGTGACTTCTTGCTTCTCCTGACATTCAGAAGGATATGTTCAAGGGCACACAAAGGAGCTATATGTTGTACGTGGAAACCAGGGGCCAGGACCAACACATCAGAAGTGGGATTTATTGAAGTGTAATTTAACGGAGACCCACAGAACTGTGTGACTAAGCTCAGGTTATGTCTTATTGCATATTACCCTTAGAATTACCATATAGAACAAAGCCAAACTATTCTCTATTTGCTTCAGAGAAGCATATCCTGAATTTCTGAAAATATTGTAACTGGCTAAAAAAAAAAAAAAAAAAAAAAAAAAAAAAGCCCTGAAGAGGTCTAAAGGAAACAGATAGAGCCTGGGAGTTTTCAATCCCATCAGTTTAGTGTGGAGCTGCCTCTGTTCACTTCCTCCTGTTTCCTGCCAGACATCCAGACAATAAAAGAATTTGTACAGCTGGAAGAACAGGAGTAAAAGCCAAAAACAGAGTAAGGGCTTCTATGGGAAGCAGGAGAAGCAGCTAGCAGGCGACATCTGGGGATATTTAAAACTGTGAAACAAATCCTAATTTATTTCGGACTTGTAAAAAAATGCATAACGTAGCATGTAAAATGTCGAGAGGAACAATTTTCTTCAGGTCAATTAAGTACAACACACGAGGCAGAGGAACTCTAACAGTTTTAAGTGAAGAAAAAAAATTAAGTAAAACATAAACTACCTTGTTCACAAGTCTTGCTTTGTGTTTCTACGCAGCATCGCCATAAGGCACGGCATTGCTGTAAACAGAATCACACCACCCCTGGAGTCAGAGGTACATGAAAATACCTCTGGGGTCAGAGGGGGAACTGCTGGCAAGGAAAATTCCAGTAAGACTTCAGCTGCTCTCTCGTGAGCCACGTTCCTAATGCCTTAGTTGGATATTATGCAGTCAGCGAAATTGTGAAGTTATGTCTCTGACACTACTTTTCCATTCTCTTCAACTTCATTGGAGAATGGCTCTCCAGAGTAAATAAGATTAATCCATTAATAATTCCATCAGCCCGGGCTTACCTTGACAAGCTCCTGTGCGGATATTTGGAATGAAGCCGCGGCGGCAGGGATGAGGCTGGGCAGGACACATCTCACAAGGGTGGCCCCAGGCTCGGCCGACTGTGGCACAGCAGAGCGTTTTTGTGCAGACAATCCCGCTGAGTTGTCCCTGGCACATCTGGTTGCTCACCACAGTAAAACAGGGGCCTGTCCTATAATCTGAAAATAAAGAATAAGAATCTCATGAAAATCCAGAAAAGGAAGACCCAGCACACAGAGGAACAGCTGTACCCCATCTTGCTTGACTCCAAATTTGAGAAGTGGATTTCAGGGATAGAATCGTGCATCACTGACTCCGTGTAAAGCCTTGGGCAGACTATTCTACCTCTGAACTCCGTTTTCCTCACCTACAAAATGAGCATAAAAACATCAGTTCTTATCCACTTTGAAGATGCATTGTGAGGATCAGATGAGCTAATGGAAAACTCTTTGCAACTGTGAATTGCTGTATAAATATAACAGTAATATTATTATCCACTTATCACTCAAGAAAATGTATCCGTGCCTACACTAAATCAGCCCCTATGCCCGACAGAGATGCTTCAGTGATTAAAAGAGACCAAATTCTTGCTTTCATAGAGCTTCTAGCACCTAGCCTATTGTTATTTAGGTTGGAGAAAGCAAAGAATTTCAAAATTTGCAGTGAGACAAGTCATGACACCTCCTTTCTGGAAGTTTGTTGAACAAGAGAAATGGATATCTTTCTTTTGGGTTGGGTCTATCTTATTTCAAATACAAAAATAAGGAAATAATTTTTTTTAAAAAATTTACTCATACAGAACACATTGGGTATTTAATATAAAGACTGAGGACACTAGTCTGAAATCATTGTCACCCCTGGGCAAAAGGATCACCTTAAAGCACACATCGATAAGCTAAGGCCACAAGAGAATTTCTAGGCTCAGTAGTCCCAGCACCAGATATCAGATTGGCGGCCTCCTTTTTCCTTTTTTTTTCCCCCCTCTTTTGGTACAGGGGAGAAACTCAGTCTAGACTTAGCAGCCAACAAGAAAGATAAAGATGTAGTGAGCACAGAGGGCCAAAGCCAGGCTGTCCTCACAGCCTTCCCTGTGAGAGAAATCAGGGCCACATGCCCCTTTCTGTCATACACTGGCCTTGACAGATAAGGGAGGTTGGGCTGGAGTGGGATTCATGGGCTCCCAGCTCCTATCCACTTCCCAACATGTGCATGCTTCCTTATGTCATTTTCAGAAGTGTGCAGGCAGAGTGTTCCCTGTGAGTCTAAGGATGGACTAAACGATCCCAGTAAGTTCCTTTTACCACCATTTTATGAAAATCACTCGTTGTGCTAATGAAACCACCGGGTTATGTTTCCATTTTTTATTTTCTTCTTTCTTTAAGTAGCTCATAGAACACTAAGGACAACTCTTCATCACAGTACCAGCAAGAGTCAACAGTCTGGACCGTAACAATGTTTTGGCAATAGCTGACATCCCTCTACCCCATGTGTTCTCTCCTGTTTTCTTTCTCTTGCATTCCCACTCCAACTTGTCCCTTGGAATTATGACCTCATCTGAGCACTATATGTCTGCTCTCCATCACTAAATGCTCTTCCTCACTCTCCCTTGCTATTTGGAATGAACCACCTCTGGTCAATGGCACTGCAGAAATGGCACTGCCCTAATGCCCAGGCTGTAAGATCAGCCTTCTCAGGAATTCCAAAAACAAAACTCTACACCAGTCAAATTCATCAAGAGGACTACCATACCCAAGTTATTGTAGCACCTGAGAGACAGACAGGATGGTCAAAATGTCCACATCTCTCTCCCTCCATGAAAGTGTTTACAAAAGTGTGCTGTGTGTCTCGCTCATGGAATGCAAAATGATTTTGGATTGCCTTATTTTAACAGTCATATATTAATTTTAATTTGCTTTATAAAAAAGTATAAATATTCCAGACTCATGATTTAATAGATATGTTTGCTATGATGAAGGTGAATTTTAAAAAGACTTTTAATTCAATTTTAAAAAATATATTAAGTGAATACTAGTATAAGTGATATGCAAACAGGCCAAAAATTGGGTGGGTGATACATAAATGCAAACAGTTTACCTTTCCAAAAGACTAGCCTTAGACCTTTGCTCCCCTTAAGTCTTTGCTTGATCTGGCCCTACCTACCTTTCTAGCCCTTTCTCCTGAAACTTCTTCAGTTTATTACTTGTCTTTTTACTTTGTTTATGCATTTTTAACTCTACTACTTTCTTCTTACTTTTATAATAGTCAAACTCTAGGTATATTTAATATTCTACATTATATGCCAGATTTGTTCAAAACCTGCTGTTTTCTTCCCATAATGAATTCAAACAAGAATACATACAAATATTAAATGCTGAGCTGTTGAATAAAATCTCAGCCCTCATTTTGTTCTGTCAATAAAGAAAACTCACTCAGCACCATGGCAGTTTGTAACAAAATCGCTTTTAAATGCAGTAACTATGTGGATAAAGTGGAATATTTAAGTCATCCTTACTTTGGCTCAATTCTCCCAAGTATTACCTATAGGCATTTAATAAATACCTCTCTGCTACATGGCTTTTCCTTTCTATTTTACTATTTTATCATGTACTTTTCTGATTCAAAATTAAATAATTACTTTAGACAATTAGGAAAAGGCTGTAACATAAATAAGAAATGTAATTGCACCTAAAGAAACCCTTGATAACATAGTGATTATATTACTATACATAATTGTGTGTGTGTGTGTTTTCCTTTTTAAATCACAAAATAAGGATTTTGCTTAATATAAAATTTTGAGTCTTGCTGTTTTTTCACTTAACATTGCCAAAAGCATTTTCTCACATAATTAAACACTTTTCTGAAATACGATTTTAATTTCTGTATAATTTTCCATCAAGTTATAACATAACTTATTCAAGAATTTTCTTACTGCATATCACTTAAATTGCTTCAAATTCTTCATTATCATACATAATGTTCAACATACATTACTGATGAATTCTTTGTAGGATGAAAAATGTTTAGTTCATGCAACAGCCATCAAGATTTTTATGACTATACATGTCTTATATCTGAAACCAGAAAGATCACAGCAGCATAATCTTTTATTTAAAAAATAAATAAAACTTTCTATGTTAGATAACAAGAAAGAGAATTTAGTCTTGTTTCTTTCTTTCCTGTTAATTTACTGAGCCAAGTGCAAATGCTTTAATCATCAACAGATTTATGTTAGCTTGCCATTTTTGATCTTTTTTATAAAGCATAAAGGAACATGAGTTTTAATTTATAATCTTCTCTTCAACACTGCTTGGATTTGTTTTTCCTCCTCATTTTGCCAAGATACTCTATGGAATTATCTTATATATGAGGATTGCAAAGGTTCAGGGTAGATGCAAATAGGTTTTGTGAGTGACACCAGCAAAATCCAGGCACACACAAAACGCCAAGAAAAATCCGATTCAGTCCTTTCTAACACTGGTTCATGACTTCAGATGTGAATTCCTCACTGGAAGATCTTCATAAAAAGAAAAATAACCTTTAAGACTTTTCTAGGTCAATAACTACTTGCCATCATTTCAATATGAAATACATAGAAGAGAGATAGCACTTACTTATTCTGAAAATGTACATTAGACATCTCTACAGCCCAAAGAGACCCACATTTATTAAATATACTAGATATTTGGCAAATAGTTTGAGTACTTAGAATAGAATCTATGGGACTTAACACATTTCTGTGCTAAATACTTATCACTACAGACAAAGTGATTTGGAAACAAATTAGACCTGGCTTATTTGACAGTACAGATTAGCAAGTGGACATAAATGTATCTGTAGATCCCTATTTTCAATCAAAATTGCTGATTGCAGAGAGAAAAGCATAATCTGGATGAAATAGATTTGGATCTAAAAACCTTTTGGAAGGTAAATGCTGTATTAACATGGTTTTCAAATGTCATTCCGATTTGGCGGCATGTGCTTTTTGTCCTGTGTTTCATTTAGATTGCCAAAGTTATGCTGTTTTTAGTCCAATACTCTAACCACAGAAAGAAATCTGCCCACACTCCCAATTCCTTACTAATAATCCAATTATTTACAATTATTCCTATAGCACTTACGTGATATTAAGCTAAATTTGCATACTCTTTTTTTTTTTTCCAGATAGTCCCGGCACTAGACAGGGAATGTGCCTAATTCAATGCTTGTGTAATGTCTGACTCATTCCTGGCTTCAACGTAAATCATTATTCCTAATGCAACTAAAATATAGTATTAGAAATACTTTCTATTTGCAAATTGCTCTACAATCACTTCCTTATAAGACCTTCATGAACTAGGGCAACAGGCCAAGCCTTTCCAAAATTAAAATGCAATTTTAATTGTTTTTAACTGACTTACTCTAATATGTCTAGTTCATGGGAAATTCTGCATCTACATGTTCCCATTCTGAGTGGTTAGCTCAAGGATTGCTCTGCAGTCCCATTAGATTTGGCCTCAAGGCTTGGGCTCTGACCAACATGTGTCTGCAGCCTCTGATCCTCAGCTCATGCCCAGCTCTGCAGCTCAGAATGCTGTGGTCTACAGCATTATTTCACTTTCATTCGTAATCAGACTTCACCCTGAAGCAAATGCATTATTTACAGGGAAAGAATATTCTGTGGTGTAATGAATTCTTGTCACTCCTGCCCAGTCACTAAACCACAAACTGCAGGGAAGGCACAAGGATATAATTTTGGGCACTAGGCTCCAATTATTTTAAATCCTTCTTTTCATAAAAATGACAAACAAACGAATGAGATATCAATTTATCCATGACAGAGAGGGTCATGGCATGCCTATTTCTCCCAGGTAGGTTGGCCTGGGACACATTAGGCTTCTAATGTGTGGAATTTCAATATAACTTTCTAAGGAAGGAGTTCACAGAACTTTTAGTCTAAGGAAAGTTAAAGCAAAGAAGTTCCATTATCATAATCAGTCTCATAACTGCTGTTACTTCTTCCTTCTTACTCCAATCATTCTTAACCTTAGGACACAATAGAGTCACTTGGGGAACTTTTGCAAAATTCTGATGCCCGAGCCCCACCTCTGTTCTCTCCCAGGCCTACCCCATGGAATACGATTCAGTAGGGGTGGCAGGGAACCAGGCATTCATATTTTGCAAAAGCTCCTCAAGGTGATTTTGCCCTCTAGAGCTCTGAGATGTATGTCTCTGTCACTGTCTCTCTCTCTCTTTCCCTTTATTGAGGAGTGCTTACATTCCATGATTGATTGGAGATGTTTGCAAGATAGCTGCCTGCATATCTGAAAGTCTATCCTTAGAAACATAAGCTAGCCCATAAACTGGAATCACTGCTGTGCAACATAACCTAGTATCTCTCAACTAGGACTGATATTTTCATCATGGCAAAATAGTATTCATTTCCACAGTACTGCACTGATTATGAGGCACTTTATTATGTTCTTTAGTAATTATATTATAACCACAAATTCAACAAACCAAACAATAAAGTCAAAATTTCAGAAAGCTGATCACCCACAACTGCACTATCCTAATAGTTAACGGGATTCCCATTTCCAGGCACCCTCTAGTTAGTGTTACACAGCACGTTGAGATACGTGACCTTACGCCACTATCACGAACCCCCACATCCAGCTCCTGGCCCAGTGCTGCAGCTTGTACCTGAGTGGAATTCCAGGGGGATTCTCCAATGGGCGCCCAAATAGAAGACCAAACTTAGCATCAGTTACACCAAAAGTTCCAGAATTGCATTGGAATAGACTACTTTGAAATCCTTCCAAGACTCCTGATTTGACGAAATCTAAAGCACTAAACATTATCTATGAAGGTTCTTGCCAGAATAGTCAAGGCTTAATCTAATCAAGGTTCCAGACCTAACTTCCACTGAAAGGGACTACAGGGATAGAAGAACAAGGTAAATAATACTACCACAAGGAAACAATCAGAAAACCCAGAATGTGTAACATTTTCTACGGCAATTATCCTGAATTTTTCCAAAAGTAAATGACCCTCTGCCCCTCAAAAATGGTACAGTGATTATTCTAGGTTAAAAACCATAATAGCCAAAACTTGATTGGATACTGTTATATTGTTTCTTTCTTTTCTTTTCTTTCCTTTCTTTTCATTTTCTATTTTTTTTTTTTTTTTTGAGGCAAGGTCTTGCTCTGTTGCCTGGGCATCATCATAGTGCACGGCAACCTCAAACTCCTGGGCTCAAGGGATCCTCCTGCCTTAGCCTCCCAAGTAGCTGGGACTACAGGATTACAGGCATGCACCACGCCCAGCTAATTTTTCTATTTTTTGTAGAGACGGGGTCTCACTCTTGTTCAGGCCGGTCTTGACTCCTGGCCTCAAGCAGTCCTCCCATTTTGGCCTGCTGAAGTGCTGGAATTACAGGTGTGAGCCACCACACCCAGCCTAGATACTGTTTTTAAAAGAGATGACTTGGTGTCTTTTTGATAAAATGACTTCTTTTCCTTTGGGTAAATATCCAGTAGTAGAATTTCTGGATCACTCGAACATTTATTGCAGCACAATTCACAATTACAAAGATGTGGAATCAACCCAAGTGCCCATCAATTCACAAGTGGATTAATAAAATGTGGTATATGTATACCATGGAGTACTACTCAGCCATAAAAAACATGAATTAATACCTTTTCCAACAATCTGGATGGAACTGGAGACCATTCTCCTAAGTGAAGTATGGCAAGAATGGAAAAACAAATACCACATGTACTCACTATTAAATTGTAATTAACCAATGAGTACACAAGTGCACAAAGGGAAGTAAAACTCAGTGGAAAGCAACCAGGGGGGAGGAGGGGGGAAGGGAGGGGAATAAATCAACCTAATGGGTACAATGAACACTATTTGGGTGATGGGCACACCTATAGACAGGACTCAAACATTACAAAAGAAATCCATGTAACCTAAAACATTTGTACCCCCTTAATATTTTGAAATTAAACAAAAAAGAGAAGAGATGATTTGAGAAATCTTATATGGACCAGATATTACATGATATTGTGGAATTATTGTTTCCTTAGGTGTGATAATGGTATTGTGGTTATATACGAGAATGTCCTTATTGCTTAGAGGTGAAGTGTCATGATGTGTGCAACTTAATTTTCAAATGATTCAGCAAAACAGACAAATATATTTTAATATATAATTTATATATATTTTACATATATTATAGATACACATATATACACACATATACATAAATATATATAGAGAGCTATTATGTATATAAAAGTAGGAAAATGTTAATTATTTAATATAGATGGAAGGTATATATACATACTTTATATTATTCTTTCAACTTTAATGTAAGTTTGAAATTTTTCATAATAAAAATTTGGGGGGTGGTGATTTCTTTCAGGGCTGTTTTAACTATGCAATGTTGCCTCTCCCATTTTACTCAAGCTATGTGGTTTTTTTTTTAATGACACAATAAGTTTCAAATATACTTTCCAATCCATGCATTTGTATAAAATACTGCATGCAAGATTACCTATTTAACATGGTCTATGCAATGTTATTTTTAAAATATGACCTTTTGGCAAAATTTGCTAAACTGCATTATGCAAAATGTTTATCTTTAAGCAACTGCATCTGAGATATGGCTTAATTGTAACTAAATGTTTTTTAAAAGCACTTTAGAAATAAAGCATAGGAATAAGCACAAAACTATTTCTATATTAATATTTTCTCTGATTTTTAATCTCTTTAATTTATAAGTTAAAAATACTAACACCATGAACTTAAACATAAATATCATTCACACTGCAGAAACAAGGTGATTTGTTGTACACCTTTTCATCTAACATGCAGACTAAGCAATTCACAAAACCCAGGCTGTGTAGTTCTGTGGGACCCAATTATGTGTGGCAGCAATTCAACTACAGAAAATTGTTACCACATTTTCTTCTGTTCCATGATGAAGAAAACAGCAAGAAATCTTGTTCAGGGTAAGAGAACATCTCATTTTGAATAATCATTTACCTGACATTATTTGTTCCTTCACTGTAAATCCTACAAGTCATTACTGACTTTCATCTTCCCCCCAAAGTTATCTCTAAACTACCTCAACTAGGAAAAAAAATGAGTGGGGGAATGGGTAGAAGTCAAATCCTGGTTTGGGTGACATATTTACCATCAAGATAATAAAATCATAGAGAATGCCTTCGTTTTTAATGGTCTGCACATTCCACTTTAAAGAACCAGTTGGCTCTGAATTATTCCCTTTTAAAATGGCTTGTATGAAGTGCCACGTTAAACCAAACTCTGCAGTCTCACCACAGAGCATCAGCTTTTAAACAGTAAGACAAAAACAATAATATTATATAACAATTTATTTGTTCTTTTATATTTTCTTCAAAGCCACTGAGCATAAAACATTCTCTACAATCCAAAGGCAAGATTAACAGCCTAAGAGGAAAGGGCCCTGTGATCAATTATTAAATATAAAAATTGCCAGGGCAAACATATTCTTCAATCAACCTGTATATCATAAAAGTGTCTTGTAATACTGTTTATTTTCCAAATACAAGTTCTACAAAAGGTGAATTAAATTTATGAAGGATCCTAATAGAATGTTTTATCATTAAATTATTATTATAAATGGAATTTTCAGTAGCAGGCCAGTATCAATATTGAATACTGTGTACATACAGGGTAAAGGCCTATGTTAGTAAAGGGGTAATAAAAATAAATTGATTCAAAATATCCCACTGCAGATCCCACTGATATGAGGTACTCAGAGCATTCAAATTCATATAAACAGCAGTAGAATGGTGGTTGCCAGGGGGAGAGGGAAATGGGGAGCCTCAGTTTGGGAAGATGAAAAAGCTCTGGAGATGGAGGGGGTAATGGGTGCACAGCAATGTGAATGTACTTAATGTCACTGAACCATACACACAAAAATGGTTAAAATGGTTACATATTTATGTACTTTAGCACAATAAAAAATCCCACCACATAAAATAAAATAAACATTTTCACTTCAATGCTCAGGCTCATGGAATAAACTTTACAATTGTAAAATGGAATCAAGAGTTTCCTTATTCATCCAACAAATATTCATTGAGCTACTATGCTGTATCAGTGCGTAGAATGGCATGACGTTCCTGCTCACACGGAGTTTACAATCTGGTGGGAAAGGCAGTCAATAAACAGGTACATACATTAAAAATAATTTTTCATTCCAGGTTGTAATTTAGTCTAAAAATGAAATAAGCATGCTGCCGTGATAAATTGGGGATACCCACCTTGGTAAAGGTTATCAGGGAAGACTTCTTTGGGGAGGTGATATTTAAACGGAGGCCTAAAGGATGAGAACAAGCCAGCAAGTGCTTTCCAAGTCCAGCGGACAGCAAGAACAGTGGCTCTGAGCCAGGGGACAGCCTGGCTTCTCTGTGAGTAAGAGAAGGCCACTGTGACCAGAGCTTTGAGAGCAAAGGCTGGGTCCTCAGGCAGGGACTGGATTATACAGCAAATTCCGGGCCATTGTGAGGAGTTTGGATCTGGCTCCACATTCAACAAGAATCCATTGGAAACACAATGTGTTATTTTTAAAGAATGCTTTTTTAAGGGCTCAAGAGTGGAAATGGGCTTTCAGGGAGGCTACTGAAGGATTTGGTGGTGTAGAAAAGGGAGGAAATGCACAGGTGGGGGGTGTCCTTGGGTGGTAGAACCCACCACGCTTGGGGATGGATTGGGTGCAGGGGTGAGGGAAACTGAAGAGGCAAAACAGCTCCTGGGTTTTCGGTTTCCATTGCTGGATATATGGCCAGTCATTTACAGAAATGGGGAAACTGAGGTAGGCTCTACCTACTAATAACCAGCATAAAAGTTCTTCACATTTTCACAATAAGGTACCTAGTATAGGACAGGAGATTTGAATAAATGAGGCTGGCCCTGAATAAAACAGTATTATCTGTAAATCTTGACACTATCAAAACAAATAAAACCAAAACCTGTGTATAATGTAATTATACCTTGACCTGTATATTTTCACTGTTTCACTAAATTTCTTTTCCTCCCCTTCCTCTTTGTGAGCAAGCATTTACTTGTATCATATTCAGATATTTATATATAAACAGTATGGTTGAGATCCTTACTTCAAACACATTTGGCCAATTCTCACAGAAACCTGAGTGTTAAGTACACATGGCTCAAGCCAACAATATGTGATGGAAACCTGGTGTGGTGGGTGGGATTTCCTCCAGAGGAACTCCACTGCTGCTTTCATAAATGACAGGGCATGGGAATCCAAGACCACTAGTACTCTAGCTGCCAGCCCTGAGTTCATTCTACAGGAAATAGAGACATACCACATTCCATAAATTGATAGCATCAATTCTGAGAGATCTGGTGGAAAACTTAAAGCACGGACAAAAGCTCAGCCATTATTAACCACAACTGAGAAATGTCTCATATAAATATGGACTTCCTATAATATCAAAATGGATAAATGGCAGTGAGATAGTTTTGATACACTGGTTGGCAAGTGTTATTTCTAGAATTGGCTTTTTACCAAATATGCATTTGCTGATGGGTATTTGGTACACAGGTTGTCCATATACCCTCTCTCTCTCTCTCTCAGACACACACACACACATACTCTCACCACTGAAGTGTGCTAACATACTATCAAGTAGTTCTCAAGGTGGCCCTCCTATTCTCAGAACTTTTCTTTGGAAGAAAATGTCTGATGAATGAAAAATTCCTAAAGCTGTTTTCAGCTCTGAGTCTGGCGCTGAACTCAACTGAAGGAAGACAAGTTGGAAGAAAGTACAAGCATTACTCAGAACATGTGAGTGAACTGTGCAAAAGACAGGCATGAAAGCTGAGGGCATGGGAGAGGCAGCAGCACCAAAACCCAATTGTGTAGACTTAATTAGTCAACAAAAGGAAATTCCTGACAAAAATTAGTACATGCTCAGATATCAAAATGTGACAGACAATTGATTTTCTGAGAGACCAAGACTAAAGGCATTGAAACCCCAGAACTGGGTTATTTTATGTTATCTTATGATCATACATTTTTAAAATCTGCTACGTGGACTGAAGACGAAAGGGACAATCATGGTGGCCTCTTGGCAGCTTCACTAAAGACTTACTGATTTTGATGTTCTTGGCCACTGATACGTTTTGTGAGTGACAATTGTTTTACAGAATAGAATAGCAATTACACAAATATGCATCCTGCTCTTTGGAATTAATAATTATGTCCCAGACATCCCAGGTGAATTATGTGATGAGCTAAATGTTAATACTATAGGCAGATAGACCAGTCTAGTTTTTGCTGAATTTTGCCAGTGGAGCCAGTGGGAGAATGGTGTATGGCTCAGAAGCTTCCATTCTATAGCACCAGAAAAAAATTTAAAGTTGCTCGTGAAACTACAAGGTATAAACTATTAAATTGTGTACTGTCTGATCACTAACAGGGCACTACGTTACTCTGTTCCCTCTTACCACTTACTAGAGATTTACATCAGCTTGGCCAGACATTGGGGTTTCATCTAAGGCAGCTAGTTAGATATGTTCAGAAAGTGTATATGGTTAGAAAATAATAAGAGACAGCATTAAAAGTGGTTTAAAATGCCCCAAGAGGCAAGCCAAACACCACAATTTTCTCCAACTGTGGAAGAAAAAACAACTTGAGCCAGATTTTAGCTCTCTGGATGTATTAACAGGTCTACATTGTATTCCCTTGGCTACTTACGAAGCATGTTAACAATAATTAAAATGGAATTTTCCAAACCTTTAAGGGTAAAAGTTAGGAATATAATATCAATGACCTTGGAAGTGTTATAATTTAATATACATCATATTCACCATTCTGGGATTTGACCACTGATATTCAAAATTCACAACTCCTGCACAGAGCAAGTGTTCTTAGGATCTCTGCTTGTACAAATACCCTCTATTAAAATGTATTTTCAATTTTCTGCAGTAGTTTTATGGCTAAAGGGTAGTGCTGCTGGTCTGTCAGCATTCAAATTTCTCTAGTCAGGGGTTCTTAACTTGACGACCACAGTTGGGACAGGGGTCCAAAGGTGCCCTGAAATTATATATAAATCACATGTACAAGTTTGACAGATATGAACACAGTTAAGTGAGCAATCCCATATTCTCTTCCAGAAATTTGGAATTGGGATTGAGGAGTGCTGGTCTTCACCTCTGCAGCTGGCTGGACCTCAGGTGATGGGGGCAGCATGCACGTGGAGAAACACAGAGCAGTCCACTTGCATGGAGAAGGAACAAGGTCTGCAGGGAGGAGCAAGGACAGAGAGTACGTGGTGGCTCCTTAGAGACCACTTGGTTTCTGCTTCCAGCTCTTGGTAAAGCCCTGCTGCACTAGCTGCCCTTGGGTTCTTTATAACCCGGGATATCTCAGGTTCCTGATAACAAATTCCCCTTTCTGCTTAAGCTACTTCCATTACCTGCAACCAACAGAATTTGACCCAGTACGGTGTGTGCATTTGTACCCTTTTGGAAGAAGAGTTCACAGCTTTCATCAGATTCTTAAAAGTGTTCATGGCTCAAAAAAGGTAATAAACCTCTGCATTATTTAATAAGAAATAATTAATAAGAGTGTGATGCCACTTAGGTAACTTATCCAGATTTATGAGAAAGAGTTTTATAGGTTTTTTTCATTCTCAAAAAAAAAGCAAAAAACCCAATAAAAACTCTCCCAGTTAGTAACACAAGCACAAACAAAAACACTCCAGCTTTCCCCTCCCTTTATTTATAATTCCAAAGGAGGCTACAGAGAAAAAGATAAACTTGCAGGAAAATTATCACTGTCATCTATAAATCGATAGCTAATTCTTAGTAACAGATAAAGTTCTGGCTCATTTTTCCTAAATTACCATTTAGGAATGGTACCTAGGCACTTATCGAAGATTTTACCTCACTAATTTAGGCAGAATACAGTGCATGGGTAGAAGTAAAAGTCAGTAGGCCTAGAAGTGAGGAGGCCTGCAAGATAGTCTCAGCTTAGCAACCAATTTGCTGTGTGTCTTGAGTTAGACACTCCACCTGTCAGGTGGATTTTAAGTGGCCAAGTCATGGACCATTCAGATGCCCTGGTGGCTTTTCAGCCAACCTGAGCTGGGAGGGTAGCAGAAAGGACAGAGTGTGTAGAAAGATGTGTCTGACAGGAGTTTGTTTTGCCACTATACTTGCTCCTCCCACACTTCTTATTTTGGTGAAGGGCATCACCGCAGCCCATGTCACAGCGCCACAAACATGATGGGGGTCACAGAATATCCCTCACACCCCACACTTAATCACCCATAAACCCTGTAAAATTTACCATCTCATCAGCTTCTTTATCTGCTGCTCCTCTGAAACCCAACTGTCGCTGCTTTAGTGCAGACCCCCATTTCCTCTCACCCTCACTTGTGTTAGACCCTAAGACACTCTGAAATGCTCCCTACACAGCTTCCTCTCTGGCCTCTTCCCTAAGTACCACCTTTCTCCACTGACACCGAGTGAACTGTAGTTCCTCAACTCATGGCGCTGGTTCCTATCCACATGTCTTTGCAAATTTTATCTCCTCTGCCTGGAATGCCTCCCTCCATCATTTTTTTAGCAAATTCTTCCCCTTGGAAGTGTTCCCTGACTACTTTCTTGTTCCCTCCTCTATGGCACTAATTAAACTTCATGGTAATCACTGATTTATAGGATTATCTTTCATCAGACTGTGAGCTTTAAGGATAAATATTTTGTCTCTCTAAACTTTGTATCTCCAGGGCCTAGAATATCCCCAGTGCCTATAATAAACATTCAAGTACTCATGAACAAATGAATGAATGAATGCAGATGAAAAATGACACGTCTTTAAGTTAGTCTAAATCCCTAATCTTTTGAACTATTCATTCCCTTTGCTCAAGGCATAATTAACTACTTATAATTCCATGAATTTATCACTCATGCTTGATTTGAATTCTGGCATGCTGATTATCAATGTGGCAGTGAGCAAAGTTACCCTTTGAGTCAGTTTTCTCTGCTTCCTGGGGTTGCATGAGTAGTAAATGAAACCATGTATATAAAATACCTACTAGTCCCTAGTTCTTCTATTTTTCCTCTCTTCCCACACCTACCATGGCTACAAATAACCAATATATTCTGCTATTCTTAAAAACAGATGATATCACTGGCCCTCAGTCTGCAGGACACACACTTTTTAATCTGTTCTGCAGGGCTAATAGATTTGTTCTAAGTTGTCTCTATTCTCTTCCTTGGCCCTCTCTTGCGAACAACAGTTGGGATTTACAAAACAGAGCAAAGATAAAAGTGATATGCAGCTCAAGTCCAAGCCTGGATTCATGAAGACTTTGCTCTAAGCAAGTTGAAAGACATAGGTGGACAGCTGATCCACTCCCTCCACCATCCCTTTCTCCCCAGCCACCTTCAGCTTGGAGTGAGCACATGGCCATGTCTGGCCAATAAGATGTAAGTGGATACCTACAGGGTAGAGTCAAGGAAAGTTTTTCATTCCCTGATAAAATGAGAAACACTCATCTGGATCGCTCCCTTGCCATTTACTCCTTTCATCTTTCTAGGAAGATGTGATGTCTAAAAGTACATCAGACAACTTGGAATCATGAGGACAAAAGTCCATACACTAAGGATGGTAAAGCAGAAAGAAAGAAGAGCTTCAGTCCTTGATGAAATTTTTGAGCAGCTGAATTACCATTGTGAACAAATGTGAGCCTGAAAGAGCCAATCCTTCAAGATGGATCCTGAGTAGCTAACTGGACCTACATTTAAAATAGAACCAAGTGGCCATTTGCTGACTAGAGGTCACACACGTACTCTGAGTTTCCTGAACACCCACACCTCTGTTCAACTTTCGGACTTTAGAGCTCACCTGAACCAACCAATCAGAGCTCACCTGCCTCAGTCAATCAGAGCTCAGCTATATTAACCAATCAGGGCTAAGCTGTGTTGACCAATCAGAACTCAGCTGCACTGACCAATAAGAACTAAGCAAGTTTCTGTCCTCCGTTTGCATAGACAGACCGGACTGGGAACCTGGGCAGGAACTTTTGCTATAAAACCTGAGCCTTCTCTTTGTTCTTTGAAAGACACTATTTTACACTAAAGGCTGTGTCTCCCCAGTTTGCAAACTGTTCACTGGAATAAAGTCTCTTTCCCCCAAATTCCTCTTCTGAGAACTTCTGTTCACACCATCAACTACCATATACCTCAAGATTCATTTTTTACATAAGAAAAATTAACCCCTATTTGTTTAAGCCACTGTAGTTGGGTTTTCTATTATTTGCATCCAAACTCATTTCTAACTGAGACACCAAGTGCACGGATTTTATTGTCATTTGACATATATATGAGTGAATATTGCAAGAGTAAGATATTACATTTCTGGAATTTTTATGTATCATGTATTTCAAAACTTGAGAGCAAAAACATTGAGCAAAGTAGGTCAAGTGCATAAACAAATTTTAGCCAAATGCAAATGAGAATTCCAGATATTCCTTCATAAACTTATGTTCTGAAAATCAACCTAATTTTCGTTTCTCACAACCTGGTAAGGTATATAATGTTGGGACATGACTTGACTCTGATAACCTGCCTTAATGCACTGCTCTCTGATGTACACACATTTTTAAATCAACATAAAAATGGTTATGTGCATCATTACCATCATAAAAGTTACTGCCAGCTCTCATTTGTAAAATACATTCTACTTTTTAAAATAAACTCACTCACACCTCTGTTAAATGATCATGCTTCTCTATTCTGTTTCCTAAACAGCTGAGATATTTTTGATGTGATATGTCCCTCATACAACCCTTGATTGAAAATAAAGAGCACTATCCCCTCCCCTAGGTTCCCAAATGTTATATATTTGATTTGTTACCATAACAATCATAAAAATATAAACAGACATAGTGGATATGTGGAAATAATGGAATTCTGGAGCTATTCCCAAGCAGTGGCCAATTTCAAACTATATGTCAATAAGAATGGATTGAGAAGAAAGCACAGAACTACATGAATGCCCAGGAGGGTTATGGGCAGATGACACTGGAAGGGCACTGGAAGGTAATTACATTCACAGTGACATGAGGAACTGTTCAGTCTTAAACAGGGCAACAGTGATGATACTTTATGTAAACACAGATGGCTTATAAAACAATAAAAACAAAGTCTCAGCTTTATAATCTATTGTTTTGGCTCAAGGAAGGGGGGAAAAAAGGTGGTAAATGAACTTATATCATACTTTTCACTTCCTTCTCTTCACTCTGTGAGTGTGAGAGGAAGCATTTTTTTTTTTTTAATTCCAGATGTTGTTGTTAATTTAAAAAGATTCATCCAGACCTTGGAAAGTCTTCTGATGACAAGTCTGATTTGAGAGAAATGTTGAGCTCTTTAATACAGGAAATTCCATAATTATGAGCTGGTTGTGCTTCAAACGTTTATGTATAAGATGAGCATTGGAATCTCTCATTTTAGAATTGGAAAGACTTATAGAAGAAGAAAAAGAAAATGAACATTTATGAAGCATGGTTCTGGCTACTTTTACATGCTGTCACACTTAATTCTCACAACAATTCTCTGAGGGAGACTTTCACCCCATTTTACAAAAGAGGAAACTGAGGCTCAGAGTAAAGTTAAGAAACTTGTCCAAGGTTATACACAAAGTAAGTGGCAGAATGGAAACTCAAATTTTGGTGTTTCTCATTCTAAAACCTGTGCTTTCCCCACCACTTTGCGTTCTCACAGAGACTGTACAATTTACACAAGGGTAAATTAAAACGTAGAGAGGTGAAGTAATTTTCTCAGTGTCACAGAACAAATTAGTGGCAGCTGGAATTAGAATGTAGATCTCTCAAATCTTGGATCGGGCCCTGTCTGTTACTTCATGCCTCCTCCTTGGTCTCATTCCTCGCCTTCCTGCACCCCAGGATGAAATCACAGCCCTCAGGATGAAATCAATGTTTTTATCAGCTTCAGGGTCCTCCTTCTCATACTCCCAAATCTGAAGCTGCATCTAAACCCTCAGTGCAGCGCTGGAGTGTTGTTTGCATGAAATGTAAATTATCCCAATTTGGTTTTCATAAATATATTCACCCTAAACCATGATAACATAGAAACAACTTTGGTGTCAGCTAAAAAAAATACATGTATTAAAATCTACGACAGAAGTTACCTCTCTGGGAGGAAGCAGGAGATGGGACTTGGAAGCCCAAATAGGTATTGGTCATGTTCTAGTGCTTCAGTTGAGTGGTATGCATTTTTTGTTTGGTTTGTAACTAACATATATATGGCATATATTCTTTAAATGTGTTATATATTATGGAAAAAGTATTATAAGTAGAAAATGTAAGGCAAATACACAGTGTATCTGCAAACTGAGATGGAAGCACCTTATATAACCATGTGACTGTGGACAAATTATTTACTCTCTGATCTTCAGTTTTCTTAATAATAGAGATAATAGTACATAATAATAATAATGTTTGTGAGAATTATAAGAAATAAAGTATATAAAATATGTAATTTTGTGTCTGATTGTACCATTGTATCTATAAAATGATACTGTAAATAGAAGAAATCTTTTTACCTAACATGCACTGTTTGATTGGTTTCTCCAACATCAGATAGAATAAGCTTTTATTTGTGCATTATTCAAATATAAGGTGTGTCCTACTTAAACATGGCACAGAATGATGATGTGTAAATTTCACACTGTATCTTCACACCTTGTTCCCTTCTTTGTCCCTTTCCTGTGTTGCCTCCTTGATCTAAGACTAAACTGTCCCAACACTGAAAATCTGTGCTCAGTTAAATGCTGTCATGTTAATCCCAGCTGCTCATTATTGAGGAGCATGCACAACCCCCTTTAGCCCAGCATGAGCTTCTAGAACTCTGATCCACCTCTGCAGACTCACCCCACCCCTCATCTACACACAGAGCAGAAATCTGGGAAGACTATTTGGCATTGTTTGTATTACTCAAGAACATGTCTGGTTGCCTTACCCCCATCCCCCAACCCTTCAAAAGCCTTTTTATCCTTCAAGACCAAACTTAAACACTGCATTTTGGGAAGTATCTGTCCAACTTCATCAGTCAAAATGAATCTTCATCTTCTGAACTCCCATGGTGTATTGCCTATTTGGCAGTCATGCCATTTGGCCTTGTGGTATAGAGAGAAGCACCCAGGTTATAGCCTACTGAATGGTAGATTCCCTAGGAGGAGAGACAGTCTCTTGTTTATCTCTGAACTCTTATCACCTATCCTTAACTTCTGGGATCTCTGAACTCTTATCGTCTATCCTTAATTGCTGGGAACAGAAGACACTTAACATATGTTTCTTGAACCAAACTGTTAACTAGGTATAAAAATTGCTCTTGCTTTCCTTTGGGCCATGCCCAACTACCAGCAATTATGCACATTCCTTAGATGAGCTCATGTGAAGTTAATTAGACAAGTTAATTAATTCTCCAACTCAGCAGGTTATCAGAACTGAATGTACCCAACTCATCTAAATGCAAAGATAATAAACAGGTTTTTGCCTTCTACACTTCTAATAGGGGTCTCTGAAAGAAACTTTCCACTAGCTATACAACTCTAATGTCTCCCAAATAGAAGAGTCTATGCTAAAAGTCTTTCCCAAAATGGTAAAATACCTAACCTCCACAAATACCTTTTATCTCAAAGACAGTTTTTCTCTATACCATCTGAGGGGAAAATGCAACATCTATGATTTTAATTTTTTACCCTCATGGATCACATCCATGCACAATGCAACCACTTAATGGGGTAAGGTTGTAGGTGAGTGCAACAAACCTCACTAACCTCAAAGGTCAGTGGCTCTCTTTTTACATCACTGGAATCCTGGTGCAGTTTTGGAAGAGCCTTTATGATTCACCTTCAATTTTCATCCACTCACAGGATGAAACCACCACAAAATAGTGGTTGGAAAGGATTTAACATCAAGCTTCAACCATGGCAGATTCAAAATCCAGCCAATGCCAGCCAAATATGAGCCTGAAAGTGCTCATAAGAAGAGGCTAAAGTTTACAAAACAATCCTCTTTGATGAGTTAAGTACAAGTGAATCAGAACCATATGGGTTAAATTCCCCTTGAAATACCCACAGATTTAAAATTAAGTGGAAAAGTGCTTGGCACAGCATAAATTCCAAGCATCTGAAATGCAGTTAGAAATCATTTTCTTTGAGACCTTAACAAAAAAGGTTCCCTGAGATGTCCTGCACAAAACACCAGGTATTCTTCTTGCAATGGCAGCTACTTCTCATAGTGAAGATAGTGCCACACTTGAGTTTGGGCTGTAGACAAAAAGGAGTCTGATCTGAATTCCAACCCCACCCATTATGAGCACTGTGCCACTCGCTTGTTAAGTGGAGCTCATTTAAAATTATTAAGGTTTAGGTGAAACATCATATGTAAAATACCTAGAAGTGTCCAAGCACATAGTTTTTATCAGCAATATTTTCAAAAGCATCACCCAGAAAGGTGCTAATAACAGAGTGACTTAATTCAAGAAAAAGCTTCTTAAGCTAACATAAAACATCCAAGAGAGACAAATTAATATGCAGAATCACCTACCCCAATGTACAGATTTTTTAGGATGCCCTTCTTTGTAGCATACTATGCGGGTGAAGGCTTTTGAGCTTTGAGGTCCCCAAGCCCAAGACTAAGAGGTGAGTTGAGTGCACACTATTAAAACTACATAAAGGGGACTGTGTTTGGTGGAAAGAGGCAGTGCAGTATGTGGAACAAAAAGCACTTAGAACCAAAATCTCTATTCATTCAAGAATGTGTGACTCTTATGTGAATCCCTGACTTTTAGGATCAGAAAGGCCTTTAAAGAATGTCTGGTCACTTTTCTCTGCAGATAAAAAAAGTGAGGCTGGGGCAGTGAAATGATCTGCCCAAGGTCACACGGCCCTTGAAAAGCAGAGCCGGCACTAGGACTGGAGTTTCCTGCCTCCTAGTCCAGTACTATTCTCACTAAATCATGTTACTACTCTGGATGCAGGCCTGATAAACTCCAGTGCCAAGTGGCGATTGGTTTCCCCTCCAGAGGAGCAGTGGAAGGGGCAGCAGAGTCCTTTTTCACCTTGGAACGCACCAGAGATGGCGTCAAGAAAGCCAGGTTTAAACCAGGTCAGCCAGAAGGGTTTGTCTAAAGCACAGCTGAGCAAGCGCCATTCAAGCCAGGATTCCGTCAGTACAACGGGTGTGTCAGCGACAGATTTGAGTGAATGAAGTTCATGCCAAGTATTCATTGAGAAGGCTAGGCAATATGGGTTCAGGTTGCGGAAGGGAAGAGAAAATGATGAGGTGAAGGTTGAAGGGAAGGTACTAGACGACTAGGTTTTCCTCTATAGCATCTTGTCAATGGTGGGGCTGCTCTGAGCAACTGTTTGTACAGAGTCCCTAGGACATTTGCTATCACTTGATATGCTTGCATGTGCAAGATTCTCACTTAAAAATAAAAACTTAACACTCACCATAAACACTATGCCTAAAACATAATTAAGCAACCACCAGGAGATGAAGTTGCCAGGCTTTGAAGTATGAATAACTAGGCTACTCCTGTAGTGGCTAAGTCAAAAGTTAGAGTGGCTCCCCCTGCCTGCTTCCATTCAAATATGGTTTCTATAAAAAAGAACTCTTAAACAAGTTGGGCATAAACAATAATTAGCACCCCAAGTTCTCTCAGCCAGGCCAAACTACCACCCAACCGCATTTTCTACCTGCCTATTTGAATTCTCCTTGCTCCATATAAACTGCTCAATCTTTGATCCTACAACACAGTTCATATATTTCTCTGACACATCTTTGTTTCCTTCAACCATTTCCTATCCCAGAATACCTTTCCCCAGTTTATCTAAATAAGGTAGTTCAGGATATAAAGAATTATAAATACTTGGGTACCATTTTGAACATCATTTCAACTTCAACATTATTAGCACGAGGCTTAGTTTTATATTTTGGTAATTCCAGGAGAGAGGGTTTAAATTATTAGATTGATTCCAAGCCAGGATATAAAACCCTTTCTAAACAGGTACTCTCTCATGTGTGGTGAAGGGAAGCATAAATTATCTAAGTCATCTTATAGCCCAGTCAAGCAAAGCATAGTTATTTTGCTAAAAGAAAGGCTGTTTTGGCACACTGAAAACTAGTTTTGGAAATTTTATACCTAAGAAGTTGAGTAGAATTATGAAAAGGCAAAGAAAGTCATATAAACTAGCAAAATATCTGGCTACAGTATATACTAATACAAAAACAGAAATATATGAATAGCAGAGGGCTCAGATTCAGAGAGAAGATTTAGTAGGAATGGGTATCAAATGTGTTTTCAAAGAAGCAAAGTCTGTGGAATGAGATGACTAGGTCTGTTTTTCTGATAGCTAATTTTTATAATTCCATGGTGACCTTTGAAGTAATGTGGGAGTACCTATAGGTGCTATATAGCACTGACTTTCTGGTTAAAGCTTATTCAGTGAGCTATGGAGCACTCCATATACATTCAGAAACACATCCTTGCAGGGAAATCCCACTTACCTGATTTCCCACAAGGAAAGCTGTTTCAGAGCTCTTTGGATTCACACTGAAGTGCTGAATATTTAAGTTCAGACTAGGCAGCAGGTGAATAAAAAGGCATTCCCTCACTCAACACATGCCCGAGGGTTTTGGTAAATGCAAAGAGCAGAAACCAGAGGTCTGCTCAGAAATAAGCTAGTACTGAAAGTTACTGGAAATATTGAATACAGAGCAATAGAAAAGGGAGTGAGAGCATTGTGTACTGCAAACCATTTTCTCTATCTTAGGTATGTGCTCCTTTGACAATTTATTGGCTGGAACAGCCCGGTTCCTTTCCTAACAAATTGTAGCCACAAATATATTATGTCTAAGGAATTTTGAGACCCCTTAGAAAGGGAGCTCGATCCAATCCTCAAGGCTCCAGGCACTTTCAGCATCAGCAGAGAGCTCTCCAGGAAGTCTGGCGGGTGGAGGCTGGGTTCTCCCAGACTGAAACCCAAGAACTCTCTCATTAGAGGAGTCTGACTCAAGCAAAAGGCCTGCCGAGGACACAGACCAAGGACAGGCAGGCAGACCTCTACGAGGAGCCAGGGTCCCAAGCAAAGCAGTTTTTACAACCCTCAAAAAGCTTCTGCCAACCTGGCCAAGCTACGTACCTCTCCTGTGTCTAAGTGAACTAAGCAAGCGATGTAAATTCCTCCCACTTCCCAGAATGACTGAGTAAATGCTCAGACTTTTAACTGCCAAGAGGTGCCTGTAGCATTCAAGTGCAGGATGGATTCACTCTGGCAGTAGGGAAGAGGTTGAAAGAAATGATGGCACATCAGAAGATAAGGATGATAGAGGAAAGTCTTCATATCCAAGCATCAGCAAAAAAATGAACAAAATATATTGAAGAGACAGGCTGAAAGAACTTTACCAACAAAATCCTTGTTTTTGGAGACAAAGCCTGTCAAAGTGTTTAGCAGGCCCATCATTTGCTTTCAGCCATCTATTACCTGCAAGACTTAAGTCTGTCTATTTCTACTTAGTATATGTGGAAGACAAAATGAGGTAACAGATGCTACACAGGAGAAGCCAGGCTCACATAATAAAGAGTTCTGAGGCAAGAATGCAGAATTCATGGGCCTTGTTTACTGATGGCCCAACTAAAGGTGACTTAAATTGCCACTGTATGAAACCAAGCTTGCACTGGGTATTGGCAGAGGTTGGTTACCTTTTCTCTTCAACATACTCTTATCTGAAACCATGCTACATGTATTCTCAAACATGAAGATGAGACAGGCATGAGGCAAAGTTCACACACCTAAAACCAGTAAAGGATCCTGGTTAGTGATCTCACTTTGCCACCTACAAGTCTTTTTCAAATCACTTGATCCCTAAAACTCAGTTTCCTTATTTATAAAATTGGGATATAATACTTTCCTCAGAGGGTTGTGGTGAGGATTAAATGGGATAAGACATAACAATGCTTACCTCAGTGGGTGCTCAAAGAGCAGTCGCTACTATTATTTACAGAGAGGATGAGAGAATCAAATGTTATTTCCCGAGAATTGGGATTCCCACCCTCTTGGTAGTTAGGGTGCAGAGTTTGTACTATGTGATATGAGATCTTCTAGTATATTTATAATTTGCATAATTTGGTATGTATTGGATTGGTAAGTATGGTCACCTTCATAGAACCATGCTCTCTGATACTGTAATTACGCTGCAAGCTCCTAAACTTGAGGACCCGTGGCTTCAATTTCTTTTGGATTTCTCCAAAAGACATTAACAAAGCTATAAGAGCCCTGAAAAGCTCTTATACTCCAGCACTTTAATGCTGGAAGGGGCCCTGGAAATTGCCTAATCCATGCCCCCTTCAAGTCACAGTGGAGAGAGCCCAGTACTGGAAGTTAGATGCCCCACCCCTGTGTGACCCTCTCTAAACCATGTAACCTCTCTGGGCCATAATTTCCTCATCTGAACAATAGAGATGATACCATACTACCCACCTCCCAGAGTTGTTGTGAAGGCTAAATAATGTGTTCTGAAATAGTTAGCAAATGGGAAAGCAGTGAGTTTTCATCATTATTATTACAGACTAGAAAACTAAGTCTCAGGAGGTTTGAGTGATTTGCTCAAGGTCATCCAAAACCCCCAAGATAAGTGGTCTATCAGGGAGGGGCTTTAAGATCATGGGTATAAGTGCTAAAACACAATGACTTATCTTTGAAAGCTAATTAGTGATTTCCTTAAAACTAGCTGAATCTGCAGTCTTTCCCTTCCTGACTCTGACCTTTAGAAGGATCCATTACCTCCTGCTGCAGGGAGATCTAGATTCTAGAGCACATGTTCATGTAGCCTGGGCAGAGTCAGAGTCATCACCTACTAAGGCCCTAAAATAATTGTCAATGCTTTAAACCTTTATTTTATTTTAAAATTTGTGGCTAGGCAATGTATTCACAGGGTTCAAAAATCAAGAAGCATAGAAAGTATTCACTGAAATGTCTCTTTTTCCCCTAACCTCCCCTCTGCTCAGTTCCTACCACCAAACAGGTGACCACTTTATTAGCACCCTGAACATTCATGCAGAAAGGTTTTTATGAAAATTACAACTAGATTGAATATATTAAGCTCCATTAGACTCAATTAAAAATTTTAAAGAGTCACATTTATCTTTTTAGACTTTATCAATAATTTCCAATTGATCCACTAAATCAACAATCTTCAAATGAAAATTTTCCTACTCATACACTGTGGGAAAAATATCTCTAAATTAAAGGTTTCAGCTTTTAAATTATATTTTTTCTCATCTTTAAAGCTCATCTTTAAATGTTTTATATAGTCAATGTACTCAGCAGGTCGTTTTTTGGGGCAACCATTCCAGAAGAACTACTTAGCATACGGCTTACCCTGGAAATGGGGTCTTGAGGCTGCTTGGTATAGGCCCAATTTTGGTGTACACAAGAACCACTGAGGAACTTATTAAAATGAAAATTCCTCAACTAAACCCTCAATAATTTTGATTTCACTGGGGACCAGAAATTGCATTTTTATTGAGCAACCCTGGCACTAATGATGTAAGTGATCAATAGACCAATTTTAGAAAACACTGGACTGGAAGTTAGAAGAATGGATTCAAGTCTAGACTCCCAATCACTTAGCTGTGTGACCCCTCGTTAGTAACTTCAGTTCACTGGACCTCCACAGAATCCTTCACAAAAAGCAGAGACTGGGCCAGATGGCCATAAATTTCCCCTCTACAGGTCCATGCTGTTGTGATGCGGTGATGTCTTTAACAATTTTGATAAACAGTGGGCCACAAAGAGACCAGAGGTTACTGTGATGCATCCACTTCAGGGAAGCTTTACATATTCAGAAAAAGCAGAAAACACAGGAACCTACAGTTTTTCTTTGCTTTAATAAATTTGCTTTTTGCCAAATGGTGGCCAGGTTGTGTATTACAAATGGGGAATTGAGTTAACATCAGAGGACTCCAAATGGAATAGCCCTTCATGCACGGGAATGAAAGTTTTGTTTCTTGCCATCAGCAAGGGGAAATTTGAGGGCCTTTAAACTAACCCAAGTCTTGGATTTATTAGAAACAGAAACATATTTTTAAAACCAAAACATTTTCATTTTCAAGGATAAAGGCCTGCTATTTTTAGAGATGGCACTTAGGTGGTAAGGGCCCACTGAGGGATCACCACTCAAACACTGGCATGTTGACTTGCACACTGGCAGAAAAGCTCTGCCCATGGTGTGGGGAAAGCACCTTCCCTGCAACTGGGGCTTCCAGCCTAAATCAGGCAAAGAGAACAGCTCACACAAGCCCTCTGACTACATTTAATTTAGAAAGCAAAAATTTATTTATTTTTTCAATAAATATTCTGGAAGACTCTAAAATTTTTAACGAAACATTTTAAATCTAGTGTTCAATAGTTTGTCTTTTCTTTAATGAAAAGGTTGTACCACATTATAGTTAGATGGGTTTTTATCCATTTGTAAATTCCTTTAGAGCAGTATTATACGCCCAGTACCTAGCACTACATTCCTTAGCACATACCTGGTCCTCAATAAATGCTTGAGGGATGGATGAATGAATGAATGAACAAACAAATGAATGAACCAAGAAGATATTTTCCTCATAGTCTGGCCTAGAACTCCTTGATGAACCAAGTTTTATCATCAATACTTACTGAGTACCTACTGTCTGCCAGACACTATTTTAGGTACTGAAGGTATAGTAGAAAACAGGCAGCCAGCTCCTGCTTTTCTGAAGCTAACTTTCTAGAGAGAGAGAGAGACATAATTTTTTTTAAGTTTTTTTTTTCTTTGAGATAGGGTCTCACTCTGTCACTCAAGCTGGAGTGCAGTGGCACGATCATAGCTCACTGCAGCCTCGAACTCCTGGGCTCAAGCGATCCTCCGACCTCAGCCTCCTGAGTAGCTGGGACTACAGGTGTGCACCACCGCACCCAGCTGATTTTTCTTATTTTTTGTAGAGACAGGGTCTTGCTATATTGCCCAGGCTGGTCTCGAACTTCTGGCCTCAAACAGTCCTCCCACCTCGGCCCCTCCCAAAGTGCTAGCATTACAGGCATTAAATATTTTTTTAAATAGTAATGTGATGAAGAAAAACTGAGGTAACAACATTAGACAGGATGATGAGAGAAAATGAAGGGGTTAGGATAAGTAAATTAATTAATGATTCTCATATGAAGAAGTTTGTGTCTTGTAAAACAGCTGGGGTGGGGGGGAGCCGTGTCTATTAAATCTGTTTTGAACAAACTGTTGCAAAGCCATATTCCATCAGTTGAACCACTGCAAAGTTGCCAAGTAGCCTAAGTTCCAAATAAATATTCATTTCCAAAACATGTATAAAATGAGGCATTTTTCAAAATTTCCAAGCAATTAGGCCTTAAACTATAAGTTGTCTATATTTAGCCGACTCTCCTGTGTCATTTTGCAAATGGAGGCTCCACATGTTCCTTGTGGTTATCACTCTTATTTAATACTCTCTACTCTCTCCTCTCCTCCCCAAATCCTCTCTATCTTTAGAGCTCAATGTGTGTGCACATCCTACAACAATTTGTCCCCCAACCCCACTGTTCTCTGGGGGATAATGAAGAGAGGTGCAGAGCTGTACAGGCAGAGACCCCTAAATCAAGTATAATCTTAAAATGCATATTTTTGTGATACATTTTAATCCTGATATATTTTTTAAAAAATGTTCTGAAAATGAGACTTGGAGATGAAGTTTGATCTCTCTAGTGAGGCAACTATGTAAAAACAGCACTCAAAACCTAGAAGGGCCAACAAGAAGGTATCACGCGTGCTCTGCACTTCACCCTTTCTCTTTCCAAGCATCTGGATCCTTTTATATACTATATTGTTACAGTGGGTGGTCTGGAAGTTTTAGGGGAAGGCTGCAATGTTTGGTATGGGAGGCAGGCATGCAGAAAGCTCAAGAGTGACGCTGTGGCTGCTTCACCATAGAACAATAACCCTGTGATTAGCTGAACTCTCCTCACCCGCCATCCTCACCATCACACAGACACTACCACCACCCGGACTGTTCCATGGTCACCCAAGAAGGCTTTTTATTGTATAGGATTATTTGTTGGACAGCACCCCTTGCAACCAGATCAATAAAGCGAACTTATTAGAATCATCTGCTGCGACAGGAAAGTATTTCTGTGATACAAAGCCAATGAGGTTTTATGTGTGCTTTGTTGTGAGGTCACAGAAAAGACACTTTGGAGAGAATTAAGTTGAAGTTTCTGGACTCTATGTCTTTGTCTAAACTGCTTTAGATGATCCAGGGAATGTTTTTTTTGCTAGTAATATCTTTGTCTTCTCAAATGCTTTTTTTTATTAATAACATAAAACTAATTTAATTAATTAAAAAGCAAAAAACCCAGGTGGCCCTCACATATCCACAAAATAAATATTTATAGTTGCATAACTATAACAAAATAAAACCTAGCTTCTCACTGTCCCTCATGATAAAACTAGAGACGCATTCTCAAAGAAAAGCCCCAACAGAAACTTGCCTTGGAAGGAATTAAGGTAACAGGCCAAACTTCTAGTAGTTGGTATTTAAAAGGATGCCACACAGAAGAACACATGCAGGAACAAGGGAGGCTCCTCAGAGACCAATTTCACCTGGGTATGTGGTCTCACTTTCTCCCCACGCTATCCAAACATATACTGGGCTGCCTCTAGAAGTAATGAGTTCCCTGTCACCATGAATGTGCAAAGCACAGTAATCATAACAAGTTTCCTATATACCAAGTATTAGACCAAGTACTTTACATACACAATCTCAATTAATCCTCTTTAAAACACCAGGTGAGAAGCATGGAATTATTACCATTTTACAGGTAGTAATAATTTATTGGAGGTACCCTTTACTGTTCCCCACTGACCATACCTTGGTCAGATGATGAACCAGAGCCTGAGCTCAAGCCAGGTTCTCACCAGCCTCTAGCTCCCCAGACGCAGCAAAGTACTTTGCACTACATATGCACCATATAGGTGCACCATATATGTTAAATAGACACATGAAAAGTTTCCTTTCTCTAGAGAGAAATAAAGCTAGAAATTCCCAGTTTTTATTAATCTCACATCTGTGGTCTTTTCCAATTAAAAAAACATGGGCTTTGTAGAACATTCAAAAGACACAAAAAATTTAGAAAGCAGAAAATAAAATTCAACTATAATCCCATCTCCCAGAAAGAACCACTGTAAACATTTTGATCCATGTCCTTCCTAACATTAATGAATGTGTCTTAGCACAAAATACAATAAAGAGTTAGATAATTAAAAGTAAAAAGGCCTGCCAAGCTGACCCCATTATTATTAAATGAATAAAAGGAAACCCACCAAATAAAATATCTTGCAGAAAAGCCAAGAATAACAGAAATACAGTAAGTATATTATTTAAATGATATTCAATGTGATAAATGAAAAAAGTAAAAGAAAATTCTAACTTTCCACTAATCTCAGCAAATAAAAACTCCTGTATATTTTGTAGACTTCTAATCTTTATACCAAGGGAAACAATTGCTCAACTGTATATAAAACTAAAAATTTGTTTTATAGAGTGAGGGCACTACAAACTTAAATGAAACAAAACTGATACTATTTCTTTTCAAAATTCTAAACAATTTTAAGAAATTCCTGGGGCAAGAATCCATTCTTAAATTGAATTTAATAGTGGCATCTAATGCATGATTTGCATTTGAGTCTGAGGAATTAAATTTTTAATAGAGCAGCTGAGTATTTTAAATCTTTTGGAAGAATTGAAAAAGAAATATGAACTCTTACACACCCTGTAAACTAGAATTTTTTTTCTTACCCTAAGAATATGTTATTCATGTGCTCTGTACATTAGGTCAATTATTAGTCACTTTCTTTGGAGGCTGACCAAATGCCTCCACCCTTCATTGCAGAGTTTGCTGTAATCATCTGTAGTAAGAATAGCAGAAATCACACTAATATGTGCTGAAGAGTGAGGATACAGCCCCTGGAGGTTTCAACAACACATTTCTACCACTGATTTACCACCCTTTTCATTTGCTTTTAGTTTAAGCAACAGGGGAAAAAGTTTCAAGTATCTCAGTAAATAAAATGAAATATAAAGGAAAATGAGGTCATTTCAACTTGGCTGAAATTGAAGCCTTTCAGCTATTTTGTGTCAACTTGAATTTCATAATATAAACACCTATTCTACTTGTCTCTCCACAGTTTAAGAAAGTCAATTATTTTTTAATTAGATTTCCAACTATAAGTTTAAACAAGACCCCCACCCTGTTTCTTAAAGACATCAACATGGAAAAATCCTTGAATGTTGATACTAATCTTTCTGGATCATCCAAAATTTAGTAAAGCATGTTTACTGTTATTTTTTAACATTATGTTAAGAACTGTTGTAACATAAAACTTTGGGTTCATGTTTTATTAGGTTTATACAAAAAGAAAATGCAAATGCAGCCATAATTCTCCCTTGACATGGATGCTTAAAATTATAGACTGAGATCTGGAAGGGACTTCAGAGATCTTCCAGTTCAACCCCCTGGATTTATAGAGGAACAGTTGGAGTCCCAGAAAGGTCAGAGGCCAAGAAAAACAACTGGTATGTAGAGAATTGTGACAGTTGAGCAACAACCCCACAATCTTAGAAAAACCAAAATATGTCCCAAAGCAATTTATAACAAGGTTGTAAAAAATATCACACTTATTTTACTATGTCCATTATTTTTCATACCCTTGGTACTCAAAGTGTGATCCTGTGGACCAGCAGCAGCATCACCTGAGAGCTTGATAGAAATGCAGAGCCTCAGGCCCTGCCCCAGATGTACCAAATCAGAATCTGCTTTTTAACAGGATCCCCAGGTGATTATCATGCACATTAAAGTTTAAGAAGCGTAGGTCTACAGCAGTCCTACTAAAAGGTGGTTCACAGATTTGTGAGAACTATTTGTGTCCACTCTGTGATGAGGTAAATATAGAAATTAAGAATAAGCCCTTAGAAACATCTGCCTTAATTTGATAGAGTATTTTAATATAGGCTCAATCTATTTTATAAATGGGGTTTGTATTTGCATATTTTTGTATACTTTTTCCAGTGATTCATTTTTATTGTACTTTATAAAAGTATCAATTCCCAAGATTAGGAATGATTTTTAAATGGAATTTCATCCTAAAGAAATGCTGTTCTGCACCATCCTTCTCTCCCCCAACTGAGACCAGTTGGAAAAAACATCAATTTACTCACTCCTCAACTTATTATATGAGCCAGTATTACCCTGATACCAAAGCCAGACAAAGACCTCAAAAGCAAACTACAGACCAATATTCCCTACGAACAGAGACACAAAAACCTTCAACACAGAACTATCCAACCAAATCTAACAAGATATAAAAAGAATTATTCACCATGACCAAGGGGGATTTATCTCAGTAATGCAAGATCAGTTTAACATCTGAAACTCAATTAATATAATAAACCATATTAATAGAATGACAGACAAAAACCACATGATCATTTCTATAAATGCAGACAAAACATCTGACAAAATCCAAAGTCCGTTCCTGATAAAACTCTCAGCAAAATATAAATATAAGGGGATTTCCTCAACCTGTTGAAGGGCATCTATGAAAAACCTACAGCTAACATCATACATAATGGTAAAACAATAAATGCTTTCTTTCTAAGATCAAGAACAAGATAAGGATGTCAGCTCGGTCGCTTCTATTGAACATTGTATTTGGGATTCTAGCCTGTGCAATGATACAAAGAAAATAAACTAAAATCACACAGATTGGAAAGGAAGAAGTAAAACTATTTTTGTTCCCAGACAATGTAATCCTATAGAGAGAGAAAATACTAAGGAATCACCAAAAAATTTTAAAAAGTCAATAAACAAGTTCAGAAAGAAACTGCACAGCATTTTTGAGAGAAATTGAAAAATCTTACAATAAGTGGAGAGACAGTCTATATTCATGGAATGGAAAAATCAATATTGTTAATGTTACATTTCTCCACAAATTGATCTGCAGATTCAAGGAAATCTCTATCAAAATCCCAAGGGAATATTCTGCAAAAATTAACAAGCTCAGGTTAAGTTTTACATGGAAATGCAAAGGACCCAGAATAGCCAAAACAATTTACAAAAAGAATAAAGTTGGAGGACTTCAAAACTTACTATAAAGCTACAGTAATCAAAAGACTATGGTACTAGAGTAAGGACAGAGATTAGATCAATGGAACAAAATAGAAAGGCCAGAAATAAACCCGCCCAATAAAGCCCAATTGATTTTCAGCAAAAGTGCCAAGGAAATTCAATGAGGAAAAGATGGTCTTTTCAACAAACGGTATTAGGAAAATTGGATATGGATATCCACGTGCAAAAAAAGAAATTGACCCTTACCTCACATCATGCACAAAAATTAATTCAAAATGGATCATAGACTTAAATATAAGAGCTAAAACTACACAACTTCTAGAAGAAAACAAGGGGAAAATTTTAAGATCTTGGGTTAGGCAAAGAGTTCTTACATAAAACACCAAAAGTACAATTCATAAAAGAAAAAAATTGATAAATTGGACATCATCAACATTAAAAACTTTTATACTTCAAAAGGCACCACTAAGAAATGAAAAACACAGACTGGGAAAAATATTTGCAATATCTGATAAAGGGCTTGCATCAAAAACTACAAGGAACTCTTACAACTCAATAAAAGAAGATAAACAACCCAATTTTTAAAATTGGCAAACGATCTGAATAGACATTTTACCAAAGAAGATACATGAATAAGCACATGAAACAATGCTCAGCATCATTAGTCATTAGGAAAATAAAAATGAAAACCATGAGATATCATTTCACACCCACTAGAATGGCCAGAATGAAAAAGGCAGTAACAAGTGATTGTGATGATATGGAGAAACTAGAACCCTCATGTATTGCTTATGAGAATATAAAATGGTATAGCTACTTTGGGAAATAACTTGGCAGTTTCTTAAAAAGTTAAACATAAACTTAATATATAATCTAGCAATTCCATACCTAGTTATATATCCAAGAGAAAGAAAATACATATGACCACACAAAGACTTGTACATGAATGTTCACAGCAGCATTATTCATAATAGTCCCAAACTGGAAACAATCAAATGTCCACCAACTGGTGAATTATGAACAAAATGTGGTATATCCATCAATGGAATATTACTCAGCAATAAAAAGGAACAAACTACTGATATATGCTGTAACATTTTGCCTAGTGGAAAAAAGCCAGATATAAAAGAATAGATACTATAAAATTTCATTTATATGGGAGGCAAATCCATAGAGACAGAAAGTATATTGGTGGTTGCCCAGAGCTAGCAGTGAGGGCAGAGATTTTCTTCAAATAAGTGCAAGGAATCTTTTTGAGGGTGATGGAAATGTTCTAAAACTGAATTGTGGTAATGGTTGCATAACTCTAAATTTACTAAAAATTACAGAATTGTACACTTAAAATAGTTGAATTTTATGGTGTATAAATTATACCTCCCTAAAGCTGTTTTGAAAAAAATCAATTGACTAATCAATTCTTATATTCACCTAAAAGATGTACATATTGTCAACTAATACAACCACAAAAAACCTATAAGTCTGCAGTTAGATATCCTAGTTCTATCTCAGCTGTATGGGTTTACTACTCTTTTTGTTTGTTTGTTTGTTTGTTTTACTTACTGGATACGTAAGTTTTATACTTCTAAACACCTAGGGCAGATAACTAACCCATTTTCCAATCATATTTTTCCTTATATTTTTAGAATTCATTTTTTCCAAACTGACTAGAACTTAACATAATTGGCCTGAGGACTGAACCTGCAGTCATGACCTCATTCATATCACATTCTAGCAAATAAAGTCCTTTATATAAACATATTTCACCCTCCTTATCTTTCCATGAAGAGATATATGAAAGGATGCAAACACACAAATAAATATGTCATGCACAGGAAAAAAATTGTTTTGTGCCTCTGCTACACAATTAAGAAAACTTAGAGAAAAACAAAGGAGGTGGGAAATGAGATGCTTGTTTAACTTCAGACCCTTAGGGTGATCACCCTCGTGAAGTTCGTGAGTCCCATGTCCAACATTTCTCAAAATGTTTTCCCATCTCTGCTGAACACTCTGGGTGATAGGTACTCACTACCTTTAAACTGGAAAAGTCAATTCTTGCTCAGTTATTAAATCACTTGTCTCATAATTATTCTTTTAAAACAAAAAACAATGTTGTTGCTATAAACAGCATTTTTATTTATTTTGGAGCCATGGAGCTAGAAAAGAAAGGCTTTCAGCCAGCTAAGGAGAGAGAGCTGGCCTGAAGGTGCTGACCAGGCCAGGCAAACTGGCATCTGCTGGCCAGGCTGCAGGGGATAGGTAAGCAGGTCCCAGAGGAAAGGTGATTAGAAGGGATTCTGCCTGCTAATGAATGAGCTTGTGTTTTAGACCTTCCAGGACCTGAGCAAAATGGGCTTGATGACTAATGCTGAGTGTACATTGTTTGCTGGGAGGCCAAGTTCATAAGCCCAAGAGAAAAGACAAAGACCTAGCATGAACTAGCTGGAAGACACTCAGAAACCAAGGGCAATGTACCCTTCAGCAACAAATGCCAGATTCCCGCCAAGCCACAGAAGGTGAACATGGGTATGGGAAGTCCAAGAGTAGTACAACATTTTAGTAACACCCATCAATCTTATTTAAATAACGCTCCTATTAAAAGTCAGGTACAAGATGCAAGATGTTTCCTAGAATTCATCTACCCACCACCGACTGCATTTATCACTGGTTTAAACCAGTTATGGCAGAACAATGGTGCCTCAGTAGCATCTGTCTTAAGCCTGCAACAAATCCAAATTGGACCAAAGCATCAAATATATTTCAAAATCAAACCATAAAAAACTGGAAGAACATAAATTAAAATATTTATTGAATCTGCAGAAGCAAGAAGACTCATCTCAAAAGCCATAGACAAAATCACAAGGAAAAGATTCACATATAACATTAAATAAAAACAAAAATATCTGTATACTAATAAAAATAAAAATATCTGGAAAAATATTTAAGTAAAAAATATAATAAAAGATTTAAGAACTTACTTCTATAAAGAGCTAATGCCTGTTGTTGGGGATGAGCAAGGATTCTTTTTTCTTTTGTATTACTTAAAAAACCCCATATATTGGCAAGAATGAGACAAAGTCAAGCTCAGACACTTAGATGCACACGTGACCAAATTGGCAATACGTATGAAAAGCTTTAAGGTGTCCATAACTGTGCCCCAATAATTTCACACTATTCTCAGTATAGCAAAAGCTCCATGTTCAAAGATATCACATATGGTGATATAACAGAAAAAAATAAAAACTAGGGGTAGAGGCCAAATGCTTAGCAAAATGGAAACATAGGGTCATGTAATATTTTTAAGTGTTTATATGTGGATAAACATATAATACCAACTGCATTTATGTCTTGATTGCAAAAAAAATTACTATGTAAAAAAATAGAAACTGGAAGGAAATATGGTCAAGCAAATATTAACTGTGATTATATTAGTATGGTAAGTAGTTTTTTTCCTACTTCCCAAATTTTCTTAAATGAGCATATCAAATATTAATAGCAGTTGCTCAGGGGCCTATGAGTATTTTCTCCAATTTCTATGCACTTTTATGACTTTTTAAAGATACTTTTCACATTGTCCTATTACACACACGGATTACTTTGATATCAAGATTTTTAAAGTAAAGGACTGAAATTTTAAAAGGTCTTCAAGAAAAATTCTGAACATTATAAACGAAAGATTCTCATTGCTGAAACTATAAAGCTAATAAAAATATAATATGACTTCTGTGAAAAGAAATCATATATAATTCATCTCTATATTTGTAGGGGCAAGAGGAGGTCCAAAGAGGAAAAGGTCAACCAACTTTTCAATCAAGTGGAGAATTAAATTTAAATTTTCTAAGACTGTCATAATATCACTGAAGAAACTCCAGACCACAAATTTTAGAAATTTCATTTTTTATTAAATAAGTAACAATTGAATTTGTTTGTTAAAAAACAAGCAAAACAAAACAAGGAATACTCAAACCATAGGAAGCAAAGAGCCTCTGGGGGCAGCACTAAGGATTGTCTAAAATAACATTTTCTTTAAAATCTAGGAGGGAAAGTGTACAGAAAAATCGACATAGTTACAAATAGCCATGAGACTGTCTGCACAGTAAAGCGTGAGATGAAAAACTGCAGGACAAATTCATCATGGCAATTGCCTCCGGAGAGAGGAATGTCAAAGGGACTAGGCAGGAAAAAAAAAGATACACAAGCTTTATCTGAGATGTTCTGATTTGTTTATTTTACAGAGGCAAAATTCATAAAATGTCAACATTTGCTAATACTAGGTAGAGGGTTTACATATGGTTGTCATATTATTCTCCGTACTTTTTAGCATTAAAAAAATTTTTTAAAACAGGAGGCAAAGGGCACTGAAAACAGACAAAGTAGACAAGTGTGGTGAAAATCTGGTAAGTGAGAAACAGCAGACAAGGGAAGGTTACCTGCTGGCAGGGAACAGTGGGAGGAGCCAGGTAGGTGGGAGGCTTTGACCACTGCAATAAGGAGTTTGAATTTATCCAAAAACAGGAGGCTAAGAAAGCATCTCAACTAAGTAAGAAATCTTTCTTTGAGATCTATCTTTTGTGATTGTCTCACATTTTGGGGGGAAGTTTGTATTTTTGCGTATACATTTATATACATTTACATAAACATACTCTGATTTATATGTAAAAAAATAAATCAGAGTATGTATATGTAAATAAATACACAATCATGGCCCAAAATACATAACATGACTCAAATTATACATTGGAATTGCCAATGTACAATGTGCTAATGATGATGCACATTAATCTTATATGGTACATTGAATGACATCTATCACATTTCCATGCTAAACACCACCATTATCTCATTATATCTTAACAGAATATAATAAATCGTAAATTAAACAATATGACTTAACATTAAAAAAAAAAAAAGCACAACGGCTAAAGTTAAAAAATTATTATTATTATTATTATTATAATAAAACAGAAAGGTCTTACAAGGCTGAGTGGGCATTTAAAGATTAAATAAACTTCAGCAAATGTAAAATCATAGTTCCAAGGAAAATAATCTATATTACCCTCCTAAGGCATAGCTCTCAATTAAGATTCGTGGCCCAACAAGGAGATCTTGGATTCTCATTAGTCCCTTCAAGTCGGTCATATTCCCTTTAACCAGATGCTTGGCAAACAACTAAAGGAACCACCAGAACTAGACTGAGGCTTCTGACTAATCCTATTATCTCAGGAAAGTCTCTGCTAGCAAGGGACCCAGGGCAGCACCATCAAAGGACCCTCCTCTGAAGAGGGCAGGCTGGGCAGACAGGCCAGGACCTTTCCAGAAGCTAGTGATGGTCATTCCTCTACTGCCTATGGCTGAATGAGGGGTGCAGCCCTACGGATGCCCTGGCTGAGGGTTAGGCCTCTTGGGCCTAGTCCCCATTGCAGGGCTCCTGTCCTCATCGTGTGGAGCACAGACCTTGGAACTAGGTGATCTTCAGGCATGGCACTGGCCTAATCACACTGTTCATTCATTCTAAGCACATTACTGAGTCCTAGCTATGGTCAGAGGCACAATATTAGATCCTAGAGATACAAAAGCCTCTATCTTGAGTATACAACCTAGATGGTGAGATAAGTACATAAAGTGAAATGATCCAGTGGGGGCTATCATGGAAGTACATACAAAATGTTTTGGAAATAGTGAAGAAGTCATTCTTCTACAGTATGGCTAGAGGAAGTTATCTCATCTGGCAGATCAGTGAGGATGTATCAGATGGAAGGAATAGAATGAATAAAGCATGGAGCCACAAACATATATTGCAGACTGTGAATTGTTGGTTGTGACAGCAAGAGACAAGGCTGAAAAGGTCTACCAGTTCCAGATTGTAAATTGGTGGCTCTTGCAAAGGAGTCTGATTCTCTTTCCTAAAGGCAGTGGGAAGGGTCTAATGATCACATGTATGTTTTAAAAATAAAACTCTAATTCACCCATTCAAAAAATATGTATTAAGCCCCCACTTGGCACAGTCACCATGTACAAGATACATCTACACCCTAAACATTTCCCAATCTTCTTATCACTACAAAACCAGACCAATATAAATGTAATGAGCTAGAAAAGATTCCAAGAAATGTTAATAAAATGATTAAGAATAGAAAAGCTCAACAGTATGCAGTGGCTTCCATGCGACATCAGATCAGGGCCATCAGGAGTCTTCCACGTGGAAACTCAAGTATGATACAAAATCGCATTCAATTTCATAAAAATCACTGTTGCTTTTTTCATTTAATTTTAAATATCAATTTAAATGAACAAATATTGATGAATCTATCACATCAACATATTAATACAAAAACTAAACTAAAATTTGGAGGTTGTATTAGATGAAAATAACACAAAAGTACCATTTTACTCAACAGTTAGGTATTCCTAGAGGCTAAACATAAAAACAAGTTCCAGAAGGGAACATTTGCAGATTAGAGATAGGAAATAGTTCATGTGTGACATGAAGTACAAACTCCAGTAAATAACATGAAAGACAAGAGTATTCTTTCAGAGATAACCCATGCCCACAAGCACAGATAACAAAATTAGGCTGGAAGAGCCATTGCACTAATACTGACTTTGCAGCCCTGCAACTGGTTATTAAGAGCTAAAAAGAAAATCTCCACACTCCAAATAATATGCTGGAAAGGAAATGGTAAACCTGCTTTAGAGCACCACTTAATTCTTAGCCTAGGATATAGAGCTGGGAAGGGGCAAACAGGAAGCTGGGAAATGGAAAGGCAAGAGGAACAAGACTCACACTGAGTGATCTCACCCACTGGTCTAACGTATTATGAAGTCGCAGTCTGTCTGACTCACCCAGTGAAAACAACAAAACACCTTGTACAAGGAATGATTTTGAAAGGACTCTCCACTTCACTTACCTCCAAAGTCCATTTGCTCACATCATCTCTCTCCACTCACAATGAACTACCTGCAGTTTCCCTCATAAGGTCATCTTGTTCTTCCAGGTCTAATCCTTTCTTCCAAGTCATTTTTTTTTTCTATCAACTCTTACAAATCCTTTTAGGTTCTACAAATCCTTAATTTTCCAATCCTTGATTTTCCAGAAAAAAAAAATTGTCCTTGACCTCTCAGCCTGACTTAAATATTTTTTCCCCTTATACTCTCCTCCCCTCCACCACCCCATGTGCCTATGTCTGTTACAGCACTATCACCCCGTACTGGACTACCTGATTTATTCATGGGTTTGTCCCGATAGACTGTAAGCTCCAAGAGTGCAGGAACCTTGTTTTGCTGATCTATGTGCCCTGGAACGTCCTAATAAGTGCTTGCTGGAAGGAGGAAGGAAGGGAGGGAATGAGGAAGAGATGGAGAAAGGGTAGACAGAAACTAAAGTAAATGTTTGCCTTAAAGTGACATCATTCTTTCACTCATTCACTCAACAAATTTTTATCAAGAGCCTATGAAGTGTATACACCACTCTAGTGGCTGAGGACACAACAAAGGTAGGTCAGGGCAGTGGAAAAAAAAAAAAGAGAAAAGAAAATGCCTGCCCTCATGAAGTTTACTAATGTAGTGGAAGAGCCAGAACATAAATAAGCTACACTGTAGATTAGATGGAGGAACTGTTGTGGAGAACTGTAAAGCAGAGAAGGTGGATAGAGGGTCTTGAAGGAGGTGGTCACCATGGAAAACAAGCTACTGTGTTTCCCCTTCAATGCCTCACCACCAGCTTTCATTATTTTTATTGCCCTTCATATAAGAAATTCATGCTTTCCTCCTTTAGCATCCCTTCCAATGGCAATTCCTTTAGAATTCATAATTCTCAAGTCATTTTTTTAACCTCAGCCTTTTTTTCTGATGCCCAACATCAACTGGGCTATAAATCTGTCATATACTACTACTAGTTTAGGTCTTTCCAAGTTATAACCCACGCGGTCCAGCCAAGATACAGAGATTCCCAAAAATGCTTTCATCACATCCCAGCTGGAATCTCTTAATTCATTATTTTCAGGTCTAGCCAGTACCTCCTATGAGCACTTGCAGAACAGAAATAACTAGGTCACAATCATGTTCTCAAGATTCTGGACCTCTAATTACAATTCCCCCATGATTAAGGAATCTGTGTACAAATTGATAAGAACCAAGGTTTTTCCTTTCTCAAGCCAAGTAATATTTTCTCTTGTATAACCTGAGTCAGAAACTCAGTTCTCAAAGTTAAAAAGTTTTTCAGGATTATGAACCACTGATTAATTCCGGGGGGGGGGGGAATTAAACATCTACCACCATTCTTTTCTGGCCCACTTACATTAGACTTTTTTTCTCCCATTTTATCCATTATAATACACTCCAGCATTTTCACAATAAGAATGTGATCAGGAAACAGACAGACTGGCCTCTTAAATAAACAAAGCCTGTTCTTTCTTGAATTAAGTGGCCCAAAAAATGCTCATTGCCTCTCCTTCCCTGGAGATTCTTTAGTCAACAGCTTGTGATTACTCAGCAGTGCCATTTCTACTTTTTTATTTCATGTGTTGGTGACTCTCCATAACTCATGAATTAATGTAAGTTAAGAAGTGAGCTGGCTAATGCAGCATTGATCATTCTATTTACAAATCTTTCCTATAACGTCTCAGGTGGCATACAACATTAAGATTAGTCCATTTATGGCATATCTTTTATCATAAAAGCAGATCAGTCATCAGCTGGCACCACATGATTGGTTTGTGCAGCTTAACAATTCAAAAAAAAAAAAAACTAAGCTGCTATTATGTACTTGTTAGTAAAGAATATTTCTTTTATATCAACCAACAATCGTTACATGTGGTCTACAAGAAGAATTTGAAGACTGGAATACATATTTTTAGCCAAGGAGTAGGAGTAGGAAATAGAAAGTGATTCGATCGTTTCAAGTATTTGAGAAGAAAACATATTTTAAAATCAATCCTTCTAAGCTTGGCAAATAGCTCAAATTCATTTTTAGTTCATTCATTAAAGGAGAGAAATAGGGAAAAAAATTCGAATCTCCAAGGTAAGAAGACAGGGTACCCATATCCACATGGCTGTTCAAAAAGCCCATTCATAGGGATAATGACTGAACAGTTGTGGACAATACTTTTGCTGGTAATAATGTTATTTTTTCAGGCTGTGTGGCAACACTGTAAATTGGATCCACTAGAAGTGTTTGTGGTTTGAAGTATCCTTTGTTAATGTTCCACTCCTAGGCGTGTGCTCTCCAAAGTGCATCCTGTGATTTATTTTTAAGTGAAAAATGTCAGCTGCAGAAATGCATCTTCAACTTGTTAAAGCTTGTAGACACTTTCAGTGATCAAGTACCAGAGTAATAAACACAGCTTTGAAAAGAGGGCAGGCAGGGCAAATGCAATATGAGGACCAGAGATTTCAGCAGGAACACCAAATCTCACTTACTGTCTGTCATGACAAACATCTGAACGTCTGCAGAGAATATTATAGCAGAGAATAAGAAGTTATTCTTTACATGTTTGTAATGGATAATTTCCTGATAAAAATCAATTCTTAAAAATACCATGTCGAACTGAATTTAGGAATAATTCCATTTATGAAGTAAAACAGACCTGCTGCTTAATTTTAATAGTGGCCATTATTTTTCTTTTCATATTATGGTTTCGACTATGTACAGTTGAACACATATTTCTACTACCCTCTCAAAAAAGCAGGGAGGGAAAAGAGTTGGTATTTTTATTTTTTATATTCTATAAAGTTTCCAATCCCCAGAAGCTAACTTTCTGAAACCTATGGACATCTGGAACAGCTCAGGACTCTGAAGAACAATGAGGAGAGTAGTTCTGGAAATCTTTTGATTTAGATGCGGACTTCTTTCACTAATCTATAAATCTTATCTCAGCCCACATCAATCTGGAAAAGAACTATGTAAGAAAGGAGCACTCTATGTCCTACCCCTTCCCAAAGTGTTAAAGGAGGAAAAAAAAAAAAAAACTAAGTTATAAATTAGGCACTTTCAGGCTCACATGTCCTAAAAAGTGCTCTTAATCAATGAATCAATGAATACCTCTTACATACTCAGTCAACCCATGCACACTTAGGTGCAATTCATCTAAATTGTCCTCAGTGTGGTAGTGTACCTCTTTTTTTAGCAACCATTAGGACTAACAGAGTTGTCAATAGTGTTAACTTCCTGAAGTTAAAAAAGGAGCCCATTAAATAAATAATGTATTTATTCTAAAATCAGATAGTTCTATACAAAGACAAATGTTATTCTAAGATGGAACAAATTAAAGATAAATAACCCAAATAATAAGATAACCCAAATCAAAAGATAAAAACACAAATAAGTCTGAGAATAAATTTATGATGGATAAAGGAACAAGTTCTTCCTTGTTTCTAAGAAAGTAATTGACCTGCCCTATAACTCCTCTGAAATATGCTCAATGAGAGCATATTTGCTTATTTAGCGAAGTAGTTTCCAAATACACTTATTTAGTGAAGAAGTTTCTGAAATATGTTTGCTATTATATAATTAGAGTTTAAAGAAGAAGCAAGAGTTAGTGGATAGCTATAAAATATAAATTTTGAAATTGAAAAGATAGATCCTGACATTTGTTTCATTCTCTCTCTCTTTTTTTTCTTTTTTTTGCAGTTACTGAAGTTAAAAGAAAAAGTTTGAAATTTCCACCCTTCTTGGTATTCCTCAATCCAACATCTTATTTTCATTTTCTTTTTCTTCCTTGTCCAGTTTTCCCAGTCACTCCTGAGCCAATAGATTGTCATACCTACCCACACCGTGACACTATCAAAGAAGAACATATAGCCATTATACACATACCATGGCTAAAAGAAAAAACATAGTCTTCAGGACCATTAGTTCCTGACAGTCAGATGAACATGACATTTGTGTTTCCCAGGGCAACTGAAAAACATCTGTTAAAAGTTTGCAGTTTCCCAGCACTATGAAACATGTAATACAACCCCTACCCTTTGGAGATCAATCAATCAATCAATCTCTTTCTCTACCTCTCCTTGGAAACTCCAAATTAATCTCTAACATTAGCTTTTCGGGCTTTCTAAGATGCCTCAGCCTAGTATGATATATCGCCCTAAGCGCACTCCGTAAACTGGTTTCTCTATATGATTTGGCAAGATAATCCTCAGTTTATGGATGGCAGATAACCCTTCAGTCAAGAGACTGGGTCTTTTTGAGCACCCACAGTAAAGCATGGGAAAAAACAAAACAAAATCTACTTTAGGCCATTCCAGCGATGTTAGACTATGCCAAAAGCTACACATCCAAATTTGAATTTCTTTTGAAAGCCAGATTTCCTTGTGCCCAAATGTTTCCCAGGGGAAGAAAACTGACAGCGTATTAATTCATGTCACTTCAGGCTACTCAAAGCAATTTTTTAAAATTCTTTTCACTTTTATCCCCCTAATCTCAACCACAGATGATCTACAGCTACTATTCTGTTTTATAGAATTAAACTAAAACCAATTATAATTTCATAAGAAAGTATAATGAGTCAGAGGGGTAGGAAAGTACCCACCACAACAGTGAGCAGAACTACACGCACTTGTGCAGTGGGGCAGACAAGAACCGAGTACCAACTCCGATGTGGCTTGAGCTTGCTGACACTTAGTAACGGAGACAGGATGAGCTTGGAACATCATCACAGCAATGCACTGATGTGTCATTCACTCCACTGTGAACCCAGGTCCTATTGCTAAAAATGATACGCTGCATGTATGTCAGATCCATTCTTTTATTCAACAAATATTTATTGAGTGTCTATGTATCAGACATTTTCTAGCCACTGTGACAAGACAGTCAAAAATCCCTGTTCTTATGGAGTTCATCATGCTCTTAAAGGAGACTATTCTCCTACTCTAAATTCCTAGTAGTTTTTGTAAGAAAGAAACTGCAAATCGCCTGATATGTTCACTATGAAAACAAACCGATCATAAAAGAAAATCAATTCTCAACCCTTCCCTGAATATACACTCCAATATATCTGGTCTAGCTTCACAGAAATTACACTGGAAGGAGGCCCTGGGCAGAGTGACAGAGCAGCAGTACCTTCATTCACACGTCCAGATCCTCCATGCCTGTGTGTTCTCTGGCTCCATAGGGAACTCACTGCCTTTCTATTCTTTTCACAGCTCAATTTCAGCTAGGCTCCCACATCCATTTCTACATTCATCACAGCCTGGGCAGAAGTGTTTTCACCATATACAATATCCATTAACAATGAAAGATGAGTTCTCCTCAACAAAGTTAATCCTAAAGATTTGCCTAGTTCCCTAAAATTTAGAATTTAAAAAATTGGTCTAGAGACTAAGAGACACAGGGAACAGAAATAGCAAAGTGTCAGCAGTCCAACTGAAAATCAAAGAAGAGTGTAAAATGAGAGGAAGGAACAAATATAGAGCTAAAATAAAAAGATTAATAGCTAAAAGTAATGCTAGAGACAACTGTCAGCTCTAAAAGAAAGAAAAATATCTGTTGGACTATATGGATGTACCATAGTCTAGGCTGACTGAGAAGATATAGATCTCTTTCCTCAACACCTGCCTTAAAACAGTCACAGAGGTTCCCTTCAACCTCAGATTCCTCGGCTATAAAATATAAGTATTCTTACAGGGTTGCTCCAAGAACTAAGGTAGTACATGCTTATAAGTGCTGCATAAAGGGCAAGGATCACATAAATTTGGCATCTCTAAGGTATTAACACTTCACAGAACTCACTTGACTGTATTTGACACTGTTAGTGGTTTAAAAATGTCAAGGGAAAACTATCCATTAAAAGTACAGATGGTAGATCAGTCATTTCTTTTTTGAGCTATGAGAAATTCAAGAAATAAACTATGCCTAAAAACTACTCATTTATTCATTCATCTAGTCAACAAATACTTACTGAACCATTGGGTATCACACGTTGAACATAAAATGGTAAACACGACAGATAGAGTCCCTCCCTTGTGGAGTAGAAAAGTACTAACAAACTAGCAAAAACCTATGCGTCATTCGTGTATAAAGTCACATACCATGCAGATTTCACCTATTGTGCACAGTGGGCCTCCCACAATCTTTGCTGTTTAATTTTCAAGATCTATTAAATGCAGTAAAAATTTATCTTTCTAAAAGCCCACAAAACCACACGTGGCATTATAAAAATGATACAACCAAACAGTATGTTGCTAGGTGGTTGTTATTGTTCACATAAACCATTACGAATGTATCTAGTGACTAAGGTGGTGGCCATGACTTGTCCAAATAACAAATGATTTATTAAGGCCAGAATTGCTATTATGACATCCAAAGGCATTCCCTGGGGACAAGTCTGCAGGCGTCTATTCAAAAGCATGCATTATTTCAAAGTGCTTGACACTTAAACAAACCATTTTCATGGTGTACTTGTTTTATGCATTTTTTAGGGCACTTGAGGTTCATTTTAATAATGTTCCTTGGGGAAAGCTAGGGGTCAGAGTCCCTACAAGAGCATAAGGATTAGAGGAAAAGCAATATAAGCAGCATAACACTCAAAGTCCCTCTGACTCTGAAGGGCATTGGAAACCTGTAAGAACTCTCCCACCTTAGTGAAATCAGTATTTGGGGGCTCTTTAGGGCAGATTATCATGGTCAACTTGAGCCATCAGGCTTTTAATGTGTTGTAGAAAAATGCACAGGGCTCTTATTATTCCCCAGGGTGGGAGTTAGAGCACCACTGCACACATCTCAATGTGCTGCCTATAGTGCTTCCTCCACACACTCTTCAGACCATTGTTTCAGTGTCCCCACTAGAACGTAACTCCAGAAGGCAGAGTGCATGCGTTTCATTCACTATTCTATAAGCCCAGTCATTAGCACAGTGTCTGAGAAATAACTCACAACCCCTCTTTTCTGAAAACAATTTCTTTCAGCTTCATATCATACCTTTTTATGGATAAATTTTTTTTTCCTTTTATTTCAGAATATTATGGGGGTACAACACTTTGGCTATATATATTGCCCACGTACTGCCCATGTCAGAGCTACAATCGTGGACATCCCCCAAACTGTGCGCCCCGCACCCATTCAGTCAGAGTTTTCCCATCCCCTCCACCCCCCTCCCACCTGCCCACCCCCTGATGAATATTATTGCCATGTGTGACATAAGTATTGATCAGTTAGTACCTTTTTATGGATAAATTTAACAAAACTGAACACTAGCTAATGAGGGTAGCTTGAAATTTGTGGGTTTAAGATATTCCAATGTTTTGTTTTTTCTAGTTTTAGTCCTCTGGGACTAACACTTTTAGTCCTTTGCAACAAAAGAAGAATGGCATGTGGTTCTACAAGTAAAAGCATCCCCCACTCGCACCCAACCCAACTATGCCACATTTGTAGACTCAACTTCTCATAGCCACCTGGAAACTCAATATGTACTTTATAGATGTATTCAGTTTACTCTGGTGATGGATAAGTGTCTATCACCTTTCATTGATTTTAGAATATCATGTTCCTAAAATAGCTAAGTACCTCTTATATTTCACTACTGGCCCTTTCTGAAGAGTCAAGTTCATTTCCCCTTCTGTATCTGTGTACGTGTCAATAAAAGTAAACAAAGTCTTTCAGTAATCTTTGGTTCCTTGTTGGGAAAACAAATGCTTCTCAGCCCCAGTCATGATTACATTTTATGGAAATGGGTTTTACTCATCATTTTCTCTTTTCTTTACTACCGTTTGCATCACTGCAGTTTTAGCCTTTGTTACAACTGCAACAGTTGAATTCATATTAAAGAAAACCACATGCTTGATATTACATCCAGCTTAAGAATGTCAGGCTTCATCTGAATAGGGATCCAAAAAATATGCTGTTCCAGTAAAATAACAACACTTCTAAGTGGAGAAATGGTCACAACAGGGCCTCTAAGTTTAGGTCTAATTTCAGTGATATATGAAAATTTCATGATATTGTTTGTGAAACAACACTTTTCAATCAAGATTACTGTCACTTTCATGAGAATAAAAATTATAAATAGCTAACATTTATTAAACATGTATTATGTGCCAGGCCCTGTGCTAAGTACTTTATGGATTACCTCATTTAATTTTCCCAACCATCTAACTAGATAAATACTATCATTATTCTCATTGTACAGATTAGGAAACTGTGGCTAAGAGACATGCAAAAACTTGCCCAAGGCCCCAGAGCCAGCAAATGGCAGGATTTATCTTCAGAGTCTGAGTTCTTAACCAGTTTTCTATGAATGGCTGGGCAATTTAAAAAAAAATCACTCCTCCTAATTAGGCATTTTAAATGAAAACATTAAAATGATTGTCATGTCATATTGACAAGTTGGAATGAAGACTCCTTTGGAATAAAATTTAGTTCTGAAAATGATTGCCCTATCATTTCCTCTCATTCATAAAAAGTAAAGAATAACAACCCAGGAATCATGAGAATGGGGGAGTCCTGTGTACACTTCAAATTGGCTCAGTCAAGAGATATGACGCCTTCTCAGTCGCTGCCCTGTGTTTAGTTTTGTGATAGCCTGTTCTGCTTGGCAATGTGGAGAACACTGCAGAAAGAAATAAGGCCTAAATAAGGTCTGAAAAGAAATAGCCCTATCCCACTCCAAATTATGCTGCTTGAAAAAAATTAAAGAATTTTCAATGGTGTTTAAGAGTTGTTTTCCTCGGAGGACAATTCAAATTCTATTACACACTACTTTCTAAAGCCAGTTTTATATCATTAAGATGCTATGTATGCCTCTGCTTTTATTTTTCCCATAGTACAACAAGAAAGTTCCAAAATATTCTCCAGTTTTCAAGTTTACAAATCATTATCTAAAAAGAATGAGTCAAATTTTACTTCTAGTAGGGCTATGGCTTTGCCTTGGTCTTTTAAAGTTCGCTAGTTTTAATTTAAAGCGTGTGTCATTGGAACCCCTAACAGAATGTGAGCATTTCCTTTGGGACTTTAAGAAAGAAATGATTCCTTAAGAGCTAATGCATGCTTATAAAAATATTTTTAATTTGGGTAAAGTTTCCTCTAACCTGCAAGCCTTCTCTTTCAGACTGGTTCAGTGTCTTAAAAGAGTAAAGGTCAATAATACCTCCTATGAGAAGGCAGGCAAGAGGATAAGGCTCTCCAGGGACAGAGATAGAAATAGGCCTATTGTAGAAATTGAACCATTAAAACATTCTTTATTTCCTGAGGAAAAAAAATCCCAATCTATTGTTTACTTATAAAGCTCTTCTGAAACAATTCAGAGAAAAGATATTATTTTTGAAGGAATATGGTAGGAAAGTTGGAGAACATTTCCTTTCATGTGCTCCATAGCTGACTACACATTTTGAATATAAATATCTATACTCATATTTCCATATGAGATACAGATGGATTTGTTAAGTACTGCTGTTCAGAGTACCTTTTTAAAAAAAAAATGTTGTATTGAACAGATATATTTAACATTTAAACAGTATCTCATCAACCCCAAGATCCCAAAGTTAAATTAAGCAAATCAAAAAATATTTCATAAATACCTCCTCTCTTCACAGGTCTGGGCTTTGTACTCAGTGAGACAGGAAGAAGTATCAGATCTCGTTTTTAGTCTTTGGTCTATGGAGAGTACCAAAGTCTGGCTCAGAGACTATGTATAAATCAGTGTTTCATTAGTGCCCAAAGAGATTAGCTAATTTCATAATTCCCAGATCATGGGGCTGATAGATTAAATTTATTTCTGAAAGAAAATACTGAAAAAATACAGATATAATTATTTCATATTTTAAAATTAATAAATCATTTATGTTTCATTTAGTAAAGAAAATATTTTTAAGGAAACAAAATATTACAACTTGCTGATAAGGCTTCCCGAAAGCCATGAAAAAGGATTTCAGATGGTTTTATGCTAATATAAGTATTTCAACACAAGAATCAATAAAAGTACATGGAGAAAAGTTTTTTGACAAGGTGAATATGCTCATTCCCTACCTCTTAGTAAACATCATTAAAAATCATCAGTGTATATCCCCAAAGACAAGGACTGGGTCATCTAATTATTTTAAAATGTAATAAAATGCAAGAAAACCAAGAATGCATTAGAGGAATAAAAATGCTAAAATGGTTGATGAAATCCTTAAAATGAATGGCAAAGACCAAAAGTTTAATAGATTCACTGACTAAATGAAATGTGAATGGGGTCCAGGAGGCCAGAGGTGGTAATGTCAGCAAACTTGTATGGGGGTTGAATGGGGGAGCTTCCTTTGGTCAGGAAATGACTGGGGAGGAAATCAGCCTTAAACTTGACCTTGAAAGAAAAGGATTTAACCAGTCTATAAAAGGGAACTCCAGCTCTAAGAATATCTGATATTCATAATTCTAGAATAAATACACCCAGGGACTGAGAAGAACCAGGATGACACTCATGCCAACCACATCAAACCATTCAGAACTAGGAATGTATCCACATTTAAAGGGATAGTCCAGCTTCTCTAGGTGATTCTTTAAAATGTTTGAGAACCAAACCCCAAAGGGTGGGTGTTTCATGTTGCACTTAAATTTATGGTCAAATGAATCCTTTTGGGTTGCTCAAAAGCAACCCAAAGGTGAGTGACTACATAATGAAACTCTTCCTCCAAAAATCTCTAGACAGTTACACAAATATTCATTTTCAGAATGAGGATCATATATGGATTTAAAATATTGATCTAGAATATGAAAATGTTGTCATACAGATGTCAAATGACTTTCAAAATGACTATCAAAATAATAAGAATCCAGATCTTCAAGATAAGGATATAAAATATGTTAAGGGAGAAAAAAGGGAGAAGGGGAATTCTAAAATTAATGGATTTGGATATGCTGAGTTAAACTAAGTAAAAACCGTTTCCTTCCTGCAGGACTCCCAAGAGTTAATATGCTAACATACCCAGTGCCTCTCCAAGAAGAGGACACAGTATAGAGTTTCCAAAATGATATTGACCATGGAAACTTCATTTCATGGAACCCACGATGGGACTGATGTTCTAAAAAAAGTACTTTGGCACACCATTTGGACCATGAAGACCCATATACTTGTCCAATATACATTCATAAACCCAAAATAGCATAGACTGTCTAATGACTATAACTACTAAGAAACATAAACACTAAGTGTTCCGAAGTACTCTCCAGTGAGCATCTAAAATTGGTTAGGGTCTCCTGACTGCTATCCATAAGATTAAGCTAAAACAGTTTTAGAAATAGACCATTCCTCCTCTAATTTATACCTACAAAGGAGAATTTTTTAAAATCCCAATACCCTTCCTTAGACAGAAATTGTGCAGAAGCACAATTCAGTAGAATAGAAGGGCATCACAGAGAGACTTGTCATAGACCCTCCCTTTTCTGGAGTTATGCAAGTTGACATTGTGCCTCCACCTCTTCTCCCATAGGAGGTCTCTAGAACCATGACAGCTGACACAGGAGGGCCCTCTTAAGGAAGACTGTGTCCTCCCCTTTCCCCAGGTCAAGTTGAGACTCTGAATCTTTGTACTGTCTCTTCTCTTCACCTGTACTTTCCCTTATCTTCTCTGCCTAGATTAATCCTTGCCCTGATTGGTTATTTAACTATTTCAGATATAGTATGCATGTCTGTCTTTCCAAAAAAATTATTTTAAGGCCCTGATGTCAAGAATATACTTCTTTCTGAGTCCAGTATCATGCCTAGCTCAGTGCCTAGCCTTTATTAAATATTTGCTATAGTTGTTATATACAATTGATATGACTGCAAGAGATTGTGCTTATCACTTACGTTTTAACAATATTCCACAAAGACAGAGAACTTGAGAAATTAGACTCCAATCTGAGGCCCCAGTTCTTTTTTAAGTTGGTTTACTTTTCAAATATGAATGCAGCCTGTCTTTGATTCTCTAACATACTGCTTTCTGAAAAGTTGGAGAAGCAAGAAGAGGAGAAGGAGGAAGGAAAATTAGAAATCTAATAGAGACTGCAGGTGAAGTTTGATGTGTATTACTGGAAGCAAAGCACTAGAGCTGTGCTGTCCAATATGGTAGCCACTAGCCACATGTGGCTATTAGCTGGTCTAAACTGAGGTGTGGTTTAATATATGCATTGGATTTCAAAGACATAGAATGCAAAAGAGAATGCAATATATCTCACCAATAACATTTAATATTGACTATCTATTACCATAAAACTTTTGTGTATATTGGGTTAAATAAAATATATTAGTAAAATTAATTTCACCTGTTTCTTTTTACTTTTTCACATGGCTCCATGAAAAGTTAAAATTATACATGTGGCTCACATTATATTTCTATCCATCAGTGCTGCTCTAGTGTTTTGAACACCAAAGACTAGAAAGAGGTCTGAATATTAAATGTGGCCACTAACTTATAAAAATTAGTTTTATTGTTATTAAAAGTTCATAAAAGCTAAAAAAAATTAAAAATAAAGTTGAAATCACATTGTTTTTGAAGATGAAACCATGATACCAAATTTTACGTCAAATTTCATAGCGTTATCAAATTATTAGTTTTGATAATATACGAGAATGTTAAAATCGAAGTTTCAGTTGAAGCACCAAGACAACAGATGCCCCATTCTAAGTCAAGTGTGAAGCTATGATTCATAATTTGCAAAGAAGGCGATGACAATTTCTTAAACCCTCATTCATATCAAGAGTATTAACATGTCCAAGGTGGTAGGAGATAAGAAAGGGGTTACTTGGGAGAGGCCTGGGCTGTTACTAGCTCTTTCTGGGAAACTGGTGGAGGGCCTTCATGATGCCAAGTCATGAGACGGGCTTCAAGGAGATTGCTCAGGGTATGTGGTACATATCTCCTGAAGTCTATAGGACACTGTGGACTAGAGACTGTCAAGTGCTCAGAAACTGGCTGGCCAGATACTTAGACAATGGTTCCAAAGAGGATTTGTTACTGTGTTGAAATTGGTTTGCATTCTGGCAATTTATTGTGGGAAAAAAAATGCATGGGTGTCTTCTACCAACTAGTCGTGGGCCACTAAAGAGAAAGCTGATGTAGGGTGAGCTTAGATGCTTTGCCAGAGTGCTGCCTGGGGCAGCAAAGAAGACTCAAAAGGCTGGAGGTACCACTGGATGCCCAGGGGCTAAGGAAGGAAATTAAGCAACAATGAGAACACAGAGGCCTCAGCCCATATTAAGAGACCTGCACAGGAGAAATTCTGAAAGGGACCAAAAGATTTCATTCACCAGCAGGAGAAGAACTTGGGACAGTGAGTGGGAGATGAAAATCAAGCTGCTTTCTGACTGTATCCCACCCATGCTGCTTATTCATACTAGGCATGTGCAGCCTGCAAGGCAGGAGAACCTGTGTGCCCTCAGGGCATTTTACTCAGCCACAAAAACAAATGTCTATGTCAACAGAGTAGTTCCTGGAATTATTCTAGGAAAATTCAGTTTACTCAATGATGCACCAGCTGTCAAATGTTGCAATACCACTTTAGATGTATAGTACCATTTAGGGCATTCAGTCTTTGCTATCTACACATTGTTATTTACTTTCCATTTAGACTAAATACCAAAAGTGAGGCTTTCACTTGTTTAGTATATAACAAAAGTGAAGCCTTCAACATGTTTAGTAACAACAGTTTACTGCTTGTTACCTTTTGGAAAGAAGAAAATACACATAGTTCACAGAGCTCTGCCTTTTAAAAGCATTTGGAGAATGGGAGGTAGCCTGTGGCATTTACTCTGCGAACTTTAATAATAGCCACCTATAATTTAAAATTATGTAAAATTAGTGTCGGAAATGCAGCTCTGTAAAATTTACTTCCATGTAGAGAAAAAAATAGTGAATCTATATTTCATTAATGCCTTCCAGAAAAACTCTAGGAGAAAAAAAGTACCAAAAAATCAGCTCCTGATTCCATGAAGCTCTCTGAACAGACCTCTGAGATAAATAATGTTTCTATTCTCTTTTATGAAGTAGGTGTATCGAAAATGGACTATCTGATTATTATATATTTGGATCATTATATGTTAGTCCTTTCCATTCATTAGACACAGGTAGACACTACTTTCTTGGTTTTATATAACAAATGCTTATCAATTGCTTATGCAATAGTTTTTTGAAAATTATTCAATGAAATCATTAAAAAGGTATCTGTGCAAAATCATAATTTTTATATCATCAGAGAAGTCAAGGTATGAAGATAACAGTTTCTCAAATGTCAACTGCACATATGAAAGTCAGGTGGGATTACAATCACCCTAGCTGTTGTTTGTTCTATTGTTTCATTATTGTGCAAACAAACAAATAAATAAAAACCATTTCCAGCTCCATTAACTCTGTAATTCCCTAGGAAACAAGTCCATTGAGGAAGAGCTAGTCAACCTTCCACTGTTCTGCTTTTGTAAAGGACTAAGGATATTTCCATCCTCATTTTTATTCTACTTCAATTTGGCTCCTGTTGCTCCGTATCCTTAAAGCCAGCAGGTCAACAATACTTTCCCCTATACTTTATCTACAAATAGCAAGCATAACAGCACACAGACTTTCTTAAATTGACTAAAATCTAAGTATTGTCTTCACAGTTTGGACTTGGGCAGGAATTTAACACAGAACAAATGAATCAGGATTTAGAAGAATCCATGTGCACGCTCATATTCTGAGAGTACAAGATGAAGATCTCCATATGGAGTAATGATAGAAAACTTCTTGTTATTAGCATTTATTCTTCCAAAAGGCTTCATCCTCTGGCTCACAAAAAGCTTGCCATTAAAACATTAAACCAATTCCACATGCTTTATGAACCATGTGAGAAAATTATTTTTACTGTTTTTTTAATCTAGTCTGTTTTTTTATCCCAAACAGGTAAAAATACTTGATTACCCACTATAGTGACTAGAATTAACAACGAATTATTGTAGGCCATTTCTAAAAACTCAAATGCCTCCTTGAAAGGGAAAAAAATAGCCACATACTCATTTGAATGTATTTCTGACTTCTGTAAAGGCAATTCCAAAAAAGAGGTTCCAAATATATTTTAAGCAGTGGTAATACTATAAGAAAACTATGTAACCGTCCATGGTAACTGCACTAAATGACTATATTCATTTTATATGTCTACTTTTAGCCATGTTGGTTCAGTCCTTTGGAGCCCATATATATGTACTATAAACAGATGGAAATCACTCTGTTTCCAAGAGAAGATTGGTACATCGAAGTCAAATAGAGGAATATTCGAAAACCCTGCATTAGATACATCCAAACAATACTCAAAACTCCTTTCTCTTAGCTTTTAATCCATTACTTCCCCTCTAAAATTCATAGTTCTAGGTTTCTTCTTATCATTTCTCAGAAAATTCTCTATAGTTACTAACGGCCCCTTTCTAGTGAAGTCCAAGAATTGCACAGTGGTTATGTCCAGAGGCTGAGGAACCAGAACGTCTAGGTTCAGGTATTGATTTCACCACTCACAAGCAGTCTCTCCTTGGACAAGCTATTTGATGTCTCTTTGCCTCTGTTTATTCCTCTACGAAATGGGACTCAGTATTAGACTTTTCTCGTAAGGTTGTTGCAAATCACCAAAGTAAAGTGCTCAGCACACTGCCTGGCACACTGTAAGTGCTCAGCACATGTCAGCTATTGTTACGTCCAAGGGCTTCTTTACGACTCTCACTCTCTCTTGACCCTCTGTTGAGACTAACAATTGCCAAGCTATTTCTTGAACTCCTTCTGGCCTGTGGTTTCTTTGGTTCAGTGCTCTCCTGGTTCTCTTGCTTCTCCTCATGTTTTCTCAGGGTCTTTCCTTTGCTTCTCTTCTCCCCCAAGCCTACTCATCATTACACCACCACCCCCATATACAAGGTCAGGTCAATTCCCATCATTCTTCTCTCCTTTTTCATGACCTTGAGAAATCTCATGCACTCACATGATTCACTGTGTTTAATGCAAGAGCATTTAACAAGATTTTCAATGGTCTGTCCTCTGAAGAAAGATGGCAAGAGAAAGTGTGACTCCACACAGTTTTTTATTGGCAGTAACTACGGCAATGCACAACTAGCTTGTGTTGTCATTGCCAAAACAGGCACTGACCTCATATCAATATTCTGATAACAAATGCTAACATACTGTCCCACTGAGCTAAGGCAGTAAGTTCTACAAGTTGCTCAAGCAGAGAAAAGGCGGGGGTGAGGGAGGCACAACAAGAAACTCATAAATGTAAATTTACCAAAAAAAAAGTGAGAAGAAAAATAAAAGAAACTTGAGGTTTAAAAGAAAACACAAAGCAATACAATCTTAGATAGAGAATGCAGCAGAAGGTGACAAACTTCAGCACTCACAAGGGCCAAGATGCAAGCTAAATGAATGAAGCGAACAAGATGTAATAATAGGGAGTGGCAAGACTGTGATAAGCTAAAAAATTTATCGAAATGAATTCATATTCAATTTTTAAAGAGTAAACATCACCAGCCAAACAAGCCACAAGTCTTTACTTTTCATCCTCTCAGTGTAGAGACAGGCAACAGTAAAATATATCATCATTCTACCTACCCAGTGAGGCTGTCTTACCAAGAATATTTTAAAACACATTTATTTCAATGGCTAAAAGCTGCAAGTAAGACAAATTTGCTTCATAATCTGATTGCATTTGTTGAATGACTGTTCAACAATTCAAGCATGGATCTATTGCTTCTCTCCATCACAAACCAAAATACTATGTTCATGGACTATTAAGATTCACTTAATAATCACTATCACCCCCAAAGGATATTTCACACCTATATTGGGTCTCTGCAGTAGTTACTGACACATAAAAATTCCAAGATCTCTCAGGGGCAAAGATCCTTATCCTGAGAAGTACTTGTAACTAGCATTCTAAATGGTTCCTTCCATGTGTATTACATCATGACAGAAAATTTTTTGTTTTTATTTTTATTGCCACTTGGCTTTGATCAAAACATACCTTCTTTTTGCATCTTTGCCAACTAAAGAATGACTGTCTTGTGGCCCTGAAAGACCATACTTCTGAAAGATGGAACCAAATCCAAGTAGGCATCAAAACTATGATCAGCTCTGCTTGCATGAAACCAGGGACAAATATCCAGAACTGTCCACAAGTAAGCAAACAGCAATTATTTCCAGGAGATAGTTGTTCATATCTGATAGTTATATCTCCAGATTTTCTGATGCTATTAAATAAATCTAGTTCAACATTTATCGATCACATACTATGCATCAGGCATTAAGCTTGGTGTTGGAATAAAAATGATGATGAAACTGCAGCTGCTCCTAAAGAGCTTATAATCTAGTGAGGGAGACACAAACATGCTGTTTTGATATGATGTGGTAAGTGCTGTGAAAAAAAGACGCGTCGAGAGCGCAAGGGAAAATGTAGATGGAGCACTGGGCTCAGCCTCCTGGACGGGAGAAAGAAAATTATTAAAGGCTTCCTGGAAGTTTATTTTTAAAAATAAAAAGCCACATCCCAATAAAAACAGGAAGCAACTAGCCTATGTAGTTATCCAGTAATAAACAACTTAATAACTATACTAACCCATCATCAGAAGAAGTCACACCAAATACTTCCCTATATTTCAGGATGAGTTTGTCCTGAGTCAGTTCCACACTTTTATTCATTACTCTTGAAATCACAAACATACATCTGAGGAAGAGGATATACTGCCTCTAATTCTTCAAAGAGGTAAGCAGATGACTTTCACAAGAGCAGAAAACAACGAAGACTCTATAAATGGAATTCCAATTCCGGAATCCCCTCTCCCATGTGGTGAGGGAAATGACACTCATGTTCCCCTTCTCTCATTGAAGGGCTGGGACTGTACTCACGGGTGATGAGTCAAGCTCGCCTTCTGCTCCCCGATTTCCACTACCACAAATGCCTGAAAATCTGCCATTTGGGGGTGAATTCAATTTTGAAAATCACCACTGTAAAGATTCTATGGGGTCAACATATATTTACACCTTAGGGCAGATTTCGGGATAGCCTTTCTCCCTGAAGGGAAACATCTAAAGACACACCAAAAACTTGGAGAAACCCCTAAGTAATATGACAGTATTGATTAGTGGTTTAGTAACTTATCCCATTCGGGACATTTTTTAATCCCGGGCAAAGATCAACTCTTTGCAGAAATAACTCTGGAATGGTTCAATATCATGCCCTCTTTATTTTAGACTGTGTTATAATCAGTATCTGAACTACGGGCATCAATATTCTTTGCAGCAAATTATTAACCACTTCGTTTAGTGTAAGATGCCATATAACTTTATCTTATTAGTGATTTTTCCAAAACAAATTAAAGCCAGCATTATCATCTCAGAAATTACTTTCACACACCACTCCTAAGTTACACGCTAACAATTTTAATCCTCTACAACATCTTCACCGATTGAATAATAAGGCCACGGAATGACACTACCTAATAGAAACAGTTGTTTTTATTACTCTGGATACCATTATAAATATATTAGTCAATAAAAATACATCTGTGCAAGTTGTGAAGAGAAACAGTTTAAGGAGGGACTCTAAAAGGATGTCAAAATGCAATGTAAAGGCCAAGAGTTCATTATGCATCACACATCAATACCATGCAGTAGTCTTATTAATAGAGATACAATATAATTTATCCAGTAATTAGAGTAATTGACCTAAAGTTGCTAAAATATGTATTGTTGCTCTATTAGCAAATAACTGAATTTAGGTAGACTTCTACAAATAGAAACAGAAAATAAACAGTTTCCCACATATCACTCTCTGCTCTTTGTTTTTCTCTGCTATATGTCTTAAATGACATAAATTCAACATCTAAATCTTTAATTTCCATCTTAGAATAAAAAGATATTCATACAACTTTGGATAAAAGTGATGAGTTCAATTTAATAAGTTCGAATTTTTAATTACAGTTTTGTATGACATGAACCTTTTAAAGTTTCAGTATAAAACTAGGAATGATGAGAAAATGGTATGAATGTAGAGATAAGATGATTAATAAAACCAAAGTTCTGGGGAAAAAACCTCTAGAATATTGATATCCACATATATCTACATATCATGTCTGCATTTATAGGTAGGCAAATTAGGTAGAATGTTTCTTTTAATTAGGAGCATCAGTAAGCATTAGACTTGAAAACAGAAATCCCACATTTGAATTAAAGTTTTTTATTGTGTGTGTAGACTTTGGGACATCCCTGGACCTCTCTGAGCTTTGGTCTTCTCATATGCAAAAATGGGGATGATTCTATACACTTCAGTGGGCTCAGTGAGTACTGAATAAACCTCATACATGAAAGCAGTTTCTCAGCAGACACTAAATATTTCTATGGTGAATTTTGAACACTGAACTTGTATGCCTCTACAGCTCGTAAGAGGTGCAATAATAGATCTATAGGTGTATTTTTCCTACTAGACTTTTTCCTTTCCATACACATGTTTTATTTGGGACCACTTCTCAAGTTTACTAGGATAATAAGAAGTTCAATCCTTGCCCTTACAGAAAATTCTCCTCTTTTTATCCTGATGCCAACTGGTACTTATGTATACGCTCACTATTGAGTATCGTGTTTTACTGGCAAGAATTGCCGCATAACATGCATAGACTCAGGGCCACTGTCTTGTCATCCTAGGAACCTTCCCAGTGACAATCCAGAAATACCCTCAAAGCTCAGCAAAATTCATGAAGTAGCCACACAAACCCAATGACTGTACAAATCAACAGTAGCTCTGGACACCAGAATGTCCTTATGCAAATTATTTTTAAAAACCATTACCTCTTTCACACTGGGGTCCAGTAAAGCCGTAAGTGCATGCACATCGATTTGGGGCCACGCATCTCCCTCCATTGAGACAGCCACTTTCACAGACAGCTGGAAAACAGAGAGAATGCTGAGAAGCTTTACCTGAAGGTAGATGCTAATGAAGTAACACTTATAATCCCTTGAAAGGACAACAATAAAATATCTAAATAATCACCCTGGTATTTGTTTTGAACAGTCACTTTACAGGTACAGATCCTCAGATGTTCCTCAGTCAACTCTTAGGGAAAGCTGCCTAGAATCCTGGAATAGGTGTGTTTGTACCTGCGTTCATGCTGCTGGTCTCACTCCCTGAAACACCTGAGCACAGCTTTCAGTTCTGCAGCTGAAATGATGGTTTCTAAGAGACGTCACTGGATGGGAACTGCATTTTAGCAAACTGGCTCTTTTGCTTATGATTTATGTTTAATTCAGAGAGGGCTCCCCTGCGGGGAAGCATCAGCCCCTCTGATGTCACTCTTACAGAAAAGTAGCACGTTAAATCACACAATTAACTACAAACAACAAAATACTAATACTGACATTCAGTAATTTAAGCACCATAATGAAGACCCACTTGAGTGTGATAACAGAATCCACTGAAACTATTGATGCGATAAGTCTAGACATCCTTGAAGAAGAGACTTTTCACTTGTTAAAAAGGCATCAAAATAAGGATTGAAAGCTCATGCTCTGAACAACTCCTCCCTGTACAATTTTCTGTAGCTCATGTACGCATGGCCTCTTTCTAGGCATCTTCGTCATGGGTGGTAGGCTTTTCCCTGCCAAGTCTGATAGAACCACCCACTCTTCAAAGCCCAGCTCAAGCCTCACTCCTCCATGAGGCTTCCCCAATGCCTTCATTTAAATCCATTGCTCCTTACATATTTCCCATACATTTTGCTTGTACCCCTGTGGCAGTCATGAAGTTGAGCAACTCAGACTTCCCTTCAGGAGAACCTACTGCAAGGAGTTTAGCTGGCAGGCAGCTTCCAGCTGTGGCCCCTTTAGATCTGCACCAAGGCACACTCTTGGCCAATGACTGAACACAGCAGGATACTAGAGCCTGGCCATTTCCACCCATCATGGAACTCTTCTGCTGAACTCATCATGGGCACTCTCTGGGCTCTCCATCAGCCTGGGTAAGACTTTCCCAGAGCTGCACTATAGTCTGAAGCTCCTTCTACACAATCATCCTTCCTTCCCTCCCTCCTTGCACAGGGGTCAGACAGGCATTGTTGTCTGAAGGCTGACTCCTCCTACTCCTGCTTCCTCTACCCTTTATTTTTCACAAGGCTTTCCCCTAATAAATATCTTGTATATCTAATTTTGTTTTACCATCCACGTGGCATCAGAGGACCCGAACTGACATAACCCCTTATAGCCAAAAATTATGGCAGGAGTTCATTTCTCATCACAACATCAGAGAGGTATATATACAGTAATTGTTCTGCTTTGTCTCTTAATTTATAATCAGGAAAGAATAAAGATATTCTAAGCAGAAAAGAAATGTTGAGCTTGCCTAAACCAACCCCTCCATTTTGCAGATGAGGAAGGTGAAGTTCAGAAAAAGTTTTTTAATTCTGCAAGTGTTAACTGAGCACCGGTTGCATGCTAGGCTTTGAGCTAAACTCCCTCAGGGAGCACCAAAGGAAGCACCTTCTGATTCTCCTCCTGAAATGCCTCCATCCCCACCTCACCATCTCTCTGGCCACAGTCCTGGTGGCCAGGACTGGTTAGGACTGGTCTTCCTGCTTCCTGTTTCTTCCTCCTCCACACTGTGGCCACAGTGATCTTTCTCATCGTAAACCCTTGTAACTGAAGGGTACAAGGCCAGTATTTCACAGCAGAAACTACATGGGCTGTCAAGTCGGACTGCTTGGGTTCCAGTCCCAACTCTGCCAATTACCATCTCTATATCCTTAGAGAAATTACTGAAGAGCCTGCACCTCATCAGTTAGAAGGTAATATTTCTGACCTCCAACACAAAGGGCTATTGTCATGTTAAATGAGTTAATACATGTAAAGAGTATGTAACTCAATACATACGTGTTGTTGTTATTGTTTATTGTTGTTACCTCACTCCCCTTTCCTGACTCTACTTTAGAAGAAAACATAGTCTGTATAAAGGCATTGAAACCTAGCCCATGACTTCCTGTCTGACCTTATTTCCCTTCTCATCACTTCTCTCGGCACTTAAGCTCTAGCAACACCAAAGCACCTGCTAGGTCCCACATCCCACGCTACGTCCTGGGCTGGTGTTTTGGTCATGCTGTGCCAACTTCATAAAGGACTCATTCCCCATCGCCTGACAGGTGAACTCCTACCCATCCCTCAAGACTCACCTGAAGGACTACCCACACTAGGGAGGCTGTCCTGCCTCCTCTCTCTCCACACTGGGCTGCACAAAACTCAGCCAATATTCTTATCACACGGCAGTGTGTGGATGGTCACTAGGCCATTATATAAACTTTGGTTTGTTTATAACAGCATTACTCATCGTAGCAAATATATATACACAATGGCAAAAATTGGAAACACCCTGAATAATGTTCACCATTAATGATTCGTTAAATAAACAGTAAAATGTCTGTATAATGGAGTATTAGGCAACCATTAAAATGTATTTTAAAATGTTTAATAACATGAATATACTTCTAATAAAATATTAAGTGAAAAAATGGTATGAAAAAGTATATATACAATAAGATCTCATGTACTGAATATGCATTAAAAGTCTAGAAGGTAGTATGTGGAATGATGGGATCATGAAAAATTTTATGTTTTATAATTTTGAACTTTTCCAAATTTTCTGTAGGGTATGCACATATTCATCTTAGAGTAATAAAAAGCAAGCCTTTTAAAAGAAATTTTCATTTTCTGCAAAGCACAGGAACTAGTAGAGAGTAGAGAGTAGATACAATAAATGGTGTGTGTGAGTGAACCAATAAACTGAACACCATGTGATAAGTACTACAGGAGCAGAATCTAGATTGGGAAACTAGAGAGATGGAGATATCATTAATCAAGAGAAAGGACATGTTTGGGGAGAAAGATGAGGTTGAGTTTTGAAATAATTTATTTGAGATGCTTCCTGAAAATCCAAGTGGAGAAGTTCAGCAAGTGAATAGAAGGTATACAGCTGGAATGAACAAGAATTCTGCACCTTGGGTCGTGACTATAAATCAAAGGAATGAGGCAAGCATGGTGATGAATGTAAGCTAGGGGAAAATGAATCAAACAACCCATTAGCAAGATTCCAATCGGAAATTTGATGCTAAGTGTGTTGAGTAAGTGATCTGTTCATCTGTAAGGGTCATTGAACATCTGTAAAAATGCTGTGTTCCAGGTAATTAAAGAAAATCCATCAGCACTTATCTCTTTATTCTATTTGTCTACATATAGGTTAACATCTAGAGTACTTAAAACTATGGTTTACTTACGTTGTCCACAGTGAGTCCCTATGTATCCTTTCTGGCATAGACAATGATCATCACTGCAGCTACCTCCATTCATACAGCGAATGTTGCAGTGTTGTACTTGAAAAAAAAAAAAAAAAGAAGAATGATTCATTATTGCAATATAAGTGAATAGACTGCAACAGTTTGCAGGAGTTGATTTATAGCTATTTGAAGAGAAAATAAAACGGTTTCTCAGAATTCATGTATTTATGCAGAAATGACCTACTTGTCAATGCTAAACATGTTATCATTTGTGTGTATAAAATCATTCACAATGCAATGTAATTGTTTCTTTGACATTTACTTTAATAGTGCTAAATGACTTCCCTAACTTAACAGAACTTACAATTCAATGTCTTTTCTGTAATTTACACCAACAAGAAAGTAGTGCCTTGAGTAGTCATACGAGACAAGATTACAATGGCAATAATTCTCCTGTGTGAAAGATTTAGAGTTCCAAGTAGGTGACCACGGAAACAGTCAGAGTCACAGATTCCACAGAATTTTTTTAAAAGAAATTTTGGAGGCAGAAAAGAGAAAAAAGAAAATACCTAGAAAGGTATTTAATAACAAGGCTGCCTGATAATGGGGATAGCTGGATTTGGCTCAGAAAGAGCTGCTTGTTTAAACTGTAACTTTAAACCAAATAAGATCCTCAGTGTTTGAAATTCACTTGTCACACTTTCACCTACAGAAGTACGCATTTCAGGGCCCAGGGTAGAAAGACCAGGGGCTGACAGCCTCAGACCTGAGAGGATGACACACTAGAAGAAGCTGGAGTAAAAGACACCTGCAAGCTCGGTTGTAAGCGATAATGACAACACAGGCACCCGCTCTCATTTCTCTAACACTCAGGCTGTCTCTATGTCAGTAATTCAGGTGTGCTAATAACACTTTCAAAATCCCAGGCTATTCCTTAGTCCTCTAGAACTGTGGTCCCCAACCCCTGGGCTGTGCCCTGCTAGGAACCAAGTCGCATAGCAGGAGGTGAGCGGCAGGCCAGCAAGCGAAGCTTACTGCTGCTCCCCGTCGCTTGCATCACCGCCTGAGCTCCACCTCCTGTCAGATCAGCAGCAGCATTAGATTCTGCATTATGGTGAGCTGTATAATTATTTCATTATATCTTACAATGTAATAATAATAGAAATAAAGTGCACAATAAATGTAATGCACTTGAATCATCCCGAAACCATCCCCCTGCACCATCTCCTGCCCTGTCCATGGAAAAATTGTCTTTCAAGAAACCGGTCACTGGTGCTAAAAAGGTTGGAGACCTGGGGACTGCTGCTCTAGAAGCAACAACTAACCTACTTAGAGAAGACTAAAGGCTGGACTGAATTAATCACTAATCGTTGTTGCCACATCCCTACACAAGGAGGCCAGGATGGGGCAGTGGAAGTTTGGCTTATTTTGTCTGGTCCTCCAAGTTGTGGGAGTAAATTCCCAGGGAAAAAGGCTCAGCAATTTTACATAAGGAGAAGAGAATCCCTTCTTTCTTTGCAAGAGCAGAAGTCTGCTGCTTATGCTTAGTCTTCCTGGAGCACAGGGGCCAAATCTTCCCACTAAAGCAGACAGAAGATTCCTCCCAGCAGCCACACTTTTCAGTACCCCTTGTTAGAAGTCCTCAGCACAGTATTGAAAAGCGGCCACCTGACTTCAGGAGAAAGGACCATTTTTTATAAGGAAAAACTTCAGCCTGACAACAGGAAAGGAAAGTGCCAGAACTCAATACCTACTATGCCCTTTTACAGCACAAAAAAGTCAAGTTAAGTTGAAGGTGATATGTCTTTTCAAGAACATGCTACACATTTACGGAAACACCATCAACGGCTCCCTATCCCTACTGAACTAACAACCACCTCCATCTCTCAGCGTTCAAGGCCCTTCTCAGCATGGCCACAGGTGCCTTTCACAGCTCCTTGGCACACTCCTAGTATGTCCTATGACTCGGTCCCCTGATCTACTTATCACTCATTCATTCACTCAACAAATATTTCTGAGTGCCTACTATGTGCCATGCAAAATGCCAGGCACTTTTGCTTGTGCTAGTCTCCTCATGGAATCCCCTCTGTAACCTGCCTCTGTCTCTTTGCCCCTAACTCTTAACCCCCAACACATGACGCATACACAGTTCCCACCAAATACTGAAATCCTACCTATCTCCAAGACCCACTTCAAATGTCTCTTTTTTCTCTTGATCTTTTCTGATTTCTGTTCTCTCCTCCCTCCCGAACAAGATGTGAGCCCTCTGTCCCCTCAGAGTATTTTAGACTTCTCTTTTGAAGTATACATTATATAATCTGACCTATTTTTAGGTTATTTCTCCTATCCCCACCCTATTCATCTAAAAACTACTTGACAGTGGGAAGGGTCATGATTATTATAATAATTATACAGTATCCCCCTAAGTGCCTAGAGTAGCACCTTGCCTAGATGTAGGTGCTGTATAAAACTGCTAAATTAATTTTTACTTACTTAATTCATGCTACCTGATAATGATATCAAAAGCTACGCTCAAAGACCAACTGAGACTGAGAAGTTGTTTATTGTGTCCTAAGCACTTGTACAGTTCTCAGTAGGTTGCTATTTAAAATATTTTTGTCTTTGTTTCCCCATGTATAAAAGCAGAAATAACTCCTTTGTTGGAGCATTGAAATCAAGCAACCAAGGAAACTGATTAAAACAAACTGTTATTTTAGGCTCCTATTATTCCATTAAAACCCCTTGGCAAAAATGCTTTCTTAACTAAAAAGCTATCTACAAGTACACAATAAAAAAATGATTTGGTGAAAACTTTGGATAATATTCTAAGTAGGTCAGGAAAAGGTGTATAGTTACTTTAAAATCTGAAGTTAAACTTAGCTTCATCCTATCTTAGAAAAACAGTGAGGATTGGGAAAAGCACAGGAAATGATGTCATCTGTCAAGCAGCATAGGAACTCAGCCCTCAAACTGATTTCAATTAAATCAGTTCAGGCCAAGAGCTAATTTCCATTCCCACATGAGCAACAAAGCCATTTAGCTTCTTTGAGATAAAAAAGCTAACAGTAGTTTAAATAGTGACTTTACATTATTTTTTCAAGTTGAAAATCAGAATGAATTCTGCTTTCTGGGAAGAATGATAAATTTACATTTAAATGTAATATAATAAAAACTCCCTGATATGCTTTTATTTACTTTTTTTACCCTGTCTTTCAGGTAAATCTTTTCCAGCAAAAATATTCTTTCTCCTTTAAAAAATAAAACCACTCAGTCAGACTTGTAAAGCAATAAGGCCTGGTTAGTCCAGTGGCCCACACAAACCAATGCACCAGGAATCCTTGCGGGGAGGTGGGGAGGGAGCAAGCTCACCTGCCTGGCCATAAGCATGTTTGTCATGAGAAACTTCATATTCTTTGTGAGTCTGGCATCTTTAGGAGGAAAAAAAGCATTCCTTTAAAGGTGGGAGCAATTGCTCAGGATTTTCATGGGGAAATAAAGGAACTAGATATGCAGCTTCACTGCACAAGCAAGGAAAAGTTAAGAGAGAATATATACACAAATAAGTTTTATTTTGGATTAAGTCCTGCCATTGGTACATATTCTAAATTTTCTCGATTTGAACAAGAATTCCAGATGTCTCATAATTAGGAGACCAGGTTCTATGTCTCTTAAAAAAGCCAACTGAAAATAGGGGCTCCTCTTACACCCACAAAGATGGTATATTCTTTCCTGGATGCACTACATACCCCAAGTCAGAATATATTCCTAAACTCAAAATCTGTGTTAAGATTTTACCAGAAACTGAAAATACTAGGGGGGAAGGGGTCAAAGTGTCAGCGTGCAGGTTGATGCTGCCACATGCAGTTAGCTCTGAGAGCCCTAAATCCTCAGTGAGGACATGCCCCTGAGATGGGCAGACACCCTCAAAGGGCTTCACATAAGGCTCAATTTCCTAGAACTAACAGAAAATGTTGCCATCTCCTTGTATCCATATAGGATCCCAAATTAATTTTCTGTTCATTTCAGATTTCAGTAAGTCATTTCAAACAACTACTTACTAAATGTCTTTCATTTGCCAGGCATCAGAGTAACAGAAAAAACTTTCTTTAGATTATAGCCCGTACAAATTAATTCTTAAAATGACCAGTCAAAAGAGAACAACGTGAGCAAGCTATGGAAATAAGAGAGATGCCAGAGACTTGTACTTGGGTCTAAATACCACAGGTAAAGATTTTCTTTGGGATGCATTAGGTTTAGACTAACTCTAAAGACCTGCCATCATCTTGGCAGGCACAACTGGCAGAAAGAACATTGGGAGAAATTTGCAAATAAGCATCTGTATGGCAAGCATGTGATTTTAATTTAGGCACTGGGAAAAGCACAAATTAAACAGTTAGACTAACTTCTGGGCTGTACACCTGAGACAACAGACACTGTAGGAGAAAAACAAGTTTCATTTGGAGAGATAACATCAATGACATTTCCCTTAAGTGCATAAATGTCTTGTGGTGCCTAAAGACACACAGCCTAGAAGGGCAACTTCATGAAGGTATCTAAAAAAAAAAAACCTAGCCAAGCTGGAAAAGGTCCAGAGAAGGACAAGTTAAATGATAGCAGTGAAAAAGGTGCTTCCATAGAGGGCAGACTAGAAAGCAAAGAATCCAAACATTTCTAAGGACAAGTCTGAGTAGATTCCACACACTTCTCTTCTCTCTGTCCATCTAAATCCCATACTTCCCTGAAGAACTTTTTCAAGGGTCACTTCTTCCAGAGTAGCTACAATACCACTTTCCCTTCCTCTGAGTGTCCTTATACTTTCAGCAAACTTGCTAACATACTGGTCTAGAATTGTTCTCCTGGCCTCCTTACACCCTCAGAGCTCAGATTCATGTTAGGAGTACCAGTGTCCCAAATTCTCACTGAATTGAAGTAAATCGAAAGTGATAAAATTTTGATCAAAGTGTAAGGGGTTCCACAAGATGTCAAACCTCCCCAAATTGATATACAAGTTTAACACAATTCCTATCAAACTCCTAAAAGGTTTTGTAGATATAGGCAAGATTAATTTAAACTTTTTATGGAAAGGCAAAAAAACTAGAATAGCTCAAACAAATTTTGAAAAAGAAGGATAAAGTGGGAAGAATGAGTCTATCCAATTTCAAGTCCAATCATAGAGCTGCAGTAATCATGACCATATGGTATTAAAGAAGGGACAGATACATGGATCAATGGAATAAAATAGAAAACCCAGAAACAGACCCACACAAACATACCCAACTTTTCCATAAAGGTGCACAGGTAATTCAATGGATGAAGGATAGCCTTTTCAGAAACAAGTGGTGCTGGAGTAATTGGACATCTGTAAGTTACAATTGAACCTAGACCTCAACCTCACTCACACCTCACGTAAAAATTGTCGCAACATGGACCACAGATGTAAATGCAAAACTATAAAATTTTAGAAAGAAGTTGGAGAAGATATTCAGGATCTAGGACTAAGTAAAGCATTCTCAGACTTGACATCAAAAGCAAGATCCAGTAAAGGAAAAATTGATAAATTGGACTTTATCAAACTTAAAAACTTTTGCCCTGTAAAATATCCCATTAAAAACATAAAAAAGCAAGCTTCAGAGTGGGAGAAAATATTCGCAAATCACATATATGATAAACAGGTAATACTTAGAATATACAAAGAATTCTCAAACTCAATAGTAAAATAAACAATTCAATTAGAATCTGAAAAAAAAGACACGAGGAGACATTTCAATCAAGAAGATATATAGGTGGCAAATAAGCACATAAAAAGATGTTCAATATCATTAGCCAATAGGGAAATGCAAAAGAAAACCACAATGAGATATCACTACACAGTTATCAGAATAGCTAAAATTAAAAATAGTGAAAACACCAAAAGCTGGTAAGGATGCACAGAAACCAGGTCATTCGCACACCACTGGTGAGAATGTAAAATGGTACAGCTCCTCGGAAAACAGTCTGATGGTTCTTAAAAAGCTAAACATGCAATTACCATACAACCCAGAAATTATATTCCTGGGCATTTATCCCAGAGTTTGAAGACTTGTGTTTACATCAAAAACTTGTACATGAATGTTTATAGCAGCTATGCTCAAATAACAAAAAAACTAAAAACAACCCATTTGCCCTTCAACAGGTGAATGGTTAAACAAACTGTGGTACACTCATAGCACATACTACTACTCAGCAGTAAAAGGGTACAAACTATTGATACATGCAACAAACCAGATAAATCTCAAGAGAATTATGACAAGAGAAAAAAATCCAATCCCAAAAGGTTACATACTATGTGATTCCATTTATATAACATTCTTAAAATGATAAAATTATAGAAATGAAGAACATATTGGTTGTCGTGATTAAGGAGGGCATAGTGGCAGGAGGAAAATGACTATAAAAAAGTAACATGAGGGATCCTTGTGGTCATGGAAGTGTTCTGTATCTTGACCGTATCTATTGTTGCCATATCCTGGTTGTGATATTGTACTATAGTTTTGCAAGATGTTACCATGGGGAAAACTGGGTAAAGAGTGCCCAGGATCTTTCCATATTATTTCTTACAACTGCTATGGTTTGAATGTTCCCTCCAAAACTGATGTTAAAATTTAACCGCCATTGTGATAGTCTTAAGAGATGGGACCTTTAAGAGGTGATTAGGTCATAAGGGTTTTGCCCTCATGAATGGATTAATGCCATTATCTCAGGAGTGGGTTAGTTATCTCAGGAGTTCAGCCCCCATTTTCTACCAGTCTCATGTGCTCGCTTGCCATGTGATGCTTTCTGACACAGGATGACCATCACAGGATGCTGATGCTGTGCTCCTGGACTTCCCAGCCTCCAGAACTATGAGCCAAATAAACTTCCACAGTATATAAATTACCCAGTCTGTGGTATTCTGTTATAGCAGCAGCAAACAGACTAAGTCAACTGATGGTGAATCTACAGTTATCTCAAAATATGAAATTTAATTTTAAAAATCCTTTAAAATAGTGTAAAGAGTAAAACAGGATAAGCATGAAATTGATTTCCAACTTCTGAAATATAAAATACAGGGAAAAACTTTTATAATCATACATTATAAAAAATTACATATATGCTATGGTCTGAATGATTGTGTCCTCTCAAAATTCACATGTTGAAACCTAATGCCAATGTGATAGTATTAAGTGGTAGGGTCTTTTGGGAGGTAATCAAGTTATGTAGGCAGAGTCCTCATGAATGGGATTAGCACCCTTACAAAGGAGGCTCAAGGGAGCTTCTTTGCCCCTTACCATGTGAGGACACAAAGAAAGCACCAACTGTGAGGAATGTGCCCTCACCAGACATGCAATCTGCTGGCACCTTGATCTTGGACTTCCCAGCCTCTAGAACTGTTGGAAATAAATTTCTGTTGTTTATAAATTACCCAGCCTATTGCATTGTGTTATAGCAGCCCAAACAGAGACAATATGTACATTTGTAAAGTTTGTTAATCCCAGTATTATTAATACAAGCTAATGTGTATTTGTGTGAGTATGTATGCATATAGAAACATGTTTAAAATGAATCTGAGTAAATTCATGGATCAGTAAACCATGATAGGTCTCTTTGAGAATTAGGATTGCTCAGAATCCATCTCCAGCCTCAGAGACTGACAGAGTAGAGAATAGTCCTAAATAGAGCTAGAATTAAAGTCTAGAAAAACCACTGACCTGACCCTGTCTAGCTAGTCTTTCTTTTGGCCCTAGTGCCTCAATGACCAGTGTCAAGAGTTCTACCAGGTGCAAGGGAAGCCACATCTTCCTGGTGTCCAAGAGAATCACTGGCTGGTAGTTTGGACCTTCAGGAAATATAATTGCTCATTCAGGCCATAAAAGATAATTTTCTTTTCTCAGGGTCACAAGATACTCAAGTCCTGTGAAAGAACAACCTTCTTTCCATTCTTTTCATTTTCAAATGAAAAAACTAAAGCCTTGCCTAGACCTCTTTGACTCCTATCACATAATAAGTATAAATTTCTCATAGGAAAAATTGGTGAAATGATCTAAATTGACACCTTGTAGTAGAACCAAAAATGGTGAATGCAAACATTTCTCTGAGTTAGGGTTATCCTTCCATTAGCAGGAGAATTAGCAAAGTGACCTATCTACATTTACTGTCTACCACACCACGGCCAGGAAGTTTTGTAGAATTGCACAGCTGTTCCCTGAACATCACTTCAAAAGATGAGAAATGAATTATGATCATCCCCAGCTACCTTTAATTTAAAACATTCTACCATTTTTAACTTGGCAAACTGTTTAGCCAATATTAGTTCAGGGAGTCCAAGCCAATGATTTTAAAGGTTTCAGATACCTCAGAAGGTGCTAGTGAAAACAGATTCTCTTCCTTATACCACTCTCATCCACAGGCTACTTGGGGACTTTGTCCAGTGTCCAGGTACCACAGATGTGACCCAAGCTTCTTAAGAAAGCGCCACCTACAAATCTTAGACTTCAGTCTCTAGCCTAAATCTGGCCTCAGGACCTTACCACTCTACTCCCCCCTATCCCATGGCTAGCTTGAAGTACACTAGGACCACGGCTTCTCCCTCTGGTCTTGTTAACATTCTGTCTCTACATCTCATGATTTTTACTTGTCAGAGAAATCATCAGTAGCTCACACTATCAATGAAGGAAGACCTTTCCAGCTGGATACCCAGTTTTGCCATCTGCCTATATTTTCTTCCCCCAGAATTGTGCAGTGTTATTGGTTGGTTCAAGGACCAATCTGAGAAATGGGATCTATTCCCAATTTGACATCTACATTTCTCTCCCAAACTTGAGACTCTCACTCCTCAGCAGCAGCTTGGAGGTCATCCTGATAGAGATGGAGATGTCCAGTGTGTTTCCGGAAGTGCCACCAGCTGACTTCTCTGCCTCTTTCTATTCTCTCAGCTCAGATGCCCTTGCTAAGTTGAATGAACCTGCTATTACTTAGAGGATGCACATTTGAAACCAAGCTGAGACCAGGTAATAATATGCTACAGTCAATGCAATAAGCAAGAGTCCCAGACCACAGGGGAATTTCTATCCCAACCTACAACTGGCTGTATTTAGTACTAGGCTGTTTTTGTTCGGGTTCCACCAGAAGCAGATTCTGAGACAATAATTTAAATGGAGTAGTTTGTTTTGGAAGTAATTCTAGAAAACACTGGTAGGAGAGTGGGAAAGTGAGACAGAGAAGAGAAGGAAGCTAATAAAGTACATTATCAAGTCTATTATCACTGTGGGCAACGAGGGCTCAGTCTCACTAGGGAACTTCAGAAGACAGTGCAGAACAAACCTCATAGTTATCCAAACTGAGAGGCAAGAAAGCTGGGGCACTTATCCAACAACTCTCCATCTGTTACTAGTTAAAAGTTGCTTGTAGGTCCACTAACTCTCCAGCACTTCCAGCTTGCCCTGCATGCAGATTTGACATTCTCCCTGGCCAGAAAAATGTTCCAAAGTTCTCAGGCAGAGTCCCCCATGTTCACCCGTGAATGCCAAGGGAGGTGAGTGGGCACCAAGAGGGTGCTACACAGGACGACTAGCCCTCGCCTGTGAATTGGTTTATGAGAGTCACATTCAAATGTTAGGACTCTTAACAGGTAATGAACTTTGACACACTGAAGTCTCTACTTGCAATAAACAAAAAAGAATGAACAAATTTCATAACATTTTTCTTTAAAACCTTGTCAAAAATAGAGCACACTGTAAGGGGAGTGTGTTTTCTTACCAGAAATGGGAAATGGAAAAGGAACCTAAGTTTTTCACCTTGGTGATAGTTGAGGTATTGAGGGGCTAAGTTTATAGAATATGAACTTCAACTTTTTAAATAACCAATAATGACTCACCTCCTTCCAACCCCTCATTTTTCCTAATTCACTACTGCAGACCCTACATTTAAAGAAAAGAAAAAACAATAGAACAAGCAAGCAAAGGCTCTGAAGAATGAACTGTGGATATTTATTTGGCATCACAGAAAGTGGCAAAATTGTGAAAGGGAAAATATATTTGTGCTTCATGAAAAATCACCCCCAAGACTGCCATCACAGCCTCTTACATTTTCTTCTTGCAAAGGCAGGGGTCTTGAGTTTTAAATAAGTTTTTTATCAGATTCATATTCAGTACCACAAGGAAGAATGCCTAGATTACTGGAGCCAAAAATGTTCAATGAACAATCATTTCACTGAGCGCCTTCGATGGTGTTTACATTGGAGATGCAAAGATGAATAAGGTGATGCCTACACAGAAGGCCATAATCTTTATGCTATTCATGTCATTATGCCCCATAGGCAATTTTCCTATGAAGGGTGAGGAAGGGAATGAGAGGCCAGATGGCAGAAAGTCTTCCCAAGCATTTTGGGCAGAACAGAGAAGGCAGATGTTCTAGTGAAAAAAAAAAAAAAAATGTATTGCAGGCAAGAGAAAAGCCAAAAGCAAATTTAGGAGAAAATAGGGTGTAACCACATAAAATAATATTATATATAATGACATGTTAGACTCACTGGATCTGGAGCCACAGGAAGGAGCTATCTGACCAGATGGGCAAGTGCACATATTTGGCCTCGAACAAAATCCATCCCCACAGGAATGCCGGCAAATGGCTGTGAATAAAACCAGAGGTCTGTTAGCACATGGACCCAGAGCATGGTTAGTTACAGGGACCCAATCCTCAATGAGAAGACCTGGGCTTTCAGGCCCCTCGATAACTGTGCCCCATGACTTATACGACCTTAAGCCTCAGGTATACTCATTTACAAAACAGGTCTGTTGGCTTAAATAAACACTGGCTTAAAAATCAGTAACTCCCTTATCCATGACAGTTGTTCTCAATCTCTCTTTACTTATTCCACAGCACTCAATCTATTAAAAGCCAGGATAGGCTTTGACAGAAAAATAAAACAATAAAAATCCTGCATCTAAATATATTTATATGCTTATGAGAATTCTATTTTTATATTCACTATTGGACATAAAAACTGCAGCAGTATTCTTGGAAGCCAATTTTACTGTAAATGTTTAATGCTGAATTTTTGTCCTGTTCTGAATTACATCAACAGTCTGAGAGTAGAATGCTGGAATCTACTGTCATAGTACTGATTCTACAGTTGGGAAGCCATTCATCCTTTAGAAAAATACTTACATTTTTATGCCACCCAGAGAATAATATCAATCTGGTACCAAATGCTCTGCTAGAGGCCAAAAGAGTAAGTTTAAATGACAAATGATTTATATTTATCAGCAGACTAAGATTTGATCACTACTTTTTATAGTCATAAGCATGATCCTTTTTTTAAACACCTGCACAATCTTGCAAGAGGCAAACATGATGTGCAAGGCTAAAATAATACACTGGGTAGAAAGTGAGTTAAAGTATCAAAAGAGCTTAGCATGGAAATTGGAAACTCCTATGAAATAAGCTGTCAGAGGACTCTATAAACATTTATTTAAATACCTAAAGACAGAATTTCTCAAAGAACTCTTTAGAACACTGGGAAAGGGTTCTGTCATCAAGTTCACTGCAAAAACTCCAAATACCATTATATCCCTCTCTTAGTAATTCAATTTTGGTCTTAAAATAAACCACAATGTGCCAAATGAGTAAGATGCTTTCTGGTAAAAAATTAAGAATTGGGAAAGAGATAAACTTTTTTAGGTCACCAAGTAAATACTGGATAAAATATTCTATTCCTCTCCATAGATCACTCTTGGCCAAGTGAGAAGATGGACTAAGCGATTCCTTAATGTCCCTTCAGCTCTAAATTTCTCCATTATACTAATGGAGTTTTCTGAAAACTACAAATTCTTTCACAGGTATGATGACTGTAAAAGTTCATGGGAAGCAGATGCCATAACTAATTTGACTTTAATGTCTCCATTAAACAGCACCTTGTCTGGCATGTGATTTGTCACTCAACATTTGTGGGATATTGTGAGAATCTGGAGATTTGCCATAGCAGCAGAAATCAATAGAGGAATCTTTGTTATCACTTAAGTTCTTTCCTAGTCTTCCCACTGATTGTCATATTATGCTCTACACCTTTTATCTCCTCTTCGTCTAAGTGTTAGGTCTGCTTCTGGCCTCAACTACCCAAATTCAATGTGCAGGGTTTGGGTAGGCCTGTGGGTGGCCAACCAAGTTAGAAATTATGATAAGAAAATCAGCAATGATAACCTTTTTTTCAAACTCCCATCAAAGTGATTACATAATCTGTGTGACCAGGTGCAACAGGTGTAAATGACACACAACCTTGATCAAAGTATCTCTGTGGCTCCAATCTCTATATTTCAGACACATTTTAAAAGAAGTTACTGAATTTAAGTATGACAGTGATTTGACCAAGTTAACGTATTTCCCAACCTGGATTCAGAGAAAATAGGAAAATCTTAGAGCTGGAAAGCTCTGCTATAAACAAATTAATGGTGCAGTTACAAAGGACCAAATTCTAAGCATCACCATGCAACCAAAACAACAAAAGACGGACATGCAGAATGACAGGCTGTCTATTTACTTACGGACAATACACTGATTTCCACCAGGTAAGGTTTTCCATCCAGGGCAACAGTAGGCATTATAACGTGACCCACAGACATTGGGTCTGAAACAAAAACACAAGAATTATATTTTTTTCTTTTTTAAAAAAAGAAGAGATGACCAAATAAAAGGGGAAAATCCCTGAGCTATAGAAACAGAATTAATCCTCACAGATAGCAAAAAGTAAACACATAGGACTCAATGCTGTCTTAGTAGTTCGGGACACTTTAACATAATATTCAATAATATCAAGACGGATATCCCTTAATATCACCTATGCATATGGGACATCAGGAAAATAAAAACCACAGATACAAAATGCAGCACATTCTATCACAATTCATAGAGACATACAAGTCTAATTTAAACAAGAAACTTCTTACCAATCTAGTTAAAGGTCATAATAAAATCTATTGCACATAAGGTTTTAAATTTCTACTCTTTGAAACTGTATATATATTTTTTCTATGGCCCAGCTCACCTCTAAAATGTTATATATTCTTCCTTTCACCAAAATTATAGAAATGCAAACTCTGACATGAGTCAGGAAAAGTAAAGGCCAGAACATGTAAATATTTCTTTAGCAAAACTTTGGGAACACAGTTGATACCAGCAATTACAAGAAAATAAAATCAGTGTCACTCTGGGTTTCTTGTTTACAGACATGTCTTGACATGTCTTGGAGTTCATGACATGTCTTAGAGCAAAGCCTCCATTCAGAATCCAGATGATCCATATTTAAAAATTTCAGGGAGCAAATGGGCAAGCATTTGGACTTCAACACTGGAAACTAAGACAGAGGATATAACACACAGAAACTCAAAAGAAACCATTAATTTCACTTTGTTATATCCTGAGGGCCTAAACATTGATACTAGTTGGTGCAGTTTGAGGACTGATAAGGAAGGTCAAATGTTTTGCAATCAATTTCACAAACTAGGAGCTATGCCAAAGCTTGCTGATACAAACATTGTAGTCCCAAAAGCATAAGCCTTTAAAACAACTGCACAGCTAAAATGTATTTTCAGCTGGAGTGCACCCACACATTCTCTTTGTATGTGCACATCATACATAACAGCACAGAGTCCTCCTGCATTTCCTCTCAACTCACTACTTCAAACGTATGCACAATTGGGAACCAAAGGTAAGGCCTTTGTCCTGTCCTTTACTCCTTCTGTAGCCCTAGAAAACCTGAAACACTCTTCAGGGCACAATGCATACCTCAGACTGATTGATGCTAAGGTCAGAAAGAGAATTAGGAAGAAAGATAGAGGAACCAGGGAAACAGCCCTAACTCCATACCCAGTAGCCTACGGCTTCTCCAAGGCTAAAGAAAAAATAACTGGATAGAGACTTAACATGTGCATGACTTAAGGAAGTCTGAGCTCAGTGTATTTCTGTACACATTAAGATAATGAAATGTTTTCCCTGTCTACATCATGTATGTATAGACACATCAGATGAAATAATGGACATGAAAAGCTTCATATATGAAAAGGATGATAAAAAAGCATTATCATGACAGAATCATCTTCTGGCCTAGATTAACGACTCAGCCAAAGGGACCATAAGGAATTAAGGAAGAGAGAAAGACTTCATTGAGAATTCTAAATCAATGGCTGTCAACCTGTGACAAAATAATGCCTGAAACTTCAGAGTGTCTAGAACTTCCTGGGGAAACTCAAACTCCCAGAAAGGGAAGTCTGGAAAGGGGAAGACAGGGTAGAGGGCTGGGGTGGGGACAGAACGCTCAGACCTCCCAAATTTTATAAAAGTTCTCTCAATTTAAAATGACAACCCAGGCCAAAGTTAACTGCCTCGAACCTTCCCCACCAACAGCCCATTATTGTAGTTCCACTAGAGCCAGTCCAACACCAAAGCAAATCCTGGAATAGCTTCACAGGACCCCTGAGCCTTTTCAGGTTGTCCTATGGTTTGGGTAACAATGTTTTTTAAACAAAAATCAGGACACATTATCTGACAAAAATGAGTGTATTTATGGAGTAGCAACTCATATAACAGGGTGAAAAGGCCAAGAAAAAAGGGTCCAGAATCAGTAATTTTAGTCCTACAAAGCAAGAGAGTCAAAAGTTTTTCCAAGGTATTGGAAAAATCATAGTAATATAAACATTCTTTATTGTTTTCCAATGCTTATAACCAACCTACAGCCAAAACATGAAAGATTTTACAATTTGCCATGGTGACAACAAAATACAAATGTTTTAAACCTTCAAAGCATAAAAGTAATGGTATCAATGACATAAATTGGGAAACAAGTTGGGAGGAAAGGTGTAGGGGGCACTAAAGCAATTGATCCAAGAAACAGGGCTTTAAATATATTACACAGTATTTTAAAATAACCAATAAATAAAAGTCATACTACAATTATTTTTTAAAAACTTGGAACAAGAGGGGAAAAGGTATAGATAGCTAAGTAAGATAAGTCCCCATCTTTCATAGCAAGGAACCAATGGGTACTGTTTAAATCTAGCCATAAAAGTACAAACGTAGGAGATGGTGTTATGGAGATAAATATAAGAACTAAAAACAGAAATGTTTAAACTAGTTGCCTTAAGAGATGAGGACCTGGGAAAGCAGAGGGAGTTCTTTGGTTTCCTCATTTAATACTCATCCACAACTATTCATTTTTAAAATATGTGTTCTTATACTTTGGTCATCTTTTATTTAAAGCAACAACTTTACTTTTAAAATATGAATATCTTATCTTTAAAACAGGATTCTTCCTGTTTCATTAGAATGAAACAAAAGGAATGGTTTCATTCATTCACAGTTCCCTGTCATTAATGCATCACATTTTCATTTCACTGCATTTCTTAAAGTTCTGTATAATTTTGGATTGTGATTTATCTTGTTTGCATCCTCTGGCTTTTTCTGAGTTTTAAAACTTTATCATTTACAAGTAATACGCTATTTAATTTCAATTGTTTCAACCAATATCATCAAACACAATGATTGTTTTCATTGTGTTGCCATCGTTCTTAAGTCACCCTCAGCACTACTCTGTTGTGTGGCTCAATGCGAAGTATTAGAAAGATGTGAGATGTCCCCTGCGCTGATTTTGGTCTTGAGAAGTGCAAACTAACAGAACTCATTCAAACAAGCTGGGTGGCATTTGTTCTACTTACACACAGAAAAAAAACAGCTCTAATTCTGGAAATAAATGAATGTCTTATTTAAGTTGGAAAGCACTAAAACACGTAAAGTCTAAAGGAGACATGCTGGATTATTTCCATTATAAAAGATTTTATTCTAAGGTTTCAGTACAAAAAAGCATATACAAAGAAGAAAACTCTTTAACGAAGTTATTCCTTTATGTCAATGAAAGTGTAGCATTCATGCCTCTTTCTCTTCCTTTTCATTTCATCAGCCATCGGCACCAATCCCTCCCCCTAAAAAGGTCAGAGTTAAAGCTCTGTGCAGGTAGCAGTAGCATTTGACAAATTAAAGGAAATTAAAATCCAAAGGGAAAAGAACTTTCTGCTAAGTTCTAAAGATAGATTACTTTATTTCAACCTCATAGCAACTCTTTGAGGTAAATTATATTATTATTATGATCTTTAACACTAAGGAAACTATGGCTTAGGAAGGTTAAACAAACTAGCCAAGGTCCCACAGCTTGGAGGTACATAATGGAGATTTGAACTCAGGAAGCCTGACTCTAGAGTATACTCTCTTAACCCCTATGTTAAGTCAAAGATGCATTTAGGCTGCAGTCCCCAACTCCCAGGACCCTGGACTGGTACCAGTCCATGGGCTGTTAGGAACCAGGCCTCACAGCAAGAGGTGAGCAGTTGGGTGAGCAAGCAAAGCCACTTCCCATCGCTCGCATCACCCCCTGAGCTCTGCCTCCCATCCCCATCCCCTTTTCCCCAACCCCCCCATCTGTGAAAAAACTGTCTTCCTTGAAACTGGTCCCTGGTCCCAAAAAGATTGGGGACTACTGCATTTAGGGGACAAGGTGATATTTCACCCAATAGCATTCATGGTGACATGAGAAACAAAAATCACAAAATGTCCATCAATTGACCAAAGATAAAACATGAGTAGTTTTTACCTGTATTCTAATAGTCCATAGGGGAAAAGGGAAAATACATTTATACTCCATTTCACCATTGTATGTTACATTTTTTAAAAACAGCTAAGTCTTTATCTGTAACTTCTCTTACTTTTATCTCCAACAACCCAACTCCAGTCACCCGGGAGGATGGGTGAGCTTCAGCAGGATTGATATTTGGACCCAGTCAGACGCAGCACTGAGAGATTGTGTGAGCTAGCTAAACCCTCTCTCAATGGAGCAGACAGCTGGGCTCTCCCACGTCTGACCACATCATTGCAAGAGTTGGCCTCTGTGCAAGATGTCTGCAGTGTGTCCATATTCCTTAGCCAGAACCCACTTCTGCAAGTTTGGCCTCTCTTACAGCAAGATAGCCCTTTTGCTTCCTATCCTAAGTGCAAACTCCTTTTCAGAAAAGGCTGGGGTAATAAAAACAACTTCAGAGGCTCTTATTTCATATACATTAGTTTCTCAGCCTGTGAAGTGATTAAATCATTAGGCAAGGAGAACACTAAGAATTAGGTAACAGCTAATGAGGTTGACCCTGCTCCATGAGTTGCCTGTTTTTTGACCTTTAAAGAGGAAAAATGATTGAGCCCCTTGAACATAAATGTAGAGGGGTATCAAAAGGTGTATGCCCTCACATAACAAAGGATGATCAACTGCCCATGTAACATGTCCCAAGGTAATATCTTAATATCCTACTGTTACAGAATTAAAATACTTTCCATTCTCAAAAATGTCCATTGTTTCTATCGATCGTGAAACAATTATAATACTCACATAAGCTACATATACTGTGAACTACTCATCATGATTTTATTTGTTCTTTGACAAATTTTTATCAAGATAAAGAGAAAAAAAGAAAAAAAATCATGAGTACTATCTGATGAAGGGACCTATATTACCCTAAGAAACTTTGCAAATACTCCCCCTGATTTTAGTGCCTTTATTCTGGCCCTCTTCGCTGAAGGCAGAGGTCAAGTCTCTGAAGCAGTGATTTGAATACCACATGTGTCTTTTCCAGCCCATCTGCCAGTCAAAACAAATCAACTTGAGTAACAAATGAAACTTCAAACTCTGGTAATGAGAACAGCTTCCATGGCCTCCTCAAGCTTCAGCTGGGCTCTCCAGACCAAAGACTCATTTCTGGACTGTCTGGGTCAACACGGCTGGGACACAGACAATCCTGGTTTCCTCCTTTGAAGATGTAAGCCAGCCAACCTCTCTAACCTACTTCATGCAGTTTTTTGTTGTTGTTGTTTAAATAAAAATAATCTTAAAAGGAACATGAATGGGTGGGGAACCTGCAGCCTTGGGGCCACACGTGGCCTTCTGGATCCTTGAGTGTGGCCTTTCGACTGAATCCAAATTTTATAGAACAAATCCTTTTAAAAAAGGGCTTTGTTCTGTGAAGTTTGGATTTGGTCAAGGGGTCACACTTGGGAATCTGGAGGGCCACATGTGGCCTTGAGGCCACCGCTTCCCCACCCCTCTCTCCCTTTCTTCCTCTCTCTCTCTCTTTTATTCTCTATTTAGTTCCTGTTTTCAGGGCATCTAGCATTAGATGTTTTGTTACCACCTCAAACTCAATGTATCCAAGATTAAGGGCTCATCTTCCTGAATAGCCAATAAATTCACTGCCAGCTGCACAACAGGGTACATCAAGAGTAAACACCATGCTCACTCACACAAAGCTGTTTAACAACATTTAATGAGAACCTATTATGTGCCAGGCACCGTGTTAGATAAGAAATAAAATTGACTAAGATGAACATACCTAATACCCAGATCTTAGTTGCCAATACCATTCTCCAATAAACGTAATCAAGGCTCCTGGGAGAAATGGCTGATTCTAGGACTGGGCAGGAAATACACAATATGAGTCTGGAGCACCTTGTGGTGACAGGAAGTAAGGAAGTGCTAAACAAACAAACATCCACAATGAAGGGGGCATGACAAGGACACAGGAGCCAAATAAAAGAACAGCCAATGGCCAAAGCTAGAACTGTTTGAGCAAGAAAATAACAAAAGGAGCATTGGATTATAATCCAAAGTGTAAAATAAATATCCTTAAATCCATACTGATAAATAAATGATTGAATAAATAAATAAATGGGAGAGAAGAGACAAATCTCCTGTGCTGGAGAATTCCAAATAATTTAGCAGATGCTCTGCCTTCAAGGATATGAAGCGTAACTCCCCACTCCTTACATGTGAGCTGCACACACTGACTTCCTTCCAAAGAGCACAGTATGATGGGGGGAAGGGTGACTTTAAGTGGAAAATCCCAACATACACTATCTCAGTCAGGTGGTCAAGGTTCACAGCAACAGTGACAAGTCATGTTGATACTATAAACTCTTAATATGATGAGATGAAAATGGAAATTCACCTCTGTGGTCTTCTTCCCCAAAACCCACAGCCTCAGTCTAATCATGACAAACACATCAAAAAATTCCACTAAGGGAAATTCCACAAAATACCTGACCAGCCCTCCTCAAACCTGTCAAGATCATCGAAAACAAGGCAAGTCTGAGAACTGACATAGTCTAAAAAGACATGACTACTAAATGTAATGTGGTACCCTAGATGGGATCCTGAACATAAAAAGAACACTAGGTAAAAATAAAGAAAATCTAAAAAAAGAACAGACTTTAATTAATAACCATGTATCGATATTGGTTCCTTAATTGTAATAAATGTGCCATGCTTGTGTAAGATGCTAACAACAGAGGAAACTGTTCAGAATGTATGGGAACGCTCTCAATTTTTCTGTAACTCTAAAACTGTTCTAAAATGAAAATTTTATTTAAAAATAAAATAATAATCCTGTCACTATGCAATTATAAATTTAAAAGTTACATTTAAAAAGTCACTAAGACACAGTCTTTGCTCTTGAGGATCATACAGTCTAGAAAGATGGGCACATACACAAAAAGTGTCAGGTAAAACACTAACATCAAGGTCTACCCGGGGAAGTAAAGGAAGCAAGAATGAGGGCCCTCAGCCTCAGCATCTAGGGTGGGCTCATAAGAGGACTACCTGAACTAAGACTTGATGTTTCCCAGTTGCTAAGGGGAGTCACTAGTTTTATTTCATCTCACTGCTAAAATTCTTCTTAAATTCTCTAACTCCATTAGCAAATCCTGTGTCCAAATCCTGGTGATTTCATTATTGGACTAATATCATGTTCTTTTATCCTGGCTTCCTAGTTCCTCACCACTCCATTAGGATGATATGGCTAGTTAAGTATCTTGTCATGTTCACCATGCTTAATTCTGTTCCCCTACAACCCAGAGATAGACTTTCACCCTCCATAATGTTAAACATCTCACTATTAGCTTCAGATCTCTACCAGGTAGACTGACTCTACCTACCCACTCTCACCTTCACCTACACCTTCAACTTCCACCCTTCCACTCAGCTTCTCTTCTTCACCATCTCAGCCCTCACTCAAGCATATACCACAACCTCTGCCACACAAGCTAAGACTCTTCCTCCATCTTTATACTACATTGTATATAATACTATATATGGCTGGTCACAGTGGCTTGCGCCTGTAATCCTAGCACCCTGGGAGGCCAAGGCGGGAGGATCGCTTGAGGTCAGGAGTTTGTGACAAGCCTGATCAAGAGTGACACCTCACCTCTACTAAAAATAGAAAAACTAGCCAGTAGTCATGGCGCATGCCTGTAGTCCCAGCTACTTGGGAGGCTGAGGCAGGAGGATCGCTTGAGCCAAGGAGTTTGAGGTTGCTGTGAGCTAGGCTGATGCCACTGCACTCTAGCCTGCGTGACAGAGCGAGACTCTGTCTCCAAAAAAAAAAAAAAAAAAACTATATACATTGAAAAGGAAAGCCCTTCCATCTTTCCTTGCAATGTATAATTCCATCATTCCATCCCCTTCCATAGTGTTTCCTGATTAATCCCATCCATCTTTCAAGCTACAAACACAATTGCAGACATATCTCTAAAAAACTTACATATGCTATAGTGTAGTTATATATTTTAAATAATTATATGTCTAGATGTCATTCCTGCAACTCAACCCACCCACTCTGATCCCAGAGTAATAGTTCTTCAAGCACAGAAACAATGCCTGTTATGCCTAGAATATCCTAGAGTCTATTTAGAAGCACACAAGATAATATCGACTAAATGCCTTAGTTAAGTACAGAGTACAATTAACAAAGATTAATATAATCTCCTTGGTGTCAAAAGTAGGCCAGCTGCAAATGCCACCAATATGAAAAATTGTCTAATAATGAGAATTATTTCTTACAAATTTATCTATTTGAAGGAAGACTATTTCATGCCGTTTTGAAGGGTTTGAAGGGCTATAGGCAATTAAACAATAATGTATGATGGTTTCATGCCTTGGTTATTTCACTGATATTCTGGTCATTAATTCTGATCAGTGAAGTTATCAATGTTTATAACTCAGGAATCAATATATTTCCTTTGATAAAATACAAAATCAGTGTAGACAAATAACATTCATATATAAACATTTGATTCTATTTATTCCTTTAGCAAAAGAGGAAAAAAAAATCCCAGAAGCAACTAAACTAAGATTTTCAGTTCAAAATTGACATGTGTTTTATTATGGCAGGTTGTTGCAACTGATCAAGGCCATAGATGGAACCAGCCTTATGTGGGCGATTCATAGAACACAATCATGACAAAATCCACAGGGTGACCCTGAACGAGTCACCCTGAAAGAGATCCAAATTCTCTCTGGATATGCTGCTTAGATGAAGGCTTTTCCCGTTGCTAAGTGGGGTAACTCACAGCACAGGCAGCACAGAGAAGGTGATGCATCAACAGTTTAATTTGCTGTGTCCCCTAAACATTTTGTAGGGATTCTATGTTGATCAAAAGCAATACCTCAAGAACTTAAGGGCCAAAGAACTTATCACCCAATTAAGGGCATATACACATGCTCCTCTAACACACTCATACACACACACACAGCTTAAGAAAATCAGGGACACAGAAAGCCGCAAAGGCAGTCCCCCAAATCTGGGAGGTCATTTTAGACTGGCAGCCGATTTAAATCCTGTCAGAATCTTTTATAGGTGGTGTGTATATGTTTTTCTATGAAAAAAAAATTTAAGCTCAAAAAGCCATGGGGTGCACTATAACAGGAAACTAGACAACTGAACCATGAAGACCAGAAGCACAGTTGTTTAAAGTACATCATTGTGTGCAGCAAGTCCTGATTCCTCTGAAGCACTGGGCTCTTTATGCTTCTGGTACTCTGGATTAAACACCACCAAGAATGCAGAGTCTGCTCAGACAACTAAACCACCCAAGTGGGCACCCCAGAGTTCTAAAGGCAATGATTTGACTAACTTGCTGTCCTAATTTGCACTGGATCTACTTCTCTCTGATGGAGGGGTTCTGTATTTGGCCTGCTGGCATCCCATGCCTGGTTGGTTTGTAAAAGGTGCTCCCATTAAATACATGGCAAGCGGTGTATTTCTTCATGAAGTTGAAACTGAGTTTGACCCTCTAAGGATGAGGAAAGGTTGCTTTAAAACAGAAAAAAACCAGCATATCTCAAATTTGTACCTCTCAAACTTCTGGGAGAATTTGACCAATGACATCATGAAAACACATAGTCCTTTTAAAGAACTGCTTCCCAGAACTCTGCAACCCCTGGACTTTACCAGTGAGTTCAAGGACTATCAAGACATTTTCTTTGGGATATTCGCTCCATTTATTCAAGCTGAAGGCACACTGTACTTTTCCAAAGGGTGAATGAAATTATAGAAATGATTGAAAACACAAAACAAGTCAACTAGTGAGTTGATCCAGAGCCTGCACAGAGAGAGGCAGGCTGGGGGTGGTGTTCATGGAATTCACTGCTCCCTCCCCTCCTGTTACCATCCACAGAAGGAACAGGGGACTGCAACCACAATTCTCACCACTTCCCAGAAATTCTCAAACCAAGAGCTCTGTCCAGGGAGATAATATCTTCTGAATGTACTGGCAGCCCCAGGAAAAGACAGGAAAATCAACCAATGGGGTCAGATTTAGGGGAAAGAATGGAGTCCTTCAGCAACTAGGAGTGCAGGGTGATTCGATATTTCAGTTCCAAGTACTGGCAGCTTCCAATTGACAAACAGGTAGAGCTCCAAAATTTCATTTCTATATTGGTATTTGGAAGTCAGACCAGCCTTTCCAATAGAAACAATGTTAATAGGTAGTGGTTTGGTCCCCAGGCTAGTCAAATAGCAGTCTCTCGGCTGCATTATCAGCTAAGTAGGCTATTGTGGGCTGGTCTGGGAAGCTGACCACAACTTAAAATGTTGTTTCTATGGGAAAAACACATTCCACGGCAGGCAACCAGAGGGAAACTTGGCCACTCAAACTCTCTGTGCCTCAGCTGTCATAAGCTGCCCAGTGACCTGTGAGAACTGAACACCTCCAACTCAGACAACTCCATACAGTTCTGAGAGGCCAGCCAGAGTTGCAGCTGCCCAGTCCAGGCCCAGGCCCTCCGCCACCCCCAGCATGAGACCATTATGGCCAATATGGAATATCCGTAAGTCCATAAACCAGGGACTTAAAAACTGGGGAGTAACTGGATGTTCTAGTCCTCGATGTACCTGATTTGTTTTGAAGACCAGAAGATACCACCCTATTAGCAACTATAATATAAAATCAGTCTCCAGGACGGGCTCACAGATCAAGAGTTCAGTAAGCTATTTCCAACAAAAGTGGCTTCCAGATGAAACAAGGAAGCAAGTCAGTTTTGAACCCTATTTGGGCTTCGCTCTCATACCCAAATTATTTGAGCATTTCCATTTCAGATCTCCTGGAAGTGGATAATTACCCTCTCTTTTGCAATGTGAGTTCCTGAAGGATAGAAAGTTCAGATTTATCTTTACAACCCCAGCACCTAACACAATACCTGAATCTTAAGTGGTAAATGAAGAAGGTTTAGGGTTTCAGATGTATTAATACTTCCAACTAATTATTAAATAATAAAATAAATGAAAAAAGTTATCACTAAGAAATCAATATCATCTACTTTTTTTAATTTTAGAAAATTAAAATAAAAAATCAAACACATAAAGATACCCAGAAATGGAATATACGGCGTATGAGAGTGAAATTCTTCCACATTTCAGATGCATCATTTAAAAAAATTTATAGCCACAAGAGCCTCAGACATCTTGCAGCTCAAACTCTACTTCATAGCAGTCAACAGACAATGAATCTTTTAAAACATTTCTCTACCAAATCCTTCCATCAGCACAAGGACAACGTCGTTGCTAAGGAATAAATAAATAAATAAATAATAAGTCACTGATAGATTTCAAGTTTCTATAAAGTCAGAGGAAGTTAAGTAACAGCATGCAGTCATTGAGATTATTTCATTGAAATTAACACTTAACAATATTAGGGGTCAAAAACTTGACAGGTTTTTTTTAACTTTGCAATTGAAGGAAAGTTGTATTTATTTCTAAACATTTAGATATCTGAAAAACTTTTAACAAAAAATAATATAATATAAATTTGAAGGAATTTGACTAAGTCAGTACTTAATCTACTCCATATGAAGCCACGCTGTAGAATAAAAATAATAATTAGCAATTTTTAGAGAACTTTACAATTTATAAAATGATCATGCAACTCTTTCCCAAAACCCTATCAAGAAACTGTATTGCTGTGCTCATTTTCAGATGAGGATTTTCAGATGAGAAAACTGAAAATGAGAGAAAGGAAGTAATTTTCCAAAAGCTACACAATGGAAATATGTCATAAATCACTAATTAAAAACTAAAAGAATTCATTAATAAAACATTCCAAAGTTAGTGCTAAAGACTTTTAAATTAGAAATTAGAAAGATGTTTCCACAAATACCCCAAAGAGAATGTGTTCTCTTTTTTACATAAACTAATTTGTACATCATTTTTTTGTACTCTGGTTTTCTTTTACTAGGTTTGCAAAAAAAATTTTTTTTTAAAGACAAATCTTAGGAAGTATATTGGGAAAGGAAATCAGTGTAAAGGGAATACATTTTAGGAACACTTAACGCCTATAGATTCTGCAATAGCTTCTTCATGGTGAGTATCCTACCCCTGCACCCTCTGGTAAAAATATCAGTCAGCTCTTAACATGTTCAGTGTTTTGGGGAGTGGGTGGGTGGAGAGCAAGATAAAGATTCAAAATGTGGATAATTCAAAACCTACTCAGAGCTGGCATTTGAATGCATTTGTACATACTCTTGAACATGGGTGTGGCTTGTCATTTGAAAAGTAGCTCTAAGCAAAACCATCAGGTCATGCAGGCAACAATCTGACCCAGTGTAGGAAGACAATGAGCTACATGAAGGCTTGGGTGACCCATACAATCTTCTTAAAAAAAACCCTCCAATTTCACATCTTTATGACTTAATTCAGAGGCTGCCAGATGCTATCCCTTACATGGAGAGAGTGATGACTCTCCTCATTCCAACCACCAGCACAGCTCTTCCCTGAAATCCAGTCCAAAAGATTTCCCTCTCAGGCTGAGTGACACCAGCACTGTCCTCTCAACACCTTTCCAGCTCTGGGAAAGATGTGACAGTATTCGTGTTTTAAGCTATAATTAAGCAGAACGGGTGCTAGACGCCTGCACAAAGCTTCAACATGATGACAATTTCTGAAGTGGTGATGATGCTGTCAAAACAGAGCAAAATACATCCACCCATTCTACCTCCTAACATATCTAAAAGACTTCCAAATCTCTGTAGCAGCACCCAATGACAAAGCTAAACACATGTTCCAAAAGCCTGTCAGTTTACCTGGGAGTTTTGTATCAGGTAGTAGAAATGCATGAGGCCTTAGAGAACGATGTACATCTTTCACTCACGTGAAGCACTGGCAATGAGCCTTGCACACATGCGCGCGCACACACACACACACACACACATATGCCATCCCCCACAAACACCCAGAGAAGCTCCTGGAGAAGCTCTTGTTGACACAGTTGTTTTGTTGACAGTGTCTTGTTGACACACTGGGTGTACCAGTGGTTTTTAGAATCTTTCATTTGAATCACTAAAGCTGTACTCATTCCAATTTCTTAAATAAAAAGAACATCCCTGAGAAAACAATGCTGAAATGAGGGTATAAAGATTTACTTCTGGATGTTAAAATCTCTGCAAATATCTTCTTCTTTCCACCTGTAGTCCAAAATCTTACAAACTTTTCCTAAGGTCCTTGCCTGAAGCTCATTACTTTAACATAAAAATAACAGACTGAGTGTTTCCATTTTGACTCTTACAAAAGATCATGGGATGAAGGGAGAGAAATGGATCCTTGCAGAATTAGTTCCTTCCCTGTCTTCCCCTTCAAGTACCAGGCTCCTTCTTTGTGAATTTTCTACAGTTTTATACCTCATAATAGCCAATCCTTACTACTAGATATTAAATAATTTTTCTACAACCTTTAAAGTCATGGATCAGAAAAAGCAGACTGAGCAGTATTGCAGACATTACTTGCTGTAAAGCATTGAGCATAAGTTCAAAACTGGGAGTAAAACTTTATAGTGTCAATAAATAAATAGGAAATGACAGAATTTGAATATCCCCGTTCTGCCACCCTAATAAATTAATCGATATAGGCAATGATCATCAATGGCTGCTAACATCAAAAAAAGAGAGACTAGCAGTCATAACATGCCTCCTAACAGAAGGACATATGCCACATACAATGTCTTTTTGACAAAAAGTTGATTCTGAGCTTGATCAAGATTCTAGCTCTAACTAGCAATTCACAGCAAATACAGGGACTGAGGAATATGATAAGCACCACACCACTGGAATGCAGGCATCACTAGACTATGAGAAACTCTACGGCAGTGGACTCCATGAGTGGTCCAAGGGCTTGTCAGTGGTCTACAAACTAGGTATTACTAATCTACAATGAGATAAAGTACTTAAGCTAGAACGTAAACCACCTCACTGCTTCCTTCATCAAGAAAGTCTCCCTAGGAATAATATATCAGCTGAACTAAACAGTGTGCTTAGTGACATACTGGATATATACCCTGGCACAAGCTTCTCATCTCATCGTGGACTGGTAACAGGCAGTTTGTGGACTGGCATCTTAAGAAGCAGCTCTACAGGACGTGAACCAATTTCTTCAATAAATAAATTACAAGGAAAAAAACGACAGAGGGACAATCTATATATTCAAAAATATTTAAGATACATATAAACCAATTATAAAATATGTGTTTTATTTGGATCTTGATTCAAATGAGCTGTAAAAAATAAAGAAAATCAATGACCTAATTAAGGAAATTTAAATACTCACTGGATATTTGATAATATTAAAAAATTATGTTAAATATATTAGTGATATTATGTTTATGTTTCTTAAAGAGTCCTTGTCTTTTAGAGATACATATTGAAGTGTTTACAAATAAAATGATTTTTCAGAGATTTACTTCAAAATAATCTGCAGTGGGGAAGAGAAGTAGATAAAACAAGATTGACCATTAATTGATAAATGCTGAAGCTGAAGTGTCATTGTGTCCTCTGTAGTTTGGTATATATTTGAAATTCTCTATATCTGTATTAAAAAGTTAAAAAAAAAAAAAAACTTTGCAGCAGCAGCTGGCCTAGTCCATCCTGACAGCCACAGTCTCCTGCATACCATCATACCACACTTTTGTTTTCTTTTTTCATTGACTTGAAGAACCACCTTTATGTTACATAGCTCAACATTTCTGAGAGGGATGTGGGGACTCTCATTTAGAGATAATAACAGTCCAATCCCAAAGTGTGTACTACCTTAAATAAGTGGCAAGAACTACCCAGAGTGTTTCTATGAATCTCAAGTATCCAGCTACTAAATAAGGTTAATGTTCACCAGATGAGGAATCCAAGAACAAATGACTTTACTACATCTATGCAAATAATTAAGCATGTCAGCTCAGCGGATAGATTCCCTTGGGCATTACAACTACTTTTTAACATGATTCATTTTCATAAGGATACTTTATCTTTCTTTATGACAAACATAAACCCATCAGTTAATAAAAGATATATTTGAGGGGGAAGGGATTTCTTTGTATCAGGTCCATAAAGGACTGAATTTTGGTTTTTCTGTACACAAATGGAAGAATTCTTAAAGTCATGGGAAATATAAAATGAAGGGAGGAAATTATTTAGCAAGGAATCCTACTATGTTTTCTGACCTTTCAATGTGCGAGAATGTGTATTAAACAACCTATTTTCAAGGAAGGAAATGCAAGCGAGCAGATGAGTCAGCCCAAGCTTGAACTAGATCCTGTTGTCTTCTGCCAAATGTTTGACAATGTCTAGATTAAGACGGGATTGCTTACCAAAAAAAGAAAGAAAAAATGGTTTACATATTCTTGTAAAATACCTGAAAGGTTTTCAAAACCTTAAAAAGAAAAGTTTATTTTATTTGAGGTTTCTTTCTTTTCTGGAGAGTTGGCAGAGCACAGAAAGTACCTGGTATTTGTTTGTTTGATTTTATATTTTTGCTTTTTTATAAACTTTATATTGGTGGCAGTGTGATTTACCCCAGGGGATGAGAGACATTAGATAATCTGAACATTTTTAATAACAAATAGAAAAATAACTATTATCTGCTTTAATCATTCCTTATTTAAAGCACCCTTATTTTACAGGCTATGAAAGAATATGAAGCAACTACAACTTCTTGGAGTTTATGGCCAATTAGTTAACCAGAGATTGGCATGCAGGGTGCAGGGTATAGGAATTCTACCAAAGCTATGCCTAAATTAAGCTAATGTATGTTTTGTTCCACTTTCTCTGATGTTCAATAGTTTAAGATCTCTCTGAAAGTCAACGCTCATTAAAATCAAAATGGGAATCATTAAAAGAAAATTTAAAAAATAAAAATATTTTCAATTTCTCAAGGGAATTAGGGCACGAAAGAAAAACAACAACAAATAAGAATCCCTTTGTACTAAATGAGCATTACGTTGCTGCATGGCATGAAGCCAAAGGAGGGAATGCTCAATTAGAAACTGAAGGCTATGGTTCCTCTCTGGGGTGGCCAATCTGCATCAGCCTGGCCCCAATTGTGCAAGTGAGGCCTGCCCACAAAGCACCCAGAGAGAACGGTGATGACAAAGTGAGTTGAAGGAACACTGGGTCTATGGAAAAGGGAGCTTTCTCACTTTGGGTGCAGATGTGTTGTGTTTACCCACTCAGCATCCCTTCCCCTTCTTTGATAACCAAACTCCTCTTTCCTAAGAGGAGCCTATTCCAAATGGTTCATGCAGGACTGACACGTGGCTCAGTCTTGGCCAACTGGAGTGCCCTATCTCTTTGGCTACAGTGATGGGCACATGACTGGAGCAGAACCAGAGTTCTCCAAGAGATCTGGTGTGTGTAGCTGGGGGAGAGAGCTTATTAACTCTGAGATCATGAGTTGAAGGGCAGTGTGGCTTGGAATTGCCAGTGTTCACCTGGTCTACCCAGTCATAACCAAATCCTTACTCCAAAAGAGGCAATTAAAGCACATTTCAAGAATGGCCAACCACCTTGCCACAAAACAGTCCTAACTCCCAGAGTATCTCTTTGTACTGCTGCCAACGAGAATGGTTTTCAGGCCAGTCCTTCCATGTCCTGAAATCTAAATTCATTTTATAAAGGCTCTTTTTTAAAAAAAGTGTTCATCAGGAAGGAGGCAAGGCCTATTTGACGAATCTGCCAATTAAAAAATGTAAACTTTTTTTAAGGAGTTGAAAAGAACACATTATTAATAATAAGGAATGATACTCAGTAAGTTTATTTCCCAATAAAGGCAACACAATTTGGGGGGAAGGAGAAATCTAAAAATAAAAATTTATCCACAAATTGCCTTTAAATATAACCAGATCTCCACAGATATAGTAAATTTCCATTAAAATTACATTTTTAAAATTTTTGATGATGTTTAGGTTTGCTTCCTATGTTTCTGAAAATAATCAGTTCTAAGATGAGAAAGTACAGACTGTGGTATCCAAATACCAGTAATTATCTAACTTTTTGCTTTTGGCCATAAAAAAACAGCCTGTTTGTATGACTCCACCCCTCATTTTCCCTATCTCCTTATAATCATTCTCATCATCATAGCTAAACATGTCAGGCACTGTACTAGGAACTTGAAATGTACTATCTTGTTAAATCTTAGGACAACAGAGAAAGATGAGTATTATAATCTCATTTTTAAGGGAAGAAACTGAGGTCAAGCCACTTTTCTGAGGTTTCTTCTTAGTGGGTGGTGGAGCCAGGATTCGACACCATACATGTCTATCTCCACACTTCCAAGCCTCTCTCAAATCATGGCCAATGGTTATTAGCAATCATTCAAAATGACTCCTTAGTCCTTTAAAATAAAATCCCACAAGCAATACCACTCTACCCCGCTACCCACAACCAGGCTCAAATAGGAAACAGTGTGAGGTAATTATAACATATACCCCAGCCACTAGCTCTGGATTTTTATGACTGAACTGCCAAATCACTCCTAGCCAACTCTTCAGGAAATGTTCAGACACTTTCTCAGATTCCAGCTAAAACATCAACTATGTGGCCCTGGGGAGAACAGAGCTCACAGGGTGGTAATGGGATATAAAATTTGCAAACTTGAGGTCAGTGCCCTAAACTCCAGGGTGTGAAGCAGCAGCAGTCCATGAAAGATTAAAAACTATTTGTCAACTTAAAGGTTGCATATCAAGTCCTTCATTGCAAAGCACTTGCGCACATCACCTCAGACATTCACCCCATCAGTAAAGGGGGAGAAAGATATTCTAAATAGTAGTTCTGCCTCGAATCATTGGAAAGAAGATAATAACATCAACAGGCTTGAGACAGGGTGTTCATTCTGAGAATTAAGCATTCGGTCCAATTCAAACACAGCTAATGCTCAAAAAACAGTTGTCACTTAAATTAGACAGATGTTTTAAAAAAATTCTTAGGGGAGATGATATGGAAGAAAAGACAAGAATTCAAGAATTTTTTTCTTCATTGGCATGTTTATTACACAAAATCTAAATGTATAAATTAGTAGTTTGGATAACTGAGTCAGGAAGTTATAAAACAAGAGACTGAGCTTAATCACCAACCCAGATTGCCTTGACCAATCCCAGGACATTGACTTTTTAATTGCCAATTAGAGTATGTGGGGATGGGCGGAGGAGTTACCCTTTAGACTCCCAAAGATTTGCATTTCTCTTTTTCCAACCCCCTTTCTGCTATCCTCACTGGCAACTACCTTCCTCAAAAAGCCCCACCCCACCCAACCCAACCTAATCTCTCATCAACAGCTGGTCAGCATTGAGGATCTAAAACTGTACTACAGTGTCCACCCATAAGGGTTGACCATTGAGAGACTGACTGTACTGCCTAAAGCCAAATAAATGAGAAAAAGAAAAATGTCCATGCCTACATTATGCAGAAGTTTTGCTTACTTCAAGCATGGTAGAGGAATTGCAGATACCAGTCAACCTTTCAAGGGTATGAACACAAAGAAGAGGCACAATCTACTACCCAACCACACACTTCTACTTAAATCAGCTTTTGCCACTATGTGACTCAGCTTCCATACCTATGAAGTAGAAAGGAAAATAAACACCTTGAGCACTTTTTAATGGACTTTCTCTGGGCCTTGGTTCCAGCATTTATAAATTTCTAAAATCTGTCCTGCTATAACTCTAATTTGTAATATTAATTTTTGTAAAGATGGATGGCCTGGCTATGGAAGAAGATATGAGTCATGATTTCATTTGCAAAAATAAAAACATTTAAAAATAAGAAGGGCCTTTAAAAGTTATTCATCAAAGGCACAAACCTATTAGGGTCTCATTACACAAGCTTATAAATTAGCACTGAATGGGCAGGGGAAATAATAGGCAGTAAACCATTATCCACAAGGAGAGGGATGTACCAAGCTTTACATAGCACCATATATATAGATGCATAATAAATGATGGATTAATCTGCTTTTCCACTGCACTCCTCTAAATGTTTTTACAGGAATATTTTCTAGCATCCAAACATCTCTTTCTTTTATGCTCTGACTCTCCTCCAAAAGTTCTCTGTCCCCTAAAGAAGCTGGTTAAGGCCACAGGTTGCCTGATCCCAGTGCTGCCTGGAGTGAAGGAGTTGTCATCAATATCTGTCAAAACCCAACCTCAGCTCTGCTGACAGGACTCTATACTCTAAAACTCTCTTCCAACTCTCCTCCTGCCTCCCTCAGCCTTTCTCCTTCCCTCCTCTAACAAAAACCTCAGTTCTGTTTCTCTGTTTGAACACCCCAAGGCTCCCAGGTAAAAATTTCGTATGTCAGTTAGTATTTATTTTTCTTAAGGTTTTAACTCTCATTTGATATTCTTATTCTCCCTATTTTATTTGTAGCACAGCTTATGAAGTTAGTTACAAGAAGAAGAAGAGAAAGGAGATGAAGAAAAAGAAGAAACAGAAGTGGAAGAGGAAGAGGAAGGACGAGAAGGAGAAGAAAGAAAAAAAAACCCACAAAATAAAATAAAACCCTGCCTCTGGAATACATTTTCTTTATTAATAAAGAAATTACCATACTTCAGTTCAAAACCATGAACTATAACAGCAGACAATGTGTCCATAGGGCAGACATAAATCCTGTCTCCCAATACCAACATCATAAAACGGTTGTACTATATTTGGAATTAGATGTGTTTGGATACTTATATTTGAATGTAAGGATGACTGATGGTCTAGGAATTCACAACCCTTCAAAACACTGAACCAAACCACTTGTTTAATGGAGCAGTTCTCCCCCTCTGAGCCTGCTTGCTGTCTGGAATACATCTTCGGCTGGGAATGGTGGAGATAGGGAATTTTCCTCTCTCTCTTCCGGTCTGAGGGGGCTGAACACACGGACTTAGCGGTAACTTCAACCAAAAAAAAGTCACTTAAGTTGAAACAGTGGTAGTCCAAACTTGACTATATTCCTAATCCAATTTTATTTTAACAATGTGGCTACTCCATTAATGACAAAAATAATAGAGTTCCGCTCATTACAATACCCCTTCTATTGGCAACTGCATATCTATTTTTATTTATTATTCCAAAAAATTTATTGATGATGCCAAAAAAAAATGTTGAGGTAGATTACACCTAAAGGTACATAAAAATGAAGCTATAATTAGAAAGTGAAAATAAAATTCCATATAGAAGGAGGGCAAAACATACCAAACACCACTTATAAATTAGAGTGACTATGTTAAATTTGTCACCAATTTTCTTAAAAGCTAAAGGAAAAAGGAAAACAGTTAGTTGTTTTATAATTCTTATATTTGAATAAAGCAGAATATACCAGTTTATTAGAAACTTTAATCTTATTCCTGATGGTTGTGAGTCCTCTAAACACAGAACTGTGGACAAACTAGGAACAATGCCCTTAACATTAATCTAACAAACATGAAGACATTTCATGAATTATGGAGCATTTTTCATTCTCTAGGCATAGCAGCAAAATACAATGAAGCACCCTCAGTGGAAAACTAAGCCAATGGGACTCGATCAACTTAGAATTAAAACTCAAAATATCTGATTAGTCTTCTCAAAGATCTACTGCCTCACTGTGGTGGCTGATCTCCAAGGATGGCCCCAACACTTTCTCCCCTCCCTGCAGATACATGCTGCTCCTCACAGCAAAAGGTAGGGCTTACTAGTCCACACCCTTGAATCTGAGCAAGGCCTATGACTTGCATGGAATTCTGGGTCATGCAATTCCAGGCTAAGTTTGAAGAAAGTCCGGTAGGCTCCACTTTCGAGCTCTTTAGAGAGCCTGAGCTGCCATATAAAAAGTCTGGCAATGCTGCTGGAAAGACCAGGTAGAAAGGCCATGTGTAGAAGGAGACAATCTGAGACTATCTGGAGGAGAATCGAGGAACCCAGCCAGCATTGAGAACCCATGAGCCCATTCAAGCCCATCCAGACAGCCCCCAACCATTCAAGTCAGCCTGTAGTCAACATAGGGGTTAAAGCATGTGACCAGTGTCAGGAGGCTGTTGTTCATGATCCAGCCCCAATATACACTCACCCTCAGCAAGGTCTAGTCACTGCATCTGGGGCTCAGTTTCCCCATTTGAAAAAACACACTCAATGGCCATCCCCAGGGGCAGATCCAGGCAGGAGACTGCATGAGAGAGAACTTTAAAACCTGGAAGGCCCCCAGCAAAGCCAGACAAGTGGCTCTTTGCAGATAAACTACACCCAAGTAAACAGGACTCCAGGCACCAGGGCACGGTCACAGAACCAGATATACACGTGAAGATATCATACTGCTTGTTCCAGCCCCACAGACATTGTGGGGAGCAGAGACAAGATTCCCTACTGTGCCCTGTCTAAATTCCTGACCCACAGAATCATGAGAAATTATAGAATTGCTGTTTTAAGCCACTAAGTTTGGGGTGATTTGTTAAGTAGCAATAAGATAACCAAAACACTCACAAATGGAAACAGCTTGTTTCATCATAGTAGAAGGCCTGGGAATGATCTTGTTTCCCTTTAGTTTCTCATTAATGGTGCTATCACGTCTCTGTGTATATTAAGTTTTAATACATATGGAGGTGGGAGCATCCCCTTTGCCTCCCACTAACAACTGGCCAAGTACCACCCGTGTTACTTCTAGAGCCACTTGAGCCTCTCCTTTCTTCACTTCCTCCACCGCCTTTGCTCAGACCATCATCCACCCTCACTGTGACTCCTACACCAGCCTCCCAAGTCTCCTGTCTTTAGCCTCCCTACTCTCTAGATTGTCCATCTCTCACACTTCTGCCACAGAGGCACAGATCTGATCATGTTCCCATCTCAGAATCCTTTACTAGCTCTCCATCCTCACCTTTCACAACAGTGACGTCTACTTTTCCATTTGTCTCTCTCCTGTCCCTTAGGATGTCGCTACAGGCTCACAAGAGCACTCAAGGTTGCAAACTGCACAACCCCAGGGGGCAACAGTTTCATAGACTACTACACTATGAACAGTGCTGGCTGGATCCATGCAGTGCAAACCCTGCCCAACTGTACTCAATGTCCTGTGACCCCAAACACTTCCTATCCTTTTCACTTTGTCTTTTTCACTCAGATCTTTCCTTTATTTCTCTCCTATACTTCCTCCAAGCTCTACTTTATAAAATTAACCACACCCAATCAGTCCATCAAAACTGGTCAGAGTTTGACCATCAAAAATTATCTTTTGAACACCTAAACACACACCCAGTTCCTAGGTATCCCTAGAAATAAATAAAACAAACAAAATCTCTGCCTACCTTCAAGGAGTTCTCAGTCCTAGTAGACAGTCGCTTTTTATCACATAGATCAGAGGTTGGTAAATTTTTTCTGTAAAGGGCCAAATAGCAAATATTTCGGCTTTGTGGGCCGTTAACTGCTCTTCTCTGCCAGTATAGTGTGAAAGCAGCCACAGATAATAAATAAACAAATGGGCATGGCTTTATTTCAAATAAATAATGGGCAATTATTTTTATATTAAATCACAATGCTGTAATTTAATATAAAAAAAAACCTGGCTCTGAGCTTATAGACAACCATGGTAAGAAATGCAACAGAAAGAATTAAATAACTCATTTTACTGGTTTACTAGGATTTAAAACACATACCAGTCTTCCCTGGAAAGAGAAACACCTCTTGCAGATATATTCTGAGAGAAATTCCTCACATGGAACATGAGAGCAAGAGACTGAGTGACAAAAGGAGCAACGCCTCCACCTCAGACACCTGGACAGTGCTGAAGAAAGAGGCCTGTGATGGTTATCCATCACCCTCAACACAAGTTCAAGGTACAATATTAAAATATAGCACACATGCAGTCCGAGGTCCTGCCAGCTCCAACATCTATGATTTTTTTTCTGTTTTATTAACATCTTTGCAGAACATTTCTTATTTGACCAAATAATACTATGTGATTAACCATACTTAAGATTTGTGAACTAGCATGAAAGAATATTAGGAATTTTAAGTGGAATTTTACCAATGCCTTAGTCCTGCATTTTTGTCCAATGGAATGAAAAACCAAAACCATAACTAAAATTTACGAAGAAAGAAAATTTAATATTAAGACTTTGTCTTTAGAACTTAACCTCTGCGTAGTATCTCAGCTCTCACATCTGTGAAACGAAGCTAATAAAAGGAACCACCTTATGGAGAGGCTGTGAGGATTAAACGAATTATCATACGTAAAACGCTAAGAATAGTGCCTGGCACATAAACATTATCTAAACATTACCTACTGTGGCTACAATTGTTATTATGTATTTGTTTTTACTTAATACTAGACTTCACGCCCTATACCTTTCATGACCAATACCTTTCTGTGGACTCACAGTTCCGATTCTTCTGCTAACTGGTGAGCCCCTCCAAGCTGTATGTCTCTGGCATTCCACAGAGCTAAGTTCAGGCTGGCACTCAATCAAGCCTTCCTGAAATTAATGAACTCTTTGAAACTCCATTTAATGATAAGTTGTAGTAAAATGCTTATGATAGGATTCTTGCCTTTGATGATTTTACAATCTAATGGGAAAATTTAATTTAAAACTTGTGAAACACTAAACTCTCATATGCCTGCCATATAACTTAGTCCTGATACGTAACTGAGTCAGCTTTCACAAAGAATTTCGTGGAAAAAAATTCTAAGTTGCTTAAGTAAGTCCATTTGCTGGGTTTGTTTCTAGAAACAAAGAAATTGTTAAAATACTTTATTTCTCTTTCAAGAAAACATTTTTAAAATCTTATTTGCACATTGAAAATTAAAGCTAAAATTTCAAAATTGGTTAGGCTGATTGGCTTATTGTAGGAAAAAGTGAATGAACTAGTGCATGAATGCCCTAATAATATTTTAGTATTTTGCTTGATTAGAATCAATAGTATAATCCTACAATTTTTAAGTATTTCCTACACAAGACAACAAAGGAACGTTTCAATATTCTTTAAAATTCCAAATAAGCTTGAAGGGATGTCTGTAATTCCATTTCCACCACCTCATTTCACTGTAGGTTGATATATGTTTAATTAATTTGTGTTACCCAACAATTTGCATCTTTGTAAACAACCTGTCCTAAATGTTATAAAATCAGTCACATAAATAATATTTTGTCTCCACCTTCTTGTTTAAAATGTGAAATTGCTGAAATCATCTATTTAAAAATACTCTATCTTTTTTTTCAAAAATTGTGTCCCAATATTTTAGCTTAATCTTTACAATAAATGTAAAGATAAACCATACCACTTCACGAGTCTTTCTCCATACTTAGTTATTAGCCCATCTGACTTCAGACGAAGTCTTAAAGTCCTTTTTATAAAGTCAAATGGACTTCACAAAGTCTACAGAACTTTTTCTGTGTTCCCTTTTAAAGTTCTTTATTTTAATAACAGACTTCTGTGTAATTAATCCCTTGGAGTTTGCTGTCACATAATCTACTCTGTGTACGAACTGTTCCATGTGTATTTTTCTGGCAACAAGACCTCTGAAAAAAATAAACAAATAAACAAAAACCAAAAGGAATCACACGTAAGAGGACAAATTGTGTAAAGTATAACTGGTCTCAGATACCAATAAACCAGGCAACAAGGACAGAAGTCTTAATCCATCTTATCGGAGATTTGGGAAAAGGAGGTCTCACTGTAAAGAATTTTTCCCTTTGACAGGAAACAGTAATATTTCCTTACTCGGGAGCTTAAACAATAAGGCAACCATAAATAAATGTTGCATTAACTACTGCCATTCAAATAGAATTGAATTGTTGTTGTTGTTGTTGTTTCATATTGGACTGGTCTCCCATACTTTTTACCTAATCACAGAAATTTAGAATTTTCCTAAGAAAAATTCTTGTGAACTAAAATTCAAGCAAATAAAGTTAGGATTTTGTTATTTCTCATAAAGTCATTTCATACATGTCAAGCAATGCTCAAGCAAAGGAATACTACTATACATTGACTATTTAAAGTATTTTTGAAACTTGCAAAATTATCATTTGAAAATAGAGAAAAATAACAATTTTTGCAGAGTGAATGGGGACCACTCTCATTCCATTAAAAAGGAGATTTCCTATAAAAACAGAAATTGGCAATTCACTCTAAGAAAACACAGCAAAAGCTGGGAAGAAATTTGAGGATGCTTAAATTTCCACTGTGGAACAACTTTCGCTGCCCAGAGGCGGGGAGGGGGGAGAAAACACCTGCAACAGGATGGGAAGAGAGGAAGACAAGCTAGGACTACACAGCCAGTGAGGGGAAAATGAGGCAGGTTCCTAGTCCGTGAAGAGGGGCAGCTGACAGGAACAGAATATATATCTTAATAAGAATACTAAGGTAGATTTTGTAGTCACCTGCCACATCAGAGAAAAACAAGAGGGCAGTATTTGTGGGGGAGATTGGACCAGTGCACGGTAGATACTGATGAGTTTAAAGCACCTTTTAACTAGAGGAAATATTAGTGAGGTGCTGAAAGTTGCTGCCACCAACTGGGCATCAGGCAGACTCAAGGGTTACAAATCACTTTCACTTCATAAACTGTGCATTTCCATCAAAATGGTAAACAGGTTTTACCATAGTCAAAAAGGTTAGTTTTGCAGCTAGTAATATCTTAATAAGCAAAAATAGAAAATTTAAGCAATAACTGGAAAAATGTAATAAATAACTGCTTTTCCTGATGATTTATACAGCAGGGCATGGTTAAAGGATTTTTGCATGCAAGATTGTAATGGCAATAAGCAGAAAGAACAAATTTTAAATTCTGTTCAAATTTAACATCAGAATTAGTATTTGTTTAAAATCAACAGGAGAGCCTTTGATCCAGCAATTCGGCTTTTACTAATTTATACCACATATCAACTTGTACATGTACACACAGGTATGTAGAAGAATGTTGGTAATAGCAAAAGATTTAATATAATCTAAAGAGCCATCATTAGGGAACCGTTCCAGCCACATGATGAGATGCTATACAACAAGAAAATGCATGAGGTGAATCCCTATGCACTAATAGACAGATACACTAAAGACATATAAAAACTGAATGAGGTTCAGAATATTATGTACAGTATATTTCACGCATTAAAAAAGGACAAACACATACATGTGTGCATGCATACACACATACTTATAAGTGTACACATTATATATATTTATACATTATATATATGTCTGTAATATTTCTAGAAAAATACGTAAGAAAATGGTCTCTGAGAGGTAGGAGGGACATACTTTTAATTGTATATCCTTTTAGATTATTATTTTTACCCACCATATATATTATATACATATAAAACTTTATAGATAACACGAGAATTAGGAGCACTCATAACTACTATTCTATTAATACCATGTTTTTAGGAAGGCTTTATAAATAGTTTTCAATAGGATAAGGTCTGTGTTAGCGATCAAATACCGTAAGGAGCACAGAGAGGTCTCTCTCTTAAATCATAAAAAAATGTAAAACCCAACAGAAATGTGCACTAGTGTGAGTAAAAGTGTGCCATCCTGTTGTTAAGCAACAAAGTAAAGCTTAGTTTCTATTTTCATATTGGGACTGTGCCTCCCAAGGAAACACACTGGTTGGTGACAGCACACAGAAATCAGACATAAGTCTGACCAGGCCTAATGTCACCCTGTAGATTTTTATCCACAGAATTAAACCTCCACTTCCTCTCTCTCTATATAGGAGCAATGCTATCAGAATAGATATTAAGATAATATTCATAGCGGAAATATGTTTTTGAAGGAAAAATGCTGGACTAAATCAAGTCCTTTTAAGAACATCTGAAAATCAGAGTTTCAGTTCATTTATTGAACTTGCCATGTGCCTTGTAGACAAAGCAATAAACGTCTGCTACCTGATCAGGGTCAGGGATACCATGATAAGCAAATTTCCTTTCCAACAGTATCGGAATGCTGGGTTTATTTCCCCCAAAGGCCAAGATGGAACCGAATTAATCATAACTATTTTCTGGGGTCAGAAAATCATATATATTTTACCACAGCCTAAGTGTCGGCTCTGACAATCATCTTCTTCCTAGTTCAGAGTAGGACTCAAAAACTGCTGTTTAGTTTATTGTACTTTTTCTTCTCATACCTGGGCCATAAAAACACAAATTTCACTACATATATACAATTAAAACAGCCCATAGCAAAAAAGAATAAGTGAAATGTTCAGCCACATATCTAAGTGGACATTGTCACTTGGTCACTCAGGGCCATATAATCAAGCTACAGAACAACTCCGGAAAAGAGCGTCAGTGAGAATTTTTAAAATTTAATAGAAAACCTCTGTATATTTACTGTCTGGGTTCATTTAACAGGCTCCTCCAAAGAGATAAAAGGGGTCATTTACAGTCCATCCTGCTGTTTCTAGGGAGGCTTGAATTTAAACAATCTCAGAAAGACAGATTTCTTTTTCAAGCTGAAAAATCTTAAAGGAAATGTATTCCCAACCCCCTTCAACTCAGGAAATGACAATCTTTAGTCAACCTGCTTAATTTAAATCTTTCCTGCTGAAATGTCTTCTGTAATAGGGGCATGGGAAGCAGGTGAAAGGATCAATAGCATGTACATAACACATACACTACTGGTTAAAAACACCCACTTAAGGCCAGCCACAGCAGCATTACTGCCTCAGTGAAACAGAGAGCTCCACATAACCCAAAAACAAGTTTTCAGAAGCACTTGTCCTGCTCTGCTTCAAGCGTTAGACATCTGAAAAGGAGCGTTGCCCAGAAAACTCAGTCCCCAATTTTAATACGTATAATTTACAGGAGAGACAACTATTAACCGTGTTTCTTCTCCTCTGACTGTCATTGGAATCCCTTCCTTTCCTTGTTCCTGTTCAAACAGAGCATCTACAAAGATGCCCACAAGGGAAGCGCTTTCCCCTAGACGCAACCGGAATTGGTATGAAGGGAAAGGAACGGGCTTCTCCTCTCCCAGTCCCAACTCCTCCCCTTCTTCCTCAAGGAATCCTCGCCTCCCAAAATGTGCCTCAACAATGGCCCAAGATTCCTTTTAATCATGCCCTCTCCTCTGGGGCAGAGATCCTGAGGAGGAGCAAGGTGGTTTAGCCCCAAACTCGGTGAGGACTGCGTAACCCTAGCACCTCAAAGGTGCCCCCAGGAGGTCTTGCCAAGGAAGGAGCCTTCTATGTCGAGAATCAACCCTGTCAGTTGGTCTGGGTCTGGAAACTGGAGAGAAGGGGGAGGGGAGACCCACCCCAAAGGAGCTGACCGGTTCCTTTACCCTTTAAGCGCGTCGTGTCCTCCGCCGCCTCTTCTCTTGGCCCGGCTGGCTCTGGTTTCCTTCACGTTCCCAGCCTCCAAATTGGCGTCCGCCCCATGGCTCGTGTAGGACGCTAAGAGCACGGTAAATCCCAGGATGATCTCCAGCAGGCCCCCTCGCCGCATGATGCCGAGCCGCCGCCGGCTCCCGCCGCCTCTTGCTGCGCCCGGGGCTCGGTCTGCGGCCGCCGCTGCGCCCTTAAGCGCACCGCGCCGCCGGGGTCCCGCTGTCCCGCCGCCCGTCCGCCGGGCCGGGCTCCTCCCGCCTTCTCCAGGCGCTGCTCCCACTTCAGGCGGCCCCTGCCAGCTGCAACACAGAGACAAATCCCCGAGGCGGGGGAGACAGTCGGCGCTGGGATGCTGAAGCCCGGCGGTCCCCATTCCCCAGCTAGCCCAACCCGCGCGCTGCCTGCGCGTGGCGCAGTTAATTTGGGTAAGTGAAGACCGTTTGGTCCACAATTGGCTGAAAAGCCCAGGCCCCCGGCGGCAGCAGCTCCGGCTGACCCCTCGGCCTCCCAGACGCCGCCTGAAGAGCGCAGCGCAAAGTACACATGTCCCGAGCGGTCCTCAGCCCCGGGGGCGAACTCGGTGGGTTTATTTTTTTAGTGGCACGAACTGCGCGCCATGCGCACTCCCAACGCCCCAGCTCCTCAGCCTGTCCTCTCCGCCAAGCCGCGGGGCTGGAAGCCCGCCGCGCCGTCCCCGCCGGCTCCGGGCGCTGCCACCGCCCCCGAGCATCTGACGCGGAGCCCGGCGCTGGGAGCCCCCGGCCAGGAAGCTGTCAGGCAAGGGAGGGCCAGCGCCAGCTGTGGACGTTCCGGGACAGCCCCTCACCCCAGCCCCTGTCCCTGCCCTCGGCGCGGCGCAAACGCAAAAGCCTCCGTGGCTGGAGCTCCAGCCCCGGTGGCCGCCCGACCCCTGTCGGGACCCCGCTGCACCCACTAGAGAAGCGGAAGCTCCGACTCCCCAAGAGGCGGCGGGGGCTGCTCGTCGGCCCTGGCTGCTGCAGCCGCTGTTCGCTCCGTCCGCAGCTGTCCCAGCTGTGGCCGCCTGTCCGCCTGTGGCACCCACAGTCTCTACCGCGGCTCCCGCCGCCCCCTCCTTTCCCCACCTCTTCAAATATCGTCCGCGCAGCGGTTTCTCGCGAGAGAAATACTTTTTAAAAAAAAAAAAGAAAGAAAGAAAAAGAAAATGACACCCCCTCCTACATCCCCCTCATCACCACCCCACCCCCCGGCCCCATCCATCCTCCCTTTCCACTCCCCTTTGCCAGCCGCCGCCTCGGCGCAGGGGCCTCCCTCGCTCGCAGGATTAGCGCAGCGGGAGGAGGCAGAGGTGATCAGGTCCTGCCAGGCCTGGGATTTTTCGTCTTGGGGTGGGGAGGAGAGAAATGCGAAGAAGTGGAGTAGCGGTTTTAGCCCGCTCTGCGGCTGGGAGGTCTAGACCCGAGATTAGCCTCTCCCGTGATCTGGGAACCACCTGCACCAAGAATGCGCGCCGGAGACCGCGGCCCGGGAGGCCTGGGAGGCCCCGGAGGCCCTGGCCGGAGAGGAGACCCGTCCTCGCTGCCCGCGCCTCTCCCGCCCGGCACCTAGAAGAGACTGGAAGCCCCCCACCCCCACCCCACGGGAGGCCGCAGTGGGGGTTAGGGGGGTGATGTGCCGACCACGGAGGGGGCTTCACTGCTGCCACTTGCCCCCCGCCCCGCGGGTGTCGAGAGCCCATTCAAGGCGTGGCTCTTCCGAGGCTTAGCCACTCAGGCTGAATCCAGGATGCTCCAAGACTTTGAGTTGGATTCCAACCCTGGGGCCTGTGAATGCTAGAACCTAAGATTTGGGATGGGGGAGGTGACGGGATGGTCCTCTTGCCCAGCTCACAGTTAAGACTGGGGTTCCCAGGACGGCCCTACTTACCTCCGAAACATACACGCACACACACACACAGGGCTGCCTCTCCGGGATATACAAGGCACAGTGAATTTAGTGGCTTTGAAGGATATAGTATTTGTGTCATCCTTATATGGATAATTCCCGGGGTTGCCTGCATCCTCTAACAGTTTAGGAGGGCAGGAAATTGCACACTGGGACCTGGCTGCTGGAACTGAGACCCCCAGAAAATTCCTATGCAGCAGCCACCAGCTGTCAAGTCAGGAATAAGAGCTCAGCACAAACATGTACCCTAGGAATGCATCCTGTTAAAGGGGATTTTCTTTATTTGTGGTAGTTTGTAAAGGGGCCCAGATACTAGGGTAAGGGGACCTGGGCAAGTTACTCAACTTCTTTCCAATTGCAAGATGGGACTAATAATGTCCACCACACAGGGTGGTAATGGTGATAATGGACATGCTGAACTGCTATAATACATGAATGTGAAGATGAAACAGTAAAACTGCAAAATATGAGATGATTTAAAGTGATAGTCCTGTAAGTATGTGGTCTGGTTTAAGGTCTCACCTGCAGAAATTCTCTTAGCAGATTCATAATTTAAAGCCTTGGTCACCCACTCTCAGCTGAGTAAAGGAGATTATTCATTCAGGATGTATTTACTGAGCACCAACTATGTACCTTTTGGTGCACTGTTGAACTAAACTTATTAATGAGCAAGGCAGAAATGTGTCTCCCCTCACACAGCAGGAGATCTACAAGGAAAGGCAGACTTAAAGCAAATAATGACCCAAGTGTTAAGTGCCAAGAAGGATAAGTACTGGGTGCTTACTTGGAGAACATATTGGGGGGATGGGACTGGGATTCACCCTAGGCTAGGGCTAATCAGGGAAGGCACCCCTGAGGAAGTGACATTTAACTTAAGTCCTGCCTACTAGTTTTCCGGGCTGTTCTGCACCCTCTGGGGAATCTGGAAACTCTACCTGCTTTCCCCATACTCCAGCAGCATGCAAGACATGCTGTGCCCCTCTCTGTTATTATCTTCCACTCACTGACATGTTGGACAGCAGCAACCCAACACAGGGCTTTTCTAAGGCTTTTGTCCAGGAAGCAAAGAGCAAACCCTGGTGCCCTGCAAGTATCCCCTTCCAGCATTTATGGACGTTTCTATTACTCCAAACTCAACCCTAAACTACCTTCCAGGGTTTCATCTCCAAGAGAGGGATATAGATTAAATGCTGTTATCTGGCCTTTGCTTTTCCCCCCCCCCTCCTCTTTTCCCTTGTCCCCTCCATCCAGTAAAGAAAAGACTGTATTTCTTCTTCATATTGGGTAGGAGCTCTAGGTCATATACTCCCCTCTTTGGGCAATAAATCTCATGTCCTAACCAAAATGGTAGAAGACCAACAGGGGAAGGGGAGGTGGGAGAAATCTGATTACTGAAAGGGAAATGCATTTTTAAATATGTAAGAAATATTCCCATTATCTAGGCAATCAATATATATTAGAGCAGTATGCAACTAATGACAAAATTCAGTAACAAATAATGAAAATCTGTGTCTTTGCAATAAGATTTTCTTGATGCCAGATGATTCAAGACCCACATCTCTTTAAACTTATCATAGATTGGTGTTTTGTTTTGTTTTGTTTTGTTTTATCACAGGTTGTTTTGTTCTGTTTGCAAAATAAGTCCACGAGCTAGAATTCCCTTGTCTTATCTCATTATTTCAAAGAATTCTATCCATCCTAAGAAAATGGTTCAGATTTCTCCTTTTTCATAAGGTGTTTTGACTCATACTAATCTCTCTTGTTCAAACATCATTGCACTAATTAACTGAATCATTTACTTAATAATTAATTAATTTTATTATATAATTATAGTATGCCTACTATGTGCCAAGCACTGTTAGGCACTGACAATTGAGATATTTATTCTACTGTTATCGTGAACTATATATATTTTTTCTGTAGCCATTATACTTATGCTCCCTAGCTGTATTATAGATCCTTAAGGACAAGGTTGTATATGTTATTCATGGAAACTTACACGGTGTCCTGAAAACTGTAACAAAAGATAAATAGTTTGTTGATTGTTGTTTGATCAATTGGGATCTTCTGGCATTTTTAGCTTCAAGAGAACTGTCAACACTTTATATCCCCTGTGTAAAAATCTGTGTCAGCAAGGGTTCTCTGTCTACAAGCAAGAAAACTAACTCTGGACAATTTAAGCAAAAAAAAAAAAATTAAGTATTTTCAGGTTATGAGATGATTCATTGAACTTGACTTAGGGATAAAATGGGGAGTAGTACACTTCTGAGATAGAGGTAGCAGAGAACTTCTTCAGAGTGATGCCATTTGGGTAAATCAATTCCAGCCATTTTGGTCCTTTTGCCATACCTGTCAAGGTTCAGATTGAAAGGATAGGGTCCTATTGACCTAGCCTTTTAGAGAACCTGACCACAATCCTGGCCAAGGAATGATGGAACATCTTGATAGATGGTCCCAATAAGAATGCATGTCATGGGAAAGGGTTACTTCATAAAGGATGGCCAAAACACTATTTTGGTCATGCACCAAAAATTGAGGGTATTGATGCTTGAAAGGCATACCAAAAAAAATCTCAATGTCCACTACAGTGTCTGAGGACCTTTCAAGGATGCGTAGAGCTCACTGAGACAAAGCATTTCTAAGCACATAAGAAGCATACTCTAAAATCAGCTTCTAGATCTTCCGTTGCAAACTAGATCATGACTTCACAAAAAGTGAACTAGACTTTCATGTAGCCCCAATTTCCCCCACTGATGGTGGCAAGTAGATCACTCATGATACAACCAACTATATCATCAAAAACTAGTTTTTGACACTTAGCAAGTGTTGTAGAATTTTGTAGTTATAAAAACATAATGCATATATGACAGCTGCCAGAAACCATACCTACTTATATATAGAGAGAGAAAATAATACCTTCATATACATAATCTCATTTAATCTTTACCACAACCTTATGATGGATTAAAAAACACAGCCACAATATTTGTTATCTTCCTCCATCAAGAAGTGGTGTCTTTTTCTCAACCCTTTGAATCTGAGCTGGGCCTGTATCTTTTACCAATAGAATATGGTGGAAGTAACATTGTGTGACTTCCAACACTAGGCCTTAAAATGCGTTGCAGCTTTCTCTTTATGCTATTCAATGTTGCTCTGAGATGGCTGTGCCTTCAAGAAGTCCAGGATGAAAGACTATATAGAGAGACAGCCCCAGCTGTCTCAGCTAAGTCAAGACTCTTGCTGAGCCACCAACTAAATTTAGCCACATGTGTGAGCCCAGCAGATCAGCAGAACTGTCCAGCCAACCCAAAGAATGAATATATCATTGTTGTTTTAAGACATTTAATTATTAGGGTGGTCTATTATGCAGGAATAGATAAATAATCCAAGCCTTATGAGAGAAAATACTTTTGTCTCAATTTTATAGATGAATAAACTCACATTGAGAAGAGTTAAGAAACTTGCTCAAATTTATAAAACCAGTAGGAGAGGCAGGGCTGAGATTCAAAACCATGCCTTTGACAACAAGTCAAGGGTATTTTCCATTTCATCACAGCTATCTCATCTGTGGCCACAAAATCTCAGTCAAGATCTAGGGTTGATGTAGACTGGAACCACTGCCAGTATCCACGACACTTCTCTTGTGTCTTCTGGGAGGCTAAGACTTCATCCCTTACGCTTCATTGCTGACTGAATCTACATTGCATCCTACTTGAGAGCTCCATTTATTCCATGCCTCAGTCACCAAGATCTCCGAAGGAAGCAAAGAGATCACAAGAGCTGCCATGGTCAACTACTTTGCCTCTCTGCTTTAGTTTCTATTATAGTTCCCAGTCATATTGTTATCATATAAGACAATTCCTTGTACAAAATAGGCTCTCCATAAGTATTTGTTGAATGAACAAATGAATGAATGAACTTTCTTTCTGGATGGTGATATGATGGCAACTTTAAAACCTCACCCCATTCTTCCTTATCATTCCCTGTGTCAGAGAAAGGCCTAAACCTCTCCAGCCATTGACAGGGCCTTGGTGTGTCCTACTGCCTGACTGTGCCTCGGTTGCCCCATTACTCCTTCTCGGGAGGTGATAGAATGGATGGGTTTTAGCTTTGCAGAACTGAAGGTGGAAATCAGTTGTCCAACTGCTAGCATAGTACCCCTATATATGTCCCACTCCTTTTCTTTTTTTATTGTTTAGTTCATTTGTTCATTTAACCAATTTTGATTGAAAGCTAGGCACTATATGTTGAATATTGTGCCAGAAAATGAGGATTCAATTGTGTAGGGGATGTCATTTTTGGCAGTAAGAATCATAAGATCTAAAGTGTTGGAAGAGGTCCTTACAGTGACAACTACCACTTACTGAGCATTTGCTTAGTGTAGGCGCTGTGTTAAGTGGCAGGTTAGTTATTGTTCTTCCCATTTTACAGTTTCAGAGAGGGTAAGGTTTAAAGAAGAGCAGTTTAAAATGACATAAATAGATCTTTCTATTAGGGAAAATTTGTATATGTTTGTGTCTGTATTTTATACTCAGGATCCTACACAATTCCCACTTCAATATAAAATTATAGTTTTTTAAGGGAGAAAGGTGGAAAAGATTTTTTTAAAAGGTAAAAATGCATATATTCTAGAAAAATTTTTTTATTTTCATTTTTCATAAATTTTATTTATTATAGAAATATTTTAATTACTTAAAAGGATTTTTTTAAAGAGTATTTTCACACAATCTTACCACCCTAACATACTGTTTGTATTTTTCTCATTTTCCCTCTAGTCTTTTTCCTTACGGTACATTTTACATAGTCATAAACATGGTGTGTATACAGCTTTGTCTTCTGCTGAATAGGGAAGAGAATTTGTTCAGTACATTAGAGTTTAACCTTTGCATTTTGTAGATAGGGACCCTGGGCGAGGTTTGCCTAGCTGTATTTCTGGCAGAAATCATGTACAACTGTTGAATTATGTTATTGAAATAACTTTCATTACCTCAATCCCCCAAAGCAAGCAGTTGCTCTCCACCCAAAACAAAAGCTGTGGTTCCCAGACTTCATTTCACTTGTGTTTTCCATGAGTTCTCTGACCCACCCTGGTATTCCCTGTCATTTTTTCTACCAGACATAACAGATACCAGCCCAACAGCAGAGGGGAATAAAGAAGAGGCCTGGACAGCAAGAAAGGACATAACATTGTATCCATCACAAATTAAAAACACATTCTCTCTCAGCTCCAGTCAACAAGTATTTACCAAACACTAGCTCTGTGTTCCAGACTATGGTAGACCCTACAAAAGCCACCCAAAAGTGTCAGTACTGTATCCTTGCCCCAAAGGGTTATACCTTCTCTCAGGAAGGAGAAAGTGAGTGTATGTAGCATGGGTCAGCAAACTTTCTATAAAGTGACAGATAGTAAATATTTTAGGCTTTGTGGGCCGAGAGGCAAAAGAAAGCAAATTTCCTGACAAAAATAAAACTTGTCTACAGACACTGAAATTTGAATTTCATATAATCTTCATGTGTAATGAGATATTCTTCTTTTGATCTTTTTCAACAATTTAAAAATGCAATAACTATACATAGCTTGCAGGCCATATAAAGATAGGCAACGGGGGGATATTTGCCCTGTGCGGTCATAGTTTACCAACCCCTGGTGTGTAAGAAAGAGGCAAGCACAGGACACAGCTTGGGGCTTACTCCCCAAAATGCGTGGCACCAAGACAGGAATCTAGAGAGTAAAGAGGTGGAGTGGTGTGGGCTGGGGTAAGGGTGGGGTGTGGGGGTGGTCCTGTCAGAAGACTTAATGAAAGAGATGGGATTGGAGTATGACCTTGAAGGGAGGGTAGGGTTTGGCTGCATGAAACAGTCTGGGGAGAACATTCCAGGCAGAAGCGATCAGCATGAAGCAAAGACACATGGGCCAAAGGGGACCAGTGAGGTGTTTCCCCATCCTTCACTGTGACACGCTCCTATCTCTCCAAGGTTTCTGTGACATGCCCTGGCTGTGCGTTTATGAAGGGGAGGGGTGTCCTGTGCCTGTGGGAGCAGCAGGTCTTTAAATGACTATGATTACTCATGTTCTATGAATATTTATAATATCCATCATACAAAACTTGTTGGAAACACTGAGATCCATCTGATCTCTGATGAAGGGCAGACTAGACTTTATTTTTCTCCATCAGGAGACTTTCCAGGTTTCATTTAGTCACCTATTTTAAGGAATTTTTATAGAGAATGAGCTTTTGCCTTAGGATCTTTATATTATAATTACACCAGGAAATGTCACTTGCCCTAACCCAATTTCTCATGATCAATCCAAAAGTCTTTGTTAAGTTAGGAGTGACAAGTAGCTTTGGTTAGCAACATTTATCTTTTCCTACAGCTGTTTTTGTTTTTACTTTCAATCTGAATTTTCTCTAAAAAGTTAGTAACTGATGGATACTAGTAATTAGTGGATACCTAAAAAAATGTTTTTCCTTGCTGACTTGATCTATTCCCATGATTTCACCCCCTGCTCATAACATACTACTAACTCCTAAGTCTGTATCTCTGGCCCAGACATCTCCCTAGAGCTTCGAATTCAGACATCCAAGTTCCTGCAGGATGCCTTCACCTAGCTCTTCCACAGGCATTCAAGCTCAACTGTGGTAACAGCCTGTAAGAAGGCCTCTAGTGATCCCCACCTCTAGGTACTCATGCCCAGGCACAATCCCCTCGCCTTGTGCGTGGGCTGGACCTAGTGACTCTCTTCTGGCCCACAGGGTGTGGAAGAGGAGAGGGGATGTTGCTTCCAATATTAAGTTACCAAATGACTCTGGATAGCATCTCGCTTGCTCTTTCTTGCACTCTTGCTTGCCCACGCTGATGGAAGCCAGCTGTCATGTTGTGAACTGCCCTGTGGAGAGGCCCTGTACGAGGAATGGAGGGAAGCCTCAGACCAATAGCCAGTGAGGAACAGAGGCCCACAGTCCAATAGCCCTTGGTGAACCGAGCTCTGCTACCAATCACACGAGTGAGCTTGGAAGTCTTAGGATGAGACTGCAATCCCAGCCAACACCTTGATTGCAGCTGTGAGAAATGTTCAGCTGGAGACATCCAGCTAAGCAGTGCCCGACTGGGGACCACAGAAACTATGAGAGAATAAATGGGTAGTATGTGAAGCCACTAAATTTTGAGGTAATTTATTACACAGAAATAGATAACTAAAATCTCAGCAAACTCCCTCAACCTGCTCCTTCCCCTAAATTCTCTATTTTAACTAGGAGGACCATTGCGTATCCACTTACCTATGCTGACAATGGGTTTATTAGAGGTCCTTCATTTGTGTTTCTCATATCTAAAAAGCTCAAATGCTTTTGTATTTTTCAACCACTATTGACATGATTTAGTAGTCTTAAAATTCATTCCCTGTGAGTTCCATCTGAAACTCAAGCCATCTGTGCTACAGCTTGAACTTTCTCAATTTCTTCATGATTCTGCTAGCAACAATATTAATGACATCATACTGGATGTCTTTCCACAGATAATAACCCCCTAGGAAGTGTCCAGAGTGATAGAATGGGAGAAGGGAGAGTCTGGAAAATGCTAGAAAACTCTGCCCATAGTTTGAAAATCAACCACATAAATAAGGATAGAACAAGCATGGAATTGGAAGACAGAAGACTATGATCCTGGTCTAGGCTTTGCTATTAATCTGCTGTGGCCTCAGCAAGTCACTTTACTTCTAGGGGCCTCTGTTTCCTCTTCAAGAAAATGAAGGACTTAGATTTCAGTGGAAAGCAGAGCCATGGGTTGGTTGCTTCAGGATAAACTAAGGAACTTGTTAAATTTCAGGTTCCTGTCCCTAACATTAACCCATTACTGATTCGATATGTCTGGAAGGGGTCTACGAATCTGTATTTTAAAGTGTCCAGCTCCCTGAAGTATATCCAGGCATGGAAATTCATGAATTAGATCCTTTCAAAGGATATTTACAATTCTAGTGCTGTAATTGCCAAGTAGTTTCTATTATATGCCAATTTTACTTTGCATATTCATTATAAAACATACCAAAAAATTAAAATTTTAAAGAATGATTTTGTGTGTGTATGCATATATATACTTTTTCCATTTTATTTTCTTCCCAAACCCTAGTGAATCTCCTTGCACTGGGATACATGCATCTCATTGGGAGATCCACTGGAGACCATGACAGGTCTATTGGAATTGGGTGGAGAGGGACACAAAGGTCTAGGAACACCAAAAGACAAACATCAAAGTTAGCAGGCAGGCTCCTTATGTTCGTAGTACTGCTTGGCATTGCCTGAGATACTGAGAAGTATACCATATTGTCACAAAAGAAATTAAAGAAATTGTGTGTGTGTGTGTGTGTGCGCGCGCGCATGCGTCTAAAGAATTAGTCCTTCTTGTGCTCACCTGTAAACTTATCTCTAATACAGTGTGACATCAAAAAGAAACAGAATCAGATTTAACAAGAAAACATCTGACACAATCTTCAGTAAAAAGTCTTTACTGAAGGCCTCTTGATGAGGTGCAAAGGGAAGATTGTGTCACATTGCACACAGCAAGACTTTATTGTAGAAACCCCATGACTCCCCCAATCCCTAGTTTTCCTCTCTCCAAATCTCTCAAATCAACCATTTCACCTGCCTGTGCCCTGCTTCTCCTCCTCTCTGCCCTACCCTCTCTGCTAGGATTCTTTAGCCCACCCACCCAGTCCCCTTTGTTAAGTAGAGTTATTTCCTCTTCTCTCAGTTTCTCCCATTTGCTCCACAAAAGAAAAGGCTCAACCTAGGATTCACATTCAGTTGAAGGACACAGGATGACAGTTATGTCTAATATATTTTTAACCCTGTACACCAAGAAAGGAAGCTAAGCATATAAGGCAATAAATACCAAGTAGACAGAGAATCCGAGTTCTAGATGTTCAGAGGACAGAAAGAGATCTCTGTGCCAGAGTGACCAGAAAAGTTTTCATGGAGAAAGGAGGAGATAAGCTGAGGGTTGAAAACTTGGGAAAATCTTTTACAGGTGAGCAGTAGAACCCTCCTTTCCTACAAGAGGAGGAACTCTTATACAAGGGAAGGCCAAAAATAAGGAGGTATCCAACCTGCTTAGAAGGGTGAACAAAACTGGGTGGGTTGTACAAAGGAGAAAAAGAGGGGGAGAGAGAAGTTTAGAAAGTGGGTTGGGATAAGAAGATTGAGGACTGTAGGAAAATACACATTATTAAAGAATTTAGAACATAGGAGTGACACGATTCAAAAAAATAATTTTTTGTCACCATGTAGGAAGGACTGAAGAACAGAAATCTTTTAAGAAAGGAGGTCAGGAGGTGTGACTTGGTGATGAGAGTGTGCTCCAAGGACGTGGCAGCACACATTAAAATGAATAGAAAAATCATAATGGCATTTCATGGTAGAACCATAGTGGCTGGGAGAATGACTGAATATTAAAAGCAATCATAGAGGCGCAAGCCAATGACACTGAGACTTGAAACTGGTTGGACAGAGGATGAACAGAAATGAGGAATGGAGGAGAGAGATCAGAATGTGGAAGGGAGGAGATGGTGACTTTGGTGTTCATTACATGTGGCAATTGTGAGAGCAGCCCAACCAAGGAGAAGCAACCATTTGGCAGAGGTTTTAGACCAACTTTGCTAGTAGGTAAAGGAGATGCAGCAGTTTTGGAAAGACTTGGGATTTAGATTTGTGAGCATCTGTAAGAAATTATATTTACCAGCTAATTAAAATTGCATTTTGATTCCTAATAAACCTGCAAATTGACCTGGAATGGATAACCCTCTTGATAGCCAGCATTTGTTCTTTCAGTTTCAGATATATTCTTGGAAACAGATTCTCATGGCAAAAAGGGTAGGAATTTTGAGTAATTAAAGAGGAAAGGAGAGACACCCTCTCAATATCAGAAACAGACTCTGTTCCTGGCAAACACTAGGAGAAAAAAAGACCTACATATCTCCATTTGGAAGGATAGTCAGAATTTTGGGAGGTGATAAAGAAACTACATTTGTATAACACATTCACGTCTGGATAATTTGTGAATAATAAATATTATTAGTGCATGTAGATACTCAAATGACTATCAATTAAAGAAAGCTTTGCAAGATGGGTTTTTTCTTTCCAAGAGAAAAAATTCTTTATTTAAAACCTGCCTACAATACACAATAACAAATTTACATTTCCAGAGTTAAATTTTCAGCTCTGGACTTAAGATTTGAGAATACATTAGAATTACTCTCTTGATCAGGAATCTAGAAGTATATTCTGTATTTATTGAGCAAAAATAAATATCTATTTCCATTAGTCTAGGTGCCCATCAGCATGAGATAACGTAAGTACATAAAGCTGACATAGTTAGTTGGGCAGACTTGTCCCTCTTCCTGGGATTCACATTACTATTTTCCTAGGCCCCTGAGGACCCAGAGAACCAGGTTGCTCAGCACTGGTTTGGGCCCTTTCCACATTTATTTCTCTGCTCCTTGGCCCTCAGCAAGCCAAATTCCATATTGTCTCCGCAAATCTCTTTCTATTTAACACCCTGCTTTTGCTCAAATTTTATCTTACATTCAAAATGTGTTTTCCTTTACAAAGTGGATAATGCTGTTCTCTGCCAAGATCTCCTCTTCTGGGCCGATGCACACATCCTCCATTTGCTGGGAATGTTAACTGCTAACAGTTCACAGATGTGTCCCTAACTAAGCATTGCCCTTGGCCTCAGGGAACTGCCTACCTCAAGGTGAAACTCTCTGCTAGGGTGTGGCCCAATATTTTTAACATTCCTAAAAGCCTGTTATGGATAATATAAGTTCAACGCTCTTCAATATAAAAGGAGAGAAGACACAAATTGCCAATATCAGGAATAAAAGAGAAGACATTGTTTAATATCCTGCAGACATTAAAAGGTTAAGAAAATATTATGAATGACTTTGTGCCAAGGAATTTGGCAACTTAAATGAAATGAAAAAATTTCTTGAAAGGCGTAAATTACCAAACTGATGCAAAATAATAGAAAAAGGTTGAAGAGACCTTTATAGATATTAAATTCATAATTTAAAATGTTTCCACAAGGAAAATACCAGATGCAATGGCTTCACTGGCATATTTTATCAAACATTTATGGAGGAAAAATAACAAAACTCATTAAGAAAACAGAAGCAGAGCAAAACTTCCCAATTCATTGTATTAGCCTATCATTATTCTGATAAAATCAAACAAAGACATTATAAGAAAAGAAAGGCCAGGTCAATTACCCTTAGAAATATGGAGGCAATAATCTTCAACAAAATTTTAGCGAATTAAACACAACAACATATAGAGAGGAAAATCCGTCATGAACAAGTAGAGTTTATCCTAGGAATGGAAAGTTTATTTAACATTCAAATATCAATGTAATTCACCATATTGACAGACTAAAAGAGAAAACCCACATGATTGTCTCAAGAGATGCAGAGAAAGCATTTGACAAAATTAAACACCAAATTATAATAAAAAACTTACAGCAAACTAGGCTGTAAAAGAATGGCCTGATAAAAGGCATGTATGAAAAACCTACACTAACATCACCTTTAATGGTGAAAGACCAAATATTTTCATCTTTAGATGAAGAACAAGGAAGAATATCTGATATTGTCATTTGTATTCAGCATTGTACTGAGAGTTATAACCTGTGTTATTAGGTTAAAAAAAGAAAAGAAAGACATACAGATTGGAGAGGGGGAAGTAAAACTGCCACAGATAAAATTATCATTTATATAGAATACACTAACAATCTAAAAAACAGTGACTAGAACTCTAAAGTGAATTCAGCAGGGACATAGAACACAAGATCATTGTATGAAAATCCATTGTAATTCTATATACTAGCAAAAAAAAGGTAGAATGGATATTTTAAAAGCATTTTTAAAACAATATTATTTGGTATTTCACTTTTAGTATCGCTGAATAGGTCCCTACTAGACAGACCCTTCTACAGATAATAACAATAAACTCTGAAAAAATACAAAAATAAAACAAACAATAACAACAAAATTATCAGAAGGACTTGAGTGTGATCAAAGGCAGACAGATTCTGGAAAGGAGTTGACACCTCAATGAAGAAAATGGCACAGAATGAATTTTCTATTTCTTATGGCTTTTGGTCTGAAGACAGGCTACAGCCAGCATTGTACAGAGTAACTAAAACTTTGAGAAAAATCCACAGTCTTTCTGGGCTGAAGAAACACAACACAGAGTTCAGGACAACACAGCTGCTGGAAAGTAAGGGAGGAATCCCAAAAAGGAGAAAATCTAAAAGGGAGAGCAACACATTTTGTGTGTATACTCTTTCCAAATATCTGCCTGACCTATGAACTTGCACAGGTAGACTTCAACCCACCCAGCAAAGGCTGTAAGAACTGGGCTGTGATTTGAACTACTGCCCGAGAGACAGAGTTCATAGTTTAAGTCCAACAAAGTTAATTGCCCATAAACTAAACAAAACCAAACCACAATTCTCTTTGAAGAAATATAACAAAATCCAAAGTCTTCACTAGTTAACATTCACAATATCCAGGATACAATCCAAAATACTCAAAAGACAAAGAAACAGGAAAATGTGAGCAACTTTTGGGAGAAAAGATAATCAACAGATATAAACTCTAAGATGACCCAAATGTTAGAATTAGCATAAAGTAATTTTTAAACCAGGTATTATAATTCTGATCAGTGAAGTAAAGGAAAATATGTTCATAATGAATGCAAGGGCAGAGAAATAGAAACTATAAAAAAGAATCAAAGATGAATTCTAGAATTGGTAAATACAATAACTGAAATTAAAAATGTAGTGGATGAGCTAAACAGTAGAAGTGAGATGATACTGAAAAGAGTCAGGGATCTTGAATATCAATCAATAGAAACTTTCCAATATGAAAAACACAAAGAAAAAGGACCAAAGATTTGAAACAAATTAACAGAGTTTCAAGGGCTTCTGGGACCATCTCAAAAGGTCTATTATCCATGTGTTTGAAAGTATAGAAGAAGAGGAGAAAGAGCAGAAAGCATAAAAATTTTTGAGTAATTGTGACCAAAAATTTTGCTACTTTGGAGAAAGCTATATTTAAAGATTGAGAGTACTCAGCAAACCCAAGAAGAATAAATATGAAGAAAACTTTGCTTATACTGCTAAAAATCAAAGATAAAGAGAAAATCCTGAAAGGAGCCAAAGAAATGACATATTATACACAAGGGAACAACTATGCAAATGAATATTGACTTCTCATCAGAAACAAATGAGGCAAGAAAACAGTGGAAAATATCTTTAGAGTGTTAAAACAAACAAAAAATTCTTCCAGCCCCAAATTCTATATACAGCAAAAATATCCTTCAAGATTGAAGACTAAATAACTGTCATTTTAAATGGCATCAAAAATATGAAGTACTTAGGAATAAATTTAATAAAATATATGAAAGACCCATACACTAAAAATTATAAAATATTTCTAAAAGAAATTTTATAAGACCTAAATAAATGGAAAGATATAACAGCTTATAGATCAAAAGACTCAATGTTAAGAAGTCAATTCTTCCTAAATTGACCTATATATTCACAACCTATACATAGACAAACAATTAAAATCCCAGTAAGCTTTTATGCAGAAATTGAAAGACTGATTCAAAATGTATAGGGAAAATATAAAGGACCTAGAATAACAAAAACAATTTTCTGTCTTGTAATTCTATTACAACAATTGTGGCTCTCTCTCTCTCTCCTTTCAACCTAGTGGTGACTGGAGTTGTCTCGCAGTACCTAGTTAATTCTTGCTGCTTCCGGGTGCACATGGAGGCCCAGCTCACCACTGGACCTGACATGAGAGTCAGAGCACCCTTTCCTTCTACCAGGTAGAGAATGGAAGATCAGCTTCTAGCTCAGCCCTGCTGACACCACTCAGTGGGCAAATCAGAGAGCTCCAGTCTATTTCTGTGGGTGGGGTGATATAACAGTAAATGAAAAAGAAACAGGAAACAAGCCATTTATATGAAATGTATACCAAAAGAAAATACACATCAAAATAATATCATTGTGATAAGGGGATTATGGGTGGTTTTTATTTTCTCATTTATATGATATATAATTTACTACAAAGAATATGCATTAGAAAGAAATAAAACATTATTTTCAGGGGCAAAAAAGCAATGATTTATTGGAATTCGTCTCTGCTAAGCATGCCAATTAATTAAGCCACAAGCGAATTTCTTTCATTCTGGAGCAGTTCGTTGACTACCTATTATTTGCAAAGCACTGTTCCATAGTTTTCTATGTTATTTACTGGGTAAAATAATTCATATTTCAGATTAGTTAACAGGAGAGGAGATAAAGTTGGAGAGAGCAAAAAAGAAAGGATTTCAGTATTCAGGGAGATCAGGGTAACTTTCTAGAAAGACAGTGTCCAGTTTAGGAGAACTCAAGTTCAGTAGAGCTAATATTAGTAAGAATTTCCTACCCATTTCCTTTAATGCTGCTGCCTCAATATGGTCTCGAACTCACAGACAAAATATTAATACTTCATATGTCCCATTTGTAGGAATTCTAATGTCATGATGAAAACTAGGAGAAAAGTAAGTTTTGTTCAATGACAGCTGCTACAAAAATGTGTCAGCATTACTTGCAAACCCGGGGAGGCAGAAGTATAACCTTTTCCGGGAAAAAGTGGGAAAAATGAGTGAACATTACAAGAATTTGTCATAAAAGTGCAGAAATTACAACCCAAGCCAGCAAACTTTTCTTAGAGTTTCCCTTTTCTTTGCTCTTTTCTGTAAAGGCGTAGGGCTTCCTCCACCCTGAGATTGGGTATCTTTCTAGCAGGCTGGGCCGAATGGATATGGAAATAGCCAGCTACCTTAGGCAAGATGGTAGGTGAATCCTGGTACACAGCCACTGATTCCTGGATGGCAACGAGTATCAGAGTAAACTCCTGAGCTTCAGATAGCTTGAACCCACAAGTTTTAACCCCTGGGCTGAGGGATTTGTTTCGGGAAGCACAAGATCATGCTTTTTCAAATAGGAATGGGTGAGGACCTCTAAGGAGTAAGAACTAGTTATTATTCTTACCTCTTTTTGTTTGAATTTGACAAGTTTTCTTGAGAAACTCACTGCCATCTATTTCTTACAAGGCAGGCAAGGGGCACATAACTGTTCTTGACACAGTGTATCCCCAACTTTCCCAGCCTACTCTACCCCTGTATTTGTTCCAGACTCTGATGCATATGGAAAAAGTAGAGGGCACATAAAGCATGTGTCAGAAGAAGAGGGAGGCGGGTGTGGGGTGGAGGAATATGTGTTTATGAGGCTTATGCCCTTGATAAATAAGAGGCATGCACAAAGTCATTCATAGTCTCTTTTGTCTGAGCTCTACAGAGACAATCACCCTGCACTGAAAAGACAATGGAGACCGATCAACACCATACACCTTCCTTCTGTGTCCTGCCAAGTTCTGGGTCTGACCTTTAAGGTAGTGCAGATCACAAATGACTAGAAATCTCAATATGTCCACTAGATTTGTAAAGAAAATCAGCTTGATTCTCTTCTGCAGGTTTTTCTATTATGTATGGATGCTCCTGAATTAAAAGGAATGTAACTTTTGCTCTGCAGGAAAGCAAGATAGAGCCTTTGACTCTGGGAAAACCAACAGTGAATTAAAATGGTGACTGACCCACATATAATAATTCACAGTTTCTGAGTCTGTTCAATATGAAAAGGAGTGCCTTTTTGTATAATTTATTAAATTGTTTCAAAGTGATGTTAAAAAGCATGAAGTACATAAATCCAAACTAAAAGTACAGATAACCAAAGAACAGCAAGCTAAGATTCTATGATTTACTGCAATAGGGTATTCAAACATTTAGATTGACTTCTGATTTCTGATGTTTGTATGTTCTGACACAAGAACTAGAAACAGTCTATAAAATAAGTTAATTAGACTTGGATGGCTTTGATATCTAGTGGGACATTCATGATGTATTTTAGGTAAGTCGCATGTGACACATAATTGCAGCATATGAGGCAATATTATACTACACATGGTGGGCATGAATTAAGAGAGAAATATGCAGCACATAATCATTTGGTATGCAGATTTTTGACAGTCAATTTATATTCCAAAAGCAACCTATTTTTAGCTCATTGTGTTTGAAGTTACATATATTGCCAAAGGATAAATAACCATATTTTCCCATTTCTTCTAGGCAAATTATTTTCCATGTTGACAGGCATAAAGTAACTTTTTTTCTATGTAAATGTCTGCAAAACCTTAGCTCTCTGGCAGGAAAACACCTTTATTGAAGATGAGTGAATCTCTCTAATAGCCTATTTAAATTATTTTTTGCATTTGAGATCAGATTACTAGGGGATAAAGAGTCAGGCTCTTATTTAATTAACATTTTAAAATGAATATAAAAGATGTGGCCAAGAACACAAGAATAAATCTTGTGCCTGAAAATTTATAATGTATCTGTGTATATAAATTTGAATTCTCAAAGATGGGATAAACATGGCTAGTAATATACTATGTTTACTTTTCTCTTAATAAAAACCAATTTTTATTTATCTTTGACACAGTAGAGGTATAAGGGGATGATGAAATGTAATAAGGGTGTTTTTTTTTAATTTGAAAATATTAAGGGAGTACAAATGTTTTAGGTTACATGGATCACTTTTGTAATGTTTTAGTCCTGTCTAAAGGTGTGCCCATCACCCAAATAGCATTCATTGTACCCATTAGGTAGGTTTTTGCCCCTCTTCTCCTCCCCCATCCCCCTTGCTTGATTTCCACTGAGTTTTACTTCCCTCTGCGCACATGTCTGCTCATCAGTTAGTTGCAATTTAATAGTGAATACGTGTGGTGTTTATTTTACCATTCTTGAGATACTTCACTTATGAGAATGGTCTCCAATTCCATCCAGATTGTAGCAAAAGGTATTAATTCATCTTTTTTTATAGCTGAGTAGTACTCCATGATATACATATACACATTTTATTAATCCACTCATGAATTGACGGGCACTTGGGTTGATTCCACATCTTTGCAAATGTGAATTGTTTTGCAGTAAACATTCAAGTGCAGGTGTCTTTTTGAGGAAAAGTTTCTTTTCCTTTGCATAGATACGCAATAGCAAGATTGCCACATTGAATGGTAGGTCTACTTTTAGTTCTTTGAGGGCTCTCCATACTGTTTTGCATAGGGTTTGTACTAATTTGCAGTCCCACCAACAGTGTATAAGTGTTCCTTTTTCTCTGCATCCATGCCAGCATCTATTGTTTTTGAATATTTTAATAAAAGCCACTCTAACTGGGGTAAGGTGATATCTCATTGTGGTTTTAATTTGCATTTCCCTGATGATTAGTGATGTTGAGCATTTTTTCATAAGTTTATTGGCCATTGATCTTTCTTTTTTTGAGAAGCTTCAGTTCATGTCTTTTGCCCACTTTTTAAGAGGATTGTTTGTTTTTTGTTGCTGATTTGCTTTAGTTCTTTGTAAATTCTGAATATTAGCCCTTTATCAGATGTATAGCTTGTGAATGTTTTCTACCATTGTGTCGGTTGTCTATTTGCTCTGTTGATTTTTTCCTTAGCTGTGCAGAAGCTTTTTAGTTTAATAAAATCCCATTTATTTACTTTTATTGTTGCCATGATTGCCATTGGGGTCTTAGTCATAAATTCTCTTCTTTGCCTAGGCCAATATCAAAAGGAGTTTTTCCTATATTTTCCTCTAGAAAGCTTATGGTTTCATGTCTTAGATTTAAGTCTTTTATCCATCTTGAATTAATTTTTGTGAGTGGTGAAAGTTAGGGGTCCTGTTTCATTCTTTGGCATATGGCTATCCAATTTTCCCAGCACCATTTATTGAATAGGGCTTATTTTCCCCAGTGTACACCATTGTCTGGTTTGTCTAAGATTAGTGTTGTAGGTAGATGGTTTTATATCTGGGTTCTCTGTTCTGTTCCATTGGTCTATGTCTCTATTTTTGTACCAATACCATTCTGTTTTGATTACTATAGCCTTGTAGTATAGTTTGAAGTCTGGAATGTGATGCCTCCAGATTTGTTCTTTTTGCTTAAGATTGCTTTGGCTATTCGGGCTCTTTTCTGGTTCCAAACAAAACACAGAATTATTTTTTTCTTGATCTCTGAAGTAAGATGTTGGTAATTTGATGGGGATTGAATTGAATCGGTAACTCACTTTGGATAGTATGGACATTTTAACAATGTTGATTCTACATACCCATGAACATGATATGTTTTCCCATTTGTTTGTATCCTCTGTGATTTTTTTCCTCAGAGTTTCATAGTTCTCCTAGTAGAGGTCTTTCACCCCCTTGGTTAAGTATATTCTTAAGTATTTTATTTTCTTTGGAGCTATTATGAATGGTATTGAGTCTTTGATTTGAATTTCAGCTTGACTGTTATTGATATATAGAAATACTACTGATTTATGTACATTGATTTTGTATCCTGAGACTTTGCTGAATCTATTTATCAATTCCAGGAATCTCCTGGTGGAATCTTTGGGGTTTTCTAGGTACAAGATCATATTGTGAGCAGAGAGCGATAGTTTGACCTCCTCTTTCTCAATTTGGATACCCTTTATTTCTTTCTCTTGTCTGATTGCTCTGACTAGGACTTCCAGCACTGTGTTGAATAGAAGTGGTGACAGTGGGCACCCTTATGTTGTTCAGTTCTTAGGGGGAATGCTTTCAACTTTTCCCCATTCAGTATGAATTTTGGCTGTAGGTTTGTCATGCATGGCTTTTATAATTCTGAGATACATTTCTTCTATGCCTATCATGAAAGGGTGCTGGATTTTGTCAAATGCTTTTTCTGCATCTATTGAGGTGATCATATGGTCTTTGTTTTTGCTTTTGTTTATGTGGTGAATCACATTTATTGATTTACATATGTTGAACCATCCTTGCATCCCTGGGATGAAGCCCACTTGGTCCTTGTGGATTATTTTTTTGATATGCTGTTGAATTTGGTTTGCTAGTATTTTACCAAGGATTTTTGCATTGATATTCATAAGAGATATTGGTCTGTAGTTTTCTCTTTTTGTTGTGTCCTTTCCTGGCTTTGGTATCATGGTGATACTGGCTTCATAGAATGAGTTAGGGAGGATTCCCTTCTTCTGAATATTATGGAATAATTTCTGTAGTATGGCTACCAGGTCTTCTTTGTAGGTCTGATAGAATTCGGCTGTGAATCCATCTGGTCCATGGCTTTTTTTGGGGGGGGGGAGGTTTTTTTTATTACACTTTTGATCTCTCTGTTCATTGTTAGTCTGTTCAGGAGTTCTATTTATTCCTGGTTGAGTCTTTGGAGGTTGTGTGTTTCCAGAAATTTGTCCATTTCCTCTATGTTCTCTAGATTATGTGTGTAGAGATTTACATAGTATTCATGGATGATGTTTTGTATTTCTGCATTATCAGTTGTAATGTCTCCTTTATCATTTCTGATTGAGCTTATTTGGGTCCTTTCTCTTCTGTTCTTGGTTAATCTAGCAACAGGCCTGTTGATTTTGTTTACCTTTTCAAAGAACCAACTTTTTGTTTCATTGATACTTTGTATTATTTTTTCATTTTCCAATTCATTTATTTCTGCCCTGACTTCATTATTTCTTTTCTTCTGCTGGCTTTGGGATTGGTTTGTTCTTCTTTTTTAGTTCCTTGAGGTGTGACATTAGGTTGTTAATTTGTGATCTTTCTGTCTTTTTGTTGTAGGCATTTAGGGCTATGAATTTTTCTCTGAGGAATGCTTTTGCTGTGTCCCATGGATTTTGATAGCTTTTGTCTCCTTTGTCATTCAGTTCAAAGAATTTTTTTATTTCCATCTTAATTTCATTCTTCACCCAGTAATCATTCAGCAGAAGGTTAATTCCCATGACTTTGTGTAGGTTTGAGTGTTTCTCTTATGATTGATTTCAATTTTATTCCACTGTGGTCTGAGAGGGTACATGGTATGATTTCAATTTTTTTGAATTTGTTTTTACCTGTCTTGTGGCCTAAGATATGATTAATCTTGGAGAATGTCCCTTGTGCTGCCAAGAAGAATGTGTGTTCTGTAGTTTTGGGGTAGAATGTTCTGTAAATGCCTGCTGGGTCCACTTGATTTAGAGTTTGGTTTAAGTCCACTGTTTCCTTATTTATTTTCTGCTTTGATGATTTGTTGAGCTCTGAAAGTGGGGTGTTGAGGTCCCCTGCAATTACAATGGTGCTATTTATTTCTTTGTTTAGCTCTGGTAAAATTTGCTTTACGCATCTTGGAGCTCCTGTGTTGAACACATATATATTTAGGATTATTATGTCTTCTTGTTGAATTGCTCTGTTTATCATTATGTAATGATCCTCTTTGTCTTTACCTTTATTGGCTTCAAGTCAATTTTATCTGATATGAGAATGGCTACACCTGCTCTCTTTTGATTTCCATTTGCATGGAATATTTTTTTCCATCCTTTCTCATTGAGTCTGTGTGTGTCCTTGTGGTTTAGATGTGTCTCCTGGAGACATCAGATACTTGGGTTGTGTTTTTTTCATCCATTCAGCCAGCCTAGGTCTTTTGAGAGGAGCATTCAGTCTGTTAATGTTAATTGGCAGCATTGACATGTGGGGTGTGGGTCTGTTCATCCTGCTTGGTAGTCCCTTATTGCTTTGTTTTACCTCTTGTTCTATTGTTTTATAAGAGTTGTGAGCTTTGGGGATTTTTCTTTAGGTAATTTTACATTGATGGGTATCTGTTGTGCTGATTTGTATATAATGCTGTTCTGATTATTTTGTGTGGGGCAGGTCTGGTCATGGGAAATTCCCTCAGTGTTTGCTTGTCTGGAAAAGACTTAATTTCTCCATCAATTGTGGAACTTAGTTTTGCAGGATACAAAATTCTAGGCTGAGAGTTGTTCTGTTTAAGTCTATTGAAGATGGGGCCCCCATCCCTTCTGGCTTGTAAGGTTTCCGCTGAGAAGTCTGCAGTTAGCCTGATGGGTTTTCCTTTGTAGGTTATTTGATGTTTTTGTCTTGCTGCTTGCAGAATTTTCCCCTTTCATTTTGACTTTGGCCTGGTTGATTACTATGTGCCTTGGAGATGACCTATTTGCTATGAATCTTCGCAGTGTTCAATGTCCATCTTGTATCTGTGTGTCTGAATTTCTAGTGATACCAGGGAAGTTTTCCTCAATAATTCCCTCAAATAGATTTTCCATGCCTTTAGCTCTTTCTTCTTCTCCCTCAGGGATACCTATAATTCATATATTAGTTCACTTCACATAGTTCCACATCTCCCTCAGTGATTGCTTGGATTTTTTAATACTCTTTTCTGCCTCTTTGAATGTCTGGGTTATCTTGAGAGCCTTGTCTTCAAGCTCTGAGATTCATTCTTCTCCTTGGTTTAGCCTGTTGTTGAAGCTTCTGCTGGGTTTTGAAATTCCCTAAATGACTCTTTCATTTCTTTAAGTTCTATTACATCCTTTGTTATATTGTCTAGCTCTCTAGTGATTTTTTCATTTTTTTCACTGATTTCCTAAAAAAATTTTTTGCTTCTTTTTGTTGGTTTTCAACTTTCTCTTTAATTACAATCATCTTATTTGCCATCCATGTTTTGAATTCCATTTCTGTCATTTTGGCATTTTCCTTGGGGGTGGAGTCCATTACTGTAGCTCCATTGTGTTTCCTTGGGGGTGTCAAACTATTTAGTCTTTTCATGTTGCCAGGGTTCTTTTGCTGGTTTCTTCTCATCTGGCTCCTGTTCTCTCTGCTCTGGGTTAATAGGATTGCAGGGCACCTGTTCTCCTTTGCTGGAGACTCTCCTGTGGCATCTGGGGCTCCTCCTCTGATCTGCTTTCATGCCAGGGAGGAGGTGTGCTCGGCCCCCAGTCACAGGGCACAACACGGGCGAGCATCTGTTCCCTCCCTGGCCTGGTGGGGGTGATGCAAAGGCTACTGCTGGAAGGCTGAGTCCTGAGCAGACCTGGCTTCATGCACCACAGCAATCAGGATGACATTGGTTGTAGAAACTGGGGATTGGCAGCCACCAACTCTCTGCTGCATCTTCTTTCCCATGGAGTGTCTCTGCACAGACTCTGAGCAGTGTCCCAATCAGGCCAGAGTTCTGCAGTGGAAGAGGGAGACCACTTACAGATCAAGCTGCCTGTAACTTTTGTTTCTCTCCTATAAAGCAGTGTCCCCTCAGGTTGCTTCTATCCTGCTGTCTTCACCTGTTCCCAGCAGTGTGAATTGTATCAGGACCTCCAGCTTAATCTCTGAGATGGTGGGTGATGCTCGTGTGTAAGAATCAGCCATGTCCTGTTTGACTGAGTTGGTAGGTGCTGTAATGAGCTATAGAGTTGGTCTCCCTGTCAGTGGTTGATACTTGCAGGAAAGAGCCAACTGTAGAGATGTTCTTTTGTGCCTGTAACAAGTTCTAGTCTCTCAGGAGGAACACTTGGATGCCCCAGGCTTTGGGAGGGGCCTTGTAACTCCTAGGGGGTTGTTTGTTCTCCACCACAGCAGAGGTGGGTGGAGGAGCGAGGCTGGGTTGGTTAGGTTGGTGAGCCTGAAGGCTTTGCAAGCCTCAGCAGGGCTCAAGCTGCATTTCCAAGCTCAGGGAGCGCTTGGGCCAGGTCAAGGCAGGCTCTCCAAACAGGGATGACTGCTCATGAGGAAGGGGTCATAATTCCCCAACTGGCTATAGGAAGTGAGCTCTGCCCCTCTTGCATTACCCCTGCCCTACAGTGTCTGGTTGCAAATGGATGCCTGAACGTGCTGCACTCAGTTGCTATGATGCTGCGGGACTGGGATCTTCCCCCCCAGGGGAACTGCCCTAGTCTGACAGTGTGGCTTTCCTGTGGGGGGGATCAGCCCTGAGTCTCAGACCCCACTGTATTCTCCCATCAGTTCCGCCCATGTGGGCTCCCTTGTCTCCCAAGTCCAGCTCCCAAATCTCCCCCTTGTGTCCCCTAGCAACCTGAGCCCTGCATGTCTGACTTGCTGGCGTGCCTCTCTGGGCAGTGCTGGTGGGCAGGGAGCTCCCAGACCAGGCACTCCAGGTCCACTGCAGGTCCTCAAGGGGAAAGGTGTGGGCCCCACTCTCTGTGGAAACCTCAGACTGGAGGACGCAAGCTGGGGAGAGGCAGCTGCTCATTAAACTCTCAGCTCAAACTGCTCTCCTGGCCACAGTGGGTGGGGGAGAGGTGGGGGAAGACAAGGGTCTGAATGGAAGAAAGCCAGTTTTCTGGCTTCTCGGGTCACTCTCCTCGGAGATGAACCCTGCACGGAATGTCCAAGCTCTGGAATCACACAAGTTCTCCCCACAATTCCATGGTGGCTGCAGTTCTTGGGCTTGTGGAGGTGGAAAAATTTCCAAGTTACTTGGCAGCCCGCTGATCACTGAAGGTGTGTGGGAAGCAGAAAGGGATCCCCCCTTACCCCTTCACTGGGCTCTGAGCCTCTCTGGTTTTGATCTTTGCCAATGTCTTTTTTTCCTTTTTACTCTCCCTTTTCTGCTTCACAATTTACCTCGGGGAAGTCTCCTGCAGCCTCCGTCACTTATTCCTCTGGACTACACCTGAGCCATGTCCTTTCACCCCTCTCCTCCACCTGAAACCCTTCCTTCCCTTGGGGACGGTTGGGTGAGTGGTGTCCGTAGTCAGCCATCTTCGATATCCTCATAACACCGTATTTGATGGTGGAATGTGGGGTGGGGAAGAGTTTACCTAAATACAATCAACCAAAAAACCAAAAGCTTAGGTACAAAATAGTACAGCACAGTGCATGTAGTAGAGTATAGTACAGCATAGCATAGTACAATATTGTATATATGTTAAAATATAGTCTACAGTTCTTGGCCCCAGGAGCCTGTGATTCATTTGGGGAGATGTGATTAACACGTCAAACCCTTAAAGACAAATGCAAGTGATTGCTGAACAGTATGATGCAACTGAAGGCCTGTGGAAGCTCACAGGAAAGGGGTTCTGTCAATGCAGCCCCTGTGGAGGAGGTGACACTTGAGTTTTCTGAGTGTCCAATAAGAGATGTGTGATCTATTTAGGCTGAGGGAAAAAAAGAAGGTTGTCCAGGCTGAGAAGGAAAAGTGTGAACATAAATGAAATGAGCTTTATGCATCTGAGGGACATTAAGAGACCTACGAGATTAAGAGCAGAGAGTACGTGTTGAGGAAAATAGGAAAAGCTGTTGGATTGGTAAAGGGGAGTCGTAACATGAAACCTGGTGGGGGATTTATGTTAGATAGAAGCAGCAAGGGGTGAGAGGAAAGCACGTGGGGTCCACATGCAGAATAGATTGGAACGGAGGGACCCTGAATAAGGGAGATTCCCTGGGAGGCCGATGCACTCAGTGATCCAAGAATGAGCTGGAGAGAAACTGGGGGGAGGCAGTGAGAACAGAGACAGAAACAGACACAAGGAGCAAGATGAAAGAAGTCAGTAGATTAGCCGACTGAGTATCAGAGATATAAGAAGTGACTGAAGACAAGGTTTCAAATGGGACATAAAAAATGAAAGAAAAAAAAACTAGTGTGATGAAAAAGACATCAAAACCAGGATAGATAGCTGGTTGTGGAAAGATCAGTTCATTTTTAGACATTTTCAGTTTTCCCATGGACATCCAAGAACTGTCTTTAAACCCTAGATATAAACCAGGAGTTTATAAAGCTCTTTTTGGCATTCCAAAGTCTAGGGTGGGAGCTGAGGCTGTGATAATTAAGCCTGAGGCTCTCCAATGGTTATAGGATTGCAAGAATAAAAAGAGCCACAGAATTTAGAAAATTATATTTTTATTCTTCACAGCCATTATAGATGTAAGGAGAAAAGTGAGTGAAGGCAGAGTGTGTTAGACCCTGAGTATGCCTTAAATGCCATTGAAAAGACTGACAGGCAGCTGAGAAGATAATCTTAGACCTCAGAGTTACCCACACAGAATAAATTATCCACACAGAATAATTCACCCATCGCATAGTTAGAAGGTAAGCTTCATGAGGGTAAGAATTTTTTCTTGATTTATTCATTTGTATATTCCAAGCACTAGAATATCGTCTGGTACATTGCAGGCACTCAATAAATATTTGTTGAATGAGTAAATGGATGAATGAACAGGTGAGGAAGGTAAGCATAATGGAATTGTCATTTTGTCACTCAGGCCATACAGGTTCTTTGAGAGAGCAAACCACGCAGCAATTCACATTTCTACTGCTGAAAGACATGAGCTAAAATGTCCCCTGAATCTGAGGCTAGGGCTCTACAGGCAGAAATATAGCAGGGCTGGAGAAGGAGCTTCAGTCTGTGGAGCAGGGTAAAAGGCTCCTTGGGATATTTAAAGTTATTGCCTTTTCTAACTCTTCCATTATAGATAACACACTATGTGAAGAAAGCCTAGCATAGCCAGGGTGATCTCATATTTAGTAAAATTCCCTGAAGCATGCATAGTCATTGTTTCATTCGAGGCCAACCCAATATCTGCAGCCAGCATCGCTCCTCCCAGCACTGAGCTTCAGCTGGAATCCACTGGGACACTGCCATCCCAGAAACACAGTGTTCCAGTCTCACATACTTTCGGTGTGTGTGATGCAGGGGTCTCCCCAAAAGGGTGCAGTTTGGGCTACAAGGGGCCCTTTATTCCTAACCCTGAAGGGGTTCATCCTCTTGATCTTGCCGGGTGGTTTTCTACAAGTTAAATTTAATAAGCTGAGGTTGTCTTTAGTCAGACTTTGGCCTCTCTGGGTGGAGATGACTAAACTTTAGTGATTTCTTATTCCCCTCTGGTTTGATGGGTGGTGTTTCTGCCAGAAGAGGACAAAGTCAGTCCAGAGGATTTTCTTTTCCCATCAGGATTCCTGTTTGCTCTCTAAAAATGTGAAAGGAGAAGATTCAGGATCAGACACTTCGAAGGTTAGAAGGGATCCCAGAGAGCTTCTGGTCCAAAGTTCTAAATCACACAACCAGGGGCCAGGCAGATGACACAGGTGGGTGAAATGGGAGCAACAGGGTCCGTATCAAATAGTAGACTTGACACCCCACCCAAAGGCTCACATTGAAGAACTTTACACCCCTGTGATGGCTGGACAAAGCACACCTGTGCACTGAGTAGGCCCCTGAGCAACTCAGTTCCTTCATTTTACAGGTGAGGCACCTGAGGCCCAGGGAAGGAGTGAGAGCAGTTTTCAATAGAAAGAACACTGCAGTGGAAATCATGGGCCCTTTGGTTGTAGGCCTGACCTCTCCACACACCAAATGACCTTGATTTAAGGTTGATTTCTTGGAATCTCATTTCCTCATCCATAAAATAATGCATTTCCCTAAGATCTTTTGTCGTCTAAAATTCTAGGACTTCCCAAGGTCACCTGACTAGTTAGTGGCAGATTCATAACTGGAGCCCATCTCTCCTGGTGGAATGCTTTCACTAAAGTGAACTGTTTGCCAAACAAGGCAGAAGGACAAAACAGCAAAAACACCTGGAAACCAATCTTTACCTCTTATGAAATTTTCTCACTGCTTGGGCAAGCTGTGAAAACCAAGGGGGAGGGAGGCCTGGAACACCTTGGAACCACATGTAGGGCTTTCTCTTTCCTACTCACGTATCTGTTGAGCCCCCATGTCTCCCAGGGCACGATTTCTGAAGATGGGGCCTCAGGAGTTCTGAGCATTTGTGCTCCTCCCCATTGAGTATGAGTAAGCTAACCCAAAAAGAATGTATCCAACTGGGAAGAGATACTGGATCCCCTTGTTTTGTTTCATTTTTTGTTTTTGTTTTTTTTAAAAGATTTTCTCCCCTGTTGGAAGGTGGAGAAGTAAAGAGCTATTCATGAGCCTCTGCTCCAGCCCAAGATGCATTCTTGTTCCAGGGTTCTCTCTTACACTATCTCAGCTCATCCTCATAAGGATGCTACTGTATATATAGCCAGTCTGAGTATCTTGGCCACAAAAATCTGGCCCCTGCCTACCTCTCCAGTCTTTCTTAGAACAATTTTCCTTCTAGCTACAATTTTCCAGCTACATTGGAACATTCTATTCCTCAAAATTTTAAATTCATTCCCATGTCATGACTGTATGTGCTGCTACATCAACCTCAAATGTCTTCCTCATCCTGTCCCCCAGATCACTACATGGACTTTCTTCCTTCAGGTCTCAGCCAAAATGTCAAGAGGAGATGATTGCCCTACCTAAAGTGACCCACAAAACCTCCAGTCACTATCACATTTCCTGGTTTTATTTTATTGTGTGGTGCTCCTTATTAGCAGAAATCATTTTCTTTATGTATCTACTTTTTATTTTCTGTATCACCCTTTAAGTGGGATTGATTTTGATGAGAGCTGGAGATCCTCTCTTGCCTTGTTCACCATCACATTCCCAGGGCACAAAACAGTGCCTGGTCCATAAGGAGGCAGAATAAATATTTGATGGATAAATGATTGCTCAAGCTTCCACAGCTAAGTAGTGTAGAAGCTAAAATTTGTACCAAGGTCATTCAACTGTCAGTTCTTTCCCCTAACTCACTGAGCCTCAGAGCAGTGACTTTGTCAGTGAATTGTCTAAGGAGGGGAGTACTAGGTCCAGGCTTCAGGACAGCATGGGTTAGAAGAAAGAGCCAGTTATGCCAAGTCTCATCCAAGCTCTGCTGCTCACTGGCATAGACCTTGTCCAAATCATGCAATGTTAATTTTAGACAAGGTCTTAGAGATCACCTAGTCTGAAGGCTTTGAACATATTTATAGCATCAGAAAACTTTATTCAAACACAACTCCAATATGTAAACAGTGCTACTCTTAAGATAAGAGCAGAGGAGAGCCCAGAGCCTGCCCTCCAGGTCTATTCTTCACCCCATTTGAAGTCACCTCTGAAGCCACTCTGTAAAACAAAGTTTGAAAACCACTGAGTAGTCCGATTGTCCACCCGGTTCAAGAATTCCTAGAAGCAGGATGCTCACTCCATCAGGGCAGCCCATTCTACTGTTGAGAAGGTATTTGGAAGCTCAACCTCTTCTTGGGCCAAGGTACTCATTTCACAAAAACAAAAGTCACCTCTTTCCAGTTCTGTGCCAGCAGTCAAAAGACGAAGACCAATAAGATATGGCCCCTGTCTTGAATGAGACAGACCTGGGTTTTAAGACCAGCTCTAAGTTACTTATCTTCTCTAGCCCTTAAATACCTCTTTTCATAAATTTTAGGGATAATGATAGTACTTATATCATGGGGTTGTTATAAAGATTAAGGACACTAATGTAAAGGACTTAGTCCAATGCCTGACACAAGGTAAATGCTCAATAAGTTGTAGCTATAATTCTCAGGATCATCTTTGTTATAACTATTACCACCATCACTACCACCATTACTCTTACTTCTCCGCAGGGAATCTACAGGCTACTTGCGGAAGCAGATAAGTACACCAATAAGATAAAATTCACTGTGGTACATTCTATTATAGAAATCTCCACTATTTTTTTTTTTAACTATTAGCCAATAGCATCAGGATAAAAACTTAGCAAATGTATTATGCCTATTTATTTCTCCACTATGCCTTAAAACGTTCCAATTTTTCTTGGCCAGGCCAATTGGAATCATTTTTTTCTGCAAGATCTTACAACACATAGCAGCATCAGTTTCATCTGGAAACTTGTTAGCAATGCAAAACTTCAAGTTCCACTCTAGACCTGCTGTAACAGAATCTGCATTTTAACAGAAGCTCCAGTTACTTCCTATGTGCATTAAAATCTGAGAGGTTTCAATTTCTTCATCTGTGAGATGGGGAGATAACTATTTGCTCTGCCTTCCTCACCAGGGTTTATGGGAGAACAAGCTAGGATACTGTGCATAAAAGTGCTTCAGAACAAATCAGCTGTGAATTCCTCAGTGCCTACCAGATTCTTTTATACATAGAACTTGTAGAACACTGATTGACTTATGGAAGGACGATCCATCCCTACTTGAACTCTGCATCAATTATTGAATATCTGGACCTTCATTCTATCTTCGTTTTATAAATTACATATGTTCTCTGCAAACCTCAGGAAATTCCATTAAAATGATTTCTGCCTCAGAGCATGTTCATGTCAATGAGCCCGCCGGGTCCCTGTGTGGTCATCTTTCAGAATTCAATTTGACCTACAGTTATTACTCTCACTGTATTTTATGGAACACTTTCAGCCAGCTACATGATTTAATGGATTTAAACACATCATTATTGCCATTATTTCATAGCTCACATGCCTAAAATAATACATGACACATTTTAAAATGCATCTTAAGACTTATTTTTAAGTTTTATTATCTAGGAATTAATAAAATCTACTTATTAAGCCTTGCCACCCAAGATATCAAAGTCTTGGTTCCAGCTGGCAGTTGGGTGGTCAAAACAAATGTTAGGGGGAGATACCCTGAGGTATCACAAGAAGGTAGGTGCCAGACACCACAGGGGAAAGGAAAACCTTACATATCAGTATAGCCAATACCCTCTTAGGTGGCCCAACATAAAAACAAATGACTCAATAGTTCAAAGCCCTCAACTGACTTCACAGAGGTGACCAAAGTCGGCACAGTTATTATAAAATGCTCCTCAAACTCTCAGAGGGCCAGTTATGAGTCACATATTATTCGGGAAATATGAGGAAACCGGGAAGGGTCAGGAGGTAGCCTAGGAAGGCAAAGTTATGAGGACCCAGGGCAAGGATTCACAAAGTCAGTAGTACGAGGTCATCCCTCCAGGCACTTGGGCCAGTATTCACCATCCCATTTAGCCTTCCCTTTATTATAGAGAAAGGGCTGCAGAAAGATAAGAAGTGACACAAATATCCAGAAACTATGAGGAAATGCCCCATGGTAGGGACACCAACATGACCATCTTCTCCATTGTTTCTGCACCCTCTCTCCTGTTACAACATTCCCTGTTGCCTTTGTTGACTTCCTAGTATGGCTTATTCCTTGGGTAGTTTCCTAGTCAGCCTTGTCCTGGGGACAAGGGATGAGAGAGGATGGGAGGAAAAGTGAGTATTTGGACTATGGTCTAAGAGAACTAGTCTGTTGTGGAAAAATGGTCTAGCTGCCCCTGTCCACACACACACACACACAGACTCTCTCTCCCTCTCTCTCTCTCTCTAGGTATGTATAATATACCTATGTGTATGTGTGTGTGTGTGTGTGTGTGTGTGTGTGTGTGTGTGTATTTGCCCCTCTTCCCTCTAAGACAACAAACTGGGCTTTGAAGCTGGATTGGAGAGGCCCATTTGTCTTTGTCAGACCCTTCCAGTCGCTTATTACCCTCATAGTCTTAAGGTCAGGGAACCTAGATATGTCTCCCAACTTTTTCGTTTAAAGCAGAGACGTAGCATGTCTTCTTTTGTAAGCCATCTCTTCCTGGCTTCCACCCTTTCTTGGTTGCCAGCTCCTCACCTGCGTGCACCATGTGCTGTGTCCCAGTCAGAACTGGCAGAAGGCAGCCAGGCACCGTGGTCTCTCCCACATCTTCCCTGTGCCAAGCAGCCTTCCAGCCAGCACAAGATATTGGGGGCCGGGGCTGGGGGGGATTTTCAGACATGGAATTGGGGGCATGCTTCTTTTTTATTTTTAACTTTTTATTTTGAAATAATTTTGAATGTTCAGAAAAATGTGTAGGACTAGTACAATGAACACCCATATACTCTAGATTCACCAGTTGTTAACATTTGCCTCCTTTGCTTTACCATTCTCTCTCTCTCCCCCCACCTCTCTCCTATATATGAATACACACACATTCACATACACACACATGTGCACAACAATGTAGAAGATTTCTACCAAAACAGAGTTAGCAGCAAACCCAGAAACAATGAAAACTCTCATGTGAAGGCAGGATGGCTGTAACTGCTGAGAATCTGCATAACGGCCCACCCTGGCCCTTCCATCGCCAGCTATGTTAGAATGGCTCTCTTGGACCAGCAGGTACGTCTGCTGGGTGGTTACAACCCCTTGGAAGTACGTAAAGAGGAAAGGAAGGGTTGCCTTCCTCTACCAAATTTAAAATATTTAATTTAGAATTTTCAAGGTTTGGCTGGACTGTGGACTATTTGAAATATGAGCTTTCAAAGAATAAGGAACAAGTTGCAGACTCAACTAATTAGGACAGATATTTAAACGTGTTGAGGAAAAATTGAGTTTCTGTATTGTATTTTAAAGTTCATCTGCTTTAGCCACTTTTATTTTATATGTAAGGTAAATTTTTCAAAAAAGAAAGCTTTAGATATGTTTATAATTCTAAGAGAGCCTTACAGTCTTTTTATACTACTTGAGTTAATTTGTACAATAAACCAGTCAAAACATAGTGAGTGGGCTAACTTTAACTAGATTGGTGAGTGAAATTAGTATCTTATGACATAGTTATTATTTGAAGTGAACAGTTTTCCACACATACATTTTAACAAATGTAGTTTCCTATCACAATTCAACAGTCCTTAGAAATATTAAAACAAACCTTACAATGTTTTTGCAAACAGATTTACACAGAAACTGTATGATGACAAGACATAGATTTAATTTAAATTTTAAGATAATTGGTATATAAATATTTGCTATCTTTTTTCCTGTGTAACCAAAGGCTATGACTAACCTAGTGCTTTGATTTTTTAAAGCATGTTGCTTCTTAGTCTCTATTACTTAGAGAATAACTGTGGGCCTCTTGTTTTAATTTTAATTAAAGCTGAATTAAAATATTTGGAGCTTTTAAAAGATGTATTTATGTAAAGGGCTTATATGTGCAAGTTTTTATTCTAGATACCTTAATATGTCCAGAGAAGCAAACATCATCCCTGTTTTAGAAATGAACATACTAAGACTTAGGAAAGCTAAGTAACTTGTCCCAAATCACACTACATATGAGTGACAGTCTTGGGATTGGGACCTAGTTCTTTCTGACTCCAAAGCTCATTAATTTCTGCCCTTTAGCTTCCTTGTCAGGACTGCACCCACTAAATAAACAGGCCATGTCTCCTGGGGCATTGTAATTCATTCCATGTGAACCTGCAGGCGTGGGTAGCAACAACTTGGGTTAGCATTAGCCATCATGTTTGGGGAACATAATCCAAGAGAAATGCATTCTTCCCTACTCACCAGGGAGTCTCCACCAACTGCCATGATGTGTCCCTTCCTCCTCAGGCTGGGAAGATATGATTCCATAGTCAACCAATACTTGGGACAACTCCATAATATTTTGGAACAAGAAGTAGCTGCTACTGCTTTTTTTCTGGGTGTTCTCTCTATAGATCCAGCCTCTTGGATCTTTTGTACAGCTTGAGGAATGTAATTTCTTTTCTTCTTTTCACCAATTTCTTGACATATTTCCAACTTCTAGTTTCCTTATCAAGAATCTTTCCCCTCCTGGCTTTCTACTCTTAAGTATTTGATCTGTCTTCATAATCTCTTCTAATAAGCCAGAATGTTGGTGTTTCTTAAGGCTTATAATCTTATCTTCAAGCTCAGTCCCTATTTGATTAGTGGTTGCCTCACACACAAAAGCAAACACAACACAAACAAGGTTTCTTGTGTGTTCAAACTTCCTAAGTTTTAATATATCATCATGGTTTCCTTTGAAAATCTCTACTGAAAATTAACAATAGAAATGGGAAATCAGTGATAGGAAATACAACACAGATGAAGAAGATATGATCATGAAAGATGAGATTGAGGACATTTATAATGAGAACCTCAAAAACTGTGCAAAGATTTAAAAGACTGAGAAAGGCAGGAAGCAGGAACCCCTTAGGAACTCCTCAAATCAAAAGACAACCTATTTGTTGAAGAAAAATGCTACCATGAATGTCTCACTCTTTGAGGATTCCGAAGACTGGTGGAAAAGGAAGCTGAAGAAGATGATGATATGTATGAGGTAGAATGTCTCTTTCAAGAAGTGAGTCCACAGGGCCCTCTGACTCCTTCCACAGGCAGGTTTTATTGAGAGGTTCGCAGGATAATCTTGATGAGCTCTGAGAGCTCCCTCCCTCCCAAACTCATTGTCTGGCCTGCCAGAAATAAGTGCAAGTTGAAGTTTGGTGCATTTGAGAGTATTCCTATGGTGTCCAAGGTAAAGGGACAGGAGGGCTGTGAAACCACTTAGGCAGGCTCCAAAAGAAACATACCATGGCCAAGCAGGAGAAACTAGGGTCCAAGAGAGCTTCTCACAAGTCGCTGGAATTTAACTCTGAAAGATCAAGAAGCAAAATGCCTTACAAGCTAACAAATAAACCCAGAGATTCCAAGCAGATGCTGTAGAAGTTTAGGAAATACTCAGCAGACACAGAGGAAACAAATTGCTAAGTTCCATCTACAAAGAAGAGTTTAATATTGCATGTATCATGATGGGAAGAAACATGTGTTCTTTTTCTCAAACTTTTGAAACAATAAAACTCTAGTGTAACAATTTAAGAAAATGTGACATGTAAGGCCTTTTGAATTGTAAGTTGTGAAACAGTAAATAAATGAAATGACATTTTAAAATTAATAACAAAACTGCCTATTTACTACTAAATTCATCCTGGAGAGGGGAGACTTCTAGGAAGTGTCCTATTAAACCCTGTCCAAGTATTTAATAATACACCCTTCTTTAGAAATTTATTTTGTTTATTAATATGTTAAATATATTTTTAAATTATTTTAATATACTTCTCAAAAGTGTTACAGTGAGGCACTTTTGTGGCAACTATTAACAGCCATGGAATATCAATTTAGGAAATAATCTAATTATATGAAAGTATCTGAATATATGAACATATGGGAAATATTTAAATATCCTCTTGGGGACTTAAAGCTATAGTAATTTACAATAATAATTTACAATTATTATTGTATCAAATATTATAAATATTTGATGGACCTCCGATGGCAAATGAACTGATTAGCATCTGTTGTATATCAAAAATACAGGCAGATCCTATTTTTTGCCTGACAGACATTCTTATAATCCCTAGGAAAAATTGAATGGTGAAACTGGATCTTCTGTCACTCAGGCATGTTGTAGTTCTAGGCAACTGATTTTCATTACAGTCATGAATCACTTAATGACAAGGATACATTCTGAAAGATGCGTTATTAGGCTATTTTGTCATTGTGCAAACATCACAGAATGTACTCACACAAACTTAGATGGTGTAGCCATCTACACATACATACTACACACCAAGCTATATGGTACAGCCTATTGCTCCTAGGCTACAAACCTGTATAGCATGTTACTGCACTGAACACTGTAAACAATTGTAACACAATGGTAAGTATTTATGTATCTAAACATATCAAAACATAGAAAAGGTACAATAAAAATACAGTATAAAAAACAAAAAACAGTATAGCTGTATAGGTCACTTACCATGAATGGAGCTTACAGGACTGGAAATTGCTCTGGGTGAGTCAGTGAGTGAGTGATGAGTGAATGTGAAGGCCTAGGACATCACTGTACACTACTGTAGACTTTATAAACACTGTACACCTAGGCTACACTAAATTTATAAAGAATACTTTTCTTTCTTTAATAATAAATTAACCCTAGCTTACTATACCTTTTTTACTTAATAAACTTTCAAAATTTTTAAACTTTTTCACTCTTGCAATAACACAACTTAAAACACAAACACATTGTATGGCTGTACAAAAATATTTTCTTTCTTTATACCCTTATTCTATGAACTTTTTTCTATTTAAATTTTTTTTAACTTTTTAAACTTTTTTGTTAAAAATGAAGACAGAAACATACATTAGGCTAGGCCTACACAGGTCAGGATCATCAATATCACTGTCTTCCACTGCCACATCTTGTCCCACTGGAAGGTCTTCAAGGGCAATTACAGGCATGGAGCTGTCACCTCCTAGGATAACACCACCTCTGGAATCCGCCCTGAAGGACCTGCCTGAAGCTGATTTATAGTTAATTTTTTTAATAAGTAGAAGGAATACATTTTAAAGCAACAATAAAAATATAGTAAATACACAAACCAATAACAGTCATTTATTATCATTATCAAGTATTATTACTTGATTACTGTACATTATTATTACTTATAACTGTACATAATTGTATATGCTATACTTTTATATGACTGGCAGTGCAGTAGGTTTGTTCACAACAGCATCACTACAAACACATGAGTAATGCACTGCACTATGATGTTATGATGGCTATGACCCAACCAGGGCAATGGGAATTTTTCAGCTCCATTATAATATCATGGGACCACTGTCATATATGCAGTGAAACATGAAGGATATGTTTAGTGAGAAAAAGCATGGAGGTCTTTTGAAGGCTATGGACTGGTGACAGCCCTTAACATTGTGTCAGATTCATTCTGTTTACCCAGTGAATGCTTAAATCAGTAGCTAAGTCTTGAAGCTTTATGGTATATGCCTTTTAGCAAAACTAACATTTGATAAATGCACCCAGAAATTTACACTATTCTGAGGGTGGGGCAGGGAGCCAGAACTTGCTTGTTATTCTCATGAGTTGATGGTGTCATGGAATTCCAGGAAATAAATCATATGATTATTCCCCCAAGGATTTATTATCATTGCTACCTACATTAACTTATCAGAATATTCTGAGTGAGACATCTTTCCTGAGGGCTCTATGGGGTAGAGAAATGAGACCAGTTAGCACAGGTTCTCTCTGGCAAGAAATATTCTTTCTCAAAATTGGCCCAGGGTTTGCCTCCAGTCTAATGTTCTATGGGTTACATTTAAGTCAATTCCACAAAGAAAGTGGTGAAAGAGAAAGAGACCCAGGAATAGGCAATGGGACCCAAGCTGAGGGCAATGTTCTTCCTTTGTGTCCTACAAACATAGCAGATACAGTGTACCTGAACTGTGAGGAACTGAGCACTGGATATTAATGGAAAAGCAGTTAAAATAGGCAATGGTATGTATAAATCCTAAACATTCTACTTTAACCAAAAATATAATAATGTAAATTTATTTACCATGTTTGTAACTTCTTTCTATTCATTGTATTTGTTCTTTGTTTCTTTTCCCTCCTTTTTTCCTGCCTTCTGTTATTAATGAATATTTTATAAAACTCCATTTTATCTTCTCTCTTAACATATCAATTATACTTTTTTTAAAAACAATTTGAGTGGTTGACCTAGAGTTTGCAACACATTGTTAAAACAAATCTAAGTCCACATTCCTACTGAGTTGTGGGAGCACTTTATATATTCTAGTTATTAATCCCTTGTCACATGGGTAGCTTTCAAATATTCTATCCCATTCTCTGGGTTGTCTCGTCACTTTGTTAATTGTTTCCTTTGCTGTGCAGAAGATTTTTAGTTTGATGTGATCCCATGTGTCCAATTTTGCTTTGGTTTTCTGTGCTTTGGGGATATTACTTAAGAAGTTCTTGCACAGACCAAAGTCCTGAAGCATTTCCCCAGTGTTTTTGTTTAGTAGTTTCATAGTTTAAGATCTTAGATTTAATTCTTTAATCTATTTTTATTTGATTTTTGTATATGGTGAGAAATAAAGATCTGGTTTCATTCTTCTGCATATGGATATCCAGTTTCCACAGCACGATTTATTGAAGAGACTGTCCTTTCCCCGATGCATGTTCTTGGCAACTTTGTCCTTGATAAGTTCACTACAGGTGTGTGGATTTATTTCTGGGTTCTCTAATCTGTTCCATTGGTCTATGTGTCTGTTTTTATGCCAGTACCATGCTGTTTTGGTTGCTACAGCTCTGTAGTATAGTTTGAAGTCAGGTAATGTGATTCCTCCAGTAGTGTCCTTTTTGCTCAGGATGACTTTGGCTATTCTGGGTCTTTTGTAGTTCCATATAAATTTTAGGACTTTTTTTCTATTTCTGTGAAGAATTTCCCTGGTATTTTTGTTGAGGATTGCAAATGGGGATGAATCCCATTTGATCATGATGAATAATCTTTTGAATGTGTTGTTGAACTTGGTTTGCTAGTATGTTGTTGAGGATTTTTGCATCTATGTTCATCAGAGATATTGGCCTATGGTTTTCTTTCTTGCAGAGTGAGTTTGGGTATATGTTCTCCTTCTCAATCCTCTCAGTTTAAGTAGGATTTGTATTATTTCTTCTCTGAATGCTTGGTAGAATTTAGCAGTGACGCCATTGGGTCCTGGGCTTTTCTTTGATGGGAGACTTTTTATTACTCCTTCTATCCACATTACTTGTTATTGGTTTATTTAGGTTTTGGATTTCTTCTTGGTTCAATTTTTGCAGGTTGCATGTGTCTAGGAATTTATCCATTTCGTCTAGGTTTTCAATTTATTGTTATATAGGTTATTAAGTATGAAATGTCTGATTTCCTTAAGTACTAAGTTTGACAGTTGATATCTCTGACATTTCACTTTGACACTTCTTGTTTTATTTTTATTGTGAAGGTACATTCACAATACTGTGATTATCTTTCAAATTTTTTTAGAGCAATTTGTGTGAAACCATGGATAAGTCAAAAATGTGTGTTATTTTCGAATATGAGTTCCATCATGGAACCAATGCTGTACAGACAGCTGGAAATATCAACAAAGTGTTTGGGAAGGATGTGGCTAATGAACACACCGTACATCAGTGGTTGAGAAGTTCCATTCTGGTGAATTTAATCTCCAGACCTGAAAGCATGGGCGACCTGAGACCCAGATGGATAGTGATGAGCTGAAAGCTGTAGTGTTAGCAAATCCATTTCAACCTACATGTGAATTAGCAGCAAGGTTTGACATTACTATTCCAACAATATCAGACCATTCGAAACAAATTGGCAAGATAAAGAAGCTGGATAGATGGGTTCTGCATGAAATGAGCATCAGAAGAGAAATCATCTCAAAGCTTGCCTTTCTGTGCTGTCATGACATAAAGGGGAACCATTTCTACACCATATTGTGATGTGTGATGAAAAATGGATTCTTTTTGACAATCGCAAGTGTCTGGCACAATGGTTGGATAAAGATGAAATGCTGAAACACAGTCCAGAACAGAATATTAATGAAAAAAAGCTAATGGTGTCTGTTTGGTGGTCCAGCACTGGTATTATCCACTACTGCTTCATGAAACCTGATGAATCGATTACAGTGGATGTCTACTGCAACCAATTGGATGAAATGATGAGGATGCTTGTGATTAAGCAGCCGAGATAGGTCAATAGAGACAGGCTAATCCTCCTGCAAGATAACATTCGACCACATGTCACACAAACAACACTGCTCAAACTATAGAAGCTGGACTTGGAAACTCTCTGTCACCCACTGTATTCACCAGACCTTGCACCAACTGACTACTATTTCTTCCAGGCTTTGGACCACTTCTTGCAAAGAAAAATATTCAATTTCAACAAGCTGCAGAAAACACCTTTTGTGATTTCATTGCCACTCACTCTCCAGGCTTCTTTGCTGCTGGTGTAAACAAGCTACTGTTAAGATGGCAAAACTGTGTCAATAGTTTAGGCACATACCTTGATTAATTGTACTGCTTCCTCCATGTTTGAGATATAATAAACTACACTTTTGATTTAAATCAGACATTTCATATTTAATGACCTAATAGTTGCTTATGTTAGTCTCTAATGATCCTTTAAATTTCTGCATTATCAGTTGTAATGTCTCCTTTTTCATCTCTGATTGTATTTATTTGGGTCTTGTCTCTTTTTTTCTTAGTTAGTCTGCATAAAGGTTTGTCAACTTTATCTTTTCAAAAAACCAACTTTTAGTTTCATTGATCTTTTGCATTTTTTGTTTCAGTTACATTTACTTCTGCTCTGATCTGTATCATTTCTTTTCTTCTACTAATTTTGGGTTTGCTTTGCTCTTGTTTTTTTAGTTCTTTAAGATGCATTGTTAGGTTGTTTATTTGAAGTTTTCTATTTTTTTGATATAGGAACTTATTGCTATAAACTTTCTTCTTAGTACTGCTTTTACTTATCCCATGGGTTTATGATGTGTGTGTTTTCATTTTCATTTGGTTTGGGAAATTTTTAAGTTTCCTTCTTAATCTCTTCATTGACCCACTGGTCATTCAGGAACATATTATTTAATTTCCATGTGTTTGTATAGTTTCCAATTTGCTTGTTATTGATTTCTAGATTTATTCCATTGTGTTCAGAGAAAATACTTGGTATAATTTTACTTTTTTTGAATTTTTAAAGACTTGTTTTGTGGCCTAACATAAGGTCTATCCTTGAGAATGATCCATGAGCTGAGGACAATAACATGTATTCTGCAGCTGTTGGATGAAATGTTCTGTAAATATATATTAGGTCCATAGTACAGATTAAGTCCAACGCTTTTTTGTCAATTTTCTGTCTGGATGATCTGTCCAATACTGAAAGTGGGGTGTTGAGGTCTCCAAAAATTACTCTATTGGGGTCTATTTCTCTCTTTAGCTCTGATAATATTTGCTTTATACATCTGGATGCTCCAGTGTTTGGTGCATATATATTTAGAAGTGTTATATCCTCTTGGTGAATTGACCCCTTTATCACAATATAATGATCTTCTTTGTCTCTTTTCATAGTTTTTGCCTTAAAATCTATTTTATCTGATAGAAGTATAGGTACTCCTACTCTTTTTTGGGTTCCATTTACATGGAATATCTTTTTCCTTCACTTTATTTTCAGTCCATGTGTGCCTTTATAGGTGAAGTGGGTTTCTTATAGACAACATATAATTGGGTCCTATCTTTTTATCCATTCAGCCACTCTATGCCTTTTGATCAGAGAGTTTAGTCCATTCACATTCAATGTTGTTATTGATAGGTAAGGACTTACTACTGCCATGTTGTTATTTGATCTCTGGTTGTTTTGTGGTCCTCTCTTTCTTTCTTCTTACCTTCCTGTCTTCCTTTCTAAAAGTGATTTTCTCTAGTAGTGTGTTTTAATTTCTTGCTTTTTATTTTTTATGTATCTGTTGTAGGATTTTTGATTTGAGATTACCATGAGGCTTGCAAAAAACAATTTATAACTAATGATTTTCAACATAGACAACTCTGCTTATAAACTATCAAACAAGCAAAGAGAAATATAAAAGAAATTCTACACATTAACTCCATCCCCCCACTTTTTAACTTTTTGTTGTTTTCATTTATATCTTTTTATACTATCTATCTCTCAAAAGTTGTTGTTATTTTTGATAGGTTTTTCTTTTAGTCTTCCTACTAAAGATGTAAGTGGTCTATACACTGCAATTATAGCAATAGAGTATCCTTACTGTTATCAGTGAGTTGTATACCTTCAGAAGATTTCTTATTTTTCATTAATGTCCTTTTCTTTCAGATTGAAGACCTCCTTTTAGCATTTTTTGTAGCACAGGTCTGGCGTTGATGAAATCCCTCAGCTTTTGTTTGACTGGGAAAGTCTATTTCTCCTTCATGTTTGAAGGCTATTTTTGCAGGATATAATATTCTAGGGTTAAGGTTTTTTCCTGCAGCACTTTGATTATGTCATGCCACTCTCTCCTGGCCTGTGAGGTTTCCACTGAGAAGTCTGCTGCCAGATATTTTGGAACTCCTTTATATGTTATTTGTTACTTTTTTCTTGCTTCTCTTAGGACCTTTTCTTTATCCATGACCTTTGGGAGCTTGATTATTAAACTCCTTGAGGTAGTCTTGTTTGGGTTAAATCTGCTTGGTGCTCTATGACCTTCTTGTACCTGAATATTGGTATCTTTCTCCAGGTTTAGAAAGGTCTCTTTTATTACTTCTTTGAATAAACTTTCTACCTCAGTCTCTCTCTACCTCCTCTTTAAGGCCTCTTAGATTTGCCCTTTTGAGGCTATTTTCTAGATCTTGTAGGCATGATTCATTCTTTTTTTTTCTTTTTTCTCTTCTGTGTATTTTCAATTAGTCTGTCTTCAAGCTCACTAATTCTTTCTTCTGCTCTGCTTGATCGATTTTTCTGTTGAGAGACTCTGGTGCATTTTTCAATTGAATTTTTCACCTCCAGAATTTCTGCTTGATTTTTTTTATTATTTCAATCTCTTTATTAAATTTCTCTGATGGGCTTCTGAATTCCTCTATGTTATCTTAAAGTTGATTGAGCTTCTTTAGGACAGCTATTTTAAATTCTTTGTCTGAAAGGTCACATATTTCCATCAGTCCAGGATTGGTCACCAGTACCCTATTTAGTTTGTTTGGTGAGGTCATGTTTTCCTGGAAGTTCTTGATGTTTGTTGATGGTTGTTGATGCCTGGGCATTGAAAAGTTAGGTGTTTATTGTAATCCTTGCACTCTGGGCTTGTTTGAATCTGTCCTTCTTGAGAAGGCTTTCCAGATATTCAAAGGGAATTGAGTGTTGTGATCTAAGTCTTTGGTCACTGCAGCCGTATCAGCACTGGGGGTTCCCCAAGCCCAGTAATGCTATGACTTTTGCAGACTCCTGATGGTACCACCTTTGTGGACTTGGGTAAGATTTAGGAGAATTCCCTGGATTACCAGGCAAAGTCTCTTAGTCTCTTCCCTCACTCTCTGCGCTGGGCTGCTGGAGGTGGAGGAGGAGTGGCATGGGCACTCCCTCTTCACCACCACAGCTGGGAATGTGCCAGGTCACATCTGAAGCCAGCCCAGTTTCACCCAAAGCCCATGTTGACTGCTGCCTGGCTACCTCTGATGTTTATTCAAAGCCCAAGGGCTCCTTAGTGAGCAGGTGGTGAACCCTGCCAGGACTGGGTCCTTCTCTTCAGGGCAGCATGTTTCCTTCTGGGCCAGGGTGGGTCTAGAAATGCTGTCCAGGAACTAAGGCCTAGAATCAGGGACTACAGGAGTCTACTTGGTACTTTATTTTACTATGGCTGAGTTGGAACCCAAATTGCAAAACAAAGTCCTCTGAACTCTTCCCTTTCCTTTCCCCAAGTGGAATAAAGCTCTCCCTGAGCTGTACTGCCTGGAGTTGGGGGAGGGGTGACACAGGCACTGGTTTGGCTTCTGCCATTGGTGTCTCACTGGGTCATGTGCACCCCAAGTCCACCGTCTCCGAGCCAGCACAGCCGCAGGAATTGCCCAAGGACTGCAGCCTTTATAGCCTGGCTGCCTTATGCATTTATTCCAGGCCCCCAGGCTGTTTTCTGGCAGCCGGTGGTGGGGCTAGCTGGAACTGGGGTTTTAGGGTGGCGGATTTCTCTCTGTCCAGGCTGGTCTAAATGCTCCCTTCGTGGATGCCCGCAGAATTCTGCCCTGTGCTGTGTGGTCCTGTGATAGGTTGACCCTGAATTCCAATGCAAAGTCATACAATCACTTCACTTCCCCTTCCCTGGGCACACGTATTCTCTCTCCATCTCTGCCAGGGGCTGGGGGAGGGGGGGTGTGAGCAATGCAAGACTGTATTTTCTGCCCTCTTCGGTGCCTCTTTCCTTGATAGAATGTTAAAACCAGGTACTATGATCACTCATCTGATTGTTGGTCCTTTTAAAGGTGCTTCCTTGCATGGATAGTTGTTGAATTTGGTGTTCATGTGGAGGGATGATCACTGGAGGTTTTTATTTGGCCATCTTGCTCTGCATCCTCTTTTCTGCCCATTTTTCTAAATATGGTTTTTAAATACATGTTTCCAGAAAAGACAATGAAGCAGATCTTTTAAAAGAGCCTGATTTGGAAGTGATCTGGAAGCCTTGCAATCACTGTTGGCAAGGATTCCAATTATATACAGATTCAGGAAATCAATCAGCAGACATTTATCAGCTAAATATCTGAAGATAGAGGAAAACAAAAAACGTTTTTAAGGAGAAAAACATTCCTTTATATCTCGAAAAGGAGCAAGTGGATTCTTACTTTGGATATGCCTTTCAATTTACCTGAAATCTGTATATCTTCATTATATTTTCAGGCTACAGTGTGAAGTGATAGGTAGAAATAAATAATGTTATGGTTAAAAGAGTGAAAAAGTTTATGGCCATCAAAAGTCTCTCAAGTAAAACAGAAGCTGAATAACTGTACTAAGAATGTAAAGTGAAGCTACCTATAGGCCTAGAAGCCCTAATCAAACAAAAAAATAACTTGGGAAGAATAGTTCTACTCAAGCTTACAGAAAGAACCAAGTTATAAATAGGCCATAATTGTTAATAACTATGGATTACTATAAAAAGTAGGATTTTTAAAATGGTAACTACTATCTTTTGTTTCTAATTTCAAGAGCAGTATATGCTCAATTAAAAAATGTTAAAAACCATAGAAAACCTGTTATAAAGAGGAAAAAAAATCTACAATGCCACCAAAGTTAACTACTGCTATATTTCCTTCTAATATTCTTTCTATGCAAAAAAACCTATATTGCTTACCAAAAAAGTCTCAAAACATACCTAATGCTTCTCTGTTAGTAATGTTTGATGAATATATTGCCATGCCAATAAATATTTCCCCATGTCATTTTTAAGGTCTGTATATTATTGCATTGTATAAATATGCCATAATATATTGGATCAATATAAACCCAATGGGTTTTTCCCCAAATTTTGCTATTATAAGTAATATTGTGGTAAACAATGTGAGCACGCATCTTAGAACACATCTTTAATTATCTTCTAGAGCTTGAAGTTCTGGGTCCAAAGGGAATCTTCATGTTTTCTTAATTATTTTAAGCATTATTTTAAGGAAATTCTTTTATAAAATGACTCAGTAATAAAATAATATTAATTTCATGCTGTTTTAACACATCAGTTTTAATAATATATGTTATAAAATGATATTTTTAAATAACCAAATGATAGGGTATCTGCAACCAAGGCACATCTGACTACTTCCAACATTATGGGGCCAGTGTTCAAGAACCACCAGGTTGCAACTTACACAAATATGAGTTGTTACCAATAACTGAATCCTTTTATAATGTCAATCCCCAGCATTCCATTCTCTGCCCACCACATCCCATGTCTCCAGCTGCGTCTCTTTAGTACTCAACTCTCAGTTCTTCAATCCCACCAGGACCTCCAACCTATTGACTCTGTTACCTTTTCACTGTCCATCAATTCTCTTGACCCTTATTTCCCTTCTTATCCAGTTTAGATACCATGAAAAACCATTATAACTCCCTTGCATTCACTCCAACTCCTTTGCCCTTCTGTCTCTCTGCAGAAGTTTCCCGGAAAACTATCTTGCACTTGCCTGCCTAACTACAACCTTGGCAAACCTGACTTTCCATCTATGCCCCCAGGCCTGTGCCCAAGCAGCTGAGTGTGGCTGGAGAAAATCACACCACCGTCCGTGTCTTCCATGAAACTGGCCCCTGGTGCCAAAAAGGTTGGGGACCGCTGCGAGGGATAAGGGGCTGTTTACTGGCTTTACTCACAAGATTCTTCACTCTCTGGTTAGGTAGGTACATCAGCAAAGGAATCTACATATAATACCATTAAGGGGTTCATTCATTAATTCAAGACTTACTGAGGATCACATAAAGACTTGTTGAGAAAAACTGAACCCACACTCAAATGAGATCTCTAGCCAATGAACTCTATGTATACATTTGGAATGTGTTTCCAGCATGCTTCCTATTCAACTGAACTAAGGAGCAAGTGACAAGCCTTTGCAGTGAGGCTAGGAGAGTGGTCTCCGTGCTTGCTGGTCAGAGTTTCTCCTGTGTGGGTTCCATGATGCTTTGGCTCTCTATTACCTGACTGATGTGTGCTAAGAAATCTTTCACTTTGCTTCAGTGCCCCTGTTACTAATCTTATTTCTAGCTTATGTTCTTACTTGTTCAAAGTCTTCCCTGAGTCTTAAGTCTGCTTATTAATCCCAAGAGTGGCTAAATGAAACCAAAACCCATAACAATCCTTTTCCCCTTTATTCATTCAACAGATGTGTAAAAAGGTGTGAGACATGTGATAGACCTTGTGTGTTTGTGTGTATGGAATAAGAACTGTAATGAGTGAATTACAGAGTTCCCAGGAGAGGTACCACACCCAGACATAAATACCAGGGAATTGAGGGAATTACATTTAAGGGACTATTTTTCAAGCCTTTTGGCCATGACCCTCACTAAGAAATATGATTTATAGTCTATTCTTTTTTTTCACCTTGCTGGTGATACTTACTATATTGATTTTATGACCCTTTGATTAGCAATACCTGCAGTTTAAAAAACACTGATCTAAAGTGAACACTAAAGATGAGTATCAATTTGACAGCTCTGGGGTAGAGTAGGAATTGAGGGTAACAGATGCACGTTCCAGGCAAAAAAACATAATGCCCAAAGTCCCTGAAGTGGGTGCCTAACATTCATTCCTCTTACCCCTAGTGTTGTGATTATGGTCAATTGGCAAAGACCTTCCATTTCCACTTCCTTCTTGGATGTCTTCCTAAACTGCAGAGACTGGAAAGTAAAAACTACATTTCCCATACTCCCTTGCAACTAGGTTCTATATTTGAAATAGGCTCCACAAGTTAGCTGCAGTTGCAAAAGGAGGAAGTTAGGATTGAGTCAGAAACCACCTTAATGTGTATTCTAGGAGGTTACAGCTGGAATCAAGGTCTTAAAGACATGGCTTCTACTAGATAGTGGCCAGGCACAGGATTCTGCCGTCTAGTCACCAACTTTGGCAACTGTGAGGTAGCTGTGCCCAGGCTGGCAGCAGCTTCTTGATCCTGTGATTATGGAAGCATATTCTTAAATATAATCATGGCCTCTGGTTCCTACTACCTTCCAATGATCTTGTAAGCACCTAGTTCCCTGTATTAAAATCCCTTTCTTCTAAAAAAAATACTTAAGTTGTGTCATGGGTCAGTTTTCCCGGAAGCAGACTCCAAGATGAAGATTTATGTGCAAGTGATTTATTAAGGAAGGGCTTCCAGGAGAGACCACTAAGGGGATGGGGGGAAGTGGGAATGGGTAAGGGGAAAAGCCAAGTGAAGGTGCAATTTTAGGCATAGGCCTGGCCTCAGCCAGATCCCACAGAAGTGCTTTCAGGGGAAAATTACACCTCAGAGGTTGACCTAAATTGAGGCAAGACAGCTGAGCTTTCAACCCCTCACACCATCTGTCACTGGCTATGGGCCACACCATGGGGTCACAGGGGATGCCCCGTGCTTGCAAAGTGGCTCCAGGAACCCGAGGGAAGTCCTCTGGAGAGATATGGGCAGGTAAAAGCAAAGACCTGCAGAAACTGGGAGAAGGGCACACAGAAACATTAAAAGTAATCTGTGGGGACCTAGGAGGAACACAGAGGACAGAGTCTTCTCTGGGGTGATTTCTGTTATTTGCATTCAAACCCTGACAAATACAATCAGCAACAGAGGTTCACAAGTTATTGGTTACTCACTTATGCTCATTGTCACATAGCTTATAATGACATGCACTGAAAATGCTATTGAAGTTGAACATGCAACTAAAATATGTTCCCAGAATTAACATCATATATGTAATCATTATCAAACAAAGGCCTAGATTCAGCCCTTTGGATTTTAGATTTTCTACCTCAGATATAGGATTTTGTTGAAATGTTGAATTTTTTCATATTCATAGATATCTAGCAAGATAAAACAAGACAATAAAGAAATGATATTGGCAGTTATTAAGGGATCTCAGTATCCTACCACACAGTGGGAGAATGCAGTCATATTAACCTTAAAGTCCAATTTACCAAGCAGGTACACCACTAGGTCCCCCAGTGGTTTCCTCTGTGAATGTGCAAAGAATTGTTTCTTCCAGAAAGAAATTTGAATAATTTTATTTTGTTTATCTATTTCAGAATCTAGTGAGGATTTATAGTTACACAATACACTTATTTCTCCCCAAATACTTTTCCTTCTTCAAATCATCAATTTGACAGGCATAGTTTTCCCCAGCTGATTAACAAACCATTACTAATTCCCTGCTCTTCTCCTAATCTCTAATTTTAAATTAGTAAAATTGGATAAAATATGTATTTTTATATGTCAGAGATTTTAAAAAGTAATTATGTTATTGGTGGTGAAAATAACTGAAATTCTTTTTGATTTTCTGATGAAAATTCACATTATCTTTTGCTGAAAAAGATGTGAATAACAGCAAAAATATCAATTGGAATTATATTAATATATATCAAGGATATAACTTGAATATAACATAGTAGTGGGATTTAGGCACCAGTATCTTGGTTACTGTTGGTAATATAATAGAAAGTTTGGTGGGTTACTTGTATCTAGACATCCTAGATTATTAGTGCCTGGCTGTTCTTATTAAGATCTATAGATCTAAAAATCTTCAATAAAATGTTAGCAAATAGAATACAGAAGAATATTAAAGGAATGAAACTATGGTCATGGAATGGTTTCTTTTAGGAATTAAAAGATAGTTTAATATAAAAAAAAACCTATCAATATAATTCATCACATTGGTCAAAGGAAAAAGACATTTCAATTATCTTGATTACTAAAAATTTGTTTGGTAAACTTTAGGATTCAATTACCAATAAAATAGGAATCAAAGGAATTTATGTAACATGTTCTTAAAAATTGTTTCAAATCAATATCCAATAGCATGTTTAAACATGCAGAGCAGTGGTTGGGTAAGATTATGTTATTGTGTCAAAAAAGAAGGGGTGGGGAGTTCATGGTTTATTATTAAGTACATTTAGGAAATGGTAAGAACAAATTAATCACATTTAAACAAGTCTCTTTACTACAGATATTTCAGAGCCTTTAACACACTAATATGTTTCCAAAATATATTTAACTACTGTTTTTTAAACACTATCTTAAGGAACTTTGAGAAACACTGCTACAAAGACATTCCCTTTTCAATCAAATGTAAAGTAAGAATGAATCCTGTTACCACCATGATTTATTATCATTCTAGAAGTGCTAGCCTATATAATCAGAGATGCTAACAAAACAAGGGATAGATGTCTTAGGAAAAGGCAAAAATCATTATTATTTATTGCTGCTAACTGCCTTTCTGAAAGACCAAGAAAAACAAATGGAATGCTACTATAACTAATAAGCAACTAGTCTTACACTAATTAATACATGAAAATCAATTGGGAGAAATCCTATAAGCAGCAAGATGAAAGCAACAACTTACAAAGGAAAACCCATCAGGCTAACTGCAGACTTCTCAGTGGATACCTTACAAGCCAGAAGGGATTGGGGGCCCATCTTCAGTCTTCTTAAACAGAACAATTGCCAGCCTAGAATTTTGTATCCTGAAAAACTAAGTTTAATAAATGAAAGGGAATAAAGACTATTCCAGACAAGCAAACACTGAGGGAATTTGTCATGATCCGACCTGCCTCACAGGAAATACTCAGAACTTCATTATACATGGATTGGCACAATAAATACCCACCAGTGTAAAATTACCCAAAAGCTAAAACTCACAGCTCGTATTAAACAATAGCACAAGAGGGAAAACAAAACACTAAGGTAGTACCCAACATGATGAACAGAACAGCATCTCACATATCAATTCCATTATTCAACATTAACATTCTGAATGCCCCACTCAAAAGATAGGCAGAATGGATGAAAAAACACAACCCAAATATCTGCTGTCTCCAGGAAACACATCTAATCTAACCCACAAGGACTCCCACAGACTCAAGGTGAAGGTACAGAAAAAAATATTCCACACAAACCAAACCAGAAGAGAGCAGGTGTAGCCATTCTCACATCAGATAAAATTGACTTTAAATCAACTATGATAAAGAAAGACAAAGACAGTCATTATATAATGGTAAAGGGAGCAATTCAACAAGAACACATAACAATCCTAAACATAGTTGGGGAAATCTGAAAGCTGCATATTTGATGATGTTAAGGAATTATTGTTAAATGTTTGGGTATATTTTATAGTATAGTTTTAAAAAGAGTTATTTTTCTTTAGAAGTATATGTTGAAATAATTGCAGTTAAAAAAATTTGATGTGTGGGATTTGCTTCTGGAGAAGAAAAGGATGAAACAGGATTGGCCATAAATGTCGAACCTGAGAGATGGATACATTGAATTCATTATACTGGCTTTTCTATTTTTGCATATGTTTGAAATTCACTCTAATAAAAAATGTTTAAGTCTAAAAAAAATCATTGGTTTCTTAGATACCAGTATTAGTCCACTAGATATTACAATGTAGAAAACAACAAAAATTATAAAATATTAGGAATAAACTTAAGGAATACACAGGACCTATGTAAAGAAAATAAGCAGTACAAGCAAAATTTTCTAGAAAACACAAAAAATTAAAAGGACAAATGTAGTCTGTCTCAAATTTAAAAATTCAACAATGCAAAAATACCAGTTTTCCTATTAGGTATGAAAGTTTATTTTAAAGTTATCTGAATTATGACAGTGTATAATATTAGTACCAGAACTATGGAAATTAATGGAGCAGAATAAAAGGTTTAGAACACTTATATTTAAGAAATTACTCCAGGAAGTAAGCGGGATTTTATACCTCTGAAGAGAGGATAGCATATTCAATATGTAGCATGTGACTACTTCCTGACTACTTGGAAATATACCGACCAAAAACAGTTCTCAGAAATAAAAATTAAATGTAAAAATTAAATCTTAAGCATACTAAAATGATACACACACACACACATTCTTATGTAATCTTGGAGCAAAAAGTTTCTAAGCAAGGCACCAAAGATAGAAACCATAAAAGAAAAGGACATGTCTATATGTCAAAAAACAAAAGCCACTATAAATATTTAAAAGGTATACAACAAATTGAGGAAAATATTTGCCGTATATATGACACAGGGATAATACCTGAGATATATAAAAAGTGCAAATAAAATAACTTAAAACTCCACCTTAGGTAATTGTAAGAAATCCACTCTCCTATTTGATATTTCTTAAAATTTTTAGATAGAACTTAACCCTCTGTGTGGTTGCTTGTCAATCCCGCTCCAAACAGTCACTTGCGTTTTCTCCTAGCTGGCCTGTCCCATTTCAGAACAACTGACTGTTTGATGTCCATGTGTTCACAGAAAATTACACCTATTACGTACAGGATCACCTCCACTGGCCCCACCCCATCCCAGGTTAATAACCTTTACGGATCAATAATTTCCAGAAGTACTTTTCCCCATACACAGAGTGATTCAGGAAAACAGTGCAACAGGTGTGCCATTGCTTCAAATCCCATCTCCTCCAGAGTTAGTCAACAAAATGAGTTAAAGATAGGCTTCTTCCTCCTTGTTCTTCCTGAGGCCCTCCAGTCTCAGCTCACAACATTCTATGGGTGACTATAAATTCACACACACACACAGCTCCCAGGAGAAGTCATTTTTGTAGAGTCTAAGCTAAAAATGGTATCCAAACACATATAAATATAATGTAATAATAAAAAGGCAAATTGAAACTACAATAAGATAGTCTTTATTTATACAATTGAAAAAGATTACATATAATGTCCAGTATAGGGAAGGATGGAAAGTAATGGGCGCTCTCATACAAAACTGGGGGAAGTGTTAAGGGGTTCAGTTCTAGAGGGTCAATAGGCATTTAGTATCAAAATCCATAAAAATATGCACACACTTTGACTCAGAAATTTTATTTCTAGGAATTTATTCTAAGTATTAATAAATAGTTGAACAAGTGTCTATGGGTCAAGAATGTTTGTTATAATACTATTTATAATAGCAATAAAACACATGCACATGTAATAAAATATTATACAACTAGTAAATATCACAATATAGCTCTATATTAACTAGCTGAATATCAGACTGACCAGGAGAGCATTCCAAAAATACATATTCTTGGACTTCATCCCTAGAGAGTCTGATTCAGTAGATCTGGCATGTGCCCGGGAATCTGAATTTTTTCAAAACTTTCTAGGTAATTCTGACACAGAGCCAGATTTGAAAGCCACCAACTAGATCAGTGTTTACCAAAATGAACATTTCTATGATAATTCTTAGCCACCATGTTCTCAGTTGACTCTAGACACCACCTTCCAGACGTCACAACATCAGACTCCAAGGTGCCACCACAAAGTAATCTGAGTTGGCCAGTTTCTTTATTTCCACTCTAATACTGCCTTCCCCTTTTCTGCAGCTGCCTGTCAGCATTCAGAGTCCCCCACGTTGCCCTGCCCTCCAGGGTGGTGGCACAGGGCTGTCCTTCCTGCAGCTATATCCCTCCTCAGGGCCTCTCCCTGATGAAAAACTCTTCCTTTGTACACCTGGGTTCTAAGACACAAGACTTTATATTCACAACTTTTAAACTATGAAATAATATATTTAAAATAGTATACAGTTTCTTCATCTGTTCTCTTAAAAAATCCAAATAACTCTCAAAATTTATTTTTGAGTCTAAATGCAAGTGGTCACCATTCCTTGGGTTACAAGGTTGGAAAGGACTCCTTTTCCAGCCTAAAATATTCCACCTTAAAGGATTACCATAGGAGGTAATAATTCATAGCAGATGGATATAGTAATGTACATTATTGATTTACTTACTGTCCTTGCACCTGCTAAGGAAAAGCAAGCTGGTTAGTTCTAAAGCAAGTCTGTCTGTTCTATATGTCTTCTTCCATTTCTTCATAATCATCACAAAGAAGCAGAACCCATAACTGAAATAACCACTGTTTAATGGTAAAAATATAAAGATGTCTTCAAATATGAGTCTGCTGAAGGAATACCTTTCAGGTTCCAATAATGAAAACAGCTCTTTGTCACCTGAATGAATGGTCTTTTATACAGAGAAACAGATTTTTCATGTATGGGTAAAACACAAGCAAGCAGTAAAGTCACCTCCATCCTTCTGAGGCTCAGTGTGAAAGAAAAAAGGAGAAACTCTAGCCAAACAGGTCCAAAGGGTCACAGTTCCCAGCAATTCTTACACAGTGAAGCATATGTTGATGGTGGAGTTGTTCTGACAGCCTGTGGGTCCCCAGGGAGATTGACTCCCTCCAAGTTTGTCAGGGGTATTAAATGGGTTAAAAAGTGTGAAGCACTTAAAATGTTCCTGACACATACATAGAAATCACTATCCATATGTTAGCATCAGCAGATGAGGATGAAGTATCATGAACCAGGTTCATGTCTTATTGCATCCTCTGTTGGACCAACTGGATATAACCTTGACCCTTTTCAAGAGTGGCCAGTATTCTAAAGTATTTACAGATAAAATGCAATAATGTCAGAATTTGCTTTAAAATGCTATAGAAAATAATTCTGCCCCCAAAATTGGGGAGAAAAAATGGATAAAACAACTCATCAGTATATAATTTAAACATTATCATACTTTAACATTTTGAACATACCCAAAGTCAAACTAGTATATTACAATCAAGTTGCATCAGTCAGCTTTACATTTAGAGATCAGAGGCCTCATTTAGTGGCCAGGGTGATCACTAATTTCTCTTGGGGAAATCTCAAGCCCCAGAAGGAGATTGTCCGGGGGCCCCCCACCAAAACACATCCTAGAACCTGCAGTAGGTTTAGCCTTGTCACTTATTCCTGTGTTAACTTAGAACTTTTCATATAATGGGAGGTCTTTACTGATGTACAGCCAGCTAGTGATTCATAAAAACTCTGATCTTACTCCCCTCAGATCCATCTAGGGTCTCTCTCAATCCAATGAATAAGCTACCGCCCTCAGCCTACTCTAAGAGGCAAATTCAATAACCACAACCTGTTTTCTACCAGCAAAGACACTGACAATGATATTTCCAATTTTGGGACTTAGTCCTGCTTTCTCTGCTTAGTGTATTTTCCAATGTTGCCAACCGACAAGTTGTGAACCCACCTACTGGGGTTTGGGGATCATTAAAACCAAGTCAGTACTATTACAAGAATTCCATGAGTTTCATTTTCTAAGTCAGTGGCTATTAAATGGAAAATATGCTAGAACCCAAAGTCCCCAAATGACTATCTTTATTTCCCCTTCACTTTAATTTTAACCAGAGGTCACTCTCATTAAAAAGCCTCCGGGGTCTTTGATAAATGTGGGTTTTATGCTCGCTGAGATCCCGGGCCCTTTCCTGTGGCTGCACTCATGCCAGTCGTCCAGCTGCTGCCAATTAACATTCCACCAGTTTCTCTGTCACTTTGGGTTAGGCTTGACTGAGTCACAGGTACAGTCTACTTGGCAACATTTTGATCTCACAATGTGCTCACCCTAATACAGTCAATATTTAACAGCATTTCATTCAAAAACAAAAACATTTATTGAGCACTTATTATATGAAAAGCACAACAGTCAATAAATGTGATCTCATGCCAGTGATGCAGAACCTCATTGTTCCAATTAGTGATAGCTAAAATAATTTTCTAAAAATAGTTTATTAAAAAATTATTCTGTCTTAGGCTAAGAAATTGTCTGGCCTTTGTTGAAAAATGGCATGAATGATAGAAAGATGAGGGAAAGAAAAGAAAAGGAAGGAATAAAAGGAAAGAAAGATAAAAAAGAAAAGAAACATAAGGAGAATAAAGAGACTAGAAAGGGAAAAAGAAAAGAAAATATCAAGGACAAAAAAAGAAAAATAGGATGACAAGAAAGAAAAATGGAATAATGAGAAAGGAAGAAAAAACAAGAAAGACAATAGAGGAGAGAGAGGGAGAGAAAGAAATCAAGAATGAAAGCAAGCAAACACGTATTTCTATTTAACTTCAATATGCTGAACCAGATCGCCAGAAATTTACTCTTGGTACAATATATTTTCAAAGAATATCATACATATATGAGTATATATATGTGCATATGGTCACTAAAGTCACAAGTCGTTAAATGAGTAGTTGATACGGCAGGAAAGTTAGGAAAGTCCTCAGAGGCTCAAAATCATAAGAAAGCACGAATTGAGCAAGCACTGAAGCCAAAGGTTGCACATCTATCAATCCTGGCAGCCTAAGGAAAAAGGGGCACAGGAGAGAAAGCACAGGGCTCATACAAGGTGAGTCAGGTCAGAAACCCCCAAGTAAAATGAAACCCCTTAAAGGTGACATTCTTAGTGGACAAAATACAGACCAAAGAAACAAAAGCCCCATAGAAGCATATTTTAGGTTTGCCTTCCTCAGGCTTACCTCAGGTAGAAGGAAATAAAAGTTCTGTCCTGAAATTTCTAACCAAAATCATGGTTGGGAATGGAAATTCTACAGGGCATACACACACACACACACACACACACACACACACACACAAAGCATTTAAAGCATTTTCAGGTTGGAAAGGCCTCTAGACATGCCACAGAAGCAAACATGATTCTTTGCAGAGTGGCACACCTTGATTAAACCCAGGCTTCAGTGAATTCCTGAGGATAAAGTTCCAAGGCACTTGACTCTCATTAAAAAACATCACCAGAAAAAGAAACCCACCATAAGCCAGAGGCAGAAGAAACAATAGACTATGGAATTATACTTACAAAGACTGAATATGTTAGAACAATAAAAAATTAATATAAGATAACTTTGTTTAATATAGTTAAAGAAAAAAATGAGGACTATCACAAACATGGCAAGGAATAAGAGTTTATTAATAATAGCTAGAAACCATTTTTTGAAAACCACATAAAATATTTAGAAACTGAAATTAGCAATTCAATGACAGGTTAAACAGCAGATTAGACATAGCTGAAAAGAGACTTGTGTAGTGAATAATAGGACTGAAGGAATTAAGTAGAGCACAACTCAAGAGATATAGGAATAGAAAATATAAAATAGAAATCAAAAGTCAGAGCATGGATTGAGAAACTTGAACTACAACTAATCAAAGTTGCAGGAGGTAATGGGGAAAGGCAATATTTTGAAAAGATTATAGTTGAAACTTTTCCAGAATCTATTAAACTTATGAATCTTCAGATTCAGGAACCCCAGTGAATCCCAAGCAGAATACAAACAACTTTCACATAGATGAATTATAGTGAGAATGTGGAACATCCTTCAGTTTTCATACAAACTAAAGGAATTAACTTCCAACATATCTTTACTAAAGGAACTTTTTTTGGATTTTCATCATTTTTAGTTTTTAATTGGCACATTATAATTGTACATGGTTATGGGACACAATATCAAATTGTATGTGTTATATAATGATCAAATCAGGGTAGTTAGCATATCTATCACCTTATGCATTTATATTATCATCTCTTTGTGGTAAAAACATTAAAAAGCATGTCTTCTGGCTATTTCAAAATATACAATGATTTACTGCTTACCATAGTCACTCTACCGTGCAATAGAACAGCAGAACCTATTCCTCCTATATTATTGTAACTTTGAACCCATTTACAAACTTTTCTACATCTTCCCTTCCTCACTCCCCTCCCTAGTCTCTGGTAACCACTGCTCTACTCTCTACTTCTATGATATCAACTTTTTTTTTCTTCAGATTCCACATATGAGTGATATCATGTGGTATTTGTCTTTCTTCATCTGGCTTATTTCACCTATGATGTACTCCAGGTTGATCCATGTTATCACTAATGACAGGATTTCATTATCTTTTATGGCTGAATAGCATTCCACTGTGTGTATATACCACATTTTCTTTACCCATTCATCCATTGTTGGACACTCAGGTTGATTCCATATCTTGGCTATTGTAAATAGTGCTGCAATAAATGTGGGAGTGCAGATACCTCTTCAACACACTGATTTCATTTCCTCTGAATACATAATCAGCAGTGGGATTGCTGGATCATATGGTAGTTCTATTTTAACTTCTTGACTAAGTTCCATACTGTTTTCCATAATGGATGCACTAATTTACAATCCCACTGACGGTGTGTAAGTGTTCCTTTTCTTCACATCCTCACCAACACTTGCTTTCTTTTGTCTTCCTGATAATTGCCATTCTAACTAGAGTGTGCTGGTATCTCATCATGATTTTGATTTGCATTTCCCTGACGATTAGTGATGTTGAGCATTTTTTCATATACCTGTTGGCCATTTGTATGTCTTCTTTTGAGAAATGTTTATTAAGGCCTTTTGCCCCCTTTTTAATTGGTGTGTTTTTTTTTTTTTTGGTTTTGGGTTTTTGTTTGTTTTTGCTGCTGAATTGTTTAAATTCCTTATATATTCTGGATATTAACCCCTTGTCAGATGTATAGTTTGCAAATATTTTCTTCCATTCTGCAGGTTGTGTCTTCACTCTGTTAATTGTTTCCTTTCCTGTGCAAAATCTTTTTAGTTTGATGTAATCCCATTTGTCTATTTTTGCTTTTGTTGCTGGTGATTTTGAGGTCTTATTTTTAAAATCCCTGCCAGCCCAATGTCGTGAAGTGTTTCTCCTATGTTTTCTCATAGTGGTTTCAGATTTTCAGGTTTTACATTTAAGCCTTTCATCTTTTTTTGACTTGATTTTTGTATATGGTGAGAAGTAGGGATTTAGTCTCAATTTTTTGCATGTGGATATCCAATTTTCCCAGCATCATTTGTTGAAAAGACTGTCTTCACCCTAGTGTATGTTCTTGGCACCTTTGTCAAAAATCAGATGGCGATAGGTGCATGAATTTATTTCTGGGCTCTCTATTCTGTTCCATTGGTCTATGTGCCTGTTTTTATGCCAATACCATGCTGGTTTGGTTACTATAGCTTTGTAGTATATTTTGAAGTCAGGTAGTGTGATGCCTCCAGTTGTGTTCTTTTTGCTCAGCATTGCTGTGGCTATTCAGGATCTTTTGCAGTTCCATATGAATTGTAAGATTGTTTTTTCTATTTCTCTGAAGAATATCAGTGGTATTTTGATAGGGATTGCATTAAGTCTGTAGATTGCTTTGCGTAGTATGGCCATTTTAACAATATTGATTCTTATAATCTGTGAACATGGGCTCCCTTTCCATTTATTTGTGTCCTTTTCAATTTCTTTCTTCACCAATGTTTTATACTTTTCAGTGTAGAGATCTTTCATCTCCTTGGTTAAGTTTATTCCTAGGTATTTTTTTTTTTGGTAGCTATTGTAAATAGAATTGTTTTCTTGATTTCTTTTTCAGATAGTTCACTATTACCATATAGAAACACCACCAATTATTATATGTTGATTTTGTATCCTGCAACTTTACTGAATTCATTTAGTAGTTCTAACAGTTTTTTGGTGGAGTCTTTAGGATTTTCTATATATAGCATCATGTCATCTGCAAACAGGGACAATTTGACTTCCTCCTTTCCAATTTGTATGCCTTTTTTTCTTTCTCTTGTCTAATTACTCTAGCTAGGACTTCCACTACTATGTTAAATGGAAGTGGTAAAATAGAGCATTCTTGTCCTGTTCCTGCTTTAAAGGAAATGCTTTGAGCTTTTCTCCATTCAATATGTTAGGTGTGGGTTTATACACCCTTTACTGTGTTGAGTTACATACTATCTATACCTAATTTGTTGGGAGTTTTTATCATGAAGGGATGTTGAATTTTGTCAAATGCTTTTTCTGCATCTATTGAAATTATCATATAATTTTTGTCTGTCTTTCTGTTGATGCATGCAGCATATCACATTTATTGATTTGTGTATGTTGAACCATCCTTGCATCCCTGAGATGAATCCCACTTAATAATAGTGAATGGTCTTTTTAATGTCCTGTGATTTTTTTGTTTGTTCATTGTTTTTTTGTTAGTTAGTTAGTTAGTTGTTAGTTAGTTTGTTTGTTTTTTAGAGACAGGGTCTCACTATTTTGCCCAGGCTGGACTCAAACTCCTGGGCTTAGGTGATCCTCTTGCCTCAGCCTCCTGAGTGGCTGGGACTACAGCTATACACCACCACACCCAGCAATTTTTTTAATGTGATGTTGAATTCAGTTTGCTAGTATCTTGTTGAGAATTTTTGAACTTATGTTCATCAGGGCTATTGGCCTACAGTTTTCTTTTTTTGTTGTGTCCTCAATCTGGTTTTAAAATCAGGGTAATGTTGGCCTCATAAAATGAGTTTGGAAGTATTCCCTCCTCTTCAATTTTCTGGAATAGTTTGAGGAGAATTAGTATTAGTTCTTCTTTAAATATTTGGTGGAATTCAGCAGTGAAGCTATCAGGTCCTGGGCTTTGCTTTGATGAAAGACTTTTTATTACTGTCAATTCCCTCACTTGTTATTTGTCTGTTCAGATTTTTTATTTCTTCATTATTTAATCTTGGTAGCTTGTATGTATCCAAGAACTTATTTATTTCTTCTATGTTATCAAATTTGTTGGTGTATAGTTGTTCATGATACACCAACTCTTACGAGTTTTTGTATTTCTATGGTATCAGTTATAATGTCTCCTTTTTATCTCTGATTTTATTTGAGTCTTCTCCCTTTTTTCTCAGTCTAGCTAAAGGTTTATTGATTTTGTTTATCTTTTCAAAAAATCAACTCTTTGTTTTATTGATCTTTTGAATATTTTTAGATTCTATTTTATTTCTGCTCTCATCCACAAATTTTGGTTTTAGTTTGTTTCTGTTTTTCTAGTTCCTTCAGGTGCATAATTATTTGTTTATTAGAAATCTTTCTTCTTTTTTGATTCAGGCATTTATTGCCATAAACTTCCCTCTTAGAACTGCTTTTGCTGTGTCCCATAGGTTTTGGTATGATGTGTTTCCATCCTTGTTTGCCTTAGGAAATTTTTAAATTTCCCTTTTAATTTCTTCATTGAAACACTGGTTATTTAAGGGCACATTGTTTAATTTCCATGTATTTGTAAAGTTTCTGAAGTTTTTCTTGTTATTGATATCTAGTTTTATACCACTGTCGTCAGAAAAGATACTTGATTTGATCTCTATCTTCTTAAATTTTTTAAGCCTTGTTTTGTGACCTAACATATGATCCACCCTGGAGAATGTTCCATGCGCAGCTGAGAAGAAAGTATATTCTGCAGCTGTTGGATGGAATGTACTGTAAATGTCTCTTAGGTCCTTTTGGTCTATGGTACAGTTTAAGTTTGATTTTTTTGTTGTTGATTTTCTGTATGGATGATCTATCCAATTGCTGAAAGTGGTAAAGGAACTTCTAAAGTAAGTACATTAGGAAGAAAGAAAATAATCCCAGTAGAAAGATCTGAAAGAGAAGAAATACTAATAAAAATTTTAAGCATATGGGTAAATCTCAATAAACAATAACTGCATAAAACAGTAATAATATCTAATTTATGAGATTACCTTTTAAGTGAACTGAAATTCTGAACAACAAAAGCATAAAACAAAAATTGAAAGTAGGATGGAAAAAATATATCAGGCAAATACTAATGAAAAAATCTGGCATAGATATACTAATTATAAATGGAAGGGGGAAACATTCCTAAAGATAATGAAAGCCACTAGGTAGTTTTTAAAAGTTTTAATAAACCAGTAAGAAATAAGAGTTCTAAATGTATATGAACATAAGATAGGCTAAAAATTGAGATGAAAAAATTAAAACAACTACAAGGAGAAATTGATAAATTCTCTTAGTGAAAGATTTCACATACCTCTTAAAATAATTGATAGATTGAGCAAGTAAGAAATTGTAACAATATAGAAAATTTGGAGAAAAAAATGGTGGTCTGATAAAGTCCTCCCACTTTATCGCTCCCAGGGAAAGAGGTGAAAAATGCCATCGGCTGCCTGCACACGTGGACCGCTCACTCTGAAAACAGCATTGTGAATTACAGAGAAACATCATGGGATGCTCAGCCCAAGAAAACAGGTAACAGAATCATTCACAAAGATCAGAGAGCACAGGGAGTGCAATAGAGCACAGGGCGTGGGAAGGACGCACTTGCCAGGTCAGCGCAGCATGACCTGATTCCCACATGGTTATGCAGCTTCCCCACAGACTTCCCATCCACTCAGTCTGGGACAAGCCCAGGTCTGGACAAAGCTGTTGCTTGAGACAGCAGGCTCTGTGGAGAGGAAACAATTATGAGAGCCATACGGAACTTTCAGCAGCAATATACAGGGACCGCTCAGGGCCGGGTAGGGACTGGGCTGAGATACAGCTTCCTGGGACAGTGCACGGGAATCTGCAGACCGGCACCATGTCACTGGAAGTCAGTGGGACCTGGACACAGGAGTTGAACAGAGAGCAGGACACGCCCTTAGGGGCTGCTGGCAATTGCGTCTGCAGGACACAGGCTGGTTGAGAAAAGCTGCATTCATGGGCGCGATCTGAACCCTGCTGTGCGCCAGGCTGGTGGCGGCAGCCATCTGTAAAGCCTCCCGCCTGGAGCTGTGAGCAGGTCTCCAGCTCCGCCCCACCCTAGCCCGGGGGCTCTTCCACTGGGCCCCACAGCCTTTGCCTTTGGTGGCCAGGGACAGCTGCATCCGTGGGTTCCAGGTGGGGGGAGATCCCGGAACTGTAGCAGCAGGACCTTTGGGTATTGGAAACAGTTTGCAGCCCATCCATCTGGTCCTGCTATCCCGGATCTGGCCTCTGACAAGTCCGCTACGTGCTGGTCGTAGTGCCCGCTCTTCAGGTCCCAGCCCTCCTGTACCCCAGAGATCGGTCATTTTGAAGGTTGCTGGTTATAGCGACTCATGTTGTATAAGTACCGGTTCTCATGGCAACCGAATGCCTCAAGAGCCACAGGCTGAATCACAGCAGCTCCCCATAATCCTGCTCACTTCATTAGGGAATTTCACTCCATCCAAGAGTGCTTCCAGTGGCCACTATTCCCCCCCATGGGAACATCCCCCTGGCAGAGACTTCCAGGGATACAGACGCCCACCTGCCTCGCCTTGGGGTCTAGTGGTGGAAAAGGGGTGCACAATTGGAGATCCCCCGATCAGCCAGTGTCACATGGAGATGCGCGTCAGAGGGACAGACACACGCACTGGATAAGCAACCTCTGAACTGTATAGAATTTTTGCAATTCAGCTCTCACACTGTAGCCAAAAGAAATTGTGTTTCTACATGCACCTCAGGAGGAGCAGGGTCAAAGTAACCCCTAGGAGCTACAAGGCCCATCCCAAAGCTCAGGGCTTTCACATACCCCAACTGGGGGATCAGAGTCTGCAACAGACACAACAGAATACCTAGCTATTAGAGAGCTGTGGATTCATACCCTCAAGTACAATCTACCAGCTTGGAGCTCAAGCTGGGAGGACAATCTCACTACACTCCACTGGGAAGAGGTGAACACAACAGGTCAGAGGTAACCCAAGAGGTCCACCAAACTTGCTAAAATACACCTAAGGCAATACAGACCATTACTCCTCTCCCTGGCTCTGCCAAAGAATGAACCTTGGGGGCTTGGAGACATGGCTATAAACTAGCCCTAACACCCCCAGCTCTCAACCAAGAGGCCAGATGACAAAAAAATCAGTGAAAGAACTCAGGAAACATGAAAAATCAGAGTGAAAAGTCACCCCCAAAAGAAATCATTAGTTCCTCAGCAACAGATACCAACTCAAATGAAATGGGTAGAATGACAGAAGAGGAATTTTGTTTATGGATTATAAGAAAGCTCAATGAAATTCAAGAGAAAATTGAATCCCAGCACAAAGAAACCACAAGAAAAATGCAAGAAATGAATGAAAAATTTTCCAAAGAAATGGAAGAATTATGGAAAAATCAAATAGAAATTCTAGAAATGAAAGAAGCATTCAAAGATCTACAAAACACAGTAGAAAGCCTTAAGAATAGGCTGGACCATGCAGAGGAAAGAATTTCAGAGCTAGAAGATAACTCCTCTGTGCTAAATAAATCAGTCAAAGAGAAAGAACACAAAAACAAGAGGCATGAACAAAGCATACAAGAAATGTGGGATTATATAAAGAGGCCAAACATAAGGATCATAGGCATCCCTGAGGGAGAAGAAGAAAATTCGCATGGGCTGGAAAATCTATCTGAAGGAATAATAGAGGAATATTTCCCTGGCCTAGCCAGAAATCTCGATATCCAAGTACAAGAAGCACACAGGACTCCTGGGAGACTCAACATGAAAAGGCATTCACCACACATAATTATTAGACTCACCAAAGTAAACACAAAAGAGCAGGTAACCTACAAAGGGAAACCTATCAGATTAACTGCAGATTTCTCAGCTGAAACCTTACAAGCCAGAAGGGACTGGGGACCCATTCTCAGTCTCCTAAAACAAAATAAAGGCCAACCCAGAATTCTGTATCCCGCCAAACTAAGCTTCTTATATGAGGGAGAAATAAAGACTTTTCCAGACAAGCCATCACTGATAGAATTTGTGAAGTCCAGGCTGGCCTTGCAAGAAGTGCTTAGACCTGCATTGTACACTAACCAGCACAGCAGACACCCATCAATGTAAAACCACCCAAAGCTAAAACTCCAGAACCCAGATTTCACAATGACTCAAGAGGTAAAACAGAACAAGAAACTACCCAACAGCATAAACAGAAATCTACCCCAAACATCAATTCTCTCAATAAATGTGAATGGCTTGAATTGCCCATTGAAGAGACATAGGCTGGCTGAATGGATTAAAAAATACAGATACTTATCTGCTGTCTCCAGGAAACACACCTTACATACAAGGACGCATTCAGACTCAAGGTGAAAGGATGGAATACAATTTTCCAGGCTAATGGAAACCAAAAGAAATCTGGAGTAGCCACCCTTATTTCAGATGATATAAACCTTTAAAACAACAAAAGTAAAGAAGGACAAAGATGGACACTATATTGTGGTGAAGAGAAAAACCTTACAAGAAGATTTAACAATCCTAAATATTTATGCACACTACACAGGAGCACCCAAATATGTAAAGCAAATACTGCTTGATCTAGACAACATAATAAATAGCAATGCCATAATAGCAGGGGACTTCAACACCCCACTGATGGAACTGGACAGATCCTCCAAACAGAAAATAAGCAAAGAAACAATGGACCTAAACAGGACTCTGGAACATTTGGGCCTAACAGACATCTATAGAACACTCCAGCCAAATAACACTGAATATACATTCTTCTCATCAGCTTATGGAACTTTCTCTGAAATTGATCACATCCTAGGCCACAAAACAGATCTAAACAAATTTTAAAAAATAGAAATCATACCATGTATCTTTTCAGACCACAGCAGAATAAAATTAGAAATCAATTCCAACAGAAACTCATGTCTTCATCCAAAAACATGGAAATTAAACAATCCGTTGCTGAATGACTATTGGGTCAAGGAGGAGATTCAAATGGGAATCAAAAGATTCTTCTTATTAAATGATAATGGGGACATAAGTTATCAAAATCTGTGGGATACAGCAAAAGCAGTCCTGAGAGGAAAACTCATCGCCTTAAATGCTCACATCCAAAAGACAGAAAGGTCACAAATCAGTAAACTAATGAATCATCTTAAGGAAATGGAAAAGGAAGAGCAAAGCAATCCTCAAGCCAGCAGAAGAAAAGAAATAACCAAGATCAGAGCAGAATTAAATGAAATTGAGAACAAAAGAACAATACAGAAGATTAATAAAATGAAAAGTTGGTTCTTTGAAAAGATAAACAAAATAGACAGACCACTTGCCAGGTTGACCAGAAGCAGAAAGGAAAGGACTCTAATAAGCTCAATTAGAAATGAAAAAGGAGAGGTCACAACTGATATCACGCAAATACAAAACATTATCTTCAAATACTACAAAAATCTCTATGCCCAAAAACAAGAAAACGTGGAGGAAATGGACAAATTCTTAGAAACATACTACTTCCCTAGGCTCAACCAGGAAGAAATAGGATTCCTAAACAGACCAATATCAAGTACCAAAATTGAAGCAGTAACAAAAAATCTTCCAACAAAAAAAAGTCCTGGACCAGATGGGTTCACACTGAATTCTACCAAGCCTACAAAGAAGAACTGGTGCCTGTACAGCAGAAATTATTCAAAAACATCCAGAAGGATGGAATCCTCCCAAACTCATTCTACGAAGCCAATATCACCTTGATACCAAAGCCAGGAAAGGACACAACAAGCAAAGAAAACTACAGAGCAATATCCCTTATGAATATAGATGCAAAAATTCTCAATAAAATCTTAGCAAACCAAATTCAAATGTACATCAAAAAAATAATTCATCACAATCAGGTGGGTTTCATCCCCAAGATGCAGGGATGATTCAACGTACGCAAACCTATAAATGTAATTCACCACATAAATAAAAGCAAGAACAAAGATTATATGATCCTTTCAATAGATGCAGAAAAGGTTTTTGATAAAATCCAGCACTCTTTTATGATAAGAACTCTTAACAATATAGGCATAGATGGCTCATACCTCAAAATTATTAAAGCCATATACGATATACCCACAGCCAATATCATATTGAACAGGGAAAAATTGAAAGCATTCCCCCTGAAAACTGGAACCAGACAAGGTTGCCCACTATCAGCACTTCTATTCAACGTACTGCTGGAAGTCCTGGCCAGAGTAATCAGACAAGAGAGAGGAATCAGGGGTGTCCAAATGGGGGCAGAAAAGGTCAAACTTTCACTATTCACAGACAATATGATATTATATATAGAAAACCCCAAAGATTCAACCAAGAGATTACTGGAATTGATAAATGAATTCAGCAAAGTCTCAGGATCCAAAAGCAATGCACACAAATCAATAACCTTCATATATGCCAGTAACAGTCAAGCCAAGAAACAAATTAAAGACGCAATATCTTTCACAATGGCACCAAAGAAAATTAAATATTTAGGAATATATCTAACTAAGGAGGTCAAACACCTATATAGAGAGAATTATGAAACACTGAGAAAAGAAATTGCAGAGGATGTAAACAGATGGAAAGCCCTACCATGCTCTTGGATACGCAGAATCAACATAGTAAAAATGGCTTTGCTACCTAAATTGATTTACAGAATCAATGCAGTCCCTATCAAAGTACCAACATCATTTTTTGCCGATCTAGAAAAAATAATTCTACGCTTTGTGTGGAACCAGAGAAGACCCCGTCTAGCCAAAGCAATCTTAAGCAAAAAGAACAAATTGGGAGGCATCTATCCACCAGACTTCAAACTATACTACAAAGCTATAGTAACCCAAACTACATGGTACTGGCACAAGAACAGAGACATAGACCAATGGAAGAGGACTGAGAATCCAAATGTAAAACCAACCTCATACTGTCATCTGATCTTTGACAAATTACACAAAAACATACACTGGGGAAAAGATTCCCTATTCAATAAATGGTGCTGGGAATACTGGGTGGCCACATGTAGAAGACTGAAACTAGACTCACACCTCTCACCTCTCACAAAAATCAACTCACGATGGAGAACAGATTTAAACCTAAGATGTGAAACCATAAGAATTCTAGAAGAAAACATTGGAAAAACTCTTATGGACATTGGCCTAGGCAAAGAATTTATGAAGAAGACCCCCCAAGCAATCACAGCAGCAACAAAAATAAATAAATGGGACCTGATCAAATTAAAAAGCTTCTGCACAGCCAAGGAAACTATCACTGGAGTGAACAGACAACCTACGGAATGGGAGAAAATATTTGCATGCTACACCTCTGATAAAGGGCTGATAACCAGAATATATACAGAACTTAGGAAAATCAACAAGAAAAAAATCAAACAACTCCATGAAAAAATGGGCAAAGGACATGAACAGAAACTTTTCAAAAGAAGACAGAATAATGGCCAAAAAGCATACAAAAAATTGCTCAACTTCTCTAATCATCAGGGAAATGCAAATCAAAACCACAATGAGGTATCACTTAACTCCAGTGAGATTGGCTCATATCAAAAAGTCCCAAAACAAATGTTGGCGGGGATGCGGACAGATAGGAACACTCATACACTGCTGGTGGGACTGCAAATTAGTACAACCTCTATGGAAAGTAATATGGAGATACCTCAAAGAACTAAAAGTAGAACTACCATTTGATCCAGCAATCCCACTACTGGGTATTTATCCAAAGGAAAAAAAGACATTCTATAATAAAGACATCTGCACACGAATGTTTATAGCAGCACAATTCACAATTGCAAAGATGTGGAAACAACCCAGGTGCCCATCAATACACGAGTGGATTAATAAAATGTGGTATATGTATACCACGGAGTATTACTCAGCAGTAAAAAACAACTGTGAATTAACACATCTGGTCTTATCCTGGATAGAGCTAGAGCCCATTTTTCGAAGCGAAGTGTCACAAGAATGGAAAAACATGCACCCCTGGTATTCGACCATCAAATTGGTACTAACCGAGCAATACTTATGTCACACATGGCAATAATATTCATCATGGGGCAGGCAGGTGGGAGGGGGGTGGAGGGGATGGGACAACTCTCACTGAATGGATGCGGGGAGCACAGTTTGGGGGATGTCCACGATTGTAGCTCTGACATGGGCAGTTCATAGGCATTATATATATAAACAAAGTGTTGTACCCCCATAATATTCTGAAATTAAAAAAAAAAGAATATCCTAATATTGTACAAGTCTAACACTGCTCCAACAAGATGAAAAACAATTGCCACTAGTCACTAGCCCAATTCACCCAGGGTGATAAAATAGCATATTGTTGATCAAATATGCAATACTTATTGTGTGGATGATAAATGCACAACATTCATGGTCAAATAGGCAATAATACTGAAGAATAATTCATATTTTATTTGATGTGACAATTACTACCTGGTAAATAAAGAATTGATTAGTAGAAAAATGCTGTAACTGTAGGTTTTAAGACTATGGGTTAATTATTTCAGCCTTAATAGAATGATTGGGAATCCACTGTGGTGTCAGCTACAAGCCATAAGCACTTGTATCATTTTGGATCATTAAGCAAGTGAAGAAATCTGGCATTCTTAAAAAGTTTGACCCATATTCCTCAATTTGTTAGAAAAATAAAGGATTATATAAAACTTTAAAAAAAAAGAAAATTTGAACAACACATTTGTCAAGCTTAATTAAATAATCACATATGGAACGTAGATTGCCAATAATAGATACTACATATTCTTTTCAAACACCCTGGGGACATCTGAAAGACAATGGGAAGATACTGAGTGTATTCAATGTTGACAGAAAAACTAAGAAAGGTAAAGAGATAATTAACTCCTCTTCCTGGGTCCTAATCCTTGCCCTAAATATTAACTAACTAGCAGCAATTCTAAACAAGGCCTGAAGAAGAAACTCCTTCACAGAATCTCAGGGTGGAGGGACTTCAGAGTCATCTATTCCAACCTCATGCCTGATGTAAAAGTCTCCATAACATTCTCCTCAAGACTTACCTAGCTTCTGCTTAAATGTCTCCACGATGAGGAACTGGGGTGCTCCCTGGGCAGCCAGCCCTCCCAGCACCTCCCAGCCTTGAGCTGGTCGGCATGCCTGCAAACCAGTCATTCTTTCACAGCAGGAAATCAGCTGCACCTCTGAGATAACTAGTCATTATCTTAGATCCTGTGGACAATGTCACAGGATGGATCTGGTGATGATGTAAGAAATTCTACCTGGAAACCACGTTTGGTCTCTGTGACAGGGCTTGCTAAGAGCAGTTGTGTAACCATGCAAGGCTTTCATGTGGAATTTCAGGATAATCTGGTCAGGCTTTGTAAGCCCCACTCAGAGGTTCTTGCAACCTGGAAGTACCTTAGCTTGGACTGGCGGAATACATACACATCTCCCATTAAGAGCTTTTAAAGTCTTAATGAAAGACACAAATAAAGAAAAATGGCAAAATCCTGCCCCATCCTTTCCTACTCCCGATTCTTGTCCCCCAGGGCAACACTGTCTTGTCCTCCAGGGCAAGTAGCTGTTTTCTAGTATTTACCTCCAAATTTCTAAATACCATCTTTATATTGATTTTTCTTAATTTTTTCTTTTTAAGTTTTAGATTTTATCTACTCATTTCCAACTATGGAAAATAAGGATTTTGCTCTTGCATCACCTGCTTCCGCCACATATATACACTTTTCCTCCCTGATAATCTTAATATAGCTTTATTAGTCTTTTTGCTTAAAGGAGTATAAAGTATTTACATTATTATGATAAAATAAATATAATTCAGGGATAAGCCTATACTATATACAATGATAATATTTCCTTCCATGTGCAACTTTTTGTTTTCTTTGGAGAAAATACTGCCTTTTTTATTTTCTCAACTTTTTAAATTTTTTTAAGAGACAAAGTCTCGCTTTGCTGCCCAGGCTGGAGTGCAAGGGTGTAATCACAGCTCACTGCAACCTCAAACTCCTGGGTTCAAGTGATCCTCCAGCCTCACCCTTCTGAGTAGCTGGGACTACAAGTGCACGCCACCATGCCTGACTAATTTTTTTCATTTTTTATAGACATGAGGTTTCTCTATGTTGCCCAGGCTGGTCTCAAACTCCTGGGCTCAAGCAGTCCTCCCGCCTTGGCCTCCCAAAGTTCTGGGATTACAGGCGTGAGCCACTGTGCCCAGCCTCAACTTGTTCTTTAATATACCTCTCATCAATTTATCCACAGTTTTCCAACAGAACTGAAAATATTCTCTCAAGTTCAAACTCATCAGTTATCCTATACAGTTATTTTTCTTCAGGAACTCCCTGGTGGGTATCTCCACCCTTTTCTATGACTCTGTCGACTAGTTGAACTCTATGACAGCTGTACCATTGGAACTTCCCTTTACAACCATCCTGGGAATTTCTTTTTTTCCCTCTGGGAATTCCCTTCCTTTTCCATTGTGTTGCATTCTATCCCTGTTTCCTGGATCCTGTGTCTTCCACTTTATTTGTTTGCCAACTTGTTTTGGTAAAGCACATCCCAAAATAGTTTCCTAAAAAAGAGTAAATTTTCAAAGACATTCCATTATTCATTTAATTGATAGGCTGAGTACTGAATTGAAAATCTTTTTCCATTAGAATTTTAAAAGCACTGTCCTACTGTTTTCTAATTTTATTTGTTGCAGTTGAGAAGTCTGATCCCCTTCTAATTCTTGATTCTTTTTCTGTGACCTCTTTATGTGAACATTTATGTGAAAAGTTGAAAACAATTTATATGTCAAATAATAGGTTAATTTATTCCTCTCTTTTCATTCATGTCAAACAATATAACTTGTCCATATAATTTAGCCATTAAAATAGTATTTTAGAAAAATATTTAATGTCATAATAAAATCACCATGATGAAAGAGATAATATGTTAATGTTTTAAAATACTGAAAGGTAATTCATCAAAATACTAAAAGTTACTAGATAATAAAATTTGAGTAGTTTCCTCCTTTTAGTAACTTTTATATTAAAAACATTTCTGGAACCTATGTTTGTTTTTACAGTTGGGTTTGAAAAACGTCCTAATGCCATGTTAAAGTCCTCCTAAAGCTAATGATAAATATCAGTATCATACTGAAAAAAAAGGAGAAAATTCATATAAATCCTTATAAATGTAAAGATCTCATATTTCCATTTTATTATAAGCATTTTCTAACATATGGCAAAGTTAAAAGAATGTCAGTGAACAACTGTATATCTACCTAGACTATACCAATAGTATTTTACTATACGTGCTTTATATTTATCTATCTGTCCTTCCCTCTATTCACATCAATCTCTCTTTTTTCATAGCATTTTAAAATAAATAGAAGACATCAGTACACTTCTCTCTAAATGTTTCAGGATGCTTATTATTAACTACAGTTCAATATTGGCTATAGTACTAAGGTAAAATTTATATACAGTAAAATGTACAAATCTGAAGAATACTTTAAGTTTTGATAAGTGCATACATCTGCGTAACCCAAACTGCTATCAAGATGGAATATTACTAGATCACTTCATGTAAAATGTAGAACCCTGGCAACCATATAGGTCCACTTCTCAGCCACCTCTGTCCTTTATGCTGTAATTGTCACATGCATTACATCTGTACACATTATAAACCTATGAGGCAATGTTATAATTTTTGCTTAAAATTGTTATATATATTTTAAAGGGAAATTTTCTATTTCCCAGTTCTGATTCCTGTCCTTTCTTCCCTCCTTTCCCTCCCTCCTCAAGAGCCAGATTTCTACTGGTCTTACTTCTCCTTATCCTGGTGAGACTCTTTTAGCATTTCTTACAGTGTGGTTCTGCTGGTAAGTTCTTTGAACTCCCTTAGTTTTCTTTTATCCAAAAATATCTTTATTTGCCTACCTTTCCTAGAAGAATATTTTTTGAATATAGAATTTGGGGCTGACAAGTTTTGTTTTTGATGTTGTTGTTGTTTTCTTATAGCTCTTTAAAGACATTGGTTAGTTGTCTTCTGGCCCCATTATTTCTGACAAGACCTTAGTGGTCATTCAAACCATTGTTTCCTTATATGTAGTTTGTTGTTTTTCTCTGGCTGCTTTCAGGATTTTTGTCCTTATCTTTGGTTTTCAGCAGTTTGACTGTGCTGTCTTGGGGTTTACTGAGCTTTTTTAAACTGGAAATTTATAATTTACACAAAAATTGGGGAAATTTTGTCCACTATTTTTTAAAATGTTTCTTTCTTCCCAATTCTCTTTTTCTTCTCTCCTCTGGGCCTCTTATTATACATATGTTAAATCTTTTGATATTGTGCCACAAATCCCTGAGGCTCTATTTCTTTCTTTTTAAAGTTTTTTTGATCACTGTACTGCATATTAGATGATTCTATTAATCTATTTTCAAGTTCAGTGGCTCTTTCCTTTGTCATCTCCTTCTGGTGTTAAGCCCATAAAATGAATTTTATATTTCCCATTTAATTTCCCATTTAATCTTTAGTTCAAGAATTTCTGTTTGGTTCTTTTCATGGCTTATTTCTTTGCTGAAATTTCCTATCTTCTCATTGATTGTAAGTATATTTTCTTTTACATCATTGTGTATAGTTATAATAGCTACTTCAAAATCCTTGCCTGCTAATTTCAACAGCTGGGTCATCTCAGGTTTGGTCTGTGTTGATTGTCATTTTTCTTGAGAATAGGTTATATTTTGTTTCTATTATGTTGAGTAATTTTGGATTATATCCTGGACATTGTGAACATTATATGGGGAAACTCTGGATTCTGTTATATTCCTCCAAGGAATATTACTTTTTATTTTGTTTCATTTTAGCAGGCAAGTAACTTAGTTAGACTAAAATGGCAAACTCTTGTTACTTTGGTGGTAGCCCAGATCTCAGTTCAGTTATCTTATTCTTAAGTAAAGCTACTTAGAATCTGGCTCATCCATGAAGAGTTCAAGGATCAACAGAGATACGAGCAGAGTTTTTGGTGTCTCTTCTCTGGCTTTATCATTGCTAGGATTTCCCCTTCACTTTCTAGTGGCTGTGACTGCCTTGAACTCTGTTCTCTGATTCCTTAGGCCAGAAAGACTACAAGTTTTCTATGGGCATTTCAGCTACCCCATGTTGTCAACTGTGGTCTGCCTTCAGGCTGAAAGCTGAAAAAACACAGGAAACACACACTTTGTCATTCCCTTCTCCCCAGTGCCAACCTCCTTTCAGAATCAATTTGATTTTTTCAGACTTCATTGCCTCCAGGTATTTTTTTGCTTGTTTGTTTATTTATTTTGCCCATAGTTTATAGTTATTATTTGTGGGAGGACCAGTCTAGTAGGAGCTTAATCAGACATTCCTGAAGTGAACCACCATTGTGGAAGATTTTACTTTTCTTTTTAAAACTTTACCATATTGTCCACAATGACCAAGAGTATTCTTATAATCAGGAAAGTATCTTAAAGAATCATATTAGTATTGTATTATAAATGAAAACTTATCATACAAAAAATTGAAACTTTACATTTACTTAGGAGAGTGGAGGGAAGTAGAAATTCTTTGGAGAATGGTAGTAAAAATTTTAGGAGATTGAAGCAGAGCTGAAAATTACCCAGCAAGAATTTAGTTTATAGAATAGGGAAGTCTCCAAGCCAAAGGACACCTCTGAGCAGGTACTTCACCAATCAGCAGTAGCAAGGAGGAAGGCAAACCAGAGCTTACCTAATCAACATTTTCATCTCCAGGTGTCCTTGTTAACACCTACCTTTCCCTTCCTGATGCAAGTCCCTCCCCTTCCAGAGTACTAACAGCCTGTAATATACTTACTGGATTTGATTTCCACTCTCCTCCAAGGCATGTCTCTCCTCAGTTGATAAGTGTCCAGGTGGATAGGTGTAGGCTTTCTACTTCCATGGGAAACATAGGTTTATATGTTCCATGTTGTCATTAGTGATGAGATGATCTATTAGAAACTGTCATCTTGGGTGAGTCATTTCCTCTTTCTGGATCTTAGTTTCTTCACCTGCAAAATGTGGAAAGTGATCTAACAGATCTTTAATCTTTTTTATCTCTGAAATTGTACAGACTTATATAGAAATTCTACAAAACATAAACTTGCTTTAAACACATTTTTAAATCACTTTTTCCCCTAGAATCTGCTATCCTATACCATACTCAGGGTATCATGTGCTACATAAAACTCCACTAGAGGGGAGTAAAACATTAAATGAGAACATACCACAACTCAAGTATCCTGTATAAATTATATTCGCAACTGTTGCCTTATGTCTACTGCTTTCGATCAATCCCACTTAATTGCTTTAAAACTCAAAAAGGTGAGGGAATCACCATTTCCATGTGGAAATCTTCTGCTTTGTGGAATAAAGCCCCAAGCCTCGGGCTAGGGAGTCTTTGTGCTCTTTAAAGCCATTCACTAATGGAACAAGAGCAGTTCCTTAAAACAAGCATGCCCATTCCATTTCTAATTTTCTTTTTATTTACAACCGAGTTATGGTGACCAAAAAGATTCCCTGAACCTTAATTCAGAAGAAAGGCTTCATCCTGACAACTAATTCTAACTGAAAGGCAGGAGCAAATGCAGTGTTCCTGACCCTGAAATACTTCAATACGTACAGATACCTCAGAACCTTGTCTGTGTTCCAAGTTCTTTGCACCCCAAAGACTGAAGGAAAGATTCCTTAAGTGAGGGTCTCCTCACACATTAAGATATTTAGAAAGCCCTAGCCTATTAGATTAATACTTTTACTTTGAAGAGATAGAATTTTAACATAATTAGTTCATCTTCTTCTCTTTCACAATAAAGTTTTACAAGAAGACTTGGGCCCTGGTTCTTCTTCTCAGGGAACCAGTCTCAGGGGAAAGGAAGAGGGGACAGAGGCAGAAGGAAGGGGGTCACTACTGAGGCTCCACTGGAGAATCAGCTCAGAGGGCCAGGTAGTATGATAATCCAGGCACACACTTGTTCTTTAATTTCTGTTTCTGGAGGGTTTCTAGTTTCCCAGTCATTACAGAATGCTAAAATGAAGAGATCATTCATTAATTTTGGAGTCAGTTGAACCAGAGTTTAAATCCTAGGTCAATTAGTGGATTTCAACCATGTGACCTGGAGCTCTTTGTGTAACCTTTCCTGAGTTGCAATATATGAAGCAGGACTCTTTGGTTACAAGGTACAGAAAACCAACTCAAATCAGGTAAAGCATATAATGCCATCAAGTCGGCCTCTCTCTCTTCTCTCTCCTTCTCTTGATCCTAGAGTCCCTGCATCTCATTCTAATAGCACACTGCTTTCATTATTTGGCTCCTAGAAGAGGATCTCAAAACTGAGATTGCAGAAAGAGAGAACTTTGTTCTTTCAAAAACTATACATAAAATCTTACAGAAAGACTCTGATTGCCCTGAAGGTCTTGTGCCCAACCCTATCTAGGCCAAATCAGACTCAAAGTAGAATGTCCTATTACTTGAATCCTCTAGATTCAATGTATGGTCTTAGCTCTCCAGAGTTTATGATCTAAATAACTCAATAACAGCTGCATATATTAAGAAAATTATATCAAAAATTTAATGAGCTAAATATTGAATGAAAAGTAAGTTGAATTGACAAAATATTTAAATCTGCAGCAACAGCTGTCATCTGGGGTGTCAACAGTCCAGTGTGTCTGGATCATTTGTGAGGTAAACCATAAGTGATCTGGTACTAATGGTAGTAAAAACACTATTTCAGATGCCTTAATAAAGCACCAGTAACAGGACCATAGAATAATCAAAATAGAATAACTTGAGAATGGTTTATTTACAAAGGTCCTACGTATAAAGGTGTGGATGTAACCATAAGAGACAATGCAGGAACTCTAGGGTTGGTGACAACTGAGCTGATACCACCCCCAGGCTCTGAAAAATGAGGAGGAAGTGAGATTACTGGAACTCAAAGAGTCATGGAGACCACTGCTCCTCAAAGTGTGGCTGTCAACTGGCTCCAGTGTGCAAACTTAGCAGTCCACAATGAGATGAGAGCATAGAAACGGAAAGTATTTAGAAACTTTTATTACGATCTGGCATTGCTGAGATAGCCATGCCTGTGATTGGTTTATTCTACAAATAGAATCAGTCCATAAGGAAATGGAAATGAAAACAAAACAACAAAGCCTGTTCCTTCACCACACCTCGGTTAAGCAGCACTGGTGGACAGAGGGCTGCCTTGGAGCAAGAATTCCCTTTAGTTAAGGACACAGACAGCTCAAAGGAATCTTGCAGGGCTCAAGCTGGGGAATTAAACACCTGTACTCCACTCTCTTCTTCCTGCCTATCTCCTGCCAGAGCTACCGGCTGGCCAACCAGAACTGGAAGCAGAGACAGGGCGAGGAAGCACTGTTGATGAGGTGCAAACTGCCAGAGCCCCAGGGTCCAGAGCAGGGTAGAGAAGGATGGAGGGAGAGTCTGGAGGAGCAAACTGCTGATTTTCAGTACAAGTATGCAGACTTAGCAGCCTGCAATGAGATGAGAACACAGAAATGGAAAGTATTTACTTTCCTATAACATCTCTGCTTTGACTTACATTCCAATTCTGGCATGGGAGAAAAGGCTTATGTTTTAGCAGAAGTATCTTTGCCTTCAATAAGTGCTCCTTGAAGTGCTACACTGAAGGGCTGGGAAGCTCTGTGAGGAAGGATAGAGGGCATGTTGGAATGTTCTACTTCCACTTAATGCCATTCCTTAAGGACCCCTGCAGAGCAATAAATAGCTGCAAGCTCCCTAGGATGAGTCCAGCCTGGCAAGGACTGGGGCATTTGCCCGGTGGCTGCCCGTCATGGTAGGTATTTGTGATCTTTTTTAGTGTCTCAACTTGTTTGAGTTAAACTGTGTTCCCCAGAATTCCCTTTCTAGAATGTTTCTGGAGAAGGTGGGCTACAAGAGATATTCTTTTGCAAGAGTCAGAGGAAATGGCAGCCATTCTGTTGCATTCACACGCTTCTGCCAGTTCTGCAATGAAACACTAATCTAGGTGCTGCTGTGAAAGGATTTTGCAGATGTAAATAAAGTCCCTAACCAGGTGACTTTAAATTAGGGAAACTATCCTGTGTGGGCCTGACTTAACTGGTTGGATGGCCTTACACAAAAGACAGACCCTGTCTGTGGACAATAGCTTTGGCCTGTGTACATGGGGTCCAGCTTGGCTGTGTTCTTCCCTTCTCAATGGCCTAACCTATACTTTGGACTTGCTTATCCAGCCCCCACAATTGCATAAACAAATTCCTTAATATCAATCAGTCATCTATGTCTCCTACTGGTTCTGCCTCTCTGTTTGAACCCTGACTGATAACACTACTTCTTGCACCTAAGCAGGCAGGGAAGGCAGTGGAATGCAGTTCCTCATTCCAGCGCCTATACGTCCTACACACCACCAGCAGCCCAGTGTCAGCCTTTTACCCAGCCTTTCTGTGACCCTTGCCATCCTTCACATGGCCCCCAATGCTACAGGCAGCTCCTCCAGTCCCACTAAAGAAGACAGACCTCAAAGACAAGGAAGGGCAAAAGTCAAGGAATCCAGAAGAACAGCCTGGTGGAAGGGACGGAGGTGGAAAGGGCAGATGCAAAGTGCTGAAGAATTGATTGGCAGGAGGAGGGAGGGGAAGGAGAGAAGAAACAAGAGGGGTGGGAAGCAGGACGGGTGGTCTGGGAAAGGCACAGGGGGAAGATGTGGAGGGAGGGACAGATGGTGTGGCAGGGAGGAGAGGGAGACTAGCAGGGTGCACCTGTGTTTAGTTTTGTCTTCCTTTGCCATCATCCCCTGCTTGGGGTAAGGAAGGCTGTACCCACCAGAAAGTCACCCCACACCTCAGTTCTAAATTATCTGAAGAGAACCAACCCATACACATGATTCATCTTTTTTTAAATCCAGTTTTCACTGTTTTCAGATTTTCATTTTTTAGCATTTAAAAAAAAAGCATGGCAATCTGTTGCTCATACACTAGTTTTTAAAATTTTTATGTAAAAGCAAAGTACAGAACAGTAGGTATAATATGCCACCACTTATGTAAAATAAGGGATATTTATTCATAAATACCTATGTACATAGACTCTGAGTAACACATTCTGCTTCAAAGGTGGAGAATTAGGCAACTGAGGGTAAGAGCTGGGAGGGGGCTTTTCACTATACATCTTCTGATAAGTTTAACGTACCATTTATATACATTAATAATTTTAAAAATATGGTTTTGCTTACAAACAAATTCTCACCATATATATTGTCCATTTCATCTGCTGCACCTGTGACATGACTTTGGGTGCAAGCAAAATGTGTAGAGGCAGCCATTGCCATCCTTCTCCTCCTAAGCCTCTCCAAAGCTTCATCTGTGAGGACAGTGATGCAACACTCCCCATGAAGGCATTTCCATATATGATTCTATTCCTCCTCAGCAAACCAATGATTTGTGCCAGTTAACTTAATGGGCTGCAATGATCCTGCTCACTATGGCCACAACCCCTCATCCCATGTGCTTTGTGGGAAAAAGAGAAACCCCAATAACATAGAGCCAAGGTTTCTGGACTAGCTTTAGTGAGAGCTCCAGAACAAAGGGAACACATTTTGTACCCATTTAAATCAAAACCAGGCATCTCTGCTTAGTGTGTGAATCTTGATTAAGAAAACAAAGCTGCACTCACCCCAGAGGAGCCAGCATCTACAAGATACATCACGGAAGGGCTCTCTTTGTCTGTTTTTTCTCCAACAGAAACTTGCATTATGGGTTTGGGCTGAAACAATTATCTATGGTCTCTGGAATCATGGCAGCAAAGGGAAATCAGAGCATATCAACTTATTTTATATTTTAAAAAACCCACAGAGAAGCTTTGTGTAATTACAAAGCAACAGATCCAAATGAAAGTAAGTTTTGCCAGCTGGAACCATCGAGGAAAGGGTTCTTGGTGGTAATGTGCTACGTGTCTTGAGAAAACGACCAGTATGTGTTGCAGGCTTCATGGAATTTGCTTAATAAGTTGCACATTTGTCATTGTAGGTCAGTTCTTTGGGTGTCAGGAGACATAACTTCTTTATTATATAATCAAATGTTTGTCCTTGTTGGAAAATGAGCACTGAAGAACGTCAATCACTCTGTTGTTTCCAAAAGCCTTTCTCTGTGTTCTGAACTGAGCATCCATCAGAGGGCACATTCTGAAAGCTAAGTCTGGTGTTGGGCTTTGGCCCCTCTGCCACTCACCTCTGCATACTCTCTGCAAGATAACTGACCTGACTCATCTGAATAAGCTGATGGCTCTGGGAAAGGGAGGATAGCATGTTTGGCCTTGATCTTAGGCAGAGGTGGGAAGCTAGAGGATTCCAAATTTTTCAGCTTGCAGGTTTCTATCTACTTGGTCACAGATTTTGTCAGCTATAGCAACATGTCTCTAGGGATGAGAGACAAAACATCTTCATTTTTTGAGGTCTTTTTAAAAATCATATGAAGATTTGGGTCTAAAATCTCTAAAGACTTCTTCCAAGAAGAACAAAACTTCATTTCTCTTAAGGAAGCCTCTTTCATTAATCTTAGGTATTTTGATTTTGAGCAAGTGCAGATTTTCTTTCTTCTGGTGTTCAAGTGTTTTTGCTTCAGAGCAGGCAAATACATGTAAATAATCTGATTTGCTCCATGGAAAAGTTCTTTGAAAGGAAACTTCCTACAGTATTTATTCAGGAGGTAGCTTGAAGAAGATCATTTGCTTTCAATTGGTGAGACCTTTTTTTCTATCTCCAAATGGGAGTATCGCTTACTTTTTTGAGGAATGGGCCAAATATATTTTGATCTGAGGGAAAGAAAAGAATGCTCCTTTCTTAAAACTTTAGGTTTTAGGTGCTTCTCAACCTCCCAGCATTCTTAGAACACAAGTTTGTGTCATTCTATATTGATCTCTTAATAGAATTGATATACCCATGTGCAATTTTTATTGAATACTGGAGAATGTAGAAGAAATGACAGTGTTTAGTGGGGGAGATTTCACATCAGATTTAGGGTCTTGAAAAAACTAAAAGTGCCACCTTATTATTGTCACCCAGGGCTAACATGTATTATTGAGGCTTTGCTATTTGCCAGGTATCATTAAGTACTTAGAAAAAATTCGCATTTGAACTTTCCAACAACCTCCACAAAGCAAATTCTATTATGTTAGGATGTTTTCAGCTGCAAGTAACAGGAAGACTTAGGTTTCCCAAATAATAAGGACATGTATCAGCTCACACAATAAGGAAAGAGAGGTTGGTCAGCTCTGGGACAGTATGTTTGGGCTCTAGTCCTACTCCTCAGTGGTTTGGCTGCGTCTTCAGGATGGAAACAAGATGGTTGCAGCAAATCCAGGCACCACAACCAGATACAGCAACATCTAGAATGTGGCTCTCACCACTGATCTAGAAGTTGTTTCATATTTGTCACTGAAGGTCAGTTCTCCTTTCTAGTGTGGAAGGAAATTCTTTTTAGAAAGGAACATTTTCCACAAGCCCTCCAGTACCCCAGTTATATCACATCATCCAGGACTGGGTCATATGCCCATCCCTAAACCAATTACTGGCAATGGGAATTGGAGCCACTGTGACTAGCTCAGGCCAAGCAGGAGTCAGTAAGAGTTGGGACTGAGTCATGAGGGAAGGGACAGCCATGCCCCTCCTTACTCTACCAACAAGGAAGAAGTAGGTAATAACATTGGGTAGATAACCAAAAGTGTAAGCTACATACCCCATTTTTCAGATGTGGAATCTAGGCTTGCTGGTAAGTGACAGAATAAAGATTTGAAACATATTTTATTCCAAAGTCTGATCCTAGTCACTACTTTAATCTTCTAACCTGAGAAAAGTCTGGTTTGTACTAACTGCATTTGAGCTATTCAGCACAGAACTAACTCAACAGATTTAACAAGGCATTTTTCAGAACAATGCAGCAATTCTGAAACAATTTTAGTATAAAGGCCTCATATTACTGATAACAACGGCATCTACATATGTTTGGAAAAAATGCTATGTTGATGTTGGAGCTGTATTGTTGTTTTGGTTTCTAGACAATGCTGGGTCAGCATATGAATTCATATCCACCTTGCAGTAACCCCATGGCCTCTTTGGACTTCTGCTCAGACACATAATTAGCCTCCCTGTAGAAGTTCCTTCACTTCTTTCAACCTCCTTTTCTCAGCAGTAAAAGTAGGACAATAAAGCCTAGTTTGAAAGGTTGTTGGAAGGATTAGGACAAAAGTGTATGTAGAGCTTAATGTTAACTGAGCCATTGTAGGTACTCAAAAAGCATATGCTATTATTTTGTGTTTATACATAGTCCAAACCTTAAGAAACCTAAAATTCCTTCAACCAATAAAACAGAAATTTGAAATGGGAAGGTTAAAAACCATGGATATGTGAACAATGGAGCATCTGAGAATCAAAGACACTAGACTACATTTTAAAAAATATTTTCCAGGAAAACTAATTGGCAGCCAATGAAATCATTAATATCTATAGGACCATTGTGATAATACAAGAACTGGGTTAACTCTATATTTTTACACAAATTAACTGTGTTTCTAGGGCTCAGAGGTCATAGAAATATAGGAAACAGAATTTTGTCCAGTGCATTATATACACATGATTAATAAAATTGTGAAATCAAATTTTTGTGAGGAAACAATCTTTCAGATGAGGACTATGCCTGAACCAAAACCAAAAATAAAGAAAAAAATTTTTTGTTGTTAGTTCTATTCAATTTACTCAGCAGACAACATTTTTAAGAGCACAAGATTTAATTTGTTCTCGAAGTTTCCATATTATTGCTGACTTTTATGGAAGAAGCCATTCCATTCATATTACTTTTGAAAATAATGAAGTTTCTGTTTAATGACATTTTACCATTTTGCTTTCTAATTAATTTCCTGTTCTGGTCCTTAAGGGAAACTTTTGTTATAATTATATCAAGAGATTTTGAAATGGCATATTTACTACTAGAAAATGTCTAAATGTCTTTTAATTTTCCTTTTAAGATGAACCATTACTGGTTGAATTTTAAAATTGCAAATGATGGTTCCATTATACCATAGGCATTCCAGTTGTGTTGGTAAATTTCTAGTTGCAACATAATCTCCATATATTGTCCTATTCCATTAACCTCTACTAAAGAGTAAGATCTATTTTTTTCCTACATCCTAACAAGGAAGTAAGTGAAACTGATTTCACATGTGGAGAAGTCTGCTGAACTCATTTTCCCTCTTGGAAGCACGGGGAAGAAGTAGAAGGAGAGGAAAAAGGAAAGGACTTTTCCCATTAAAATGAATTCCAGCTCACCTGCAGCCAAACCAAATAAAGACAGTGTAGGGATTAAAACTGTGGCCTCTGGAGTCAAAAGAAAAAAAAGACCTAAATGAAATGTTGGTTCCTTAGTTGTGACAGCTTCATGAAAATGACCCTAAGATGTTAACAATAGAGGAATCTGGGTGAGAGGTATACGGAGACTCCACACTGTCTTTGCAACTTTTTTGTAAACCTAAACCTATTCTAAAATAAAAAGTTTATTAAAAAAAAAAAAAGACCTGGGTATAACTTCTGGCTATGCCATGTGTTAGCTTGTGTTAATTGTGAGCAAATTACTTAACCCCTATGAGCCTCAATTTTAACCATTCAAAAAGTGCCCATATGGAGCCTAATTCAAAGGCTATTGTGAGAATTAAAGGACTTAATGAAGTGCTTGGCACAATGCTCAGCATGAAGTTAGTGTCCGTAAATTAGTCATCATTATTGTGTGCTCACCAAAGGACTAAGCACTTTAGTACTCAATGGAAGGCACAGCCACTTAAATTCACCAGGTCCTGTTTTCTTTCTGATTTCTCAATACCTGCTGATAGATAACCCAGTAATCTTCCCAATCACAGGGCTCTGAACCTCCTTTGGTGTTTCCCTTTACTTTGACACTGAATTCAATCAGGAAGCAGGTCCTGTTAAACCTGTTGCTGTAATATTCCCAACCTTGTTACCTCTTCCTTTCTACCATGTCTACTCTGGCTCTGGCCTTGTTCCTGCCTGACTGAACTAGGACATTGTCCTCCTGGCTCCTTGTTTGTTTTCTCTGCTCCTCGAAGCCCTCCTACAATATGGTCTCACTAATCTCCCTAAATAATGCTACCAAAACTTCAACAACTCTCCATTTTCTTTGAACCAAATTTCCAATTCTTTGGCATTAACATTCAAAATTACTCATGATCTAGCCCCAATTTACCTTTCCAGTTGTATTTCCCACTATTCCCCTTTATATACTCTTAAGTCTAGTTTACCTGAATCTTTAGCTAGTCATATGCCTAAACCTTAGTAACAGCAGACACTGAGGCCCAGAGAGGCTAAGAAAATAGCTAAAGGTCACAGACTTTAGGTCCTTGATAGCATTGTAAGTTTATACTCTGAAAGCACACAACATCTGTAAACATATAGCAATGATGGGAAAAATATAAAGAAATGAAAGACATTAAAAGACAAGATATTTCTGAGGATTTGAAAAGTAAGGTACTACCCGTTCTGGATCCAAAAGTGGTAAAGGTAGCCAGGAGTTTCTGCAGAATAACAAGAACTAAAAGCATCCTACTCGAGGAAGGCGACAAAGGACAAGCTTGCTGTCTAACCTAGTAGCCCAGGTAGAGAGCTCTCTCACCTCAGAAAGGCTGAAAAAGCTACAACCTCTGCATGAGGCCACAGGCACCAAAGAGAGCCTGGAAGATACAGGCAGAGCCCTGCACTCAGGACCTAGGCTAAGCTGTCTGCTGGCTCAGAGACTAGATTGAGGATAACCTCAAGAGATCAGAAACCACCTATATAAGACCCAATCTTGGACTGGGGACCCAAGGGCCTAGGTGGAAGCAACCAAAAACAACTAGACAGAGTGGGGAGAGAATTCAGAAGGAGAAAAAAAAGTCCTCTTCACCATTAGACTACAAGCTAAAATTCCATACACGTGGGGAAACTAATTATATACAAGGCAAAAAAGAGCAACAGTTTGGATATGAACTCATTCCCAAGTGACATCAATAAATTACTCCAGAAGTAACTTTAAATTAAGAGTTTTTAAGTCTTTAAAAATGCAAAGAAATAGAATCTATTAAAAATATAAAAACCGAAGGAGCCGCTCCCTGCCCATGTGGCTCCACCTCTGTGGTTCCGATCGGAGCCCGCAGTCCAACCAAGCAGCTCCTGCCCTGCCTCCAGGCTGCAGCTCTGGCTCCGAAGCTCCCGCTACCCGCCCCCACTCCCCGCCTGTGGCTCTGCCCGCTATGCTTCATCGCAGCTGCTGGGACTGTGGCTCTGCCCCGGAGGTTCCAGCACTACCCTCGGGCCTCAAGACCCTGCCCCGAAGCCTCCACGGCTGCTGCTGAGTCCGTGGCTCCACCCTCTGAGGCTCCAGCGCTGCCCCCAGGACCTGAGGCTCCACCCCTGTGGTTGCAGTGCTCAGGCCAGCCTGCAACTCTGCCTCCGAGATTCCAGTGCTGTGCCTGGACCCCAAGACTCCACCCCTCGGTCTCCACCATCGCTGCTGAGCCCATTGAACCTCCCTCAGGTCCAACGCTCAGCCAGGGACCCTCCACCTTCCAGCTGCCATTACACCTGGACCTGGGTCAAGCAAATGCCCACAGCCTGGGCACCCATGACCACTGCCTGGATAGAGAGAGCCAGCTGTCACTGTCACCACTGCAGGGAGATCCCGAGCAGAGCAACCCCCCCCCACACACCACAATGCTAGCCTCTGTGGAGAGGGTCTCAGCCAGCCCCCAACTTGAGCTTCCAACAATGATTTTGAGAATAGCTCACCATCCTGCACAAAGATCATCAAGCACCGGCTTGAACTGTGACAATCACAGGGGAACAGGACAAAACAGAACAGCTGCAATACAGGCTCTCAGTGTACCCATTCCTCCCCTGCCGGGTTAACATTCCGGAGTAGGACACAAAAGCACCATAGAGGGATATCTCCTTCTTCTCATTAAGTAGGAAAGTTCCCAGCAAAGGAGAATGGGTGCCCTGTAAACCTATCACCCCTGACCTGAGAGAAGAGGATTCAGATGAGAAGAAACCACCCCTGAGAGCTGAGAAAAGAAGATTCAGCAAAAGAACCCCGGCAACGTGAAAAAATAAAACAGTTTGACACCCCCAAGGGATCACAATGGATCTACAGGAGTGGACCCCAACCAAAAGGAAATTGCTGAGATGACAGAAATGGAATTCAGAATATATATGGCAAATAAGATGAATGGAATTGAAGATGAAGTTAAAAAGCAACAAAAATAAGCCAAAAAGATTTCAGGAAATCAACAAAAAAATGAAAAGTTGCTAAAGAGCTAGACAACATAAGAAAGGATACAATAGAAGATAAAGAAATGAAAGAGTCATTTAGGGAATTTCAAAATGCATCAGAAAGCTTCAACAAGAGGCTAAACCAAGCAGAAGAAAGAATCTCAGAGCTTGAAGATGAGGCTCTTGAGATAACCCAGTCATTCAAAGATGCAGAAAAGAGAATAAAGAAGACTGAACAATCACTCAGAGAAATATGAGACTATGTGAAACAATCTAATATATGAATTATAGTTATCCCTGAGGGAGAAGAAGAAAGAGCAAAAAGCATGGAAAATCTATTCAAGGGAATTACTGAGGAAAACTTCCTTGGCATTGCCATAGATTCAGACATCCAGATACAAGATGGTCATTAAATACCAGAAAGATTCATAGCAAGTAGGACATCTCCAAGAAACACAGTCATCAACTTGGCCAAAGTCAAAATGAAAGAGAAAATTCCACATGCAGCAAGATGAAAGCAACAACTAACCTACAAAGGAAAACACATCAGGCTAACAGTAGACTTCTCAGCAGAGACCTTACAAGCCAGAAGGGATTAGGACCCCATCTTCAGTCCTCTTAAACAGAACAATAGTGAGCAAAGAATCTTATATTCTGCAAAACTAAATTTCATAAACAATGGGGGAATAAAGACCTTTCCAGACAAGCAAATGCTAAGGGAATTTGTCACTACTAGATCTGCCCTACATGAAATACTAAACTGCATTATATATGGATCAGCATAAAAGATACCCACAAGTGTAAAATCACTGAAAAGTTAAAGCACACACCTCTTATAAAACAATAGCACAAGAGGGAAAACAAAGCAATAAGGTACCACCTAATATGATGAACAGAACAGCATCCCACATATCAATACTACAACTCAACATAAACAGTCTGAATGCTCCACTCAAAAGACACAGGCTGGCTGAATGGATGAAAAAACATAACCCAAGTATCTGTTGTCTCCAGAAAAGACATCCAACCCGCAAGGACTCACTCAGACCCAAGGTAAAGGGATGGAAAAAAATATTCCATGCAAATAGAAACCAAAAGAGAACAGGTATAGCCATCTCATATCACATAAAATAGACTTTAAATCAACAAGGTAAAAAAAAAAAAAAAGACATAGATGGGCATTATATTAATAATGGTAAAGGGAGCAATTCAACAAGAAGACATAACAATCCTAAATATATATGCACCTACAACAGCAACTCTCAGATTCATAAAGCAAATCCTACTAGATGTAAGCAAAGAGTTAAACAGTAGCATCATAATTGCCAGAGACTTCAACATCCCACTGAGAGAGCTGGACAGATCATCGAAGCAGAAAAATCAATAAAGAAACACAGGACTTAAATGGGACTCTAGAGCAAATGGAACTAACATACATTTATAGAACATTCTACCCAAAAACTACTGAATATACATTCTTCTCAGCACATGAGACATTCTCCAAGACTGATCATATCTTAGTCCACAAAAAATGTCTCAGCAAATTAAGAGAAATTGAAATCATATCATGTATCTTTTCAGACCACAGTGGAATAAAACTAGAAATCAACTTTAAGAAAAACACTCAAATCTAAACAAAGTCATGGAAATTAAACAACTTGCTTCTGAACAATCCTTGAGTCAATGATGAAATGAAGAAGGAAATCAAAAGATTCCTTGAACTGAAAGACAAAGGGGACACAAGCTATCAAAATACATGGGACACAGCAAAAGCAGTCCTGAGGGGAAAATTCATAGTCTTAAATACCTACAGTAAAAAGACAGAAAGATCACAAATTACCAACCTAATGTCACATCTCAAGGAACCAGAAAAGGAAGAGTAAACCAAACCCTAGGCTAGCAGAAGAAAAGAAATAAAAAAGCTCAGAGCAGAACTAAATTAAATGGAAAACAAACAAACAAACAAAAAATACAAAGGATCAAAGAAAAAAAAGTTGGTTCTTTGAAAAGATAAACAAAATTGATAGACCCCTTCCTAGATTAGCCAGAAATAGAAGAGAAAGGACACAAATAAGCTCAATCAGAAATGAAAAAGGAGAAATTACAACTGATACAACAGAAATAAAAAAATCACCAGTGAATACTACAAAAATCTCTACATATATAAACTAGAAAATATAGAGGAAAGGGACAAATTGCTGGAAACACACAACCTCCCAAGACTGGATTAGGAGGAAATAGAAATCCTGAACAGACAAATAACGAACAGTGAGATCGAACCAGTAATAAAATATCTCCCCCCCACACACACAAAAAAGCCCCGGACCAGAGGGATTCATAGCTGAATTCTACCAGAGCTACAAAGAAGAGCTGGTACCCATCCTACAGAAATTATTGCACAACATTGAGGAGGCAATCCTCCCTAAGTCATTCTACAAAGCCAGTATCACCTTGATACCAAAGCCAGGAAAGGAAACAACAAAAGAAGAAAACTACAGACCAATATCCCTTATGAATATAGATGCAAAATCATCAATAAAATACTAGCAAGCTGAATTCAATAGCACATCAAAAAATAATCCACCATGACCAAGTGGGCTTCATATCAGGGATGCAAGAATGGTTCAACATATGTAAATTGATAAATGTAATTCACCACATAAACAGAAGCAAAAACAAAGATCATATGATCATATCAATAGACACAGAAAAAGCATTGACAAAATCCAGCACCCTTCATGATAAAAACCCTCAACAAACTTGGCATAGAGGGAACATACCACTAAATTATAAAAGCCATATATGACAAACCCACAGTGAACATCATATTGAGTGGGGAAAAGTTGAAAACATTCCCCCTAAGAACTGGAATAAGACAAGGGTGACCACTGTCATCACTTCTATTCAACATAGTGCTGGAAGTTCTAGCCAGAGCAATTGGACAAGAGAAAGAAATAAAAGGTATCCAAATCAAGAAAGAGGAGGTCAAACTATCACTCTTTGCTGATGATATGATCTTGTATCTAGAAAATCCCAAAGACTCCACCAAGAGACTGCTAGAATTCATAAATAAATTGAGCAAAGTCTTAGGTTACAAAATCAATCTACACAAATCAGTAGTATTTCTATATACCAGTAACAGTCAAGCTGAGCATCAAATCAAAGACTCAATACAATTCACAATAGCTACAAAGAAAATAAAATACTTATGAATATACTTAACCAAGAAGATGAAAGATCTCTACAAGGAGAACTACGAAACACTAAGAAATACCAGATGACACAAACAAATGGAAAAACATATCATGTTCACGGATTGGTAAAATCAACATTACTGGGTTACGATAAAAAATGGCAGTGTGATAGGGTCCTCCCACCATACCGCTCCCAGGAAAGGAGGTGAAGAACGCCAGCGGCTGCCGGCGAACACGGACCGCTCACTCCAAAAACAGCATTGCGAATGACAGAGAAACAACGCCGAACGCCCAGCCCAAGAAAACAGGTACAAAATTTTCACAAAGATCGGAGGGCGCACGGAGCACAATAGAGCCCAGAGCGCGGGAAGGACGCACTCGCCAGGTCGGCGCAGCGCGACCAGCCCCCCAAGCGGTTACGCGCCTCCCCATACACGCAGTCAGGGACAAGCCCAGAGTTGGGACAGAGCGGTGGCTAGGGACGGCGAGCCCTGTGGAGAGGAGGAAGTAGCCAGAGCCAGACACATCTCGCAGCTACGATATACAGAGACTGCCAAGGGCTGGGGAGGAACTGGGCGGGGACCGAGATTCAGCTTCCCGGGACAGTGCGCGGGAACCCGCAGGCCGGCACTGCGCCACTAGAAGTCAGCGGGACTGGGCCCAGGAGTTTATCGGAGAGCAGGACGTGCCCTTAGAGGTTGCTTACAACTACCGGCGGAGAAAAACTGCGCTCCCGGCGCGATCGGAGCCCAGCTGTGCGCCAGGCTGGCGGCGGCCGCCATCTTTACAGCCGCCCGCGCGGAGCCGTGAGCCGCGTCTCTAGCTCCGCCCCGCCCGGCCCAGGGCTCATCGCTGGGGCGAGACAGGCTTTGCCTTGGTGGCCAGGGACAGCGGCATCCATGGGTTCCAGGTGGGACGAGATCCCGGAACTGTAGAGGTGGGACCTTTGAGTATTGGAAACAGTTTGCAGCTCGTCCATCTGGTTCTGCTACCCCGGCTCTGGCCTCCGACAACTCCGCTCCGTGCCGGTCCTAGTGCCGCCCCTCAGGTCCCAGCCCTCCTGTACCCAGAGATCGCTCATTTTGAAGGTTGCTGGCCATAGTGACTCATTTGGTATAACTGCTGGTTCCCATGACAACCAAATACCTCAAGAGCCACAGGCTGAACCAGAGCAGCTCCCCATAATCCTGCCCACTTCAATAGGGAATTTCGCGCCACCCAAGAGTGCTTCCAGCTGCCACTACTCCCCCTCCCCGTGGGAACATCCCCCCGGTGGAGACTGCTGGGGATAGAGACGGCCACCTGCCTCGCCTTGAGGTCTAGTGGTGGAAAAGGGGTACACAATTGGAGATCCCCCTATCAACCAGTTTCACGCGGAGACACACATCAGAAGGGCAGCCACACGTGGCTAGATGAGCAACCTCTGAGCTGTGTAAAATTTTCCCAACTCAGCTCTCACACTGCAGCCAAAGGAAATTGTGTTTCTACCAGAACCTCAGGAAGAGCAGGGTCAAAGTAACCCCTAGGAGCTACAAGACCCCTCCCAAAGCACAGGGCTTTCGCATACCCCAACTGGGGAATCAGAGTCTGCTACGGACATAACAGAATACCTAGCTAATAGGGAGCGGAGGACTCATATTCTCAAGTACAATCCATTAGCTCAGAGCCCAAGCTGGGAGGTCATTCTCACCACACTCCACTGGGAAGAGGAGAAGACCACAGGTCAGAGTTAACTCAAGATCCAACAAACTTGCTAAAATACACCTAAGGCAATACAGGCCACTACTTCTCTCCCTGGCTTTGCCAAGGAAAAATAATTGTGGGCCTGGTGACAGGGCCATAAACTAGCTCTAACACCTCCAGCTCTCGACCAAGAGACCAGATGAGAAAAAACCAGCGAAAGAACTCAGGGAACATGAAAAATCAGAGTGAAAAGTCACCCCCAAAAGAAATTATCAGTTCCTCAGCAATGGATACCAACCCAAATGAAATGGGTAGAATGACAGAAGAGGAATTTCGTTTATGGATTATAAGAAAGCTCAATGAAATTCAAGAGAAAATTGAATCCCAGCACAAAGAAACCACAAGAAAAATGCAAGAAATGAATGAAAAATTCTCCAAAGAAATAGAAATATTACGGAAAAATCAAATAGAAATCCTAGAAATGAAAGAAGCATTCAAGGATCTACAAAACACAGTGGAAAGCCTTAAGAATAGGCTGGACCATGCAGAGGAAAGAATTTCAGAGCTAGAAGACAGCTCCTATGCACTAAATAAATCAGCTGAAGAGAAAGAACACAAAAACAAGAGACAGGAAAAAAGCATACAAGAAATGTGGGATTATGTAAAGAGGCCAAACATAAGGATAATAGGTATCCCTGAGGGAGAGGAAGAAAATTTGCATGGGCTGGAAAATTTATTTGAAGGAATAATAGAGGAAAATTTCCATGGCTTAGCCAGAAATCTCGACATCCAAGTACAAGAAGCACACAGGACTCCTGGGAGAGTCAACGTGAAAAGGCATTCACCACGCCACATAATTATTAGACTGACCAAAGTAAACACAAAAGAGGCACTCCTCAGAGCTGTAAGACAAAAAAGGAGGTAACCTACAAAGGGAAACCCATCAGATTAACTGCAGATTTCTCAACTGAAACCTTACAAGCCAGAAGGGAATGGGGAGACATCATCAATCTCCTAAAACAAAACAAAGGTCAACCCAGAATTCTGTATCCTGCCAAACTAAGCTTCTTATATGAGGGAGAAATAAAGACCTTTCCAGATAAGCAATCACTGATAGAATTTGCGAAATCCAGACCGGCCTTGCAAGAAATGCTTAGACCTGCATTATACACTAACCAGCGCAACAGACACCCACCTATGTAAAATTATGCAAAGGCTAAAACCCCAGAAACCAGATTCCACAATGACGCAAGAGGTAAAACAAAAGATACCACCCAACAGAATAATCAGAAATTTACCCCAAATATCAATTCTCTCAATAAATGTAAATGGCTTGAACTGCCCATTGAAGAGACATAGGCTGGCTGAATGGATTAAAAAATACAAACCAAGTATCTGTTGTCTTCAGGAAACACACCTCACACACAAAGACGCATTCAGACTCAAGGTGAAAGGATGGAATACAATTTTTCAGGCTAATGGAAACCAAAAGAAATCTGGAGTAGCCATCCTCATTTCAGATGACATCAACTTTAAAGCAATAAAAGTAAAGAAGGACAAAAATGGACACTATATAGTGGTGAAGGGAAAAATTTCACAAGAGGATTTAACAATCCTAAACATTTATGCACCCAACACAGGAGCACCCAGGTACATAAAGCAAATGCTGCTAGATCTAGACAACATAATAAGCAGGAATGCCATAATTGCAGGGGACTTCAACACCCCACTGACGGAACTGGACAGATCCTCCAAACAAAAAGTAAATAGAGAAATAAAAGACCTAAACAGGACTCTAGAACATTTGGGCCTAACAGATATCTACAGAACACTCCACCCAAATAACACTGAATATACATTCTTCTCATCAGCTCATGGAACTTTCTCTAAAATTGACCACATCCTAGGCCACAAAACAGATCTAAACAAATTCAAAAAAATAGAAATCATACCATGTATCTTTTCAGACCACAGCGGAATAAAATTAGATATCAATTCCAACAGAAACTCACATCTTCCTCCAAAAACTTGGAAACTAAACAATCTATTGATGAATGAGTATTGGGTCAAAGAGGAGATTCAAAATGAAATCAAAAGATTCTTCGATCTAAACGATAATGGGGACACAAGTTATCAAAATCTGTGGGATACAGCAAAAGCAGTCCTGAGAGGAAAATTTATCGCCCTAAATTCCCACATCCAAAAGACAGAAAAGTCACAAATCAGTAAACTAATGAATCATCTTAAGGAAATGGAAAAGGAAGAGCAAAGCAATCCTAAAACCAGCAGAAGAAAAGAAATAACCAAATTAGAGCAGAATTAAATGAAATCGAGAACAAAAGAACAATACAGAAGATCAATGAAACAAAAGCTGGTTCTTTGAAAAGATAAACAAAATAGACAGGCCACTTGCCAGGTTGACCAGAAGCAGAAAGGAAAGGACTCTAATAAGCTCAATTAGAAATGAAAAAGGAGAAGTCACAACTGATACCATGGAAATACAAAACATCATCTTTGAATACTACAAAAATCTCTATGCCCACAAACACGAAACGTGGAGGAAATGGACAAATTCTTAGAAACACACTACCTCCCTAGGCTCAACCAGGAAGAAACTGAATTTCTAAACAGACCAATATCAAGCACCGAAATTGAAGCAGTAATTAAAAATCTACCCACAAAAAAAAGTCCCGTACCAGATGGGTTCACACCTGAATTCTACCAAGCCTACAAAGAAGAACTGGTGCCTATACTGCAGAAATTATTTGAAAATATCCAGAAGGATGGAATCCTCCCAAACTCATTCTACGAAGCCAATATCACCTTGATACCAAAGCCAGGAAAGGACACAACAAAAAAAGAAAACTACAGACCAATATCCCTTATGAATATAGATGCAAAAATTCTCAATAAAATCCTTGCAAACCGAATTCAAATGTACATCAAAAAAATAATCCATCATGATCAGGTGGGCTTCATTCCCAAGATGCAGGGATGGTTCAACGTACGCAAATCTATAAATGTAATTCACCATATAAATAAAAGCAAGAACAAAGATTATATGATCCTTTCAATAGATGCAGAAAAGGCTTTTGACAAAATCCAACACCCTTTTATGATAAGAACTCTTAACAATATAGGCATAGATGGCTCATTCCTAGAAACTATTAAAGCCATATACGATAAACCCACAGCCAATATCATACTGAATGGGGAAAAATTGAAGGCATTCCCCCTTAAAACTGGCACCAGACAAGGGTGTCCACTATCTCCACTTCTTTTCAACATAGTGCTGGAAGTCCTGGCCACAGCAATTAGACAAGACAGAGGAATCAGGGGCATCCAGATTGGGGCAGAAGAGGTCAAACTTTCACTATTCGCAGACGATATGATATTATACATAGAAAACCCCAAGGATTCAACCAAGAGATTACTGGAATTGATAAATGAATTCAGCAAAGTCTCAGGATACAAAATTAATACACACAAATCCATAGCCTTCATATATGCTAATAACAATCAAGCCGAGAAACAAATTAAAGATGCTATACCTTTTGCAATAGCACCAAAGAAAATTAAATATTTAGGAATATATCTAACTAAGGAGATCAAAGACCTATATAGAGAGAATTATGAAACACTGAGAAAGGAAATTGCAGAGGATGTAAATAGATGGAAAACCTTACCATGCTCTTGGATAGGCAGAGTCAACATAGTAAAAATGGCTTTGCTACCTAAATTAATTTACAGAATCAATGCAATCCCTATCAAATACCAACATCATTTTTTGCCGATCTAGAAAAAATAATTCTACGCTTCGTGTGGAACCAGAGAAGACCCCGTCTAGCCAAAGCAATCTTAAGCAAAAAGAACAAATTGGGAGGCATCTGTCTACCAGACTTCAAACTATACTACAAGGCTATAGTAACCAAAACTGCATGGTATTGGCACAAGAACAGACATGTAGACCAATGGAACAGGACTGAGAACCCAAATATAAAACCAACCTCATACAGTCACCTGATCTTTGACAAATTCCAGAAAAACGTACACTGGGGAAAAGATTCCCTATTCAACAAATGGTGCTGGGAAAATTGGATGGCCATATGTAGAAGACTGAAAGTGGACCCACACCTCTCACCTCTCACAAAAATCAATTCACAATGGATAACAGATCTAAACCTAAGACATGAAACCATAAGAATTCTCGAAGAAAATGTTGGAAAAACTTATGGACATTGGCCTAGGCAAAGAATTTATGAAGAAGACCCCAAAGCAATCACAGCAGCAACAAAAATAAATACATGGGACCTGATCAAATTGAAAAGCTTCTGCACAGCCAAGGAAACTATCACTAGAGTGAACAGACAACCTACAGAATGGGAGAAAATATTTGCATGCTACACCTCTGATAAAGGGCTTATAACCAGAATCTATACAGAACTTAGGAAAATCAACAAGAAAAAATCAAACAACCCTATTAAAAAATGGGCAAAGGACATGAACAAAAACTTTTCCAAAGAAGACAGAATGATGGCCAGCAAACATATAAAAAAGTGCTCAACTTCTCTAATCATCAGGGAAATGCAAATCAAAACCACAATGAGATATCACTTAACTCCAGTGAGATTGGCTCATATCAAAAAATCCCAAATAACAAATGTTGGCGGGGATGTGGACAGGTAGGAACACTCATACACTGCTGGTGGGACTGCAAATTAGTACAACCTCTATGGAAAAGAATATGGAGATATCTCAAAGAATTAAAAGTAGAATTACCATTTGACCCAGCAATCCCACTACTGGGTATTTATCCAAAAGAAAAAAAAGACATTTTATAATAAAGACATCTGCTCTCGAATGTTCATAGCAGCACAATTCACAATTGCAAAGTTGTGGAAACAACCCAGGTGCCCATCAATACACGAGTGGATCAATAAAATGTGGTATATGTATACCATGGAGTATTACTCAGCAATAAGGAACAATAGTGAATTAACACATCTGGTATTATCCTGGTCGGAGCTAGAACCCATTCTTCGAAGCGAAGTGTCACAGGATTGGAAAAACAAGCATCACTGGTACTCACCATCAAACTGGTACTAACTGATGAACACTTACATCACACAGGGCAATAACATTCATCAGAGGGCGGGCGGGCGGGAGGGGGGTGGAAGGGATGGGAAAAACTCTCACTGAATGGATGTGGGGAGCACAGTTTGGGAGACGACCACGATTGTGGCTCTGACACGGGCAGAACAGGGGCAATGTGTATGGCCAAAATGTTGTACCCCCATGATATTCTGAAATTAAAAAAAAAAAAAAAAAAAAAAAAAATCAACATTACTAAAATGTCCATACTGCCCAAAGTGATTTACAGATTCAATGTAATCCCCATCAAAATACCAACATCATGTTTCACAGATCAAAAACATACAATGGGGAAAAGAATCTCTATTCAATAAATGGTGCTGGGAAAATTGGATAGCCATATGTAGAAGACTGAAACAGGATCTGCACCTCTCACCTCTCACAAAAATTCATTCACAATGGGTAACACACTTAAACATAAGGCATGAAACTACAAGAATTCCAAAAGAAGAGGTTGGAAAAACTCTTATAGATATTGACCTAGGCAAAGAATTTATGAAGACGACCCCAAAGGCAATCACAGCAACAACAAAAATAAATAAATGAGACTTGATTGAATTAAAAAGCTTCTGCACAGCCAAGGAAACAATCAATACAGAGAACAGACAACCTACAGAATGGGAGAAAATATCTGCATGGTATACATCCAATAAAGGGCTAATAACCAGAATCTACAAAGAACTCAAGCAAATCAGCAAGAAAACATCAAACAACCCCATTGAAAAGTGGGCAAAAGACATAAGCAGAAGCTTTTCAAAAGAAGATAGACTAATGGTCAATAAACATATGAAAAAATGTTCAACATCTCTAATTACCAGGGAAATGCAAATCAAAACCACAGTGAGATATCACCTAACGCTAGGGAGAATGGCTTTTATCAAAAAGTCCCAAAACAACAGATGCTGGGATGGATGGGGAGAGAAAGGAACACTTATACACTGCTGGTGCGACTGCAAACTAGTTCAACCTCTATGGAAAGTAGTATGGAGATACCTCAAACAACTGAAAGTAGACCTACCATTTGATCCAGCAATCCCACTACTGGCTACTTACCCAAAAGAAAAAAAGACATTTTATAAAAAAGACACTTGCACTCAAATGTTTATTGCAGTACAATTCACAATCACAAAGATGTGGAAACAACCCAAGTGCCCATCAATACATGAATGGATTAATAAAATGTGGTATATGTATACAATGGAGTATTACTCAGCAATAAAATAAAAATGGTGACCTAATACCTTTTGTAGCAACCTGGATGGAACTGGAGACCATCCTCCTAAGTGAAGTATCTCAAGAATGGAAAAAGAAACACCATGTGTACTCACTATTAAATTGGAACTAAATGATCAACACTCACGTGCACATATGGTAGTAAAACTCAGTGGAAATCAAGCAGGTGGGAGGGGGAAAAAGGGATGGGTAAGTTCACACCTAACGGGTACAATGCACACTATGTGGGTGATGGACACACTTATAACTTTGATTCAAACTGTACAAAAGTAATTCCTGTAACCAAAACATTTGTACCCCAGCAATATTCTGAAATTTAAAAACAAAAGAAAAAAGAAAAAAGAAAAAGAACCAACAACACAGTACCAAAAAAAGAAAATCTATGTATGTGCTTAGATATTGAATTTAATACAGTATATAAGTCACAGAAGGACAAATACTGCATGATTCCACTTATATGAAGTATCTGAAATAGTCAAACTCACAGAAACAGCAAGTACAATGTTGGTTACCAGGGGCTGAGGGAAGGAAGACATAGGGAGTTGCTGTTTAATAGATACAAAGTTTTAGTTATTCAAGATGAATAGGTTCGAAAGATCTGTTGTAAAACATTGTATCTATAGTTAACAATACTGTATTGTACATTTAAAAATTCATTGAGAGTATATCTTCTTGTGTTCTTATCACAAAAAATAGACTACAAAAAGCAGCTATTATACATATTTTTAAAATTAAAGGGAAAAATGTTTAAAGAATTAAAGGAAAACATGTTGGCATTGACTTTACAGGGAATAACAATTTTTTAAGACAGCAACTATAAAAAAGAGCCAAATGTAACTGTATTTTTATACCTATTAACCAACCTTTCCAGTACAGTAGGGCAATTAGTTAATAATTTGTTGTATAGTTCAAAATTGCTGGAGGAGAGAAACTGGAATGCTCCCAATATAAAGAAGAGGTAAATGCTTAGGGTGATGGATGTCCCAATTGCTTTAGTTCGATCATCACACACTGTATGCATGTATCAAAATACCACATGTACCCCAACAAAGCCTCAAAATATACAAAGCAAAAACTGACAGAATTGAAAGGAAAAATAGACAACTTAACAATTGCTATCAGAGATTAAAATATCCCACTCTTAATAACTATCAAAACAAACAGGAGGAAAACTAGCAAGGCTATAGCAGATTTCAACAACACTATCAACCAACCTGAACTGACATTTTTGACATTTTCATTTAAGGAGAGCAGAATACACATTCTTTTCAGATGCATGTGAAATATACTCCAGGATAGACCATATGCCAGGCCATAAAACAAGTCTCGAGAGATTTAAAAGGACTGAAATCACTCGAAGTATATTCTCCAACAATAAAGAAATTAAAAATAAACAACAAAGAAATTTGGAAAATCCCCAGTTCTCAGAAATAAAGGAACATATTTCTAAATAACCCATGTGTCAAAAAAAAATCATAAGGGAAATCAGAAAATATTTTGAACTAAGTGAAAACAAAAATACAACATATCAAAACTTGTGAGGTGTAGCTTAAATAGTGCTAAGAGGGAAATTCAGAGTTTTAAACATCTGTATTGGGAGAGAATGGTCTCATGTCAATAATCTAAACTTCCACTTTAAGAATAAAGACGAATGAATTAAACATAAAGCAAGCAGAAAGATGGAAATAAAGATCAGAAGGAAAAAAATCAATGAAATAGGAAACAGAAAAACATTTTAAAAAATCAAAAGTTCTTTGGAGGGAAAAAATCAACAAACTTGATAAACCTTTAGCTAGACTGACTAAGAAAAAAAAAGAGATGACACAGAATACCAAAATCAGAAATGAAAGAAGGGACATCATTACCAATCCTACTGAAATCAAAAGGATTGTAAGAGAATACTATGGCCAACTTTATGTCAACCAATTAGACAACTTAGATGAAATAGCAAAATTCCTCAAAAACCAAAAATTACTAAAACTAACTAAAGAAAAGTATGAATAGCTCTATAACAAGAAAATTATTATTTACCCCCACCCCAAGCCCAGGCTAAATGTCTTCACCTAGTAAATTCTATCCATATATAAAAGAGAAATAATACCAATCCTACACCAATACTTTCAGAAAACAATGGCAGGGGCACACTTTCCAACTCATTCTATGAGACCAGTATTACCCTTTTACCAAAGCAAGACAAAGATAGCACAAGAAAACAAGAGACTGATATCTCTCATGAACACACACATGAAAATCCTTAACATAATGTTAGCAAACAAAGTCCAGCAACATATAAAAAGGATTAAACACCACAACAAAGTGAGATTTATGTGACCATGACATCTGTGGGGTTCATGCCCTCCCTCTTCTATCACTTTTTCAGACCAATGTAAATCACTAGTCATAGTTTGTCTGTGTTGTCCCTTCATTTGCACACTGAGAAATTGATCCCTCCCTTGGTGGTTGGATATTGAGTATATGAAATAAAGTAACTTAATCCTATGAGAGTATGAGTATGAAAAAAAATTAAGGATACTCTAAAAGGAACAGAAAGCAAGGATTTCCAAGTTCAACCTTCATGCTGAGGGTTTAAATAACTGACATGGATTTGAAACAAAGATAAAAAGGTAGATGAGCAATGAGCTAGATTCTCAGTTCAGTAATACCCAGGTCTTAAAACCACCAAGCACCAACTAGATCCATGGAAAACATAAATTTGGCTGGTTTAGAGGTTTCCCTAAAGTGAGAGTTTCCTTCTCCTAACTGTTGGAGAGGGGGCATTGTATCTTCAGGAATACGAGTAAGACCTGTATTGTTTTACAAGATGGTTTGTTCCTTACTACAGCTGCAATGTGAACTCAGCACTGAAATCTAGTGCTAATTTTTTGGCTCATCTAAACCTGGTCACCAGCTAAGGTGACAGAGCTTTCCAAGCCCTAGAAGTTTCACTTCTAGGTTCTTCCTTTTAGAGATAGTTATCAGGAAGGGGAGGATGCGTCTTGCCATCCACCCCACCACCACCCAAGTTACCTACTTCTGGGTGGAAAAATATACTGGATCAACCCCCAAATTCAGTCCATAATGTGGCTGGAGTGAGAGCTATGAGAGAAAGCTACTGTAACTGTTTTCAGGAAGTACTTGTATACACCTAAAATGTTCACATTCATCTCTCGGAATCTCAAAAAGAATTCACCTAGACATAATGATATTTACGTAGTCATTCATTTCTGCATGTGTTCTTCAGTTCAGAATTATAAGCTTCAACCTATAGCATTAAGAAGTTAGCCAATCCTGCACTATAAATGAATGTAAAAATTTAAAAATTTAAATGTTTTGCTACATGACAAAGTTTATTATCTCAATTTTCAAAAAATAATATTTCAGATGAAAGAAAAACTGTGAAACCATAAAAGAGAAAAAATTCCTGGATGTCACAAGTGTTTTAAAATAACACAAATATCAACTAAAGAAGTTCAGACTAATAATTTAAATAACAAACCCAGGATGTAGCTATCTATGTATTTTGTAGCAAACCTTGGCAAACCTCTTTTCTCTAATTGAAAACAAGAATCAAAATTTGGGTAGGTATTTCCAGGAAAAGTATGTCTAGATTAAGTTTATAGCCTCATTAAACATGGCTAATTTCAAAAATTAAATTTGGCTGTTTATACATAAAAATAATCAAAGTTTGTTTTTTTCTGGGTGAATTCAAACATGATGTCAGTACAACATTTCTGTATTATGAACCACAAAATAATTCATAACAATTCTACAGACCACATGCCAAGTTTATTTAAATTATTTAACACTGTGGAGTGAGCCAATTTATAAGTATAAAAATAGATGGTTTAGCAACAAATATAAGCACCACACGGAAACATATTACATATACACCATCAGGCCTTTGGAAGATTAAGGCAACATAAATACCTCAAGTAATTTCATGAGAATACTTTACTCATATAATAGATGTTATTAAAACATCTCAAAATAGGCAGAGCCCACAATTTTTCAGTATGAAGTCTTCCCTTCCAGTTTTCTTGTCAATATATTAATGATTCTTCATAAATACTGTATAACAATTAGTCTAGATTGACAAATGGGCTATCAAAGCCACTATCTTGTTGGCTAGACAAGGGAGCAACTAATTTTCTTGAAGGCCGCTGACACACTGAAGATGGTACCGTAATGCTCAGTTTTTTGAAATCTGACTTTAATATATTTGTCTTATGATGAGATGGATGTCCAAGAGTCACACTGATCTTCCCTGGCTGTGAATACATGGTTCCTTCTGATAGGTTTGGAGTTTGATCATGTTGACATTTCATTGGTTGACAAATCATATTACTTTTCTCTGTATCTGAAAGACAATTGGTTACTGAAAACTGTTTGAAATCAACAGATTCACCTGGTATGTCCAGAGTTCCTTGTGGCCTACCATGTACAAATGACACTTCATGACTGTCACAGGGTAGAGTTGCACTGCTGGAAGGCCAGCCCAGGGAATCACTAAGGTCCCCTCCATCCTTTACTGGAGTTTCCTGAATACCCAAACCTTGACTTTTCTCAGATGCAGCATTTTCACTTTCCATTAATGGATTACATGTATATACTTTCAAACCAGGTCTTTCATTAGGATCTTGAGAGGTTATACGCGTTGATCCTGATTCAGAAAGACCAGGGGTACATCTGGGTGAGGTTTTATTTCCAAAGGTTCCAAGAAAGGGGTATGCGACTGAATGCAGAAGTGATTCAGAACCAGGATCACTGAATAGGTCTTTCTTCTTGTGTAAACCAAAGCTTCCTTCACCTTCGCAAGGAACAAACTCAGGAGAAACATTCCTTGGCAAAATGTTTAGGTGCTTGCAACTACTATCCCCAAACTGAAAGTCGGAATGGGACTCTCTGGAACCTACATGCTTTGTGTCCCCACGCTCTGAGTTCTCTAACAGCCTTCGTAAGTTACAAGCAGCCTTCCTCTTAGGAACTTGTTCGCACATACTTCTGGGGATAGTTTTTGCACTGTTTGATTTGCTTTCAATGTAACATGGCATATTCTGATTCACATCATTTCTTTTTGATTTTTCAACTCCAGTCAGCATCTCTGAAGTCAGGGGCAGTGCTACTATGTGCAAGGGAACACAAAATTAGGGGAACAGAAAATTAAGAGAAAATTAACATTTAAAGAGAAGAAAAAACTTATGTTTTTATGTATTTTCAAAGAATGCATATATAGTAATCATTCTTAAAGAAAATACATCAATCTGAACATTTAAAAATATTCTTTCACATATATCCACTAGATAAAGCTTGGTAATTTAGTTACTGAAATCTGATATATTATTGCTACCTACCTGATCTATTACATTTTCTGCAACAGATGTTACAGCATTTCAAGAGCCAACTACGTTTTCAATCCTGCTCTGATTTTGATGTTAAGTATGGAGTTTCTGACAAAGAGAGTTTACTGAAAGAACCCCGCCCACCCAACACCTACACACACACTTCTGTAAAAGCTAAATAGAGTTTCTGATATAATTGGCTAGGACACTAAATCTGATCAACAGCAAAGCAGCCACACAGCACAGAATTAGAGGCATCATATCTCAGAGTAGTATACCTTGGTCCCTAGAGTCCATGAAAAAGGTTTGCTTCTACTGGGGACATTATTTGCACACAGTTGAACCAGATCTAGAAAATTATTTTCTTGTTATAGGCCACTGCCTTTTTGTACCTAAGGTTCACATCACCATTGCAAAATTTATACAAATAACATTTGTGCTTCTACATAAGGAATGTTTACCAACATCAGACTCATAGATTCCTGAACAATCTCTGCTTCAAATTTTCCAGAGGTTCAAAAAACTCCATTTCCTTGCAGATATGTTAAAAAATCTCCCAGTGTGATTGGGTATTTAACCAATTTTTTTTTCACATATTTCTTTCAGCTCTTACTTTACATACTGTAAAGCTATGTTATTATACACAGAAAGAAACAATTTATAGTTTCTGGGGAAACTGTTCCATTATCATTATGAACTATCACCTTTGTTCCTTTTAATGCTAATTCTAATTTACCTAATATTACATTTATCACTGTAATTTATCTAATATCAACATTGCATTTCCTTGGTTTATCCCTCTCTGTCCATGTATTTTGAACTTCAGATGTTCTTCTTATAAAAATAGCAAATATCCATAATTTTTAAAACCCTGTTTGAAAGTTGTGGTCTTTTAATAAGTGAGTTTAACTATTTATATTTAGTGTGACTGATGTTTCAACCCACTATTATGTTCTATTTACCCATGCTTTCTAGTTTTTTTTCCTTCTTTCCTGATTTTGTTAGATTGAAAATATTTTCTTCCAAGTATTTCCCTTATCAGTTTTAAGGCTGTGTATTCTATCTTTATTTCCTCGTAGTTACTCTTAAATTTTAACACACATACTTAAACCTGTATCTTTGTAGCAATGGCTAGTCTTAACAGTATTTATATCCTCTCCTTGAAAACAGTAAAAATCTTAGTGTATTTTTCATTTTCTTTACTGTATCCTCTTATATCTAAGAATACTTTACTTTTCTAACATTCTCAGGTCCTATTGTTTGTTCTATCAATTCTATTTCCTTAGATACAAGTTCTACTGGTTTTTTTGTTTTGTTTGGTTGATGGTTTGGTGTCTTTTTTTCATGGTGATGGCGTTCTGTAAATATGCAATGATTCCTGGTTAAATACTTATCTTTAAGATATACTGAATACCATATCTGTTTGTGCTCTTGGTTAAAGGGTTTGGGAGGGGAATGAGGGGGGAGTGGATTGAATTGAAGGATAGAAAGATCTAATAGCTGGCACTCCGGGCACGTGGACTTCCAGCTCCTGCTTGATAGAGCATTGCCCTGCGCTGCCCCCAGACTCTTTGTTCCTGTTGCTGTTGCCCAGCCCAATACTGGGGTTGGGGAAGGGAGGGGAGAAAAAGAAATAAAGAGAGGGTGACCCCACCTGGCTGCTGTTGCTCTAGAACATCAACTAATCATCCCTAGGTACATCAACTAGATACATCCCTAGGTATCTCCTAGGCCTACTACTTCTCCTGGAACACACCACCTTCATGCATGGAGTAGTTTTGATATTGTTCCTACTTGTGGCTGGCTGTCATCTTCTGGTGGTTCTGAACTGAGGTTTCCATCTTCAATTCTATACTGTCTTCTTTCTTTCAGGGATTTCTTATAGCTTCTGGTCTATCCATTGCAACCTTTTAAAACCCGGTTATAATTTCTTCTTTTTTTCATTTTTTATTTGTTGTTTAAAATCTTTTCTATCATTTCTAGGGACGGAAGCAGCTATGGGAAGAGGATTGACATGCTCAATCTGCCTATTTCAACCGGAAACTCTATACTCTTTATTATAAATTTGCAGGTTAAGTAAAACATACACAACTTTATAAATTAACTGGTATTCCTTACATTCCCTGCTCTTCTTCATACTGAAAATATTAAATAGCCAAACAAGAAGAGAGAAAAACTATTCAAGTGACCCACTTTGACGTACCTGATTGTGTAGTTTTACTCTGGGATCTATTAGACATAGGTGTTTCCAGCAATTTTGCCATTGTAGCAAGTTTGCTAGCAGCATTTATAATCTTTTTCTCGGCCCTGTAGGGAAATTCCACAATATTAAATTAATATAGTTTAAAGGAAAAAATGAGTTTCCTTAGCTCCAGGATTTCTGTTTTCCTATTAGCTCTGCCAACATTTAGGGTAGCACAGCCATAAACCTCTCATAACCCCCAACGGCCGATCATATAGAAATAGTTAATTTTGTAGTTAAGGAAAATGCTTAGAAAATGACAACATGCTGTCCTAGTACTCTCAGTACACATTATTTGTTCAGACTGAACTTACCCTTCATCTTTTCCATTATCCTGCAAAATCTGTTGGAGGCAAATCAAATAATATTTGCGCATCTTTCGGGCGGTTTCTTGACGTTCTCGCAATACCTCTGCTTTTACCATTTCTGCAGCCCTTTCCTTACTCTCCTGAATATAACGAAGCATGTCACCTGCAGGGGACATGAGGAAATCCCCACAAAATGCGTGTTTATTAGCACTTTTTCAGAAACAGGAGGGGCAGACTTCAGACCGATTTTCTGGGAGATGAAGTGATTGGAGGTATAGTTAAAACATTATACTTTCCACAATCATTAAAATGGAATATTTTACATCACCATTTTGGTGGACTCAAGTGAAAAGTAATCTGTAAGTCCTTTTGTAATGATGACAGCTTACATATAGTAAGGAAACATGGCATATTCCCCAGAGAAATTTTGTCATACTTTAAAATACTTAGGCAACAAAATACCATAAATATGGGGCATGGAAACTTACATGTTTCAATCATACGTTATGTTCAGTTAAAAGAAAAAAGAAATATACAGAAAAGGTGAAGCAGAAAGGAAGAGAAAAACAGACACTGAAGACAGAAGAAAAGAAAGCAATATAAGCTGGACTCATTCTTCTCTTGTGCTCTGAAAATCCATGTTCCATTATTTATTATTTATTTGCAATACCTCTGCTTTTACCATTTCTGCAGTACATATTGAGGCTCTAACTAAAGATAATATTAGTACAGCTCTCCATGAGAGATTTGTACAAGATGTGACTGCAAGGAGAGTGGTAAGATTTATTGTTGACTTCTCCCATCCAAGTACCAACCAAGCTGACCCTGCTTAGCTTCTAAGATCAGACAAGATCAGACACGTTCAGGGTGGTATGGCCATAGACCATTGACCATTGTTGCCTTCTGAAATCTACATATTAACAAAGCTCACAGCTTTCAAGTTCTCTTTTTTTTTTTTTTTTTACTAAATCAAGACTTCATCCTACATCTAGAATTTTACCATCTTTGTTACATTAAGGATATCAATTCATATAGGAATCTCCCTCCTAATGAGAGTAAGCATCTGAAAATTCAGTGTTCTATGCAAAAATACTAAAAAACTGGGAGACTATTTTTCATTATTTGAAATGGGAATAAAATGGAGTACATGTCAACAGAAAACCTCCGACCAAGTTTCTGAAATGTAACTAAAACACAACATATGCACATACTTACAAGTTATTATATTAGGATTAAAAAAAGCTTAAAATTTCACTTCCCAAAACAATAGATTAACAAAAAGTTGTCTGTAGTAATATGCCCTTTGTTAACACCAACAGCAGGTGAGAAGTAAATCCCCTTTATTGATACTAAATGAGCTTTTTCACAACAGCTACACATGATTCTGATATCTACCAATTATATTTGAAACTTGAGACCCTTCCTCTGCTCTTTTTGTTAAAAACGCATGTAATTTTAGGAGGTAAATCTACATATTTCCTATATAAACACAGGTTATTGTATTGGGACATACATCTATCTATTCCATGCAATTTTGTAATTAAAAACCAGGAAGTATTCTATATTGGGAAAACACACACCAGGGGAATGCTCTGCAGGATATGCTGGCGCTACCTGGTCCTAACAAGGACTTGATAAACAAATTTACAGTTATGGGAAATAATAATGAGAAACAACAGAACAACTGCTAAGTAGATCCACTTCCACAGTCTTAAAAGTTTATGGTAGAAAGTAATAATTCATTGCTAATTTAAAACTTGTGACATTTTCTTTGCTACAAGTTGTAAGATCATTAATTTTTTAGTTTAATACTAGTGTCCAAAAAAGAAACAGGATAATCAACAATATAAAAATAACATTACTCTCACATCACTTCCAAAAGATATTTGGGCAAAATGATCCATTACTGCATAATTTTGAAAAGATACCAGCAATCTCCTCTAAGATTGAAGAATAAGGTGGTTTGGAAAATTCCCTAAAAATACTACTGCTTGTAAACTCTGAGTTTACATTTAACATCAACAATAAAAAAGGCCCAATCCATCCCTAAAATCTTGGGAATCTCTTTAGGGACTTACGCTTAATTTTTTTTACAGCTTTAATGTACTGCCCACGAAGTTCTTCCAAGGCCCCCTCATTGCATGGCAGGCAAGCATTTTCAATGGCCCCTTCTGATAATGACCTAAAAACAAACCAAAGATGGCAAAAACAGAGATGGTGAGTGAAAAACTTCATTCAAAAAATATATATGTATCCATATATTCTAATAAACTGAGATGTGCTAAAATTTTCATATAAAAGGATTTCCACTACACAGTCACTTAAAACAGGAGAAAAATAGAAACAACTTAAATTTTATAGTTGCTTAAATGGTAGGTAAATCCACATGATAAAAATTTATGCAGCTATTGAAAAGCACACTGTAGAATATCTAATAACAGAAGGAAATGCTCATCTAATAATATTAAGTTAATAAAAGGTTCCAAAATACCTTATACAATAATTTCAACTTTTAAAACACATTGTGCACATGGTGTTTGTGTATAAAGAGGCTTAACTGATATAAAATAAGAGTTAACAGAGGGTATCTTCAGGGAATAGGATTTGGGAGATTTTCTTCTTTTTTATACTTTTTGGTATATAACAAAATAATAACTGATATTTTAAAAAATCTAAAGATACTTGTACTTAGAAATAAATAGTTTCTTTAAAATAGTAAAAGTCTACCTTGGTGGTGTTTTACAAAGTGTTCGCAGTTCTTCCAATTTATTCTTCATGTCATTGTTTTCTTCTATTAATTCTTCAACAACTTTATTATTCTCTTCTATAGAAGAAAGTTTATAGTATATTGGTCAGTTGATTTTTTTGTTCAAGCCTTCCTTTCCCTTAAGTTCCCAATACAGATGTTTACAGAGAAGACGGTGTGATTTCCTGTTGCTCTCTTGTGTCATTCATTCCCTGATAAATGCTAGTCTGATCATTCCCTTGCTCTGTTTTCTCAGCACTTAAAATCTGTATTCTATCTTCTTCTTGCTTTGGGTTACACACTGTCCTGGAATTGGATTCCAATAGTTTCATATGCATGTATTTTGTTTTCCAGCTAGAGTTAAGATCCACAGAAACCTACTAGGTTTTCTAATCCCATGTTCCCCATAGATCCTGGTAGACAGGCTATGCTCATATAAATGATCATTAAACAAGCACCTCAGTATAAAATAAAAAGAAAATTAACCTTAAGTAGGTGCCATTTTCAGAAATAATGTAAGATTTTCAATTCTTTGGACTTTTAAAAAGGGGGCAGTGTCCATGTGGTCTGAAGGAAAAAGCATGGATTTCAGAGTCAGAGAGACATAAGTTTAAATCCTAGCCCTGCTTCTTACCAGTTGGATTAGCGGGCAATTTACTTAACCTTCTAAACCTGAGTTTTTTCACATGTAAAATGGGGATAGTATAACATACCTTACAGATTATAATAGAAATAAAACAACAAATGCACAATACCTTATACAAAGCTTGGCAATACCAATGTGAACATAGCAGCTCATGTTTCCCACTATGCCACCCTCTCAACACACCCTATGAGTTGGGGAACAAAATTACTCTATTCCCCATGCTGATGGACATATTTTTAAACCATTCACTCCTATTCCGTCACTTTTCAATAAACTACCAAGGGAATAGAAAATGGAATTTAAGAAACAAAAAAGAAGCAACAATAGCAAAGATATTATCACCTAATAGCTTCATATTAAGAAAAAAATCCAAATAAAACTACTAAGTGACTTAAATTCTGACCTTGATCCCTTTTATCGGGCTACTGTTTTGAGGGAAGTATCAGCTTTCTTGGATTATTTGTAAGTCTACAAATCGTAGAAGATATCAGCTTCAAAAAGCACTACGTAGAATAACTATTTTATGATCATGATTTATGATACCAAATATTATTATTTATAAGTAATAATCATACCCAACTTCCCTTGTCATTTTATTATGTAAAACAAATTTTCTTGGTCTTCAACAAATTTTATAATAGCTATACTGTATCTATATCTACAGTTGGATATCTCATTTACTCTCCTGGCCTCTACTAAAGAGCTAAGTAATCACAAAAGGAATTGTAGTTATTAAACTTTTTATCTCAAAATTCTTAAAACCCTTTCTGGCCTTAAAGTAGCTATTATCTATCTCTAACAGACTTAAGAAGCAGTAGGTGGTAGTAGGTGGTTTCTCTTAGTCGCCCATATTTACCGAGTGGGTGCTGGGTACTGTGCTAAGTGCTGGGACAGGACTTAATCCTTGTTGCCGTGAAGACTCCAAAGGGGAGTATAGACAATGTATAACTACAAGGATGATAAATGTAAAAAGCATAGGCACTATGAGAAATGTGTAACAGGAGGACCTACCCAAGTCTGCGGCGGTCAGGAAAGGATCCCTGAGGAAGTAATGTATTGGGGGAAGGATGAGTAGGAGTTAGCCAGGCAGTGAGATCAGGATGTTTTGGTAAAGGGAGAAGACAGACAATGAAATCCATGCTAGGGCTCTGCTGAGAGAACAGGAGGGCTGGGGGAAGACAAGGCTGGAGGGACTGGCAGGGTCATGAAGAGCTTTTTAAAACCATGTTAAATTAAGTCATTGTACTTCATACTGAGGGCCATGGCAAGCCACTGAAGAGCTTTAAACAGGAGAGTATCATGATCCAATTCACTTTTTTTAAAAGGTTGCTCCAACTGTCCAATGGAGAAGGGATTGGAGAGGCAAGACTGGAAGCAGAAAGACTCAGGAGGTGATTGCCTTTGTCCAGGCAAGAGATAGAGGTGAATGTAGAAAATAAACGAACCTATTCACCTCGTCTTTTCTGGATGACACCATTATTTGGGACCCTGGCATTCAGTTTTTTATTCATTCAAACATTTATTCTCTGGTATGTAGTGGGCAACATGACTACAAGGATGAGCAAGATAAGACATATTCCTTATCCTCAGGGAACTTATAGTTTGGAATAAGCAGGCAAGTAATCAAACAATTAAAATATAGAATGGTCACAGAGCTAACAGAGGAAGAGCCAAGTGCTATAGGGCTGCACATGAGCAGCTAACTTAACCTAGACTGGGGAAAATTGAGGAGAACTTTGCAGATGAAGCGTCTCCTGAGTTGAATCCTAGAATGTTAGACAATAAAGTAAATGGTAGGATAAAGTACAGGACAGAGTGACAACATCATATGCAAGGTCCAGTAATAAAAGAAATTATGACCAGCTCAGGAGTCTGAAACATTTCAAATGTAAAGAGTATACAGCACAGTATATAAGTGGATAGTGAAAGGTAAGAGGGAATAGCCGTTTAAGCCTAATAGCTTCCCTTCTTCAGAAGAGCAATGGGAAATGGCAGAAGATATCCCTCTCCGAAATGTCGCCCTGACAGCATTGTGATGAATGGACTAGACAGAGGCCAGACTGGACCTATATGCCCTTCTTTATGCCTTTTCCCTCTGCCTAGAATGCTGTTCTTCTCCCTGGCAAACACCTGCATTTTTCAAGGCTTAGTCAAACCTTAACTCTAATAAGAGGCTGAGTTAACATCCTGTCTTATTGAAATTATGCATAACACACTGCCAATAGCACTCAATGTTACATTATTTATTAGTCTGTTTCTAGTTCCCCTCGCTTAAACACAAGCTTCTTGAAGGAAGGGAACACAGCCTTCTACATCTCCATCAGAACTGACTTACTCACTGCTACATCGCCAGTGCCTAGAATACTGCTTGACACATACTGGGTCCCCAATATCTATTCAATCAAGAAGGGAAGAAAGAAATGTGACCTTTTAATCAGAGCTGAAATCTTCCTCTTTTGAGTTTAGTAATAACAATTTGGTTAGTAAAAATAAGATCCAAATTAGTTTACATTCATCCCAAAAGAGAATCAGTGCATACATTAACTAAAATGTCACATTTGAACATTTCAACAAGGATCAAAAAGATTCATAGTGGTAGCAGTGCTACTTTAAATGCTAACCTCCAATCTTTTCCACTACAGCCTTGTGCTTCCTTTCTAAATGCTGAAGATGCCTACAGCATTTCTCCAGTTTCCTTTTCAGATCTTGACATTCCTGCTTTGCCATTTCAAGTTCTTGGAAGCAGTGTCCACAGCATAAATCTTTAATTTCAAGGATCTTTTTCTTATCTGCAAAAATTAAATAATAATAAACTTTTACATCAGTTTAGACTAAGAACTATCATTAAAAAAAGAAAGAAAGAAAACCAGATGATGAGACTCATGACTAAAGGCTACAGTGTAGGTGAAAGAGCATTGGGCATAAGATAGAAAGACCTGGGTTTAAGTCCTGTTTCTACTACTTATTGTCTGTGTGACTGAGAGCATATTATTTAACCTCTATGAGGCTTAGTTTTTAAATATGTATTATTGGATAATACCATCTACTTTACAAATTGCTATGAAACCTAATGCTTGGGATCTTAGTATTGAATATCATTCCCTACTAAAAGGAATCAGGGATCATCAAGAAATGGCTGGCTTCAGTAGTAGAAGAGGGTATATACAAAATGAGACTGAAATACTCGAAAATATTGGCATGTCAGAAGGATATAGGAGCCAGTTTCAAGGAGCTCCACTAGCTGAATCTGGAATAATTTGAGCACTAATTAAATACAATAATGAATTATAAAGTATTGAAAATATAGAAGCTTATGAGTATATCAATAATCCTACAAATGGATGGATGGATGAATAGATGGGTAGGGAGGTAGGTAGGTTGCTGGGTAGGTAGGTAGATGGATGGATGGATGGACAGACACATTGACAAATAAATAAATAGGCAAATGAGAGGGGAGGAGTCTCAATTATAACAACATGCTGAGTGCCAATTGGGATAAGTGGAGGGAAGTCTGGAATTAGAAAAATTATAATTTCACAACCATCCAGTAAAGACTGGATCAGGCAAGACTCATCAAAGATTGACAAATCCAAGAGAGGTTTTAATAAGGAGAAGAATATTTGCATGATCTTAAAAGTACCTTCACATTGATTGCTTATTAGTTGCAAGGGTAAAAAACCTCAGTAATTATATAGTGAAGAAACTGGATGTTTTGACCAGGTGATCAAAATTAACCTCACCAATAAAAGACAAAAGGACACCCATGCACTTCCAGGTATGATAACACATCACCCATGTAGTCTTCCAGCCAAGAAAGCACAACCTGAATCTAATCATGAAGAAACACCAGACAAACCCAAAATGAGAGAAGTTCTGTTAAAAAAGGGTGGAGGGGGAAGCAGAGAATATTTCTCTCAAAAATATCAATGTAATAAAAGTCAAAGAGAGGCTGTGGAAATGTTCCAGATTAGAGGAGGCTGAAGACACACGACAAATAAATGTAATACCTGACCCCAGACAGATTCCTGTACTGTAGAAGAAAAAATTGTTATACAAGACACTATTGGGTCAACTGACAAAATTAGAACATAAACACCAGATTCATACAATACTTTTATCTAATGTTAAATTTACTGTACTAAGGTTATATAAGAAAATATTCCTATTCTTGGAAAACAGTCTGAAGCACTTAGGCACAAAAGGTCACAATGTATATATAACTTACCCTCAAATGGTTCATAAAAAAAAGAAAATATTCACACACACCCAGAAGAACACAAAATGGAGTAAAATGTTACCAATAGGTGTATCTAGTTAAAAGACATCCGAGTGTTCTTTGTAACTATTTTTATTTTTGCTACTTCTCTGTAAGTTTGAAATTATCTCCAATTTAAAAAAGAATTTAAAACTGTTGGAAGATATAAATGTACAAAAATTGTTCGGCACAGTGCCTGGCATAGAGCAGGCACACAATAAATAATAAGTTTTGTCATTGGTAATATAGAATTTATAAAATTAAAATATATAAAAATGATATAAAAGGTAGATTTTTATTATTAGCAATTTATTATAAGTGATATAATAAAGTAGGAATACAAATTGGCAAAGAGTCAGAGACCAATATCCAAAATGATAATGTAAAGTCATTGGTCCAACAAAAATTATTCTTAGCTTTCTCCTGACATTTTAGTTTCATCTAAATGGAGCTGTTTATGTTCATGAGCATCAAAGGATCAATGAAGCATCACACTGGTACCATATACTACATTTATATTTTTCATTTAAGATACTGTTGTAAAGTTGGAAACCATGCAAATGCCCATTGACAAGAGAATAGATAAATCAATTACAGTATATCCATACAATGGAATACTACACAGCAATGAAAAAACGAACGAACTAGAGCTATATGCATCAACACAGAAAAATCTTAGAAGCATGATGTTAAGTGGGAAAAAAGCAAGTTACAAAGAATATAGTGAGTATTAAACTGTATTTATAATGTTAAAAGACAAAAAAAAATCAATAACTGTTTGAGGATATGTATATTTGGTCAAAACATAAAGAAAAGCAAGAGAATAATTTTTAAAAATCAGAGTATCTATTACCTCAGACTGGGAGGAAGTTGTGGGGATAGAATTGTGATTAACAGTATTGATATTCTACGCCTTATATTGAATAGTGGGTTCCTGGTCATTAGGCTTCATAACTTACATATGTATTACATATATTCTTTGCATGAAACAAGTATTTTATAATTAACATTTAAATTACTTTAAAAAATAGTAAGATATTAGGAGAATATAACTAAACAGTCAACAGTAGTACTCTCTAGTGTTAGTATTATAAAAGACTTTTTCACTTAACACATGTTTTAGATTATTTAATCCTTTCTAATGAATTTGTTAATGTGTTTGTTTTTAAAGAAAAAAAGACTAAAGAAAGAAAAATCATTTTATATAGTCCAATTTGTCTTTGGTCAAAACTAATTTCTTTCATATTGACAGGACTTCCCAAAGCCAAATAACATCTATAACTTGTCTCTACCCATTTCACAGATTAAAATGTAATTCTCAGGCTATTTCAAATGTGATATAAAATAAAAAGTAAGAAGCAAAATACAAATAAGGTAGTATTACCATCCACCTAATTGGCTGTAAGTTATTCTCAGCCATCTAGAACCTAAAAGTAAGGGAAAAGGGTCTGAGAACAGTGAGAAAAATAACTGCCCACTGACCTCTTAGGACAGGCAGAGATTCTCTAAGACATCTCAGTGAATAGGCAATTAAATCCAAAAAGCCCTATATTCCTCAGTGAGCTCTGAATACAAGGGGCTGTAGTACAATAAGTCTTTGTCATAATGACAAGTCTAAGTAAGGAATTACACTATTAATTCATCAAATGACCAAGGAGCACAAACTACAGATAATTCACTCTGCCACGAGTTAAAGAGGAGACTAAAAATACTGCCCTGCCCTCAAAAAACTCACATATAAATTAGAAAACATCTAATATACTTCAGAAAGATTTCCACTAAAAAATGGTCGAAATAAGCTTCAGTAACTTCCATGAGAAAGTCTCTTTGGCAATTCTCTTATGTGAAACCCTTGATTTCTCAATCGTCATGGAATAAAAACATGACTCCTGTATTAAAATTCTCATGATTCTCCTTGTAATAAGAATCACTTGTAAATGGAGGGAAAACTATAAAAAATAGAAGAAGTAAGAGGGCCTAAATCAACCCTGTCTCTAAATACAAAATGAAATCTAGGGAAAAGATACACATTAAGTCAGAGTAATATTACATATTTGTTCACTGTTCACATCTTTGATCTCCTTTTATCCTCAAAGCAACCCTCTGGAAGGGTGATTATGGATGCTACAAAGACTGGCGAGAACAAAATTCAATTACCAGCTCCGGCTTCTGTTCCTTGCAAGGCCAAGGGCTGAAAGTGGTGTCCAGAAGTGCATGCAGGAGCGGCTGCCGGGACTCCAGAGTCTCCTCTGCCAGTTCCCCGGCTGGCAGGATCCTTAGAGATCTCAGTCATATTTCTCTGAAATAAATTACCTTCATAGTTAATGCCTAGTAAAAATCTTTACAGAATTTTCTATTTAAAATGCTAATGTTAAAATTACCAAAAAACAAAACAAAACAAAACAAAACCACAAAAAAACTGCCTAAAAAAATCTTGCCTGAACTATCACCAATATTTTTCTTAGGATGTTACATGAATATTGCTACTATACTATGAACTAGGCTCCCATGACCATATTTTCCAAATTAGAACATTGTCTGACAGAGGACTGGTGGGTTTGCTATGAGACAGACAGGAGATTAATAGCACACTTACATACAGGAATTTGAGATATTTTTAACGGTTTATGTGATCAAACCACAGGATGGACAACATGAAATCAGAATTGTTCTTGAAAATCCAGAATATTTTCACTGCAGCAGGGGTCAAATTCATTAGCAACTATAATACCAACCTTTTGTCTCCCACAAATTGAAAATAAAACTATTTTAAATTTATATAGTACTTCATATGCTTCTAAATTAACATACACTTGTAATTTTGTAGGGAAGTCCAGTTGAATTCCAATGGTAAAAGACAGAAAGTCAGGCTTAGTTCAATTAAATATCTTGCACAAGACTATTTTCTTCACTAACATTTATTGAATGCTTTTTGTGTTTCAGTCCCTGTCACAGGCAATACAGCTATAATACTAAATTCATTAATGGATTTTTATGGCTATTTTCAGATTTTGGACATCTATTAAATCCAAAAAGAATAGAATATGTGATATTGAGAAAGTAGTCTGATTTAATTACTTAAAAAACATTATATATGCTTGATTCTAGAAGCCTTGATTTTGATTATGAGAAACCCATTTAACTGATGTCAGGAACCTACCTATGACGTCCAATAGAAGCACAAGTCAAAAGTTATAGAGAAAAGGCAAACTTTACGCAATCAAGCAGCTATGGGTTGAAGCCAAAAGGAATAAAAGCTGAACCCAAAGGCAGTCAACAGTTCCAGTTTCTACTCAAAACTGGAGAAGACAAGATGACAAGAAAGGCAGGAAAGCAGCAATCTTTCTGTCTTAGTTTTAACTTGACATTGGTGGTAAGAAGAGACAGAACACACATCCTTAAGTTTGCTTGAAAATTTTGTTCCATTTGATATTTCTGTTTTCTTTTATCTATTGTTATATTAATGGATTTTGATTCATACTGTTGTATTAATGTACTTTGATAAGGCATTTGTTTTCTTGAAAACAATATTTTTTCATTCACTGCATCCTCTCCATTTTAAAAAACTTTCGATCATCTCAGTTATTTTAATGAGGACTTGTTTATATACACTGATAATTTTTTCTGTTTTAATTTCTATGAACAATTCTAAAAACTAGATGTAATAAATTTTAAACCATAGTTCTTTGTATTTATGGCACATATATTGCAAATTTATAATCACTTTATAATCATTGGTTTACCTCAAGGCCCTGAACTGAGTTAGCGTGGAAATGGCAGAAGGTCAAGTATTACTTCTATGACAAATACCAGATTAAGCATTTCCAAGCCATCCTTCACTCAGGAATGGAATCTGACCCACCCGACAAATGTTGCAAATGTCTAAATTCTTAACCAGATCATATCAGTCTGTCTCCATAGACTTACGAGCCACATTAAGTCACACAGATGATCTTATACTGCTTGCACAATTATAAACCCTGTAAAAATACCCCAGGATTGATTACAGTTTTTATTTATTTTTTTATATATATATATGTGTGTGTGTGTGTGTGTATTATATATATATATATATATGAAGCAAAGTGTAGTTTCTTGATTTTTATAACAGAGATTGCCTTTTCAGGAAAGCAGACTTGAAAGCATATAACATGATTTTCCTATTGCTTCTCATCCTCAAAATCTATATACAATTTTTATTTTAATTGTCTATTTTCTCCAAAAATGCCCAATAAAACATTAAGTAGTACACATGCGAAGGGATCTTACCCAGTTATTTTTACAATGAAGGCAACTACTCAGTACTAACATTTTTGTGAAATCAAGGATAAAAATATCAACCATTTTTGTGAACTGGGATAGGGTGAACTAATCTTTCAGGTCCCTTCTGGCTCTAAAATTCTGTACTGTTTCAAGTGTAGGAAGCAGAAAGGCCAAGCTGTGTCATGCATATCCTACCAAAACCCAAGGAATTAGGCCAGGGATTTGTATTTTCTTTTTCAGATGAGCAACTATAGTCCATGACTGCCCAAGGTAATGAGCTAGTTATCACCAAGCATGACACTGGAAGTCAGATTTTTTTTCTAGTTTATAACTTTTTCAAGTAGATATTAATACCAAATGCTCAATCCTGGCCTTGAAAACCTATAGTCATATCTTCTTGATGGACCTTAACTCATGTCTCAACTCTCCTGTAAGACAAATCTTAAAATGGCATTTTTTTTTTTTTACCTCTAATTCCAAATGTTGAAATTGGTTAATCATAATACTCAGACTAGCATGCTGGATCTTTAATGCATAGCTCATTTCTTTAATCATAAGGTAGCAAGACTTTGGTTTTTTATCAGATCTTTCACACAAATTAAAAGCTGGTCTCAGAGAGTACTTATATAACCAAAAGAATACAATTAATTCACTCTATATGCACATGTACATATACAGTACATCAATGAACCTGGGCACCAGAGTTCTGTGTAAGTAAGGCACATCTCTATTTGCTTGTTTCCACATCAATACTCTTTGTACTTATTTGGCATTTTTTACCTAAATAGATATAAATTTCTTGAGGGTAAGAAATAGGCTTCCAAACTCTTTAGAAGCTTTTAAGAAACTCTAGTTTAATATGATGCATATTTCTTGAAGTGGTCAGGCCCAGGAAACAAAAATAGGAATGAGAGTTACCCAATTTCTAAAATCTCAGGCCCTTACAAAGAATAGCATATATTCTCTACGAAAAAGTTGTCTAGAGGCTAAAAGTTCATATCTGTGACACTATGAAGTAGTGAAGTTTTTTTGCAACAAAATATGCAAACCTTTGGATTTGCTACAAAAATTTTTTTTTAATTAAATTGTAAAATGAAGAAAGGAAAAACACCACATACAACTTCTACCATCATCCTTGATGTTCAACAGCTCTTTTTACTCTCAGGAACATACCTTTTCCCAATCTGAGTCAGTATTTTCTACAACTAGATAAAGTATATCTTGAAATGCTTTCTGTACGTAGGCCTTTAGTTTTTCAAAATACTGGACAGACACCCATTTTGAAGAGCAAGTCGACACGATTTCCAAAAGCTGTCTGTCCTCTGAACCACTGACATGCTCCTTTTGGATATCCCTTAAGAGAAACCCAAGTACAGTTAGGATGTCTTCCTCATGCTGATAGATTTCCAGTTGGATCCTCTTGGCTTCCTGCATAGTCCATTCTCTACGACTCTGGTCTAGACATGTTTGTAATTCTGTCTCCTTCTGAAGAAGCAGTTCATTTTTTTGTTTTATAAAGTCTTCTTTAGCTGCCGCAAGCACCTCATTAATTTTATTTCTATGATCATCTAAAAATTGCCGGTAATCTTGCTCATTTTGTTCATGAATTCTGTGGATTTCTTCTTGCTTTTCTTTGTTCCATTCACTCCGAGCCTTAGCCAACTCAGCCCTGACGACCACAGGGATTTCCTCGTTCTTTAACTCTAGTTCCCTCTGAAGAGAATGAATCTTCTCTTCCAATTCCTTTCCAGGTATGACATTTTTCTTCATATTTTCAAGCTTGCTTTTCCATCTCTCTTTAGCTTCAGAAACAGCAAACGATATCTAAAGGACATAACAATATACATTTAAAGAGTCTTTATGATTCTTCTCATTAATAAAAAAATTAAAGTAAAGTAACTACTTGGGTTAACCTCTGAACTTAATTTAGATAAGACATTCTAAAAAATATACTTACACTATACTCAAGGATCTTTTCCTTCATTTAAAATCATCTAATAGTTTATGTCTTATATTATTTAAAAACAAAACATTGGTTTCTTGATGGGGAACTAAAAGTTGACAATGGCCAAAAAAAAAAAAAATATATATATATATAAAAAAAAAATATATATATATATATAAAAAAAAAATTATAAAAGAAAACTAATGTTAGAAAAAGATTTCATATTAGCTTTTTTAATATGGATACAGTCTCAAATTTTATCTAAGCCCCCAACAAAGTATCTTTTACCTAAAGCAAAAGCAGTCTCATAAGGAAATCTTAATATTACTTAGGGATATAACATATATCTGCATAATTATTTGCTGATAAACATAATTATGCTTTAATACAATTTTAGAGGCTAGAACAGTTCATTAAATGACAATACCAAACAGAAAAGGTCATTTTTCATTAATCTAATTTGTTTTCATAAACAAAGAAAAGAGTAGATAGTACATAACCAGAAAGTAATAGGGATATCAAAAAACCTGGGCTCTAACTCTAATCCTGCCACTGACTGCAAAGGCTGCCCAGCACAGGTCTTAACAGAGCAGACTCTGGAGACAAACTGCTGAAATTAACTTACTAGCTGAGGAACCACAAGCTCATTCCTCAACTTCTTTGAGCCTCAATTTCCTCAGCTATAAAATGGGGCTAATCACAATGCCAATCTCAAGGGTTGTTTAGGATTAAATAACATAAGACAATCCATTTAAAATACTTAGCCCAGAGCCTGGCAGATAATGAGGACTCAATAAATATTATTAATATGTAATTAGTATTACTTTTGGATGCATGGCCTTGGGAAAGTCACTTAATCTCTTTGGCACTTAGTATCTTCACCTATATAATAAGATGGGATAATGACCTTGAGCCCCTTTTACTTCTAATATTCCCCGACTGAATTCAAAGAAGTTATAAGGACACAATAGTGTAAAAAGACAGAATGGGGCACCTCCAAAGGCTTGGCCTAAACAGTGGCGTTTGCCATTAATCAATACTATATATGTTTGGGATGATGAGATAGAGTATCTGCTTACTAAATTTTCGACTAAAGGAACCCACTACCTAAGGTAAGCTTTACAAACGAATTCACTGCAAAATTTCTTTGCTACCAGCAGCATAATTCCGTAGTGATTTGAAACACGTTTAAATAGTGGTTTTAGAGAAAACAGGTCATGTTGCAATGGATGCCTGGAAATCTTTACCAGGTGACTTCCATGGAGATGGTGGATCCCATGGAGTTTGGATGACCTGCCTAAATTTACCAAAAATGTGCATCTTCTCATGTGAAGTTTTATAAGGAGTATTTAACAGCATTAATCAACTCAGTGGTTCCCAAACTTTGTTGCACATTAGAATCACCTGAGGAGTTTTAAAAATCCTGATGCCCAGGCCACTCCCCATATCAATAAAAACATGAAGTTTGAGGGTGGGGGCCAGGCCACAGTATTCTTTGAAGGGCCTCAAGTTATTCCAACATTCAGCAAAGTTTGAGAATCACTGAACCAACATGACTATTTCTGAATTCTAGAAACTGGCTTTAAATTGCCACAGATCTCGACTGATCACTCTAACCTTAAAAGAAGTCTCTAGCCAATGGTATGAAACTGAACCTTTCTGAACCTCCTTTGGTTTGGAGGAAGGATGCACATGTTAGTTAGCATTATGTTTTGTGGCTGATATGATTATCTAGAATAGTGCTTCTCACACCCAAGTGTGGTCCAAAGGCCAGCAGTACCACTATGATGCTGGGAGCCTGTTATAAATGCAAATTCTCAGGATTCACTCCAGACCAAGTCTTTATCTCTAGGAGGAAAGCCTAGGAATCTATGCTTTAACACACCCTGCAGGTGATTCTCATGCCTGCTAAAGTTTGCGAAGCAACACAAACACTGTTGTCTCATTTCTATATTTCTGCATTCACATACATTCAGGCCTTCAGTGTTCTTCAGGAAAGATCTCTTGGCCTATTTTATTTTTTATATTATACCCAATTTTATTACTCTACTGGACTTCTGAGCTCTGAGACACATATCCTCCTCATCATATTGTTTCCTCTTTCTCTCTCCTTCTTAAATTTCCTTTTGAAATATTTCAGACACACTAAAAAGTATAGAGAATAATGTTACGAACACCTGCATACTACGACATAACTTAAGAAAAATATTAAAATAGATTTGTACTTATGTTGAATTATTTCCTTAAGTAATTTGTGGAATAAGATGATGAATACAAGTTGCAAATCATTTACAACTTATGTTTATACCACATTATTTTCCAAAATGGTTGTGACATCAGGAGGGAAGTATACACTTGACACTACAATTATATTCTATTCTGTGTATTACAATTCAGAAGAAAGGATTTATACACATGGCAAAAAATGGTGCCTTCAGTTTGTTTTAATCTGCATTTCCCCAGTACTGGTAGGTATGAATGAATGTTCTTCTGCTAATTTTTTGCTATTTGGACTTCTCATGAAGATTATCTGCTCATATCCTTGGCATAATTACCCACGGACTCTTGTTTTTCTCATAAAGTTGTATGAGCTCTTTATCATGTACTAAGATTAATAATTCTCATGTTTGATTCGTTTTCCTCATTTTTCTTGTCCCCTTAGTTTTACTTTATTATTTATTACAAAAACAAAAGTGTTTTAAATGTCTGTACATATTTCAACTTACTACTTTACCTTTGCTGTTGAGTTGTTATTATGATACAAATTTGAAATATTCAATTTTCTTTTAATTTTTCTACATTTTCATTTAAAAGTGTTTAACTCCTTCATGAACCTAGAGTTTATTGTAGTACATAGTGTAGGTAAACTTAATTTTCCCAAAGTGTTATCTGGCTATCATAAGACTATTTATTGTGGAATAATTCCTCATTCTCCTGTTTTAAAACAATTTATTAAGCTTTTATTCATAGTTGGGACTATCTCTGAAATCTGTCTTGCACTAAATTAAAAACAATTCTATTTTTGTGACTCAATACTGTCTGAGTCGTTGCTTTCCAATATATTCTGTGTTAAGGCTGGACTACTCCTTCTTTTCCAGAACATTAAAAAAAATTCTAGTCCTTGTATTTTTCCCAATAAATTTTATAGAATTATTGTGTCAACTTTCAAAACTATGTTCAGTTTATTGACATTTTGATTAGAATTGGTTCAGACCAGTAAATTAAGTTGGAAGAGTACACATGGTTATAACATGTGTTTTCCAGTCAAGGAACATGACATCTCTGGAAGGGAGAGTTGGCTACTTACCAACAAGAATACGTTATACGACTACTGACATAGCACAGAAAATAACCTTTAAGCATGTGAAAGAATATTGTATAGCTAATAATAAATAGATAAACACCTGTTCTCAATCTCACCTAAAGATAAGGCAAGATAGAATGAGATTTAGTTTCTAAGTTAAGGTCATCTTCCTAACTATGACAGTTTTAAGATGCTAAAACACATTATCTCTCCCCAAACAACTTGATGATGAGAACAGATACCACTTGCTAGGCCATGAGCTAATGCTTAACATGCATTATCATATTTAAACCTCTAACAATGCTACGAGTAGGTACAAATTCCAAGGACTTAGATAAGAGAAGGGGTTAGGTGAGACAACCTCCTGAAGGTTCTCTCCAGGCCTCTTACCCGCTTGGCCACAGAGATCTCTTGTTGTTCTTCCCACTTCTTCTGTTCTGCTCTCACACGTGCCTGATACTCTGCAAGGTCAGGTAGTTCTTCCAGCCATCGATGACGAGCATTCTGCACAGCTATTTCTACCTGTAGTACATTGCAAAAGAAAAAAGGTCAAAAGGAGGGCTTTCAAAAAGACCCCGTTTTCAAATAGCAACTATGATTTCATGTATATTTTACATTGTATTTCACTACATTACAGTTACACTGACCTCAAGGACCCTACCTGATCCCAACAGTAGATTCAAATCCTTCTGTTCTAAAAACTTCCCATAGTGTCCCATACAAATGCCACAACAGGAAGTGAGAATCTGTAAATGTCTGATGACCAATACTATCCTAGAAAGCTTTATACGAAGTACCAATCGCCATTTCCAACAACTCCTATTTATCTTGGGAAATAAAATAAATTAAATTAAATTAAATTAAATTTTAAAAAGAGGGCTGCTGTCCAATCACTATACCTACCACCTGCTCACTCCTCATGCCCTACACACACACACAAACACACACACACACGCACACACACACACGCACCAACATAGTTTAGAGCCTTACACCTGGCAAATTTTCCTACTGTCAAGAATGAGTTTGTACTAAAGAATGAGGGTGATAGCTCAATTCAGGCAAAAATTTAAGACTCGATAGATTAAGGGGGTTATCTGGTTGTAAATCTGTCACCAGTTACCAGAATGTTGTTTATTAAATAATTTTTCCTTATTCCTTCATTTTAAAATATACACAAATACACACACATATATACATACATACACAAAAAAGCAGAGTTGATATAAGAGGCTATATTTTTCACTAAAGTGCTAAATATATCTATGTGTAAATTCCAGGGAGTTAAAAATATGGGGAAAAGATAATGCTCCTATAGAAATTTATAATACTTAAAAAAGTTATTATGAAACATTTCCTTTCTATATCATGCTATTTTTTTCCTCACAAGATTACCAATTTCATAAATACCAAAGCAGTACCCTTAAACTCATCTTTTGGTCTATGGAAAATTTACTTAACTCTGTTCAAAGGTTTCAGTAAACATTTCAGAAAATTATTCAATGGATTAAAGATGTCCTTGGATACCATTACCTATATTTGCCTTTAGGATGCCCTGTAAAATCATGTGGAACAATGTAACAAATAAGCAAAATGTCAAGCATTTATCAAAAGCTGAGTATATTTTCAAAAACTTTACTTCAGGTATTGTCTTATTTAAGAATTTATAATAAGTAATAGATCTAAAATAACAAATATATAATAGATATACAAAGGTTCAGAGACCTCTTGAGGGCTAGAAACTGTGTCAGGTAGTCTGTGAGGTTAAAATTATTTCCAAAATAATATTAAGACACTATTTGCCTTTTTACTCCTATTCTCTCATGTGTAAACAGCACAGTTCTCCAAAGGCTACATGCCATGTGATGATGTCATTGCTCTGACAGTCAAAGGAATGTAGCTTGGGTATTGTTGTTTTTAAAAAATTTCTCAGATTTATTTTCTAATACAGTAAATAGATATAACCCATACAAACAAGAGCTTTTTAGAGTCCTCAATTTTTACAAGTGTAAAATAGTCTTCCTGAGACCAAAAATTTTGCAAATCACTGTAATAGATAAGATAGATGTCTACACAGGCTATACTTTTCTCAGTATGCCATTTCTCTGAAATCAAGTAACTTGCCTCAGTTAAAAGCTAGTTTTGCGAGCGCTTCAAAGGAAAGGCAATGGCACCACTTTTGGGCAGCTGATGGGAATTATAGACAAAGTTCCATTTAAGGGCATGCTTGCAGATTCAACTCTGCATCAAGTCTCAACACAAATATTGTGAAATACCTTATTTGCTTAGGTTTATTTATCTATAACTAACTTAGTGGAATATTTTCTACAAAATTAGATACGAAAAAGTCATCATTAAATTGTGCTTCATCCAGATGCAAAACCACCATCTTTAATCTCAGGTATCTTAATGCTTAGATTGATCTCAGAGGAACAAACATTTTGTAAACTGGAAGAATACACAGAAAAACCAAAGGGTAACAGTTTTGTGACAGAAATATAATGAAGAAAATTTTAGGAATAACATGACAGGTTGACTGTCCTAGAAATGCACAAAATTTGAGAAGTATAAAGTTACGTACAAGTTCAACGGTGGCATTTTACAGGTTTTCATGAAAAGGTAGGCAATTCCAATAATTTTACCAGAATAAACCTGCCTATTACCTGTTTTGCAATATTTTCACAATATGTGAGTTCCAATTCAGTTTCAAGTTTCTTCAAAGTCCCCTTGAGAGTTACTTCCTTCTCTTGTTCTACATTTTGCAGGGTTTTTTGCTTTTGCTCTTCTGTCATGATTGCCATCTCTTTCTTGGAAATAACATCAATGGTGGTTACTTGGTCAGTTTGGCTGCCACAATCTGAGGTCTTCTTTTTCATTGCCTTTATAGTTTGATCCAGCTTAGACTGCCACTCCTTTTCAAGCTGTTGAATGAGTTTTTGTTTGATCTGTTTTCAGGAGAAAAGTCGTATGAGAAGAAAAATATTCGAATAAGTAAAAACTAGAAGTAATAGCTAGCCAAAAAAGCAACCACAGCTGTGTTTGAAAACCATCTAGACATTGTTGTAGTAATTATAAGAGGTTTGGAAATTTAGTCAATGAAAATACATTCTCAAGTAAAACTTGAAAGTTACTCCTTGACCTTAACTATATGACAAAAATTACACAGAAGATTCAAGTATATTGTGTAAGGTCACACTATCTTGCTGTCAATATGCAATATTCCAATATTCTGGAAGCTTTCATATTGCCAGTACAAAGATGGCATGGTAAAAAGAAAAAAAAAAACAAAACTGTTGCTATTAATATGTTTTGCCATCAATACCACACTTTCCATAGAGCAGGCACTGAGTAAATCTAATTAATGAACCCCAAACTGAACAATCTAAAAAATTGTTGACTCACTTGAACATATTAGAATCTTATTTGTTATGATGTGAAATTTTACTAAGTAGACTGCATTCAAGAGGAAGGCATTATTGGAAGAATGTCTTAATGATTTTTCAACTTTAACAGTGTAGTGGGATGGATATAAACACAATCAGTCTTAGGCAAAACTGTGAAATAGCAAAATCTGCTTTTCCCTTTTCCTGGTCCCCACCTCCTGGATACCCCACGTTCTCAAACTGCTTCCCTAGCTACCATGACATGGATTACTTGTCAATTACAGATATTGGTCTAGAGTTATCAGAATCATTTCACAATATGAAATTAGATCATGGTTTCATTTTGAGGAACCAAAGAAATGCCCATAAAGCCTGTTATATCCTGAACTGGGTTGAAGAGTAATGAGGGGACTAAACTTTTAAAAATAAAACTGGTGTGGTTAGCTGCTAATGGCTCGATTCTGAAAGGTAAAATAGGTGAGTATATATGTGCCCGGCAATTAAAAATTATATGTCTGTTCAGGAAGAATTGTCTTCTGTAGCTACAACTACATTTTTTAAACATGTGACCAGAAAGAAATTTTAATCCACACCTCTTTCTGTTCCTTATCCCAGTGTGCTTTGGCTAACATTACTTCATTTTCCACTTGCTGTTTAATATTAGTTTCCTGTTCTTTTAGCCACTTGTCCTTTTCCACCACAAGAGTATCTTGGTACTTTTCTTCAAGTTCCACCTGCAGTTTGCTTACATATTCTTCTCTGTCTTCCAATAGCTGTCTCTTTAAACAAAATTCAAGTAAATATCTCTACAACACTAATAGTCTCCAAGTTAAAAACATTTAAATTTACTGTACATAACTTGGATAGCAAAAAAAAAATCCTCTAACTTCTAAGAAGCACCTACTTAGCTTGTATCATAATTATATAAATAAAGCTTAAGAATGTGATGAGAATGGCATTATGAATGGGAACGTTGAACATCTTTCCCTTGTCTGCAAAGTCACGGTCTTTTCTGATCACCACCCAGTCTGAAGGGTTCTGTGTGTATGATCTTTTTTCTCTTTCTCTGAATGAGCCAGGTTAACATGTGAGGAAAGTTCTGTGTGCTAATAAAAGCTTTTAAACGTGGAATTGCGCTCCTACTTAACCCACAGCCTGATTCAACAAGTGTTTCGGAAAACAGCACATGTAAAATGTGAAAATACACCCTTGGGCTCTTGGTGTCACCTGTCTTATAAATTCTGTATCCAGATTAAGTTCCCTACCTAGAGCTCAACCACAGGGAAATGGCTTACATCCTGCAGAGAAGGGCAATCTCAAAAGTTCCCTAGCTTGCTGTAGAGTTGAACAAGATTCTTCCACTGTGTGTGTGAAACATTTCCTTAAAAAGCCAATTGGTATATCTTTGCCTACCTCTGGAGGATGTGAAAAGATTAGATAAAGTCTCCTAAATATACAGGTGTTTCAGTTCTGACTGGCTTATAAAGACTACTAAGGGCTTATAAAAATCTATAATTAAAAAAACTAAAGAATCCCCAGAGAAGGAAGAAATTAAACTCCTAACGCTTTAAGCACATTGGCCCTTTAAGTGGGGGTGGGATGGGTGTAACTACTAAGGGAGAGCACAAGGGAGTGTTTAGGATGATAAAACTGTTCGGTATCCTGATGAATCTATAAATGTGTTAAAAATGTATAGACTGTATACCCAAAGAGGGGGAAAAACTCAACTTTATGGCACAAGAATTTTCACTTTTTAAAGAAAAAATCTTTTACCTCTAAGTTTGATTTTTTTTGTTTTGAAGGGCCAAACAGCAGTTTTAACTTTCCTTCTTGTACTTCTGCACACTCACAAGTCAAAATATTAGTCAGTAGCAGCTATTAATTGCAACTGACCTATTATATAGCAGATCAAATTTAATAGTCAAATTAATTCTTTTAAAAGTATCAGAAAATATTCCTGAAAAGAATGACCTCTTTCAGAAAATTGCTCTTATGTTCTTGCCAATTTATATATTTTTAAAAAAGGAACCACATTAGAAATCATCTCCCTATTTTAATTTTTAAAACATTGCTGAAAGCTAAGTCCTCAATTTCAAGGTAATTTAAGACCCTTTCTAACCTTTATACTGCCAGCACTAACTAAAACAGCTCCCTTTAGAAGTTCTGTTTCCACTAGATGATATGTATGCATAGCATGTTTTTTCATCATATTAATCTATTCAAAAATAATCAAAATATTAAATGAACTGAATTCTTCACCTGCTCTTTACTATTCTTTTTAAGTCTGCGGTAGCAATAGCTTGCTTTAACATAACTTATTCAAAAACCTCTGTATAGAACATTTACTCAACCTTTTTTTTTCAAAATATTTTCTAATCTTGAGACAGGTGGTTTTCAAATTGTGGTCTGCCATCTGTCCAAAGTGTAAGGGACAGTCAGACCTGTGTGAGGCTGGGTGAGGCTCCAAGCCAGGACAGAGAAGAAAAGAGAAGCAGTGACTATGTACATGTGGTTTTATTCCTGGACACTCCCCAAGGGCAACTTGGAAGAATCAGGCAGAGTTAGTGAATCTACTGTATGTAGCCCCCCCAGCTTCCCTGAAAGAAGTCATACTAACACTCTGACCTTCCTCGCCACATCCTCCGTATCATCACCTTCCCTATCACAAGACCCACACTCAAACTCCTGCCCTTCTCCCCAGGAAAGTAAAGTGATAATTAGGTACTGAGAGAGAAATGAGCCAGAGGAAAAGGTCTCTGAAGGAATACTCTGTGCAGTGCTCACAGGACTATGCAGGGTCTCCTGAACAGTCAACAATGAAAAATGAGGATCTGTGGGTTTCAGACTTAAAGTGACTCTGATCCACTCTTTTCTGTCCTCTTGAATAAATCTAGAAGAAAAAATTTCATTTTCTCCTATATATATGTCATTTTATACTAAGGTTTTAATAATCATTTCAATATTTAATGTATTTTGTGAGTGTGATACAGCCAAAAGTGAAGAGATTCTATGAATACCTTCCCCATTCACTCCTTTAGAACAAGCGTGCCAGTTTAAATGACAATATTGAGGCCTGAGAAGTCAAATGAGGTTGATACAACATAAACTCACACTGTACCTTCTCCTGAGCCTGTTCCTTTTCAATGGTCTTCCTGAGAGTCGATTCTAGATTATCCTTCTCTCTGCACACTTCTAGGTAACATTCCTGCACAGCAGCCATCTCCTTATTCACCTTATCTAAGTCAGACCTTGGACACAAAAAACCAGCAATTAAATGACCACCAAAAATTACAAGGGCTGCATAACAAACAATTTTCCTCTAAATTATGGAATAGAAGAATGTAGTCTCTATAGCTTAAAGGGCAGCTAAACTCTTTTATTCTCACCTAAGTTGCAAGTGAGTCCTCTCATAAACCTCAAAGAGCTGCTGCTTCTCCAAAGCATGCTTTGCTAATAGGCTTTCACGTATTTGGGCTTTCATTGCTTCATGGTGCTGCTGGTAAGTCCTCTCACACCTAGAAACAGACAGGAGAATCTAAGGCAATGCCCAGCATTACCACAAACACCAAAATGAACTGATTTCCTTCCTGCCTTCCCACCCCTTCCCTCCAATGCCAATTATAATTAAGGTCAGATTGCTTTCCCCCAACCAAAAGTGGTAATAATTTACAACCAATGATCTTATGAGAATCTTCAAAATTTTCTTTCTTCAAATGTTTTCAGAGAAAAATTAGACACTTGGAAGTGAGAATTCCCCTGTCCTTCAGAGATAGTAGTCTATGTTGAAGACTTTTGTTTATAAAAAATTAATTGAAATACTTGAAGGTGTGGTTCCAAAATTCTAAGTCATCTTTATTAAATACAAATACTAGCAGTACCCAACTCACAAGTAAGTTATGTTCCAAAAGTCTGTTTCCAAGTTTATGATTTCATATTTGGAAGACATATTCTCTCCCACAGATTTCTTCTTTATAAAGAATAGTTTCCCAGATTAGCTCTAGAAAAAACACTAAGCTATAATATTTGAGTGAACTACAGTTTCTATGATGCTATAGAACCCAACCTACTACATAGCATTGTTTCTCTGGAAAATATGTTCCAAATTCTAATTTGAGAAGCCAGGGACTCATCTCTGCCAATCTAAGATCTCAGCAGGGATCTATATAGACCGTACCTATCCACAGCTTCTTGTTTATCATGGTCAAAATCCTGTACCATTTGTCTCATTTGATTACATAAGTCTTGATTTGTATTTCTCAGTTTTTCTTCAGTTTCTTTAAGTTCCTAGACAACAAAAGAATAAAGTATTTGGATGAAATAAACATCATATTCATTGATTAGTCTTACCTTACTTTTTACTTTATCTTTGCCCTATAACATTATTTGACATATTATTTTCATAATTCTACAAAAGAATAGGCCTCTTCATGTTTTGATAAGAGCATAGATTCATTTCTTTGACAAGTAGCTTTCTGACAGGAGTAAGAGTTTAAATTTTGTATTCATTTTGAAATTTATAAAATGAAAATATTTAACCAGAGAAGTATTGGCTAACTGGTGCCTTAAAATAAGTTTTAGTATTCAATAATCTTCAGCAACCATCTAAATAAGCAAGGTTTTACTTTTTGGTCAAGGGCTGGCTGAGGAGGAAAGAATACCTCTATTAGCTATGCTATTACATAGAAAGGAAACTGGAATGACACTAACCTACCTTCTAATTCAGCTACTACCCAATAATCACCAGTAAAGGAAAATAAATGGAACTCATAGTTACCCACTAATATACTTGTCTAATAACATCACCTCTATGTTTTTAAAAAGTCTGTTATATCCTTTGTATTTAACGAGGCCATGAAAATTCTCATAAAATATAGGAAATATTTGTAATCACCTGATTTTGTTGTTGTAAAACTTGAATTTCATTTTCAAGTTGCAGAATATCATCTCTGGCAATCATATCAGAAGTAGAAGAATCAGGCCATAATTGATTAGTTGGTTTTTCTGAGGTATCTGTTTTAGTCTGAATGTTAAAGAGAAGTCAAAAGTCTTTCAGGTTTTTTCCTAAGTATTCCTTTTGAAATAATTCCATACTTAAAGAAATTGCAAACACAGTACAAATAATTTCCATATACCTTTCACTAATCTTCCCCCAATATAACCACAGTGCAATTATAAAAACCAGTAAATTAAAATGGATGCACGACTGTCAACTAATCTTCAGACCTTATACAAATGTCTCCAATTTTCCTCTAATGACCTTTGTTCAGGTCCAAGATCAAATCCACAACTCCACATGGCATTTAGTTGTCATGTCTCATTAGTCTTCTCCAATCTAGGACAGTTCTTCAGTATTTGTCTTTCAAATCCATGACATTTGCTAAGAGTATTATCTATACTAACTAGTTATTTTGTAGGATGTCCCTCAATTGGGGTTTTTCTGATGTTACTCCTTTATTAAATTCACTTTATGCATCTTTGGCATGAATGCCAAGAAGTGATATGCTCCTTGCAGGAGACACCTGATGTCCATATGTTTCATCACTGGTGATGATCAACTGATGAAGGCAGTGTCTGCCAGGCATCTCCACTGTAAACTTACTATTTTTTGACTTGTAATTAATGATAAGTATCTCATGAGCAGATAATTTGAGACAATGCAAACATCCTATTTTCTCATCATACGTTCACCCACTAAGATTAGCATTTATTCTAAATATATATGTATTAATATTTATCTATACCAGCATTAACTCATGGATATATATTTTATTCAATAAGTATAATTTTTAAGACTCATGATAGACTTACAGTTGATGGGAAAAGAATATCTAACAATTGCTTTCATTGCATCTCTGATGTTGCCACCAATGTGGAACTTCTCACACACATACTTTCGTTGTTCATTTGTTTTTTCATCTTCCCAGATTTGTCTGTTTATATAACTTTGCACATTTTCCTCTTACCATCTGAGTGTTTTCCTTACCTACTTCTATAAGTTCTTTATTCATTGACTGGGGAAACAAAGGTTTTTAAAATATATCTACTCTATTTGCCTGGTTGGTTTATGTATATACCTGGACTCTGAGCTCTCTTCTACAATGTTTAAAAAATATCCCGTACCAAGGTTCATTCTACTCATTGGGGGAAGAAAAGGTATGTGTATCTCATTCCATGTAGGGTGACAGAACACCAAGGCTTTGGACCAGTCTTCCAATTTGGTGTAGAGCAGCAGGGTCTTCACTTCCTACAGGGAGACGGCTCCAGTTGTTGATTTTTCCCTGTTCACTTGCCATCTTTTCCAACTACCTACTCTGTTAGCTTCTCTCTGGATGAGGGAGTACTAATGAGACTTTTTTTTTTTTGGAGACAGAGTCACACTCTGTCACCCGGGCTAGAGTGCTATGTTGTCATCACAGCTCACTGCAACCTCAAACTCCTGGGCTCAAGCAATCCTCCTGCCTCAGTCTCCTGAGTAGCTGGGACTACAGGCATACACCACCACGCCTGGCTAACTTTTTTCTATTTTTAGTAGAGATGGGGTCTTGCCATTTATTCAATGGCAAATACTATGTCATTTATTCCAATTGACCAACTGGGCCATTAAGATAGAATGTGGTAAAAGCCTCAGGAAAATCGGACTGGCTTACTAGCAGTCAAGGCTCACATCTACACTGAAGTTTTTGTGACCATAGTAAATAAAACACAGAGGCCTTTTTGTGTCTGATACATAATAAAGATCATTACCTTACTACAAGTTGTGGTTATGGCTATACTCTGATTCTGAAGACACTTGATAGGCAATGTTCAATAGCCAACTCAGAAAGTTTCTAGCTGGAATCTTTCTAGACATAGAAATTATGAAGATAGTATGAGAGTTCGTGTATTAAGTTTCTTGAAGATAATGTATTCAGTATTCCACCTTTAGAAAGAAATTTTGTTGTGACATTCGAGTGGTCCTTTTTAAAGATATTCATGAAGATACTGCTGACAAGTACCTAGTCCCTGTGTGCCTGCACTGTGATCATATGTCAAAACTGAGTATAAAATCCAGCCATGACAAGAAACTCACCTGCTGGGAAAGAAGCACAGATGAATGTCATAAACTTTAAAAAACACGGAGACCAAGTATAAGAGAATGAAAGCCATTCTAGTGAGTCAATAAAATCCTTAAAAGTCTCACTAGGGCCGGGTGTGGTGGCTCAGGCCTGTAATCCTAGCACTCTGGGAGGCCAAGGCGGGCGGATCCATTGAGCTCAGGAGTTCGAGACCATCTTTACTAAAAATAGAAATTTTACCTGGGTGTGGTGGTGTGCACCTGTAGTCCCACCTACTCGGGAGGCTGAGGCAAGAGGATCCTTGAGCCCAGGAGTTTGAGGTTGCAGTGAGCTATGATGATGCCACTGCACTCTACCCAAGGTGACAGAGTGAGACTCTGTCTCAAAAAAATAAATAAATAAAAATAAAAAAGATGAGTTAGCTCCCTTCGATCTATTGATCAAATAGATTATAGAGGCAAAGAGAAAGGCTAACAAAACAACACAAGGCATGGCCACCATCAACTGCCACACATGAGAAACTGTATCTGTATAGCAAATGTCATTAGTAACTTTGATACAGAAAAAAGAAAGCACTAAGATAGCTGAGCTAAGGTTCAGACTCAAAATCAGATCCTATTCTCCTACATCTTAGGCTACTCTCAGTAAAATGCTTAAACTAATTAACTCTAATCACCTGAGACAAATTGAGACACCAGCTTTCATTCCCATCCTTTTAAAAAATGTATGACAACAATTAAAACAGCTTGATTTAAAGATGTTAAGTGTGCTGGGCTGGGGGGCAGTTCTTTTTCATTTGTTGTTAACATTAAAGTCAGTGTTTTACTCATCAAACATAGTTACTCAAAAGAAGAAATGAGGCTGGGCAGAATTTTAACAGTAAAAACAATATTACTGCTGAAAAACAAATTAGCCACAATTAAAATTCCATAATAATTAGCACAGAATATCTTACATACTTTGCTTTAATAAAACCGTTTTAATGAACACAACTCCCTAGTTTAAAGAGCCAAGATATAAAACTTCCTAAAATAGGAAATAAAAAGTTATTTCCATCCAGGAGGAACAGGAATATACTATTTACATTCCTTTTCCCTTTCCCTTTTCTTTTATTGGTTATTATGTCTTTTATGCATTACTTTCTCCTGGAAGTGTGGATGGGTGAGGATTTATGAGATGTGGAAGGGTGAAAAAGGCAGCTGTTAAAGGAGGGCAGCCCTAAAGATCTCTGTGATAACACGGTCTTGCGGAAATAACCTGGACCTATTTATTAGTCACGTGTTTTAGTTTCAATTTGCCTAAGACTGACTCTGCAACCTCAAAAGGGTCATGAACCCCTCCAGCTTCATTTTCCTCACCTGTAAAGTAAGAAGACTAGCTGAAGAACACAGAGGTGACTTCAATGACTGACATAACCTGATTCTGTGCTTCTCCTATCTGTACTTCCACCACTATGTAATTAATTTCTTTATATAGAAGCACTATTATCATAAAAGCATGGGTCAGGGAAATCTCATAGACAAAAGGCTAAAGGATTTCAATATGGAGGACTTATTTTAACCAGATTTTAGAGCACCGTTGGTACAAGCCAATCTTGAAGAAGTGCAGTTACCTTGTTACATAGCATACTTCCTTGTATTTGTGATAAAGGAATTTTACCTAATTGGCATCTCATTTACTAGCTGCAATGCAGTACTCTTTCTGGCAAGAGTAGCCAGAAATTATACAGACTTCAACTTATGATGGGGTTATGTACTGATAAACCCATCATAAGTTGAAAATATCAAAAGTCAAAAACGCATTTAATACATCTAACCTATGAAACATCATAGCTTAGCCGAAGCTAAGCATGCTTAAACATGCTTGGAACACTTAAACATTAGCCTACAGTTGGGCAAAATCATCTAACACGAAGCCTATTTTATAATAAAGTGTTGAATATCTCATGGCATTTATCGAATACTGTACTGACAGCGAAAAACAGAATGGCTGTATGAGTACTCCAAGTACAATTTCTACTGAACACACATCACTTTTACACCACTGTAAAGTCGAAACATCGTAAGTCAGAGACTGTCAGTATTCCCTTTAAATGGCATTTCCTTGTTTAAACTTTACTTCTAAAAATGTCAAACGAACCCCCCCGAAAGCTAAAGGCTTATTAAATATAAAAAGTGTAAAAATTTTCTTTATTAAGCCTTTTTAAAATGGCTTTTTAACTCTATAGACTCTACAAACCTCAACCTCATTGCTTTTTTCATCCTTCTTCACTTGTTCAAGATCTTCAATTTTCTTACGACAGTCTTTGAGATCATTTTGTAACTGAGACACCAGATGATGCTTCATTGAGTTGCTACCCAGCAAACGCTGCACTTCTGCTTTCAACTTCAGAATGAACTCATCTTTCGAAAGCTCTTGATTTGGGTCTTCTTGCTGAACAATGCTAATGGAGAAATTGTGATTTTTTAGATTAAATCAAGTAACAAATCAAGCATGGTTATTCTTTAAAAGCACCAACTGCAGTGGTGACTATATTTTGTCACCTATACGATTATACTAGTATTTCAAAACAATTTTAAACTTTGTCATATACAAGGGTATCACCTTTGCCATGTCCCCATGTACAGAAAGAAGTTTATTCACAGGAAGACCATTCTCAAGCTTAGTTCTGCTGCCCCACTGAAAGGAGTTTAGATATGTGAACCCTGACATGACTTACATTTGTGTTTTTGGTAAACTGCATGTTGTACATACACATCCTTTATGACTTTAGGAGAAACAATGTGAATAATAAGCAGGAAAAGAATACTAAACACTAGCCATACTCACCAACAATGTGTGTTATCTATCAACTTACTAAAACACAAGTCTAGGTAAATATCTGAGCAACTGGAAAAACACAAAAATAAAGCCATGCTAATTTAAACCCAATTTTAGTTTCAATAAATTTAAAGATCAAGATGAGATTTTCTGCTCCTTGCCATAATGAATTAACAAGGACTAGATTTATCTTCCTCCTTAAAAAACCAAGAAACCAAATAAAACAGAAGAAACAATAGTTTTCAATCATTACACAGCAGGCAGCACAAGACAATGATTCCTGAGAAAAGGAAAACAAACAAGGTGAGCCCTGTGATTGCCCAGCTTTCTGCCCACAGTTTCCAGGCCATAGCACAGGGAAGTGAAACCCAAACGAAGCCCACTAATCTCATTGAGTTGAACAGAAAGAGTTCAGAGTTTGGGGAAGCCAAAATGACTAGAATTTGAGGGGAGGGGGAAATAGTGGGGAAAAAGGAGCTGCACAGAAAAAGAGCTCTGGAGATGTATATGCGTGTGTGTGTATGTCTATGGCCAGGGAAAGAACCACAGGAAAAGAATAAGGCTGGGAATATGTTGTGTTCCAATGAGCCATGGTGGAAAGACCTCCTAATTTACAGGGCATCAAATATTGCCTTAGTAGTGGGGCTAAATTAGCCCCTGATTAAAGGCTGCTCTAAACCTGATCTAACAAAGCCTATAAAGAAAGCTTTGAAAGGATCAAATGGATTTCAAGTAACTTAAGTGTGTTACACAAAAAGTCCAACAGTATTTTTTAAAATACAATAAAATCTAGCATTCAAAACATAAAATTCAAAATGTCTAGCATTCAATTAAAATTTACCAGGCATGCAAAGAAACAGGAAAGAAAATATGAATGGAAAATACGAACATGTGGAGAGAAATGGAAGATATAAGTAAGACCCAAATCAGACTTATAAAGAAAAAAATATATATATCTGAAAAAGAAATCTGAAATAAAAAATACACTGGACAGGATTAACAGCATATTTAACACTGTAGAAGATAAGTGACCATAAAGACATAGCAATAAAACTCTATAAAATTAAACAGTAGGATTTTAAACCTAGGAATAAATTTAACAAAAGAAACATATGACTTATACACTGAAAACTAAACGCTGATGAAAGAAATTAAAGAAAATCTAAATAAAAGGAAAAATATCCCATGTTCAGGGATCAAAGACAATATCATTAGGATAGTAACACTCCCCAAATTGATCTACAGATTCAATGCAACACCTATCAGAATCCCAGCTGGTTCCTTTGCAGAAATTGACAAACTGATCCTAAAATTCACATGGAAATGCAAGAGATCCAGAAAAGCGAAACCAGTCTTGAAAAAGAACAAAGTTGGAAGACTTACACTTCCCAGTTTCAAAATTTACTACAAAGCTACAGCAATCAAAACAGTGGGGTACTGGCATAGGACAGGTATATAGATCAAGGGAATATAATTGAGAGTCCAGAAATAAACCCTCACATTTACAGTCAACTGATTTTCAACAAGGGTGCCAAAACAATTTAATGGGAAGAATTTTTTCCACAAATAGTACTGGGACAATTGCGAATTTGATATCCACATGCAAAAGAAGGAAGTTAGACCCCTATCTCTCACCACATGCAAAAATTAACTCAAAATGGATCCTAAACCTAAACAAAACTCTAAGAAGAAAACATAGGTATAAATCTTTAGGACCTTGGGTTAGGGACTGGTTTTTTAGATATGATACTAAAAGCAGAAGCAACAAAAGAAAAAAATAGATAAGTTAGGCTTTATAAAATTAAAGACTTTTCTGCTTCAAAAGATGCTACCAAGAAAGTAAAAAACCCACAGAATAGGAGAAAATATTTGCAAATCTGACAAGGGACTTGTATTCAGAATATGTAAAGAACTCTTAAAACTAAAGAATAAAAAGAGAATCCAATTTTAAAATGGGCAACATTTGAATAGACATTTCTCCAAAGAAGATATACAAATGGCCAATAAACACATGAAAAGACATCCAAATCAAAACCACAATCAGTTACCATTTCACACCCACTAGGAGGGGTATATATTTTTTTTAAATGGAAAATAACAAGGTATAGGCAAGGATATGGAGAAATTGGAACTCTCATACATTGTGGGTGGGAATGTAAAATGGTAAAGACATTTTGGAAAACAGTTTGATGGTTCCTCAAAATTCTACTCGTGTGTGTGTGTATGTGTGTGTGTATATATATATACACATAAAATATATATCTAAGATAAATGAAAACATATGTCCACACAAAAATTTATGCCTATACATTCATAGTAGCACTATTCATAATAGCCAAAAGTAGAAACAAAACAAATAAATGCCAATCAGTTGATGAATGGATAAACAAAATGTGGTATGTCCATTCAAAGGAATATTATTTAGCTATAAAATGAAGTACTGATACATGCTACAACATGGATGAAACTTGAAAATATTACACTAAGTGAAAGAAGCCAATCACAGAAGACCACATATTATATAATTCTATTTATGTGAAATGCACAGAGCAGGCAAATCCATAGAGACAGAAAGTAGATTCGTGGTTGCTTGGAGCTGTGGGGTGAGAAGAGGTAATGATGAATGATTGGGAATAGGTATGGGGTTTCTTTTGGGGATGTTGAAATGCTCTAAAATTAGGTTGTGGTGATGGTTGCATAGCTCCATGAATATACTAAAAACAACTGAACTATACACTTTAAATAGATGTCTTATGGTATGTGAACTATATCTCAATAAAGCTGTAAAACAAACAAACAAAAAGAACACCCAATGTATGGGTTCCCTATGTATGAAGGCAAACCTAATAATTTGTAGTGTTTAGGTGTGAATAACTGAGTATTAAAAGGATAAGGAAATACTAGAAAATGATGGCCCTAACAGTTAAGATAGTCGTTAATCTCAAGGTTACGATTAAAAAGAACATGGGCAGCCGCTGGCAATGTTCATTTCTTGACCTGGGTGGCCCCATGAGTATTCACTTTATACTTATGTTTCTTGCACTTTTCTTTATGTATTACATTTCATAATTTTAAAGATTTAAAAAGTAAAATAAAACTATAAAAAGTACTAGAAAAATACCATCTTTTCAAACATCAAGAAATCATAAGGAAAAGTGATAGATCTAACTACATAAAAATTTTAAACATGAACAGTGATAACCCTCAATAGTGGATAGGGTAAAGAGAAATAGGTACTGCCACATGATGTAGGTAATAATGTCAACTTTAGGACTGTTTGGCAACAGGTATCAAAATCCTCAAATATGTGCATACCCTTCAGCAGGAAAATTATTCTACCTCTTAAGGAAATAATCAAAGATGTGAATAAAGACTTGACTACAAGGATGCTTATAATAATGACATTGCATTATTTAAAATAAAATTTGAAAGTGTATTAGTAACTAAAACATGGTTCATTCATATATATATTCATTAAAAATTATATATAATATTTACTAACATTCAAAGATTTTGGAATATACTAAGTTAAATGACATTATAAAACAGTATATTCAATATTATTTTATCTTTTAGAAACATACAAAACAGATAATGTTGAAGTTATATACCAAAATGTTAATAGTGGTTTTCTTCATGGGAAGTGAGGTAATATTATGGCTGATTTCTATTTTTTTCTGTTTTTTTAATCTGTATTTAATAATTTTTCCATAATGGAGGATAAAGTTACTTTTGAAAAGAAATAAGCAGTTGATAATAGGTACCCTTGATATGATGTGAGGAAAATGCAATCTCCACAAAACCCATGAGAAAAACATAAGAAAAACACCAAATTCCAACAGAGGGGCTTCCTACCAAATACTTGACCATTATTCCCCCAAACTGTCAAGGTCATCAAAAATAAGGAAAATCAAGAAGACTCTAAGGAAACATGACTCCTAAATGTAATTTGGTATCCTGGAACAGAAAAGGACATTAGGTAAAAATTAAGGATGGAGATTAGGTAATAATAATGTATCAATATTGGTTCATTAATTGTAACAAATGTACTATACTAATATAAGATGTTAGTAGGGGGAAATGGGTGCAGCATATATAGGAAATCCATACAATATAAATTTTTCTGCAAATCTAAAGCTGTTTTAAAAAATAAAGTCTATTAAAAAAAAAGAGATAGTATCTGAGTTAAAATTTTTACTGTTCTTCAATTTCAGATGATTCCAAATAAAATGTTAGAATATTATGTGCGTGTGTGTGTGTATGTGTGTGTGGAGAGAGAGAGAGAAAATGAACAAAGTTTTAGGTAGATTTATGTTTTTAATGTTACAAAGGAGCTCCTTGCAATACATATATGCAACTTTTATATATGTGATATATATTGTATAAGTTTGTTTGTATATATAGATCTCACCTATTTAAACCACTTTCATTTCTATAGAAACAGAAGATATAAATAATTATAAGAAATAGAAATATAATTATATAAATAAAATATATTACAGTGTATCTCCCTGTGCTAAGATATGGTAAACTAACGTTAAGCAGAATGCTTATTTTGCTCAGTTAACAAATTATACATCCCTAATTTCTTTTCTTACTGAAAGTTGACCACTGAAATAGCACATCCTGTACTCCTAGAGGGAGCCAAGTCAGAGAGCAGAGACCGCGCTTGCTAAAATAATTTTCTCTTCTTTCCTCAAAAGGGAAAAAGTCAGGGGTGATGATCAATCCCGCAAAAGTCTCACTACTGAGCCCTATGGAAGTCCATTCCCTTAAATCCAAATAAACTGTAGTCCCTTATGAAGCCTATTGAGAAGACCAAAGGGAAAAGGCATTCCACTTGTTAAATGTTTATTATTTGAGCTTAGCAGCCAACTATAATAAGGGAGAGAGGAAACTGTCTGCAAGGTACATGCATATTTAGCTACTCAAATTCCATGAATGTAAAATAGAACATTGAGGCTAAACTCTTAAAATTTACTAGGCGGTAGCTTGAGGGAGGTGGTAGTTGGTAATACAAGCTTAGAGCCACTAATATTTGGGTCAGTGATTTGAAAGCAGCTCAAGTCAACATAGAACTAAAATTCTCAACACTGGGAAAATTGTTGCTTCCTTTTATTCCAATAATCACAGTCCATTCGAGGAAAGTTACAAATCTCTTCTCTCCTATATCTCCTTTAAATTTAATCTGAGAATAAACATTTTTAGTTTTCCTCAAGTCCAAATTATCATCTATCAAACTGCAGGTGGGTGGGATGACTATAAGCTAAACGTTTGCTCCTTTATCCTGCTTTTCACTGGATGTCTTCTTGCTGAGCCTCAGCAACTAACCACACTGTGCCTTAGTTATTCTTCACTTTTCCAGATGAATGTGTCCATCATTCCTTTTACTATAATAATGATGCAATGTCTCAGGTTTATTATTTATAGGAATGTGTTTTAAAATTACTATAGGATTTTGGCTACGAGTGCTAAGTAAATAGAAAGTGCAAAAGTAGAATATACTTTAGACATCATGATGAACTAAGTCTATTTGAAAAGATAAACATATATATAATGTATTATTTTCCCAATTCCCAGGACAATTTTGGCACAAACTAAAATAAAGTAATAACAAGTTGGAGAAAAATCTTTTTTGGCATGAACTAGATCTTTAATCCTCAAAAATAAAAGACATAAAGAATGAAGTCTAAGGCAAAAATGTTTGACATGTAAATATGAACAAACAGAAAACTGTGCCTACGATCAGGAGTTTTGGATTCAAGTACTGGTTCTGTTGCTAATTGTCTGTCGTCTTGAGCAAAGGAGCTCACCTCTCCAAACTCCAGTTTTTCCAACTCTGGAAAATACTGGATCTGACATTTTTCACAAGGTTGAGGATCAAGAACTTTTTACAAAGTATGTGTTGAATTAAAAGTGGATTAATATAAAGTCTGATCAATGGTATATTTTAACCAATCATCTATTGAATGATACTAGTAATAGCTATCATTTATCAAGGGCCTAATATGCCTGGAACGTATTACATGAGGTCCCTTATATTCATTATCTATTTTAATCCTCATTTTAACCTGCAAGGGATATCAAGCCTGATTAGAAAACAGGCTCAGAAAAGTTGCCCAAGGTCATAAAGCTAGTAATAAATGACAACACTAGGATTTAAAACAGTTGGATCTAAAGCCCATGCTCTTTCCACTAGCCCCTTAGAATTAATCCAGCATTAACAGGAAATGAGGCATTCATAGCAGTGAATTTTCTAGATGACTATATTTTAACTTTAAAATTTTATGTAAATCTGTCTAAAAAATATAAAATGCACTTCCTCTTTTGCTTTAATTAGCCCACCAAAGCAGAAGCCTTTCTCCAACAACTTGGGATCATAATTATGGACATTCTAATGTGGATCAGAATATACATAGGTGTGTAAAGCTATTTGCTGTGACGCTCAGCAACCCCAGCCCCTTGGGTTTCTTGTTCCTTCCTTGCTAAGGCTGAGCTGTCTGGCCTAAGCACTGAGAGCACCTCTCCCAACCTCCTGCCCTAGCTGCCCTGCAGTCAGTTAGGAAATCAGATAACCCACGGGGTTTGAGCGCCATGTAAATATGAACAAACAGAAGTCAATATGGCCTTGGGATAAGAGTTTGAAGGTGGCTCCTGCTAAATACATCATATAATCCAGATCTGATATTTTCTTCTTTGCTTCCTTCTGGATTGCAGCTGTGATCTGTAGGATAAGAGTCCCTGAAGACAGATCTCCAGATAACTGGAGCCTTACTAAACTAAGATATTAATACCTTCTTCCACAGCATCACCTGATCACTTTAGATTTCAATTTACTGAATCTCATCTTACTGTTCTTAAAATGGAATTCACAGTATTAAAATACATAACTTCTAAGACCTACCTTAGAGAAAACTCTTCAGATTTATATATTTATATTTAGTTGTGTGACATCTGAAACACATTTATCAAACACTCTCACAAAACAATAATGCAGTTAATGATGGCAAACTCAGTCTTAGACTATAAACCAAATGGTGGTAGTGAGGGCCAGATGCATTCAAGAAAAGTTTTCCTGGGCCTCAATACAATCTCTTCCAACCCCCTCATCTCTCTTCCCTATCCAAAACCAGTAGAGGGAATGTATAGATCTCCCCTCTATACATCAAGCACAACATTGAACACATAGCACTTAGTCATTTACAAGTATGTCTCCTTCTCCCTGACTAGGCAAAATGTAAACTCTCTGTGAAGAGGACCGTTTCTATCCCATCTCGTGTACTCTATTCCCAGAACCTTGCATAGCACTTTCCATGTGGCAAGTGCTTCTAAAGTGTGAATGAATGAAGTCTCATTCATTTATCCTTTTAAATGTTTAATGCTCCCTCTTCTACTGCTACCACTCCTCCCCCATCAGTCCCCAGGAGGGATGATGGTAAAGCACTCCCTTCCATGAGATTGCTAAAATATCTGTATTAAGCAGTAGTATAAAAGACAGAGTCCCTATTTTAAAAGTAAGGTCACAGTAAGGTTCCTAGGAAAAATTAATGCTTTTTTTCCTCATATACTATGGATAAATGCAAGATATCTGCTTTTAACACACAGTGTGAGCGTATAAAAATAATATGCCCTCATTTTAATAGTTAAAATAGATATATAATCTAAATTTTAGAGTTTGCTTTGTTTATTTTAACTACATTAATCAATTTTTAACTTTCTGAAACTGATGCGTGTATTTGGATGTTAAAGATAGTACAATATTAATACTTGAAGTTTCTGTCCATTTTGATTTCAGACATTTATACTTCATTAAAAATTACTAAAACATACTGTCCCACATTCAAGAATCCCTAGTCAGCTCATCAGTTCATGCCTGGGTCCACCTGTTTACCACATACCATTGGTATCATTAATGTTGGTTAATTAATAAACTATTTTCTCAATACCTGTTAACTTTGGGCTTTTTCCAGTTGACTTTTTTAATACCCAAATCCACATATGATTCAGTGAGTTCTACATTTAATTCTCCTTCTGAGTCACTTGGAAGTATTCCTAGTTTTGCAGCAGATTCATAGAGAGAAATTTCATCTTTTAGTTCGATTAATTCTTCCTATAACACAAAATTATTGAAAATAATTTTCATTATTTTCCTATATGAAGAAATCAATCTTTCTATCTATGCTTCAAAATTTGTTTTAATGATCGATATAAAGCAGAAAAACTTCTTCAAATGTATTATTAGTATACATTATAAATAATTTTATAAAGGCCAGCATGAATCAGGTCTTCAAGTAAACTGAATAAACAAATGAACAAATGAATGAGAAAATGAATATAAGTAGTTTCTCTCGTACCTCCCTCTCTTACATTCTGTCCTTCATGAAAAGTGTCCCTTCAGCTGAGACGCTGATGGACGCACTCTTTGACTTGCTAGAATAGAGGACAAAGTAGACTGGTTTGACAAGAATGTGTTGTACCTCAGTCTGCCAGTGGTGAAAAGGCAAAATGCCTCTTTCAGTGGAGGTAACACTGGAATTCTTCTCCACTATTTTCTTCTCCCTCCAGTGGAAAATATAAGTAGTACCAGAGGAGGATGGGAGAGAATTGCAGTGAAATTTAATGTTCCCCACACCTGCAGATGAACTGATCTCTGGATTACAGCATAGAGGAAGGGATATGCCATGTGAAGGACGTGCAGGCAGACTGGCAGGAGGGGCATGGCCCTGGCTCTGCAGCTAGACAGAACTGAATTTAACTCCCCAGCTGTGTGGGTGAGGCTGTGAACAATTCCCATGGGCTGGTTTGAAGATGGTCCGACCACCTCTCTCATATGGAGAAACCCAAGATTTGAAAAGGTGATGTAACCACTGCCCAATTCAGTTGCCCACAGAGTCTCCTCCAAGTGGCAACACTCACATTCAAAGCCTTGTTCATGTTTTCACTCATAGCATGTGCCTTTTGTGCTTGCTGCAGCTGGAGTCGTAGCTGAGCCACCTCCTGTACTGAGCCTGTGGAGGAAAGAATTATAGGATACACTAAATGTTAGGGGACAAAGTACCTATGACCTACAGAAGAACTTGAATCCACTGAGGCTACAGACAGTGAAGTTCTGCTTTATTACCACTATCTTTTTAGGGGCATAAAGGTACAGAACCAGCAGGACCCAGAAGGCATAGGTCTTATCCAGACATTTCCAAGATTTAGTATGGCTCCCATACATCCTTGTGGAGTTGATGGCATGGGCTACTATGACCTTCTTATTAATCAAATCAGCCACATCTACAGACCTTAACACTCCAGAAGTTCTTTCTTTCTTTCTCTCCCTCTTCCCCTTTTTTTTTCTTTCTTTTTGAGAGAAGAGGCCTCACTCTGCAGCCCAGGCTGGATTGCAGTGGTGCAATTGTAGTTCACTGTAAGCTCAAACTCCTGGACTCAAGTGATCCTCCTGCCTCAGCCTCCCAAAATGCTGGGATTACAGATGTGAGCCACTGCGCCAGCCCAGAAGTCCTTTAATAGGAGCATAAGACCTCTGGTATTATCCTGGATGGAACTGGAGCCCATTCCTCTAAGCGAAGTATCTCAAGAATGGAAAAACAAGTACCACATGTACTCACCATCAAGTTGATACTAATTGATCAACTTATATGTGCACATATGGAAGTAACACATTAATAGATCAACTTTTAAGTGCACATATGGAAGTAACATTCATCGGGTGTTGGGTAGGTGGGAGGCGGGAGGAAGGGTTGGGTAAATTCACACCTAAAGGGTGCAGAGCACACTCCTGGGAGATGGGCATACTTGAAGCTCTGACTCAGGCAGAGTAAAGACAATACATATAACCTAAATGTCTGTACCCCTGTAACACTCTGAAATAAATAAATTAACTTAAAAAAAAAAAAAGGAGCATAACATTCCAACTCATAGAAAGCCAAAGAAAAAATTCTTTAGAACCCATTTCTACCCTCCAATAAGAAAACATCTTGCTGCCTTTAACTTCTTTCTAAATGCTTTTATTTCCAGTACCCCCAGCTTCACATGTGAAAAAAGTATATTAGGGTTGTGCTTCTGAAACTTTAGTAACCTAATATTTTAAATGTACTAGGGAAAGTTCCCATTTAAAAGGGACTTTATTGGGTTTCCAAAGAAAATGACCATCTGGGAAATGGTTAAGTGAAACAATGATGGCATATTATGCAGTTAAAGAAAATCATATTTTCAAAGCCTTTAATGCCCAGGAAAAAGACTCACCAAGTAATTCCAAGTGAAAACAAAGGCTACAAAACTAAACAGGGAGGGGGACCTAAACAGATTATGATCCAAATTTTGCCTCCCACCAAATATATATACACACATATTTAGGCAGTTGTTGACTTTAGTACTTTCAACTTTTGAATAATGCACCCTTTCATACACTGTACCAACAGTCTGAATTGCCTTTCATACGCCAAAGTGTGACTTTCATGTATCAGTTAATGAATAACTATTGACTTATTTTCACAGTGTGAGCTACTCATCAGCAAACAGGGTGGTTTCTCTGTAGAGCAGTGTTTATACAAACATTTGATCATCTTCTTGCCTTTTACTCTAATACTATTTTATAAAAATTAGTAAGAAATAAAACTGCAACTGAAATGATAGGAGGTATATGTCTCAACCTTAATACCACAGAGACCATACTAGAAATCTTAATTACGACAAAGTGTAATTCTCTGGTCTTAACTGATCAGGTAGGTGGCTATTCCATTGTTAGAGGGAAAAAATTAAAGAAGTTATACAAAAGGATAGAACTATATGATCAAATATTGGGTCTAAAAAATCAAAATATAATGGAATTTTATAATCATTTTTAGTTTTCAGGGATAGAACTTACCTTATAACACATATTTTATTATTCAGTTTTTGCACATTCAGCTTTAGTATGTTTTCAGAAATGCATTTACAGAGAAGCAGGGCATTGTCTATGTGTGTGCATTCATTTCATTTGAAGGAAATACATTCAAATGTTAACAATAATTACCTCTGAGTAGTAGGATTATTGGTTATTTTTATTTGGTACTTTATGATTGTCTACAGTTTCCAAATTATCTAATAAAAATAAACTATACCTTTATCCATATATATTTTTTAAAAAAAGAAAAGAAATTTGTCATCAGTTGTCTTTTCTGTCTCTTCTGCATTTTTATAATTCATGGATCCTACTATGTTCTCTCTGCATATTGTACTAGCCTTATGGGGAGACCGCAGCCCAACCAGACACCTACCAGACTGTAACAAGTGAGCACACTGCTTTTGACTCTCCTCTAGACTTCTCGTCAACCTGTTAATGATCTCAGTCTTTTCTAATTTGACTGCTTCTTGATTCCTTTCCAGTTGTTTCACATGATCTTTCAAATGAAAGCAAATGTCTTCCTAAATAGAATAAGAGTTCAATAAGAAATTTTCATGATCAGTTTTAATAAACATAAAACTAAAAATTAGGATACATAATTGGATTTTATAGCAAATATGCAATCATCACATGGCAGCATCACCTCTTTTACAGGGTTAAGTGCACAGGACTGGAAGTCAGGAGAACAAACTTGCGTGATCTTGGGTGAGGCTTCAACAGCTCAATCTGTTTCTTCTTTTGTAATTATGCTAATAAAGGTTACACTAGATGATTTCTATCCTATTTTTTAATTTATTTATTTTTCTCTAACGTGCTTCAGGGAAAGATTGCTTTTTTTTCTTTCTTATTTAGATGATTTCTAAAATCCCCTTCTACTCCACATTCACAAGAGACTATTATTTTAAAATTTGATTTTATTCAAGTGAAAGGAAATGTATTACATTCTTATTTGCATTTTACGGTGTCAGAATAAGTACACATATACATATTTAAGCAGACCACTTTGAATCATGCAATTTGTATAAGACAGCAAGGATACAGATAAACACATGGAAACTCACTCTATCTATGCAGCCAAAAGCTCATTCTATGCAGAGCAGCCAAAAATAATCATTCCTTCCTCTTAACTTCTTTTAAATTTGATCTGTTTCTCTTTTATATTTCTCTTTCTACCTTTTACATGTCTTATTTCTTTTAATAATCTCCTTGAGGGTGCCTCTGCAGTGCTTTATACATGTAAGGGCTACAATAAACACTTGAAAAATGATTGACAAAGAAAAACACACAGGGTATACGTGTGTGTGTGTGATTGTAAAATTGTATGGGGATATACAGAAAATATAGAGTGTGTATGCGAGATACTCAAGTTTCTCCAAAAAGAAAATGCATTTGGGAGTAATGAGCCATGGGAGTGCCAAGCCTGGGAAGAACAAATCACTACTGCAGAAATCATCACCTTTCATTCAAATGAGGCTACACAGGCTGAATTCCAGGCAAATGGCACAGCATGGGAGAGGCAGAGGAGTGAATTAAGGTAATTGGTTGCAATTACCTAAAAAAAACTTTGAAGAAAATAAGTAGTAGCAGGAATATCAAGAAAGGGCTTTGAAGCAGAAAGAAGGCCTTAGGGTTTTGGTGCCTGATCCATAGGATAACCTAAAGCCCAATAATGCCTTAAAAATACTAACACAAGGTACACCTCATAAGGGTACTAACACAAAAGTTCCCTTAAGCAGAGCAAAGGGATGCTGAAGTCTCCCATTTTAGCTTAAAAATTCATGTGAATTTTGCATTCTATTTCATAATGCAGCTATGTTTGCTTTAAATTTTTTCTACCAAATTTTTTAGCAAAATGAAGCTTCTGGAAACCGGTCCTTGTTTATTCAGCACTGCAAACCTCCTGGCACACTGCTGCTGATTCCCAGGCCAGCTTGAGAAGCCTGGTTCTAAAGTGCCAATGTAACATGGCAAACACAATAAATGAGCTAATATTAATCACATTAGGACAGTAATCACAGTAAGAAGGGGTGGGGAGACAGCTAATACTTATGTTCTGGGGAGGTCACAATAGTTTTTATAAGCACCTGGCAACTGGACAAAAAAGTTTTAACAAAAGGTAGATAAGAAGAACATAGTAAAGAAAAGGCAGCAATTTGACTATATGCAACAATCAATTCAACCATGGTGTTTCCTGTTGACAAGTTCAGAGAAACAGATTATACTCACAAAACTATAAAATTTTAATACCAAAAAACAAAAATAAGGGTGAGTAGTTCCATCTTTCCCATGATTAGCTTGAGTGAGAACACTCTGCCCGTTCAAGACTGATACAGGCAGACATATTTTAAGACCAAACGAGACAAGTGTCATGATAAAAGATGGTAGCTGAATCTGTGGGAGGGAAAATAATTGAACAGAGTTCTAGTGCACAGAAAAATGAAGATTAGACCACACACAGAGAGGTCTGCAGGAGTCTCTTAGCCAACAGAAAGTGTTCAAAGTGGAGCCCTTAAATATATCATGAAAGGAAAGGTAGAAAATAGATCAGGTGAAGGTTAAGACGTAGAAACCAAAGTCCATGATTTCACCAAAAGCTGAAGATTTCAAGAAGACCAGAATGAAGAAAGGTATTATCTCCATCAAGGAGGTAATCAGAGATCTTAACATGCTACTTCTATGAACAGTTTGGAGAAATAACCAGAACTCTTAGAACACCGCGCTTCTACGAATGAAATGAGGTAAAAGGCAGTTTGGTGGACAGAGTCCAGGAGATAGTCTACTATTAGAGAGTTATATCACTGAGGGACACTGTGAGCTCCAAGAAGCCCATGTCTTCCCATTTTTTCTATCATGCTAAAAAAAAAAAAAAAATCAAGGGAAACTCAGCCAAAACAAAAAGATAGTATATTGTGAGTGTGTACAATCTTTTCTACCAAGAAAAGCTGATATCATTTTTTTTCTTTCTTTCTTTACTGGCTCTTTTTTTTTTCTTTTTAATTATTATGGGTACATAATAGTTGTCTCTCTCTATAGAGTACATGTGATATTTTGAAACAGACATATAATGTGAATTCATCAAATCAGGGTAATTGGGGTATCCATCACCTCAGGCATTTATCATTTCTTTGTGTTAGGAACATTCCAGTTCCACTCTTTTAGGTATTTTAAAGTACACCCTAACTTATCTGACATGGGACTAATAACTAGAATATATAAGGAGCTCCAACAACTCAATAGGAAAATATCAAATAATCTGATTAAAAAATGGGCAAAGGATCTGAATAAATATTTCTCAAAAGAAGAATAAAAGGCCAAGAGGTATATGAAAAAATGCTCAGCATCATCAGTCATCAGAGAAATGCAAATCAAAACTATAATGAGATATCATCTCACCCCAGTTAAAATGACTTTTATCAAAAAGACAGGCAATAACGAAAGCTGGCGAGGATGTGCAGAAAAGGGAATCCTTGTACGCTGTTGGTGGGAATGTAAATTAGTGCAATCACTATGCAGAAAAGCTGATGTCTTAAGGAAAACACTAAATTAATAATATATTAATAATTTTACAAGCCATATATTTCTCAAAATACACTAGTTACACAGACATTCAAAAAAAATTGCATCATGAATTGCTACTTCTCCCATTACATGTGTCGAATTTTGTCTTTCAAAATACAATCAAACACCCATTCATGACAAAAAACTCTCAGTAAACTAGGTACGGAGGAGAACTTCCCCAACTTGATTTTTTTTTAAAAAAAAAACTATAGCTAACATCATACTTAACAGTGAAAACTTGAAGTTTCCCCACTTAGATCAGGAACAAGGCAAGGACGTCCCTTCTTACCACTGCTTTTCAACATTATACTGGAAGTTCTAGCTAAGGCAGTAAGACAAGAAAAGGCAATAAAAGGTATACATATTGGGAAGAAAGAAATAAAACTGTTTTTGTTCATGGATGACATTACTATCCATGTAGAAAATCTGAAAGAATCAAAAAAAAGACTCCTGGAACTAAAAAACAATTACAGCAGGGTATGGGATATAAGGTGAATCCAAAAAAGTCAATCACTTTCCTACACACCAGCAATAAACAAGTGGAATTTGAAACTAAAAACACAATGCCATTTATATTGGCACCTCAAAAAATGAAATACTTAGGTGTAAAACTAACAAAATATGTACAAGATCTATATGACAAAAACTACAAAACTCTGATGAAAGAAATCAAAGAAGAACTAAATAAATGGAGACATATCCCATGTTCAAGGATAGGAAGACTTAATATTGTCAAGAAGTCACTTCTTTCCAACTTGATTTATAGATTCAACGCAATCCCAATCAAAATCTCAGCAAGTTATTTTGTGGTTATCGAAAAACTGATTGTCTAAAGTTTATATGAAGAGTCCCATATAGTAGTACCACTCTGGAGCAGGGTGTTGATAATAGAAAAGACAATGCATGTGCGGGGACGGCGGTACATGGGAAATCTCTGCACTTTCCACCCAATTTTGCTGTGAACCTAAAACTGCTCTAAAAAATAAAGAATATATATACCCACATACCCACCCACACACAAACACACATACATAAAATTAAATATACATAAAGTCTGTTCACATCCTGATGTTTAGGTATTGTTCAATAAGTTTGTTGAAACAGAATAATATGATTAGTCAATAATGCAGTTGTCCATTTTTACTAAGAACAATATTTTTATAAAGCAATAATTTTCAACCTTTTGTGAGAGGAGAAATGAACCTCTTAGAAAATCGGAAAAAGCTCATGTGTCTTCTCAAAAAAACTGCATACTCACACCCAGTAGAAAATCTTACCCACAATTTCAGAGGATTCACGGACTCCCTGAAGCCTAGTCATGCACTGCTTTGGGAGACACCAGGTTAAGAATCTTTGTAACTAGCAAAATTTACTATGTCTGAACATCTACTTTGTTAACACCATGTATGTACAATATATTGGCACATGGTTGTGCATGATTATGAGAGCCACTCAGAACCTAGACAACGGCAAATTTATTCAAGTTCATCTGAATAAATTACCCAGTTATTCATACCTTGCTACTATTTTCCAAGAGCTTTTTTTTTTTTTGACAGGGTCTCACTCTGTCACCTGGCCTAGAGTGCAGTGGCATCATCGCAGCTCACAGCAACCTCAGATTCCTGGGGTCAAGCAATCCTCCTGCCTCAGCCTCCTGAGTAGCTGGGACTAAGCTAGTATCTAAGTCAGCAGAGAATGGAGAGATCCTAAACCCAGTGTGGAAAAGCCAATAGACTCCACTCTTCTCTAGTCAAGGAGGACTACTGCTCAAGTCTAACTAACTTCAATGCAACTACACTGTGTTTGGCCAAAATTAATTTAAGAATAAAATAATAAATAAAATAAAAATTAATAAAACTATATCTCAAATTCTATTTGTTTAAATAGCATATAAGGTAGATTTCTCAATAATTTGCCATAGCCTTCATCTTTCCCCACCCCTATATATCCTCCACACTGATCAAATTCACAATATTTTTCTATATAAAAGGAATAAAAATGTAATTAGTAAAATAAATCTAATAAAAAGTCATATAAATACATACAAAATACTATACAATTATTATCGCCAATAATGCAATCTTATATATCTCTACCTAAAAGCATGGAAAAATTTAGAGTCAGCTATATAACTCAGAAATAACAACCCAAATCAGGATGAATTTTAAGTGTATTGAAATTTTCCATAGTCTCACATCTTTTCTTCTCCTCTTCCCTTAGTTTAAACCAATTCTGAAATTACATTAAGACAAATGCATTCTGAAATTTGATTCACTCACATGATTATCTAGGGTTTTGCAGAACAAGCAAACTCATCAACTGACTTACCCTCACTTACAATATTTTACTCTCTCTTGGGTAAAAATAATAAAAATTGACTATGAAATGTGCTCAAGCTTCAAATCTCAATAAGTCTAGAACAGACTTTCTTCCCTATTTTATAAATTACACTATCTTCAAAATTAACTCTTTTCCAAAAACCATTTCTCGACAGACTTTGCTGACAGGTGAATTACCAAATGCTGGGAGACCCAAGAAAGGATTCCTATTGGTTAAGGTCCCAAGATAGTCTCTCAAGTTTTATCTAGTCCATGGTACACTCCTTCCTTTCAGTCCGGATTTATTCTAGGACCATATGAACAATACTCATAAATACTCTACAGATAAAGGACTAGTAATGTGAGAATTGAAAAAGTACTAACCAATCCTACAAGAGGAAGAAGGGTTTCCAAAGTTATACCTTTAGAACATATTCATAGATTAAAAAATCATCGGCTTTTAAGTTTCACTCACAACCTAACACCTACTACAAACATCCATGATTTCTATATGATGAACCGCAAAATGTCAGTTTCAAAAAAATAATAATAATAATAATCAGCTTTACTCATTGATAACAGTTGCCCATTTGAAATCATCCCAACCTGTTCTTTAAGTGCAGTAACTGTAGCATCCAAATTCTTTTGTAAGGACAGTACTTGATCTTCATACTTTTTTGTGAGGCCCATAACAATGCTCTCATGCTGCTCTCTAGCTCGTTGAAGTGATTCAGAATGATGAAGATCCACCAGTTGCTGCTTCAAGCTTTCCAGAGCCATTTCAGTTGTTCTGCACTTCTTGATCATCTAGTAAACACACACAGGAGATCCATGTTTACAGTATTTTCATTCTGTGCTCTCTATGGACTTTAACTCTAAGACTCAACCATGCTTTAATGAGAGTGGAGAAGAAGGGGTCTCCCCTCATCATAGCTCAAGCTCCTTAAGATGTCCCTAGCTGGGACCCAACAGGCCCATGGTTGTTGGAAACAATATTCATTGAGAAAATACATTTAGTAGTTACCCCAGGAGAGTGAAAGAGGATTTTGCGTGGCATGATGGCAACGTGGCAAGGAATCTGCTGCTACTGGATTGGCTCAAGTGCTGTTTGCATTGCTTTGTGAGCAAAGTGTGGGGCAACCCAATTGTTAGGTCATAGAAAAATGACAACTATTCCTTGAAAAACTGATGAAACCCGCCAATGATCACTTACTGAAAACAAAGTTTTGAAAGCTGTAACTGCACAGTTGGTATTATAGGCAAAATAATGGCCTTGCAAAGATGCCCACATTCTAATCCCCAAAACCTGTGACTATGTTATGTTACATGGCAAGGGAAAATTAAGATGCCACATGGAATTAAAGTTGCTAATTATATTTCCATGCAAGAGACTGAGATTTAAAAAAAAGAAAAAAAAGGAAAGTTGCTAATTATTAATAGATGACCTTTAAATAAGGAGATGATCCTGGATTATCCAGGTGGGCCCAATGGAACCACAAGGGCCCATGATTGAGGAAAACTGAGACAGAAAAGTCAGAACCAGTAAGTCTCAACTAGCCATTGCTGGCTCTGAAGATGGAAATGGGCCACGAGCCAAGGAATACGAGTGGCCTCTAGAAGCTGGAAAAATCAAGAAAATGGATTCTCCCCTAGAGCCTCCAGAAAGCAATGCAGCCCTGCTGACACCTTGATTTTAGCCTAGTGAGATTCATATCAGACTTCTGACCTCCAGAACTGTGAGGTATGTTGTTTTAAGGCACTAAATTTGTGGTCATCTATTATAGCAGCAATAGGAAACTATTAAATAATATACTTAATGATTCTGTTACCTTTATGTTTTTATTTATGCTACTCTATCTCTTAAAACTGCAATTTCTAACTTATAAAAAAATTACAAAGTTATAACCTTTTACTACATAAAAGCAATTTAACTTTCCAATATAATAACTGTGTCAGTTTTCAAAAAGTTAAAAATAATCCATATTACACATAAAAATTAAAATTTCAAATGAGGATTATTCTTCATTCTATTCCAGAAATTGCCAACTTATTCCAATACTGCTTTCATCACTAAGATATTTATTCATTTGCTCAATAAATAACATGAACACTTTGTGCTAGGCAAGTTTCCAAGCACTAAAGACATAATGACAAGACAGACAAGGTCCAAGCTCTTGCTATTCTCTGGTGGGAAGGGACAATAAATAACAAGTAAACAAATGAGATCATTTCAGATAGTTATAGAATAATAGAATGAAGCATGATGAAGGGAAGTGGGGCTATGGGCTACTTTACATGCAAGGTGAATAGGAAGTCCTCTCAGAAAAGGTGACTTTTTTTTTTAGCTGAGACCTGAAGGATGAGGAGGAGGCAGCCATGAGAAAACATTGTTGAAAATCTTTTATTAAACCATCCTTAGACTTAGCTACAAGTCTCACCCCAAACCAAGCTCATTATTTTACAGTCACTTTCATTTTTAACTACCCCCTTTCCCACCCCAGAAAAAAATGGTATTACCAAAAAATGGAATCACCCACCACCAGGCTTGGCTACCAATATCTTGTGACTATATCCAAAAATCAAATACCCATCTACTTATTAATCAAAGAATGTGTTATCACTTTAAAGGCAAGTCTAAAGAACAGATCCCCAAATGTTTAAGCAGCAGCAGAATCCATTTAAAAAAAAAAAAAAAAAAGCTTCCAGGATAACAACTCTGAAGGGAATATTTGGGTCAGAATATTTATGTTCTGATGCTTTGTGAATAACTGGCTTTATACCCTTCAGCAAGTAATTTGATCTAAGACTTGGTGGACTCATTTATAACATGGTAAAATACAATGCCTTGCTAATCAAAATTCCAACAAAATTTTTTTACAAAACATGAGATGTTGATTTGCACTTTCTATTAATAGAAGTGAAAATGTGATAGTATGCAAGCAGGAATAGAAGTGAAAATGTGACAGTGTCCAAGCAGGAATAGAAAAACATATTTTAAAAATATATATATATTATATATAACATATATATATAGGTTAGGTCAATTTTGAATAATGCTCACTCAACATATACTGGCCACCAACTATGTGCCAGGTGCTGGGCATAGGTAGTGGGGCCACAAAGATGAGGGCAGCCCTATATTGCTTTCCAGGTATTCTCAGTCTATTATAATAGACATGATCATCTGGCTTGGGGAGAAAAGCAGGGGAGACTTAGGACAAGAAAACCTGTGGTCAGGGGCTTGTCAACCAAATAGCAGCGGGCCATGCAAAGGGCATTTCAGAAAGAAGACATGACACACACAAGTACTGTATATAGAAACAACAAACTGTTGAGTTTGAGGAGAATAAAAGAACAGATAAGCAAGGATAAGATGGTCATCTTGATACCATATTGCATCCCACAGGTAAAGTGGGGTCCTTGAAAGGCTTTAAGCAAAGGAACGACATAATCAGAACTGTACTCTATGAAGATCACTCAGATAGCCATCAGAGAGAATTTGTGGAAGGGGTAAAAGACTAGAGACTAATTAAGAGACTTTTGCAAATAAGAGGGTAAAATCCTGAATGGATGCAAATGAGAAGACTCAACAGAACTGAGTGGCCGACTGCATGAAGGAGAACAGAGGAGTTGTCTCCGCTAGCCGTCTGCTGTCGAGGATGGATGGTAGCACCACGCCTCCATAGTAAGACAAGAGGAAGCAGGCTATGGTAGAGGAAAATACAAACTTCAAAGTTCTTCTAAATTTAATCCTACCATACCAAAAGTTTTGTTAAGTAACTAAACTTTTCACTTAATAACTTTTTTACTATAAATAATGAAGTTAAAATAAGTACCTGTTCTTCATTGACTTTTAATGCTTGTATTTGGGTCTCCAGTGCTTTTATTTGTGCTTCAAGCTGCATCTCTCTTTCTTTGCCATTCTGAAAGAGTTTCTGTGATTCTCGAAGGCTGAGGGTTAAACCATCCTTTTCATCTAGGGCATAAAAATGTTTATATAAATAATATGTTACTGTAGAGGGACCCCAATTGTCACAATCCCTATCAGATATCAGATCTATATCATATAAAAATGTTGTTGAATTAAATTCAATTCAGACAAGTAAACTTCAGTTGATTTAGAGAAAACCAAATAATGATTTAAAGAAAAAAACAAGCCTGAGTGACATTAAAAAAAAAAAAAATCTTATAGAACCAGAACCTCTTCCTTTAAAAATATTATTGTATCCCTTTGGGGGACAAAAGATTTCCTAACAATTTCAGCATTTGTTTACCTGAGAAGCCACATAGATGTGACAAACCCCTGCTAATCAAAGAAGATATCTAACACTAATGATCCTACACAGACTTGCAATGAACTCTTAAACTCACCTAATCTTAAATTTGTCCCACATATTTTGCTATAACAGCTCACATCTATCTGTACCTCACAAACAACAGCACCCAGCGGTTGTTATCTTACCTTTGATTATCAGAAGCTGATGGTTCAGATACCGAATTTGACGTTCACTTTCATTTAACTTTTCAACAAAGTTTTCTAATTGTCTCTCTTTGGCTTTGTTAAGAACCTGAAGTTGAATAATCTGCATATTTTCTGCAGAATCTGCTTTGGAATTAAAGATGATTTATTAGATAAAAAATATATCAAAATATAAATTTGTGGTCATTTAAAGCAGTGTTTTTCAAACTGCGGATACAACTTATTAGAGTATCATGAAACCAATAGTAGATTGTGACTAGCATTTTTTTAAAAAAACAAGATAGAACATAATAGACTATATCAAAGTGCGTCATGTAGTAAGAATAGTATTAGTTTGTGAAACTTTTGTTTCATTTATATACACTTGATTACATAGATATATATTGTAGACTGCATCACCATGTCCAAAAGTGTACTTCTTACTGTGGGTCACTGCCAGAAAAGTTTGAAAGTCACTGGTTTAGGATATAAACCTGAATCACTACCATTCTGGCCAATTAAAAATCAGTATATAATAATTGCAGTGGAATAGAGTAATATGCCCTCATTAAATTAAAAACAAGTACATCAGTTTCTATAAAATCATTTTGAAAGAAAATTTCTAGATAACCATGTCAAAATATTTTACTTTAAATGGGATATAAATATCATATTTATATTCATGCCGGCACATAATTCCTGAATGAGTTAACTAATGAATAGATTAATAAAGAATTTTGAAGTCTTCTTTGAGAAACAAAGTCATCTTAGGGAGCTCTTAAAAAAGACTGAGTGAAAAATGAAAAAATAATGATTGGTAGGAAGTCCAGCTTTCTCTTTGGTCTAGCACAGGTAGCCCGGAATATCCAGTATGACTTTTCCTCCACTAATAAAGGAAAAAGAAAAAACAAAAACAAAAACTCACTGTCACACTCTGGAATTACACTGGCTCTTAAACACAAACAATAATTACGAGTTATTTAATATGCCAGAGAATATGACAGTAAAAGTTAGACTATGAAAACACTAATTCAGCATAGTCACTGTACAAGTTTTAGTTTTTGGATTTTTGTTTTTTGATACCAGTATTTCATCTCAAAATTCTCTAGTAGCTGTAAGTACTTTTTCATTCTCATGTTTTTATATATAGTATACAAAAAAAATTTTTGGCAAATGCCACACAACCAAACTCAATTCTGAATATAAAGTACTTTATATCAGAGTTGCCTCATCATTAACATTACACTAAAACTGTAAAATCAAAAGAAAAAGCTAAGATGATAATGGCTAATTTATTAAATTACATTTCTATATAATGAAAAATCTGAGATTGAAGAGAAATCTATATTTCATTTTCCAAATTAGTCTTCAATTAAAAAAAAATGAAGTTCATAAAAAATCTTTTTTTTTTTAATTTCAAATGAACATGACAGACAGGGATACTAACCACTATACAAATGAGAACACTTTAACTAGAATGACTGAAATGTACAGTTGAGAAAAGTTTTCTTTTAACTTTTCATTATGGAAAATATCAAAACATATAAGGAAGTAGAGAGAATAGCACAATGAATCCTCATGAACCCATCTCCCAAATTCAACAACTATGAACTCATGGCCAGTTTTGCTTTATCTATACTTCCACCCAAAATCACTCTCCAGCAACATATTATTTTAAAGTAAATCCTAGACTTCATATCAGTTTATTCATAAGTACTTCAGTATATATCTCTAAAAACAAGGGCTCTTTGAAATATCAACCACAATTCCATTGTTACACTTAAAAAACAATTCTTGAATGTTTTCAAATGTCTACTCAGTGTTCTAAATTCCGCAATTAGGTTATCAAAAAATAAATTTAATACCTACTTTCATTAGCTCCTAAAAATTGTTGCTGCAGGCCTTCAAACGTGTCACTTCCTGCTATCTCCTGGGCTGGTGAGCCATTATTCTGGGCAGAAGACTGATAAGGTTTATATGTCACTTTATATGATTCCAAAGCTTGACAACTGGGACCTTGTGATGAACTGAATTGCTATTATAAGATGACAAATGAAATTGCCAATTAGGATTTGGCCTTTTCTTCCAAAATTATCTGAATACCTTAATTTCATGTTACAGACCTTAATTATGGTACAATTACAAATTTTATACATATATCTGCTCGAAAATAGCACTTATTGTTATTTAACACTGTTAATTAGAAGTCTGCAATATATAATTTACAAACACCTTAATTGTACTTTTGAGCACAAAATGGAGCCAATTTCATAAATAAAACTCAAGAATTCCAATGAGATTATACATAAATATTTTATAACAAATGATTTAGATGATGCCAACATCTTGGGAACATAAAAATGCACATGCTCAACAAGAACATGTGATGCAAAGCCTCATATGTAATAAATATTCAGCAACTTTTGTGGAATGAAGAACATTCTACAGAGATAGAATTAAGAGAAAATAACCACCTTAAAAGGACCAAAATACCATCCCATCATTGGGTGACGCAGAATAGCTATTGGCAAAACGAGGCATTTGTTGTCATTGAGCAATTCTGAGAAACAACTAACTGTATCCTCACGTCTTACTTCATTAAACTCTCCCACAGGAAAAAACAAGATGCTTTTTTTCCTTAATATTCATTCTGTCTACTGTTATATCATCACACAAAACAGATATCAGGTTTGAAAGGTTTAACCTAAAATTTGTTACAACTGGTAAGCAAGAAAATTGAGGAAACTAAATGCTGTCATCTACATAGAATCACTGCTTTAAAAACTATATGAAGATACCTGAAGCACAGTGAAGTGGCAGAAGCCAGAAGCAGCTAAATGAGGACAGTTAATCTTTGGCAGACTTAATTTTTAATGTTTAAATAACTGTTTCCAAAGAGCCTCTATTTTAAACTTCTGACTTAAGATCATGATTGTATTAGATTAGAAACAGAAAACAGTATGACTAATTCGCCATGAACCTGACGAAGTGCACACTCAGAAATTTGTGTAGTTAAAATAAATCACCTTACCGCTGCACTTAAATACATTTCTTAAACACACACATACATCATACGGATGCCTGTGCACATATACACAAATTCTTGAAAGTCAAGTTCTTACAATACCTGAAAATGGTTCCTTTGGGGATCTGCAAATTTAATTACATTGGTTGGTTGATTATTAAATTCCTGCTTCTGACCACTGGTATATGGTCTAAAGTTTTCAGGAAGGTGATATAAATCAGTCTGTTCACATTTACTTGGAGGGCTATAGCCACTTCCGCCTTCATCTCCACCTTCTTCAGGATGGTACCCAGGGTGTCGGTCTTCAGTTTTACTTCGATTTTCTTCCCAGCCATTACCACATTTTTCTCCAACATATAAACTCTGAATTTCACTATAGTCCTATTAAATAACAAAGAGTAAAACAAAAGCACCAAGAACTATTCCCACCCTCATCGAAGTCATGATCACGCCAGACACTTACAACTTACACTTACACTTTGAGATTTGGGCAGCACTTGATGCTCATTCCAGTTCATCTCCGATTGCTCAGGATGATGTGGTCTTGAGAAAAATCAATACTTCAGATTTAAAGACTGTTATTTACTTGGACATAGATAACATAAACAACCCCAAGATTTTAACATGTTTTCCCTCCAACCTTCTCTCAAAATTTTAAGAATCAGTCTACAGTTGTATAGTCATGTACATTATTATTATCTGCAGAGAATCAAAAGAAAAAGACTTATAGACTTGCAATATATAAGTCAAAGTGATTTCAGGTCCTTACTCTCCCTCTGTGCCATCCTCACTGCAGTCCGAATAGTGGAGCTCGGGGGAGGAGAGGTCATCATCCAGCATATCATGAGGAAGGTCCGTGAGTAATTGCTGCAACTGAGTCAGAAAAGTCTGCATCAATATCACACTGAATTCAATACAAGATGCCAAACCAAAGCTGCCTTGGAATGAGTGATTTTTGACTGTAGAAGTCAAAGAAGTTCCTAATTCCTTCTTTAATTAATTGCTTCAGTTCCACACTAATTATGTTCATCATTTCACTTGGGGAAAGGGCAATGCATAATGTCAGGATTTATATCAGAAGGCTTTATTTTTTTTTCTACAAAGGTCTCAGATTTAAATATATATACAATAGAATTGAAAAACTTTTTTATGGAAACTTGACAAGTCACAATAATGGTATAATCATTGTATTATGTTATCACAGGGCAGACTGAGTCTCAGAATCCCATTTTACCAGTAATCAGACCTTTAGGACTTGACAATCAGACATCCCTCAGGGAATCTGAGTAGCCAGATGCACTCTGCCCAGGTGAGGAGAACAAGAGCAGCAACAGGTGGCCTAGAAACCCTTAAAAGCTCTGATAATATGATAGAAACCTCTTGGGGAGTGACTTAATTAGTAGACAGCCATCTAATTCCAAAGATGAAAAGACATACAATACTCTGCTCTTATAAAAAAATTTGAATAAAATGAGAGTTGAAAGATTCAGTTTTCTACAGACAGCACACTCAATAGCATAACACTAAACTTGACATTAAAAATTTGACTTCGCTCTCCTATTTTTTCTAGAAACATCACAATTTTAGCATTCTGCCTATATAAACTAGATAGACAAAATTAATTCATTCACGTTTCAAGATACACTGTGATAAAAAGATGAATAGTCTAATTTGTTAAATTTCAATATCTGCAATTGTCGTTCAAATCTCATTATAAAGTGACTTACAATTTGTAACAATCACAAGATCAAATATTATGTTACTAAATAGTTTGTAGGGGGACTGCTTATAATGACTTCTCTTTAAGAAACTAAGCACCAACTTAATTAAAAAGTTGACTAAGTCCCTCCAAAGTACAATAATCAAACCCATAAAATTATGCAATAAGTGAATTTTAAACATGTTAAATACTCTGTAAAACCTTGGAGAAAAAAAGAGATGCTTCTTTGTCTACGGCAGGTTCCCCTGCCCCACTTTCTCTATCATTAGCATAAAAGAAATGGAATGTAGCTATAAAACATATCCAAGTATTATGTTAGAATAAAAAAAACTTTCTTAAACAAAATAAATATGGTAAAAGTTAAATGAACAAAGTCTAAGGAAGGTCTGAAAAGAATGCCCCAAATTGTTAAAATTTGGGACTGGGAATGGAATATAGGAGGTGGGAAGGGGGGATACTTCCTTACTCCATATGAATTTCTGATATTCGTGGCATGGTTTCTTTTTTTTTAAGGTTTTCTCAATCCATTTGGTTCTTTAAAGATGAAACAAGAGAAAGATATTCTCTCCAATGAAAAGTTATCTTCATCTGTAAATCTGTTTGATGCTAAAATTAACAACCAAGACCTTGATTTACTGCCTACCTGCACATGCAGGGTGCTTGAAAAATCATTTTGAGAATTAGCCATAGTCAGAGTTGTCCCAAAGATATAAAGAACAAGAAACACAAAAGAAATACACTAAAAACAGAATACACCAACATATTAGTATACTAATTGCCTCAAGTGAAAGGTAGCAAAGTAATTCTACAAAGACACAAAATGTACTAGGAAAAAAACAATCACATCTATGAGGTTCTTTTAAAAGTACTCCAACCTGTTTTGTCTAAAATTGTGCATCACTACTTTCAGGAAAAAGACTACCCCCACATGTTACACAGGGAAAAATAACAACAAAATAAATCTTTTATACTTACATCAAGTAGAGATTCCTGAATAGAAAGAATATTTTTTTCTAAACCTTTGGTAAGGTTCAAGTACATAACCTTATAATTCAGGGGAACCATGACAGAGACATCTGAACAGTACATTTTTTTTTTCCCCTCACAAAAACAGAAAAAGCTACATAATGGTTAAGCAGTTATTGTAGCTTTCTTTGTGACACCACAAAATTAACAAAATTGGCATCCATGAAGGAAAATTAATTTGAGCATAAGCAATCAGCTAATCAAAATGCTTCTGGATCCAGAGGTGAACTTATTAACTAGAAAAATCATTCCTGTAGTATTTAGAGTCTCATAAGATATTTTAAAAATATATATATGCTAACATTTTTAAATAGTTTCATTCACCTTCAAAAACTTTCTCCATCAAGTTCTTTGACATAGGTGGGTCATGTTCCTTGGCATCTATAATTTTCAGGGCAGAGAAAACTAAATGAAGTGAAGTCCTCCTAATAAGGCCATTCAGGAACAAAATCCCACCCCCAGTGTTTCCATTTCCCAGGATCAAAGTGTACCCTCCTCATATACACTGTCAAATAGATTTGCTCTTTTGTCACTGAACCTTGTGCCCTAAAACACAAAATTGCCATATCTATTTATTCATGTTACCAAATAGAGAATTTTAGAAACCATAAATTTTCCTCATTAAAGATCCATCCAACTTCCAAATAAAGATTCAAGGACAGAGATAACAATCCATATAAATGACAAGATTTAATCCCACTCATTAATTTCAAAATCATCAGACTTCTTTTTGTTACAAGTAGCAATCTTCTCAGTGGGATATTATTATGTATCAACTGAGTTTAAAAATTTAAGAGATACCTTCGGTAGAGAAAAGATAATTTGCCATTGTTAAGGCTTCAATTGAAATAAAATCTGACTCATTCTATAAACTCCTCTCCCTTTCTATGTCACATGTTTCTTTCTTAACAAGAAAAAGAAAAAAGAAAAAAAAAGAAGGCATTTTACTCAAAGAACTTTGTCAACAAAACACTTTACAACTCATGGAGAACACCCAAAAAGCCTATGTTCAGGGATAATGTAAAACAGAGAACATGTAAACCTTTTGTTAGGATTTTCAGTTTAAATTAACTAAACAGACTGTATTCTAAGCCTATAATCCCCCCATATTCATGAAAGCAAAAGTCATCAAATTACAAACCATACTCTTCTCCCAGGAGAAAAGCAGCAAATGGAACAGCTAACAGTCAGTCCCTTTGAACAGGTTACCTCCTTAAGTACACTTCTGAAAAGATTCTGACATTTAAAAATATGAATTATTAAATAATGCTTTCATGGATACACACTAAATGTAAACAAATACTAGTTTTACACCTCCCTCTAGTGGACACAAAATATCAAAATGCTTCCATAATTACATCAAACAGGCAGTTAAAAAGTGGAAGAAAGACTATGCAGTGGAAACCTTGCCTCTAAAATACATGATTCCAAGCTCAATGGAGCTTTATTATTCTACTAGGGAAGTACTAATATAAAAACCAAGAGGAACCCAAATCCATATTGCCAGGTGCAAGTTTCTGTCTGCCATCTGCTACTTAAACCATCTACCATTCTACGTAAGAGCATTTCCAATACATCATCACTGAATGACCCATCATCAGTAAATCTTATCTTGATATCACAGTTTAGCAAGTATTTCTTCCCCAAATCACCAGCTCCAGAATATATATATACGTACATACATAATTTTACTATCTACCACTAAGCAATAATCATGGAGCTACTTCTGGTGACACTGAAGAAAGTATATATATATATACTCCAGCAGAACTCTGAGATTCCCAAATGACAATCTACCTTAAGCTGTGGCTTTCCCAATAACTTAGGGGCTTATAACAACCATTCCTATGACCAAAAGAACAACTACATCTCTGTAATATCCAATTATGAAATCACAAACTATAGTGACTTTAGGTGAAAGGTCTTTTACAAAGTCACTTTGTTACATTATGAATGAGTTAATAAAGGAGTTTTGAATTCTTTTCTGGACTACCTTTATAAGTAAAAGTTTGCTTTGGATGAGGTCTACTTAGTAGCAAGAAGGACAACTTTATCAGCACCTCTGAAGTGGTACAGCAAAAAAGTAACATGCTCCAATAATTTATGAGGAATATGAGTAATATGTGACAATTAGTTGATATTAATTGAAATGATGCCATATCTCCATGGTGTCATCACCCTCATTCACTCACACCCTAACCTGCTCTGTCAACTATGTAAGAGATGGAGTTTTATTTGGAACACTGTAAGAAGCTGTGGGTTATGCACCTCTCTGCCATGTATTGGTCCACAGTGACCCGACTTTTACTAATGTACCACTAAGAGTTGTACCAACTTAGAAACTATTATAATGCCTTACTTTTCTGCAAAATTCTTGGAGGTTTTTTCTGTTTCAAAATATGGATCTCTTCATGGTGGTCTGTGGCTTGAGATTCCACTGGTCTAAATGTCCTCTAAATATTGAATCACCTATTTACTAAATCCTTTCCTTATCTGAAGATTAAATACACTTTCTCCATTTGACTTCAATGCAAACAATGGAGGGAATAGAAATGGAAATAATTGTAAAGCTACTAATTAGGATGGTGTAGAGGTTGGAGTCTGACTACGGCTTATTCACAGAGATATAGGCAAATGTGGACAAAATCCCAACTAGCATCAAAGCAACAAAATTAAACAGTTTGGTAAAGCATGTTGTACTAGCAACTGGCCATTCACATTAGAAGGTCAAAATCAAGACTATCCTACCATTTACAAAGAGAGGCTCTCACAAACCCATAGAGCATAGACTATGAGTCACATGTAGTATGCTTGGTATTGGGGATAAAGGCATTTCTTCCTACATAAGTGAACTGAACACAAAGTGATTCACTAAGTAGAGAAAGCAATATACATTAGCCCACTGCTAACAGTTATAACCTAGCCACAATCCCAAAGCTACCAACCAGGTAGTCGGAAAAAACAGCTCTTTTCTTTAATCTCTTAAACAGTTCTGCTATCGTAGGGTCACAGAGACCGAGGAGGTTGAAAAGGCTTCTGGATATGCAAGCAAGCTTGGGTTTGATCAGCAAATTTGTTCTTTTAACTTGCAGTGACAAATTATACATATAGGTGAATTTTTATCAAAAATTCTGAATTTTATTACTGAAAATCTGAAACTCTCTAGCCTCTAATCTGACTTTTTCCCTTGCAGCAATTTTTTTTTAAAGTAAAAACATTCAGGAAAGATTTTAGAACTCCAGAAAAAAAATAAAAAATAAAAAAATTTAAAAAGTAAAAACATTTATTATTAACATGAGTTTTCTTAATATAACCATAATCATTAGGTTAGAGTCAAATTAGCTATATACTCTTTTCTTCCCCTCTGCTAGAAACTCTCATTCTTAGATACTTCATCTTTTAAGAACTCTTGTTTCCTCTGGAAATTCCCTGCCCCAGCAAGCTATCTGTCAGAGAGGTGATCCCAATGGCTATTTTCTATATTATGTAGAATTAATCGCCTCCTTAACTAATACCCCCTTTAAAATTTTTACCACACAATACACTGGCAGTAAGCGCTGTCTAACACAATATGCACCTCTCTAATATCTTTCCCAATGAAAAATCACCCGTCAAAATATTTTTTCTTCCTTACAGTAGTGATTACTTAAACTGACCCTCTCAAGAATCCCAGTGGCTAAATCCCAGCCAACTATCCAAGCCATCACAGTCATGAAAACCTCATGTTGCAGGTTCAAAAAGTAACTTAAAATCCTCACCCCTACCCTTGCCACGACAATTGTTGTGAGGGACCCTGCCAAAATCCAGAAACTCTCACCAGGGTCACAAACTCAAATGCCCTCAGGGACCTGGCAGAGAATTTACAAGAGCAAAGCAGGCAGGTCTGAGTACATAAGCCCGTGTCTGCATGAGAAGTGAGGACTGCGGCCAGCTGGGAAAGGAGAGTCATTGCTTAGCTCCAGCCTGCCTGCTGCCACGTGCAAACACAGCCAGGTGTGGCCAGGGCTTTGGATGTTTTAAGACAAGCCAGGAACTCTGGAGTGCTCGATGAAATTTTCCAATCTTTAAATATAGATTTAATTTTTTAACAGCACTGTGCAACCAAACAATACATGTCTATGGACAAAATCCAGCCAGCTGCCAGTTTTCTATCTCTACCATAATTCTGCCGCCAGCCACACGAGCGGTGGTCAATTGGCCCTATTCCTTTCTTCCTGTTAATACTAATGGTCCACAGCAACTATTAAAAAGGATTACTTTACATAGTAGGAAATGGATGCTATCAAAAATAGTCTCAGGATGAAAGAAGCATTTTATCATAGTCAATCAAGAAATCTGACTCAAACTAAAAACAATCATAAGTAAATTGACTTCCACCAATAACACTACTACTGCTTTTGCTACTATTGCCACCATTTACTGAACAGTTACTGTGTGCCAAGAATGTTGCTAAACACTTCATATGTAAATAATGTGATCTACTCCTTTTACTCCTTTCCTCTTATAATCTATTCACCACACAGCCTTCCAAAAGATCTTTCAAAAACATGATCAGATATCATCCTTAACCACTTAAATTCCTCCAATGGCTTCCCATTGCTCTTAAAATAAAATACAAACATCTCATTATGACTTACCATGATCTGGCCCCAGCCCACCTCTTCACCCTCTGTGCACTACTCACTACTGGCTCACATATTCCCAATACTATGGCCTTCTGGCTGTTCCACAGATACACAGGGTCTCTTCCCGACTTCCCACCTCCCACCTTTACACTCGTTGGTGACTTGGCCTAGAAAGCTCTTCCTCAGGCTTCTGCAAGGCTAGTTCCTTCTCATCAGTCAAGTCTCAGCCCAGACATTGCCTCCTCCAAAAGACCTTCACTCACCACTCTATCTACTGCAGTCCCCTACCAATTGCTTTCATATCACACTAGTTTGTTTCCCTATCATTTATCCATGATAAATTATCACTCAAATTACTTTATTCGCTCATTTACTTGTTTATCATCTGCCTCCCCTAGGATGTAAACTAGCAGAAGCAAAGAGCCTATCAGACTTGTTTGCAGCAATGTTCCAAGCACCTGGAAACCAGGCTGCTTCTTCCAAAGCCAACCATTACCTTCTAAATGAAAAAATCTTTTAAAATTTAACCATTTATCTGATGGCATCATTCACAGTTGTGTTTCATTGTCTCAAAAAAGGAAGCATTCCAATCATGTATCTTTTAAAAGTCCAAATATTCATCAGGTTTTAGGGTTGTTTTGTTTTTTAAAAAAGGAAAAAAAGAATTATAAATCCCTTCAAAATGGCACAAGATGATACAATTTTGATCAGGAAATAAAAGTTGTTAAGGATTGGGTTTTGAGGGTCTTTTTCTGAGGGACATACCTCTTTCTCCCTTTCATAGTCTTCTTTGTCATATTCTTCGTCTTCATTTTGCGTCGGCAGTGCCACACTGCCAAAGTCTAATGACATGGTCCTCCTGTGGGAAGAGGAAGATGTTTGGTTTCTCAATATCCCATAAAATCTCCCCAAAACAAACTACATAAGAGATGCCAAAGTCAAAAGACAACAACAGGTTACGAGTTTCATAATTCATGTCTGAAAAATACAAATTAATTGTGACTGATAGAAAACAGCCATAAGATAGCAATTCATAGAAAAGAAAAAAATGCCAGGCTGGGCGCAGTGCTCATGCCTGTAATCCTAGCACTCTGGGAGGTCCAGTCAGGAGGACTGCTCGAGACCAGGAGTTCGAGACCAGCCTGAGCAAGAGCAAGATCCCGTCTCTACAAAAAACAAAAAAATTAGCCAGGTGTGGTGGTGTGTACCTATAGTCCCAGCTACTAGGGTACTCGGGAGGCTGAAGCAGGAGAATCGCTTGAGCCCAGGAGTTTGAGGTTGCAGTGAGCTATTATAACGCCACTGCACTCTAGTCCAGGTGACAGAGCAAGACCCTGTCTCAAAAAAAAAAAAAAAGAAAAAGAAAAGATGCAAAAGATGCAAATAGGTAATAAAACTATGAACAGACTTTTCTACTGGTCTGTAAAGCATAACTCAAAACGGTAAGATTTTTGCGAACACAAAAAATAAGATAGTTATATAAACTAGAAAAGTGCCAAACATAAAAATCTTAAGAATAAACTCAAATAAAATTTCAAATTTGATGTATTAAACATGGCACATGCAGTATTCTCTATAATTTGCCTCTTTGAATATCACAAATCCAAATTTCATGCTTTCCAAAAAGAGGGCCCCTAAATCCTGAGTTAATAATTGCTAACCCAGAAAACATGTACAATCTGGTTAACTCCATAGAGCATACAACAAAAATATAAGTGTTAAATGTCCTGCCCTTAGACTTGATAAAATCAGGTTTCGGCAAAATACTCAAGAAAAACAGAAGTGGAGGCTGTGAAGCTACACCACTGTAGAGTTCCAATTCCAAAAGCAACAGCCAGAGTTCCTGGGGGAACGGGCACTGCTGTGACAGACGCAGCAGCAGGAAATGGGTTTTCAACTACTTACAGTCAAAAAAGCAGCAGCTGATTTAAATTATGCTTAGGGATCCTGACATTACACATACCCCCCCACCCCAGAACTTCAAAGCTCTGAACAATCCCGACCAAAAAAGTAGACGGGTATCATCAATTACCTCACCTAACACTGCCCTCCATTCAGTCCACTGTTATCCATGCCAGTGAAATTTACATGGAGGTAGGCCTGAGCCACAACTCATTCACTACACCTTTTAGGCTTTAAAATGTCATTAAATTGGAAGTAAAATTAGAAACATAGACACCCAGAAATCCAAGTGCATTTTATCATAAAAAACTTAGCTCCCTTGTGTTAACAGTTGAGAACTATATCACAAACTTTTACGTAAGCCAACAGCTCCATAGCAGAAGATATTTCATTTCATTAGATCTAAGGCACCCTTCGTTCTATGACGCAGTTCTATTTGTTCCACTAAGAAAAAGATGTAGCCAATTAAATTATGACACATCATTAATTTTAAAGTGCAGCATATCTTATAGATGTTAAAATGTGAAAAGAAAATGTGCAAGTCAGAATAAATAGAGTATTAAAGATTAACACAAGTATGAACTTCAGTGCTAAAAATCCCCATAGGTCAAGTTCTTGTTTTTCAAAGACTAAATTATGTTTCTTGGCCAAGCTCTAATTTACTGTCCACCTTCTAATCCTTTCCTCTCTGGTCCCTACACCCAGCCCACCCCTTTCAACTCACATCAACTCAAAACTGTTCATACCAACTTAAACCCTTCCAGCCTCTGCTACTTAGCCCATACCTACTCCTTTCTACTCTTGTGCCAGGGCTAAAGGGAAAAGGCATATGCGTACCCTTTCACTGAGGGGGACGATAAATAAGCTTGGGAAATACAAATCTAACTCTACCTAAAAGAATCCTCTTGTATACCAGCATAAGATGAAGATCTGAATATAGTAAAGAGCCTATAATATAGCTGAAATAGCGAGGGGAAAACACATAACCTCATGTCTCTAGGTTCTTTCACTACTGCAAGTGAACTTTATAGCCTACAGAATATTGTATCTAGATAAATGAAAATACTAGCCCATTTAAATCCCACCTCCTTAAAAGAGATGAGATTAAGCTGGACCTTAAAGACATTTTTTAATTTTTTAGGCAGAAATAAACCTTTTTGCTTCTGAATTTTTACTGTGTTCTCTACCTCTTCTTGTATATAACTGTAAATACAGGACGAAATATGGAATTTGGGTTAATTTCTCCTTTATTAGGTAAGAGAAGGGAGATTTTTTTCCAGTCCTTCACATTAACCTACCATCAATTGATGCTGATTTTATTGAAAAAGAACATTAAGGTTTACATGAGCCTATTGCTGAATACAGCTATTGTAAATAAAGAGCTACTTTTTCTCAAATAGAGAATAAATAATTCTACAAGGGATTTTTGTTTTTAAGTGAAGGGAATGTAAAAAACTGAAATGTATTTTTTAATGGCATTTTAAATCCAAACCATGTCATTAAAGAAGAAATCTGAAAACATGTGAAAAGACCAAAATCTCCCCCACCTGGGATGAAAAGGTATAAATAAAATTTCCTCCTGAAAAGTGTACTACCAGAGACCTTATTTTATAAATAAAGGGAAATCTGATCAACTTACTGTGGTTAAAAAAAAAAAAAATACTAAAAAGGGTAATTAGTATTTCAAATGAAATTTAAAATAAAAGCTAGTGTTTTTCTTTAACTTATTAATCACCACTAATTACCACCACTATCAGAGACTTCACCATAATATTCAGAACAATAGAAGAGACTACTTTAAAAAAAACAGCAAGATAGTAAATCCTGAAGCCATAAAGAAAAAACTTGATGAAAACCTAACCACAAAAATAAAATTTGCATAAGGCAAAGACATCATTAAGAAGTTAAATAGTATGTATGGAAAAATACATCACTAACAAAGTCAAAAGATAAAATAATAAATAATGAGAAAAATATTTGTAAAACATATGACAAAATCCCAATATATAATTCTTACAAAGAAATGAGAAAAAGACAAACAACCCAATTTAAAAATGGGCAACTGACATGACAATTTATTAAAAAAAGAAATGTAAATGTTCAATTAACTTGAAAAGATGCTGAAGCTCATGGAGTTTCAAAGAAGTGCTTTCTAAACAACAAAATGCCATTTTCAACCACTAGATTGAAAAAAAACCCGATAACACCCAGTGGTGGCTATTTTGTATTTTGTGTGGCTCATGAATTGCTGGTGAAAATATGAACTGCTGAAACCATCTTGAAAATTATCAATATTAATATACTGAAAATGAACATTTGCCCTAGTGAAATTACTTTTGAATTAATTTGGCAATACTACACCACTAGTAAAAATAATGAAATATTTCTATATTTATTGACTCAGAGGGCTGACTATTTAAAAAATCAAGAGGCAGAATAAGTGTATAGAATGCTTTTTTAAATGTAGTAGTCTAGTAAAGACTTTTTAGCTAGATAACTTTTTCTGAACCCATTAACAAGATTATAAAAAGTATGTCCTTTTGTTACACTCAGATCAGGCAGTGCTCTGACCCAGCACTCCTTTTGTTGTCCCTGGTTATGTTTTCTCTGGCCTCCTTGCAACAAGAAGACCAATGGGTGTTTAGTTGGACAAAAGATTACAAAGCAAAAATAGCATTGCTTTTGCCTCATCTAATAAACTATAACACCCTAAAGGCAGAATTAAAATGTATCTGCCCCCTTGTACATGGTAGGAACACAACAAATATTTCTTGACCGAATATAATAAATGCATGTTACCCTACAGGAATTCATTATTTCAATAAAATTTCACTGAGCATCTACTGTGTGCCAGATTATATCCTAGATGCATATAAAATATGGTACCAGCCACAGAGCTCACAGTCTCTTAGAGAGACAATGATATAAACTAATACTTACAATAATATATTGTAATAAATTCTGTACTAGAGGAAAGTACAAAGCACAAATTAGCTTTGCCTAAGAAAGGAAGGCTTAGAGAAGTTTCACAGAAAGAAAAGATTTTAGATTAGAAACAAATCTTAAAGGACACACTATGGGTGCGAGTGGCTAAAGAATGAGGGCGCTCATCAGACAACCTGGGCTAAATTCTGGCTCTTCTATTGATCAGCTGCGCAATCTCGAGCAAACAGTTTCTATTTCTTTGTTAATGAAATAAGAGTAAAAACAGTATCTACCTCAAAGATTGGTTATGGGGACTCACAAGATAATATATATAAAGTGCTTAGCACTATGTACAATCAAGACATTTTAGCTTTATTACTATTATGACATTATTACTGATGAATAGGAGTCTCCCAGATACAGAAGAGGTTAAGGGAACAAAGAGGATTCAGCATATCTGAGAAAAGGTGAATGTGCAGCCTGTGGGAAATCTTACTTCAAGTAATGCAACCTCCTCTGGAACAAAACTGCCACCTCCCTTCAAGACGCCCTCCCCAATCCTGTTCCCCTATGGAATTAATCAGTCCTTTGCACTTTCAGACTGTATTTCTTACACTTTTCTTATGGCTTCAACTTCAGCCTCTCTTACTTAGTTGAGTGCATTCACCTACTAGGGAGTGCATATAAATTGTCACCCATTATGAAAGTACATAGTGAAATTAGTCTTAAATCAGACTCAAGTTCATGACTACAAGATAGAAAGGGTTAAGTGCCACAAGAGGGGTATATAAGAATTGTCCTGGGAGTTAGGAAATTCTACTTACTTGCGTGCTTGCTACCTTCCCTTCTAGAATGGAAATGGCCAGAGCACATAGCTTGTTTTAGACCTGCAACACCTGGCTAAGGAGGCCTAGTCGTTCATTCAACAATTTACCAAGCACTGTTCAAGATTACAAAGTTTAACAAGACATGATGGAGGTAAAGAATATAGCCATATATACAAATGATAACAACATCTTGTGATCAGTGCTAATGACAGCACTATGGACAAATCGATTCAAGATGTCCAGAGGACGAAACGAATAATCCTAACACACAGTAGGCATCCACAGGCTGAACGAATATAGAAACGAATGACCTTACCAAGGAACTCAGTTTGGCGTTAGCCACGGCACAACAAACAGGTACCACGAGACCAAAGCTGCACGGAGCCCAGGATGTCTGGGGCTGCTGGCTTTGGGTGCCAGCACCGCTTGCATTCGGTCAACACACGTGCACAGGGCACCCACTGTGAGTCAGGCGCGGCGCCAGGGTGACCAAGGCGGGTCCCGACGGCAGGGTCTCGGAGCGACCCCAGCAGCCTGGAGAAGAGACGAGGAGGGTTTCCCATATGCCACTTCTAAGTAAGATCTTGGAGGAATAAAGAGGTCTCGATGACACTTCAAAGTCAAAAGCTGAGCCCCGCAACCCGCGGGCAGTCCACCACTGCGGGATTGGGGAGGGGGAGGTCAGCCCTCCGGGAAGCCTCAACCAAGATTCCCAGGACCTCGCAACTCCTCTAACCCCAGCCCCAAGCCCACCCAAAAATCAGAACTCACCTAGGACACGGATGCTGTCACCGCGAGGAAACTCTAGCCTGGGTCAAAGACCAACTTCTAGTAAACCCCCTTACCCTGGATCTAATCCACTAGCTCCTTCCTAGTTGCAACCGAACCCACGGAGCTGAGGCCCTTGAGGAGCAGCCGCCTCCTTCAATCGCCGGCTAGAAACTCTCCTGGTGGGCGGGGCCGTACCGGCTCGGGGCTGGGCGAGGAGGCGGAAGTCCCCGCCCTGCTCAAGCTTGGTTGAGAAGTCCGCCTGCAGTTGCAAATGTACTGCTGTTTGAAAGCGGGCGCCAGAGATGGCGCGAAACTGTCCCTGTGCGCCCATTGGTGAATCCGTGAGCCAATTACAAAAGGGTTTACTCTAGAGTGGGCGGGCTTTCGGTTGCCTAGAGACCCCGAAGCGTCTGGCCTTAGGCTGGGCTGGACCAAGCTTACAAGGACCCGTCGCCCCTTTGGTGCAGAAGACTGGCACTGTGACTCGTGCCTCCCGCGCGTCAGCACACACAATCCCACAGTTGCCCCACTGAACTCTTGCCTTCGAGGTTTTTGCATTTGCCTTCTTGTCCTCTGAGAGCTTGCTTCCCCATCACCTAACACTTATATGTTTTGCTTCGTTTTCTAGCTTACTAGGTCCCACCGTGTTTAAATTTGTGTTTCTTTAATTATAAGATGGTACATCTTCCCACATGTCTATTCACTACTTGAATTTCCTCGGTGTGAATGTTCTTGTCACTTAGGTATACGTTAACCTGTCCTTTAAGACAGCATCACGCAGTCTTCAGTAAAGCCCATTACTGTATCTATCTTCTCTGGCTAAAAGGGTTCCAGTGAATATCAAGGCGTTGGTGGCAGCAGGTTCACATATCTATTTAACCCTTTCCCATATGTACTAGTATGCAGTAAAATGGTTGCTCAAGGCTCTTCATAATCTGGCTTTTCCTTTGCTACCTTGCAATCCCACCCCCATGGTGTCTACACTGACCCCTGTAACTCCATCAACTAGCATAGGGTCTGGCAGATAATAGGTACATAATCCACAGTAGTGCTGAGCTACCCATGGTTCTCAGCGTGCTTTTTTTTTCTTTTCTCTAGCTGTTTCTTTCATCTGGATTGCCCTACCTTACTTCTCCACCTACTCAGTTTTCAAGAAAGACTAACACCTCCTCTGAAGCCTTTCATGACACACACCTCCCTCACTCGGCAGAGGTGATCTTTCCCACCTCTATGCACAGTGTACATATCCTATTATAGTACTATAGTTCTTTTTTTTTTTTTAAAAGATGGGGTCTTACTTTGTCACTCAGGCTGGAGTGTAGTGGCACAATCATAGCACGCTGCAGCCTTGAACTCCTGGGCTCAAGAGATCCTCCTGCCTCAGCCTCACTAAGTGCTGGGATTGCAGACGTGAACCACTGTGCCTGGTCTAGTTCTTACATCTATTATAATTAGTTCTAGTGTGTGTTACACTCAGTACAATGTGAGTATCTTGAGGCACTTTGCTTCTTGGGCATCTAGCATGCTTAATGGACACTGGTAGTCACTCAAAACAATTGTGTTAAATGAGCAAATGGATGAATGAACAAATAGATGAAGATCTGGGAAGCCAGAAAAGGCAAATATAATAAAACACATTCAGGTAAATGGCATTTGTTGAACCTGAGCCAAGGCATCTGTTTGTTAGTGAGAACTAGACTTGGGCACTTTTAATATCCCATGGAAGTCCACTGGCAAACCGTATGTAGTAGCATCCTATGCTAGGGTTATGATGGAATGCTACAGCAAGAATACCAAGTGATCCCTACTCACAAACAACTGCTTCTTAGAAAGAAAAGAAGATGTAAGGAGGGAAGCACATGAGGAGGCAGTGTTTACAATCCCTTTTACAGTGCTGTACAGTTTGGTAAGTTCTTTCACAAGCACTATCTCATTCTGACATCACAACAACCCTGTAGGGGACTAGAACAGGTATTGTTACCCCATTTTACAGTTAAACTTACATAAAAAGAAATTAAGTGACCTTGTCCACGGCTACACAGCTAGTAAGAGACAGAAATTTGAAACCAGGTCCTTTATCTCCAAATCCAGAGCTCATCACTACATACAGAATATTTTAGCAAGACTAGCACATAAGTGACAAAAGATGCAAAATAAAGAATAAATCAGAGCCCCCCACTTCTAAAAATGGATTTGGTTGGAGTTACGGATATATTATAATCAAAAAAAACTTTCTCTGTCTATCCTGTTTAAGTACTGGCATAAGTGCTTGAATATAAAGCATAGGGCTGGATCCTTACACTCAAGTTACCCACACTCTGTTTGAGGTACAAGATGCTTACATGAAAAGACAAATAATAACACACAAAAATTGTTTACTAAGTGTAATATGAGTAGAATAGGCAATAAATCTGGGGAAAGTGAACATGTAAAAAAGGATCTATCAAGGAAGGTTCCAGGAGGAAGAGAAGGAAAATGCTCAACAGGCAGGTTGATCAGCATGAGTGAGTACAATGTGAAGGCTAAACCAGCAAAAGTAAAGGATTATTATATTTAGAGGTAATATTGGAGAAGTAAGCAGGAAGGAGGTGGTCCATAAAAGAGCATGAATTCTGGAAGAAGAGGAAGGGCATTCTACAGAGGTAAGGTATGGCGGGCACAAGGAACGAACTTAACATGTCCAGAGAAATGCAAGCAGACAGAGGCATTCTGGGGTGACAAAGACAAGTGTGGGGAAGGAAAGAAAAACTGCCAGAGAGCTTGAATGCGGGACAGGAGATTATTTGTGAAGTGCTGGGTCAATGTTTGCCTTGCATGTTTCAAACAGACACACCCGTGTGCTGGGTGAGGCATTTCAAGGGGAAATGTCACATTGTCGATGAATTGGGGCCCCTGCTACTAACAAGAATGTATAAAGGTGGAGCTAAACCACCATTTCTCCTTTTTCCTTCCTTCTCTTTAATGGCAAAGCTATCAGGCCAAAGCAATACCATCACAAAAGTGCTATCCAAAATTCTGTCATAGAGGAGTGTTATCCTCAAAGGAACACTGAACTTAGAATAAGAAGATCTGAGCTCAAGTTGCAGCTCTCCTACCTAAAAGTCACTACCTTTAAACCCTCAAATGCCTCAAAGTCTTATCTGAAAATAGGAATGATAATGCCTACTTATCAGGATTGAGGGAAAAATGAAGTAAGATGAGGTTGTGTGAAAGATCTTTTAAATGTAGAATCACTAAAGATTTTTCTTCTATTGTGTTTCTATGTACTATGTCTTACTGGACTGGAATACACACTGGAGTCTGAGGTAGTAAGGAAAAACCAGGAAGGTATAATTGCCACAACCCAAACACTAAGGTGTTCTGGGAGTGGATGGCAGAGAAACATAAAGGCGAACGTGTGCCAAGGGCAACAGGAGCTTATGGAATAGGACAAACACGGAGTCTACCCACCCAAAGGATATGGCTTTGTGAGAACAGGACAAAAATAGGAAGATGGAAACAGTAGTGCTTGGGAAGAACTGAGGGAGATACAACCGCTATTTGTAGCTCACTTATTCAACAATATTTTTTTAACATCTACCTTGTACTAAGTACTGTGCTAGAGGCTCATTTAATATTGACATGTGGGTCAATATGCCAGCCCTGTTCAATCCCTTCTCATAGAATCTGTGCCTGCTCACAGCCATTATGACCTCACCACCATCACCGTCCTACCACCCCAAGTCCTGCCAGAGCTGACTGAATCAAGGGGTAGCACCAGACCCAAGCTGGGCCAATCATATTCCCTTCCTAGATAACTGAAATAAGACTCCCTGGAACTTAGTAAGGTGGGAGCCACACAGAAGAGAAACAGACTTTTATTATACTTGTCTGTATTTTATGGGAAATATGCTGCCTCCATAGTTGTCTCATAGATACAGTAAAGCCTAGACTGAAGACCATGAGCTTCTGCCACTGAAAGCTATGGATCTGCCTGGTTTCTGCACTTTGAAAAGCCGGACAGTTCAGCTTTTCCTTGGATTCTGTGAAACCTAAACCTAAAAATAAAATACCTTTTGACTTGAGCTGGCTTGGGTCATGTAGAGATGAAATACCGTTCCCCAAAATTTCATGTCCACCTGGAACCTCAGAATGTGACTTTATTTGGAAATAGGGTCTTTGCAGATGTAATTGGTTAATATGAGGTCGTTCTGGATCAGGGTGGGCCCTAAATCTAATGATCTGTTACTAAAGCAGTCAACTTGTAAATCCTTTGGAATTTGCTTACGCTTTTTGGAAACGTGCTGGCTATGAATTTGTTCTATTTAAATAACTCAACATATTATCAAGGCAAGTGTGAAAAATTACTTATCCTTTTTTGAAAAAACTTTAGGGCAATATTTTGGAATATGAAATCATATGAATGAGATCGTATTCCTCTCTTAAAAGTAAGTAAATAAACAATTCCTATTATTCCTATACAGTTCTCTCTTTTTTCCCTACCAAAAAAAGGGATGGGCTGGATACAAGTTATGTGGGACAGCAGGCCTTTTGCTTCTTTGGTCAAAAGAGTATGAGAACCAATTGCCTGGATTTAATGTTTAGGATTTTCAATTGTAACAAGGTTTTTAATCAGAAAACCAGTAAAATGTATCAAAAGTGGTATTGATCATTTGATAAAGATCCAAAGCTACAAGAATTATATTTGCACAGGGAATACAGACCCACCCAAACGCCAAGAGATGCTCAGACCATTTCACTTCTGTTTCTTGAAACACTCAATAGATTAAAAAAGAAGTTCCAAAAGAACATTATAAAATTGGTGTATATTTTAAATGCTTACATAGCATGTTTAATGTATACTGACAAAATACAGTATAATATGACACCATTCACAAGAAAATTACAGGATTTATTAAAAATATTATTGATAGTGTATATTGATAGCATAGTCCAGTCATGGGATATATGTTTAAAGTTGTTTGATGTACATCTGTCTTAGATCTAGTTCCCAGGTGAAAAATCAGGTGCACATGAGTTTTTAAGGAAGAACTTTGAGAAGAAGCGAGTAAGGGAGTGAGGAAGAGGGGCAGGGAAGGGGAGAGGACATGCAAGGATGTGATTTCAGGAGAAGTGCCTGCCCCAGCCTGATCCCCCAGGGAACTCCGGAGTGTGATCAGGACAGAGGTAAAGGAACTGAGCTTTCACACTCTTGCACCAGCGGTGGTGGTGGGGAAGGGCAAGGAGTAAGCTCACAGGCACCTCTGGCTCTCGGGGGAAACCTAAGCAGCTCCACTAGCCTGAGTCTGTCCTCGGGATGAACAGAGTGACAGTGCAGGCAGTGAGAAGCAAAACACACAGGAGCCAGGGGAGGGGTAGACTGAAATGGTTTAAGGGATCCCAGGGGATCTGAACAGAGCATTGACTGTGCCTCCTACAACATCCTTGTTTGCCATCCTTTGATCTTGTCAGCACATGTCAGGAGATGATATCAAACATTTCCATTTCAGGCCTTTCAAGAATGTGAGGCCTCATGCAGCTCATCCAAGTGACCCTTCTTAGTCCTAGCATGATGGGACCTAGGACCACCAAGATGATCCTACCACCATGTCTTGTGGAAACTGCCAAGTGTTAAAGTAGCAATCTTCCTAAAATCTCTTGACATATCTAGGTTTTTACCCCCAAACTTTTCAAAATTAAACTTTTTATTTTGAAAAAATTGTAGATTCGCTTGCAAGAAATAATATTGGGAGATCTCTTGTAAGCTCTGCCTATTTTCCACTAATGATAACATCTTGCAAAACTACAGTACAATATCATAACCAGGATATCCACATTGATACAATCAATATACAAAACAATTCCTTCACCAAAAGGATTCCTCATGTAGCCCTTTTATAATTGTACCCACTTCCCTCCCTCCTACTGACTCCCTCCTTAATCTTTCTCTAAGTCTGTTGGTGCTGCTATAACAAAATACCATAAATTGGGTGGCTTAAAAACAACAGAAATTTATTTCTCACGGTTCTAGAGACTAGGAAGTCCAAGATCAAGGCATCAGCAGATTTGCTATGTGATGACAGCCTGTTTCCTGGTACACAGATGGCACCTCCTTATGCATCCTCACGTTATGGAAAGTCCAAGGCAGCTCTCTGAGGCCTTGTTTATAAAAGTACTAATCTAATCACTTCCCAAAGGCTCCACCTCCCAATATCATCACATTGATGATTAGATTTCAGCCTATGAATTTTAGGGGACACAAACATTCAGACCATAGCAATTCCTAATCTGTTCTCCATTTCTATAACTTTATTATTTCAAGAATGTTATATTAATGTAGTTATACAGTATATAACCTTTGAAGACTGGTATTTTTCACTTTTCCTAATACTCTAGAGATTCATTCAAGTTGTTACATCTCCTAATAGTTCTTCCTTTTTATTGCTGAATAGTGTTCCATGGTGTAGATGTACCACAGCTTGTTTAACCATTTACCCATGGAAGGATCTGGGTAGTTTCCAGTTTGGGGTTATTATGAACAAAGCTTCTATGGACATTCTTGTATGAGTTTTTGGATGAACATAAGTTTTCACTTTTCTGTGATCAATGCCCAGGAGTACAATTGGTGGACTGAATGTTAGTTGCATGTTCAGTTTTTTAATTAACTGCCAAACTGTTTTCCAGAGTGGCTGTACAATTTTATATTCCCACCAGGAATCTATATGTGATCTACTTTATCCCCTCCTAGCCAGTATTTGCTGTTGTTGTTATTTTTCATTTCACCCATTCTGATAGGTGTATAGTGATAGCTCATTACGGTTTTAATTTCCCTATTGGCTAATGATATTAGACATATTCTTATGTGCTTATTTGCCCTCTGCTTATCTTCTTCAGTGCAACATCTGCCCATTTTCTAATTATATTTTTTCTTATGGTTGAGTTTTGAGAGTTTTTTTAATATGTTCCAGATACTTGTCCTTTGTTAGATATGTGCTTTGCAAATGTTTTCTCCCAGTCTATAGCTTGTCCTTTATCCTCTCAATAGAGTTTTCCACAGAGCAAAAATTTGTAATTTTGATGAAGTCCAGTGTACCAGTGTTTCCTTTTATGGATCATGTCAAATCTAAGAACTTTTTGCCTATCCCTAGGTCCCAGAGATTCTCTCCTATGTTTTTACCCTAAAGGTTTAATAGTTTTATGTCTTACATTTAAGTCCATAATCCATTTCAGTTAATGTTTGTATAAAGTGTGAGGTCCACTTTTTTGCCTACAGATGTTCAATTGTTCCAGCACCACTTTTTCAATGGCTATCCTTTGTCCGTTGAGTTGTTTTGCATCTTTGTCAAAAACCAATTGGACATATTTGGGTGGTTCTATTTCTGGGTTCTCTATTCTGTTCCATTGATCTATGAGGCTATCCTTCCACCAATACCATGCAGCGTTTATTGCTGCAACCACATAATAAGTCTCAAAATCAGATAGGGTGATTCCTCCCACTTCGTTCTTCTTTTTCAAAATTGTTTTACCCATTCTAGTTCCTTTGTCTTTCCACATAAATTTTAGAATAATCTTGTCTATATCTATGAAATATCTCACCGAAATTTTGATAAGAATTGCATTAAGTCTGTATATTAATTTTGGAAGAGTTGACATCTTCATTATGTTGAATTTTCCAATCCACGAACACAGTATGTCTCTGTATTTAGGTATTCCTTGAATTTCTTTCAAGGAAGCATTTTGTAGTTTTCAGCATACATCTTGTACATATCTTGTTAGATCTACATGTACTCTTTTTTAGCAAATGTAAATTGTATTGCATTTTAAATTTTGGTGTCTATGTGTTTATTGCTAATATATAGAGATACAACTGAATTTTGTATGTTTATCTTGTATCCTCTGAACTTTGATAAACCCACTTATTAGTTCTAGGAGGTTTTTTTGGTCTTTGTTTTGTTTTGTTTTTGTAGATTCCTTGGGGTTTTGTACATGGACAATCATTTCATCTACAAATAGGGACAGTTTTACTTCTTCCTTTCTGATCTGTATGCCTTTTAATTCCTTTTCCTATCTGATTGCACTAGCTAGAACTTCTGGTACTATGTTGACTAAGAATAGTGACAAACATCCTTGCCTCATTCCTAATGTTAAGGGAAAAGGACTCAGGTTATCACTATCAAGTATAATGTTAGCTGTAGGTTTTTTTGTAGGTAATCTTTATTCTTAGTTTACTGGGAATTTTTATCATAAATGGGTGTTGAATTGTGTCAAATGCATTTTCTGCATCAATTGATGTGAGAATGTGATTGTTTTTTCTTAAGCTTGTTAATACGGTAGATTAAGTTATTGATTTTCAAACACTGAACCAGCCTTGCATCCCTAGAATAAACCTCACATAGTCATGGTGTATAATTCTTTTTATATATTGGTGAATGCTACTTGCTAATATTTTGCTAAGGATTTTTACCTCTATATTCATAGAGATATTGATCTGTAGTTTTCTTTTTTTGTACTGTCTTTGTCTGGTTTTGATGTCAGAGTAACATTAGCTTCAAAAAATAAATTAGGAAGTGCTCCCTTCTCTTCAATCTTCTGGAACCAATCATGTAGCATTGGTGTTAATTTTTCTTCAAATGGTTGATAGAGTTCTCCAGGGAAACCATCTCAGCCTGGAATTTCTTTGGGGGTAAATTTTAGTGAATTCAATTTTCCTAATAGTCATAAGGCTGTTCAAATGATAAATTTCATATTGGATAAATTGTGGTAGTTTATGCTTATTGAGGAATTGGTCTATTTCTCCCAAGTTGTCTAATTTCTTTTTATAATTAAAATTTTTTCTTTCTTTTTTTCCCCCCATATCAAGAGATGGGCAGCACGTTGTCTAATTGATGTGTGCAGAATTGTATATAGCATTTCCTCATTATTCCTTTTATGTTTTTAGGGTCTGTGGTGATAACTTCTCTTTCATTCCCACACTAAATCCATTTGGCTCATTAGTAAGACTATGGCAAACTAAAGACAGATTAAGTGCATACAACTAGAGCAAGAAGAGCATACCAACTAAGGAAAGAGCCTTTCTTTACCTCGTATAAGACAAAAAGCTCAAAGACATTATAAAGTAAACAATTCCATTTTTAAACTATATGTGATTATATTATAATTAATTTCCAATGCATAAGTTCAGTGTCCTTGACATAGTATGAAATGATCTCATATTGTAATCATATGGATATTAAATATCTATATAAAGGTGAGATCAGATGCGATTAAAGTTCTCATGTAAGTAAGAAATGCAAATGCTAGAAGATAGCAAAGAACAGAATATAAAGTATCTCTGTAAGACTGAAGTGTGCATGAAGTTGTTCCTGAGCAAAATAACCAATGCCTCAAAATATAGATCATTTGGTTTTTAACAATAAAAAGTTGACATTTTTGCTGTAATTCATATATGGTTATCTGAAATCTACTTTATCCTTTGTAAATTCTTCCCTTCACTTTGGCTATCCAACCCTTGAGCTTTTAGAAGCTTGACTGCCCTGAGTCCCTGAGCTGGATGTGCTCTGTTTGCCCTTCCAGATTCCCTCTCTATTCTTTTCCATCCTGCTCTGTGACCCAGGAGGCTGACCTTTGGGACTGCATCAAGGAGCTCCCTTGTTTTGTCTTCAAGTTACTTGGGCCAGTGGAGAATCCCAATAGAAGATTAGAGAGAGGGAGCAGAAAAAAATTCAGGTTATTAATGCCCCTAGCTCGCTCTCTGTTGAGTCACCAGGGCTGGTTGCCTCCCTTTACTATAGGCCACAGCTTCCAAAAGGCAGCCCTTACACACAACTCTCTCCAAATTCTGTTAACTACTCCCTCTCTTTTCCCCTTCACTGGCCCCAGGGCACTGCATTCTCCCTCCTGGTTTTCCTATACTTTGCCCACACCTTTGTAAATAGTCCCTTAATTAAACTCTCCTAGAATTACCCAATTTGAGCGAGCCATGTGTTTCCTGCCAGGACCTTGATACATTCTACAAATGATAAAGCTTCCAAATCCCAAACACCAGGCATATTATGTCAATTTTCACAGAGAATTTATTTTTTTAAAAAGTCATTTACAAGTATTTATAGAAAGGGATTTCTACTTTAAGACAGATGAAGGTAAAAATGTGAGATTAAAATAGCATGCAGACATTTCTTTTGTTGTTTCATTTGTTTTAACTGTGCCTGTGGTATTTGTAAGTGAAGTATTTGCTTATCTAACTACTATACAATTACAGCCAAATACTGATTATCCATGCGCACTGCTCACACCATTTAAACTCTCTGCATCTATTTGTATCAGGAACTCTTTCTTGCTATCTAGTTAATATTCTGCTCAGCTGTACTGAGACGACAGGCCTGCCCTGTCTCTGATAAAAGTGGTTAGAGTACCCATAAATTTCTATTATGTATACCCATACTGATCCTCTTTATGAGGACAAATGATCAAGAACTAAAGTATATGGAAAACTGATGAAAAATACATTATTTCCCAAGTTGTATAAAAGGAAACAAACCTACCTAAAAAATCAATGGCAGTAGAAATAAAATCATAAGCCTTTACATAAAAATATTAGCATTCAGAGTGCTTGGTTTCTGTTGATTTCTATCCAAAAGAAGTTTCCCATATTTTATTTAAAACTTAGCAACTATATCACAATCACAAAGATTAAGTTGTATCTACATAGCCAAAATGAAATGGAATTAAGGCAATTGTCCAGATGACTCAGGATAAAACACACACACACTCTATAGAATGGTCATATCTCTATATGCAAAGGACCAAAGCAGTTTCCTACTACTCAAAACAAACCAAATCCATTTCTGCCATCATTGGCTGTATTATTCCAAAGTTTCAACGTTTTGGACTAAAGGGTTTGGGGTCTAGACTAAGTGAATGTTGATCTCAGTTGTGCCATTCACTCTGTGAATACAGATGTAGACTAGAGAAAAAAAACTTAATTTTTTACATTAACTATACAAACTGGTATCAATATCGACCGCTAACAGATGAAAAACTTACTTTTTATAGACTCATACTATGTTATGACCGAAGTGGACCTCTGAATTCTCCTAACCCAGCTCCCTCATTTTATAGACAAGGAAACTGGAATCAGTTTCAGCAACTTGCTCAAGGTCACACTGATGAGCCCCAGCCCAGTGCTTTGCTTAATTACACTATTAGCTCACCAGTTGGTCTACATGTGGCAAACCTTTCAAACTGCTTCATTCAATATGTCTTCTCCCTTCTGCATTTTGTCTGATCATATCTAGAAAAGGTGCTAAGGATACATATAGGTGAGAGACTATGATTCAGTGGCAGCCAATCAAGAGGAAATTTTCCTATACTTTCACATAAATTCGGTACTTTCACCAAGAATGAAACCAATTTGGATATTGAATATGAGGAACACTGGTTTTGTTTGCCATTTTTTAAATCCAAGTGCTCATGAGCTTTTATCTTAGCAGGAAGAGGGGAAGAATATGTAAAATCAGAAATGACTAGTAGATGTGGCCTCTTGAGTTTGTCACATGCCATATACAAACACTCCTAACAGCAAAGATTGAGAAACACTAGGCCAGAGAATTTGGGCCCCAACCTTTTAACCAGCAAATGGGACAACCAATGAAACAGACCAACGCTTTCAATGGCTTTTGATTTGATTCCAGTGACATAGACAAAGTCTGACTTCAGTGTCATATTTATTTTAATATTGCAGTGAAAAATGCTACTAAACAGAAAATGTAATAAAGTCAACATCAAGCAAATTGTTTCTCATTTTTTGTAACAAGAAAAACTTTTTTTTTGGCAAATGGTTCTGTAGTTATAGAACATGAAGACACATAGAATTAATCTCCCCAATATGAAAATGTCCCCAAATTATCAAGTTGAAAGGCACATACCACTGCCCCAGCAGTTCATTCAAGTTGTCTTTAGCATGTGAAATTTTAGTTGTGCTTTTAGCCTGTTATCACTGTTATATGACCTTAAAAAGTGACATTCGTGCATATGTATAATTTCTCTTCAAATGGACCAATCCTCTTCCTCTTTTCTGATTTTCATTTCTGAAGATCAATTTTTGTTAGTTCTTTGTTTTATAAAGGACCTAGTCCATGTTGGTTTCAGAAAGATGCACTTCACAGTTTGTGCTCTATTTTATCTAGAAGCAAAGTTTGAATTAACTTTGTGTCCTAACACAAAACAGAGTTTCTTGAAATATCAGTGTGATGGTGCTTCAATATTGTCATTTGTTGGAATGCAAAAGTCCCGGATTATTATCTTTTCTCACTGGTTGTTTAAGGCTTACTTCACTTCCAGAAGAGATGATTGGCAAACTATTATCCATGTGGTATCTGATAAGGTGGCCGACGTTATCAAACACATGATCCTTGGTCCTCACCTTGAAAAGGAAGGACAAATATATTTAGGTTAAATAATAATTCTTCTGAAAGTTATAAACAATTGGGGGGGAAATTAGATATATCCCTACAGTAGATGTTTTGATGAATAAAGAAAAGTTACTTTTTAACTCTGTATCCCTTAGTAAACAATTTTCTTATTACTATTTTAAAGCAACCGTCCCTACAGGTTAGGAAAAGGGTAAGCACTGGTCACTTAATACAAATCAATGCAATCAGCTTCTTTGCAATGTTATTGTTTGGTATATTCTACCATGTCACCATTTCTAGAAATATTTAACTGGTTTGTATAGAAGTATGAATCCCAGGATTATAATTATCTTCCATCAAGCAGATTGCTTCTATTAATATGTTACCCTGTCTTTGTAGGAAGCGGGCCCTTCGGGAGAAGTCCTACCTCTCTTTGGAGGCTCAACACTCCTGTCTCCTCCAAAAAGCCTCCTCAGACCTTTCTAATAGGCATTTATGTCTTCTTCCCACAGACTTCATAGTAGCTGATTCACAAATATTTGTTGTATGCAACTTACTGCCTACATGCCAAAGGAATTCAATTTTCCTATGCCGTGCCTTCTCCTGTGGAATTTCCTCCATAGTATTACTGTATCCTCACCCTATGCATAGATAGAAGACACATTACTACCCGTTATGGCTCCACCGGCTCCGTAGCCTGCCCATACCTGTGCTCCTGTTTTGAGAGTGGCTGGGAACCACACAGGAGAGGAAAGGCATGCAAGGCCGCACCTTGTTATGATGTAATTCTGCTAGATCTCCTACAAGGGATTCTTTGTGTTTTGTCTAGATATTGGTTTTCAACATATTAAAAACACATTTATTTATTGGAATAATTCACAGAATTTGAATATGTACTATGAATTACATAACAGTATTATATCAATGTTAAATTTCCTGATTTTGATCATTATACTGTGGCTATGTAAGAGAGTATCTCTGTTCTCAGGAAATACGCATTCAAGAATTTAGAGGAAAAGGGCACAATGGCTCCAACTTACTCTCAAATGGCTCCAAACCTTGAAGAAGTTTTTCATCTCCTTCATCTTATCCCCAACCCTCATCAAATCAGCTAACCAATCCTGCCAGTCTGTGTTCTTAATTCCAACTCACTCTGCCCTCCTTTTGTTATTTCTCCTGCCTCCATTCTGGTTCAGGTTTTCACTACTTTTTACCTAGAGGCCCCTAATTACTTTCTCTATCCCTGGTCTTTCCCCGCTCTCTACTGATCCTGCATGCAAATGTCAAATTAATCTTCCTTGTACAGAGATTATAAACTGGTCACTCTATGGCCAAATACACCAGATGTTTTCGTTTGCTAGGCGATGAGGTGGTCACCCATAGAGAGTTCTAAGTATTTTGAATTAAAAATAGAGAGAGTTCCTATAAAACTCTGGCTTTGTGGCTTTTTTGGAAAAAATCAAATCTGGCCCCACTGGGCTTCTGCTCCACATGGAAGCAACTGGCTGGAGCTGAGTGGTGACCGTCCCCCTTACGTGTGCTTTCCAGTCCAACACAGCCCACTGCACCATATGCTCACTCCACCTCCTGTCCAGCTTTATTCACTTACAGTACTGGCCCGGCCCTGCAGACATTTGTGGTTGTGACTCCACCCACACAGAATATTTTTTACTGTGGTAAATAACACATAACATGAGATCTACTCTCTTAACATATTTTTAAGTGTCTAGAACAGTGTTATTAACTATAAGTACAATATTGCACAGCAGATCGCTAGAATTTTTTCATCTTGCATGACTGAAAGTCTATACCCATCGAACAGCAACTCTCCATTTTCCTGTCCCCCTAACCCCGGCAACCACCATTCTACTTTCTGTTTCTATGAGTTTGTCTATTTTAGATACCTCACATATGTGAAATAATGCTGGTATTTGTTCTTCACCATGCTGTATTAGTCCTTGAGAACACTGCATCATGTGACAGGATTTCCTTCTTTTTTATGGTTACATAGTATTCCATTGTGTGTATATACCATATTTTATCTATTCAGCCTTTGATGGACCTTTGTTTTCCTCTCTTAGCTGTTGTGAATAATGCTGCAATAAACACGAAAATATCTCCTCAATATCCTAATTTCAATTCTTTTGGATAATTACCCAGAAATGAGGTTGCTAGATCATATGACAGTTTTACTTTTAATTTTTTGAGAAACCTCCAAACTGTCTTCCATAGAGGCTGCATGAATTTACATTCCCACCAATAATACACAATGGCTCCAATTTCTCCTCACCCTTACACATACTTGTTATTTTCTGTTTTTTGTAATGGCCATCTTAACAGGTATGTGGTGATACCTCACTATAGTTTTGATCTGCATTTCCCCAGTGACTAATGATGTTAAGCACCTTCTCATATATACCTGTTGGTTATTTGAATGTTTTCTTTGGAAAGATGTCTATCCAAGTCCTTTGCCCATTTTTAAATTGGGTTATCTGGGGTTTTTGCTACTGAATTGTAGGAGTTCCTTATATATTTTGGATATTAACTCCATATCAGATATATGGTTTGCAAATAGTTTCTCCCATTCTGTAGTTTGCCTTTTTGCTCTGTTCATTGTTTCCTTTGCTGTGCAGAGGGCTTTTAGTTGCTGTGCAGTCCCACTTCTGTAGTTGTACTTTTGCTGCCTGTGTTTTGGGGGTCTTATCTGAGAAATCATCGCCAAGATCAGTATTATGAAGTCTTTTCCCTATGTTTCCTCCTAGGAGTTTTATAGTTTCAGGTCTTGTGTTTAATTCTTTAATACATTTGAGTTGATTTTTGTGTATAGTGAAAGATGGGGGTCCGATTTCATTCTTTTGCATGTGGATATCCAGTTTTCCCAATGCCCTTTGTTGAAAAGACTATCCTTTCTCCATTCCTCAGTCTTGGCATCCTTGTTGAAGATCATTTGACTGTGTATGAGTGGGTTTTTTTCTGTGCTCTCCATTCTGTTCCATTGGTCTATGTCTGTCTTTATGACAGTATCACACTGTTTTGGTTAATGTAGCTTTGTAATATATTTTGAAATCAGAGAGTGTGAGGCCTCCAGCTTTGTTGTTCTTTCTCAAGACTGTTTTGGCTATTCAGGATTCATTGTGATTCCATGTACATTTTAGGATTTTCTGTGTCTGTAAAAAATGTCACTGGAATTTGATAAGGATTGCATTGAATCTTTAGATTGCTGTGGGTAGTATGGACATTTTAACAATATTAAATCTTCCAATCTATGAACACAGGATGTCTTTCCATTTATTTGTGTTTTCTCTAATTTCTTTCATCAACATTTTGTAGTTTTCAGTGTACAAGTCTTTCACTTCCTTGGTTAAGTTTATTCCTAAATATTTTATTCTTGGTGCTAGTGCAAGTGGAATTGTTTTCTTAATTTTCTTTTTGGATAATTCATTGTTGACATATAGAAATGCAATTGATTTTTATATGTTGGTTTTGTATTTTCTGCAATTTTACTGAATTTGTTTGTTAGTTCTGACAGTTTTTTTGTGGAATCTTTAGGATGTTCTGCATATAAGATCATATCATATGCAAACAGAGATCATTTTACTTCTTCCTTTCCAATTTGGGTGCTTTTTTCTTTTTCTTTTTCTTTTTCTTGCCTTGTTGCTTGGGCCAATATTGATGGTATTATGTCGACTAAAAGTGGTGAGAGCGGGCACCCTTGTCATGTTTCTGATCTTAAAGGAAATGTTTCCAGTTTTTCACCATTGAGTACGATGTCAACTGCAGACTTTTCATATATGGGCTTTATTATGTTCAGGTAATTTCCTTCTATTCCTAATTGTTTTTAGTGTTTCTATCATAAAATGGTTTTGAATTTTGTCAAATGCTTTTTCTGTATCTACTGAGATGATCATGTGATTTTTATGTGTCATTCTGTTAATGGCATAACATTCCATTGATTGATTTTTATTTTATATGTTGAACCATTCTTGCATCCCAGGGATAAATCCCACTTGGTCGTGTTATATGATCCTTTTAATGTGCTATTGAATTTGGTTTTCTTTTCTTGTAGTGTCTTTTTCTGGCTTTGATATCAGGATAATGCTGGCCTCATAAAATGAGTCCAGAAGTGTTCCTTCCTCTTCAATTTTTTGAAAGAGTTTGAGAAAGATTAGTACTAATTCTTTTTTAAATATATGGTAGAATTTACCAGTGAAACCATTTGGTCTTGGGCTTTTCTTTGTTGGTAGGTTTTTGATTACTGGTTCAATCTCCTGACTAGTTATAGGTCTGTTCATATTTTCTATTTATTCATGATTCAGTCTTGGTAGGTTATATGTTTTTAGAAATTTATCCATTTCTTCTAGGTTATCCAATTTATTGGCATATAATTGTTCATAGTAATCTTTTACAATCCTTTTAATTTTGTAACATCTGTTGTGATGTCTTCCCTTTCATTTCTAATTGTATCTATTTGAGTCTTCTGTCTTACTTTTGTTGTTACCTTAGTTAAAGGTTTGTTAATTTTATTGATCTTTTCAGAAAAACAATTCGTTGTGTCATTGATTTTTTTCTATTGTTTTCTCTTCTCTACTTCACTTATTTCTGTGCTGATCTTACTTCTTTCTTTCTGCTAAATTCTGGCTTAGTTTTTTCTTCTTTTTCCAATTCCTTAGGGTATAAAGTTAGGTTGTTTATTTGAGGTATTTCTTCTCTTGTGATGTAGGCATTTATCAAAAGAAACCTCCCTCTTAGGTTTTTGCTACATACTAAGCTACTGCTTTTGCTACATCCCATGAGTTTTGGTACGTTATGTTTTCATTTTTGTCTCAAGATGTTTTCTAATTTCTCTTTTGATTTCTTCTTTGACCCATTAGTTGTTCAAGAGTACATTGTTTAATTTCCATATATGTGTGGAAATATCAGTTTCACTTCTGCCATTAATTTCTAGCTTCATTCTGTTGATATCTGGTATGATTTCAATCTCTTAAATTTGTTAAGACTTGTCTGGTGACCTAACATGTGATCTATCCTGGAGAATGTTCATGAGCACTTGAGAAGAATGTAGATTCTGTTGCTGTTGGGTAGAATGTTCTGTGTATCTCTGTTAGATTCATTTGGTCAATAGTGTTGTTCAAGTTCTCTGTTTCCTCATTGATCTTCTTTCTGATGTTCTATCCGTCATTGAAAGTGGACTATTGAAATCTCCTACTGTTATTGTGTCGCTGTCTATTTCTCCCTTCAGTTATATCAATGTTTGCTTTTTATATTTGGGTGCTCTGATGTTGAGTGCATATACATTCATAATTATTTTATCTTCCCTGTGAATTAATCCTTTTATCATTATATCATGTCCTTCTTTATCTCTTTTGACAGTTTTTGACTTAAACTCTATTTTGTTTGATATATGCCCTCTTTTGGTTATAATTTGCATGGCATATATTTTTTATCCTTTCACTTTCAACCTATATGTCCTCAAATCTATAGTGAGTCCCTTGCAGATAGCACGTAGTTGGCTCTTGGTTTTTTTTTTTGGTTTTTTTAAAGAGATGAGGTCTTCCTCTGTCACCCAGGATTTCACTGGTTCTATCATAGCTCACTGCAGCCTTGAACTCCTGGGCTCAAGTGATTCTCCTGCCTCAGCCTACTGAGTAGCTGGGACTACAGGCATGAGCCACCACACTTGGCTAGGATCTTGTTTTTTCAGCCATTCATCCACTCTGCATCTTTTGATTGGAGAGTTTAATTCATTTACATTTAAAGTAATCATTGATAGGGAAGGACGTACTATTACCATTTTCTTAATTGTTTTCCGTCTTCTAGCTTTTTTGTCCTGCTTTTCCTCTCTTGCTGTCTTCCTTTGCATTTCATTGATTTTTTCCCCAGTGACATGCTTTGATTCCTTTGTCATTTTTTTGTGTGTACCTTCTACAGGTATTTTCTTTGTGGTTACCATGGGGCTTACATAAAGCATCTTATAGTTATAACAATCTATTTTAAGCTGATAACAAACTTAACTTCAATTGCACACAAATACTCTACATTTTCATTTCTCCTCCCTCACACTCCATGTTATTGATGTCACAAATTACATATTTTTTGTATTGTGTATCCATTAACATATTTTTATAGTTATAGTCATGCACTGTATAATGATGTTTTGGTTAATGAAAGACCACATATACAACAGTGATAGCATAAGATTATAATAGAGCTGAAAAATTCCTATTGTCTAGTGATGTCATTCTAAGGAATTAACTACAGGAGCTATTGGAACTGGAATAGGAAGGTATAGCTGAAGAGGAGGCAAGCAAAAAGGAAACTACAGGAGAACACCAAAAGGTTTCCATTAATAGAGAAGAATGTTCATCATGCATTATCTGCTTACAAATAAACCTATAATGAAAAAAAGAAAAAACCTGCTGTACAGGTTTGTAGCCTAGAAACAATAGGCTATACCTTATAGCCTGGATGTGTAGTAGGCTATACTATCTAGGTTTGTGTAAGCACACTCTAAAATGTTTGCACAATGATGAAATCATATAACAATGTGTTTCTCAGAACATCCTCATCATTAAGTGATGCATGGCTATAGTTAGTTTTTATACTTTTGTCTTTTAACTTCTATAACCAGAATCAAAATTTATTTACATACCACTGTTGCAGCATTATAGTATTACGTATTTGTCTAGATATTTACCTTTACTAGCAAGCTTTATACTTTCATATGCTTTTGTGTTACTGTTTAGTGTCCTTTTGTTTCAACTTGAAGGACTCCCTTTAGCACTTCTTGTAAGGCAGATCTAGTGGTAATGAACTCCTCAGCTTTTGTTTATCTCAGAAAATCCTACAGTTCTCCTTCCTTTCTAAAGAATAGTTTCACCAGATATAGTATTCTTGGTTGGCAATCTTTTTTCTTACAGCATTTGGAATATGTCAAATTCACTGATGGTCTTATGGGGTTATGAGAAACCTGCTGATAGTCTTGTACATGACAAGTCTCTTTTCTCTTACTGCTTTCAAAATTCTCTTTGACTTTCAACAATTTGATTATAATGTATCTTGGTGTTAATTTCTTTGGGTTCCTCATAGTTGGAGTCCACTTGGCTTCTTGAATCTGATGTTATTTTCTTCCCTGATTTTAGAAGTTTTGGGACATTATTTCTTTAAATAAGCTCTCTTCCCCCTTTCTTTCTCTCTCTTCTCCTCTTTGAACTCCCATAATGCATGTATTGGTATGACTGATGGTGTATTATAAGTCCCTTATGCTTTCTTCACTCTTTTTAATTCTTTCTTTTTGTTCCTTTGTCTGGATTATTTCAAATGTCTTTGAGTTTGCTGATTTTTTTGTCTTCTGCTTAATCACACCTGCTGTTCAACCCCTCTAGTGAATTTTTCCATTCAGTTATGGTATTCTTCAGGTCCAAAATTTCAGTCTGGTTCTTTTTTATATTTTCTTTCTCTCTGTTGATTTTCTAATTTTGTTCATAGAGTATGTTCTTGAGCTCATAGAGCATTTTGTGATGGTTATTTTGAATTCTTTGTCAGGTAATTCATATAACTCTGTTTCTTTAGGATCAGTTTCTAGGGATTTATTTTGTTCCTTTGTTTGGACTATATTTCCATGCATCTCTGTGTGTCTCATAACTTTGTGTTGCAATGCACACATCTCAAAAACTGCCACCTTTCCCATTCCTTATGAATTGGCTTTGTATGAGGGAAGATCTTCACCAACCAGCCCAGCCAGAAATTCTGGGCACCTCTAAAACCTTTTGTGGGGGATGTGACTTCTCTGGGCCTGTGTGTTCAATTTTTCAGTTAGCGAGGTTTGCTAAATTTTTAGGAGCTTGTAATCTCTTGCCCCCTCTGTCCGTGTCACTGCAAGTTCTCTGGTTCTACAGTAGCAAACCACCCCAGTCTCCTTTGCTTTCAGTGGCCACTGAGCATCCAAACAACGCCAGCTTCCCATCAGTGCCCAAAGTCAGGCAAGACAGATACCAGTCCATCAGGCATCCCTCTAAAAATCCAAAGTGCTAGATACACACTTCACTCCTCTCCCTCATTCTTGAGGGAGGAGCTTCAAGTTGTGCACCTTCTCCTGATTGCACTGAGGATTGCCAGCTGCAGCAAGCTACCCTGTACTCTTCTTTGTTCTCAGAGGCTTCTAGGCATCCAAACTATGCTGGTTCCATCAGTGCTCCATGTGAGGCAAGATAAAAACCAGTCCTTCAGGTATTCCATTGAAAATCCAGAACATAGGATGCATGCTCCTCCCTAATTTCTGCCACCTCAAGGGAAAATCATAATATAGGGCATTCTGTCCTGGCACCAAGCTATGCTGACTTGGGGAAGGGGCTGGTGCAGGTAAGGTGAAATTACTCTTCTTACCCATTTCAACATGGCTGTTCTCAGCTTTATGCTCACCTAAGGTACTGCAACTTCTTAACTGGATTCCATAATTCTCATAAACATATTTTGGTCCATATAGAGTTGTTAAATCAGTGTTTCTGTGGGGGAATGAGGGCTGGGACTTCCTATTTTGCCACCTTACTGACGTAACCACCCACATGGGCTTTGATTGCATTATTCCCCTTCTCTAAAACTGCCAATGCCTCTCCACTGTCTGACAAATTAGGCATTTTGGTCTATATTCCCACCTTACATCATAGCTCTAACCTATCTGTCCAGGCTCATTTTCAATCTACAGGCATCTTCTGTCCCAGCCATACATCTTCTATTGACTTAATACCATTCTAGCACTGTCTGCTCTAATGGTTCCTTCACTATACTCCTAATGCCTCCCTTTTGAAATTCTGCCTTTTATCAAGGTTCACCTCACATGTCAGAACCTACAAGAAGTTTTCTCAGTTTGCCTAAACCAGAATAACCTCCCTATCCTGAGAAACACCATATGCTTTCGTTGAACCATTCTTAGCTCATTCAGCCTTACATTTAATTATTTACGTACCTGTTTTATGAAATTATTAGCACCCTAAGAGTAATGACTATGTGTGTGATACTGAACAATAGTCAACTGTGAATCCCTGTACTTCCATGTAGTAGGTATGCACTTAATTCACTGAATTGAATTGAGAAGGGCAGAAAGAGGCTGTCCTCTGCTTGATACTCCAGGGTGGTCTCCCGCTCTAACCCCTTCACTAGCCTCTATTTAGTACGTCCTACACCAGCTGGAAGGTTCAAGAAAAAGCAAATGCTTAGCCTTGAACACTATTTAATAACAGGTTTTTTATGTCATTCAGAGGATCCTTAATAGAACAACATCCTGTGAAACCTGTAATGAGAAGTCAATGATACCTTGCCTTCAGGATCCACCAGGAGAAGATGTTTTGCCTGGCCTCCCTGTAGTCCACTCAGCACATATTGGCCAGGGGATGTTGCACTCTCTCGAACCAAAAAGTCCCCATCCTTTACCAAGAGGCTTTCTGCTGCCTTCCTGCTCAGCTTGCCATGGTAACACTCTTCATTCCACAGCTGCTGCTTAATGTGTGGCAAAGAATGTGAGCTGGCAGTCTGGGCTGTGGCACCTGGCTGAACCGTTTCTGGTGGCTCTGAAGTCAGAACACAAAGAGAGACATCGCTGAGTTACCTCCTCATCCATCCATTCATTCATTCACTAAGCAAATACAACTTGAGGTCCTACTGTGTGCCAGACACTTTAAATAACACTGTTTCTGGAACAAACGAGGTTTTGTTTTCAGAATTCCCCTAATTTAATGGTAGATCCAAACATTGCCTTTGGCTTCTGTTACCAGGAAAGTCTTGCTCAGGTGCAGGAGTTTTTCTTTTCAGGTGAGAAATGGAACCAAATAGCAAGAGAACCGCTTTTATAACTGCAGAGAGACTCTTTATTTCCCAGGGGCTGCTTGTTAAAGAGAAAGAGGCTTATGCTGTACCTGCATTACAGATAACTTCTACATCATTTCCAAACTCTTTGAAAATAGCTATGGTAACTTTGGGCTATCTGTAGTTTTTAGCATTTAGGTTTTTTTTTTTTTTGCTTTTTAAAAAAATATCAAATTACTAATGTGCTTCTAGACATTTCTTCTGGCCAAAAACTTCAAAGCTTTGCTAAACCTCATAGCATTCCTATTAAATGACCACTCTGTTGTTTGTGTCATTCACCTGCCTGGACAAAACAGAGCTGATGAGATAAAAGACAAATCATCAGGGAGGCATGGCCTGAGCCAGCTCCCCAAGACTCTGCAGAAGAAGTGTTGTCCAGAGTTGAGAGCACTGAGAATGAGGAGGTATATCCAGTTAGCACTGAATAGTACCACTGATACTGATAATGATTAAAAAAATTATTGTGTAGTTCCCATTTATTGGCTACATTATGTTGTTTAACTCTCAAAATTAGACAGGCAAGGAAATAGATTTTTAGGAAGGTTAAGTGGCTCACCCAAAGTCACACTGCTATAACATGTTGTAGATCTGGAATTTGAGATGAGGTTTATCTGACTGCAAAGCCCAGGTTCTCAATTACCAAACTCTAAGTCCCTTGCCTTGGTTGTGAAAATCTCTTAATTTTCAAAACTGATCTAGCCACTCTATTTCTGTAGTACCCACAAAGGTCCCTAGTAGATAGCAAGGATATCAGGATGATATACAGCATCTCCAGAAGTAATAACATAAAATTCTTATGTCTGAAGCCAGGTAAAAACTGCATGTTTAATATGGCAAATTTACCAGGAAAATAACCATAGAAACTAGACTTTGTCTTTTTAAATGAAAGGCTCTTTGGTACAGAAACCAACCTTCATCTTTGTTAATATAAAGGAGTGCTTACATGTCCTTATGCAAGGGTCTCACAAATGAGAAATTCTCTTTACTATGAGTTTTGTAATTTATACATGCCCATCCCATGAGGTCATTGGTGTAGGCAACCAGTGTCTCATAGACATAATTCAATTCTCCTACTATGCTACAGTTTTGTCCCTACTTAGATCTTCTAAGATTTGTCCCTACTTAGATCTTCTTCTGTACAACACATTCACAAGCAGATCTTTTTAAAAACATCTTTAGTATGAATCTAATGGCTGGAAATATTCTCCTCTACAAACAAACAAGTCTTTCTATTGTCGCCAGAATTAGCCTGACAAAATGTGTACAGATTTGATGAATACTAGTAGTTGGCTTTAGTGCTGCCTGCTTTCAGACACAATGGAGAACTTCCAATGAGTAGCTCTGTGTGTGTGTGTGTGTGTGTGTGTGAGAGAGAGAGAGAAAGTGCGTGAGTGTGGGAGGGATGCACACAAGTGTGTGTGTGGGCGCACGTATTTTAATGTGTGATGGCTTTGGTTTGTTCTGAGATTATGGTGAAGAGCTTTTGGACAAGGACAAAACAAAAGAAAAACAGACATTATATCATCTTGAAAAGAGGCAACAGATCATGGGCCAGCCAGAGGATATGGACAATGTTTTCCTAACATAATTTCCCAAATTAGCACAAAGACAAGATACGCTGTGCTGGGAGATTTCAATCATCCCAACATTTGCTGAAAATCTAATTCTTCTAAAAGCAGAATATGTGACAACTTTTAAAATTTTGTTTTAATTTTAAAAGTTATGCATGCTAATTTTTTTAAATCTAGGAAGCAGAAAAACAAAATGCATCACCTTTTGTCTTATCACTAAATACAACCACTCTTAACACTGTGGTACACTATCCGTTGTTCCTTTTTAATGTAAAGTTGACTTTGAGAATGTTAATCGTAATCTAAATATGGTTATTTTTATATAATTTCTATACAATATTTAATAGTTGTTGAATTGATATAATATATTTTCTCAGAAGTAGTAGTGAAGGTTAAGGAAGCAACAAAGAAGGCCAAACTAGATTTAATTGAGACCAAAAAAAAAATGAGAAGAGTCATGGAAGAAAGTAATCAAAGCAGCTTGGAGTCCCTATTAGTAGCTAAAGACTTGGTTCAGAATCAGAGCTTCAGTAAAACACAGGACAGATACAGATATCCACACCCATATGTATCTGATGGGCAAAACCTCAAAAAGGAGGAATACAGTTTAGGGAAGAGAAAAAAAGAACATGCAAAATCTGGATTAAACAACTGCAAGTAATCCCAATGAGAAAGGAAGGATGAGACATTTAAAGAAACCAATGTGAGCTGTAAAGATGGCACCCTGATTAATTCAATTTTTAAAAACATACATAAAATTATTTTTTACAGTATTAATTATTATATTAGCAAAGGACTGAGAAAAATTGAGGTGTCCATCAATAAGAGATTGGTTACATAAATTATTGTGCAGTCACACAATACTATACAGCAATTGAAAAGAATGAAGATCATGTGCTAACAGACAAATCTCTAAAATAAAATAAACAAGTATAAAATAGGGTTATTATAACTTTAATTTTTTAAGGAGATAGAGATAGATAAATAGATATAGTAGATAGATTAACTATGCATTAACATTCTGGAAGTAATCAACAGAAACTGTTAATATCTAGATAGTTGGATATAGCATTAGAACATGGAAAGGGACCTTGATTCTTTTCGTTTTATACCATTCTTTTTTATCTGAATTTCTTCTGTGAGCATCTGCATTATTTTTTTTAATTAAAAAAAACCTGTCTATAGGATAAGATGTATACAAAAGTCAGGATAGCCACATAACTAAGGATACAATCAGAAGGATATAAACTTGTGAGAGGAGCATCAGGGTTGGGGAACAGTCCTCAGTCTTCCGAAGCCTCTCCTTTTCTCCCTACAACATGTTACAGTGACTCCATCGCCTATTCAAGGGAGCTGTAAATACAGTCAGTTCTTCTTATTCATGCTAGTTATGTTTTATAAAGTTTCCACCAACAATGATTTAGTGAAAACTGAGCCATTGCTCCTAGGGGATATACAGGGTTAGGTTCTCACAAGCCTCAGGTCACAACATTTTCATCAACCAATGAATACATAACCTTGTTTTATGCGGGATTTTGTTTAAAGACATCTTTAGTATATATTGTTGATTCATTAACACAACTCACAGCCAACAACAATATAACTCATGCCTAATCAATGCTTATCTAACACACACATTTTCTCCATAAGGCACATCACAGACTCCTTGCACTTAGAAACACTAGACAGCACTTTGGCACTGTGCTTGAAGGACACCCTAAATGGTGAAATCACCAGAAATAGCAAAAAATGTGGTACTAATTAGACCACAAAAGCACACTTGTTTGCAATATGAGAGCCAAAACAAGAAGGTGGAGTGTTACGTGGTTTGACCTCAGCTGGGAATGCACGCACTGGGTGACTCAAATTTTTTGTTGCTCTGTGCATGTCTGTGAATGACCACAAAAGCACCCTGAGTGTTGATTTTGGGGTACAACTCGATTTTAGCAAGTAAGCTAATTCTCAAACATGGAATCCATGAATAACGAGAATTGACTGTATCTTGTTTGTTAGTATGGATTATTGGGTGTATTACAATTATAAAATAGGAACTTATTTGCATTATTGAGAGGAAAAAGATGTTTACCTCCACAAAGTATCTGAAAAGTTGGTAGAAAAAGATGTTAACATAAAATGCTAAACATAAGTGAGAGGTTGGGATAACACCTAGAGAAAAGTTATTTGTAATATAAATGAAGAATTAAATGTCTAGTAAGACATATTACAAAGGCATAGCAATTGATATGTAGTAATTAATATACTGGTTTAGAACAGGCAAGTGGCCCAATAGAAAAAGTATAATAAAGATCCTAGAAACAGATTCACATATATAGGAAGAGCCTAGTATAATAGAGAGTGGCATTAGGGAAAAGAAGGGATTATTTAATCAATGTTGTTTGGAAAAATGACTCACATGGATAAGTTAGACCTTTATCTCACATAAAATATAAAGGTCAAGTGGAATAAATATTTTGTTATAGAAATAAAATAGCAAATAGAAGAAAATGTAGTAGAAGCTGGATAAAGAAGAGAAAATTTAATCCAAAGCAAGTAGAAGGAAGACATAATCAAGATAAAAAGGAAATGGAAATAAATGAAATAGAAAACAAAAAGCACGAGGCCAATTGCAGTGGCTCATGCCTCTAGTCCCAGCAATTTGGAGGCCAAGGTGGGAGGATTGCTTGAAGCCAGGAGTTTGAAACCAGCCTGGGCAACACAGTGAGACCCCATCTCTACAACAATGACAAAAAAAAAGAGGAGAGAGAGAGAGAAAATTAAACCAAAATCTGGGTACTTTGGAAAGTTCAATAAAATTAATAAACCTAAAAGAGGGCTGATCAAGTAAAAAGGACATAATTATCAATAACAGGAAAGAGAGAAGAGATATCACTACAGATCCTTCTGCCAATAAAAGGACAATAAAGGAAAACTTCATGTGGAACTTACTCTAAGTGAATAAAGTAGAATCCTATGAAGTTTGTGAGAAAATTATATTGCCAAAGAAGTCACAATTCCTTTTGGCCCCTGAAGCAAACTCTAACTTCTCATGTCCACACCAAGAGGAAATAGGCTGTACAAGTGGTGACGTCCCAGGAAAGGGACATTCTCCACCATCTACTTTAAGTGTGCACACGGAGGATAAGGGTAGGAACAACCCAGATGGCACAGTCTGGGCCCACAGATGACAGTGGACACCAACATTCCTCTCATAAAGCCAAACCAGGGTCCAAGCAAACCACTTGCCCCACTTTCAGCTCAGGGAGTCTTCACAATTCCTGCCTGGCAGGATCTTGTTATCACTGTGGACCAGTGACTGCTGTCCCATGCTGTTGCATTCTTCCCTTCCGTGCATGTGAGTTTTTATTGTAAGTATCTTACTCCTATTCCACCACTGATTTTGGACGTGGAGGGTGGCAGACAGCTTGGCAGGTAATAAGGATCCCTAACTAATCTTGGATACTGTAATTGTACGGGGTATCTACAATGCCTCCCTTGGGGAGAGGGCAAATATGTTCTATGTGAAAAGAAGAGCTCATGGATATTGGACTGGCAGAAAGGTATTCTATGGTAGAAACAGTTAGTTGTCTACCAATATCTATCCTCCCTTTCATTGCATGCTAGAACTCCTAAGGGTTAGCTGGACATGAGCTAGAAGAACTTTTCCAGCCTCCCTTGCAGTGAGGTATGGCCACATGTACAAGTTTTGCCACTGGCAGGTGGCAAATGATGTCTGCCACTTCTGGGTCATCGCCTTCAAAGGAATATATATGCACTCCTCTTGCCTTTCTCTTTTCCTGATGGCTGAATACAGATGTGATGGTGAGAACCCAGGCAGCCACATTGGACCAAAGATGGAAGCTGGATGTTGAGAATAACAAAGCTGCCCTATGCCACCATCTCTGAGCTACTAAATAAAAGAAATAAACTTAAGCCCTTTTTTTAAACAACAGTATTTTGGGGGGTTTATTTGTTATGGCAGCTAAGACTGAAACTAATAATAAATCCATAAAAAATTAGATAGTAACAGAGAGTACTTCCATGTTTGATAAGAATAAGACTGTGTCAGACTTTTCTTGGGTTGGCAGTGTGGCAGGATGACCTGAGGAGCCCAGGGGTGTGCTTGAGAGATATTGGGTTAGTAACTCTGGATTTGCTTTTGTTTGGTTTGGTTTGGTTATGGAGATGATCAGCAAGGTTTGTCTGGATAAGGGAGGCAAGTATGCCTAAAGAGGCTACAGAGGATTTTTGAGGGAGGAAGGAAATAGAAGGAACCATTGAGGGGGAAAGGTTAAAGGTACGTTTAAGACATTTTATTTAAAAAGTGTGTGTAAAGTTATCCCTACCCCATCTCCTTATTAAATTTTCTTAAATCAACATTATGTATGCTTTTGGAGTTGGATTTAATTTTTTTGGAGGGAGCAATGGCAGGCTGAATTTAACCCCAAGGGGGCAGCAGGAAGCCCAGGAGGGTTATGGTACATTAAATCCTAGTAGGAAATAGAGTACCAGAGGCCTAAATTATTAAATATTTTGCCACCAAAGCATGGAGATGACAAAGAAGGCTGGAGTCAGGTAAAATACATTTTGACATTATAATTTTGGACAAAGCAGGCCTTATTTATTTTCAACTAATGATAGGAATTTTGTTATGGATTAATTTTGCCTTTTCATATTATTGAATTGTCTATGGCAAAAGGTAAAGTTTCTTTGCTTGTGTTATAAATACTTTTAACTTTGAAGTCTTGATTATAAAGGAACTGGAGTTGTAAATCAAAGAATACTTAATACCAAAGATTGCCTAATTTGAGCCACCCACTAAATAAGTTTTCTAATAATATGTGGTTCTGAAAAGTCCAAGAAATGAAAGGTATCAAGTGTAAACTCTTATAAAGTTACTTTTAAAACCTAGGATCCAGAAACTTGTTTTTACCAAAAGCTATCCCCGTAACAAATGTTACCTATCTACACAGGACATTTCACATTGAACAGTGTGAGTAAGCTTATTCATTGAACAGTTGAATCTGAATTCATTCCATATCCCATCGTCCATCGCACAAGATGCCCTCCGAGGTAGACACAGAGATGCACTGCCCAGATCCCCCTTCAAGGAAGGACCAATTACCCCAAGTGTCAGCAGTCAGCCTCCAGGTGACCAGCCCTTCAGGCTCTGCCTCAGCTGCCCAAGGGCTCTTCCTCCCTAGTGTGGCCACATCCAAAGAGAGAGATAAGTGGGGATAGAGGGGCTATAATTGGGATTGGCCAAAGCTTTGTCAGGCCTGCACTGTAGTCCCACCTCCCTCTCTGTGCAATCCTACTTCCTCCCACTTGATTCCTGATATTGGTCCCTGTAAAGACGCTGCACGCCAAGCTCCATCTTAGTGTCTGTTTCCAGAGAACATGACTTGGTTGAATTGGGTGCCAAGAGCAATTGCAGAAAATCTGCAAAAAGATGGACCACTTGTCACTTGCTGACAATGAGGACCTTTGTTTCTTAATCTAGAGAGTTAAGGTACTCTGGTGAAGCCTAGGCTAAACAAAATCTCCTTTTAAATTTTTTCTCGCCACTGTAGCCACACTAGCTAGAAAGTTGCCTTTAGCAGTTCTGTAGAAACTTCCTGGGCCAGTGAAAGGACTTTCTCAGCAACTGGTTCTCCATCTTTGGAGCAAACCAGATGTGACACCAAGCCAATCTCTGAACTGAACAGGCTTCAACATCTTACAAAAAGCATTTTTTGTTTATTTATTTTTCAGCTGATTATAGGCTTTTGGCTTGTTTTGCTTTTATTTATCTATGTTCCTGTTCATGCATTTACCCCTGGAAGTAATTTGGCAGAAAGATAATGTTTGTCTTATTGTATTTTACCCACAATATATGGATGAAGAAAGGAGCCATCTTATTTTAGTGCCTTATGGATGACTTATTAATGAGTTTTTTGAAATGAATAAAATTAATGCCATCACTAAACAAAACAGAAATAGTGGCCATGGTTACTCATGCAAATAAACAAATTCAAAATTATCTCCTGGCTTTGACATACCTTCCTTCAGCAGAAGCACATAGCAGAACCCAAAAGTTGGGAGTAATTTAAAGTATTTGAAAGGATTATTCAAAACCAACATGCCCAAACCTTGAAACCCAAAACATCTCCACATCTCTAATACATATTAACTATGGTGAGGGATTGAGGTAAAGAAAGAAAACGTCTAATTCCCTGAAAATGAGGCCAGAAAATAGCCTTCTTTAAAGTGAGAGATAGTGTAGTGAGTTAAATAGTGGCCCCCAAAAAGATAAGTTCAAGTCCTAATCCCTGGCACCTGTGAATGTGACCTAATTTGGCAAAAGGGTCTTTGCAGATGTAATTAAATTAAGGATCTCATCCAATCATCTCATCTCACCCTAAATCCAGTGACTATTGTCCTATAGGAGAAAGGAGAGGGAGGCTTGGGACACAGAGACACAGAGGGAGGGTGATGTGAAGGATGATGCAGAGATTGGAGTGATGTGTCTACAAGCCAAGAATTGCTGGCGACCACCAGAAGCTTGGAGAGACGCAAGAATGGATTCTCCTCCAGAGTCCCCAGGAGGACCCAACCCTGATGACACCTTTGAGTAATTCTGGCCTCCAGAACTGTGAGAGAATAAATTTCTGTTGTTTTAAGACACCCAGTTTGTGGTAATATGACAGTGAATAGCTACTTACTTCCACAGTGCCACGGGCTCCCCAGTGGTGGAGCTGAGCTTTGATTTCGAGCAGAGCCAAGCGTACTCTGAAGAGCCTGAGTATTAATGTAGCAGGGGTCGTCAAAGAGATCCACTCGACATGTATGCTTCATTAATGATGCATCTCGCTGGGACTGCACCCCTCTCTCATGGGCATTACCTGTGGTGATTAGTAGTGGTCAATGGATTATGTTTTTGCTTTGTAAACAGTAAGTAAAATCATGCTGGAGTCTAGAATTGATAGGTAGCTAAAAGCCATGCCCACTCCATACAAGAATTAAACATTAGCTTTCAGGTTTGACCTGTAAAATCAAGATAAGCTTCAGTCTTTGAGGGAAAGCCATCGTCTCACTGAGCTCCCTTCCCCTCTCTGCCCCACCCCTCAGCTAACCCACTGCTTCAGCAGTAGATAGGAAAAGCAGGAACATCCTAAAGAGGAATGGCCAAGGAAGGAAAAGCGCCGATTGTCTCAGCAAACAGCAAGAACCCACACACGACACTGCTCAAAGGGGAAGCCAGGAATCAGGAAAACACGTATCATATTGAACTGGAACATCTATTATATTATTAAACTCCTTTTCAAAAAAATTGATTAACTTAAAAATCTTATTTCCTGAGGATGAAATTCATTTAGAAATAAATGAATGAATGAACGAGTAAACTAAAACTCCTAAGACTAGAAAGTCTGGCTTCTCTCTATAACCAAAATTTTCTCTTGCCAAGTTCAGCCTTGCACCGATTGCTGATGTTTAATTCTGTCATTCAAAGGACAGAACTCAACCCTCAGGTTATCTCCTCCTCCCCTCTTAATCTGTCCTGTCCCCATCCATTCTATTCTGCATATTTGGCCAAAATGATCTTTTTAAAACTGCAAATCTGATCATATTTTTCAGAGGTTTAAAAACCTTTCAATTGTTTCTCATGCTCTTTAACAAGCTGCAGGCTCTGCTCTGTCTACTGGGCTTCCCTTCCACCTCTCTCCTCCCCAGTCTCTGCCTAGGGTGACATTGGCCTTGTTGCAGTATGATCTCTACCAAAAAGCATCTCCTCTGATTGACATGCTCTTCCCTCCCCTTCTCCATCACTCTCATCCTTCAGATATCAGTTTAAATATCTCTTTCTTCAGGAGAGCCTTCCCTGACCTTCCAGAATAGATCAGGTCTCTCTGCTTTCCTAGCAGTTTGCACTTAACCTTTGAAGCCCATATCGCAACAGTAATTAATTCTATCATTTATGTTATTATTTTTTTAACATCTATACTGCATCTAGACTGCATATTCCATAAAGGCAGGGAACCATCCTGTCTGCCTTGCTCACAACTGCAACCCCTGCACACACCTGGCACATAGTACGACATCAACAAATAGTCACTGAATGCACCATATTTCACTACCTGATGACAGGAAGTACTCTGTACCGTCAAGACGGTTCTGTCCTAAGAATGCCAGGATAGAATATTTTTGCTTCACTGTTTAAACACGTACATTTAAAGTTTTAGCCATATGTGCTACAGGATCACCATGAGGCTGCACCTGAAGTAGTGACATTCCATTGCCTTACTGAGAAACAACACTAGTCCTTCTATTGCTTTAGTCTTTAAACTCCTCCAATGTGCTCCAAGAGGAACCAACCACACATTGAATTTCACATCATGGTGAACTCATAGTATAGAAACCTAAGTGTACACCAAGCAGGGCAAGCCCAGTCAGAAGACTACAGTCTTACTACCTGCTCCTCCTTTACTTCTTGTCTGTCTGTCAGCTGTTACATGTCAATCTGCACGGGTCATACTCCATATGTGGGGTATATACTGAGAGACGAGTGGAGTTTCTACAGAGGGAGGGGTCGACAAGGCGCTTTGTTTGTTTTGTGCATTTTGCAACATATATGACAGTTTCCATTTGCTTGGTTAAGTGGATTTATAAGTTATATTATCTAGTTTAAACTAAACTTACTTTCACAGTCGGAAAGTGGCTAAAAGATCACTGCAAAGAAATTAAGGATTGAAGATAATTCTTTTACCCTTAGTAAAAGCTCCTCCTCAGCTGCATTAAGAGCTTATAAACAAGGATGATCTAATCAAATCAGAGCTTTGGCCCCTCCAAAAGTTAAAATTATCAAGATTTAAATGTAGACTTACATCTATTTTGTCTATAAATGCTCTAAATGTATACCAGGCCTTGAGATATTATCTAATGATAGTTAGTTTTCAGCTGTTGTGACTAACCAGACTTTAAAAAATGTTTATTTATCATCAACTCTAACTTTAAAATTTCTAAATTTGTGTGTTTTATACATGCATAATATATTAGTATATGTGTATATAACTTACACGCATATTAAATAATCATTTGTTTAGGAGATCCTGCTCATAAAAATATACTGTAAGTGCAGTATGATCAAATGTGCTTGCAAATGGCTAAGAGGTCAGCTTCTATATTCACATGGACCTGAGTTCAAATCCCTATGATACCTCTTGCTATCTGTGTGGCCTGGGGTAAGTTAATCAACCTCTCTAAGACTCACTTTTCAAATATGTAAAATGTGAATCACTAGCTTAAAATACAATTGTGAGGATTAAGTGAAATAATGTTAGTGAGACACTGAGCACAGTGCCTACCTTTAGTAGGCATTCAATAAATAGTTCCCGTTGATGCTCAGTTGTTTATTTATTCATTGAGCCTCTGTACACGATGCTCTTCTTTTACTACAAAACTCCCCACCCCTGCCTCCTTTTCTTTACCTAACTCATATTTGTCCTTGAAGATCCTGCTCTGAAACCATCTCCTTCAGGAAGCCTTTCCCTGAGTCCTTCCCTCCTACCGGGTGGGTAAGATGCCACTCCATGATATACTGTAAGTATCTCTTTACTTGTCTGTCTTCCCCCTTGAGACTGCAAATTCCCTGAGTCCCTGAGGAGAGACTATCACCCATTTATTTGTGTATCTTCTGCATCTTCTGTACCTGGTATGAAGCAGTTGCTCAAAAGAAAAATGTTAGCTGAATGAACAAACGACTGCACGTCTATCCAGTTTTCTTTCTTAGCATATTTTACTCCACTATGTTTTGAAGACCCCAAATCAACTTTTAACACAGAGTGATGACTCATCTGCCCTTCACAAAGCATTAGCCTGAGCTCACCACATCAAGCGTACTATCCCACAGGATTACAAAAAGCATCAGTGTCTACACCCAGTCTCTCTTGAAAACTGCCATTGCTTTTTTTTTCAAATGCAGCATCATATTTAAGTTGGCAATGTTGTCTTACATTAAAAAAAAAAAGATAGTCTACCCATGTACCCAAATTTAAAATCATTCCAGGCTAAAGTGCATGGTTGATAAGATCTTAGCCACACATGCCAGCCATTAGGTATTCCAAAAGTTCTTTGTGCCAAATATTACTCTGAGAACCTATCCAACCTACCTAAGAGAAGAACTGTGGCCGAAAATAAATATATAAACAGTGTAGATATTGTTAGTAACAAAATTTTTAAGTGCAACCCTTAGGGTTTGTGGAAATTTAATGTCTTTTTGAAAAAAAAATCAATCATTTCCATTTTAACTTGAAAGTTGGGGAAACAGTATTCTATTTTTCTAATTTTTTTTTTCCGTAGGGAATTTAGGATGAAGGATAGGGTTATTTTCTATGTCTAGTGATAAATATAATTAACTCCTTCAACAATCAGAAGCCTATTTCAATATTTATAATATATGGAAATCAAGTTTTAAGTCAATATTTGAATAAATAAGTGTCTTGGGAGGAAAAAGCCAAACCTTATTGAAAATATTTGTATAGGTGTCTCTCAAATGCTTATGTATGAATCTCCGGGAAAAGCCATAAAAACTACATATTTGCTATTCTGGCAACTACTATTAATTTGCTCATTGGTCAAGAATTTCAGATCATTTTTAAGACAGACATATGCCCTAGTACTCACAGGCAGGTCCCACAATAGGAACAATTGATTTATAGGTATCTGGAGATAAAAATATATTGTAGCATGAAACTCCCTCTCACCACAAAAAGAGGAACCTTACTCACCGTGGGCCCAGGGGATGGGCTGAATCCTTCTATCCCACCATGGTCTTAGTGGCTAAGGTTTGGGGCTTCTGAGCATTCTGGTTCCACACTGGAACTCAGAACCTACTTTTCTATGGAAATAATGTTGTAACTCAGTGATTTACAGGGGAGAAAAGTATGTGGCTGGAGGACTTTTTTCAACTACAAACACCATCTCTCATCTCCCCAAGATTCTGAAAGGTTTCCAGTTACTCATTACCATAGAGCCACTGTTAAGAAAGGTAGTAGGCAACAGAATTTTCTATTGTTGTATTTTTCATTACAAAATATACATTTAAACTCTGGGATAGGCAAACCAGAATAGTAGAATATGGTGCACTTGTCTAAGAGTTAACCATTATGGCTAAAACTAATTCTATAAAAAAAATATATCCCAGGCCTCAAACAAACTTTTATTACAAAGTCTGTTCATGTGTTTGTATCTGCTTATAGAGACTTAGGGCACATATATACCATGTAAGAGCAGGGATTACATTGTGTGTTGGTTTAAAGAAGAAATAATATCAAGGTAATCAGAAATGATAAACTGAATTCTAATGACAAGACTACACTTACAAAAAAAAATCTTGAATAAGGTTGAAATGATATCTCCATATATCCACCAATTCCTTCATAAATGTATGCTTTGGGGGTTTTATAAAAATAAATATATATTTACATAAATATAAAATTTTTATATAAAATGTTTATATAAAATACATAAAAATAAAAATACATTTTAAAATATATTTTAAAAATCAAGTTGAGGGTTCTTGAGAAAGAAAGAAGGGAAACCATGCCCCTTTTCTCCAGTGGTAGTGTTGTGATTTAGCCCATTCAACATAATTCTAGAAGTGTCGAGAATTTTCATTCAGTGAGCTCCCTTCAGAAGCTGGGTGACTGAGGACAGAAGGACGTGGGTATGATGACCATTTAATGGAGAGGAGGGAGACAAGCCGGGAAGGGAGGTATTTGGACAGGACTGAAAATTCTGGAGTTCCTCAGTACTCTGTCACAGATTCAAGACTCCTCTTTCTCTCTTTCCCCCATACTCTCTCTGTGCCAGTGATCTGGGAAATGCTCCTGGCACACTTAGTTCTGGTGTTCATTCATTCCCTCTCTCTCCCTCTCCTTCTCCTTCTGCCTCTCTCCCTCCTTCTCTTCCTTCCCCACCTCCCTCTTTGTGCCTGGATAATTCCCACTCATCCCTCAGATCTTGGTTTGGTTGTCACTTCCTTAGAGAAAGACTCTACAGTCCCCCAGATTAAGCTAGGTTTACCTATTATTTGTTCCCATAACATCTTGGGCTTTGAAACACTCATCATATTTGTAAACATTTGTTTAAGGTGTATCTTCCTGGTTAAATTGCAAATTAAGTGAGTGCCAGTTACGTCTCTATCCCTAGTGCCTAGCACAGTGCCTGATCCATAGGCAGTTCTCAATAACCATTGAGTGAACAGTTGAATAAATGAAGAATATATAAATAAGATAAAACAGGACATAGAGGTACTTCCAAGTGAGCTTCAGCACAGGGAGAAAATGGTTACATACTACAGGGCATGTGTGGTATGTTCCTGACTGCTAATCCTTAGGTTAGGAATTTCCAGGATGATGGAAAGGAGGGAGGGAAGAATTACAGCTCCTAAAGAGGGCAATTTTAAAAAGAGAGTCATACTTACTATTAATTTAATTTGTTTAGTCATATTACTAAGAATTGGTTTGAAATTTTAAATAACTTTAAAGAATGGCATGGAATTTTAATTTCTATCAAAAGAAGCCATGTTTTTAAAGCATTTAAAATATTGCCTTAGCTCACTACGCCTTTTCACAGGGTGGAGGAGGGTGGTAATCATAGCTATACAATAAGTCCTCATGTATCCCCCACTATATAAAATATAATAAAATTAATAGATTATATTGGCATAATTCCATAAGAAACATGGAAGTATCCTTGGAAGTGACTACCTTGTAGGTGACAAGTTCCTAGTAATTTAGTTTGAGTCCTTAAATATGGTTATCCAACTCTATTCTCCACTGCATTATTTAAACTGTTCAGTCATCTCCCCCTCTTAGGCTGCAAAACTTTCTTTCCCAAAGAAATAAATATTTTCAACAACTCATAAGGATGAAATGACTAACTGGCAGTATAACTGGTTTTTGTTAAAATATATTTCCAATCTGATAATTGATGTACTACAATTGCATTGTGGAAAAGTTTTGCCTGACATCAATGATCCCATGCAGTAATAAAACATTTAATACCCTGGCAAGTATGGGGTGGAAAGGCTTCTAATTGGTACTCTCATATTGCAGATATCCTTTTGTTCCCTTTGCCAAGCTGGAATAAAGGTTTTATCTTAATCTTAATGGATTTGACAGGCATCAATTTTCACATTAGTTTACTGTCTGATCTTCTTTGAAGTGGAACTCCCTTGAGTTTTGAGCAGAGAAAGCACCTTTCCAGCAAGAGAGCTTTCATGACGTCAAAGCAGTAAAAGACCCTATAAAGCAAAACCATCAGCATGGTGGATCACACAGAGCAAGTGAGAGCCTTCCTAACGCCACACGTGGGGCATTCTGGGCCTCTTTGGGAAGCCTGTAGCCTAAGGATTATGTGTTTAGTTATACATACCTGACTTTTCCATGAAGTATTTAAGAGCAAGAGCCACACGTGTCCATAGGACTTAAAAGGAAAAAGGAGGGTGGCAGATGGGGAAGGGCATTGTACCTACCTATTGCCTTGCTTTGTTCTAAACAGTTCTCGTATACACTGCTGCACTTGGAGTTTCCAGGCTGTACAAACAACAAATTGTGAAACATTCACAAACATAGTACACATTAACAGACTTTTAAAAAGCACTAATAATATTCCCAGAAGAATATAGCAGACAACTTCACTTTCTGGCACAGGAAATATCTGACAGGTAAGAAAAGGAAACTGAGATTTTGGGTAAGGAGAGTATACATTTTTCATAGTTCATTGCTTTGGAGCTGCAGAGGTGGGTCTGATTGGGCTGAGGGTTCCTAAAGGCTGCCAATGTCCTGTGTCCTCAGGGTTACTGCTTCTGCTTGGGAGGTCACATTCCAGGACTCAATCCAAGTCTCAGCTAGAAAGTAATTTTCAGGACATTAGTGTAAGCACTCACTGGCTGTGTAGCCAACCTCTCTCTACTTTGAATTGGCAGATTGGAGCCCTACTCTGCTGAGGTTTGTGCCAGACTCTCTTCTCGTCCTTGAAAATCTCATCCAATCAAAGGGCTTCAATCATTCCTATACATATAGCTCTTTTTGGCAATGGAATGGGGACTCACTGATGCCTTTGTGAAGGGCATGCCTTTAGGAATATTAATCTGGCAGTACTGCGCAGGCAGGCTGGAGGAAATGAGATTGGGGACAGGCAAGGAGCTTTCACGATCATCTAGGCAAGAGAAGACCAGAACTTAGAAAGGTGCAGCTGAAATGGAAAAGTTTGGAGTACATTCAAAGGATATTTTCATGGTAGAATCCTAGCTCTTGAAGACTGAGTGATATGGGGACCAAAGTGTGAGAAAAGCAAAAGATTGTGGCAGGGTGGCAGTGCCATTAATAAACATGAGCAAATCTGTAGAGGAATCCAGTTTGGAATCAGGGAGAAAATGCTGAATTCAACCTTGATATAAATAAGCATTGTAAGGCAATGTGACATACAGCTGGATAGACAGGTAAGTGCTCAAGACAGAGAAGGTGGAGGAAGTGTGTATACAGGTGGCATGCCAGAAGCAAGATAACTTTGGAGAGTGATTACATGGTCGTAAGGTGGGGCCTGGATTTTCAGGGGAGGAGATGGAAGAAAATATGACATAAAAAGAAAAGATACAACTTTATTTAAAACATATCAAAAATAAGATGGATCTATGGGTGGTAATCAGGTACATATGTGATAGAGCAAATACAGTACAATGTTAATTATAGAATCTAGATGACAAGTATGTGAGTGTTCACTCTATAATTCCTTCAACATATAATTCTGTATGTTTGAAAATATTCATGATAAAATGTTGGAAAACATAAAAAAGAAAGAAAGAAAAGCAGCAACTAGAGATGCAGAAGGAGAATGGCAAGATGGCAATGTTTCAGAAGGTAACAGAAGAAGTATTAAAAAAGAAAAGACAACAAACAGGTGTCAAATGCTGTGGACAGATGCAGAACACTGAGGAAGAAAATAGATTTAGCAACTAAACCATTGATGACCATTGTAAAAGTAATTTCTACCAAGTTGTCAAGCAGAGTTCAGATGTACAAGTATAGTGCAGATATTAAAGCAAAGACAGAGACAAAGCTTTCTAGAAGTTTGTGGGTGAAAGGAATATGAGAAGGAGGTGGGACATTATTACAGCCAGGTTAGGGGAGTCCAGGTTTATTTGCATGCAGAAGGAAAAGAACTGATGGAGAGGGAATAAAGATTCAGACAGAGGTTAATGGACAGAACAAGGGCACAGAGCTGGCAGGAGGGGACTGAATCAGGAGCACGGGGAAAACAGTTTTGGAGACAGTTGCTAAGGAAGAGAAGCAAGAAGGACACAGGACGACTTGGAGAGGGGAAAGGGTGAAATGCAGGATAACATGTTGGCTGGTCCTAGTCTTCCCAGTGAAGTGAGGTATGAGGTCATCTGCCAAGGCTGCGATTGGAGGATTAGGAGTAAAAATGATCTAGTACAGGCTCCGACAATGATTCACTCTCTGGCCCTGTATTTGAGGAAGATGGGACTTTTTCTAAACTAACATTTGGAAATGCTCAAATTAAGCGCTCTGGTGATAAGGGCAGAATCGCGTTGCTGGTTCCAACAACAATAAAACATTACTTACCAAATAGCACAACTTTTCACACCGAATGGGACAGTAAGACATTTTTTCTGTGGCTTGAACTTTGGTCCGCACATCTGAAACACCACCTGCAGGTGGCTGCTTCCCTGGAATTTCATTGTAATACTCATGATCTTCTCTCTCCTCAGCATGGCCATCAGTAGGCACCTCCTCGCTGTAAGGGGATAAAAGAACCCCCAAGAGGTTGGGCAGGAATTCAAATGCAGTAGGAAATGCACAGGGACCAGACCAAGCAAATTATCCTGAAAACTTTGCATTCATGTTTTAAGCTTATAGCTGTGCTTAAGTGATGTCAAACATCTGGATGGAAGCATCCAGATGGCTGAGTTGTTTATCTTTCTGTAGACAAAGTGGGGTAAGCCAACAAAAAGTGCCAAGGGTGATGCTTTTGTGTTTTCCCCCGTGATAAATAATAATCACCATCATAATCACAAATGAACTAAGTATAAGGCATTTTTGTCATAAGATCATAAAAATACAAAGTATTCCTAGGTATCTCTAGCATGCTTTGATTGTTCCCTTTTGGAAATGTTTTGCTCAGAGAAAATTTAGATATTTTTCTTTGGGTAGAGGCCTGGCCCACTTTATTAAGCCAAGATGAAAAAAATAAGACAGCCATAGCCAGCTATCTTGTCTGCACAAATCTAGAGGAGTATATGGCATTAATAAGGAAATATTAGAACCGTATGTGGCAAGTGGATAGATTTATGTAAACATGAAATTGTTTTTAAAATTGAAACAGGGCAAACAAACAAATAGACTTTTATTCCAAGTTGGAATTAGTAAAAGTTTCTTATAAAAGAAGAATAAATCAAGACTTTTTGGATTTAGCTGATTCCACTGACAACCCACATATTTTTGGGGGGTTCATTACATGTCAACAAAATGCACTAAGATATAAGTGCTGTCCTGGGAAAAATTCAGCAGCAGAGGTTTCTGGTAACCCCTCCTCCTTTGCTATCCTAGATCACCTCATAAAGGAAGCTCTCCAAACCCAGTGTTTGTTGATACACGAAGTGACATATTAGGGGAAAATGCATTTTAAAGTGCTCAAGAGTTTCGTTTCTCAGGCCTGAATTGTGCGAGCCAGAGGTATCATTGCATTCCACACGTGGTGGAGCCTGACAGGCCTGAAAGGGTTCAGCTTTCATTGTGGACTTTCTGTGCCTCAGTCAGAACAACCAGATCCTTGGGTCGTGTTCTACCCCTGCCACGCTTCAGCTGGAGCCAATCTATTCACATGGCAAACCAGCAAACTAACAGGAGTTCCTGCTATAAACAATTGAATTTTATTATTTTGCTCTTTGTTCTTGATTTTTTTTCTTTTTTACTGATATGCAATGGATCTGGAGTTGAAACAAATCGGAGAAATTTGTTGATGTTTATTATTTTATGATTCCACTTAATTAATTCACAGCTCTGAGTAACATCAGAGAAAGAGGGCTGATTCCTTCTTACTTTTAGCGTCTCTTTTAATCTTGTTACAAAGCAAGAGGAAATATCTGAATATATATGAATAGAGGAAAAATAGAAAACGTCACCATTATTTTGTACCGAAATTGTGGCTACTTACAAGAAAAAAATGACTAATTTCATTAATCAATTTTAAAATGCCACATTAATTTTTAAGAATATGCATAGCAAGTGAAATAATTATAGAACTCTTGGCTGACCTTTCACAAGAAGTATTCAAAGAAGGATTTTTCAAGTACTGTTTAAACCGGAGTTCAAAAGCCTGCCCTATGGTACTTATGACATCTTGGGCCATTCCATTGCGGCATTCCAGTATGTGACAGGCTGCAAGAAGACATACCAAAAAAATTATAATAACTTTTCAGCCAGAGAAGATTATATAAAGTCAAAATACTTCCAGAACATGAACTGATAATTGAGCAGGTTTACAAACTCTCTTTAGCTCTGAAATGGTATAAAGAATACCTCATATTTCGTATGAATCAAAGAGAAGAAACATATTCAAATGTGATGTCTAAATATCTTGAAACACTTATAAATTTCAGTCTCAAGGCAGGTATTTTGGGTCTACATTTTTATAAAAGTAGACTGATCTTGGCTACTAGTGTGACTAATGTTTAGTGCTAGCTCTTGAATTCAATACAGGAGATGCTTAGGGCAGCATTCTGACGGGAAGATGAGGTTTAAGGTCTTTGCATGGTATGTTACAGAAGATGGAAAAAACATAACTTTCCAAACTGCCCCCTCTCAAAAGTGGGGAATGAGTTGCTGGTAAAGATAGGGGCTTTGGAATACCCTCTCCTCCAGCCACTCCTTGCTACCATAAAGCAGTGATAAGTATGGCAATCCCCATCTTCAAATCCCACAAAAGAACTATCTCCAATAAGCATCAAAATCAAGACTTGGTGAAGGTGTCATTATCAGAAGATATTGAAGTTTTTATTAGATACTTTCTCTGAGAAGCAGTTACTGGGATGGGGCTAGTTTTCATATGCAAAATAAACAAGTTGGGGGTGTGGCAGGCAGCTGACAGAATATCACAATTAAATGAGTTAGCAAATCTGCTGCTGCTACATAAAACAGGAGTTTGTGTTTAGGGATTATAAATTAATCTCCCCCCATATGTAATATCATTCTTGCCTTGGTTACAGTATGGCCTTGCAATATGAAGATTTAATTGACTGAAGTTTCATACAGATGACTTAGAAAGAGTCCTAAGTATGACTTAAAGATAGAGGCAACAAGTCTCTCTCTCTCTCACACACACACACACACACACACACACACACACGGCTATATTCGTATAGCCGGAAAAGTGAAGGGATGAGGAAAAGCTCTATAACGGTTTAATATACACAAGAATGTTGTAAAAATTGTCAGCTACTCTCTGAGAATAAGAGGGAGAAAAGGCCACGGGTTTAAGGGATTGCATGGAAAATTAGATTAAATACCAAGGAAAGCATCTTAGGTCTTGGAATTTTGAAACCAACATCGGAACACATTTCTAAAAGGGATATCTGAGGAGAGGAGAGAGAGCTGTTTTTGTGAAATGATTTAACTGTGTTAACTTGGAAGCATGATTTTATGTTTTGCATTGTCTTAGAAAGAATTTCATATTTATTTAAAGTAAAAGGTAATTCATCCACATCTGATAGAATTTGTAGGGCTGATAACAGTAAGTTATAACATAATCTATAACAGTGTTTCTTAGCCTCACATTGAGAATCAGCTCAAGGAACCTCAGATATTCTCATTCCAGAATTAATTTGACTTTTATTTAAAGGATTATATCTGAACACTTCTGGAAGGTGTGCGTGTGCGTATGCACACATGCGTGTGCAGGGGTAGTGTGGTGGTATTATCAAATCAAACAATGCTAAGATGTGAAATCTCCAAAAGAATTATTTATCATTCTTATAAGGTTGTCCCCTTCAAGGACAACTTGGATCCTGAAATAGAATTAGGAGCTAATGCTAGTTTTGAAAATCCAATTAAGAATATCTATTAATTTATATCCTTCCAACCAAAGGAAAATATTTGGTCTATCTTTAGACTGTCACTTTATATTATCCTTATTTTTTCCCTACAGTAGCTTTACATGGTGACCAACACATGGAAGATGGTCTAAAAAAATTTGTTGAATGAATGAACAAATACTGATTTCCCTTAATCATATCAATATTTCTACTATATGAAATTGTCTTTGATTTTTTTGAAGTGGGACCTGCAGTGAGTCCTTACAGTGGGTCATGTTCTTATAGCCACTGAGTAATATAAATGATTGCTTTGGTCATTTGTGGAAATAGTCTCTTCCTTCCTGGTCAGGCCTCATATCCTGAGACCTACAAAGCGCCCTTGGAGATGTATCTTCCAGTTGAGTCAAGAGAAGTTGTGCCACAGTATAAGAAAAGGTAATTCACTTGAATTCTTTTGTTTTTAATCTCACAAATTCCTAGTCCAATTAAAAACGAAGTCAAAATCAGAAGTCATATCAAAATGGAGACAAAAATTTTTATAGTTTTATTTTTTCTTAGGGTTAAGGAGATGTTGATAGATAAAGATGAGCAAGATATTGAAAGAGGCAGGAGATTCAAGCATGCATAAATAAATAAGGAAAACTAAATTGTACTTCCAATGAGAGGGATAAAAGAATAAGGACATTTAAAAGAACTCTGTGAAAAGATTCAGATCTGAGTTCAAGTTCCAATTATGCCATCATCTGTGTGACCCTGAACAAATCAAGGCATATGGGCACATAGGAATAAATGAATCAACCAAACACATCAACCAGCCTCTACCACTTTTAACATACTTCTAAAATGTTTTATTTAACTCAACTTTTCTAATTTTAATACTTTGAGGTTTTGATCTTGTTCACGGGCTGATGTTACTAACATAATCTGTTTTGCTTTGGATAACCTTGTTACTGCCATATTACTTTCTTTTCTTTTTTCTTTTTTCTTTTTAGAGACAGAGTCTTGCTATGTTGCCCAAGCTGGACTCAAACTCCTGGCATCGAGCAATCCTCCTGCCTCACCCTCCTGAGTAGCTGGGACTACAGGCATGTGCCACCACGTCCAGCTTGAGAAGATTAAACAAAAAGAAGAGAAAAAACAGTATGCCTGTCTCTCTCCAGGGAAGAAGCAACACTGGACAAATAGGCTGACCCTGTGCAGATGTTCTGCCCAGTCTCACCACCTTCAAGAAACACACATATTTTGATAATTCTATTGTTGCCACTCACAGACATGCTGCTCTGTGGAAATGGTCTTTCTTAGGTTGGTCATGGACCAGGATAGAGGTGCATCTTAAATCACATATAAATATACTCATTTCCCAGTATTAGGTCCATCTCCAAAAGCTTGGCCCAGAATTGCCCAATCTTCAGCTAATGGGAAGGAAGAAAGACAAGTACCTGTATATAAAAAGACCCACGTTCCAAAAAAGAGTGTGAATTTTCAGGGATATGACAACTTTGCCATCGAGGCTGGAGCTTTGCTCACCATGTCTGGAATCAGATGCAGATCTGGATTCTTTTCATTCCGCCTGATAGCCAGATAGACCCACAGTTCTACCCCTGGGCATCAGGTACTATGTTAAGTAAGATTTAAAAGAATCTCAGATTATTTCTTTTGTCTTTTTCATTTGGTTACCTAACTGGGTGGTCATAGACAAGAGAATGAGAACTATTCTTAAAGGATAACAGGCCCTTCTTTACTAATTTTATATTTGTTTTTAACAGACTAGTTTTTTGTTTTTTGCTTTTGTTGTTAGAAAACCAGAAATTCAAAAGTTCAGGTTCTTAGGTCAACCACCAGATGGTGCTGTGGGATCAAAGCAGAGAGTCCTGCACACCTTGGGAAGAAACAAGCTCAAAGAAGCAAGCCAGTAGTTAGCCCTCAGTCAACTAATGTCACCAGGCAGTAGCGCATGTACTTTATAATCATAAACATAAATATAAATGAATGGAGTCATTTCAATTGGTTTATGGGTTTTTTTTAAAAACTTTCTTCAGAGACTCATGGCCGTCCTATATCCAAGTAGTCCAGGTTAACAGGGGCCTTTTCACAGACTAGATTCAGAGAAAATACTAAAATCTTCCTGGACTGCCACATATTTGGAGTGAGAGGATATAGATTTCCTCATTTACAGCAATTACAGGGGCAGGCTGTATTAGTCACTAAGTAAACTCAAAACATTCTTACTGGAACTTACTTTTTCTACAGAAAAGGTCTTCTATAAAATAAGGAGTTCACTATTGGGTCGTAGCCAAGAGAGGAGAAAGTGGCAACTGCCCGGATTTGAAGGCAGTAATGCTGAAAGTGAATCAAGCACACTTGAGACCGAGAGAACATTCAGGATTATCAGCATGAAGCCTGGTCTCCTCCGCCCATCTCCACTCCTGACAGCCAAACTCTCCTCATCCCTGCAATCTGGCTTCTGCCTTTACCAGCCCACAGAATTGTGCTTTCCAGGGTAGCACTGGACTGAACGGCATTTTCCCACATTCATTCCTCTTAACTCCTTTTCAGTGTGTGACCATCCGTGATGTCTCCTCCAGGAGAAATTGCTCTTTCTCCATAGGTAATACCCCATCTCCTGATTTCCCCCTCTCCTCCTGACTACTCCTCTGGCACATACTGTCTCCTTTGACTTGTCCCACTCCCTGAAATCCTTAGCCTTCTTCTTTATGGGTTCTACTAAGAAACTGCAGTTTTTCCAAACCTGTACCTGCAGGTCCATGGCCTGCTGCCCTCTCCCTCCCTCTCTCAGACCTGCTCCCTGGGCTTCTCTGGTCTGCCATTTTCCCCTGGATGAACCAAACTCACTAGGTAATTCTATAACATTATCTTTCTGGATTCACTATTTTTTTATTTATTCAAGGATTTAGAACTTTTTTCTTTTTATAAATGTATTATAATAAATATTCATTTTAAGAATTTTAGAAAATAAAAAGGCACCAAGCAGTAATAAAAATTACACAAAATCTCACTATCCCAGGGATAACCACTATGAACATTTTGGCATGTATCTTTCTAATATTTTTTCTTTGTATATTTATCTCTCCCGCTCCCCCACCAAAATTACCTGGGATCATACTATACACCAGGGGTGGGGAACCTGCGGCCTTGGGGCCACATGTGGCCTTCTGGATCCTTGAGTGCAGCCTTTTGACTGAATTAAAATTTTACAGAACAAGTCCTTTTAATAAAGGGATTTGTTCTGTGAAGTTTGGATTTGGTTGAGGGGCCGCACTTGGGGATCTAGAGGGCCACGTGTGGCCTTGAGGCCTCAGTGCTTCATTATCTGTTGTTTGTGCTTAATAGCTTCTTGAATATTTTCCTGATGTCACTAATTCTTCTACTACACTAGTTTTAATTGCTACATAGTAGTACATTCTATGGATTCATTTACACAATTTGCTATTTATGAATTTGGATTAATTTTATTTGTGCTATTTTATAAATAATGTATGCTCTATATTGCTTAATCTTTGTGCATGTCCTAATTATTTCCTCTGAAGTAAAACTGCTCATTCAAAGGCATTTACATTTTTAAGAGTTTTGATGCAAATTGTCAAATTGCTTTCCAAAATATTTGAATCTATGCTTTTATCAGCAGTATTCAAGAGTAACTACTACTGCAAACTACATTTTATATTTTTTGATGTTTGAAACTTGAAGATAAAATATAGTGTTTAATCATAACTTGTATGTCTTTGCTAGTGAGGCTAAACTTGTTTTATTTTTCAAATGTTTCTTGGTGCCTTGTAATGTTCTTTTGTAAAGGTGTACTCAGGACATGGAATTAGTCCACCCACGTACTGGCTGGGTAACCTTAGGAAAACCACCTTACACTCCAGTGTTTTCTTCTATAAAAAAGGAATAATATTATTACCTATCTCCTAGGTTGCAGTGAGGATGAAATGAGATAGTGCAGACAAAGTACCCCGGGCACGGCCTGGCATATGATGAGCATGCAATAAATGCTAGCTATTTTTATTTGCCTTATTTTTCTATTGGGTTGTTTGTCTTTTTCCTATTTATAAGAATCACTGTTCCTTTAGTGGTATTATCACTCCAAATCACACAGGAAAATAATATCAATAGCTCCCATTTATTGGGTACTTACTATAAGCCAAGCATTGAGATATTTGCATTGCATACAATATCTCATTAAATCCTCAGGAACATCTGATTCCTATTTCTTCAACAACCCTCATATCTAAATAGTCATCAAGTACTCGTAATTCACAAATTTGGTCCAAACTGTCCCTTTGTCCTCCAATGTAATTTAGAACATTAACACCTCTGCTCAGGACTAATGAGATGTCTTCTGAATTGCACTCTACAATTCCAGACTGCTTTTCTGCCTTCCAACATCACCCTTACAGACACGATGGCCAAAAAATTACCATTTTATAATTTCCGCAGAATGGCAGAAGCCAGAATAATTTTTATAAGGCTCAAAATCTTCGATGGCTCCCAGTGACCTACTGGCCAGCATTCAAAGCCCTCCACAGTCTGTTTCTGGCCCCTCTTTTCGGCCATGACTCCCTACTTCTACTCTTACCCTTCTGTGCAACCCCACCTTTCCACAGCACTCCCAACATCCGGACATAGCTCTAAGCTCTCGTTACGCTGCTCTTTCACCTGCGCCTCTATTCATTCACCCCACACATCCTAACTGAGCATCTACAGTGTTCCAGGCACTATTCTCTGGGGAGCCCTCCTCCTCTGTGCACATCTTATGGGTTATGTTTCTTCCTCACACTAAATGATGAGCCCATGGTGGCCAGAAATCATTTTTCTTCCATAATGATTAGCTCACTCCTTGTAACTAGGATGTAATTAATAATTATTTTGGGCTCAAAAGCTGTGTCATTACCTCTTTGCAGGTACTTTGAGTCCGAGGGAGGACTCAGGTGAGGGGGGAAGATTTAACACTAGAGGGGTGTGCAAGCCAGGGGTACGTTGAGAACATGGTGGCTTCTCACAGAGATTTTTTATAACCAAGATAAACAAGAGAGGGGACAAGGCGACAGGAAAAGAAGGAATAAGTGATAAGGAGATAGTAATTTTTAAATCCAAGAAAACCGCCCTATGTTTCTAAGTTATCTATATACTTACTTTCTATACAAGGGCTGATGACCAAAGAAAAAAAACCTGAAACCTCTATTTGGACTGTTTCTATCCCTCAAATTCCCTCATGATCTCAGTTCTCATAAGTGCCTTCCCCAAATCCCCAATCCTGGATGCCCATGGATTCCTCCAAGCAGCTCAGCTTTGACAAACTACCCAGGTACCAGAGCAGGGCCTTTCAAACTGAATGTGTTGCATAATTTTCTCCGCCTTTCTGGTTTCACTTTAGCAAAGGAAGAGATTTGCAAGCCTGAGGATCCTTCTTGTCCCTTACCCTTGGCAACCACATTAATCTTTTAACTCACTACCATTTACTCAAGAGCAATGACATGCCCAGAGATATTCAGTGACTGATGGCAAAGTCACTAAACATCTAGATTTCCTGATCTATCTTTTTCCTTCCTTTCACCCTCTCTTTTTCATGTTAAAAGAAAAAGCTTTGTTGTTCAGAGGCCATCCCCAAAATAGCAACCAGTTATGCTTTAGGGAAATCCAGGCAGGGATTAAAAGAAGTTGCTCTTTTCTGGTCTCCTTTGTTGTGCTCTGTTCCTACACCCCCACTGCACCTTCACTAGTTCCTGTCTCTCCTACCCACTCTTTGATCATTATCCATTCTTCATTATTTAGTTTAGAGTGAGTCAATTTTAAGAGCATTTTATAGCATTTGTCTCCTGTTCCTTCCCTTCCATCTTATTGAATCTTCTTTTGGCAAACATGTACCAAGCATCTACTGTGTGCCAGGCTCTGTGCCAGCAGCTGTTTCTCATTTTATTTCTGACACAAATACCTTCCAAATGGATCTCCTGCCTTAAGTTTCTCCATGACTCCATCTACTACATCCTGCTGCCAAATCAATCTGTCTAAACTCTGCTTTTTGGAACAGTACTCTCCACCCATTTACCCACAGGATTAAGTCCCTACTTATTAGCTCTCTCCTGCCTGCCCAGATGCCTTTTAGACTTTTTCCTTCCTCCATGTACACTGTGAAGTCAGGTGTGTGCTATTCATTTGCTCCCCACCATGCTGTGCTCATTTCCACCTCTGTGCCTTACAGCTCTTTAAATTTCCAAATCCCACTCCACTCCCCACATTAATAAATGTTCTGGGGCAAACTCCATCCCTGGGGTGGCAGAGGATGCTACCAACCAACAGGTTCTAGTCAAGGAGGAGAACCAACCTAACACTCATCCCTAAGAGAAGTCTGATTGTCCCAGAGTTAGGGATGAGAAGTAGTACTAACCACGTCTGTCCAGAGAGGTCTAACTACCTAAGCAACCTCGAGCCCGTGACTCAAACTATGGCTGGGAGATGAGTTTCCTAGGCAATCTTGCTAAATCCTGGGACAAGAATTCCAATCAACTCATTCTTCCATTCACTCAGTCGATAAAATAGTCTTTGAGCATCAGCTATGTGCTAGCCATTGTGATGGGTACTAAGGGAACAGTGAGTAAGAGAAACAGGTTCCTGCCCTCATGGAACTTTTAGCCTAGTAGAAAGGATACATTAAACACATCAACAAGTACAAGGAGTAAATAAAATAATAAAAATGTGGAATAAGTGTTAATGAGAAGAGAAATAAAAGTGTTATGATGCAGCAGAGTGGGATATGCTACTGGAGATAGGAGGTGCTACCAGTCAAAGAAGGTCTCTCTGAAGGAGAGACATTTAAGCTGAAATCCAAAAGATGAAAAGAAGCCAAACACTCAAAGTGACATTCCAGGTTCTCGAACAGCAAGTACATGGGCTCAACACACACACACACACACACACACACACCCCTGCCAAGGCCAATGCAGGCCGAGAACCTCACTCCTCACTGGCTTGGTTCTTCTGTGTAAGTCATTGGTCCACTGGGGATGTGGCAGCCAGCCCCTTCTATCAGAACCAAGACAGCTTCTCTTTTGAGTATGCAAATAGATAAGCCTTTTGGTTTGTGGATTTCTTAAATGTTTAAATCTCACCTATGTATTTTTTTCTACTTTGCTCTGCTAACAAGGCTATTTATTTCCAAATCAAATTTGCATAATATTTCCAGAATCCAATATAGCACTCTAGTGATACTCATCACTCTGTATAATGAAAATCACTCTTTGTTGCTTTTTGAAGTTGGTATATATCAGCTCTTAAAAAAACTAGAAGTTGCTTTGCATACCTCGTTGATTAACTGGATCTTTAGCTACGTAGGCAACATAGTCTGTAGTATCCTATAAAAAAGGGAAAAGGATTGCATTTAAAATGAAAGAATTGTACTGTTGAAAGAGAAGAGTATATTTAGGACATGATATTGAGGCAAGGACTTAAATATGAACGTTTTTATTTAAAGTGAAAAGGAAAGCATTGTAAAAGGAAACATAAATACACACTGTATAGTTTAACAGTTGTAGAGTCCACACTCCCTGCTCCTTGGGGAAAGAAATTGAAGATTAGAAATTTAGAGGCAGACTGTGTCATTAAGAAAAAAAGAGAATGCAGATAGGGAATGTGTTAAGCCATATTCTTTAAAATTGGCTATGGACTATGACTCTCTCCTGTGTTGAAAATTGAAATATCAGGGATTATGCAATCACAAAGGCATCATAAAGTAGGATGTGGCATCCTGATTTCCCTGTTGTCCAAACAGACACCATGTACATCAGAAAATAAGTTGACTAGAGAGGCACGCTGGGTTTTGTGGTTATTAGCTTGCTTGTGTGCAGTGTGAGTTAACTCAAGAAATAATAAAGCAAAAATACAAGGCATTTATTTGATCAATATACAGAAAGGAAAAGCCATTTAAAAAAAAAAAGAGAACCCATGAAAAACTTAAGAAGTTCAAAAAGATGTGCTGCTGACTTTGTGAAAACAAACAAACAAAAATGCTACTTGGTAATTCCAGCCTTTATTGAAAACAGTAAGCTGATGAATGGTAAGATTTTAAAAATTAAAGATGCTTTTTTTTATCTCAGGTCGCAGGAAAAAAACACACACAATGCCATTTGCAGATTAGAAGTATGGCTCTCTAGAGGGAAGATGCAATCAACTGGCAGGAAATAAAAGCCCACATTTGTAACACCCTCAAGGACAATCACTTAATAACCCACAATGAATCATACAGGAAGCATATCTGAGGGTCAGCATAACTTGTCTTGGGTTATTTTTTTAAAAAACACACACCTAAGTAAATTTCTCTTTTACAAAAAGAAAAAAGGTTTGAAATACCTTTTAAATAAATAAGGCCATATCTATGGGCTTTGTTTTATATTAATTTAGAAGCAAAGTCGTGATTGCTAGGGACTTTACCACTCCTACTAAAGTTGAAAAGGTGGTACGCTGCCTGGCGTATCAGATGTTGGGAAAGAGGCCACGGGGACCCCTCCAGACCTGCTTCCTCACCTTCAAAACAGTCTCCAACATTCTTACAGTTCTAAAATTCTATAAATGTAGATATTTGGGAGAATATACAGAATGCTAAAAGTAAAGCACCAATAGCAGGGGAAAAAAATTTTAAATGTATTTAATTTTTGACATACAATGCATTTTTACATGGAGAAAGCATATATAGCTATAGAAGCATTACCAACAACTGTCTTCAGGGCTGATAGGAGGAAGACACACAAACTGTTTTTGAGGACAGAGTAAAGATAAGGGTGAGCAAAGGCCAGGGGGTGATTTTGGAAATTTTGGAGGAAATCTGGTAGAAAGAAGATTGCTATGTTGGGCCACAGAGACTTTGAACTCAGCTTTTCACCCTTTGCACCCAATTAGCTGTGGGGCTGTAAATTGTCTCAGTGAGTATCCTAAAACAGGATGAGTCTGTGTTCATGACAGTGGTAATAGCTACTACCTCTTGTGACTGTGTGCCAGGTGCTGTGCTAGCACTTGACATGCATCATTTCACTTCATTCTAGGAATTATCCCTCATTTACATATGAGGACCCTGAAGCTTAGAGAGGTTAAATAAGTCAAGTTTTCTTGACTCCAACGCCTGGCACTACACCATACTTCCTCCTGGACCTCAGGGTAGAACTTCACTGAGACAATTTCTAATGCCAATGCTTAAGGTGGCTCCAGATTTCTATTTTAAATTTGAATCAATAAGCTTTCTCTCCAGCTGCAGAGAGCACAGGGGTCCCACTCAATTCAGCAGGTCCAAACTTTCCCACAGTGGCTACAAATTCTTTACTGTTTGTTTTTGGTAGGAGCAGTGCTTTGGTGAGTTTAAAGAACTAAGGGCACGTGAAGACAGTATGAAAAGAATTAAGATTCTGGAGAACAATAATAGAAATCACACAGGGCATGCCTAGGGTAAATGAGGGTTTGCACACCAATCTGAAAAGGATGGCAACCCTTGAAATTTAAAAAGGAAAAATTTAGGGCAAATACCAATAATTATTTTTCGCACCAAACTTATAGAGCACTACTTTAAATCTCTTAAGTATTTGAGTTCCTCCATGGATGACCAAGCTATAATGGGTTAGGAAGGAAAGAGACAATGCTCGTGTTTTTCAGCCTGGATTCAGCTGACCCTCTCTGCTACCTAACCTTTGGTGTCGATGTTGAGGCCAGACTACAAAAGGCTGGATGGGTTGGAGTCCAGATCCACTACTGGGCTTACAAAGAAGCTATTACTAAGCACCATACACCCTGCATGCCCCTGTTTGCAAATGAATCCACAATTAGCCATCTGTGGAGTTTTTTAGGGAAAAGGTGAAGCTCTTAAAATTTGGTTTACTTTTAAATCATGGCATCATGGAACTAATATAGTCATTTGAAAATAACTATACCCAAGGCTAAAAGGTAAGGAAGTAGTGAAGCCTAAAAGGAAAATTGAGTATCCATTAATAAAAGAAAAAACAGACAAACAATGACTTGAAATTAAAGGCCACTTTTCTTCCATATCCTTCAAAGACGTTCTGAAGGCAGGTTGTCTTGGTTTGACATGCTTAAATACTTTGAGTTATGGGTAGCCAATGTGAAGACAAGTAATTATTGAAGTATTTTTAAGAATGGGCTAATTTAAATAGCATTTAGCTATATATTTTATACACAAGAAACTTACACCAACACCAGAGTGGAGGAACTTGCTTAAACGTTTTAGATTTCAGTAAATGAAGCAATGATTATACAGAGCGACTTCAGAAAGTTATTTCCTTTTAGGATAGACATTATTTTTTTCCCCTTTTAAATATTTAGCATAGAGTTTAAAACAAATCAAAACTTTGCAGCGATACCAGCTGCCAGATTTAGTTTTTACCACCCTTCATATCTCTCTTGGGTTTCTGGGTTATGTGTTTTATCATTTATGACCCTAAATTTCATTCTTCAATTAGAAGTGAGAAACTAATGTGGTAAGTAGAAAAAAATCAACTGTTAAACTGGATTTTATTGCCTCATTTCTGAAGGATATAATCTTTAATTATTAATATATTTAATATAATTAATATAATCTTTATTTATTTATTAACACTTTGCAGAAAAGAAGGTAATACATCTGGGTAAGAACAAGGTCTATGTAGGTTCCCCATATGTTGACATTACTGAAGTTTAACCATTATGAAAGTTGTACTCTGCCCTCTTCTAACCTTCCATATGTTTACAGGTATAAGAAAAAGATCCATAACGTCACAGAGGAGCAAAGTTGTCCTTCTATTCCCTCAGTTTAAACAGATTTATTTCTTGTTCACTCACAGGCTCCCTAGCTTCAATGCCCCTCTCCTTCTTCCCTAGTCCAGGAATGATGCAGTACAGAGTCAAGAAATGACACACCATACTGCAAAGTACCCTTGGAGAGAGAGTCCTGCACAATTTGTGGGAAATGAGCACCATGTGGTCTCTTGGTAAAAAGGAACTGCAAGTTCTCTCTCCCCAGCTGAGCATTCCCTCCATGAGTTTTTGCAAACCTGGTTGCTCATTCTAGACTAGACTTAGTTGCCTTAGTTGATATACCAAGTCCAATTGATTAGTAGAGTCTGCCTGGAGCTCTGTGTAGAGAAGAATTCTGAGGGAGCACTGGTAATACATGTATGACGTGCTTGCTTTCTATGACTTAGATATTATCAACAAGAAGCTTATCAGATGATAGCTCCATGGCTAATAACACCATGGAGTACTATTAGCTCATCTACTAATCCAAATATTTCAAAATTCAGTGACGGGAAATATTTTGTCCAAACCAAATTTTTGATTACCTGCTACATGTAGCTATTCACAAATTATAATGATACATTTGGAAGTAGTGGCTAATATGCTTTACATGGAAGTTTTTTCAACTCTCATAAAAAGAATTTTTATGAACTATACTTACAGGATCCCCTCCAGAGGCAAATGAAATAGACTGCATATGATGATTTGCAATAATCTGAAAAACATAAACAAAGTAAATAGGTATACTGCCATAAATTGTTATTCCTAGGTATATATAGTTTAACGGTAATAGACACACATGTGTTTTGGTTTTGCTTGCTCAGCATCCCTTTGGAAACCACCACACCCAAATAACCTCATTTAATCCAGGAGGTCCCGGTGGGATTGACATGCCCACATCACTGCCCCTCCTCACCCAAATGGTCACACGATCCAGTCTAGCTGATCAGAAAGTACCATCTCTCTGGATACAGCACAGCCAATCAGTGTCTTTTGGGAGGAGCTAAGCTGGATAATAGGAGAAAAAGCATCTCTCTCTCTCTCAAAGGCCATGTAAGCCCAAAGCTTCTGGGGGCTATCTTTTGCGGCCATGTGGGAAAGGTCTGCTAGAATATGAAGCTTTCCCTCTGAAGAAAATCAGAACTGAGAGCTAAAAATAGAAAAGAAAGTCTGGTGGTAACATTTGTTCCATCACTTTAACCAACACATTTCATCCTCTCCCTTTGTATATTTTTTCTATTTATTTATTTTGCATAAGTTAGTTTCAATTTAATTTCAGTCATTCATCACCAAAAGTATCCTCAACGCACTAACATTAAGACTTCCAATATGAAGTAAGAATAGTCAAGTGAACTGCATTAATTAGCCAAGATGATTGTCTCTTCTACTTGAGATTCCAGGGTTGCTTGTTTGTAAACCACAGCATAATGACCAATTTCCAGAGATGTATTTGTCATACCGCTTTGAAAGTTCATTAAAACACCAACTGTGCACCTATTGACTAATCCTCTTTTCAGAAATGTGTGACAGAATCTACTGAACTGCTCATATAAGATGGCCAAGCAATTCTACTCTTAGATGTATATCCAACAGAATTGTGTAAATATGTGCAACAAAAGATATTCTCCAGAAAGATAACAACTGCCTTGTTCATAATGGCCCTAAATTGGAAACAATCCCAATGATGACTACTGTGATATTCGAACAGTGGCATACTATGTAGCAACAACCTGTTTGTTGAGTAAAAGGAGCCAAACACAAAGAATATATACTGCATGGTTTAATTTATATGAATTTCAAAAACAGCAAAATTATTTTATTGTATTTGAAGTTAGGATAGTGGTTACTTCTGGGGCATAGGAGGAGGAAGCAAATGGTTTTCTGGGTTGGAGCAAATGGTATTTTTTGATCTGGGTAGTGGTTATACAACTATGTTCATTTTGTGATAAGTAACCAAGCTACACACTATTTGTGTACTTATCTATATTTATATTTAATTAAAAACAAAATCAGTAACAAAGATCAATGTCATTCTCATATATCAACAATAGCCAATTAGATACTGTGTTTGGGGGAGGTACATTTTATAAGAATAACTAAGTATAAAACCAGTAAGAATCATGTAATGCTTTTTGGAAAACTTCAATGAAGGGTATAAATAAGACCTGAACATATCTTTCTTTATGGATAAGAAAACAATATTATAAAGATGTCAATTCTCCCTCAAATTAATCTATAAATTCCATGCAATTCCAATAAAAATGCTATCAATGTCATTCATGGAACTTTTCAAGCTGCTTCTAAAATTCATATGGAAGAATAAATGTGCAAAAAGAGCTAAAGAAAAATTTAAAAGATCAAAGTCAAGATTTTCCTTGTCAGATAGCAAGACATATTATAAAATTATAGAAATTCATAAGAATACAAAGTTTAAAAAGAGACTCATGTATTCACGGACTTTTAGTCTATGATAGATGTGGCATCAAGCAGCAGAAAAAAGGACATGTGATTAAATTAGTGGAGTTGGCTGATGTAGATGCTATATGGAAAACAGAAATAAATCCTGTTCTTACACTATTTATATAAATGTTTGATCCATAAAAGACCTATAAAAACATTAGAAAGCAGATAAAAGATTATTATCTGTGATCTTTGAAGTAGGAAAAGCCATCTGAATACTCAGAAAGAAACAGCCACACAGAAAAAAAATTCAAATTTGAGTACACAAAAACTAATTTTAAAACTTTTGTGTAAGACCCCTTAAACAGGACAAACAACAACAGGCAAGGAGAATATATTTGTAACATGAAAAGCAAAGCATTCATATAGAGTTTATAAAGAATTCCTACTAATCAATAAGAAAAAGAAACCCAAAATAAGACCAGTTAATTCACAGAAGGAATACAAATATTCAGTAAACATACTGAAATCAATCTCCAAAAAATCAAAGCTATGGAAAATAAAACAAAATACCATAAAATTGATAAAATCATTAAAGTTCAACAAAATCATGTGAGGGTGTGGGTATTCTGAAACACTGCTGGCTACAGCTTAAATTTGCACAGCAACTTTGGAGAGCAATTTGACAGTATTTATTTAAACTAAGTAAGCATACCCTACAGATTCCATCTTTTCACTTCTAGGTATTTATTCTAGAAAAACACTGGCACATGTGGCTGTTCCTTTACACATAGTTTATAATATAACAAAAAAAACCTAGAAATTATTTGTCCATGGTTAGGTCAACTATAGTATATATAGACAAATGAAATTATATATGTATTATATATATGTATTGCTGAGGTTTTTTTCTTTAAGTTGAAGACAGTTACATAAAATATGTAAAAAAACACAAAATAGTATTTTGGCACGAGTACATAAAGAGCCATATAAATGGAAACAAAAAAGATTTAAAAAACACAAACCAAACTGATAATAATGGGAAGTTACCTCCTTGGAAAAGAAATGAGACCAAATATTTCTTCACTATAACTTAAAAAAAAAAAAAAAGAATAAGATGCCTGTTATTTGTGAATTTAACGTTTTTTTAATGATGAAAATGACAGAATAGAATGGATTGGTTCTTAACATGCTGATCTTGTCTGGCTGCGGATATCGTCTGGTTTGGAGACGCGGATTTCTAAGTCCTCAGCGCACAGATAAAAGGTAATTAATTAGAACCCCGGAGCAGACGCGATTGCCTGGGGGGGAGGGACGGGGAGGAGGGGGGAGCAGCATTAAGCGTCGTTATAGGGGTCACGTAAGATATTTCCCAGTTTATAGCATCACAAGCAGCAATACAGTTAAGTAATGCAGGCACTAAGTTATGCTCTTGCATGAAGAGTCTCTAGGTCTAAAGTTCGAATCGATCGAAACGTAGCCCAGCGAACCACGCCAACGTTCCCCCGCAGCACTGAGCGCCTCCCACCACAAAGGCCCGCCAAGCGGAGGCGGTGCCGGGGGGACACGCATGCGCGCGGGGTTACGCAAGCGGGCGGCGTTTGCGCAAGCGCACAACCGCACAGCGGCGTAGCTCCTGTCTCGCTGAAAGCGCTTTCCGAGAGGTTGAGCCGTTTGCACAATGTCGGAAATGGCCGAGCTGTCCGAGCTGTATGAAGAGAGCAGTGACCTGCAGATGGATGTGATGCCTGGCGAGGGTGACCTTCCGCAGATGGAGGTAGGCAGCGGGAGCCGAGACCCATCCCTGCGTCCCTCCCGCGGCGGGGCCCCGGCGCAGCTCGAGGAGGAAGGCCCAATGGAGGAGGAGGAGGCCCAGCCGATGGCGGCGCCGGAGGGGAAGCGGGGCCTTGGTAACGGGCCCGGCGCTGGGGGGCAGCCGGGCCAGCCCGCGGGCCCAGACTTCGAGAGTGAGGACGAGGGCGAGGAATTTGATGACTGGGAGGACGACTACGACTATCCGGAAGAGGAGCAGGTGAGTGGCGCCGGCTACAGGGTATCGGCGGCCCTGGAAGAAGCCAACAAGATGTTCCTGAGAACGTCCAGAGCAAGAGAAGCAGCCCTGGATGGCGGGTTTCAGATGCATTACGAGAAGACCCCGTTTGATCAGTTAGCTTTTATCGAAGAGCTTTTTTCACTTATGGTTGTCAATCGTCTGACCGAAGAACTCGGCTGTGATGAAATTATTGACAGAGAGTAGTTAAATGCTGTTAAAAGAGGAGGAAACTACTTGAGGAGAGACCCAACTTTCCACTGTCTTTTGGGTTCGTTCCGAATAGTCCTGTCCCAGTGAAAAACTTGATCTTCAAAAAAAGAGTTTTTGTTTTTCAGAATAGAAGACAATAGGACAGTGACTGCACAGTTGTGAAAAAGGAAGAGGATCATTGAAGAAAAAGAATCTTAGGACTGTTGAAATCTGTTCTCAAGAATGTCCTGAAACACCTATGGCTTTGACTTTGTTATTGATCCAGATTATTTTCCTTGCTTTGGGGAAAATGTCTTTCGTATTTGTTTCGCTGTAAAGGTGGTTTTACAAGAGTAAGTCAGGACCAAGACAAACTACCAATACAAGAGCCCACTGATGCTAATTAATGAGAAAAAAATGTATCCAAATAGGACACAAGATATCTTTGAGTTATTTGGACTGAAAGCCTGTTAAGAAAACTGAAGATTCTGCTTCGTGATCTACTCAAGCATACTTAGCAAAGACTAAATTTTCAGTGTAAGATAAATTGAGTATTCTTTATTATCCCAAAAGGATGAGTAAACTCAAAAAGGAATATGTATTAGATGTGTTATATCTTAAAATGTGTTTCCAAGAGCATCTGAAATTTTGTTTGTACATGTATCTTGATCATTTATAAAGATACTGTGATCTATAATTTGACAATATCCATTGTCATGACTTTTTGAAAGTCAAAAATTAAGGCATCCTTAAAGTTTCCAATCTACACATTAAAATGTATGTGAAAGTACAAAGAAAAACTTTCTAACACCCTTGTATACTAGGGAAATTTTGTTTTGCTCGCTCTCTTTTTTGTTTAACTTGACAGGTGAAAGACTTTAGTTGAACTTCATGTTGTAAGAACTGTTAGTGAAAATTGTCAAGTAAAAGGAAGGCCCTGTATCTAAAAAGACTTTATGAACAATTATGCCATCAACCTTTAAAAGTTTTAAACCTGCCAAGAAATTCACCTCAGTATCTGATGTTTCCCTCTGTCTCCTCCTCTAATTAATCTTGTTACTCGTTATGCACCAGCATTGGAGATAATAAAATTTCTTGTTCTGTGTAATTTGTTTGGTTAATAGTATTGCATATACACTTTCTCCATATACTACTTTTTATTGTATGTATTGCAACCACTTTATGGTTTATAAGGGAAATTTATAAGGGAAATGATCCAGCTTCAAATACCTGATTTATAAATTAATTTCTGGAAATTAAACTTAGTAAATTAAGTTATTATCTATAAGAATTTGCCAACCTGCCCTATCAATGGGCATGTTGCTGTGGTTATTTTATTAAGATGCTGAAGTTCTGTAAGAGTGAGTCACATCAGAAGACTATGCTCAGGAAAATGAGCATATATCAGCAGGTTTTATGATAAGTAAAAAGATTCCAGATACTCTGCTCCATTATGGCAGTAAAGAACGTATATCCAATGCAACAGGACAACTCAGAGCCTTATTTTACAGTCATCCTGTCTTTTGGTGGTGGGGGGGGGGCAGGAATCAAGATAGGACTGTGCCAAGTAAGAATGATCATAATTGCTTAAACACTAGCTTGGTTGGGAGGGAGAGATGGACGAAAGACAGGAATAAAATGCTGGCACTTAAAACATCTTAATCCTACCACCTCTCCCATATCTCACCCCTTCCAGTGCTTTCTCAAATAGTTTGTAGCTGCAGTCCCGTGAGTCAATAGATAATTAATTGCATGTACAATAGAAAATAATTACTTTTGGGGGCAGGGGGAATACAGTGCACAATAAACTGGCGAGGTGCATGTATCTCCAGATAAAAATGCCAGGAAAGATAAACTCAGAAAAAATCTGAAGTCTACAAATGGGGAGGTTGTCATTCTGTTCCTCTCTGGGACTGAGTAGGGAGCAAGGGGGAGGGGGTAAAAACCACTCCCTGTTGCATTTGGAGGCTCATCTTGGGGAGAAAAACCTGGGCTATGCAACTGAGTGATGGTGGGTTTGGTGGTCTTGAAAGTAGGCAGTAGACTGAGAGACAACCAAAATTAGTGTTTATATTTACTGAAGATAGAATATTGTCACATTTTAAGACTCCTTTTAGCTGTGTAAAATCACTCATATTTCTTTTAATTGTTACAGTTACCACAGACTGGAACCAGACTACTGGATTCAAATTTGGGCTCCACTTACTAGCTCAGTAGCTGGGTAAATTACTTAATCTCTCTGGTTCAGGTTCTAAACGAAAATAGTGATAATTGGATGTGCCTTACAAATTGTGAGGATTAAATGAAGATGTGTGTGTGGGTGTGCATGTGTATCTTCATTTAAAGGAACTGAAGAAAGGAGTCCTGGGGAAATTCTAATACTGATTTTGCACTAGGGGGAGGAGATGTGGAGTGGGGATAGGGAATTTAAAGAAGCTTATGAATACATAGTGTGATTTGGGACAGTTTTTCAGATCTATCCATATATATTATAAATGTTTGCTTAGATTACATATTCCACATTGGCTGCCTTCAGGCCACAGATCTATGTGGCTCATGCTTCTATTTAATAATTTTAATTTTTAAATTAGAGACCAACATCTCAATACAGAGATGGCAGCTAGAAATCCAGATTTTGACTTGTTTTTTTTTTTCTTTACAAAAGTGGAAGATCTAGCTGCCCCTGACCTATATAGTCCTGCATGGCAAAAAGCATCTGATTTACAGTTAGGGAACATAATCTGTTTGCTAGGTTCCCCAGTGCTGTCTCCCCAACATAGAAGCCAAGTAGGATTTGCCATTTATCACTGGGCTTGCACCATTGTTTTTTCTTGTACCTGGACAGTTTACGTTACGTGTCTGGCCTCCAACTATCTGAAGTTGCCTGTCTTAGTGGAGACTAAAGGATGTCTGCATGTTCTGCGTGTGTTACCTCATCTATTACTTTTCTGAATTCAGTAGCTGTTAAGAGTTGGTGATAGTTGTAGAAATGAGCAAATTAGTGGGAAAGGGAGCTACTGAGACTGACATTTTTGCTTAAGGCCCTAAAATACTATATTAAAGTATGTCGAGAAAGTCTGTTGCTTGAATTTTAAAACAAGGAATATACTTTCCAAAATGTATTTTCTCACCCCCAAATATGGCAGTGTTTAAAACGTATAAGCATTGTGTATTTACTATTTTATTTTCTGCCTCTGAGGGTCTATGAAACATTTTTTAGGAGTTAATTGTTATATTCTTAATGTTCTCAGTGACTGAAGATAAATGTGAACTGTCTGACCCAAAAATGATGTCATCTATGAATATATCCATAAACTTGAACCTGTTAATGTTTTCAGTCCAAAGTATATCTTAGTAGTTAAGTGGGAGTGGAGGGTGGGGAAGGCATTAGTAATTTTTTTGTATTTATCTTAGAACTTCTGGGGGTAGCTTTCTTTAAGGAGTTAATTTATAAATCATTTCTTCATTCTTATCCATATGGTCTCTCTTCTCTGCTGCCTTCATCCCTTTTAGTTGTCCTTTTCATGAGACATATAAAGCTTCTTGAGTTGGAGCCTCCACTGTGGCATATCTCTTCCCCATGACCCCCAGCCATTTCCCCCAGGCCTACAGAATAGCTCAAAATAATTATTAAAAATCAGTCCTTGGGTCTGAAATCAGTGAGATCCTAACTTTGGTCCTTGCTCCAGCAGTGGGCTGAATACAACCCCATTCTACCACCAAAGCAGGAAAGATGTGAGTTACTCTCACAGGCACATCATTGCTATAGCTACTCATAGTGAAAGCTATCCACTGTCCCTATTCTTTTCTGCTGGAAAGATTATGGGTGTGTAGTAATATCACCTCTAATTGCTGTGCCCTGAAAAAGGGTAGTGGAAGGGAAAGAGAGACTGAGAATAAACTATGTCCCACCACATACAGCACAACCCTATTCTTCATAAATTCCCCATTCACTTCAGGCACCCCATGGAAAGGGCCATTTAAAAAAATGATCCTTAGATTCTGTAAAAAGGCTATCAACATGATGGCTCCAGCTTTGCCTACTCTTCCTCCCTTACAAAACTCTGAGATAATCCAAGGACTCCTATACTCCATGAGATCTCATAATTAAAAACATTGAGCCTCTGTGGTACCATACACGTGTGTGAAAATTAAAAATAAATTTTACATCTATAGATGTCTTGAGGTCAAAGCATCTGAATGACTGACTGAATATTTTACCTTGTACTCAGATGTGTTGCATCTTCTAAGTGCAGCCCAAAATGTTACACCATTAGTATACCAATGTAATCACCTCTCTTGGATAATCAATCAGGACCCAACTAAATAGGAATCTATTTTAAACTGTTCCATATTAAGCATTTTCTTCTAAGCTGTTTTATACTACTGCATAAACAATGTATTTTATTGTGTTTTTGAATTTAGGAAATAAAACAGCCCTTAAAACCTGTACTTATACGTTACTGACAATTTTCTAATTTTATATATCATAATATACTTTCCCTGTTAAGCACTGAGTATAGGAAAAGGTCTCTGAGAAGAAATGTTTGAGTAAATAATAATAATAGGTACCATGTGACCAGCACTTGCTAAGTGATTCATATCCATTATCTCATTTAATCCTCTAATTAGCCCTATGAGACCCTTACTGTTAAGTCCATCCTCTCAGAAACCCTATAAATAGGTACTATAATCCTCATTTCACTGACGAGGAAAACTGAAACTCACAGTGGTAGGGGAACTTGCTAGTAAGTGGCAAAGCCAGCATATCAACCCATCTGTGATCTCAAGCCTCTTGGTGTGTTTATGTACACATTAAACCTTTCACGAGGCCTTGATCAACAGCACTCTATACAATAAAATCTTAAACATGAAGAACCTTGAATCACTACATATAGACAAGGAGAAAAATCAGACCGTAACACATAAAAATAAAATGACAGAAGGAATATAGTTTAAAAATTTTTGAGCAAATCAGTGTCCTAGCTTAGGTACATATTTAGCCCAATGCCTGTGTATCTTTTACATTTGCTTCAACAATGCTGTTCTTTGAGAAATGAGGGTCACAATGAAAACTGAGGTACATGATAGTATCCTAAATTATCAAGGAAGAAAAAATTGTTTATACAGTAACATTTTAGACAGCTTCTCAACCGTAAGAGTTGGAAGAAAATGTTTTCTGCTTAAATTTCAGTTAGCTAGAACATTAACCCTAACATCACCTTTTACCTTTGTCCCTCATCTGCATCCCAGCCCAACACACAGTCTGTTAGTTCCAATAATGGAATTGCTTTCCCTTTGGGGCAGGTTGGTGGGACTAACCAATGAATGACTCAAGGATATGAGTTGCCAAATGGTATTTACTATGTTCTTTGCACCACAGTTTTTTATACAAAGCCAATTAGTTAGGGGCAAGTATGTAGGCAGTTAAATGCCCCAGTGATGGGTTAGTAATGCTATTGTTCTTAATTATTGTTATGCATAAATCTTGGGCAAATTTTTTCCCCTTGTGCCTTATTAAATTGTAGGCATACTCTGAAACTTTATTCTCTTTATTATGCCCAGACTTCTCTAGAAAAACAGATGATATGTTAAACTGTAAAGATGACATTCATGATCTTACCTGTTGGTTGTCAAGATTCATCAATATGAGACTGCATGTTGAGATGGTCAGTTTTATATTCATTCCCGAAAACTGAAGATTACTTTTGCCAAGAACTGTTGACAGGAATTTAACTGGAGGCTTTAAAAATAAAAAAAAAAACAAACACTGTTACAAATTTTGTTATAGAATGAATATTAATGTTTTTAAAATGTTAAAAATGGGTCAAAGCCCACACTCTTCCTTTCTATTTTACTTAACATAAATCAAATGAGACGGAATGATTTTTTGTTAAATAAAAACTTTTTAGAAAATTACAATGCAGCAAATTCTTTAGTAAGTAGTAACATTTGGGTCCTGAGAACTTTCCTCACACATTTCCTCCTCCCCAAGTGTTGGGAGTGGGGAACTGCTTCATGTAAACAAATTCCTGTGAGAATTTAGACCAGCTGAACTCTTAAGTCCTTTTCAACAACACAAATATAACGAAAAAAAAAAGTTGTTAATCCACTGAATCTAATGCAACTGAAGGCACTGGTGAACACTTTCCAACTAAGTAACTGTTTCCTTCCCTGAAGCCACCCCTGTTTCTCCCTCACCTTTCCCTTCCTAGAGTTAAAAAGGCCCCTCTACCAGCCTAATCTTTACCTTCAGACAACCATGACGGCTGAAATTCTACCCTCAGCTACTCTTTTTAGGTTAAATCGTTATTTTCGGAAGGTCTCTGTTGTTAAAATGAACAGATATTACTAGGAAGGGGTTAGCCCATTCCACATTAACTCATTAATAAAGATGGTTTACCAAAATTTACTAATGGAAATTTAGAGGAAGATCCTGAGGAAAGGGACATGTTTTGATAAAAGTTGAAATTCTGGACCGGGCATTTCTCAGAAAGTGGAGGTCTGGGGTTGGGTGAAGAACCATGAAAGTAGGGGGTGCCCAAGAATTACAAGAATTACAAAGAAAGGCACTGGGGTCATAAGTGGGGAAAAGGTACCAAGAGAGGGGTTAGAAGTTGGGCTAGCTGATTTTCTCAGGCAGATAGAAGTGCCACTTACCGGCTGTATGGTCTTAGACAAATAACCTTCCTAAACCTCAATATCCTTTCATATAAAAACTGGAAAAAAACAGTAGCCACTGTACGAGGGCTGTTACTAAGAGTAAAATAGATAACTAGAGATCATTTAGCACAGTATCTGGCTGGGTACACAAGAGCTGTTATTACCAGTATTATTATTATCATTATCATTATTATTATTATTATTTTGGTCCTTTTCAACACTAAGATTCTAAAAACCTGTTTGAGAGATTTATTTATTTATTTATTTATTTATTTTAGAGACAGGGTCTCGCTCTGTCGCCCAGGCTGGAGTATACTGGCACAATCATATCTCACTGCAGTCTCAAACTCCTGGGCTCAAGCAATCCTCCCGTCTCAGCCTCCCAAGTAGCTGGGACTACAGGCATGCACCACCACACCCGGATAATTTTTCTTATTTTTTGTAGAGACAGGGTCTTGCTACATTGCCTAGGCTGGTCTGGAACTCCTGTCCTCAAGCCGTCTTCCCGCCTTAGCCTCACAAAATGCTGGGATTATAGGCATGAGCCATTGCGCCCAGTGGTGATATTTAAATACTGTGATGGATGTGTGGATTAAGTCTTGAAATCCTCTGCTGGAAAGTAGGCCAGTTGAGGATGGAAAAATAATGATTCCTCAGCATATGGATTAATACTTTGAGGCAACCAATGAAAACATAATTTGTTTCTTTCACAGTTTTGCTTTTATATTACTCTCATTTGATTCATTATGGAACCACACCAAACTGTTAAACATACATTGTTGAACTTTAATGTATAGTTTTATTTTTAATTCCAAGGACATTGTAGAATGTAGTGCAAACAATGTATCTAAGGAGCCCCAAACATTGCAGGTATCACTCTGTCATAAAATTGACTCTTGGTCTACTTTCTCTGCCTTTCACATGGCTCTTGGCAAGACAATCCACACAATTAAGGGACTTTTTGTTCCTCACTGTGATGTATTTAATACCAAATCACTCATTTGCTTCTTACAGTTTCTTTTCCATGCTGGTTTTTTAAAAATTATTATTAAATACCAATTAAATAATAATACTACCTCACAGTTGAAAAGCGCTTTGTTATTGCAAAGAACTTTTACATAAATCATCTTAATTTTGTCCTCACAATAACCTTAACCTCATGAGAAATGCCCAAAATGTGTTTACTGTATAGGAGACAAAGTCTTTCATTCCATTACTATGAATGACCTAACATTTAAATGACCCGTGGAATAGAAAGCACAGCAGAGTAGAAAGCATACAGGACTGGCAGTGAGGCAACTTGGACTCAAGTCCCAGTTGTGCTACTAATCAGCCGAGGGACCTTAGGAAACTCCTAAATGCCCTCTCAGTGGCTTTGTTTACAAAGCAGGAATAATAACATCACTTGCATCCTTCTCCCTCTAGCCATGAGAGATCTTGGAAGAATTGAATTCAGTAATAAAGTATATGGAAATGCACAGTATACAGTGAAGTGCTAACCAACTGTAGTGACTGTAAGTACTAATTTTTAAATGATTTTTTTTTTTGAGACAGTCTTGCTCTGTCACCCACACTAGAGTGCAGTGGTGTCATCTTAGCTCCCTGCAACCTCCAACTCCTGGGCTTAAGTGATCCTCCTGCCTCAGCCTCCTGAGTAGCTGGGACTACAGGCACGCACCACCAAGCCCAGCTAATTTTTCTATTTTCAGTAGAGACCGGGTCTCGCTCTTGCTCAGGCTGGTCTCAAACTTCTGGCCTCAAGTAGTCCTCCTGCCTCAGCCTCCCAGAGTGCTAGGATTACAGGTGTGAGCCGCCAGGCCCAGCCTTAAATGAATTTTGCTACAGGATTTCTCCTTTGAGAAAGAAGGAGGGGAGAAGCTACAGGCCCTGGCCCTTGGGAGAGGTCACCATGGGAGTAGGAGGGGAAGATCGCAGAAAGAAGAGGCTGAGAATGGGATACTCCTAATTTTACTAAGGAGTGGGGGCCGGCTGGACAGAGGTGAGTGTCCACATTTTACAAATGAGAAAACTCTTATGATAGGGAGACATTAATTGGCCATACCTGGGTCAATTTATTGGTACTGACATACCAGTATGGCTCTTCTGACTCCATTATCACACAGTTTCTCAGAAACCTCCAGTTCTTTTGGTTATTTATTGACTTTTAGACTTCAAAACTCATGGGATATTGCATAAATGGATAAATCCTAAGCACTCCAAACTGCCTATGGTGCAACAGCCCACAGACCTGCTGGAATCAAATGGAAATCCTGACCATATTCAACTGGCCTTAAAATAGTTTTTGGCTCCCTCACCCTGGGGGGAGATGCTAGGTGGAGAGGCAGATAACATTGTGGCTAAGAGTGTGGATCCCAGAGCCAGACTGCCTGGTCTTGACCTGGCTCCTCTACACATTGACTGGTCATTGGGCAAGTTAACCCCTCAGGGACCCAGTTTCCTCATCTTAAAATAGGAACAGATAATAAGAACAGTCTAAGTTTTTTGTGATGATTAACAAGAAACAAAAACCACAGCATACCAAAACTTACAGAACACAGTAAAAGTAGTGAGTGCTAAGAGGGAAATTTATAGCTATAAACCCTTACATTAAAAAAGCAGAAAGATCTGAAATAAAAAACCTAACTTTACAACTCTAGGAAATAGGAAAAGAACAAACTAAGCTAGCAGAAGGAAGGAAATAATAAAGATTAGAGCAGAGATAAAGAAATAGAGAATAGGCCAGGTGTGGTGGTTCACACCTATAATTCTGTGGGAGGCCGAGGTGGGAGGATCACTTGAGCTCAGAGCTTGAGATCAGCCTGAGCAAGAATGAGACTCTGTCTCTACTAAAAATAGAAAAATTAGCTAGCCGTGGTGATGTGTGCCTGTAGTCCCAGCTACTCAGGAGACTGAAGCAGGAGGCTCACTTGAGCCCAGGAGTCTGAGGCTGCAGTGAGCCATGATGACGCCACTGCACTCTACCAAGGGCCACAGAGTGAGACTCTGTCTCAAAAAAAAAAAAAAAAAAAGAAGAAGAAATAGAGAATAGAAAAACAATAGACGAAATCAATTAAACCAAAAGTTGGTTCTTCAAAAAGATCAAGAAAATTGACAAACCTTTAGCTAGATGAACTAAGAAAAAAAAAGAGGGAAGACTCAAATTACTAAAATCAGAAATGAAAATGGGGGCACTTTTCTGTTTTTCTTTACAAGTGTACTTTCTGGATATATGATAGCCAGGTTTGTTCTGCTTTGTTTTGGGGTGTGGAATTGCCACTCCTGAAATGAGAAATCTTACATGAATGAGTCTGTTTGTCGGGATCATTCAGTTGAAGCATCCTATTCACAGAGATTATGAGAAGCAGGAGGAGGCTAGAGGCTGCTTTGGAGCCATGGGTTCTGTCAAAGAAACTGGTAATAGGGAATCCGTAATAGAATTCAAGGGCCATGTGTCAGAGTTTGCTATACCGTGTGGCTCCTCTGAGTCACTCTGGGTGACACTGGGTTCAGCTCTAAGTAAAGTGATGAAGAATGATGACAAAAAATGAGGCAAGGTGGTATAGAAACAGAGCACTAAACTGGGAATCTGAAGACCTGGCTTCTGCAGCTGGCTCTGACCTCAAGGCAAATAGCACGTCTTCTCTTGGACTCAGTTTAGCAGTGGGCAAAATGAGAGGGTTGGACCAGAAGATCTCTAAAAATTCCTTCCCTCTTAAATGGTTTACAATTCTATGATTTACATAGTCATCTTATGAGCCTTTGCACCTCCCTTTGCATTTTTCAGAGCAACTGAATATCCCAGGGTTAATAGCTTAATAGCGATAATACTAGCTCCCATTAATGTAGAAAGCCTAATATATGCAAGACACTGTTAGGCAGTTTGTAGACATCACTTCATTTAATTCTTACCTAACTCTATAAGGTAAATACTACTTTCTCCCATTTTACAGATGAGGAAACCAAGGATTCAAGAGGTTAAGTGACTTGTCCAAGATCACACTGTTAGTAGGTGGCAGTGGCAGGATTTCAATCCAAGTCTGTCCAACATCACAACTTTTGCTTTCTTTCAGTATGGAAAACTACTCTTCCCGTGTGTTATTACCTCACCTCTACCACTAGCCATGTTTACATTTGAAAATAGGCCAGGAAGTCTAAAAAGTATAAAATGTTACAATGCAGAATACATACATTATAAAATATTGAAATTGGAAGACACCTAACTTTACAGGAACAAGAACAGAGTCTCAGAGAGATGAGATACCATGCTCAAACGTAAGAAAAGAGCCGGGCCTGGCACACCGCTGTTTCTGACCAGAAGCCCTGGCACTTTCTCCACCTGCCATTTGAAGCATCACCAATGTCAGACAGTGTCAGGCAACTCAGAAAAATTTGAGGGACAAGAGCAACTTTGAGTGCAGCTCTGATATCATGCCACCTAATAAAGCCCAGGCTGGACCTTTTGATACTATCTTTGCCACAGTTAGGGAAACATAAAACAAGAAAACCACATCAATATTTACCTTTCGCTTTTTAATGGCTCCATTTGCCCCAGGGACAGCTTCACACAGGCGACTTATTGCTTCCCTACAGAACAGAAACCAAATAAAGACTTAGCATACTACCTACACACAGTAAGTGTTCAAGAAATGTTAGAAATTTTCATGACCAAAATGCACACATACATAATGGTGACTCAATATATAAACAACCTTGCCCCAGCCCCACAGGAGAAAACAATGTGCTTACTCCTTCTGTAGTTCAAACCCAGGAAAACCTAGCAACACCCTAATACTGAAAAATTGCTTTACAACAAATAGTCCAACTATTCACTTTGTTTATTTCTTTTTTTCCTTGGATTTTCAGATTTGATTTTTTGTGTTGTTCACTTTTAACCAAAAAGGAGGGGCAGATTTTGCTGTCTGGGAATACTTCTCAGTTTTACCTTTAGCAAAATCCTCTCTGTGGTGTTATGAATAAAAAGCTTCATAGTATCTCAACACCAAAGACAATTAAATACAAAAGAACCTGACACTAGAGGAAGTTTAAAAGGATGGGGAGAACAGTGAACTTCAAGGTAGTCTCAAATGGAGCCTTATTGACTAAGTTACTGCTACAAACCATTGAGCTTTCATGTAATTTCACAGAAGAAAAGAAAATCAATATCAAATTTCCTCCTTTGCTTATTTTTCTGCCCTTACTATATATTGCACTTCCTGAGAGAAAGGCACCACTAAAATAAGCAATTGCTCCTTAATGGAAGTGGAGAAGGAACCGGCACCCTCCTCTCCAGAAATGCAGTTATAACTAAAAGCTTTTGTCTCTGGGACCCTGAGCATTCACAACGGCCCAAGCTTTCACTCTGCGTAATCTGAACATTAGCCTTGTGGCTTTCAAAACATGTATTAAAGTTTTCACAAGGCAAATGGAAATCTCTAAGCGCCTTCTCAGATCCCACAGAGATCATTGTTTAAATTAATAAACTATATTCTCTTACACACACAAACACACACACATGCAACACTGTATTACAGTTTTTATATATATATATTATATTTTGTAATATTTTCTATGAGATATTTTTAATTCCTCAAGGAATGGAGAAGTCAGAGGGAGGAATGAAAACCCATTAAAAAAAAAAACTATAGCTATGATATGTTGCAGTGCACAGCAGTGTTCTTCAAGAAGATACTTTGGAAAGATAAGCAGAATTCCCAAAGAGTCTACGCATCATTTTGGACTTATAACATGTTCGAGCTGAGATCCCTTTTTTTCTGTATAAACTTTTCTCCAAGGTATTACCTTGTCTGATTTTTGCATAATTACTGCAACCAAAGAGTAGAATGGAGCTTTGGTTTAACATATTTTCTCCAGATTTCATATTTATTGTTTCTCTAGGATTCCAACCTTTGTTCTCTGGAGTCAAATATTAATAAAAGGATAACACAGAGGGCTGGACACTCTTGTTTGGTTGGTTGATTGATGTTTTGAATCATCTTAATGATTATTCAATAATTGATAAGACTCATATAATTAATCCAAACTGGCCTCTGCTGCTGCTGAAATAAACTAGTCCAGGCACCTCAGTATACTGACAATATTTAATAAAGGGGTATTATAAGAAAGGGCAGATACTTTACTCCATGAGAGCCATCTGAGTGTTTTGGTCTACAAAGCTGCCTGGAAATGGTTTGAAGTAAAAGTAGAAACAAAGGTAGGCATTGGTGCTGCCAAGAATATTAATAATAATTATTAGAATTATTATTAAAATTGTTACTTTTTTAATATAGCACCTTGCAGTTTTACAAAGTGCTTTCCCAGGCATTGTTTTCTTGATTCTCACACCAATTGTCAATGTCTACTAACAAAATGTAACACAGTGAATTTAAATTGAAGGGAATACTTCAGAGTACGAAAACCTTTCAGGGAGGGTTTAAAAAGATGAACCTTCCTGGCAGAGCGGGGATCAGAAATTCCCGACAGAGGGGAGAACATGGGCAAAGATACCAAAGCATGAAGTATCATGATATGAGAGGAATTACAAAATTACAAGTACTTTGATATTGCTGGAGCATGAAGTATGGTAGAGCAAGAGTGAATAAATTCAGAGATGACATTAGAGTCTGAAAACTTTTTCTGTAAAGGGCCAGATAGTAAATATTTTAGACTTTGTTGCAACTACTCAACTCTGCCATTGTGGTGCAAAAAGCAGCCTTAGACAATATATAAACAAATGAGTATGGCTGTGTTCCAATAAAATTTTATAGAAACAGGCAGCTGGCCAGATTTGGCCCATAAGCCATAGTGTGCCAACCCCTGGATCAGATAAATTCACACAAAAAATGAGAGAAATAAGTCAGTTTTTAAAAAATGGGAAAATGTTCACATTCATTATCATTTTAAATTGAAAATTAAAACAACTAAAAGATACTTCATTCACATTGAATTAGAAAACAAAATACAAAATCCAGTGTTGGGAAACATAGGAATTATTCCATATTTAGCATATTTATCCATTTTTAGGGGCCTTGATTAGTAGTATCAATACAATTTTTCTAAAAAGTAATTTGGTAAAAGACAAACGTCATAAAATTTATCAGAGCATTTGACAAGGGGGGAAGAACTTGTACTGAAATAGCATCGAGTATATATATATAAAAGAAACACTTATTTGAGAGTTAAACACCAGCCCAAATGCTTGTGATACAGAGATAAAATATCAAAATAAATACTGCCACTTGAACTATAGAAATGTGGGAGGAATCTATATAAATTAATATGAAAAAGTAGAACTTGCAACAGTATCTATACTTGGGTAGCACCTATAGAAAATTAATTCTGTATAAAGTTATAAACAGTGACTTGGTTTTAGGTGGGTTTTTTGTGGTTTGTTATTTCCTGTTTATGATTCTACTGATGTTTAGATATAAACAAGGTAAATATTGCTATGTTTTATTTTCATTGTGCAGTAGATTGGATAAATAATCTTGTAAAATATTCGAAAGAATGCAAAGTAAGTTCCTTCAACAAGAGTTTTGCTCATGTGAGGCAAAGGTGTTACAGAGATATGAGGGCACATCAAAGATGTCTCAATGGAGAGGTGACACCCACAGAGAGGTAGGACAATGTTCATGTTACAGATAACAGTCTTCTTTATTTCTAGATCTGCTCCGATCCGGCTTAGCTTTTAACTCCTCCATCTTTATAGCCACTAAATCCAGATTTATTTTTTCAGGTTTTTGGTAGACTCGCCAGTTTCTACCCCAAAAGTTTCATAAGGAAAAACAATCTTGACCAGGTTTAGCAATGCTTTCACATTCGGAATCCCTACTTTTAGAATGATACACCTTGCTGTAGCAGGGAGCCCTGGTTTTAATGAAAGAGCAGCTCCTCTTTCTTGAGCACTCTATGGTCAGGCCCAGAAGTAAGCACCTTATGTACATCATTTCATTTAGTCGTAATGACATCATTTCAAGGCAGGTGTTTTACCTCCATTTTACAAATGAGGAAACTAAAGTTCAAAGAATTTAAATAACTGCCTCCAAATAAGGCAGTTGATAGTGGGAGAGACAGAATGCAAATCCAGTTCTGACCTCAAAACACATATGCACCAGGGGAGGAACTATATTGCCAGGTGGATGAAGAGGAGGGAGTCCTAGGCTCTAGGTACCAGGGGAAGTAGTATTAATATATTAGCTGTCCTTCTCTCGCTCACTCCCCCAACACAGTCGGGGGGCTACTTTTTAGCCCATCCTTACACCAGCATGGCTGGGGTAAACTGTCAAGGGAAAGGGCAAAGTGGCAGGGGTCAGCTCTGGAAAAGGCTTATTTGGATGCCCCTTCCCATCCCTTTGCTTTCTGTATGTTGGCTGTTATACCCTTCTGGAAGAGAAGGGCATCCAGAGCCAGGCAACATGCTGGCGTGGACAAGCACGCACGTGTGTTCACTCACACACTCACTCAGAGCTTTAAAGTCAGGTGAGGCACCTTATGCTTCACAGTGCCTGAAAATCTCTGCTCAAAATAAAAAAGGGAAACTTGTGCTTATGAACTTGCTTTTAAAAGTAGTTATTAATGTTTTTGGGATTTGAGACTCTAAAATGAGCCGTGGCTCTTTCTCCAGTAAAAGACCTATTTGTACAAACTTTTCTATTCAATTTTAGAGGGTCCACCCCCTAACCCCAATCCCCCAGAAAACATTCAGTGGACCTCTTGGGAATCACATATCCCAGGTTAAGAACCACTGCTTTAAAATAACCTCTCAAATTCTGCTTTCTTTGCAGATACCGGTGTTAACAAATCTCCTGAAATCCCAGCCAGGGACAACAGATATATGCCTGCATTTTGTTGCTTTTCTTCACAAAGATCTTTTCTTCCCCAACTACTGGGACCAAGAAATTAACTGTAACCTTTTCAAGAACAAATAGTACTTTCAGTGCTTTTCTGGAGTCTCAGCCACACCCTCTGGCCTAAAGCGGTTGACTTTACAAATGCTCAGGAAAAGAAAAACAGAGTTGGGAGCGATTTCTCCCGGGGCGCCCCCAGCCTCCCAAGCAGCTGCACTCCTGCAGAACCCTTTTGGAGCTGACTGTCCATGAGACTTTCTCCAGCTAGCAAACATTTGGCAAATGTCCTCTCTTAGAGGAGCAGAATTTTTGGAGTTTAAATCGCTAAAGATTTCCATCCTGGGAGCCTGTACTAGAAAGAAAGAGGGAGGAACACCCAGAGCACCAACAGTGGCCACTTTGTTTATTGTTTCGCCACATGAGAGGGAAGGGCAGAAGTGGGCTGATGTAAGAGAAGGAGAATGCAGTTGAAGATTTGCTTTAAAGCATGTAAAACCCTGCCTACACCATAAGACCGAAAAAAGATATTTTGTCTGTCTTAACAGAGGCCAAACGAATCATCCAAACAAAGCCACCTTTCTTCACCAACCTTCGGCCACTACAGTAGTTAAGTTATAATTTTTCTGTGTCTTTAACCCTTAAACAGTTAAACTCTGGAAGCGATGTTGCCCAACACACACACACACACACACACCTTTTTTTTTTTTAATTTGGAAGGCAATATCACAATCTAAGACAAAGGGGAGCATTTAATAGAGGGAGGGGCTGTGGGGAGATTTTTTTTCTAGTGAATGTCAAAATGCAGTTCTTTAGTAAACAGGAAAGCCAGCAAATGTGCAACATGAAACCAGGCAAAGGGCCCAGTTGAAATGATTAAAGGCAATGGTCCCCACATCTCCCCACTTTTGCCCCCCCAACACAAAAGTCACATGCATAGTCTCACACACACAGTGAAGGAGTGGTTTCAGTTTTGTCCAGGCAAATAGAAATGAGAATAAATAAAATTTTAATCACAGCAAGAGCCTTTCCAACATAAAAGTGAAAGATACTCAGGCAAAACAAATTTACCTGCATTTCCCAAAGAACTTTCCTTTGCCTTTCATCTGCAACATAAATCCTTAAAGAAATCAGTTAACAAAGTCTAAGGGAAAGATTGCCACCTGAATGTCTCAAATTGCCTTCATATTATGAATGAAGAGATTTGTGAGTGATTCAGACTCCACATCAGTATGGTATTATGTTATTCCGATTGTTCCAGGGAAACCAGTCCCATTTTTTTGAAATCTTTGCCTTCAGGACATCAAGGCTCAGTGATCTATGTGTTCAATTTTGTTCAGGTTGGTGAAATTAAAGACATTCAAGAATTTGTAAAAGCCCTCAGACAGGACACTAGAACATGAGCCTGCCTCCATGGCGATAAGCACACAATGAATGCAGTCAGTGCCTGTAGATGAGTTGAAAATGGAAAGCTTCAAACTCCCTTTGTGCTATAATGGAGGGGCATCGCCCATGCACTCTAGGAGGGTAGACTCAGCTCATAAAATACATCCTTTCATTTTAGAAACAGGCACCTCAAGTCCCAGGACGGTCAAATAAAACCTTTCAGTACTGCCCACAACATTTACCCCCACCCTGATTTAGCACGCCACTGTCTTCACCTGAATTATATTTAAAATCTGATTCTAAAGTACATTTGCTGTCTGACCCAGCTCAGCAAGCATAGGACATGAGTTGTTCTATCTACTCCGTGATTCTGCTCTTTGGCTCTGATGCAAATGTGAATCCATTAATTACACTGGAATGAGGCGAAAGACCATCCTGTTGGAGTATCACATCTCCCCTACAAGTCTCCATAGTTAGCGGAAATTAAGTGCTGGTTTTCTTCTGTCTCCACAATGATTTCCTATAATAGAATCACATATTTCAAAATTTGAACACCTGCACCCACAAACTGATGGCTTTTAGACTTTGAAAGTGGTTAAACCTTATGAAAACGACAGTAAAGAAATAGAGTTGGTTTTATACAAAATACACTGGAATTTGTAAATCCAAAAGATTGTTCTCCTTCACTCTGGGATAAGCTGGGCTTCTTTAAAACAATTCTGTTTTACACAAAATATTCAAAATATTATGAAAGTGTGTCTTTTGGAGTTAAAGAATGTACTGATACACAATGTGGTCACTTAAGAGTCAAAGCTTATTTTTTAAATTTACTTTTTATTTGTATATATTCATAGGGTGCAAATAAAATTTTGCTACATTGATACACTGCATTGTGGTGAAGTCAGAGCCTTCAGTGCATCCATCACTGAAGCAACGCACATGGTACCCACCAAGCAACCTCTCATCATCCCCCATACCCTCTACTTCTCCTCATCTCCACTGTCCATCATTCCACACTCTACTTCCATGTGTACACATTATTTAGCTCCCACTTATAAGTGAGAACATGTGGTATTTATCTTTCTGTGTCTTAATTGTTTCACTGAAAATAATGGCCTCCAGTTCCATCCATGTTGCTGCAAAAGACATGATTTCATTGTTTTTTATGGCTGAATAATATTCCATTGTGTATATATACCACATTTTCTTTATCCAATTCTCTGTTGATGGACACTTAAGTTGATTCCATATCTTTGCTGTTGTGAATAGTGCTGCAATAAACACAAGAGTGCAGATATCTTCTTTATATATTGATTTCTTTTCCTTTGGGTAGATATCCAGTAATGGGATTGCTGGGTCATGTGGTAGTTCAATTTTTAGTTTTTTGAGAAATCTCCATACTGTTTCCCATAGAGGTTGCACTAATTTACATTCCCATCAACAGGGTAGAAGAGTTCCCTTTTCTCTGCATCCTTACCAACATCTTTATTTTTTATCTTTTTAATAATAGCCATTCTGATTGGTGTAAGATATCTCATTGTGGTTTTAATCTGGTGTACGACATCTCATTGTGGTTTAAGCTGATGATTAGTGATGCTGAACATTTTTTCATATGCCTGTTGGTCATTTGTTTGTCTTCTCTTGAAAAATGTCTATTCATGTCCTTAGCCCACTTTTTCATGCGGGGATTATTTATTTATTTTTGTTGTTAAGTTGTTTGAGTTCCTCGTAAATTCTGAATATCAGTCCCCTGTCAGATGTAAAAGTTTGCAAATATTTTCTCCCATTCTGCAGGTTGTCTGTTCACTCTGTTGAATATTTCCTTTGCTGTGCAGAACCTTTGCAGTTTATTAAGTCCCATTTGTTTTTGTTGCCTGTGCTTTTTTTTTTTTAAATGAGCTTTTGAAGGCATCACATTGCCTGACTTCAAATTATACTACAAGGCTAAAGTAACCAAAACACGATGGTACTGGTATAAAAATAGATCTAGATCACACAGAGAATTTTGTTTTTGTTGCCTGTGCTTTTGAGGTCTTAGTCATGAGTTTTTTGCCTAGATCAATGTCCAGAAGAGTTTTCCCTAAGTTTTCTTCTAGTATTTTTATAGTTTTAGCTATTATATTCAACTCTGCAATCCATCTTGAGTTGATTTTTGTATATGGTGAAAGATAGGGGTCCAGTTTCATTCTTCTGCATATGGCGATCCCATTTTCCCAGCACCATTTATTGGAAAGGGTGTCCTTTCCCCTGTGTATGTTCTTGTCGACTTTTCAAGATTAGTTGGCTGTAAGTATATGGCTTTATTTCTGGGTTCTCTGTGTGATCTAGATCTATTTTTATACCAGTACCATCGTGTTTTGGTTACTTTAGCCTTGTAGTATAATTTGAAGTCAGGCAATGTGATGCCTTCAAAAGCTCATTTAAAAAAAAAAAAACAACAAAACAGATCCAACTTAAGTACCCACATTTTTCACCACATTTCACTCTAAATGGTGTGTATCTACTTCCAAAAATTAGACTTATCTTTAAAGAAGATTTGGTACTTTAAAGATATTTAATACAGTTTGTCATAGAGATGTCTATAATATTGAGCAAGACAGCAATTGGTGTAATGAGTATATGACTTCCACCACTGTTGTTTTTTTTAAATAACTCTGGTTCTTTTAAAGGGTATTTGGCATATATGCTACAGATTTTATCTGGGAAGTCCATTTGTGCATGTGTGTGTGTGTGCACCTCTAGAAGGAATGAATAACTGGCCTAGCCGGTTAAGTCCACCATGGCAAATAATGGTAGGACAACTTTGGCCTGCACATCTGCCAAGAATCCATAACCATTTAGGTAAGTGGTTATCAAACTTTAAAGTTCTTAAGAATCAACTGGGTGCTGGTTAGAAGGTGGATATCTAGGGCTGTTCCTAGAGAGTTTGATTCTATAAGTTTGGAGTGGGGCTAGAAATATGCAGTTTAATAAACCTCCCAGGTGATTCTGAAACAGAGTTCATGGACCACACAGCTGATTAAACCTTCTACTTGTACTCACTGCACAGGATGACTGGTTCTGTGCTCTATAGCTTCGACCAGATGGTTGCATTAGTGGATGCTAAGGAATTAGGTCACCTGTTCCTTGAGGCTATACCGTCTGTACATTTGATGATATTCCATTTTGGGGAAAATTTGCTTTCAACATAGTCACTCTATATGCTGGGATAGATATTTGATAAAATCTTCTCCTCTCCCCTCTGTCTCCATGTCCACCTCCTCGTGGAGAAGGGCTTTAACCGGAGGGCATCTGGAGGTCCTGGACATCCTGCTCATATCACCCCTTGCACACACAGGTGGTGAGATAGTGGCACGAATTCTCTCTTTCATCTGGCAGCCTGGAGGCAAAGAGGCCAGTCCATCTGCCCCTCAAAGTGCATTCACACTTGGTAGTGGTTCTTAGCCTTGTTTGCACATTGGACAAACACTGGGAGCGTTACCAAGTACTGAAACCTGGGTCTCATCTCCAGTGATTCTGATTTAATTGGTGCAGGATGGGGATTGGGGATTGGGAGTTTTAAAATCTCTCCCAACTGTTTCCAACAGAGCTAAGTTTGAGAATCACTCTATAGCAGCAGTTGGCAAACTTTTTCTGAAAAGGGCCAGGTAGGAAATATTTTAGGCTTTGCAGGTCATACCATCTCTGTCACAACTACTCAACTCTGCTGTTGTAGCTCAAAAAGCAGCCATAGACAGTACATAAATGCAGGGCATGGTTCTGTGCCAGTAACACATATGGACACTGAAATTTGAATTCCATATAATTTTCATATGTCACAAAATGTTCTTCCTCCCCGACCATTTAAAAAGGTCAAAAACATTCCTAGCTGGCAAGATGGCAAAATGAAAATCAGGTAGCAGGCTGAATTTGGCCTGTAGACCATTGTTTGCTGACCCTTGCTCTAGAGCAAGGGTAGGGAATATTTTCATGTTGAAAGGCTGCATTAATTTAGCTGTAATCAAATAAGACTGCATTCAAGAAACTTCAATTAGATATACTTAAAAATGTACATTATTTTGTAAAACTCTAACTACTATGTACTTAATAATTTCAAAAAATGAAAACTATGTGTTCACTTTAAAGTTAACTAACCTTTTAATGACTTTGTTGTGTCTGCTTTTTGTTGGAAAGCATTTGAATATTTGGTTGCAGCATGGAGGTCCACAGTTTCAGTTGATCCTCTAGATGGGTATCAGTCATTTGTGACCCTAAGGGCATTTTGATTTGGGTTAGGTAGGAGAATGTAGATTCGCAGCAGTAAGTGGATAAAAAGCAAGAAAGCATTTTTTGGGCATTTTGCCAAAGGCATGGGTATTCTACTGTATTTTTTCGTATTTCAGTTGAATCTTTCTTAGCACCAAACAATGATTTTAAAATGTCATCTACTGAGAGCTCAATCAATTCCATCTGCAATTCTTTAGGAGCCTTGGTGATATCAACTAGGTGAGGCTGAAATGCTAATTTGAGTGCGATGTCATGATTCTCAAAGTCAGTGAAACTTTCATTGTATTCTCCAAATAATAGGTCTGTAACAGCTGCGTATTCTTCAAATGATTCACATATATCATCCTGCTCATCAATGACTTTTGCTAACTGGGGAAAATGTTCATCCAAAATTTCCTTTTGAAGAATTGTTTTGAAAAAAGATAGCTTGTTTCTAAATGCTTGGATTTTTTGCCACATATCATATACAGACTTAGTTTTACCTTGCAAAGAAATATTCAAGTTGTTTTGATTTGACATGATATCACACAGAAATGCTGCATTCCTATAGAAATCTTTCAATAATTCATATTGCTGATTCTGTTCTTCATAAAATTTAACTATCTGTTCTCGCAGATATAAAATTTTGGCTAACGCCTGTCCCTGCCATAACCAATGCACTTTACAATGATATTGCAAATCCACACTGAATACCTCATCATTCAACTTTAGCGTGTTACAAAATTGATGATGCCATGTTGCATTTGCAGGGATATAGTTAACAAAACTTATAACTTTTTGCAAAGCGTCACTTAAAATAGTAGCTTTAGCATAGAGATTTTGCTGTTGTAAAATACAATGAAAAGAAATGAGAGCATCTGGATCTGTAAATACTTTTTTTTATCTGTGCAATAAACCCTTCATGTTTTCCTGTCATGGAAAGTGCACTGTCTGTACATACACTTACTAAATTTACCAAATTCAATCCAACTTCGTGACATTTATCTTGAATGTTGTTGAAGATATCTATACCCCATGTTCTGTTCACAAGAATCAGTCAATTCATCCAAAGCAATTGGATAATATATATTTTCCTTTTGAACTATTGCATGCAGTTGTTCTGTTAGGTTGAAGGCTAATTCATGCCACCAATCAGTTATGGTTCTCCTTGAAAGAGGCAGTTGTTTGTACTTTGAAAAGTTATCAAAGTCTAAGCATCCTACAACTTTGACAATGCATTCTTTCACAATTTCTACATCACTGAATGGCTCCCTTCCCCCCCCCAAGTATATAAGCTACTTTATAAGTTGCTTCATTGGCATTATTTCCAGGTCTTATTGCTGCTTGAAAGAATTGTCTTTGCTTCTGCTTTTCTTCTTTTAATTTCTGCAATACAACCTTTCACTCCTCTCCCCCTAATTTAAAATATTTGTGGTCCTTAGGAGAGTTATAATGCTGATGAGCATTGAATTTCTTTAATGTTGATATTGCAGTATCACAAGGCAAGCAAATCATCTTATCTTTAGCAGAAACAAGATAATATTGCAATTCCCAATCCTCATTAAAAAAATCTGTTTTCTTCCTTCAGCATTCTCTTGGTTTTCTTTGACATGATGGGCTGTTAAGCAGACAGAATTAAAAAATATTGTTGAGCTGTACAACTATTCACAAATTCCACTTCAAACAGAAACACAGTGCACTCTTGTCAAAAGCTGATAACAGACTGGCATACTCGACGCCCATAAACTCTCGCCAACCAAACTCAAGCGGTAGTGGTACCAGTCAAGCAGGGGAAGTTAGAACTAAATCATAAACGTAGCAGCCATCAATTTAGCCCTTATGGCTTACTAATGTTCTAGTTGTACCGGTCAACTAGGAGGATTATTTTGTTGAAACTTATGTTATTCATTGGTATTTGAAGTATGTTCATTTAAAAAATAAAATAAAAATATAAAAGACAAAAAAAATTAATAAAAATAAAAGGTTTTGTTCTGTAAAATTTGGATTCAGTCCAAAGGCCACACTTAAGGACCTAGAAGGCCACATGTGACCTTAATGCCACAGGTTCCCCACCCCTGCTCTGGAGCAAACCAGCAACGAATGTAAGAGGCTTTGGGGTCATGGTCAGCTATTAGCTTGTGCATGGCATAAAACCTATTAGAGCACAATCTTTTAATCTTTGCAGACAAAGATTGTTCATACGTATTTTGGACTTGGTCTTATTCAATTTCTTGGTACAGGAAATTAGGCATTATAACAGAGGGGTCTTTTTCTATGTCAATATAAGAATTATAGAACTCCTTTTACACTGTAAATTAACATTTTTCCATTATTTTCTTTGTCTCTCCTACCAGTACTCAGTGAAGGGAGAGAGAGGGAAACTGAAATTCTTTTTTTAAAAGTATCAACTAACCCTCATTAAGTACTATGGGCACGATACAGTGCAAAATTATGGTAACTGTTAAAAGGAAAGTTAAGAGCTTTAATTTATCTATAACTCCTCTTCCCCATGATACTAGAGTGAAGAAAAGCTGGTTAAGTAGACTCTGCAATCAAACAGCCAGAGTTTAAACTCTAACTGTCTCTTACAATCTCTGTAATCTTAAACAAGTATTTAAAGCTCTCTATCAATTCCTTAAATATATAAAGTGGGAATAATAATAATGCTTTGAACAATGCCTCAGTAAATTCTAGCCATTATTACTGCTTTATCCTTACAATGGCTATCTGCTTCAAAAACTGGGTCTGACCTGCTTTGTATAACACCTAGTACCCAGCAAAGTATTCTATTGTACAACTGGGATGCTATAGATAATATGTTGCATAATAGGTCAAATTATGTCAAATTATTTCTCAGCTTTCCTAAGGAGAATACCAACAGGAAATGGAACAAATCTGCCTGGGAGGTAGAGAAATGAACCAATTGTCCTGCATTTCCTGTGGCCACAAATCTCTCTTTTTATCAAAGAAAGGACTTGTTCCAGATGAGATTAGTTTTTAATGAATTTTGGGTGGCTCCTATCTAGCTCACTCTTCCCCAAAGGAACTGAATCACTAATTTTTCTGGCTATCTAGGATGTAGCAGAATTAAAACTCACTGCTCTAGCATTCCCCAATATTCTCATTTTTCTTTCTTACAAACAAAAACAAAACTATACAAATTTTCAGATGCTTTTTGCGAATTTTCTGGGGAACCACTTGCTCAAAATTAAGGGGTTTCCATGTGATCCTTGGTCCAACTGGAGACCTCATTTTGAAATCACTGGATAGGCTTCCCTTGTACCTGTGGGCGTCAAAGTGTGGTCTCCAGACCAGCAGCATCAGCATCACCTAGGAACTTGTTAGACATGCAAATTCTTGAATCCAAAACTCTGGGGGTGGGGTCCGACATTCTGTGTCTTTTGTTTGGTTCTTTTTCAGAGGTGGAGTCTCACTATGTTGCCCATGCTGAAATGCAGTGGCTATTGACAGGTGTAATCATAGAACATTGCAGCCTCGAACTCCTAGGCTCAAGCAATCATCCCTCCTCAGCCTCCCAAGTAGCTGGGATTATAGGTGTGCAGTACTGCGGCTGGCCAATACTGTGTTTTAACAAGCCCTTGCATACCAAAGTTTGAGAACTACTGTCTAACATTTTTTTCTTCTTAGTAGAAATCAGAAAAGGATGTTAAAGTATCCTCTCCTACAGATTTATGAGTGTCTTTATGAAGCTCTTCCAGAGAGAACTCACAAACAAGGACTCTGGCCTCTTAAACCCAGGCCAAATTCCAACATGAGGATTAAACATTTTCTTCTCCTGTCACTTCTGGCTTTCAGCATTTCCTCAAGATTTTTTTCCTTGAAATTCTCTCACTTTGATTGACGCATAATGCACAAGAGTCAGGCAGATCTGGTTTCCAGTTCCACCACTTACTGACTTGCTAGGTGACCTTGGTAAATTCCTTAATTCCTCTAAGTCTCAGTAATCTCATGGGCAAAATAGGATTAATAGTATTATCTATTTTTTAAATGTTAAATTTTGTGATGATGACAATGTTGATGGTAGTAGCCATTAGTTAATACTAACTGCCTCCTAATAGTTGAAAACCATGTTTGACCCCTTCAACTAGAAAGAGGTTGAAGTTCAGCCAGTTCCATGTGATTGAGAAATCCTTTTCTTCATCTGAATCAACTTCTTGGATCCCAAGGTTGTCTGAACCAAACTGAGTATCTTCAGTGAATTTGATTTTATTCGTTTCTTCAAAAATATACCTGGATGGTGTCTATATGCCAAACACTCTACTGTGGAGCCAAGGATTTGACCCAATTGTCTGAGAAGAGCTCCTTAATTTGGCCTAGTTTAGGATGTCAGATCCTATGTTTCAGATTCTCTAAGACTTTTCTGCTTTTTGCTGACCAGCAATGACAGTGGTGCCTTCAAGACCTTCAGGGTCATCTCAAGATCTGTGATCTAAGCCTGAGAAGCCAAGAAACTTCTCCATTATTCATTAAATATTTATCAACCCAACTACATGCCAGATACTGTGGCTCTTAAAACCCACTGGCCCCATGGACTACGCATCCAGGGAATAATTTCAAGCCCAAAGATGATGAATGGTAGAGCCCTTATGATTGCTCCACTGAAACAAGACGTTAGGGGACCCCATCCCACCCAGGCAGACACACCCTGGGGCATACTCTGAGCTTTCTCAGGAGGCTGCCATACAACTGCAGCATTGGTGCTTCCAGGAACAATGGGTCAAAAGGCCTATTCTACTTGGGTGGTAAAATGATTCAGACTAGGAGCTGGCCAATGTATCTATCAAAATCAAAATTAGAAAGCCAGTCTTAAGGAAACAAAAAAGAGGCCACAAAAGGGAGATACTAGAACATATTCTCATCTGACTCTGCATGGTAAGGAAGGCCTGGGAAGAAATCACTGGAGAAAACTTCCATTCAGTAGTCAGAGCTAAAAATACTGGTGTCTCTCCCACAAGCATAGGCTTTAACATTCATGTGTCTTAGTCTCTGAAGTAACTTGTTTCTCTTCAAACACTTGAGGCCATCTACTGCCATCCATACTTAGACATGGACAGATTTATAACTATTCTCACTTAGGTTGTTAAATGTGTGTATATTGCCTGATTGAGGGTGTGTGTTTGTGTAATAATTTCCACACATCTGTAAGTTTCTATAGATTTATATGGATGAATTAGAAGGTCCTTCTTTTAGCTGCAATATATTTTTAGAAACCAATTCATAATGTAGATCATATTTTCCATGGAAAAGATGCTATAATTGGGAGTTTCATTCCTGACCAAGGACTCCTCAGCAAATAAAATATAGATACTGCCAACAGCTTGTCATGGAACAAAAACTATGACCATTTTATAAACCTCTATAAATATCTAAAACACAAAAACAATGCCCTAAGTCCTATAAAAGGGGCATAAATATATACAGTACCTACACATGGAGCCTCAAAGTTTCTAGAAATATCCAACTACCGCATAAAAATACAGCTCAATTGAACTATATTCTAAAATTAACACATTGCTATAATAACATTAAAGATTTGACTTACAATTTTGCAAACATTAGATTTTACTGAAGCATTTTGGAGATAGTCCTATCTTTTTTGTTTGTTCGTTTAAAGTGTCCAAAGTAATTGATCCAATGTCTTCTTTTCTTTTTGAGGTAGATATCTATTTTTGTACTGCATCTACTACCTTCATTTTACAAGCCTCTTTTTCCCCCCTGGTTTTTCCCATCTTCCTCTTCTTCCTCCTTCTCCTCTTCCCCTTCTTTCTACCTGCTCCCCTTCCCAATACATGAGTACTATGGAACTACCATATTGCCACAGTGCAACACAGTCCTGCCCAAAGATGACTGGTCCAGGATTAGTCCCTAAACACCATCTTTCCTGGGAATTTAATATTTGGAACTGAGAGACCCAGAGATGGCAACATCTCTGCACCCCTGCTGCTGAGGCCTTGGGAGCCCTGACCCCTGTCCTTTGTTGGCTTGACTGTTCACTGCTTCTCTGGTTCCATGAGTTACCCCAATATCCTTTCAAGAAATTCCCCATTTTGCTTAAGCTAGGCAGTCATTTTCTGTTACTTAAAGCCCAGAAAGCTCTTAATAAAATTACCCATGGCAAGTAGATGCACTTAAAATTATTCCTTCCACCTTAAAGCTCAGGTCAAAGCAACCACAGCTCAGACTTAATGACCTAGAAAATGTGCACAATAATATGTTGCATATAATATATATAAAAAATAAATATATATTCAGTATAATAATAAATATTGTTACAAATTAATATGCACCATACAATCCCACTTTAGTTTTTAAACATATGATAAGAAAAGCCATACATCAAACTGTCACTATTAGTTATCTCTAGTGATTTGTCTGTTTTTTCTTTTATTTTATCCTACTTAACAATTTCCACAATAAGCCAGATTTACTTTTTATAATCAGAAAAAAAGTGGAAAAAATTTAAGAATTAGGTGTCACCCAACGGATTGACCTTAGCAGTGATGACGATCATCGTGATTTTGTGATTTTTAAAGACTACTCAGGCCTGCTTTTATTCCCTTCATTGTATCCCACATTAGTCCACTCACAGCTTCAAGAACAATTTGTTAGTTTCAAACCAGAGCAGTGTCACTAGGAAACATTAAGTGCCATAGGGAAAGGATTTGGAGTGAGAGCATTTGGGCTTGGGCACCAGCAAAACAGCTGTGTGGTCTTAGGATGATCACTCGCCTTCTCTGAGCATCAACTTTCCCTGTTGTAAAACGGGTGGTAAGAGAACATGAATGTGAAAGTTATGTGCGGTGCTAACAAACATTAGCTGTTATTTGCTACTCTTTCCTCTTGTTGTACTTCTCTTCTAAGAAATTAGAAGAGGCCACTATGTCCTCCTTACCGAATTCTCTTTGCTATAGGACCTGCTAGAAACCCAAGCCTTAAAGCCTCGGTTACCCTTCTCTTATTGGCTTTGCACCCTTTTTTACAAAATAAAATTAATTTACACAATATTGAATATTCCTGTACTCCAGAAATATAACTCATCTAGTAACTACACTTTTTAAAAAATGTAATAAATATACACAATATAAAATTTACCATTTTAACTATTTTTAAGTATTTGATTCAGTGGCATTAAGCACATTCACATTGTTGTGCAACCATCACCACTATCCATCTCCAGAATTTTTTTGTCTTCCCCAACTGAAACACCACAAGCATTAAACAACAACTCCCCCATTCTGCCCTCCCCCTGTCTCCTGGCAACTACCATTCTTCTTTCTGTCTCTGAATTTGACGACTAGGAGGTATCCCCATAAGTGGAATCATACACTATGATTGTATATCTTCTTCAGAGAAACCATCTATTCAAGTCTTTTGCCCATTTTTAAAATAGGGTTCTTTGTTGGTGAGTTGTAGGAGTTTTTATATATTCTGGATATTAACCCTTTATCAGATACATGATTTGCAAATATGTTTTCCCATTCTGTGGGTTGCCTTAGTAGCTATACTTCTTAACCTGACACCTGTTTATTCAAACAAATAGCAACTGCGCATCTGCTATGTGAAAGACATTGTGCTAATGACTGAGCAAAAAGGTGCAGTTGACTTTCATGCCCTCCCTCTCTGCATGTGACTCTGTCATGCTATCAGAACCCTTCCAAGTTGATTGTAAACAATTGTTTTTTTTTATTACTAGATCTTTCAAGACTTCCAAAAGGAATTTTAGTTGGCTATTTTAATTATCTCAAACATCTGAGAAGTGAGATCTTAGTCTTAAACAGGTTGCGAAGAACTGGAGAGTAGTGAGACTTGTGACCAGAAGAAGTGGTCACTGTCCACACGCTCACACACACAAAACATTAAACACCTGGCAAGGGACTCTGGATGTCTGCACGCGTGTGAAAGGAAGTATTTCCACTTACACCAGGGCTTTGCCTAAAAGAGAGCAACTTTGAATGTTATGTCTTACTGTACCAGCTGATAAATGTCGTGACCCTTGACCCTGGGACACCAGACCCTTACTGGGGTCTTAACACACTTCCCTGACCAATGAACAATAAACCTTGTGTTAACCAACTGTGTACATTCCACCTTCGCTACAGTGCTTATTTTCAAGGCTTAGCACAATCACCATGAACTAGAACTTAAAAGCCCCTAATTTGTTTTCTCCTTAGCACTCTTCTCAGTAAACTTCTTCATTGCAGAGTGTTCCCCTGCTGGTAAGATAATAGACTTGGCCTTTTAGTCCCCTGTCTGGGGGTCTTTATTTTACATGCCAAGAAGCTGCATTCCTACTCCTAATTCTGTAGTCTCCTTCCCAAGTCAACACAGAATCCACATACCATATGCTGTTCAATGACTTCAAGTTTTAGCAGAAATACACATACTTACCCCTGTGTAGCTATAATCAATCCTGTTCCTACAATCCTCAGGAAATTTAGAGAAATGCCAGCCTGTTTTCAAACAAACATATATCTTAATTTAGCTACCTAATATACAGACATTTGACCTCTACAGAATATGTTTTCTCCCAGTAATCATATTTCTTGAAAACCACATGCATAGGCCTTTATGTAAATGTTCAGCTGCATCTTGGATCTGCTTTGCACCTGATGGTTGCTCACACATGAACACACACACATACACACCCAGAAGAAATATATATTTGTTGCTAAAGAACTGCCTTTAATGTTCTGTTGAAGGCAAAGGATCAAAATTTTCAAGATAGTGCATTAAATTTGCAGAATCACTGCTTAGGAGCAATAACATTACAAACAGGAAATTAGTCCAATTACAATATCTTCTGAATTATGATCTCTGCTTCCTTGTTGCTTTACCTCGTACCAAATCACCCAACACCCTGCTTACTATCTATAGCAGCAACTCAAGAAAACAACGCTATTCATGGTTCCCCCTCACACACACCCCGGAATGGAATGGGGCCAATAGACCACAATGTGCAGCTAGAGATGAGCTAGAGAAAATGAATGGTAATCCAGGACCCCAAAAGGGAGCACTTGCCACCCATTCTCTAATGGCTCCCCATTTTCCTTCATAGACCCCCAGAAATGGAAATGGCACCAAGGAGCCAAACCCACTCCGAGCTGCTGCTTCCTAGCAGCCCCCAGAGTCTGGCGTGGGCAGCTCCTGTGCCTGGTGCCTCACTGTTAGCCTTGCTGATTTTATTACCAAATATGAGCTACAAATGTAAGGCACCAAATACCGGAAGAGTGTCCTCATAAGACAATGATCTGGCGGTCCCTCCTGCCAACAGTGTTCCCTGCTCCTCAGGGTAATTGATGTACTGTGGTGATGAACTAAATGTCCCCTCTACAATTTCCTTGGGGCTCAAAATATAAAGTTCTGTTCTTCAGGGTTGAATGCCAAGCCCTGTCCCACTAGCCCCACTGATGTGCCTATTCCTCCTTCAGTATCAGAGGCATGTTCCCCCCTAGACACAAAGAAGGAGGCACCCTTAGGGGTAGAGGGAGGATTTTTTTCCTGTTTGAATGATGTGGATGCTTACTTAAGGGAGGGAAACTGGGCTTTGGGTTTTAGTGACCAGATGTGCATGTGTAGTTGTATGCGTCCTGATTTAGAGCAGGGTCTTTTATTTTGTCTTCTTTAACTTTGCTTTTAAAATCATGAGGAGAACATTTTTTCAGGAGAGAGTGAATGGCTGTATCATACTTAGCATGAGATTCTTTCCCCCTTCTCCTATGTCCTTTTGATACTGTTCCAGACATTCTGAGGATAACTGTGGCTGTGAGCCTTTGTTTTCCTAATGATCTTGTTTCTCTTTCCTGTTGGGAAAAGACTCCTCCTTTGCCCCTTTGCGTGAATACTCTATTACTAAAGATTGAGACCTGGTCCAGAATCAGTCAAGGGGATGAATGCCTGCATGAAAATTAGTGGAGAAGCAACAGTAAAAGCCACTCAAGGGGCTCCCGCAGGGATTGCGACAAGGCGGAGAAGCGTGATGAGAGCTTGGAGAGGGATGAAACCCAAGCAATTGCTGAGAAAGTAGGCAGCCTCTTGTCCTTTTCCTTTTTTCTGCTCTTATTTGCGTGTTTTCTGTGTTCTAGGTCTGTGAATTCAGCCCCCAAACAGTTGGCAGAAAGGGCTCTCATAAAGACAAGAATTCTATTAATACTTTATCTTTCTCCTGTTTCAAAATGCTGACCCTACTGGTCTATCTTAATCATGATACCTCCTTTATCACCAGGAACTTCATGTTGTTGTCGCCCTATAATTGGTAGTATAGAGATGATGAGGTGTTTACCATGGGTGTGATGTCAGCCTCCAATTGTCTGGTACCTGCAGTGGCAGTTAGTCACACTAATCTATCAGCACTTACACCTGAATTATCTTACGGTGGTAGATATCCGGAGATATTCCAAAATAAAGTTCTTTCTTTTGGAATCCTAACTGGTCCATTGAAAATGTTTTCTTGAACTAAAAAGGACTATGAGCTAAATGAAGAAACTTTATGAATATATGAAATTTTAAAATAAAAAAACTGAAACCTGTTTCGACTATAATGTTTTCATGATAACATCCAGGACAATTAGTAATAAAACAACTCGAAGAGTGGTTGAACGTCAAAAATACGTAGAAGCTGAACGAAGAAAGGAGAGCGAGAAAAAAGAAAAACCGAAAGAGAAGCAAGAAGAGTAAGTATTTGGGAAATAGGGTGGGAAATAGAGCGGCTATAGGGAAAGCTAACCACTTTCGTATCCTGGTCATGTAACAATGAAACCATCTGCTAAGGGGCAGTAACACTCACATGGCTTTGAGATGCACACTTTATTGAAAGTGCCAGTCCAGTGTCAAGGTGAGAGGGGGCCTAAAGATCTTGCACTCAGATAAAATAGTCCGTCCAGTTAACATAAGCGGAGGAGGGATCTATTGTTGTGTTTTATAGTAACACCCAAACGTATATCCACTTGTAGAATATCCCACAAGACCTAGAGTTTCAAAGAAGAGTTTCAAAGATCATCCTCTCCTTCAGAAACAGGTGAGCTCCTGGGAAAAGTGTGGGGCTTGTAGAGTTTGAAAATGTGGAAACAATTTTTTTGCCCACCAAATTTTATTTAAAATGCCAGCAAGGAATTCATTACTTAAGGGGATCCAGAGGTGAATTCTGCAATGATGATTTTCCTGTTCAGTAAAATTTAGATTTTTGCTAATTTCTTAAGGTAAGAGATAACCTATTTTATATCTTCTCTCTTTTCTTTTATTGAACTTCCTTTGGTAGGTTTGCAACTTCTCCCTTCAGGGCCAGGGGGTCCCAGGTCTGCTGCCACACCCAAGTAGCCACAAGACATAGCATTTCAAACTCTACAAGCCCCAGGGAAATGGTTCAGGAAGCTGGGAAGGGGCAGCCTAGAACATATGATTCTGAAGCAAGGAGGCTGATATTTGCCCCTGCCATACGGAAATCAGCCCCACTATTTTCAAGCCCTGCCATGGATAAGGTCCTCAGACTGAAGTCACTGGAGTCTCCTGACTTCAAGTAGGACCACTTGGCGATGCAGGGCCTCTTAAACATTTGATCTTACCCTCCAGTCAGCTTCTCCCTCTTCTGAGTCGGGGCTCATTGAATGTCTTTTGCATACCCTCTTGGGAGAAGATGCACATTCCTTCGCACCGTTAGCAAACTACCTGCCCAAATGTTGATACCATGGACCAATGATGTCCATGGCCATCTTCCTTCTGCCTTGAGCTTTCTTCTCCCAGATACTCCCATGGCTGGATCCCTCGCTTTATTCAGGTCTTAGCTCAAATGTCTTCTCCTCAGAGAGGTCTTCCTGACCACCAAATCTAAAAAAAAAAGACCACCACCCTTGGACTTCTATAAATCTGCTCAGAACACAATCTCCCATGCCTGAATCACATACAGACACATCTACAAAGAACAATATCCAGATAGCACCTCAGACATCATCACTCAGGAGTGTACATTAGTCATAAACTAGTTCTTCATGGCAGAGAGAAAAAACTTATCCTTTTACTAATTACAAAAGAATAGGGAAGTAAACATAGACTTATGAGGTTACCAAGTTTTTTAAAAAGTAAATACAAAAAATATGTACAAGGCTAGGAAAAAGGGGTATGAATGAGCACAGTCATTCTGTAGAGCAACTAGCAATAAACATCAAAAGCCTTTAAAATAGTTATGTTGTTTGACCTAGTGATTCTAATTCTAGAATTTGTCCTATGGAGATAATCAAGAGATATAGATAAGATGTTCATCACACCATTACTTATAATGATGAAAAGTAAGAGACTGTTATGCAGCCATCAGAAATTCTTTAGAGAAACAACTCAAATGTCTATTGACTGATGGATGGATAAAAAAATATAGTATATACATACAATAAAATAGTATTGAGCCTTAAAAAGGAATGATGTTCTGACACATCATGAATCAACAACTTGAATCAACCTTGATGACATTGTGCTAAGTAAAATAAGCCAGACAGAAAAAGACAAATATCGTATAATTCCACCTACATGATGCACCTAGACAAGTCAAATTCATAGAGACAGAAAGTAGAATGGGGTTGCCAGGGGCTAGGGAGTAAATGGGGAGTTACTGTTTTAATGGGTACAAAGTTTCAGTTTGGGAAGATGAAAAAGTTCTGCAGTTTGGATGATAGTGATGTTTGCACAACAATGTCAATGTACTTAATGCCACTGAAGTGTACACTTAATTATTAAAATGGTAAATTTTGTTATGTATATTTTACCACAATAAAAAAATGCTTTGGAATATTTAGCAACATGAAAATGCTCAATAGGGAAGAAATAGTATATAATATTGTTCAGATTTTCTGTCAAAATCATTGTAAGTTCAGGTATAGAAAAAAAGATCAAAGATATTTTAAAACACAAAATGTTAATAGACATTATCTCTAGGTAAGATTATGAGTAATTTTCTCTTTCATACTTTTCTGTATTTTCCAAATGTTCTAAGTAAACATGTAATATTTTTATAATTAGAAAATAAAATAAAATTTAAAAGCACCCTTCATCTCTATCCTCTTACCCTCCTTTATTGTTATAATAAATAGCACACATTACTACCTGAAAGTATACTGTATATTTATTAATTTCCTTGCCATGGTCTGTTTCTTCAGCTGGAATGTAAGTTCCATGAGGGCAGAGGCTTTGTCTTACTCTGCTGGATCATTAATTCTTGAACAGTTTGAGGCAAACTCCATAAATATTTGGGTGAAAGAGAATAAGTCAATGAGTGAATGGATGAATGAACAGAAAACCCATCATCCTCAGTGTCTTAGTCCATTCCTGCTGCTATAACAAAATACTGTAGATTGGGTAATTTATAAATAATAGAAATTTATTTCTTACAGTTCTGGAGGCTGGGAAGCCCAAGATCAAGGCACAAGCATATTCGGTGTCTGATGAAGGCTCACTCTGCTTCTTAGATGGGTGCTTCTTACTGCATCCTCACATGGTGGAAGAGGCAAACAGCTCCCTTGCACCTCTTTTATAAGGTCACTAATACCATTCATGAGGGCCCTGCCCTCATGAGTTAATCACCTTCTAAAGGCCCCATCTCTTAATACTATCACATTGACAAGTTTCAGCGTATGAATTCCAAGGGGACACATTCAGACCATAGCACTCAGGTTATGACAGTGGGCATTCCTTTGTCCTGTGCCCCCCCTTTCCAAGCCCCTGGGGTATCAGCCTTCTTTATCCCATCTGTGGCTTGCTCAGGATTGGAGGAAGGGTTTTCTCCAGATTAAGGATCATTAAAATGAAATAAATATGTCCAAAGTAGGGCTCACAGAGTGGGAAGTAGTCTAGAAACCATACTTCTTGAAGGACAATTGAAGGGGCTGAAAATGTAAAAGAGAAGATTTAAGGGGAGAAGAAATGTTGTAGCTGTCTCCAAATACTAGAAGTGTAGTCAGGGGGAACCATGCATTTATTCAATAAATATCCACTGAGCCTCTGCCTTGTGCCAGCAACTGAGGTAGTTACCAAGAGTACAAAAAACAAGAATATATTTCATTTGTTGGACTCCAGAGGGAACACCAAGGGTTGGTGAAGAGGAGTTTGGAAAGACAGATTTGAATGCATCATAAGGCAGAGAGTCCAAATCAGCATTTCCTAAAGTGCATTTCATGAAACCCTAGGGATATGTGGGATGTTCATTTATGTCATATGAAAAAAGGATTCTGGGGCCAAATAAGTTTAGAAAATCTTGAGATGAGGTTAGAGTTTTAATTAAAACTGTAGCATAGGACTTCTGAGTCTTTAATATACTATTATATACTGTGATTCTCCTAAAGAATGATATGGTTTCTTTCCCTAAATTTCTTGGACCACAGGACACTTTTTCTAGACCTAGAATTCCATGGGATAAGCATTAGGAAAAGTTGTTTGCTCTTTGCAATGAGAACATTCACCTTTACAACAGGTGGTCTGCAGCCACAGGTCCAGATGGGCACTGCAGTTTGCACCTGAGACACACCTCCTTGGCACCACATACAACAGAGGCCAAAGTCTTCATTCTAAATCACTCCATCCAGTCTTCCCACCTCATCCCCCTCACCTCACAATTTCCCCAGTTACCAGCATCAGCACTCAGTTAATCTTCTTTCCATCCTTGCTTTGAATTTGACTTTAATGAACCATGCCTTGTGTTTCTGCTTCTGACTTGAGCTCTGCATTACAAGGATTCTGATTTCTTCCCCTAAGGTGCCTGAAGCCACCCTGGGTAAGGCTCCTCTGGTTGAATTCTTCCATCCAATTCACTGTGCATAGAGGTGGGAGACCCAGACAAGGAGTAAGTATGTTCTCATGTCAGGGATGCTACGAATGGGGAGAGCTTGGGCTTTCTGATGTTAAAAGTTCTTGCCTGGTCTTATTTTCAACTACCTCCTTGATAGGTATGAGATTCTGCCATGTCCTATTTCCAGGCATAATTTTAAATACTTTTGGTACCTGGGAAACCAGCTATTTCTGTAGACTGTATCATCTTATTGGTCTTCATATGAAACACAGATGCTTCGCCACATAGTTGGGAAATTTTTCACATGATGAGATAAAGCTACTCATCCAAGGTCAGTGGGCTATGTTCTACCTCACAGCCATATGAATAAAAACCCATAGTGAGTTTGAAGACTTGCATGAAATTCTTGCAAGAGAAACTACTGTGACTTTAAACTATAGTCCTCAAAGCCCCTTCCATTTTTGGTATCTTACCTTGTAACTTGGGTTCTCATTCCAAAATCCAGTGACCTCATTGATTGCAGCACTTCAATACAGCCCATGTACTAGAATAAGAAAGAAAAGAACATGTAGGACAAACATACCACAGATCCATCTCTTAGCTTCATAGTGACTTCCTGGGAAGCACCTTAAATCAGCTCCTGGTATCAAGTTACATTTGCACACTCTGCCTACCATTGATATTCCTGACCATTAATGGACACATGCCTTAATCTTCGATTCAGTTACAAAACATCAGCTACATCCAAACTATAATATCAAGAATGCAGGTAACAAAGATGAATGTGGGTTCAGTGGTTAAGAGCATGGGCTCTGGGGCCAGAACGTGTGAATTTGCACCCTGGCTCTGCCACTTCTTAGTTATGGAACCTCAGCAAGTTATTCAACTTCTCTGCATCACAGTTTTGTCATTGGTAAAATGGGATACAATTAGAATCATTAGGAGAGTTAAATTATTTCACGCATAAAGCTTTTAGAACAATGCCTGGTAGATACAAATGCCCAAATATTAAAGGAAGCAAAAATAAATGTGAGCTAAATAATACAGGAATGTCAGATCTTCTAAGAAGATATAACAAGCATATAAATGCATATAACACAGAACTTGGTAATAGAAGACAATCTCAGCATCTTTTGCAAGATCATTTAAATATTAAGGGGGTTCAAGAAAGGCAGAAAAGTCATGTGCCACACCAGCAATCAGTCAGGTTGCTGGAAAAGGAGTTGTGGCTTATAAAGCTAAAAGACAGTTTATATTTCACGTGGCAGCGGTGAGGAGCCATGTCAGGCTGCCGAAGAGCACGATGTGATTAGATCTGTGCTCGAGGAGGCTTAAGTCAGAGGCTTTGTGAAGGGGGGTTACTAGTGAGGAATCAGTTAGGACGATCCCGTCGAGAGGGAAGTAATGACAGCCCACACTGAGGAGGGATGGTGGCAATAGGAAGGAGGGGACAGATTCAAGTGACATCACGGAAATAGATACTACAGGATTCGGCAGTTGATTTGATGTAGAGAATAAGAGGGAAGGATGAGTCAGGGATGACTCATTCAGACATTTCCAGCCAGGGTAGCAGAGGGAACAGTGATGCCATCAACAGAAACAGGAAAGCCAGGAGAGGGAAGATGATGAATTGGTTTGGGACCCATTGACTGCAAGACACTGGTAGGGTGTCCAGGAAATAACAAGCTGACAGCTGAAAATTGGATTCTGGGATCCTGGACAGGAATTAAGCCGAGGGATGCAGACTTAGTAGTCTTCTGTGTAGCTTTGCCAGATGAGGCTGTGGGAGTAAATCCTCGTAGCAGAGCCTTAGTTGACTAGGGAGAGTGTTTCTCTGAGAATTGCCTTGGAATTGTTACTAGGGCCAAGCGGTCTGATTGAAAGTGACCTGTCAGCCCTTTGGAAACGATGTGCTTCCTGTTTAGCTTTCCTTTGGAAGTCTTCCAGCCTCTTTCTGCTTGCAAATGGCAAAAGCACTGTGGAAAGATGGCAGGAGCCAGGGGTGGGGGGCACCTCCCCAGACGCTTCCTGTAGTACTTCTCAGCAGGTTGTGTAGACTTAGCATCCTAAGAGCAGCTTGGTGCACCAGGTGTGGTTTTGAGCCTGGTGTTGGGAAAGCACGCTAGCTGGGACAATAGCCCAGTCATTTTCAGCCAGATTCCCGTTAGTCACACTCAGCCACACTCCTCTTGGGGGTCTCTACTATTGACACAAGAAACATTTTGGATACTTTATCCTGTCCCAATCTCACTTAACTTCCCAAGGTTTGGATACTACAGGGAAGTAAGTGATGTCTAGAGGTCTCTCTTCAATAAACCATAGACTTATCAGGAAAAGAAAGCTAGATTTAGGGGGTATGTTAGAAAGCCCATCTCAGAATTTTCATGAAAGGAGATTCCAAGGGTCCAAGCTCCCCATCCTGGTGGATGGAGAAGATGGTTTGCGTGTCCTCACTGGCTGCTCTGGCTTCTGCTGCCTTCCAGTGCCCTCTCCGCCCGAGTGCTGCTCCTGCTCCACTAGTTCCCACACCATGGGCCCTGGTTTGGGAGCAGGTCTGGCTACACCTCTGGTTCCCCCAGGAGGCCTTGTGCAGAGATGGATGTCATCTTTCCCACAGCTGTGAATCACTGATTTAAGACAAGGTGATGCCAACCAGCCCCTCTGTGCACACTTTCTGAAAAGGTGACCAAGCACCTACATTTTTTACACTTTGCCACAGTGATTTTTTCAAAAGTACGTATCAGATCATGCTCTTCCACTGCTTAAAACCTCTGCCATCTATTGTCAAAACAAACTCGTTACTATGAACCCTAGACCTTGTGTTTTCTGGCCCCTGCTTGTCCCTTGGATCCCATCATGTCACCTCCCCCAGGAGCTGTGCTGCCACACTGCCTCCTTCCTCTCCCTCAGATACACGCAGTGCGGCCCTCTCCAGACACAGCCCTCATGCTCGCTGCTCCCTCTGCCTGCTCTGCAGCACCCACTCCTGCCACCCCTCACCGAAGCCCCTCCTTGTCACTTTCATGTCACTAATTGATTATCGGGCTTACTTGTTAATTTGCTTGTCTATTACCTGTTTTTATTCCTTTGGCTGTAAGCACCATAAGAGTAAGGACCATGATCGCCACCACATTCCCTGCAACAGCGCCTAGGACCTGGTGGGCACCAATAAATACTGGTTGTAAGAATGAATAAAGCATCTAGCGTTCAACCCTACTGAACCTTTCCAATGAGCAGAGAGAGGGAGGAGGAGGAGGAGGGACTAAGGGAGGTGAAGGCTTAGACAGCTGTCCACCCTGAGAACAAATGAGGGGTACAGGAGGCCTGAGGACTCAGGACTCAGCACTGCAGGCCAGAACGATGCCTTGGGCAGATTTCTAGATTGCTCAGCAGTTGACTCCATGTTTGTTACTTTTGTTATTTCCCACTTTAGAGATTGGTGGCAAACAACCTAGCCAGAGGGGGTTTTATAGTGAGGTGGGAAGCTGGAGAGGATGTGCCCTACTTCTCAGTCTGTGAGGTGGGGGTGGGGACAGCCCTGAATGATGGAGTTGATGGTGGGAGCTTTAAAAGGAGAGTGGGCTGCATGTCTGACCAGGAGAGGGACAGAGAGACAGTGGGAGCCGCTGGGACAGAGATGCTCCAAGGCTGATCAGGTTCAAGAGCCCTGTGAGGGACAGTGTCAAATGGGGGCTAGTCTCAGCCCAATTAAATGAACTACCAATGGTAGGATTTTGGTTGTCAATGAGGAAAGGGATTTTTAGTGTCTTGGGGGTGAGAGGGAGAGGGAGAGAAGGACTCCCCCAAGGTTTTGTTCTTAATCTCACTTCACGGCAATAGCCACCTTCTCCGCTTCCTTCTAAGGCAGGCCCTGTTATTGCTTTGGCCTCCCCTTCCCTTCATGTAAACCTCTTGTTTTGATTCATACACTTGTCTGTCAGCAATGGCAGAGGTGACACTCCTGCCAGGCTCACTATGCTACAACAGAAGCTTCTGAAGAAATGTGAGTCACGGTCTGAGATGACGGACGGTGAGTACAATTCCCCTTCTACCATGCGCGTCTGTCGAGGGAGCCACGCTGGTTTTTGCTGCAATTACCCCAAAGCCAGGAATGGAGCGGGTCTTCCCACTGCCTCGCACAATCCACTTCACTTAGAAACCTTTGCTTCAAGGAAGTGGGGAGGGGACGGTGCATAAAGATAATCTGTCCACTTCTTTGTTTAGATGCTTGCTGACTGCCTAAGCAGACGGTGGCTGAATATCAAGGCCTGAGGGAGAAGTTTAGTTTGTTAGGTATAAACCGGGGGTAACGATACCTCTCATTCGTTTATCAAACGCAGATCTGCAGAACACATGATCTCTGTTCTCAAGAAACCAAGCCCCATAAAGATAGGACAACCATGAAAAGAGATGACTTTTCTTTTTATGAGGTTAGTCATTGTTGTTAACTCCACTTAATAGATGAGGAAATTAAAGCCTATTAAATAAAGGGAGGTGCTTGGCTCGGTTTCACTTATTCACTGATACTGAATCAGGGCTTATTCTAGAGTCTGCAGTCTGTTGCTAGAAAAATTCATAACAGAAAAAGCAAAGAGAAGGGGTTATCCTCTGGCTCCCACCCACCCTTCCTTTGGTCTACCCAGGCAGGTGGCACAGTCACAAGACTGGGGGCTGTGAGGGTGACAGCAGATAAAAATCTAAGCTGCTCTGGGGACTGCAGGAGGTGGCACATGAGACAGAAGACACTCCCTAATTCCCAACTCTGTGGCGAGGAGAGGACACTGAAGACCTTTATTTAGAGGCATACAGGGCTGGTGGGAAAGTGGCGGAGCTCAGCAGTGCTCAGACAACCTGTCCATTCAGCACGGACAGAAGGCTCACCTAACTCCCCTCCTCCCTTCTTTGTGCCCGGAGGCGGTCATAATATTTTTGTACTGAACTTCAACCACTTGCTCCCAGGGAGAGGTGAACGGCCTATTCACGGTCATGTGTATCTTGGGCTTTGCATTTCAGAGGATAAATTACTGGGCTTTTCAGAGAAAAGCAGTGATAGCTAGTTTATGGGAACGTCTCATCCTGACTCTCTTACCGAATGATGACTTCAAGCATATTACCTAAAGAAAAAAGAGATACATTCTTACATCCTCAGAAAGAATGTCTGCAGGATACATAGGAAACTGTTAACAGTGGTTGCCTCTGGAAGAGGGAGAGGGGCAGCTTTTTACCATACACTTTGGACTGTTTATGTTTTTTAAAATAAGTGTGTAGTATTATTTTTGAGTTAAAAATTAAATAAGCAAAGCTCATCACTTTACCTCTAGGAACCACAGTTTATTAATTAGGGGTAAATGCAATTTTATCAAAGGCTTATTCCCTTCCTTAGAATGTTCTTGCCCCTGTGCTAGCAGTGTGGGAGACTATTGTTCAAGATAAGTTTAAGGCATGGGCCCTCCACCTGATAAGTTTATAATAATAAGAGTGATAAGACAAGGAAGAATAACACTTATGGAACAATTAAACACTGAAGAACAGTATATAATCAAGTATGATATTTGAGGGTCTGACCTTCACGCAATAAATGTTCAACAATGTAGAGGCCACTAAGATGGCAAGAAGACACTGCAGGATCTTTCTGCCACTTTTAAATGATGTTTAGTCTTTGCCATTAAAAAAAAGTGAAAGTTAGGGAGGGGGGACATTCCATTCATAACACTGAGACGTTGTCGCTGCTTCCTTACCTTCTACTCGTGCCTCAACTCACCCTAGTAAAGTTCTGGCCTCAACACTATTGAAATTGCCTGAGCAAACCAACTACTTCCTCATAGTTCAGTCCAGTGACTGGTTTTTGTTCTCCTACTCACCTATTTGGGGCATCTGCCATTGTTGGACTCTACCCAGCTCCTTCATTTTCCTCTGAACCTCTCTCCTTCTTTGGCTTTCCTGGGAAAATTTTCTCTAGCTCCTCATCTTTCTCCTGTGACTATTCCTTCTCAGTCTCCTTTGCTGGTTTCTTATTTTTCCACCCTGTCTTTCCTTGAAACAATGGCTCCTTCTCTTTTCACCCTGTGCCACTGTTTCTTACTCCTGACTGCATATTAGAATCGCCAGGGGAGCTTTAAAAAAGTCTGATTCCCAGCTTCTACTCCAGTCCAATAAAATCAGTCTGTAGCATGTACATCCCTCTGCCTTCAGTTACCACCTGTACTGATGGCACACACATCTGCAGCCCAAGCTCTGCCCCACCTCCAGATCAGCATAAGCACATGAATATTCTACTTGCATCTCCAATTCAATACATCCAAATTATTCCTCTACTTACATTTCTGGTCTCAACCAATAGTATCACTATCTACCTAGTTACATAAACCAGAAAACTCAACTGTTCCCTTTCTTTCAAATCCCTCATCCAATCAGGAGCCAAGCCCCATTCTTCCAGTCTCCACATCATCTCTCACAGCTTCCGTGTCTTCTTCCCTCAACACCGCACCCAGTTCCCATGTTTACTATCCCAGCTTAGGCCCACTCCGCCTCTCAGTTGCAATACAGTGGTCTCCCATCATATGCATGTTCAATGTACATGAGTTCAACCGTGTCCACCTGGCAGGCAGAAAGCAAGAACTCCGTCCCTTTGTTCATCCCCTTAGTCTTTCTGTCCTGCTTCCTAAACTAGACTTTGACTTCAACTTCCCCAGAGAAAGGGGATCTCCCTGTAAATGCAAACAGAAATATAAGACCAGTTCCGACCCTCAATGGTCCAGATGCACGAGTGTTGGAGATTTCAAGGATTGAAATCTGGGTTTTATCTGAGTTTCACTCTAGTGCTGACTTTAGAACGTAGCGTCCCTGAGCTGGGGTCCCTGGTGTCCACTCTCTGAATCTGCCTTTCCCAGTGCAGCCCGCACGTCAGTGAAATGCGTATCTGGCGTGTTGTCACTCCAGCCTATCCCCTCCCATTCTCACTTAAAACACTTACAGTATCCTTAAAGCAGAGCTCCTCAAATTTTAGAGAACTTTAGAATCACCAGGGAAACTTAAAAGGCAGATTTTAAAAAGCAGATTCCTGGGCTCTGAGAGCTTCTTCTCCAGTAAGTCTGCAAAACTGCATTTTAATAAGCACAGGTCATTCTGCTACAGGTGGTCCAAGAATCACACTTTAGAGATAACACCAAAAAGTCCTCAGGAAAAGATCCATCTTTCTGAGCATGATGGACAGGGCCTCCGATTATCTGGCCCCTGCTGGACTCTCTAGCCTTTTTTTCCCCTCTCTGGCCCTCTCCTCTTACACTCTGTCTGAACTCACCAAGCTGTTTCAAGATTCAGAACAACCCCTTCCTCGGCTCCTTCCTCTTGAAAGGTCCTTCTTATCTGTGTCCTTCTGGCTAACATCTGCTCATCCTCCATAAGGAAATGCAAAAGTCACTTCTTCTATGAAAACTCTCCTCCTCTTCCCCTTTCCTATCTGCAGGCTTGACCACTTCCTTCTCTGCGCCCCCTCTACACACTGCATGAACTTCTAGCAGATCTTTTATAAAACTTTACTTGCCCATCTGGCACTTCTTGGTCAATGTGTCTGTATCTCTTTTAGAGCAGGAATAGTGTCTGTTTCTTCTTTGTATCCTTTGTGTAAAGCCTGTCTTAACAATGCTCCTGAGATAAGCAAGTAAGATATGGCTTGAAGTAACTTTTGAGAAAGGATAGGATGTGTATATAAAAACAATCATATTTTAATGTGACTTTGGTAATTTTTTTTTTTGAGACAGAGTCTCACTTTGTCACCCCAGCTAGAGTGCAGTGGTATCATCATAGCTCACTGCAACCTCAAACTCCTGGGCTCAAGCAATCCTCCTGCCTCAACCTCCCTCCCGAGTAGCTGTGACTACAGGTGTGCACCACCATGCCCAGCTAATTTTTTCTACTTTTAGTAGAGATGGGGTTTCGCTCTTGCTCAGGCTGTTTTCGAACTCCTGACCTCAAGAGATCCTCCCACCTTGGCTAGGATTACAGGTGTGAGCCACTGTGCCAGGATGATTTAGGTAATGTTAACCCCTCTTTCAAACTGAATCTCATCCAACTTAGATTTCCCAAAGGAACAATTATAAAGGTCAAAAAATCAATGCTTAGTAATAAAGATATTAATGAGTGAAGTAAGCCAGATATAAGAAAATAGCTAGATTAGGGCACACTTGGAACTATATGGCCTACAGAAAGTGTAACCAAACTACTCATTCTGGTCCCTTTTGCCATTTGGGAAATCAGGTCCTATGATTTTTCAAAAGAAGTCAGAAATCAGACTGTATTAGTAAATTTTCCTAATTTTAAATCCAACAAGTGACAATGAACAATCCAAAATGAAATTAAGAAAATAATTCCACTTACGATAGAATCAAACAGAATAAAATACTTATGAATAAATTTGACAAAATAAATGTAAAACCTATACTTTGAAAACTACAAAATATTGTTGAAAGAAATTCAAGAAGAGCTAAATAAACAGAAAGACATCCATGATCATGGATCTGAGGACTTAACATTGTTCAGATAGTAGTACTCCCCAAATCGATGTACAGATTCAACACAACCCTTATCAAAATCCCAGGTGGCTTCTTTGCAGAAATTGACAAACTGATCCTAAAACTCATGTGGAAATTCAAGGGACCCAGAATAGACAGCACAATCTTGAAAAAGAACAAACTTAGAGAACTCACATGTCCCAATTTCAAAACTTAACTACCCAGCCACACAATCAAGATAGTGTGATACTGGCATAATGATAGATATTATGACATAGAATCGAGACACCAAAAATAAGCCCTCACACTTACTGTCAATTGATTCTTGACAGGGTGCCAAAACAATTCAGTGGGGTAAACAATAGTCTTTTCAACAAATGGTGCTGGGGCAATTGATATTCACATATAAAAGAATGAACTTGGACCCCTACCTCATACCATATGCAAAAATAAACTCAAAATGGTTGCAAGATGTGGCCCTTCAGATCCCCAAGTGCAGCCCCTCAATTGAGTCCAAACTTCCTTTTAATCCTTTATTAAAAGGATTTGTTCTGTAAAATTTGGATTCAGTCAAAAGGCTGCACTCAAGGATCCAGAAGGCCACATGTGGCCCCAAGGCCACAAGTTCCCCACCCCGAGGCAAGGAGGTGAAAATACCATTCACAGAATGGGAGAAAATATTTGCGAATTATATATCTGATAAGGGACTTGTGTCTAGAATATATAAAGAACTCTTATAACCCAATAATAAAAAGACAAATAACCCAATTTAAAAATGGGCAAAAGATCTGAATATACCTTTCAAAGAAGATATACAAAGGGCCAATAAGCATATGAAAGAAGGGAGTCTCAAAATACCACATGTTGTATGATTTTATTTATATGAAATGTCTAGAATAGACAAATCTGTACAGCTAGAAAGTAGGGCTGGGGGCCTTGGGGGGAATGAGATGTGACTCTGCTAAAGGGTACAGGGTTTCTTTGGGGGTTGATAAATATATCCTAAAATTGGTGACGGTTGCACAACCCTGTGAATATACTAAAAACCATTGAATTGTATACTTTAAATAGGCAAATTATATGGCATGTGAGTTGCATCTCAATAAAGCAACTACCAAGAAACAACAACAACAAAAAGCAGCCAAACAAGCAATATCTGCAGGCAATGTGTGACGCTTGATATAAACTATTCAGAAAATATGTATATATGGATGAATAATGAATAAATGAATGAGGCATAATAAATTATTGCAGTTGTTTGAAATCTTCTCCAGCCTTGAGTCAGAGTTCATTGCTCTTCCTTTGGGCCCCCAGAGCATCTTGGTCACACGCCTAGGTTGCACTCACCCAGTGGTGCTGCAATTTATCTGTGTCAATGTCTATGCCCCCTGCTGGGCTATGGGCTTCTCAAGGACAGGGAGTGAGTCTTAGTCATCATTATTCCCAGCACCTCTTACAGTGCAATAAATGATTTATTTGAATGAACTAGCCAAGAAATGAAGTTCAGGAAGTCTCAAAATAACCCACATCTCAACTGGACCATCTGTAATGTGTTCCTTCTTAAAGGGGTATATCGCCAGTTAAAATAATCCTGAAGTTAAGCTGGCCAAAGACGACCTTGTGCCACGCTTGAGTTGGAAGGTGAATTGTGTGAGAAGGGAATGGAAAATCCTTTCCTTTTTAATGCAACACCAATCAAATGAAAACCTGGACAGGTGGGCAGTGGGGTTGGGAGAATCCCCTCCTCAGAATGGGGAGCAAGTTTAGAGGGAGCTCAGTGAGACAGAGAGATGGGCTGCTTGGAACACACCGTTAAGGAAGAGGCACAAGTGGTTCTGCCAAACACTGACTTTTCTTAGGAGTGATCTTACAGCACCTTTGAAACTCCCATCCCATCCAAGAGCACAAAGCTGTTGACACCTTCCCTCTCTCCACCATTCTCTGTCCTCTTATATTTGCTTTTCTGCAGAGCACTTATTGCTGAAAATATTATGTATTTGTTTGTTTGCTTTCTGTTTCCCCCACTAGAAGGTTAACAGCAGAGAACAGGGACTGTTCTATCCCCAACATCTAGAATACTGCCTGACACACAGTGGCCCCTCAAAATACATTTTGGTTGATTGAATTGAACATATTTTTAAAAATCCAAACATTGACACTACTGAAAGCTCCTCCTTCTGCTCCAGGTTTAAAAGCCTGAAAATCTAGATTTGTTCATTCATTCGCAACTGGGGACTTGATGACGAGGGAATTTCAAACCTCTAAGTCCTAGTGCTTACAAAGATGGAATCTTCAAAAAGTAAGTTGTGTGTTCTGCTCATTCTTCCAAAAGAAAGATCTCCCTCTCCAGGGTTCCTGCCCCAGCCAAGAGGCAGGGCTGTGGAGTGAGCAAACTCTCTCCTTCCATGCCTTTTCCCTGCTAAGTGGACTCCTTCATCCCAGCAGGAAAGGCCCCATGATACCCACCCCCTAAGATTCCATTCCTAGTCCCTCTAATGTAGGCTGAGCTGATAACATCTTAAATTTAATCTCCTGGGGAATTTTAGAATTAAATGAGTGGAGTTTTAAGTTGATTCTGAAGAAAAGTTTGTCTTTGACAGTGGGCTACCCAGGATCCTGCAAATACAGTGTCTTGGATGCCAGAAACCCAGATACACAATGAAGATCTTGGTCTGGTGGCACTTTGGTGATGCTCTAATATATTGGAAACTGGCCTGCTTACAATTGTCCAAAGAAACCTTTCAATTCATCTGAAAAAAAAAAACTACGGGTCATCTGTGGGCAAGGAAAATATGACAACAATCTGCACCCCATGAGGCAGCTATGTAGTGTCTCATTCCAACAGTCCTACTCCCATTGAAAATCCCTTACACATGGGGATTTTTTTGAACTGAGAGAGGTTTCATCTCTGCCTACAGACCTGAGCACAAAGTCACCCAGCTTGAGGTCATCCCCGTGGCAAAAACCACACTGATAGCATTTGGTGAGTGATGGCCTCTCCTAAGAATAAATTTGCATCCATGTGTTTGAAGCCACAGTGGCTCTTTCTGGTGCTGGGCATAGCCAGAAAAGTCATCCCATGTGATCATATGCTTTTGCATGAACAGAGATATATACTCTGTCTAGTCTCACAAATGTCATCTCATGGGATCCTCACAATGAAACTGTGGTGGGACCTGAATAGATGGATGATCTCTTTTTACAGAAGGACAAACTGATTCTCAGAGCTTCAGTGCTGTGCTCAAGAGCTATAGGGCTAATTAATGGAAAGGACCCAAATCTCCTGATGTTTAAAGCTGCTCTGTTCTATATCACCTCCCTAACCTGGAAAAGTTTACCATCCAGGGGAGACTCCAAGCCCTGCATCTATAAAAAAAAAAACAAGATGGTACACAGTGAGACTGGGCACTGATTTCACAGACTCAAGGGTGTTTCATCCTATACATGAGGCATCTGCTGGTTGTAATTCTCCTGGGGAACCTGGGTCAGGTAGGGAAAGTTTCCCCATGATGCTTACCTTCCTGTAGTGCCCTATTGCCATGATCGGTGTAGTCTAGGGAGATACTTGAAGTGAAAATGAATTCAGGAAACTGAAAACTTCTTGATTAAACATACTGCATTGTGTCTCTCCTCCAGCCACCCATCCAAATCCACACATACACACACCCCTCAGTCCTGAAAAGAAAGAAGAGTGGTAAGGCCAGACATCCCCTATAGGTAGCAAATGTTTCTATATTCTATAATAACTTATAGTGACTTGAAGAAAGATTGCTGCCTCCACCACCAAAGACAGTAAGTATTGTGCTCACTTCCACACCGTGTCAATCACTCTTTGTTTTCTCGGAAAACAGGAATTGCATTGTTCAAAGGTGAATTCTCCGTGACCAAAATATTCTCAATGTGCTCATTGCAGAAACTCCTTGGGGCCTTGAATCTTACATTCAATTTTAATGTTGTTATTAAAATTCAAAAGTTGCAACCAATAGTTTTAACCCAAGTCCTCTGTGGGGAACAGCAGGTGTTGGCACTATAGCCAAGAGATTTTTATCACTACGTAGGCCTAATCCTAGGAGACCAGGAATGCTCTTCTCTGTGGTTCTTGGAGAAAGTCTCTAACCTGGTGGGACTGCTTCCCCACATCGAAAATGAGAATTGAAATACCGGCTTGCAAAAGCTGGCCCTGCTCAGATTAAGTTGCTTTTGTAATAGCAATTGACAACTCTCTCCTGATGGACCCAGCGAAATCCCAAGTTGTGTCAAAGCATTAATACATTCAGAAGAGAAGAAGCCTTAACAGTGCTGCTTACAGGAAAAACAACTGAATAATTGATCCCAGCAGCAGTTTAACCAGTGACCTATGGTTAAAAAGGCAAGCTTTTTCCTATTCCCTGGAAGGCCCTCACTCCTCTGAACACTTTATCCTTCTATTTTCATTTACGTGCTTCCCCCACTCCTTTCTTTCATATATGTGGCAGTCATTCGCGCCATTCCACAAATATTTCCAGCTGTTCACCTTCCCAGCACATAGTAGCATTGCACTTCTCCCGCCCCTTTGAAGTTGGGTGCAGCTCCTGATTTGGCCAATGACATCACTGTAGGAGAGATTTGTCATGTCTCCTTTTTCCTGTAATTGGGGAAGCACAGAGATGGAGCCACCCTCAGCCCAGGTTGCTGAGTGAGAATGTCATGGAGCAGAGCCCCCCACGCCCAGCAAATGTGCTATGGACCACGGCATGAGCAACAAGTAAAGCTTTTTTGCCTAAGCCAGGGGGTGCTGGAATTGCTTGTTAACACAGAATGACCCGGCCTGTCCTGACTGGTACAGTAACCATGAGAGTAGAGAAGGAATATGGCGTAGGGTCTAGGAGCATGGGCTTTGAGAGTCAGACAGGCCTGGGTTTGAATCTCAGCTTTGAATGTCCTAGCTGTGAAGCCTTGGGAAATAGCTTTCATTCTCAAAGCCTCAGTTTTCTCATCTATAAAAGAGGGACAATATTTGATGTTTCGTAGGGTTATTGTCAGGATCCAACATGGTAATGCATGTGTGGTGCTAAGCACAGTGACTGGCACATGGAGGGAACTCAGCAAATGATAGTTACCATATTGGGATGACTACATTGTTCTTCCTGATTGTCTTCAGTTCCACCTGCCTTAATTTGGGGAGCTCTTAAATAAGCCTCAACTGTTGTGAAGGGACCTCGATTAAGAGCTCTCTTTACAGGAGTGTGGTGAACACGGATGCAGAGGGCGATGGTAGTGTGTGGGAGAGGCTCCTGGCCAGCCTCAGGGATTCAGAGGAGGGGATGCAGGGCAAACAATGGGAGGTTGGGGGAGGGATTTCCAGGCAGTGGGCACAGCGTGTGCAAGAGGTAAGGGCAGGAATAAGGGGTGCTCAGAAAATACTAAATACATCAATATGACTAAAATCCAGAGATACGGCTGGGCTTAGCAGCAGGGGCTACGTTACATTACTTATCCAATTAACTGTCTGCCCTCCCAATTCATTGAGCTCTTGGAGGGCATAAGCTGTTCTAACTTATCTCACATCCTTAGAGTCCAGCACAGGTGTGGCACGTAGTAGGCTCTCAATAAATGTTTGCTTCATGTCTGAGGATTATAACCAAATTTCAGGCCACCCTAGCTTAAGTGTGATGCCAATTTCTCCTCATTCTTTCATGAGTTTCTGAACTACACTTCCACGCAGCCCACTTCTCAGATCCAAATAAATAAAAGCTAAAAATATAGCCCAGGTCATGAATCATAAATGAGATGTAAAAGCAGTGACTCACAGAAGTTAATCTACTTCCCAGGAGAGTCTTGCTGGATGTCCTTTGCTCTGAAAGGTTAGGCAAAAAGCCAGCACCATTGCTGCACAGATAAAGCTAATGCAATTCCCAGGCCTGCCACTGGGAGCCCATCTGGTATGCCAAGGCCCCCAGGCAGAGCTGCCCAAGGGGCAGCAGCCGGTGCATCTCATTGCGGGGCAGCAGAGGGATGGGCCCAGACACAGACACTAACAAGGGCACTCAAGAAAGTGGCATAGGGCCCTGTCTATTGTCTTAAGGGCCCAACATGTCCACCATCTTGTTGGCTATGGCCTTAATATGGTCACTGCTTTAGCCAAGGCAATACCTTTGCAGCATGGTTTAGTAAATGACCTACCAATTATATTTTGTATCCTTGTCTAATTAAGTTGGGAACATGATCTAACCTATTAGTGGCAGTGAGTGTATGGTATCTCCTGCCAACCCATAGTGCACCAAAAATGGAACATCTTCAGGTTTTTATGACCTTATTTCTCAATTCCAAGCTCCTCAAATAAATTAAATAATTATACCCTACACTCCAAAAGTCACACAAATCTGACTCAGCCTTGAATACCCAGGACCCAGAGTTTTTGATTGAATTAAATACTTATTGGAGGAACTCTGTGCATTCACAAATGAAAGCATCTACAAGTACTACCACAAGGTAGACAAACAGCAGCTCTATCAAATGCTCTCTTCTATTCCGTTTCCCCACCCAGCAGTATCTGCACCCTTCCCCTTTTAGAGACTCAAATACCTTATAATTTTGTTCCTGCCCCTGCTTATCTTATTAAATCCTGCTCTCAGCAAATAATCTGAAACTCAAGCAAGAACTATGGGTACCATTTAATTAAGTGCTACTGGAAAAGACCAATTGGAAAAGGCCAAAATATTTGTCATCAGTTTCCATGTTTAGTCAAACTTGATGTCCCCAACAGAAGCATCAGTATGATAGTTTCAATCTTCCCAACCCTCTAGGACCTCACCACGCCCCGTGAGTGATCATGTCTGGAGGCCACGGTAGCCAAAGAACCTCCCTGACACCCCTCCTCCAAGTCACAGGACTGAAGTCCTCCATGAGTGGTCAGTGTCCCACTATGCTAAAACCATGACTCACATTGGCTGGTCTCCCTCACAGTGATAAACTGCTGAATGACGCTGTAGTAGTTTTCAGCTTTTACAATTTCTCTGAAAAAGCAGCAGTCAACAATATGCCTTTGCAGAATTGCAGCCCAAATGTTAATCATCTCTCATTACACTTCTTTTTACATGAAACACAAGAGTTTTCTGTAACTCAAGCCAGTGAATTCCGACCCTGATAATATGACTAAAAGAACACTAGAGCTTGAAGGGACCTTAGCGATTATTCATTCCAACTCCTCTACTTTTCGTAGAAAAACAATTAAGTGGCTTATCTGATGTCACTCAGCATTGAAAAGGCAGCCAGAAAAAAAGTCCACTAAAGACACAAAAGTCAGAAATATACGAGGAGAACTAGACGAATACGCTATAGTAGAAGTCAAGAGCGTGCAGCTCTTCATGGAGGAAGAGGTTGTTAACTGAATTCAGGGCAGTGGAGAGAGCCAATAGGCTAAGGGGCTGGGAAATGTCCACTAGAATCTGGCAACTGTTGGCTTTAACTCTTGGCTTTAGTGGAGCAGTATCAGTAGAGTAGGAAAAGTAGAAGCCAGACAGCATGCAATTTCAAATTTGAAATAGAGGTGAGGAAGTGAACCAGTGAGCATAGTGCTTTTGTTTTTGTTTTTGTTTTGAGAAATTTATATTTTAACAAAAGAGGAAAGATAAGCTTAGGGGAGGAGGTTATTTTAAGGATGGAACAGACACGAGCATGTTCATGTGGTGGAAAGGTGGACAATAACAGGAGAGTGAAGAAATAACGGCAAGACCACAGAGTCTGGGAAGGCAAGAGTGGAGACCATCCATGAAATGTGTAATGTGTGATTCAAATCAGATATTTTAATAATGAGTCAGGTTCTCCCAAGCACCCAAATCAAGTAACTTTCATAGGTAGAAGACACATTGCCCTTTCCATATGTCTGGATACCTTTTGGGAAATCTCAAATATTCTTATAAATAATTGGGACCAAGCCTAAGTGTGTGTGAGTGGAAATGCTCTGATGGTAGACAACAGCAGGACCCTACGGGGTTGCTTCAGAATTAAATCACAGGGGTATCGTGGTCAGAGCTGCAAAGAGGTGACCTGCTGGTCAGCATTAAAAAAAAAACCTCAAAAACCCCAGACTCATGAAACCTTTGTGTTGGAAGAGAATATTTGTCCCAAGCCCCTTATTTTCAAAGCATTTAAGTGACTTGAACAAGGTCACCCAGCGTTACCAAGCTCTAAGCAAGCACATAAATGTACTAATCTGTTCACTCTGTCACAGACATCAAGTTCCCATCAAATTTTAACATAGATTTGTGAATCAAACACAAATAACGCCCTTACATTACTTGAATTGACACCTTTAGAATGCAACTAAAATAGAATCTTACATTCAATTTGCTTATTTTATAGCTTATATTCTTAAAAAAAAACCTTCGGCATTTTTAGCTGAAGAGAAAGAAAGGGTGCAAGGAAATCTCTGTTTTCCTTTAAAGTCCACTAGCATGAATGGATTATTAGTTAATTATTACTATTAATTATTGGTTATTATTAACCATTTATTATTATTTGTTATTACATTAAGTAATGACTTTCTAGACGGAGACACAGTTCAATGCAAGTCATCAAAAAGTATTCCTATAATGAAGTAAGATCCTAGGGGCAGGGAGAGGTCAGTTGATTTTAGCTAATGAGAAGTCTAGTTCAGGTTTGAGAATCTGATAGAAGTCAAGCAGCTTCTTTCCCTCCCCAGTTATGGACTACACTCCAAACCTCCAACCATTGCCCTGAATACCCCTGACAATGGCATTCATGAGTACACCAATGGGAACCAAGAAGAGTAGGTGATATGCTGGCTCTAAGCCAGCCATTCCCATAATACCTGAAGAGGGTCTGTTCATAACATCACTTCCTTTAACATTCTTCTGAAATCCCATATCCTCCAGAAAGTCCTCTGATCCTCCCACTGAAGAACTGAGATGGACAATTCAAGTATTACCAAAAATCATCCTTTTCAACAATATTTGTGTGTGTGTGTGTGTGTGTGTGTGTGTGGTAAGAACATCCAAAATCCACTTCCTTAGCAAATTTTCAGCATGCAATACAATATTATTAACTATAGTCCTTGTGCTGTATGTTCTAGGCCTGTTCATCCTACATAACTGCAAGTTTGTACTCTTTGACCTATACCTCCCCATTTCCTTCCCCTCTGTGCCCCTGGTAACCACTGTTCTACTCTCGGCCTCTATGTATTCAACATTTTTAGATTCCACATATAAGTGAAATTGTGCAGTATTTTTCTTTCTATGCCTGGCTTATTTCACTTAGCATAATGTCCTCTAGGTTCATCCATGTTGTCACAAATGACAGGATCACCTTCTTTTTCAAACCTGAATAATATTACACTGTATATACCACAATTTCTTTATCCATTCATCCATCAATGGACACTTTGGTTATTTCCATATCTTGACTATTGCAAATAATGCTGCAATGAATACAGAAGTGCAGATATCTCTATGAGGCGCTGATTTCATTTTCTTTGGGTATATACTCAGCAGAAGGACTGCTGGGTCATATTCTAGTTCTATTTTTAAAGTCCTATTTTTAATATTTTGAGAAACCTCCATTCTGTTTTCCATAATAGTTTTGCCAATTTACATTCCCACAAACAGTGTACAGCGTTCCTTTTTCTCCACACCCTCACTCACTTGTTATCTCTTGTCTTTTTTATGATAGCCATACTAACAGGTGTGAGATGATATCTCATTATGGTTTTGATTTACATTTCCCTGATGATTGGTGATGTTGAACACCTTTTTATATAGCTGTTGGCCATTTTTATGTTTTCTTTGGAAGAATGTCCATTCATCCTTGTCAAACATCTAAGCCTACAAACTGTGAAGTGGTCCAGGGACCAGCCCTTGTGAATCTCTGCACAGCAATGGGTACTCTGTATGTAACAATGTGTGGTGAGGGCCTAGAAGGCCAGGGCAGAGACTCTGGGTTTCCTACCTATATCTTTTACCCCTTGATTCCCCATTTCCTCCTTTCTGACAGAACCCCCAATCTACCTAGCTTAAAAACTACCATTTCTTAGCTTCCCTTGAAGCCAGGAGACCAGTGAGATATAAGAAGGTATCATTGGGTAAAACTTCAAGAAAAATTATTTACAAGGGGGCTAACTCAGCCAGGATGTGCACCATTATCCTTGTCCCTCCTTCTCCCTGTTGCCTGGTAAATGGACACGGTGGGTGCTCCAGCAGCCGTGCTGTGATCTTGAGTGAGCCCGAGGATGGAAGCCATGTGTTAAGAATGGCCAAACAGAAAGATGGAAGCCTGGGTTATTGACAACTATAGATCACCATGTAACCCTGGCCTACCTACCAATGTACTTTTCCTATATGAGCAAAAAAGTAAACCTCTGTCTTGTTTAAACTCCAGTTATTTGAGATTTTCTAATGACCTAATCCAAAGTGATAAAGGGGGCTTTTAACTTGTGCTTTGCAGATGGTAGCTGAGTTGCCAAGGTTCTGCAGACCCCTTCCTACCAAAAGAGAGCTCGGTGAAAAGGTTTCTTACTAGAATCAGTTCATCAGCTCTTAAATAGACTTTCCTATATGCCAACAAAAGTATTACTCTCCATTAACTGAAAGTAGAGTCTTTATAAAATAACACCTTGACTGGAAGTCTTATACCTAACTAGTTCAAATGTCCTAAGCATGGCTGAGAATATTAAAGTAAGTGCCCAAAGACATTTAAAAATACTACCATGTCAACACTAAAGCTTAAGCTTGTGGTTTTCTCTTAGGTGAGCACCTTCATCTTTCATGCAGAGTCCATTTACTCTTGATTTAGATAACAGTTGTAACAAGTGTTCTTCTCCAGAACCCAGGAGCCCAAATTGAAATGTCAAGTCCTCCTAAAGACAGACTCGCTGTCAAAAGCAAAAAATGATGGCTGATTGAACAGAAGGAATCTGAAAATTTATAAAAATATAGATATATAAGTTCCAAAAGCTCAGCCATTGGGGGACCCAGAGTTGAGAGACAACCAACCCATTGCATTCCACTCACTCCCAAGGGCGTGCCGGGGTCCTAGCATAGCACCATGACTGTTAGAATGAAGGCTCCATTTCCACCAGAAAAAAAAGGAGGTTGAATTCCAATCAGTATTTACTCCTAGTTATACACCCAAGAAAGTTGAAAACACATGTCCACACAAAAGCTTACACATGAATGTTCATTACAGCATTATTCTACTAGCCAAAAAGCAGAAGCAACCTACAGGTCCATCAACTGGTGAATGAATAAGCAAAATGTGGTATATCCATACAATGGAATATTATTCAGCAGTAAAAAGAAATGAAGTACTTATATATGCTACCACATGGATGAATCTTGAAAACATTATGCTCAGTGAAAGGAACCAGACCCAAAGGAGCAGGTATTATATGATTTCATTTACATTCAATATCTAGAATAGGCAAATCCAGAGGGACAGAAAGCAGATTAGTGGCTGCCAGGGACCGTGCGGGGAGAAGAGGGAGTGACTGCTAATGGTGACAGGGCTTCTTTTTGGAGTGAAAAAAATGTTCTAAAACTAGATAGTGGTGATGTTTGCACAATTCTGTGAACATATTAAAAACTGCTAAATTGTACACTTTCAGGATGAATTTTATGATACATGAATTATATCTCAATAAAACTTATAAAAAATAAACCATAGATCTAAAAAAAAAACCTGGCATTTTCTTCTCAAAATTTTTTCAACTGGTGTCGACCGTCTATGAAGAGAAAGAAGCATATAATCTTTGTTACACAGGGATTTCCACATAAAATATTAAGTTTTAGAAGATTGACTTCTAAAGGGAAAAGCTTCAATTATCTGAAAAATTCAGTGACTGCTTGGTGAGGTTAACTCAATGAGTTTTACTGCATCAGGATTCCTACAGGTGAGTGGAGTGTGGAAGACAATGTCTGTGGGCATCTTATTCAGAAGAAACAGCTCCCCCACCCCCCACCTTTTAACTCACTTAACCGGTTGGGTAATGACTCACAGAGTTTCTGCTCTTTCACTTTTCTGAGTTGCTCAGTGTGTGTAGGAAGCATTAACTCACTAGCAGGTGAGCCATATCAAATCTTTCTGGAAGTCAGCAGGGTATAAATCATAAATAAACATGTTACCCAGGAGTATGCACATTACGCTTCCTGGAGGCCTCCGGGATCAATATTCATTGCTTGCCCGGGCCCAGGGGCCTCCCACAGCAATGCTGACATCCTTCCTCATCCTTCCTCTGCCTTGTCCCTCCTGGCTTTCTCCTCCCCCTTTCCTCTCCTCCTCCTCTTCTTCTTTCTTTTCATAAGTGATAGCCTAGTTAGGAAATCAGATTCTTACATTTTCTGAAGGGAGATTTGGAAATTCATCACACATTCGGGCCAGAATTTCTTTCATTTGTTTCATGTTGTGATTTTCCCTGGATGGCTCCATCCCCCTCCTCATGTACCATCTTTCTCGCTCTCTGGGCAACACATTCAGAACGTTTCCTCCCCAAAACATTCCTATCATTGGACTAGGCACAGTGATATGGTACTTGCAGCTTAGCCTTTATTTTCACAGAACTTTGCAACTTATTGCTGCTTGTCATAAAAGATAAAGAATTAAAGATTTAGTGTTGAATAAAGGTTTCTTTGTTTTTAAGTGAACAGCTTCCATCTACTCTAGATGGATTAACATATTTTTTAAAACTCACCTCTGTATTTGGAAGGTTGAGAAGAGATACTTGAAATAACTTAGGTCCTAAGAGTCCAGCATTATGTAGACAGGCAAGGGTTAGCCCCCATGAGCTATATATAATGCGTATACTGGGGGAGTTTGGGGGCTGGGGGTGCAGTTAGAGCTACTCTGAAAAGTTTTAGTCATTTATTTCAAACATCCAGTACTTCCAAGATATTTTATTTTCAAATCAAAAACTCCTTCAAATATCTTTTCATCTGGCCAAAATAAGTATCTTTAACATCATTTCAGAAACCCAAACACACACACACACAAAACCAGCATAAAAACAGATCAGCCTCTGGTCAGGGTCTTCCAAGCCCTGCTCTTCCCCGGGTTTTGTCTCTCAATAGAGCAATGGCTAGAAGTGTGACCTATTCCCCAAGAGCCAAGACATTATGCTGTCCCTGGGAGGTCAGCAGGTACTGACATGCAAGGGTGCCCTGATCTACCAGTCTGAAAGAAAAAAGCATGTCACAGATCAGCACACACAGTATGATCTTCATCTGTGTCAGCAATTACATTTGGGTGTATGTATGAACATGCAAAGTGTGAAAGAAATACAAAACAAACTGTTAATAGTGGCAATCACCCTAAAGAAGAGGCTTTCACTTTTTACCTTCTGTATTGTTTGCATTTTTCCTAAAATGAGCATGTATTTCAGAAAATACAATAATAGAAAAAATAGGTTTAAACAAAATGAACTCAAAAAGTCAGTCCTCATTGCTTGTCCTCCCTTTTTCTTGTCCCAACTCCCCCATTTTTTAAAAACACAAGTGAGAGGACAAGCGCATTCATTCCCTGGGGTCCTGGGGAGACTGAGTCCCTAAGAGCACTGGGGAAATAAGAGCTATTTAATAAAGTATCTCCACTTTGTTGGGTAAAGAATCTTGGTTTTTGCTAGAATATATTTCTAATAGTTAATGTCATCACCCCTGAGAAAGACATATATTTTTTCCAAATCACAAACAAAAGCTATTGAGAACAAATTCTATCTGCCTTTGTAACAACCTTTATTCTAATTTGTTTAATGTTTACAGAATACCATGGAGACGTAAAGGGCACCCTACAAGATTCAGGTTGTTATTAAGAAAAACAAAAACGAAGGCATCTTCGCTTAGTCTTCAGCAGGTAAAAATGTTGACAACAGTGGACGGAACTCAAAACTCATATGTTTTTGACTTTCTTCATAAAGGGAAAGGCAATAGATGAGTTTCCAAATTTAAACCTCCATCCTCAGAGATACCTTCTAGTTGCTGATCAGTTTCATCTCCTGAATACAGGGTCTTGGATAGAATTATGCATGGACAGTCATGGTATCTGTTGTATTCCTAGTTGTGTTTTTTATTTTCTAGGTTGCCTTGGGACACCCTCTCTATATCATTTTTCCTGAACAGAAACCATTTCAAGATTAAGTACAACAGTACTTCTCTTCAAGGGCAAGACGTTGTTGTCAAATTTAGTAGAAAAGAAAATTGAACGTAAAACAGGCTCATTGATTACTACTATGCAACAATGCATGCATAGGTGACGACAAAAATTGGAAATGCATTGTGAGACATATCAACAAATCACGTTGCTGAATTGTTAACACAAATTTCAACACCATAAAACTCTGCTGACTGATCTCCATCTGACCAACTTGCCGCAGCCAGCAGGTTGCCAGTGCGTCCACACTTTCTGCTGCGGCGATTGGAATCGTGGGCTCACCCAGAATCCTGCTGCATTTGTGCCCCACCTGTATATGGCAATTGCAATTGCTACTGAAATCACACAATTTAAGTAGATATTAAACACACTGATAAAATATGGGTGTTGATTTTCAAAAATACAGTTATTCTATGAAAATTAAGTCAAAAGCTTTGGAAAGACTTTATGAAGGCAAGTTCCTTTTAAAATAGCATTACATTAGCAGGAGAGACGACTACTCGAAAAGACACATTTAAAAAATGAAACTGGTTGTGCACTGAGATGGGTTTGAAGATGGCTCTAAGAGCTCGTCCCTCTAAAGAAACAGAGAGGAGGAATGTGCATGAGGCACGAGGGGTGGAATTTACGCAAGAACAATGAAAGGGGGTACGAATCATTGCGACTATAAAATTCAGGGAAAGGGCCTTGACCCTACAACACAAAAGCTCATTCATATAAGTTTAAGTGTCAAAAGTATACACGTAACATTTTTATTTTCCTTCTACAATGACAAGTCTCAATAGTATTGAAGAAGAAGCCTTCTACTATATAATATGAGGCAACACTCCATTCTTTGCCGTCCTCAAAAACCACCTAAAATCTCTCTGCCTTAGTGGAACAGTTGTCCGATAAGGATGCCCAGTCGCTGGGCTCAAGCCACAAAGTGCACACCAGGCCGGCGTTCTCTGCTGCCCTGCCTGCCTGCTGGCACCTGCCTCTCGACTAGACGACTCTGCCACGTCGAGCTCAACACATTGGAAACGGACCTTCTTATGGTCCCTCCCAACACTGCGTCTCCTCCTGTGGTCTTTCATCTCCCACATCCCGCCCTAGGCCATCTCCCACAAAACCTCAGGCAGGCTGGACTGAATTCTACCCTCTCCCTTCGCCCTCTTCATCAAATTACTCTTCTATAATATCTACTTCTTTACTTCACTGCCTCTATCAAAACCCTAATATACACACTTCTCACCTTGATTATTGCTGTAATCACCTCCTAAAAGGCTTCCCCACCGCCAGTCACTCCCTTCTCTAGCACAAACATATCCTCGTGCCTTTGCTCAAACATCTCAGCTCCTTAACCTGATATTTAAGGCCTGCTATAATCTGGCTCAAATCTCAGCATTATTATCCACCAGTCTTTTCCAAGCAGCCTCTAGCCCAGCCAAACTAAAATCGGTGCTCTCCCTTGTACACAAGCTGTATTCCTTATCTACATCCCCTCCACCTGGAATGCCCTTTTTAAAAATATATATATTCCCTATGGTTAAACTCCTATCTAATCTTTAGAGACCATTTCAAAGGCCATCTCTCTGGGACGCTTTCCCTGACCACCCAGCTAGGAGACATTTCCACCTCTCAGAGTTCACTACTCTGATGTATCCGACTATTTTGTATAGGCGTGTATCATTTTCTACCTTGTATTATGATGATCCATGGTTTCAAATGAAAGCTACAACAGCAGAGTTTCTCAACCTGTGCTTCATAGAATACTAGTTCCATAGGAAACTGATCAAATAAGTTTTAAAATACTACATACTACAGTCCCCGCCCTAGAAACTGCAGTGGGGACAGAGACCATGGGTGCTTGTGAGGAATGCCGTAAAGGTGGGGTTGACAGGACTTGATAAGGGAAGGCTGCGTGGGGCAGGACAGTGGGGGGTCAGGAATAGCTCCCAGATTTCTGACTTGGACAATGGGGAGTTCTGTTCCTTATGTGGGTGACTGGAGACAGTGGCGGTGCGGGGGATCCAATGGTGTGTTTGGTTGGTGACAGTTCAAGGACGGGAGAGTAGGAAGACAAACATTCAAACTCTGTGGCTTCCTCAGTTCTCACCTTCCTTGAACGCTCCATGGGTTTTGGTGTGGTTTTGACCAACCTCTCTCTCCTTGAAACTCTCTCCTCCCTCTCCCTGGATGACTTGTCCTCTCTTGATCACACTTCTCATGCTGCTCAAACTTGTCCTCCCCTTCCATGGAATACCTAAATCCTAAATCCTGCTCTACACTCTCCCTTTGGCAGCCTTGTCCTTTCCGTGGGCCTCAATGACAATGGCAACAAAAACAGTTTCTCCTTAGTCTTAACTATTCTACTTTGTGCTGGAGATTTCTACCTGCATGCCTTGAGGTCACCTTGAGCACAGCACGTGCAAAATGGGACTCAACCCCAACCTCCAAATCCTTCCTGCCCCTCACCTTCCTGCCTGTCACAGTCACTCAGACTCCCCACATCAGAGTAGGCAAGGAGCCAGTGGATTCTTCCTCCCTTTGGTGTCCCACCTTTCCCTCATTCCCGTGCTGTGGCCTCTGTCCTCACTCTGCTTCTAGTCTGGCCTTCTTCCTCTCGGACCCTCTCTGAGCACTGTAGCCCACATGGTCTCCCTAAAGCACACCTCTGCATTTGTCATTCCCCCATTTTAAAAAATCTTCAATGGCTTTCTGTTGGAAACCCAACTTCTCAGGTACTATGCAACTTTGTTTATCAGTCCGCCTAATTTTCCCTCTGATCTCCTACATATACCTCATGTACTGTCCAGCCAAGTCAAAGCGCTCACTGTTCCCCAAACATGTCCTCCACTTTCCCACCCCCATGCCTTCACTTTGCCCGCAATGCTCTCTCCACCTCTGTCTATAGAAACTCTACCCATTTCTCAAGATTCAGGTAAGATGCCTCTTCCTTCACGAAACCTTCTCCCAGTATCTCAAGTGGAAGGTGTCCCCTTTCTTCCGTGAACTCCCATAATGCTTTACTTGTATCATTTTGGTGTCATTTATTCTAACCTGTCTTATATTACAGTAATTTGTGTGAACACCTTTGTTTTCCTTTCCTATTGTAACCTCTTCATACAAGAACTGTGTCTTGTTCATACAGTGTAGTGGAAAAAGCACTGGCCTGGGAGTCAGGACACCTGAATTTTAGTCCTTGCTCTGCTGCCGAGCTCTGTGACCTTGGATAGCTTAACTCATCATGAAACAGAACTTTGTAGGCTAATGTATCCGATGAGTTCTGAGCCCAGGGTTAAAGGAACCACGCTGAGAGAGAAGGGGGAAGGACAACGGCCTTTCAAAGACCTAGTATTGGTTAGAACAAATTAAGTTTGAATTATGCACTTCACCATTTCCCAATAAATGATTCATATAAATTATCCTCTGATGACATTGAGGAAAAAATCTAATTTCTGGGGTTATTCTTATAGCACACGGGTTTTTTAAGTCTCTTGCTGTCTGGTGTGTCTTCCCCTCTAGCTAGACAACATTTACAACTCCAAGGCAGGCTCTGTTCTTAAAGTTCACTTGTAAGTTAGTTGTTAAAACTCTTTATGCATTTCCCTGTGGAAATGAAGGTACCAATAATGGTAGGATACCATAATTAGGATACCAAGGTAGACTTACAGGCCAGTCAGCCCAGAGTGTACCTGAGTGAAGGTAGAATCTGTTGCTAATGTGAACATACTTGATCTACAAGCAACTCACAGCAACATGTGGCTCATTTGCTCCACCCTTATCCACATTACTTGAGATTCTGGTGTGAAAGCCACAGGAGTATTGTTTGGGTGAAGAGTGCAGTGGTAAACTATAATTTTTAGAGTCTGTGGGTTTAAAAGAGGAAAAAAAGAAAACAAGAAAATTAGAAGTAGCTTGGGTTAGATTTATAGGAATCACTGATTAGTTGTTTATTCTTTTATTCAATATTACCTCCTAATCCACATCCCAGGCTTATGTACTTTATCCCACTGACTCAGGGTTTCTCATCCTCAGCACTATTGACATGTTGGGCCTTGTAATTCTTTGTTGTGGGAGTCCAGTGCATTATAGGATGTTTAGCTGCATCCCTGGCCTGTACCCACTAAAAGTCAATAGCTCTCCCCTCCCCTCCCAACTGTGGCAACCAGAAATGTCTCCAGGCATTGCCAAATGTCTCCTGACTGGCAAAACCACCCCTGGTTGAGAACCACTGCACTAACTGGACTTAGCAGAGGTTCCCAAATTTTCTGTGCATCAGAATCACACAGGGAGCTTGTAAAAAAATGCAGGTTTCTGGGCCCCAGCCTCAGATATTCTGGTCTAGTAAATCCAGGAATGGGGGCTGGGAATCTACATTTTTAACAAGCATTTTTTTAACTGATATAGGTGGTCCTTGGCAAAGTTTGGGAAATACTACAATGAAGAGCCAGTGAAGTAAATAAACCTCTTTCCAAAATTCAAATGCTTTTCACTGTGCTGCACTGAGGGCATGGGGAACCGACTAGTGGATGAATTGTTGGCACCTTTAGAGAGGAAGGCAGGCCTTCCCTGGTGAACCCCATCAGGAAAGACTCAGGGGAGAAAATTCCACCGGGGTGGCACAGCTGGCCCGGAGAAAGTATGCCAAAGGGACATGGCAAAATGTCAAAGTCAAATTTAGTCTATTATAATTTTTTTCCCCAAAGGCACCCCTAGACCTTTGAAAGTCCATTCTCCTCCCTGCACCTGGGATCTACTATGAGGCAGGCTCTGTGCTAAGCTTTTCACATACATTTTCTCATTTCACCTTCTCCCTAACCATATGAAAAAGCTTATCAAGCATTATTTCTCTGGGACATTTCATTGCCCCAAATAACTGAATTACAAGCTAACTCTTGACCCACACCTCTTCACAAAATAGGGACAGCCTGTACTAATCCTGGAATTTGACTGCCCTCAAAACTCTTTGCAACATTGTCAGGCGAGGAAAGGCTCTCTGGGTTGAGAAGGCAGCACCCCTCTCTTGGACCTCACCTAGCCCTCGGTATTCTTTGTCCCTTTGCATAAAAGAAAGAAGCCCCAGCATGTTTGCCCAAGAAGAAGCATTTGCAGCTTCTTTCCCAGGTATTCTGGAGTGGCAAGTGAAAGGCCAAGGGGCTAGATGTCTTCACATTCACATGCCCCAGGTGGGGTGCAAAGCTAGCCACTCTCAGGGGCACACAAGTGATGTAACTGAGGGAAACGTGGCAGGAGCGGGTGTGGAGCAGCCTGGACTCCTGAGCTGTGTGCACCATTTAGATCACTCTGCGGGTGATGGAACTGTCCTGTCGGGAACAAGGTTGGTTCAGTCCATCCATGTGATGACATGGAACACGGATGTGAGAGGAAGCCACATTGGGAAAATGACCCCAAAAGTTTGCAGGAGGTGAATGAAACGGAGGCCACCTCGTGCACGTTGTTCAAGTCCTGGTCCAGTGTGGCCACGCTGCCTCCTTAGACAAAAGGGTGAAATTGGCAAAGCCAACGCTCTTTGGGCTGCTTACCACTCTTCCATGCTCACTTTTTTCTTCTCAATGCCATTTTAAGCCAATTTTCCTATTAGAAAAAAACTTTTCATTATGGGCTTTTTAAAAAGCACACCCAGTGTTTTGATCAAGTAGAGACATGTGGCATAGCATGTTTGGTTCAGGGAGAAAACAAAGCATGTTTTGGACAGAAGGTGAAGAAAGAGTGGGGTAGACAGCAGAGTGCTGTACACAGAACTGGGGGCGCTTGCCTGGGCTCCCCCACTGAGTAGATGTGTGGTTTGGGGCAAGTCATTTCACATGTCTGAGCCTCAGCTTCCTTAACTGTAAAATGAAGAGTGTGGACTCACTGATCTCTAAGAGCCCTTCTTGCAGTTAATGCTCTAGTATCCAGGGCTATGGAAGGACTGAACCGATCAAGGGATGTGTGAAGGTCTGAAGAGAATGACAGGAGAACGGGTCAAACCTGCCAGGATTTTCCTAAGTTCTAGCAGAATCTACTTCCACATCTACTCCAGGCAACAGGAAGGAAAATATAACACCCTCAATGTCAAGTTGTCAGTTTTATCTGAAATTATTTCCTCCCACCCATGTCACCTCCCTCTTAACTGCCAATAACTTAGAAAAAGGAGAAATTCAGAGAGGCAGAAAGCCATCTCCCTTAGCTGTGTGTACCTGAACCGCACCACGAAGGTCTGGCTTTATTGTGTCTACACTGTGGGACTATCTCTCCAGGGAGATTTGTATCTTTCCTGGAGTTACAAATCTCCCTCTCTCAAGGTTAGAGTTACCAGAGTGTCTACGAGTGTGGCAGGGCCTTTTTCTCTTAGCACTTTGTCCAGAAAGAATGGAGAAGGATTAGCTCTTATTGCTCCTGCCATCGTCATGTGGGACACCAAGCCCCAGTCTGGCCCGGCTGGCTAGACCACGTGAACAATGCCACCCTCCCAGAATCCCACCCACCATCACTCACCTCTTCTAACCCTGGCCTGCCCCCTGGACCAGCCCACCCTCCACCCCTTCCTGCAGTCCTGCACTCGGATGCTATTCCACAACCTGACTCCCCTCCACACCACCTCTCTAAAATTTACCACCACCCCCCACACCAGTATAACACACTTCTTCCTGCCTTACTGGTGAAGCCAGCTCAGGGTTAGCAAGAGGGGGCTTAAGCAGAAGCCAATGAAGGACGTTCTTTCTTTCTCTGCTAACGTGAAGATGCTAAAAATGATTTCCTCCAGGAAACTCTTTCTAACCAAAAGAGATCTTAATAGTAAGGGATTTCAGACAGGTAGGAAAGACCTAGAATCTCAGGATTTTAGACAGAATTTTGTTCAGACTTCTTATTTTAAATATGAGAAAATAAGGCCTAGAGAGGTCAAGTGACTCCCGCAAGACCACACAGCTGGTTAGTGTTGGAGCCATTACTTTAACCCAGGTCTCCTAACTTCTAGATTTGTGCTGTTCTGTGGAAAAACCACTTGAGGTGGTCATAACCTTGTGGTACTGTGGGCTTCATCCAGTCCAGACTGTAGGTGACTGACTATACTAGCTTAAGATGCAACATTAGACAGGGGAAGATGGACGGTAAGAGTATGCTGTGGGGTTTACGAAGGAATTAAAGAAAATCTCTCAACACAAATTCATATTTGCACACAAAGCTGATGAGCCCAATACCCAGGAAGGCCTATGTGAGCAAACGTATTGCAGTAAATGTTCTTGGGGACTGTTATAGGTTGAATTATATTCCCAAAAAAGGTATGTTGAAGTCTTAACCCCTAGAACCTTTGAGTGTGACCTTACCTGGAAATAGGGTCTTTGTAGATGTAATCAGGTTAAGATGAGGGAGGGCCATAATCTAATGACTGATGTTCTTGTAAGAGGGCAACTTGGCCATGGACACACAGGGTGAATACTACGTGAAGGCAGAGGCAGAGATTGGACTGACACATCTACAAGCCAAGGGACACCAAGAGTTTCTGGCAACCACCAGAAGCTATAAGAGTCAAGGAAGGATTCCTCCCCTAGAGCCAGTAGAAGAGCATGGCCCTGCTGATACCTTGATTTTAGACGTCTAGCCTCAAGAACTATGAGAGAATAGATTTCTGTTGTTGTAAGGCACCCAGTGTGTGGTACTTGTTGGAGCAGCCTCAGGAAGCTAAGACAGACTGGGGAAAGAGCCAGGCAGGGGTGGGCTGAAGTGAGGAGACTGAAATCGTGCAAATGAATGCACCCAGGCAACTTCTGTGGGCTGGTCCTATAGTGAAGCTGTCCTGCATAGCGTGGTCCTTCACCTACTGTACTCCATCCCCCACCTCCAAGACGACCTTTCATGCATGGAGGTAAGGGAGAGGGTGGGAAGGGAGGGGCACTGGAGTGCGAGCAACCTGGATAGGGATCCCCAGTCTGCTACTTGCTAGTTGTGAAATGCACCTTAGATCACAAACTCCTGGGGTCGCAGAGTCCTCCCCCACAGAATGCAGCCTTCCTCAGAGCGCCGTTGTGAGAACCGCTGCGGCTGCCTGTCGAAGCTCTGCCAGCATTAATTTCTTTGCGTCTGCTTTATTAAGTCTTTGAACCGAGCTGGGGGTGGGAAGGAAAACCAACATTTCGAACACCTCCCGCATGGAGAGAGGAACCCTAGAGTCATTAAATCCTGGTGCAGGGAGGGACGCTCAAGGCCGTATGGGCCAATTCTCTCATTTTAGAGATGACAGCACTGGTCATACTGTGTGTTTTCCACACTCGCCAGACTGTGCTGGGTACCCGGGAGACCCTTAAATGAATGTCCAATTATGGATGAAGTGACTTGGGAAGACCTCATAAAGAAATAAGCCTTATGGTGGGAACAAAGTCACCATTTGACACAAGTTAACGGGCTTCACCCACCTCACTACTTTTCTCAGACCGGAGTCAGGCTGTTCCATTCTTGGCTTAGTATCTCTCAAAGAATGGTTTGCTAGGCCACCTTCCCCGAGAGACCCTCAGGGGGTTCACAGTCTGAGTTTGAATAAAAGTTACTCAAGAATAGGTGCTCAGAATTCGTGAAGTGTTTTCAACTGTAGAATTGATTCTACATCGTAAGATCAAAAGAAGAGTCATTTCAATAAAGGATATTTAACCCAAAGTCAACTCTAACTTAGAGTAGATGGAAAATAGTCTCTGCTGCAAAGAGAGAAGATGCAAGAAAAGGTAGAGTAGCTATAATGATGCCGTGTTTTATCCCCACCCAATCTATGGCCTTTTTCACTTACCCCACTTTATTGCTGTCTGTAGCACTTATTACCATTTGAAATATTATATTTACTTGTTTATTCAATTAGGACCTCTCTCTACTCACTAGAATGTTCCACAAGGGCTCAGATCTGGTCTGTTTTATTTATTGGTGTCTAGAACTGATCAGTTTTGTTCACTGATGCCCAGTGCCAAGAACAGTTCCTGCTGCCTCATTGGTTCACAATACATATTTGTTGAATAAATGAGTGACTAAATTAGCAAATAAGTTTGGGCAGGGAGAGGAGCAGTCACATGACACGGATAAGGAGGTAGAATATGGGGCCACCTTTTTCCTACAAATTTTGCCCCTAAGTCCACTAGCGCTATGTCAGCTGGCCACTAAGACCATCTCTCTCACCTCTCTGCTCTGAATCCATCATCACCAAGCAAGCTTTGATTTAAATTTATGTGTGTGTTTTCTCCTACAGATGGGAATACAGGGATCACAGTTTTGATTCACTCCTCTGAAGCCACCACTTGGTATGATATTTTTCACTGTCAATTAATAGGTTGGCATTTTGTTTTTTAAAATTGGTTCACATCTCAAAAGAATTCTGAGGAACAGAATGTCAACCAGGATGGAAATCTGTGTTGATGAGAGCTAAGAATGGCACACAGGACACTTGAGTTCTAGATCTCACTCTGCTTTTGACTCACCTGTGTGGCATTAAAAAATCACTTCTCTGGGGTTCAGGTCCCCCATAGAGGCATTGACTTTGATAACTTGTGAGTCCCTTCCATCTTTCGAAGTTAGAATTCTACAAAAATTAATAAAAGTAAGCTCTTCCATGTATTTTGACTTCGTAAGAGAGGTAATTGCCAACAGCTATTGCATAGCATAGCTATCGGCAATCTTGTATGGTTCATTTGGGTCACAGGGTCAGCACTTTTCCCAGGTCAGTTTTCATCATCATGAAAAGACAGATGGTGTCCTCATCAAAAATCTAAAATTCCAGTGGAGGCACTCCCCAGGGAAAGTGGAGACCACACAGCAACTCTTCCCACATTTAAAATGGTACAGTTGTGTGGGTGTGGGGAGGGGGCAGGAGGTACAAGAGGAAGGAAAGGCAAGGCCGAGGGTAGAGGATGTGCAGGTAACGGGAAAGCAAGTGCAGAGAGCACAGGATTAGAGAGTCACTTGTTTCCCCATGAGGGCCTGGCATACACCTATACTTGCCAAATGAGAATGTGCCTATGAACTTTGAGTAGATACATGAAAGTATTTCCATTTTGAGCCACCTCACTGTGGGGAAGAGCAAGAGCTGAGTGTCCTATACATTTATCTTCTTTAGGGGTTTTCGTTATTCATTTGCCAAGCCTGCCCCAAGCCTGCTCTCTCTATAATCCTGCCAGCATTTATTATTAAGCCTTCCTTGAGATCCTAATTGTGTGTTTTTGATACAGTTATTGGGCTAGCTCTCAAGTTTATACCTTCAGATGAGACTTCTCATCTGAGTGCTAGTTTTATATGACTGCCCACCTACATGTTAGCATCCTGAAGATACCATCACTTTAAATTTAACATGTCAAAAGCAAACTTAAAATGTGTCCTCTTCCTAACTCACTCTGTTTCTGCCATTGGCATCACTACTGTCATTCTGAGACTTTAATTTGGAAGTTATTTTTCACCCCTCACAACTCTCCATCAATAATCATCCACAACCTCCATGAAAAATAATAACAAACTCGTCAATCTACCCACTGCTCAATAAATGCTCACTATTCTGTTATTTGTATTGTGATCTGCAAGTATCTGATCAATCACCCAAGGCTGCTGGGGCTTCTCTTACAGTCTCTCGAATTCATCTCCTTTCTCTCCTCCCCACTTTAATACGTGCTCTCATCCCCTCACGCCTAAACTCCCAGAGCGTCTTTCTCACTGGCCTCCCAGTCTCTAATCTTTCCCAGCTTCAATCCATGGCCAATAAGTCAACAGATTGATCTTTTTAAAACTAATTTCATTAAGTCCTGGTTTGCTTACAAACCTAGGAGGGTTCTCATTTACCAATCAGAGTGTTTACAACCTCCTCATTTAGCATTTCAGAGCTTCAGTCAGTTGCTCCCTCGTCCAAGCTACCCGTGATCCATATGTGTCTTTAGTCCACTCATGCTTGTTTGAGCACTAACCGTATGTCAGCCCCTGCCACGGTCACCCACCGCCCCACAGCAGTCCCCTTCCCTTTCAGTTCTGCCCACCCTGTGCAGTGCTCCTCTGAAGCCACCACAGTGACTTTGCCCCTGTTCTTGCCCTGCCAGGACTCTCCTCCTTTCCACCAATCCAGACCTCATATTTCTTCCAAGATGCACCTTCTCCTGATGGTTCCCCACAGGAATGAATCCCAGACCACAAAAACCTTCCCCTGTTTCTGAATTCCCTCTGCATTCTCACACTAGATATCTATTGCTAAGTATTGTTCTCTTATTACTTCACACGCATTCGTTGGTCTTCCCGATTGAAATTGGAACTTCAAAAGGACAGGGGCCAAATCTTCATTTACCCAGATTTTGATTGGGCAAGGCCAGTAACAACCTTGATTTTGCACGTAGCCCATGGACAAGGCCTACATGCTGCAGCGTAGGCAATAAAAGCAATAAATGTGCACCAAAGAGCTAAGACTAGCTTTTAGCACAAGGTTAGAGACTCAGCCATGTTTTCAGAAGGGTTTTTAAATGCTGAATTAAATTTTTTAAAAATAATTCAAGCCCCTTACAACCTATTTCTGTGCTAGATTTCCTCTAGCACAGAAATCTCTATTGTATTCATCCAAAATACGACGGCCAATATAACCAGGTCTCAATTACTAATCAGCTTTGAAATCCTTGATTCTTCTTGGTCAGAATGCTAGGTCTAGTGGGGGCAAACAGTGTCATCAGCTGTCTCTATCAAAAGTTGCCACTACACCTGGCAACTATGTACAAGTTAGCATCAGTTCATGTCCTTGAACCAGAGGTTGTCTGACTTCAGTACAAGTCAGATATATGTAGGGAAATTTGTAAAGCCAGCTCCACTCCCCCTTGGTCCAGTGCACAATGTCTTGTCCAAACCTACAACTCAGACAGGTAACGTACAGCCCCTTGCAGAAAGCAAAGAACATGCCCCTTTCCCCAGGAGTTCTTAGAAGGAGTGCATAGAGGGAAATGGACTTACCCTCACACAGTAGTTCATGCCTATCCCCAACAGGTGCTGCAGAAAGTGCCTGTCCTGCCTGCTCCTGAGGGTTGGCTCCCCAGGGCCAGGAAGCGGGCACGTGTCAGGGGTTAAGGCATTTGCCCTGTGCCCCACTGGGTCCGGCTGCGGTGGAAGTGCAGACCCAGCCCTACTTAGGCTGGTTTCGGGGGAAGCGGGGCTGCTGGGAGCCGGGTCCTGGCTTTCCTGGAGCTTCAGCCGGGGCACCTCTTTGGTACCCAGGCAAAAGTTTTTCAGACTCAGCAAAGTGGCTGGGTTGGCCAGCTTCATGCTTGCCATGCGGGGGATTAAGGTGCACAGTGGGGTGGGGCTCTCCTGGGACGGCAAGGTGGCATCTTCCGCCGACAGGTGAGGTGCCAGGGCGGCATAGGGAGGCTGCTGTGAGCCCTTGTTCCCGACGGAGCCTCCGGGGCTGCCTTCGTCCAAGGACGTGATGGACTCGTTCCGAAAGCGGCTGTACTTGGCCCTGTGCAGCATCCCGGGGTGTCCGAAGAGTCCTACATACAGCACGAGTCCTGCCAGGCTGTCCTGGCCGCGTTCTCGCATAGCCTTAGCAGTGCTGAAACAGGATACTGTTGCATAAATCGCCTCGTCGTCCAGTAGATAAACGGTTCGGACATCAAAAGCCTCAACGCCCCGTGCAACTCTAGGCAGCCACCTCTCCAACTCTGCCTTCGCCCTCGCCCGCCCTGGCTCCGGCCCCTCAGGGGTGACAGCCCAGGGGGAAGCACCTCCCCAGCTCTGATTTCAGCCCCTCCCTGGCCCAGGCAGCGGCACCCGCTGTTCTCCCTTGGATTCCTTGCTGGGAGAGCCTGGACCCAGGCCCCCGGCAGCGGGGGTCGCTCACAGCCAACTCTCAGGCACAGAACCGGGCCGAGCACCCGGCCAAGCGGTCCTGCCGCATCCTTGCAGGAGCCTAGTAGAAATATTTAGCGCCCCCCACCCCGCAGCCTCCCCTTCTGCACACAGCAACTTTCAACCCTGCTCCCTTCGGCTCCCACAGGGCGGGGCAATGACTAGTCTATTAACCCTTTATTTGTTCCAGTGATTGTTCATTTTAAAAGGAAAAAAAGAAATGTATGCATGAGCCAAAGGTCCTTCTGCCTGGGTTCGTTGATTCTGATGGCTGCCTCTCTTGAAAGATCTTGTCTCGCATCTGGTCCTGGGCCACAAGCCGGGGGTACTAGTGACCGGCGCTGCTCCGCATTGTTTCACTGACTTGCGATCCGTCTGAGGTCCTCAGATCCCCTCCCAGCCTGCCCACCCTCGCTCAGACCTTCCCTCCCTCCCCGACTCCTCTCCGAGCTTTTTCAGAGGCTCATTCGCAGGAGAAGGTTGAGATGTGCAGGATGATGCGCAGAGTGTTGAAATTTTTATGAATGAACTTTGCCGAATGAATTTCTCTCTGTGTGCAAGCTAATAAATCTGTGAATGAAGCTGAGAATAGCTGTAATTGACTGACGGTCTCAGGGGTGCTCGGTTTTTATCCAATCAGGCTGCAGCTTGATGACTCATGCACCATAAATATACTAAACTAGTAGCCAGGAGAAATAAAGCTAGGGGGAGAGAAGGGAGAGATTTTATTTTGTGCTATCTGATGAATGGGTTAAAAGGAAAGGCAATCCTTACTACAGATCATCAGTAAGCTGGGGAGCAGCAGGTTAAAAGATTTATTTTCTTTCTTGTGAAATGGCTGGGGGAGCCAAGCAGAAGAGCTAAAAATTAGATCCATTGTTCCAGGGATATTAGGACATATGGTTCACAACTCCTGTGGGAAGCTGTGATGCATTTTTCTTAGAAACATAGTTCTTTTTTTATTGATTGTTGGTTCCATCTTCCGTCTGGTGCAACTTCCTGTACCTATCAAATGCATTCTGAAGACATGATGACAACTGCAAAGGCTTAGCACACAGGAAGCCAAAACCGGAGCTGGGAAAAAGAAATGCAGGTTCTTTAGGAATGGAGAAGAGGAAATTACTGAAACACTGGGGGTGGGGGGTAGAGGGTGGAAATCACATATAGGAAGAGACAAGAAAATCTCAGCTGAACATTGCATTTCTCCGTGGGCCACAGCTCTGGCATCTGAAATTGTCCATTAATTCAAAAATTAAAGCAAATTGGCAACCAAGGGAATCAGGGATGCCACTTTCATTATCTTATTGACCCCAAGTCTGCATTAGGCTCATGTGTATTCATGACTTTGGTAGCCTGAGGTCCCTTGGGATCCAAACACACGTTCTGAGTTAAATGGTTGAGAGTGACCAGCAGAAAAGGCATCCTTGCTGGCTTCTGCCCCCCCACGGAAATAATGCACCTTCTCACATCCTGTCTGTCAAGCCTGTTCGGGTGTGTTTTCCCGGAAGGCCTTTCTACAGTTCATAAATTTTCCCTTCGGCCTTCGCTGGCCTCCTTTTCCCTCTTCCACGTCTCCTCTTGGCAAAACTGGGGGAAGTGGCTAAGTCAGCTGGACCCCATATCCCTGGGGCTGAGGACACAGGCTCTGGGCAGGATTGCGAAGTAACCGATTTGACACCTCTTACTCCTCCTTATTCCTCTTTTTCTCTCTTCCCCTCGACTCTCTTCCCCTTCCCTGGGCCCCTTCCTTGCTTATGCTATGATGACCCCATGCTATGCTGCCTTGAGAAAGTTACTTTACCTCTCTGTGTTTGAATTTCTGCCTCTGTTGGGAGCAGCAACCTAATGGAGGAGCAAAGAGGGTGTGGGAGACAATCCTACTCCCCGTGGTGTCTTGGACCATGCTCCACATAGCGCCTGCCTCACTCACTAAGTGTGTGCGGGTGGTATAAAGCAAGGCTATGAAAATGGGGGCCGCCTCCCCCTGGAGTTTGTACTCTCAGCCCTACAGCGTAGAGTCTATGCCACTCTAGGCAATTCAAAAGAAAAATTAGCACAAAGAGGGAGGAGCCAAGAATGCCAACATTGTTCAAAGAACCTGTTTCTTAACAATCCTAGGTGCTGGAGGAGGTGGGGAAGGATGGGGCCTGACTGGCTGATGTGACTCCTTACCAAGGTCTTCATGACGGCAGGCCTGGGTGCCCAGGGGAGCCAGCTCACCTAGGTAGGCACCATGCTGGCCAGACTCCAGGGGCTCAGACCAGCCTACATTCCTCAGAAGGAGTGAGTCCTGGGAGGGTTGGGGGGTTGGGACCAAGTGGGACCAGGTGAGGTAAGAAAGCAGTCATGGCCACTGTAGGCTGCTTCTCTGTCCTGTCCCTGGGAACCCTGGAGACTCTGGCTCTCCTAGACAGCTTTGTCAGGGCCCTTTATGAGAGTGAAAGAGACCAGATCTGCAACTTGAAAGTGGGCCCACCCTGCCCATCTGGGCAGCTCTCCCAAGTCCCAATAGCTCAAGACAAGGCTCATCAATTGAGTGGATTTCTATTCCAGGTAGATGGATGGGCAAGACAGATGGTTTGCTTTTTCCCAGGACATTAGAACATCTTCTTCAATTTGTAATGATGAAAATAATATTAATAAGAGCTACTATTTTGGGAACACTTGAAAGTTTACCTACATACTCATCCGATTATTATAATAACTTTTGGAGGCTGGGACTATGTTCATCACCACCCTACAGATATGGAAACAAGGCTGAGAGCAAGTGCAGTGACTGGGCCAAAGTCCTCTGGCTGTTGGACAATGATGCCTGATGCCTCTGGCAGCTCAGCCTGACTGCAAAGCCTGCGCTGGTAGCCACTGTACTCTGCTGCCTCCCAGGGGACCAGAGAGCTCAAGTCTAGAATTGCAGGCCTATGTTGAGGGCTACGGGTGTCTGTCTCATTGCTCCCTGGAGATCTGAGAAATGACTGAGCAGGAAGAAGAGCTGGGGATTTCTGGGAGGTTCTAGAATTGTTGGGAAGCCTACCCCTGAGCCAGCCTGCACAAATCAGCCAGAGAGGGGCCTGGCAGAATATTCTCCCACCTGCTGTTTTTTCTGTATCTACCTCTCCACAACTCCCAGGAGAGAGTGTATTTAGCACAAAGATAATTTCTCCCAAGTGAAGATAATACTAGAATAGATGTCTCAGGAAACCTTGGTATCTGGGCCACTACCCGCAAGCTATGTGCACTCAGCAGCGTAACGGAGAAAGAACATTAGCTTGGGAGTTACAGAACCAGCTGTGGGATTTTGAGTAAGTTACTTAACCTCTTTGAGACTCATCTTTCTTATCTGTAAAATGGGCATGATAATAATAAATAATATCTGCTGAGCACTTACTCTAGACCAGGTCCTAAACTAAGTGCTTCACTGTTAAGCCTCCCAGCAACTCTATGCAGCAAGTGCTATTTATCATTTACTGACTTTTCCAAGTCACATGGCCAGGGAGTGGCAGGTCTGGTGTAGAACCACATGTTAATCACTGCAACCCCATGCCCTTATCCACTGTCATACGATCCAGCGTGTGCAAGAACCCAACTCCTACTCCATGCTCACTAAATGTAAGTTCTTGCTCCCTCTTGCTCTCCTCCTTGGAGATCATACCTATAAAATTCACCCTAAATACCTCATGAGTAAAAACATGAATAGTAGATAAAACCATTATTGTCATTAAACCATGAGAGAACCATTAACCCCTCTCATCATTGCCCTTGGAAAACGGACTTCTTCTTAGACCCTGCAGTGTGCCTCCTTTACTTTGAGACATCCTCCCTCCAAGGGCACCTGCTGTGAATCAATGTGTCAGCTTCTTAAGGGACAGCCTGCTCTGGCTGGGCTTCAGGCAGTTTCTAGGAAGAGCTGGGTCATGCTAGAATTTGCCAGTTCTTGCTAGGATTTCTTGGAGGAATGGGAGAGAAAAGGACCTGGAAAACGTGCCTGCCTAGCTTTTGAAGATAACCCAATGTGGAATTTGGGTGGAGGAAGGGTATGCTAGAGGCTGTGGGGGAGGTGAAGACAGAATAAAGCAGAAACAACTCTGGGGGATTGTGGGCCGATTGCTACTTTGGTACAGAGTGGAGCAGGTGGCTTCAGAGTGCTATAGCACAAGGACTCTTACTCCATCCCACCACTATCATTTTATCACAAAGCAGAATAGGGAAGGATTTTCACTGAGCAATACTCCTGATGAGTTTAACAGCCTATCAATGAGTAATAAAAACATTGCTGAAGCTCTATTTTGAGGGAAAAAAAACCACCACAAGGCAATATTTACATAATATAAAGTTTTTGGTAGAGACCAAAATATCATTTTAAGGATGAGAAAGTGCAATAGTGAAGAAGGGCTGAGTCTCTGAGAGTCAGAATCTTGCCTAACAAAAATGGAGGTAGGACCATTTCCCCCAGAGTTGTCATTAACTCTGGAAGCAACACCATTGTCCTTTGCCTCCTGAACCAAATGTTTTCTGTTTTCCTGCAGTCTTCAGCCCTGGTAGGTAGATAGCTTTCTGACGGTTGCTGTTGACCCTAACTGGCTCTCCTAGAACCAGGACCAGTTAGAAAAGCACAGGAAACAGATATTTTCCTGTCTGTTGAAAATGAGATAATGTACCTGCAAGTGCTATGTAAAGAGTTAGACATCACGCAGATGAAAAGTACATGAATTACTTAGGGTCAGGTTCAGTTGCAAATAACCCCAAAATAAAAAGTACAGTGGCTTAAATAAAAAGTTTGTTCCTCTGGAGATGGGAAATCCAGGGCTAGTGTCAGCTCTTGGCTATCCCTAAACTATATTCCTTCTCCTCATAGCCCAAAATGGCTGAGGGAGCTCCAGCCATTTCATCTGCACTCCAGGAAGCAAAATGAATGAACTGACAAGGAAGCACATGCCCTTTCTCATTAAAGAAACATCCTGGAAGCCCCATATGTTTCTATTTATATCACATTAGCCAGAACTTAGTCACCTGCTATTCCTAGCTGTAAGAGAAGATGAAGTCTTCTTCGTCTGAGAATGAAGAAGTCTTTTGTCTGTGTGCGTGTCTGCTGCACATAAAATCACAGTTCTGTTACTGGGGAAGAAGAGGAAAATGGATATTGTGATAGACAATAGTCTCTGCTACAGTTATATTTTTAGAAGACCTCCTACTTAGACAGAATTTAAAGCTAGCAGAGGATTAAAATGTCATTGGTCAATGTGGCCCAATTTCTTCTTTTTTGTGTGACACACACACACACACACACACACACACACATGATGCTTGAAAATAACCCGTATGGAAAAAGGCACTGGCAGAATAGATGTTTGCTTCTGCATAGCCAATGGGACTGGTGGAGCCTCTAGGCCTCTGAAAGATGGTCAGGTGCTTCCAGGGGCAGCAGCAAAAAAGTGACAGGAAGTGCATCTAGGCCACTTCAGATGGCAGTCTGAGTAGTTAATTGGGGTCAGGAATCTCTTATAAGAAGGAACGAGTGGGTGTTAGGTGATCAGAGCACAATAATCAGGAATTGTCTGATTCAGGAGCAGGATTCCAATTTTAATTATGAACTGGCAAGAGAAAAGGCAAAAATAAGGTCCTGGACAGATTGAAACTCTTACCCTATGAATTGGCTGATCCAATCCTCATTTCCAACTTTCTTTTCCTTTGTCCACCTCCACCAGGAGAAGCTAAATACTCACTTTCTCAGGTTTCCTTGTAACTGCAGAGAGGGGGCATGTGGCACATTTCTGATCTATGAGATGCAAGTGAAATCTGATAGGGACTTCTGGGAAAACATCTGCTTTCCTAATAAAATGGGCAGACAAAACTGGATTCTATCCCCTTTCCCCCGTATCTTCCTGTCTTGAATGTGGATAAGACATCTGGAGCTGTGGCAGCCATATTGCAACCAAGAGGGAAAGACCATCCAAATTATCAAGCCAATGGTTTGACATCATTGAATCACAGAACTAAGACCAGCGGCCACCTCTAGATATGGTGTTATTTGAGAAAAATGAACCTCTAATAGTTCAAGAAGCTCAAGCAGCTCTTAGCTATTAGCCATTACTTATAGCCCAAAGCATCTTGCCACAAATACAGTGGCAAGAACAGGACTATGGGATGAGCAGGGCCTCCAGGTATGAGATAGAAGCCCAATTATGAGAGGCAACTATGGGAGTCAGGTGGGAAAAGTCCAAACATAGTCAGACCAACATGGGTTCATCTCTGGGTGTTGATAGTATGGTAGGCAGACTAAAGGCTCCCAAAGATGTCTATACCCTACTCCTAGGAACATGATAAAAGAAATTTTGCAGATGTGATTAAGATTATAGACATTGTGATGGGGGGATTATCTGAGTGGGCCCAATCAAAACACACGAGTCCTTCAATACAGAGAACATCTCCCAGCTGTGGTAAGAGCTGGGAGATTTGAGACAGAAATAGAAGGTGGAGAGATAGGAAACACAGAAGGACTCACCCTGCTGTTACTTCCTTTGAAGACAGAGGAAGACAGCCTTGAGCCCAAGATGCTGGGAAGGACCCTCAGCTGACAGCCAACAAAGAAACAGTGATCTCAGACCCCGAGCTGCAAAGAACTGAATTCTGCTAACAACCTGAATGAGCAAGAAAACAGATCCTTCCCTAAAGCCTCCAGAAAGGAACGTAGCCCTGCCAACACCTTGACTTTAGCAGGTGACTGGTGAGATCCATGTCAAACTTCTCTCTAGCCCATACAGAAGTAATATAATAAATTTGTGTTGTTTATGCTAAGTTGGTGGTAATTTGTTATGTCAGCAATAGAAAACCAATATGGACTGTGGCACCAGGAGTGAGGTGCTACTATCACAAATCCAAAATGTGGAGTGGCTTTGAAATTGGTCAACAGTCAGTGGATGGAAGAATTTTTAGAAGCATGACCAAAAACACCTAGATTTCCTCGAGTGGACCATTATTAGTAGAAATATGGACATTAAAGGTGCTGTCAGCGAGGTCTCTGAGGAAAGTGAGAAACGCACCACTAGAACCTGGAGGAAAGAAGAGTCTTCTTATATAGTGGCAGAAAGCTTAGTGGAATTGTATCTTGCAATTATGTGGAAAGCAGAATGTGTAAAAGATTAAATTGGACAATTAGCAGAGGATATTTCCAAGAAAAGTGTTGAAGGTGAGGTCTCATTTCTTCTTGCTGCTTTTAGTAAAATAGGAAAGAGATACATTGAAGGAAAAACTGTTTAAAAAATGAAAAAGAACCAGGATTTTATGGTTTTGAAACCTTTCAGACTATCTGGCTGGCAAAAGATGCTAAAACTAAAATATTCACTGTCAGGAATGTGTGCACTATAGTGAAAGCCCAGGGTTTGACACCTAAGAAAGATCAAGGGTATAAAGTCACACAAAAGACACTTAGAAGAGATTAAGGGTATGACTCACAAATACCTGCAATCAAACTAGAGAGTTTATAGTCTGTTTTCTGAGCCATATCAAGAAAAGTCAAAAATAGAGATGGGATTATCTAGGAAAGTTGTCTCTTGTCTAATGAAGTAAATCCCCATAACATACATGGGAGACCCATAGGTTCTTAAGAATGTTATATCAGCAGAAACACTGCTAGCTTGAACTGAAATGGACAGCAAAAGTACAAAATGAAAGAAGGCTGCCAAACTCCCAAAATTCTATAGGCAGAAAACAGGCTGACAAAATCCTCAACTGCAAACCCATGCTACCCTTCATGAAAAAGGACAGATAACTCAGAGGGCAGAGCCATGAGCCTAGGGGATAGAGCTATGAGCAAACAAAGTGTTATTCCTAGAACTTGAAACCTGGTAGAATTTGTCTGGTTGGATTTGTAAATTAGTTGACACCAAAGACACTTTTTGCTTTTAGTTTTCCCCCTTTTTGAACTATAATACCAATAACTGTTATCCCATTCATGTCCTAACATTATGTTTTGAGAACAGGTAATTTATTTCTTTAGTTTCACAGGTTCACAGATAGAGACTACTTTACCCAAGATGAAACATTCTCATAAATTCACCCATATCTGATTTAGATGGTGAGATTTGGAACTTTTGAGCTGATGAGATTTAGATAAGATTTTGGATTTGGAGTTGATGCTGTAATAAATTGAAATTTTTGGTAAACTCGGGATGAGGTAAATGTATTTTGCATGTGGGACAGATGTGAATCTTTGGTGGCCAGAGGATGCACTGACCTATGGAAGATTAAGCTAATAAATTTGTGTTGTTTAAGCTGCTAAATTTGTGGTAATTTTTTATGACAGCATAAAAAGACTAATACAAACACTTTGTACTACAAGTTAGAGGGAGAGAAGCATCTTGCATCCTGAGATTCAAAGAAAAAAAAAGAAAGAAAGAAAGGCAGCAAAACAGTAACCTAAATAAATAATAAATAAATAGGAAAAAAGATTTGCTCTGTCTGATTCTAGTCCCCAAAATTAATGATATCTTGAGTCTTTCTTGAAACTGACAGACACCCCAACCAAATAGCTTTTGCAATGCTGAAGTAAGGATATGTGATGGCCCCTGAAGATGTGATTAAGCAGGGGAGAAAATTGCTGTTTTTCCACCGTGAATAGACTAACTGCACTCTTGGTAACCTTGGTTATGTTTTCCTTTTTCCTTTAAATACTGACTGTATTTTTTATTTTGTAAGTCAATCTTTCTAAAGCTTGGGCTTCCTTGCAGAACCTCCTTATGACATAAACAATTTTTCTTTTTGAAATGCTTTTGATTCTGAGTCTTCCTTTCACTCCATCTGTGTCATTTTGGCAAGTTACATCACCTCTCTGAGCTCCACTTTCTCTTCATCTGTACAATGAAGATAACAATGTCTATCCTATAGGTCACATTACTGTAAGAAATAAATGAGTGTGTGACACGTAGTATGCCATCATTATGAGTTAGTCATTATTAGAACAGATGCCTAAGGAAGGAGCAGAACTAACCAGTAGCAAGGCTAATTGGATACTGAGCCCCATACATTCTGATCTAGAACATCTTGGATTTTCCCCTAAATTATGTTTTTAAAAAGAGTCCTTACCTTTTAGAGATACATACAGAAGTATTTAGGGAGGAAATGATGTGATCATTAAAATTTACTTATAATCTAGCAGGGGAGAAAAAGTTGGGGGGAATGAGCCACAAATGAAACAAGATTGGCCGTATGTTGAAGCTGGATGATGGATACATGCCAATTAATTGCATTTTGCTCTCTATTTTTGCAGATGCAGGAATAATGTTGATCCTACAGGTATGGCATGGAGGTCAAGTAAAAGTACTGCAGAAAGCAGGACTGGAGAGGGGCACAAGACAGGTTAGGCAATTGTCCCACACCCAGCTCTGCCCTTGTCAGGCTTGTTCACAGAAGGGAAAACTGGGGGTGGGGAGGCAGGTCATGACATTTGGGTCAAGACGTCTGTACTTGCTTACTCTAGGAGGGGTTTGCAGTCTAATCTTCCCTAATCTTCCATTCCTGCAACATATGGTTAAGAAATTTGCTTTGTCTTTCTGAGCCTCCATTTCTACAACAGTAAAATGGGTATTAATAATAGATATTCTTTGCTAAGGTGTTGGACAGTGGAGTGTTCATGGCTCTGAGAAGCCATGGACTGTTCACTGCTCTGTTGGGCAGTGGCTTTGTTTGTGGCTGTAAAATTGAAGATGATGCCTTTTGGTGAACCATGCCATTGTTCCCTAGCCAGTGAAGTGGTAGGGAGGTTTTCCAATGATATGATTTTCCTCAACAATCATATACATGTCCATAGTTTTTATTCATAACCAATACACTGCTAAGCCTCAAATTTTCTTTCTAGTCCAAACTCCTGGTTCCAAATTTAAATTTCTAAAATCTTCAAACTCAATAGGTCAAAAATACAGCTTTCTTCCTTGACATTCTGCTGTCGATTAACAGCATCACCATCCTTCTATCCATCCAGCTGTCATCCCAGACTCCTCCCTCCCTTGTTGTTCTGCAGCTGATCACTCATCAAACCTGTCCAGTCTACCTTTGAACTGCCTTTTGAGTTTATCCCCAACTTTCTATTTACATACTATAGGTCAAGCCCTAGTCATCTCCCAGAGACTGTCCCTCCACCCAGCCAATATATTATTGTCAGAATTATCTTTCTTTCTAATTCAAAAATGCAATCATATCAGTTCCTAGATTAAAACCTTTAATAAATCCTGTGATTTCCAGGATAAAATTCCAATCCTTCACCATGGCTTGCCCCAACTAGCTTTCCAACATCTTCTCTAGTCATTATTCCTTGTAAATCCTATGTCCAGTAAATCATGCTACTGCCTGCTGAGCAAGGACAAAGGAATTATGTAAAAAGAATTGAAGGAGTTCTCGTACAACTGTCCTGAGAAGTTGGTCTAATCCTTCCCAAACACACACACCTTCACCCTCATCTTCCTCAAATACAATCCCAAATATTGTACTTTTCAACTTCTTAAAATCTGATCTCCGATTCTTCATTCACACCAAGTCAAATGATCGATAACATTTTAAATTGGTATTAGTGTTGACTGCCTTTAAATAGATTTTATTCAACTCATCAAAGAGGGAATGAAACCACGATATGGTAAAGCTGTTTCAAATGGGAAACAGAGGAACTGAGGTTTACACAGTGTACCAAGAAAAGTCATTATGAAATAGGCTTTGCCAAGTCAGAGATAAAACTAGTTAATGTTCTACAGGGCAATAAACCCATAACCTTTGAGGTTATATTTTCTACTGGACAGAAATTATTTGTCTCTATTCCAGACGAGGTGTACAAGTTAACATGTAACTTCAGAGTCTGAGCCCTTAATTATAGTAAAAAACAAAGTCAAAACACAGCTACATTCCCCTGGATAATTAAATAATTTTTGGCTGAGCCTGTTAAACAATGCTTCAGTATAACATTGAAAGGACATGCTGTCTACATTTTTGCCTAATTCTCAAGTTTTTAGTGATTTTTAAAAACATACCAATAAAGGAGACCAAACTGAAAGAATTTCAGGCATCAATCAATGTATATGGGTAGATACATTAGAATTCTAATATATTCTTCTCTCCCTAAAATCACCCATAAGGACAGCTTTACTGATAAAGCAAATAATGAAATTAGGGAAGAACTTTTCTGAAAGGCTAATATCATCTGATGAGCTCGGTGATTTTTGGATCAAAAATAAAATTTGATCCATTGGGTGTACTCTGGTAACCCAAGTCCAGCCAAGACTGAAAAGAAAGTCATGACTATTCTCTGTCAACTGTCTCTTGGTAGAATCACAAATGCAACCTGGTTACATAGAGGCAATCTGGAGTAGTGAAAAACCTCTGGTCCTGGAGCAGACAGAGTTGAATTTGATTCCAAATTCAATCACTTATCAGCTATGATCTCTGAACCTTAGCTTCCTCACCTGTAGTGGGTAATTTTAAGTATCAAAAGTGATGGACAAATGGCTCCCAAACCAGTGCTTATCTGTGAAAAAGTTTTCACCAGTTTCTATAGAAATAGTAAAAATTTTAAAAGTATGTGGGGCAGAGGGGAGGAGGACCTTATAGTGAAGTTGCATTTATACGATGGGTTTTTTATTTTGTGACTGCCCTTCCTATTGTGTGTGTGTGTGTGTGGGTACAGTGTCTTTTCTGTTATGAAGTAATGATAGGCATAAATAGTAGATAGTTTTTTAAATGGCTTTATGTGGCAAAATAAAAGTCAGCAAGTCTATGTCTCTTTCCAAATGATTTTTGATATGCTCTGAGAACAACTGTAAGCGTGTGTGGATTTACTTTGTGAACTAAAAATGTGTGTACACAGTGAGCTATTATTACTGTAGTCTCCCAAATGCCATTGCTTGTATGGTGAAGAAAATATCATCCAGCTGGTCCTAAAGGTTCCGGAAGAACCCACACTAAACAACGCTTCCTCCCGCGAGTCTGACTGGGAGAGGCCTCTCACGCACAGAGAACTCAGGGCTCTTGGGTGGCAGAGGCGCCTCTGGGGTAAGCCCCGGACTTGTCTTTAAGGAGAGGAATTTCATTTTACAAGACTGCTTCCAGTGGGGAAAGTGAATGGCATGGAAAGACCCTCCATTTTCAGAGGCTAAGGAACTCCCTGGCCTGAGAATAAATGATGACAGCGAGGAATGCAGTTTGCTGCAGGGACAAGAGAAAAAGGAGGGTCTGGTGCTCAGGTCTGGGTTGGTGGAGCTGGAAATGGCCAGGCGGGGCCAGGAGTAATGCTTGCATGGGGGCTGGGAGAGCCAGGGACTTCGGTCAAGATAAATAGCACTGGAATAATCCCAGGGAACCCTGTCAACTTCTTGAGCTGACCACACATTTAATCCTTCTTTTCACTTTACATAGAAGTACTTTTACAGAAATAAAAATAAGCCAGAGATGAAAATTAAATTCATCCATATCCTAATTTAGACACAATCCTCGTTAACATTTTAGCAACAAAAAAAAATCTCAGGGTGCTCTTTTCCCTGTGCATAAACATTTTTTGCAAACAAAAATAACAATACTGTGCATAGTTTTCCACCTGCTTTTTTCACTTAAACAAAAAACACATTTTCCCAAGTCATTAAAAATATGATGTTATTTTAATGGCTATGTAGTACAATTGTGCAAATGTGCCATAATTTAACAAATTGGGGGAGGGGGCACTTAAGTTTCAACACACACACACGCACGCACACAGAGTAAGACAGTGATAGCCCTTGTAGCTATTAATAAATCCTTCCATACAAAATGCTAATTGCAGACTCCAGATAACGGGTACATATATGGCCATTGTACCATTCTTCCAACTTGTCTGCATGTTTGGAATTTTTTATAATAAGATTTGGGTGGAAAAATTTGTTTGGCATATCCCCGCACAGATCCTTAATTGCCGTCTTAGAACGAGTTCCTAGAAGCCGCGCGGGGGGGCCACGGCCGCGGGTCTCCGAGGGCCGCAGCGCGGGGCTGCCGAGTTGCCCGGATGAAGCCCGGGCCGGGCGGGGCTCCTCGCAGGCCGGTGCCGCCCCTCGGCGCGGCGGGGGCTGCTGCGCGCGGGCTCCGCGGCTGCCCGGGCTGTGCCCCGCTCCCGAGAAGCGGCGGCGGGCGGCGGGGCCCGCGCCCGGTCCGCGCGTTCGCACGGCCTCCCTGGAAAAGACCCGCGGAGAGCCAGGCTGCCAGGCGCGCAGCTTCAAAGCTGCAGGCGCCCTGAGAAGAAAAGGGCCAGTGTGCGTCCGTGAAACTCCAAAGGCCTTGTCCAGGCACGGCGACCCACGGGGGAGGGGGACAGGGCGCTGAAACCGCGCTTTAACACTGTGGGCAGTCAGGCTCTGGGTACCCCGCTGGGACAATAGGGCCTCAGTGCTGGAGAGAAGGCAGCCCCGGGGCTGGTTGGGAGCATAAAGGGAAGCTGTGTCTCTGCAGCACTCAAGTTCACCTTTGTCTTCGGAGTCCAAGTCAAAGGAAGGTTACAGAAGGAGCCTGCAGGCTCTCCTCCCTCGTCGGGGGTCTGTCTGGTCGATAGGAAGGGCCAAGTTCTTTCCCCAAGATGCTGGGAATTCAGATGAAAATAGAAATGTGCTGGCCTGCTAGCTGGGACAGCGGTCAGTGTTTATATCAATAGCCAAGTCCTCTGGCGGGGCCAGTGAGCAAGGGATGCCAGTACAAATTACTGGAACCAGTGGTCCGGAAGGGTCCCAGGCACACGTGTTACATGGCAATGTGAATTTGCCCTTGTTGGGGAGTAGAGGGTAGGAGGTGGACAAATTTCTCCCCACCAGCTGTCAGCTGTCCAGACTCTGCTACTGCCTCTGACCCAAGGAGAGAGGCCACGCTGTACTCTGGCCTGATAGCTGCAGCCCACTGATCAATGGACAGTGGTGGGAGCTTAAAGGCCTCCATCCTTACACTTGGCCCTTTGCTGAGTCTTCTGCTGGAGTTGACACAAGATCAGCTGTCTTGGGCCAAATCTGTGTTGGCACTTAAGGAGAGAAATGCTCTTGGCTGTATTACCTAGGTCATTCCAGTGGCTTGCAGCAGGGTGAAGAGTAGCTGTGAAGAGCAGTTCACAAGCCCCCCAACACACACACATGCACTTACCCCACTTGTACATCAATTTTGTAATCTGACTTTTTGTTATAGAGAATCAAGTTAAAAAAACAAACGAAACCGAATAACTTACACATAAACTTTGAACCCAAGACCTGAGTTTCATTCTAGCTTTGCCACTTAATGTCAGTGACTTTGGATAACTAACTTAACCTCATTCAGTTGCCTCAGTTTGTAAAATGGGCATATGAAATCTACCTTACAGAGTTGCTGTGAAAATTTGAAGAGAAAGCATATGTGAACATTCCGAGCACAGTAGTAAGCTTTCAAATAAAGGTATCTATTTATTTGTTTTTTAAAACTTGATTATTTCTAACATTGTTTGAAATGGATTTGAGTCTACTTACACAAATACAGAGTACTAAAACATAAGTAATAAATGAATACTTTCAAGTTTTACTCTATATAATTGAGTTCATTTCATCATTTACAACAAGAATGTGCTTATCCATTAATTTATGAAATAAGTGAATTTAAGAACCAAGTGAAGGAAAAAAAACAAGAAGAAATTAAGGTGAAAGCAGTGGTGATAGTATATAAAGTGTTTCACAGAAGGGCAAGTAAACTTGCTAGAAGTAGGCTGTCAATTTAACTCTGAGCTCCCAAGCAGACATGACAAAGAGAGGAACATGATCATTTTCATAATCTGTGCTGTTCCCTGATGAAAACAAATCTGTTTCTAAGGATCACAAGCTATTTATTTAGAAATGTCCTTTGAAAGTTTTTGTGAAAATAAACACTGCATTTTTGCGAATATTGGCAATGTTCTTTCTTTAATAACAGAATGAGTTTCACAGGGTTGCTTTTCATAATGCTCCTTAACGATGGCCTAAAGTCAGTGTGCAACTCTTCCAAGCAGCTCACCTGCATAACACCTTCACCAACACCACCAACACCAACAGCACTGCTTGCTTGATTAACTCTTTACAATTTCTGCATACACTAATTCATTTACTGTCCAATAATCCTGTGACTTGATCAAGGCCCACTGCTAGAAGAAGACAGAGCCAAGACTCCCAAACCAGATGTTTCTACACCCATACACTTGGCTTCACCAACACTGAGTAACTCATGGGCAACTGGAAGGAGACACAGAGAAGACAAGAGAACTATTGCCTGATAATGATCATATCTAATGGGCTAGAGAAAAACCGACAAGAAATGGACTAACACAGGGCAGCTCAGTCCTGGTGAAGGATTTGAGCAGAGATGGTGAGAAGGAAGAGACAGAGGCTACACAGTTAATCGAGGAGAATGCGGGAGAGAAAGGCTTGAGGAGAGCACCGAGACTCAGTGCTTTAGGTGAGGGTGGAGGTGGAGATTTAGGACAGGGGCGCTGTATTAGTCTGTGCAGACTGCCATAACAAAATACCACAGACTGAGTGGCTTTAACAACAGGAATTGATTTTCTCACAGTTCTGGAGGCTGGAGGTCCAGATTAAGGTGCCAAGGTTGGCTCCTGGTGAGGTCTCTCTTCCTGACTTACAGATGGCCTCCTCCTTGCCATGTCCTCACATGACCTTTCCTCGGTGCATGCTTGAAGAGAGGGAATTGTGCTAGCTCCCACTCTTCTTATAAGGACACCGGACTTATCAGATCCTTATGCCCTCATTTAATCTTAATTACCTCCTTAAAGGATCTATCTCCAAATACAGTCACATTGGAGGTTAGGGCTTCAACATATGGAGGTGGGGGGTGCACAAATCAGTCCGTAACGGGAGCCAAAGCGGGGAGAAAGTAGAGTCACTAGAACACAGGGAAGGAGAAAAGTCCAGACCTGCCAATGAGGACTTAATTCCCTTGGGACTCGTGGGCTATGGGACACAGCCTAGTTCTCCCTGGCAAAGAATGTAAAGCTAAGAGGCTCTTTGGTACATACAGGGTAGAACCTGGGCAGGGTCTGACAAGGGACCAACATGTGGCATGACTGCATGTTAGTGTGAGGACTCTACAGACCAAATCCCTGGCTCAGAAGTATATGACTTCTGTGACCTCAGGTGAGTCAGTTAAATGGCCACAGCCCCAGTTTCCTAATCGCTAAAATGGGGCTAATAATACCTACTTAGTCTACCTCGGAAGGGAGAAAATTGAGGTAGAGTGGGAAGTAGCAGTGGTGAGGAGCAACTCCCACCCTCCCCTCAACCACACACCCCGACTGTACATAAAAAGTGTATAAATATTGTAATGCATTACAATCAGTAAAACGAAATGGTGGGTGCAAAAGTGCTGGGTGAACTAGAAGTGACCATGTACATTTGATGTGAATGACACCCTCACCAACGCTGACAATGACAGCAATATTACGCTGTTGGCGTCTTGTCAGTTCGACAGTATCCACGGCTGTCTGGGTATGAGGGTGCTGCCTGGCCAAGGACAGCGCTCATCACAGCCGAGGCAACGGGACGCCCCACAAGAAGACCACCCTGCAATCTCTGGGCTGAAAAGGGGCTTTTTTCCCTCTCCGTTCAATAACATGCCCAACTACTTACTTTCTCCTCCTCTCCTAGTCTCTCTCTCTCTTCCCTCCAAACTCCCTCCCACATTCAGATGTTGGGAAGGCAGGAGCAGATGGAGATGGAGCCTCAAATCCTCTTGAACCAGGTCAGGTCCTGGGTCAGGCACATCACCTTCCTCTCACTATCACTGCTGTGAGTGAATGATCAGATGCGCATTGAGGCTTTGAGGTCTGTCCACCCCACAGGTCTAGAAGCTTCTCGAGAGCTGAAGCAGCCATCTGGCTTCTGCTGTGCCAGGACCCAGCACAGTGGCTCCAACACAGCAGGGCAAGGGACACATCTGAAGAGTTTGAGGGAATGCACAAGTGAGTGTCACCTAGGAAGCGCCCCAGGCCACTAGCGTCTTGGCTTTAATGACACTCTTCCCTGGGGGGGCCAGATGATACCAGGAGAATAAGGAAACTGCCATTTCTGCCTTTGTCTTGGGAGAAGTCCTCTGAGCCTTGATTTCCTCTTCTGTGAAAAGGAGCTAATGCTGTCCTCACAGGGAGGCTGTAAGCATTAAGTGAGAGAACACGCGTGAAATGCCAACTACAGGGCCTGGCGTGCAGGAAGCTCCAGCCTAGGGGCCCCGCTCACCGTTTTCAGGTCACTGTAATGCTCTTCTCTCCCTGTGTGCCTGTTCCTACTGTAGCATTCACTTATGTTAACAAATTCTAGACTACAGTTGTTTAAGTTGATTAAATTCACCCTTTATTGAAAGTCTGTCATGTGCCAGGCATTGTTTTAAGTGTTGTATATTATTTCATCTGATCCTCACAACACTATATTATTATTCCTATTTTACAGATGAGGACGCTGAAGCTCAGGACAAGTTGAATAACTCCTCCAAGATGAGATTTGAACCCAAGAATGTCTGAATCCAGAGTCTATGCCCTTACCCATTCTGCTATAATAAATATAAAAGTATTTAATATAACATAAATATAAAAATAAATCAAATATAATTTGTTTGCTTAGATCTCCTTCTCTGATTTTAAATTGTAAGCATTTTAAGGTCCAAAACCTTGTTTTTTATTTATTTTTTTCTCTGATATCCAGTACAGTGTCTGGCACATAGTAGTCACCATTTATTGGACATACTTACTATGTGCTAAACACGTCACAGACACTGTCTCACTTATGTGTTAGGAATTATTACATCCATTTGTCAGAGGAGAAAACTAAAACTCAGAGAGGTTTATGTCACATGTATGTGATCAATGCTAATTCTGTCCTAGATCTGCCTGACTCCAGAGTGCATGTGCACTTAGCTGTATAATATAGTGTCTCTCTCTTCTAACCAAATAAGCATTATTGATCCTTTTGGAAGGCATTTCTACTTCTGCAGAAGTGAAAAATATGTATATTTAAGTGAATAAAAGCTATCTGTCATTTGTATTTATACACATGCATGCATACACACATATATATGTATTTCTGTACACATACATATTGCTGGTAGGCACGTAGATGAGCTCTGGAAGCCTGCATCTCTAGGGAGTTGCCTTTGGGGAGGGGAGCTCAGAAGCAGAGAAGAGACTTACTTTTCATTGTACACCTTTTCATATCTTTTGAATTTTGAACCATGTGGTGGTATTATCTATTCAAGAACAACCAAAATTTTTTCAGAAGACAGTTGTATTTTTGGTGGAAAATTTACCAGATCCAAGAGACTCAGGTTCTAATCTCATCACTTCCACTGACTAAAGAATAGTCAAATTTATTTTCAGTTTCTTCACCCATAAAATGGATGAACAGCTTCCCTTACCGCCCTCACAGGGTCACGTGAGATCATCTATTGCAAAAGCATTTTTCAAGGTGTGAACAGCCCTGCGCATGGATTACAGGATTACACTACTGTATCAGAGTTGAATCTTTAAAGTTAACTTGATCCACCCATTCTGGCAGCCTGAGGACCTCGTAAAAAGAAGCATGGCCTTGAGGAAGACAATTGGCATTTCCAGGTTGGGAAAGCAATTTGAAGACTTATCAGATGTCAGTGAACAGAGTGACGTGGAGCACCAGCATTAACTCCTTCAACAAAGCGTTTGTATTTCCCTTTCCATCACCATCACACACCTACACAGAGTGGTCTCGCTCCTCTTGGGATTTGAGAACATTCTGGTCAGAAGGTGGCCAGAAGCAAGACAGGCCAACTAATGGAGGTAAACATGGTGAGGATGGAAGCAATTTGCTGGTTGCTGGTGAAGCCCCTGCTGCTTGCTGATTTCTGCTTAGTAGGAGGAAGATTCCAGATGCAGGGAAACGGCAACATCTGAGGTATCATGGGGTAGCAAAGTTTGGCCTCAGGAGTTCTATGACCCCCAACTCAGCAAGCACAGCTATTTTAGCCAGAAAACAAAGCTTTCCTTAGAGAAACTATTTTTCAGAAGTAGAATTGGTGCAGGGGGAGAGCCCCAGGAAACTTTAGTTTCTAAGGCACAGGTTGGAGTGATAAGAGCACAGCTTGGGGATTGGTGGATCTGGATTCCCAGCCCTAACATGCCTCCAAAAAGCTAAGGGTCCTTGGGAGGTTCCATTCACTTCTTTGGGCTTCAGTTTCCCCATCTGTAAATGAGGGGCTTGAACGGAATCATTACGGTTCTCTGCACACCGATGACCCTATATCCTGAGAACTCAGCCCTGGGTGCAGCTCATGTTGGCCCTGATGTCTGTGCTGCCTGCCCTGTGTCTCTGTCTGACGGACTCAGGGCAGTGTGCTGTGCTTTGTCACCCCACAAGCAGGAGAGTGTCTATCCTGAGCCGTCAACACCCCAGCAGGGGAATGTGCTGCTGACCTGCCCTCACACTAGGAAGCCTGGATTCTCACACTGCTCACTTGGGATGGGAGTCTGGGTAAGAGACTGTGTGCATGTGTGTGTGTGTGTGCATGTGTGTGTTCACATACATGTGTTATGAGGAGGGGCCAAAGGATTGTGAAGGTGTGCCTATCATCCTGGGTCTATACGCTTTCTCCTGGAAACAAGGGGACCTCACAACAGCAGTTTTAACCTATGAATCTGAAACATTTGCAACAGCACCATTTCCTATAGCAGTGGGTGTTTTCCTGTCATTTCAACTCCAACGTATTTAAGAGTTATATTTAACGACATCTACGGTTTAGCTTGGGAGTCTAATGAGCACTTTAGTGTGGTTTCTCTGGGAAGATGTTCCGCATTCCAAGCAAATGGCTTGCTAACTCTCAGTACACAGCCATGCGTGAGCTGGGATGGCCTGGGCATCTGTTGGCTCTGCCAGGGCAGCTAACTCAACTGTGGCCCATGATCAGCATCAACCAACACTGATTCAATTAAAATATAATAGAGGGTCTTCATTTTGTGGCTTAGTGAGTCTCCCTATGTCTTTGAACAGCAGGCTTAGTGAGCCTCCCTATGTCTTTGACCTACTCTTTCCAGATTAACCAGGATAAGTCCCAGCACCCCAGGAACCCCTCACTCCCGGGCAAGCCAGGATGTTGATAACCTTAAAAGGGAGCTAATCCTTTGTAGGCAGAGGCTTTGTGGGCCATTCTCCTCTCCAGAAATGTAGGGGCTGCCCAGGCGTTTGTAAGCCCTCCAGTGATTCTCCAGAGGGCTCGGTTCTGAGGCAGCCATTCCCTGAGAAGCAGCGGGAGTAACATGCAGAGGCTTTCATGGGCCTGCCTCAGGGATGCTGCTCAGCAGGGCAGGCGGCTGGATTCCAGGATTCCACCTCACAGTGTCTTATAAAACACAGTCCTCACCACTCTCGCTTGATTCAATCATGTGGCCAGGCCCAGATCAGCTCATTCCCCAGGCCTCCTGTTAGCACTTGACTCGTGCTTCTCTTGGAGCTTTCACTGGCCAGCCTTTGCCAGAGGTGCCTGCCTGCCCTTTCGCTCCTCACACGGCTGCCCATGTGATGGGAGAAAATAAGTAGGAGACACAGGAAGAGGCACTGGCATGTGATCAGAAGGTCCAGGTCAAACTCTCCACATTCTCTTCCCCAGGAAGTTGGAAGAAAAAATTTTGGTTTCTTTTGAGACAGGGTCTCACTGTCGCCCCAGGCTAGAGCGCAGTGGTGTCATCACAGCTCACTGCAACCTCAAACTCCTAGGCTCAAGTGACCCTCCTGCCTCACTTGAGTGAGTAGCTGGGACAACAGGTGTGTGCCACTGCACCTGGCTAATATTTTCTCTTTTTAATAGAGACGGGTCTCACTCTTGCTCAAATTGTGTGTGTGTGTGTAGGTAGGTAGGTATACTTGCACACAAAACTGGAAGGATACATACCAAAGTGTGGGACCCACATTTCTCATTCCTGGGGGTAGGTTTAGGTCAGGTAAAGGATGAAGAGAAACAGTTTCTAGTTCATGGGAAGAAGTTAAAATTTGTAACACCTGGCTATTTGACAAATAGTAGGTATTTGCTAAATCAATCAAGGGTTTAAACTTAGCTTCTGGTTCCATTTCTACCACTAATTTTCCTTGTCAATGTATTGAAGTCAGACTTAGTGCAAAATCTGGGAAATCAGTTATGGAATAGAAAATGATTGCATTTTAGTTGGCCCAATCCTCTTGGTAATTCTTATTAAATATTTCAAGCACATAAAAAGCTCTACACAATTAAGACAAAGCAGTGTTGATCAAACAATAGGCATGGGCTAAAAAGTGCAAAACTGCTAGGATAGACGGCAGCTCCTTGCTCTATTATTTTCATAACCTCTACTTTCTCTGCACACCTGCTCCACTCTGCTTTCTGTGTCCTCCAGTTCAAATTTTGGGGGGAATTAGGGTGATCGGCTTAATTACCATGACCCATTCTGGGTACCAGGACACCTTCAGGGGGCTGGCAGTCTTTGGCTATAGTAACCTTTGGAAAGTGCTCAGCCCTGGCCCAACTCATGACCACCCTTGACCAAAGAATGGCCTCACTGTTTCCTCTAAGGAGCCAAGTTCTGATTCATCCAGCACATCCCTCATTGATACAGGAGGAAACCAAGAGCCAGAGACTCAAGAGACTTGTCCAATGTTAAAGTAGAGAATGGGGATACAACCCAGGTCTCTCAATCCCCACTACTATCAAAGCACCCAAACTTATTTCCTGATGGTGCTCCTCCCATGCATCCACATGCCTTCTACCATTTGGCAGAGCTTAAAGTTTTTTAATATGTAAATCCACAACAGATGTATCATCTCTAGAAATAAAAGAACTGGGGAAAAATCACAAGTGTAAACTGTTATTAGGACGTCATCTCAATTTGAGAGATTGGCAAACCTTTTCTGTGAAGGGGCAAAGAGTAAATATTTCAGGCTTTGCAGGTCACATGGTCTCTGCTACAACTACTCAACTCTGCGCTGTGACACTGAAGCAGCCATAGACAATGTATAAATGAATGGGCACAGCTGTGTTCCAACAAAACTTTATTTACCAAAAAAAGGGGGGAGGGGCGCCGCGTGGCATATTTGGCCCACAGGCTGTAGTTTGCTGAAATCACCTTACCTAAAAGGTTCATTTGTTTAAATGCTGCATTTTAAGTATTAGGACAAGAGTAAAAATCAAAGAAATAGTCGTATCCTTCTTGATCTTCACTGTGTTTGAATATTTACAAAATAGGAACACAGTGCTTTCTTACACTCCTAATTATAAATGTGACAGCAATTTGTTAGAAACTCACCATTTGCCTTACAACATTGGCTTTAGGAAGGGAGAAGCAAGGAAAAAGAACAGTGACAGGGGTGATGACATTTCTCCTAAGATCGAGAGGCCAATATTTTCAAATTTTTCTCTCATTTCTCTTTAACCAGAGCTAACAAACAAAAGTAACTGCCTAAATTTCAATTCATTACCCCATTCTCAAGCTGAGGGTTTACAAAGCAATGAAATTCTCCAACTCAGGAAAACAGAGCGAAGACTGAGAAGCAAAGGGTGAAGACGTAACCCGGGGAATCTGCGTGCTTAAGTAGGTACTACTTTTACTCACATCACTCATCCCCTGAGATAAGGATGCAACTGACACTGCCTCAAATCAGACTTCCACGATGGGAAGGCTGTGGTTATTACCTGTTCCCTCTGGGTAATTCAAGGCCGCGGCCATATGAAGCATTCATTCCTTCCACAGAAACCTATACTACTCCAGCCTCCAAAACCATAGCTCACCAAGCCACAATTTCATTCTCTGTGTGGTTCTTCAGCAACTGGGTAAAAAACACCATGCTCAGCTATGTGCTCCAAATTTCTCGCAGCTCTTAATCTTACTTGCTCCAACCCTCTGCTTCCAGACTGGAACCTTGGATAGTCACAGCCAGGTTACAGCCACACAATTACCCGACCCATTTCTGTAAGAATAAACATCGTTTTGCTTGCCACAAGATTGCCAAATAATTACTGAATGTCCAGATGGGAGGAGCGGGATGGGGAGGAATACAGGGATTGAGACGGGGCCCGGAACTGAGACATCTCCCGTTTCTCCAAACCTTGCACTGTGGGGGCTGCAGTGGAGCATTCTTTGGTCCTGTGATCTACCAGGCTGCCACTGGTGCTTAATATGTAATAAGCCAGGTGCCATATTTCATGTCAGTAACATCAGAAGAACCCAAGTCAAGCCAGAAGTATTGATTGAATTGCTTAGAAATTTCACACGACTTAACTACCCAACATGTGGTCTAAATCTTTTGGTGGTGTTCTTTTTCTAAAATGCAATGATACCTGTGGGCATGGTTGCCGAGTTCAGGATACTTCCCTTCCTCCTCTCCCCGCTTTAAAAAATTATTAATATTACACAGTACTTTTGACTGTTTTCAGGTGCTATGCACACCCTCTTCTGGTCAGTTAGAAAAACTGACCACTAATGGGAAAAGAACTAGAAAGCACTGATTAAGAAAAGGGAAACATCTGGTAATACTGATGAAGTATCCCTTTCTCTTTGTGATCACCAAAAAACCTCATTTTTTTATTATGAAAATCAGTGTCCTACTATCTTCTAACAGATGAGTCTGCTCTTCATAGTCCCTACATTTCATCGTGACATAGTGACAAGGTCTCGGACTACTCTAGAAAAGAGTGGTAAGGTGAGGACCAATAAATCCGGTCCCTAACACCATCAGTTCAGTTCTCATGCTGCACATTCCAGATGACACCTGAAAGTGAAGGAAGCGTGTCCGGTTTGCACACCCCGCGCACTTTCCGCCAAGATAACAATGTAACGTGATCAGGAGCGTGGACTTTGGAATGGCACCAAGTTTGAATCCCAGTTCTGCCACTTGCCAGTTGTGGGATCTTGGGCAAGTTACTTAACATCTGCTTCATCATCTGAAAAGTAAGATATAGTAACAGAATCTACCTCATAGGGTTGTTGTGAGGATTAAACGAGTTGCTATTGGGAAATGGCTTAGAACAGTTCCTGGCTCAGAGGAACTACTATAAAAAGGAGAAGGAATCTGTAGGAGCCTTCTCCTAACACCAGGACAATCTCTAGCTAGATGCCCATGCCCATGCCACAGGTCACAGCAACCATCCCAGATAGAGATTTTTATTAATAACTCCTTCCTGCAGATTTTACAACATTTTTGGTAAACCTATGCGAGCACTGTGCAATACTATGAGCTGGATTTTTCTTTTCTCTATCCTACATGTTGGGCAAGTCATGAATTCTTCAAGTTAATCTATTCTGAAATGACAGACTTCATTTCAATAGTCATTTTATTAGTACAGAATCCCCACTAGTATTTACATAGTGCAAAAAAGCTGTTATTACCCCCCAAATGTGATATAACAATTATCCTTCATACAGCAAAAGGACAAGATGAAAATCCCTTCATGTTATAACTCATACTAATTTTGCTAGTTTTTTATTAGAGCATTACAATTAAGACATTAAATTATAAAGCCATGTGGTATATTTAGAAATTAAATTATAAAATAATACAAATACTTTTAAGGTGTGATGTGCCAACAGTTTAAATTTTTATCATTAATTAGGATTCAGATTTCAGATTAGGCAAACAGTTTGGTTGATTCTATGATGTGTATAAAGGTTGGAAGGGACAGGAAGGAGGAAGATGTCTGTAAATAAATTATTTCACAGAAAATTTTTTAAATCAAAAAAAGATAATTAAGTTTTTAAATGGATTAATGTTCTAACCTGTTGGCACAATGTACAGAAAGTACTTACATGACAACGGTGTTTTTTTTAAAGCAAACAGCAGCTTTACAAACAGTAATACTTCTTTATACATACATTAAAGTAACAATGTGTTAAGATTTAACAGTTTTATGTTAAAGAGTTGATAATGAATGTAGAGTTCACTACTCATTTGTACATTCAATTCCCACCCCCCTCCTCCCCCAACTTATTAAGAAATCATCAAGTACATTATTTGGATATTAATTTCTCAATATTTAAACTATGTGAATTCCTTTTGACTACTTCTTTTCCAAATACTGGAAGCATATAAAATACCATCTATGCAAAAATGACCTCCAGTCAAAGCCTGTAAAAACTTTTCAATGTATAACACACATTATTTTTCCATGTTTAGTCAAAAGAAATATATTACATCATTTACAAACATATTTAAACCAAAAATTAAGCTAATATGAACATTTGTCTTTTGAGAAGTAATCTTCACAGCAAACAAATCTACTGAAGCAGAAATCTAATTCTGGGAGCGTAATTCATATTGTAATTCATATACTTAATATACTGAAATAGAAATCTATTATTAATTATTGCCAGTAAATCAACCTCTACACACTAAAAAAAAATCACTACGGTTTTTATTTCTTGTAATGATGAACCATTACTCTTACCACTAGATCTCTTTCTAGGTCTCCAAAGAGCCAATACACCCACTTCCAGAAAAAAACAAAAAAACCAAAAAAAACCACAACACTTTGCTAATTTTCATAATTCCTCCAAAGCCTGTAATTCAATATACACAAATTCTAAAATTTATTTAAAGGAAACACATTATAAACATATTATTAATACTTATTTAAGCATATTCTCAACATAGTAGCATTTCCTTTAATAAATCTTGGGTTGTCCTCTAGACCTGTCTCATATAAAAAAGGCTATGGTCCCTTGGATTTGCTGGCAGAAGAGGTACTGCATATGTGAGAACATTTATTGAACATATAAATGGACACTTCTGAAGTCTATAGCAAAATCAGGTTACTGGTGTTTTGAAGATTCCTCAACTTCTCTTTTGATACAAATGTCAAAAATCTAAAACGACGACTCATGTTCAGAAGAGATAAAAAATATAAGAAACCTTTGAAAAGCCATTACCTCAAGGTCAAGAGTTATCTGAATCACTGACATCGAGCAAAGGAAATTTACACCATAAAAAGTATGAAAAGTTTTTAAATTCACTTTTAAGATTGTCAGTAGTTCAAGACCTCTATCATTTCTTTAAACCAACTACCACTTCCAAATGTGTAGAGACAGTAAGATCTGCCACATATAAATCCATGATTACTATTTTAGAGGCTTCATTCCTTACATGTTGTGTTCCTTTAAGTATTGGATAATTAATTAGTGCCTAGGAGGTCTATACTGGAGAACAGTTTAGACAGGACAGTATAATAATGTCCCCTTTTAGCACAATAATAAAGTTGACAGACTGACATTTTCTACACAGCAATGCTCCTAAACTTTCACAATTCACAAATACAAAATCATCAACCAAGAATCTAATCTCTCCAGTAATTAAATGCCAGCATTATAAAACATCAAAACTAGCACAGTAGTCCCAATGAGTTCAGTAAAGAATCTGCCCAATTCTTCTCTCCTGCCTCTGTGAGGCAAAGCCCTGCCCCATATAACCAGGACAGAGAAAATACCCCTCCCTTCTCATTTTTGTGCCTGCTTACGGGGAGCTTGTAAGTGGAAAGCTGGCACACACGCATGTGTGTGGGCATGTTGGCCAGTTGGAGGTGGGGGGGAGGGAATTGGAGGGAAGACAGAAAAATAGACAATTTGTCATTCTCCCACCATTACATAAACTTGTAGAGGTTACTAAAGTCCAGGTAGTGACTGACTAGCAAATAAAACATTTAGCTCAGTAAGTTTAATGTCTCCCAAGCAGGTATACATACACATTCCTAGAGAAGGGCAGAGATAAATAATAGTGAATAGAGAATTAATACCTGTATAATCTGTACACTCTAAGTCACCTAACAGTATCAGCACAATTTGAACAACTTTCTCTTTTCTTCTAAAACTTCCTTTTCTAAGCCTTGATTATCAAGATACACATTACAAGTTGTGCAAAGTTCCTTTCCCTGACCTCCTGACAGTAATTATGATCGTTGCTACGTGGAAGGTGCTCAAGGCTAGGAGCAAAACATATATTTTTTAAAAAGTGAAATGGTTTTGCACTTAGGACAAGTTTGGAAAGCCAATCAAATCCTTATCTCAAATCAAGAGGGTCCTGAACCAGAAGCATGCAAGAGAACACACCAGTATAAGACTTTGTTTCTGGATAGTTTACATGTAAGTGCGGCAGTCATACAATTGGTTAGTTATTCACCTGTCAAAATGTGCCTAACTTTATGTAAATAAGTCTATGTACAAGAGCATTCCTGAGGTAAGTAAGAAGCAAATATGAGACAGAACCTGGAAGGTCCTATCATGGGTGACTGTTCGATATTATAGACAACATCTATCACTTTGCACAAATAAGGCCAGCCAGCTCTAATGTATAATGGTGGCTAGCCTGAGTTTTGGGGGCTCTGTTTTAACCCATCCCAACATTAATTGACTACAATGATCACTGACTTCTGAAATAAGTATTTGTGGACCAAATAAAATTGTATCCATTTTTTAACATAAAACACTTTGTGGACTTAGTTACCCTTAGCCTTTTATTTAGTTTTCTGACTCTACCCCCAGTTCTTTTTTAAAGACCAAACAACTTTTTGGTCAGACAAATTAGAGTGAAGGAGGTGTGGTCTTGAAGCAAACACTGGTAACTACTTCTATCCTTAGAACCTTGATCTTTAGCTTTCAAAATGACTTTGAATAGGCATCTACAACTTATTTTCTTTAAAACTTGGTCTTCTCTTTTTAATCATTATTTTCCATCACAAAAAAAGTTGAAACAGATCTAGATTTTCCACACAGTTCTTAGAAAGACACTTAGAAGCTAATTAAAAGTTAAGCTATAGATCATAACAAAACAAGTAAAAGCTACAAAAATATTTCTGTCAGGAATTAAATACACATATTAAATACTGGACAGTGCAAAATGTTGAGATGAAGCATAAAAGGTAATGGCTGCAACCCTTACACAGTTGGAAATAGAATATGGACATTTCCTGAGTTATATATTTTGGGGTATGTAATTAGAATCAGAGTGCTCCTTGTTCATCGAGCTGCAGTTGCTGGGTTTCTGCTGCTCGGGACTGGCTTGCTGGTCAGCAGTCCAGGCCTCACTGTTCATCCCTGGCTCCAGCACCTCAGGCGCCTCTGCTTCCTCTTCTCCGCTTTGCTCTACATTGTCTTCCTCAGAACCGTTGAGGGTTTTTCCAAGCTGAAGGGTTTCCATAGTTCTCTGGGTCTCTGAGACCCAAGACTCAATTCTACTATTGAGCTGCACTTCTACAGATATGGGTTCATGAGTATAATCTTCCTCCTCCTCCTCCTCTTCATCATCCTCTTCTTCAAGCATGCCAGGGACAAGAGTGCTGGTGGTGCTGGTGATGGAGGAATTCAAAAGATCTCGGCAACTGCCATCCAAAGAGCCAGTCTCTGTACTCTGCTGTGAGGCCCATTCCAAGTCATCTGGCTTTACTTCCTCTTTTTCATTTGCTGTGGATTTCCCAGCATTTGTAGCTGAGGTAGTACTGGCTGTAGCCACTAAGGATGGCTGCTTACCTACCAGGGTTGCATCAACTGAAAGTTTACTGGGGTTTTCAGAAGTGCTGTGCTTACAGGAAACCTCTCTCTCATTTTCTGATGTTTCCAGTCCATCTGAAGTTTCTACCATGTTTCTCCAATTTGTTTCTACAAATATCAAACAGATTTTTTAAAAACCAGAATACTTTCAGAATCAAACAAATCTTAAAAAGTCCCAAAATGAGAGGAAAGAACAAGATACAGAAAATTGCTGGCTCAGCCACTGATTAGAAAAACTAAAAATTTAGTTTATTTAGTACTAGTTTAAATGTTATAAAGGGAAAACAATTCTCAAAAATGTACGTTCAAGATATAGAAACAAGGAGGCAAAAATAAGTATATTAATGCTTCAGAAAGCAAAAGATCTTGTAACAACAGAAGCTCAACGATGGTCATATAGAAAACCTGCATATGCATGAAAATCAATGAATTGTCTAATTTCTTTGTGGCCTAGGGGTGTACTAGGCTCAAGTACCCACAACTCATAGATGGCAGAGCCAAGATGTCCAACGAAAATAGTTCATGGGTTTGTACCACGGTCACTCAGCAAGTTATCTGAGTTACCTTTTGACCTGCAATGGGACATGTATTTCCGTTTATTTTATTTATTTATTTATTTTCAGGCAGAAGTAGAAAGATTTACAGAAAGCAGAGTACACTCTTAAGAAAAGGCAAAGAGTGGAATGATCCGAGGAGGAATAGTCACGTTTCCATTTATAAGCAAAGAACCCATTCATGCATTTCTAACATGTGTGAAAGTTCGTTTTATGTAACCTGGCTTGCAAAGTGATTTTTGGAAGGCAAAAAAATGTATTATATAATACAGTGATGATAATCTAAATCATTTTTAATGATAGAAAATCAGTCGAGAGTAAGAAGAATCAGTAAAGTACAGCTCTCCCACCCCTCTATTTTTTTAAAAATAAAAATCCCACTTTATTTACATTATAGCTACTATTTGCATTTTGTCGGTATAATATTCTTATCAAGTTGTAGCAAACCTATTCACATTAATATATTCAACTTGATTATAACCCATGGACTACATATTGATACAGACCACATTTTGGGTACTTCAAGTCAGGACACATGGTTTGGAAAAAATTTTTTCTTTCCTACAGCTACTTCAGTGTGGAACAAGTCCTTCCCACTCTCGTTCATACCTCACGAAAAAAAAATCTCCTCCTATGTTCTCATTCTAAATTAGCATAGTCTCAAAACAGAAGAAACCTTATAGTAACCCTTGATCTTATCTTTCTCCCTTACTATACCCCTTTGTTACACTGAATTCATTGCTATACCACAACACTTCTAGCTCAAAAATTACTAAATCTGGTTACTACTGCCTTAGCTCAGGCCTTCTTTTTCTTGCTGTACATTTGTAATATCTTCCTAACTGGTTTTGTGAATTAATCACATCTTTGTCTAACTGGCTCTCTATCACCCTAAGATAGGATCCAAACTCCTTAGCTTGGCACAGCCAAGACGTTCATGATCTGGCCCTTATCTACCTTCCTGGTCCTATTTCATTCCAACCACAGCCATGCATTCCAAGCTTGGTGTCACTCTGAATTCTCACTGCTCCCTGAGGTCATAGCATAAGCTATGCTCTCTGTGTAAGATGTGTCTTTCTCTTTGTCCTTCAGATTCCTACTCATCTCATCTTGATAACCATCCCCCCGCCCCCCCCCTTTTTTTTTAAAGAGACAGGGTCTTGTTCTGTCACCCAGGCTAGAATACAGTGGCACAATCATAGCTCACTGTAGCCTTGAACTCCTAGTATAAAGTGATCCTCCTGCCTTGGCCTCCCAAGTACCTGGGACTACAGTTGTACACCACCATGCATGGCTAATTTTTTTAAGTTTTTGTAGAGACTGGGTCTCAAACTCCTGGCCTCAAGTGATCCTCCCTAACCTCAACTCCCACAGTAATTTTCACATATACAGTTCAGTCAAAAGCACTTGCTTTGTGTTTGCTGTTTCACCCCACCATCCCTGCTCACTCCCACTCCAGCTCATCTCTGTGTCCCAAGTGCTGGGGGAAAAAGCCTATTAAGTGAAAATTTTCACACAAATATTTAATTATGAAAAAAAAAAAACTGCTAAAAGGCATAAAATTTTTTAAAATCTTCGATGCACACTTACATTTCTTTCCAACTGTTTTTTTCTAAAGAGAAATCTGAGGCCCAGAGATTAATAAATTACACCTAAATCCCCTAGGAAGAGTGTGGAAAAACCAAGGCTTCAATCTTTGAACACTTGAAATCTGGTGCCTTTTGAAAACATCTCTTAAATCTTTGAGGGCTTCTTTTTATACTACTTTTCTTTGTATGTGCCCATATGAAGATCATCTGTCACTCTGTCATTTGCCCAAACCCACAGCTTTATGGATTTATGTTACAGTTTGCCTTTGAGACCTAGTACACTTCACTATACAGAGAGGATTGATCTTCTTTATTTTCAACTAGTATCATTCCAGCAAAAGAAACATCTCTATCTCTAAACCAGTACCATCTATCCACGACGAACAATTTCCTAAAGGCCCCAACAACTTTTTAATTGCCTCTGGTCTGGAGCTTTATCAAAAACATTCCAAACATCTAATTACAACCACAGGCAGGCAGGCCAGGAAAGGGAGTGTGGGAAGAAAATGAAGACTTGGTTTTTCACATGTTAAATTTTAGGTGGCAAGAAGCTATCTGGCAAACTCCCAGACAGATTAAAAAGAGAAAAGAACAAGGGGCCAAATGGAAGAGGTGGCTATGCTATTTAAACAACAATAACAAAAAACCAGAAGAAGGAAAGGGGAAACAAATCAGCAACTAGATTAAGAAAGAGGAGAACTTAAGAGTTCAAAGTCTTATAGAAACAAGGAAAGGAAACTACTAAAATGTAGACTGCAATAAATAATGTTAAACGTTAAACACAAATACTGTTTTTAAGTCTGTATCTTTTTTTGACTACAATCAGATTTAACCCAAAGCAAATGGCACATGTGTAGGTTTTATATGCTGTGATTGAATAGTGTGCAGGTCTTTACTTAGTAAATACAAAATTTTAATAATTGAGCATAAAGTATCAGAACTTCCTAGTATTTACACAGTGACAGGTCACATGTATAGTGCGTTTTCCTTTTTAAATCCCCTGAGACTTTTTTTATTTTAAGATTTTGGAATTGGGATTAAATTCCAGGTTCTCACAAGAAGTCTCGGTCCCAATTATTCTAATTTTTAATGGACATATTTAATGCAATGTTTTAAACCAAAATTTTGAGCAAAGTTTGAACAATCAAGAATAAAGATAAAAACAAAGGGTAGAATGGAAAAGCATTTACAAAATAATTTTAATCACTTAAATTATTTCATAGTTTAAGTCATTTAAAATGGTATTGAATACTTACCATATTCCTTTTCATTTACTTCAGAGATGGGTTCAGAAATAACACTGCAGAAAGAAATGGCACTTGCTGCAGAGGGATTCCGAGAATGTCCCATGTGGTGTGGTACCTTTTTCACATTCTTTAAAGCTTCCTCAGCTTGCTCTTGTTCCATTGCTGCAACCATATCTTTATATGCTTTCCTGGCTTCCTCTGTGAGTTCTACTAACTTATTAAACAGGCTCTAAACAGAAGGAGAGATTTTGATTAGTCCATGTTTAGTTATACTTTTTACTCCTATTATTAGCAATACAAATCTCTACTGTTTGCTTCAGGGTCAGCTACACGTCAATCAGGACAAAATCAAAGTTGTATCCAAACTGCAGAATCTTATAAGATACTCTATAACTTACATATACTGTTTATTTAATTCTCACAAGTCTGAGGGAATTTCTTGATTCCAACACTAGCCACTAAATGTGACATATTAAAAGTTCTTACAAAGCTTATCAATTCAACAAATGCACTCCCCTTTAGTGTCTGGCACTACAAAGGGTATAAAGATGACTGGGACACCAACTCTGTTTTCAAGGAAACTGCTATGTGACTAGAAGGAAAAGAAAGGAGACAGCTATAATTCAAGGCATAATACCTCAAATGCCTTGAGAGGTACAAAGTGTTATGGCTTTTAGATAAGACATCAAATCTAAACTGCTGGGCATCACTGAGGAATTCATGAAGGAAGATGACATCTGATATAGGCCTTGAAAAAGGTAGTTTTGAGGGGTGAAGACAGGGCATTCTTAGCTGAACATGCAAAAACATAAATAATGGTATAGACATAACTACAAGGCTTATTTGGGGAGCAAATGATCTCGTTTGGGTTAGAATATAAGGGAATGAGTACATGCAGGATGATGTCCAGGATGTACAAAATGGCAGTCTCCAAAGGAATTAAAAGTTCCCTGTAATGTTCACTTGTTGGAAGAACTTGAAGAAGACCAAAAGGAAGTCAGTGATAGTATAGATAGCTAGGGCCTTGAGGATGATGAAGATATAACACAAGATAGACAAGAAGCATGAATATCGGGCCAAAGGCAAATTATAAAAACAGAATATAAAGCCTGGAAGTAAAATGTGGCGCTGAGTAACCAGAAGTTCCTCCATCAGTGAAACAAAAAATTAATATGAATGAAGTAAATAATTTCAGTGAAATGGGTACACTAAGCGTACTCATGTTTAATAAAATGGCAAAATTCACATTAAAGTTGTACTTCAATTACTATGATATCTAACAATGTCCAGAGAAAATATAAGTTTCCACAGCCGCCAGAAGGACTTTTACAACAACACTTTCAGTGTCATGATTCAACAACGTTTCACTCCTTTTAAATGTCTTGACTTAGTATCACAATGCAGCACACCCACAACATCAAGTAAAGAATTTCAACTGGTAAACATGACCTGGACATTTGTAAGAATTTGTTTAATTTTATATACAAAATTATGTTTTCAGACAATGGAAGGAAAATATAGCATAATTTTTTTTCTTCTTACCAAGACACTGTCATTTAAGTATAAACTTTAAAATGAATGCATAGCAAAAAGTGCCACAGTCTTGTGGAATAACTTATCTCTGAAAATTAATCTCAAGAGGAAAAATGTAAGTAGCATCCTTTATCCAGCTGCAGTTTAAATTGTTTAAAGTAGCAGATACAATAAAAAATGTTGCTAATTGTGTTGATTTTTGAAGAGGGGTGTGTAGTAACTAACTAGTAGTATCAAAAATATATTCAGGATTTATTTATTTCTAAAAAGGAGGAAGGATGGATTCTGTTAAAAACAGTCCCTATGTGTTACATGTAAACCTACAAATACTTGTTTGCAGTGTTTGACAAACCATGCATTTAAGTGAAACCAAAAAAAAGAAAACAGGCATATGGATATGTGACTTTGAGATTAACATTGGTTTTACAATATAAATAAGAGAGAAATTGTTAGGAATAAAAGAATATAAGGGAGGAGAAGAAAAAATTGGAGAGAAAAGGTAGGATCAGGGAATAAAAACCTTGAATGTGAGAATAGGATAGGAAGCTTAATTCTAAGGTTAGTTTTATCAGAAGGTAAAAATAACATAGGTATACACTACCACATTATTGTCCATGGAGACATTTGATAATATGTCACTATTTTTAAAATTTCCATTTTAAGAGTGTATTTTGATTTAAACAATAATTTACCTACCTCAAACAATAGAGGGCAAGTTTAAAAATGTGCAAATAAAACTGGCAAGCATTTTATAATATAAAACCTTACAAATAAACTAACATACACAATTCAGGAAGAAGCTAGTACAATTAAAAACAAACATGTCCACTCTTCCTGATCCTGATCCCATTAATAGTGAACAAAAAAGAAGCACATTTTTATTAGGTGTCTTTATATATGAACCTTCTTTTCCACCAAGGTATTTATCACCAAAATTCTCATGTATAGTTCGACATAGCAGGTAGATTTACATCTATCACACAATTCACTCAAAAAGAATGGGCCAGGTGCAGTGGCTCATGCCTGTAATCCTAGCAGATAGGTAGCCTGAGGCGGGAGGACTGCTTGAGGCCAGGAGTTTGAGACCAGCCTGGGCAACAGCGATAACCCACTTCCATAAAAAATAGAAAAATTAACTGGGCATGGTGGTGTGCACCTGTAGTCTCAGCTACTAGGGAGGCTGAGGCAGGAGGATCACTTGAGCCCAGGAGTTTAAGGTTGCAGTGAGCTAGATGATGCCACTGTACTCCAGCCTGGGCAACAGAATAAGACCCTGTCTCAAAAAACAAACAAACAAAAAAACATTTAACACCTGCTTACCCTCAAGTAATGCGAAAGGTGTCAGGGATACAAAGACAAGGGGTCTGCCACCAAAGAATCCACAGTTAAAGGGAAAGAAATATACATAAACTACAGCAAGGCAGTGTGCTATGCTATACCATGAAAAGCATGAGCTATTGTGGAAGCATAGATATTAGTTATATGTTTATAGAAGATTAAGTGGGTAGATAGGTAACTTCATGGATGGTGGGAGAGAAACCGAACAGACGGCAGGGGAGTATGCAGACTTGGTGACTGGACAGGAAAGGATAGACACTTAAATACATAAAAGTAGTATGGTTAGCAAGAGAGAAAATAGTCCATCAATGATACCACAAAGTACTTTATAGGCAAAGCTCTCTATTAGTAGGCTGCCAGAAAGAGAGGAAAGTATCACGTGTGCAGAACTATTGTGACAACTGGTTTAGGAATGTCATTTTCTAAAGGAAAATCCCCTCCAATTAAAGGATTCTTTTCTCTCTTGATTGCTAGTAGCAGAAAATATACCCAGCATAGACTGAAGAAATTATTTAACCTTGCATTATATCAGATATCTTTAACCAGCAGTAAAATAAATTATCAAATCCTACATAGTTGAGGCCAGAAGAAAAAACCACCTCCGGCAAAAATAGGAACTAAAAGCTTTTCCAAATGCCATAGGATTAACCTACGTAAATGTTTTCTCAGTGCTAAAAAGGAAATGTAATACTCAAAAGTCGCCAACTCACTCCTTCAAATGCTTAAACTAACACTGGCATGTGTCAACAGAAAATGTGCTATTTGGGGGATGTGTGGGGGAGTGAGAGAGTGCGTCTTCTAAATTCTTACCTCAGCACCAAAGTAGTTGAAGATCCCCACTACACTAACAGGAACCAGCTTGTTCACGCAACGTCCTAGAGCTTTTCTTCCAAGGGCAAACACAAAAGGAATTTCTTGTTCCCGTGCCATGGCTATAACATTATAGAGAGCCTCATCCAGGCCACCTGAGTAAATCAACACATGTAGAGGTTTTAATTTAGTTATTTCTTAAATGGAGCTAATCTAGCACCCAACAGCTAAAACATACACCATCACGGCAAAGGATTTTATGAATGCCTGTAGCACTTACGCTGTTACACACGTTATCCTATTTGAATGTGTACTACATATGGATATATATACATATTTCTTTTCTCCCCAATTAAATTCCAAATTCCCTCAAGCCCAGTTTTTTTTCTGTCCATAGGGATTAGCATAGCAGGAATCAAATTTCACTTCAACAAATATCTATTATAAGGAAATTAATTAAAGTTGTTAATAGTGACTGACTCCTTTTTTCAGTCTTTCAGCTCAAGTAGTGACTTATCACAATGCAATGAGATGGATTATATATTACTGGTTTTACCAGTATTCCTCTCCTTTGTATATGCCTGTTACTGCTACCTAATGCATCTGTCTACTCCAATCATCTAAAATTGTCCATCAAAAAGGACAAATAAGGATGTATGACATGGTCCAAAGAACTTGTGTGCCGGCTTACCCAAGAGCCTCTATATGCAACTGCTGATTTCTGAGAGACAAATCTCCACCATAAGCAGGAGCAGAACGCTTTTATCTTTTTTCTAATTCTTTTTAAGAAGAGAGACATATCAAAGGAAGGTAATACAAAAATTTAAAAAGCAGAATATATTTGCAGAGTTAAAGAAATGTACTCTGACTAGTCCCCACTCTGATCACAACAAAGGGGACACTTCATGAGCCCAACCGAAATCCTTCACTAGAGTCCATACATGACAATTTTCTTTACAACCCAATCTTAATTGCAGGTAGCGAAAGGTTTCATTTTCTTTTCTCATGCTCAATATTTTGTTTCATACCTCAACTCTGCTGAGAAAGAAAGAGGCTTCCAAGTTGTATTCACTGTATATCCTACAAGTATACTAAATAAATATCAAAACTCTTGAAAAGCAAAAAGTGCCTACCTTTTGACTGGATTTTTTCACAGTTTGGAGAAATTATCACACACTTGATCTTGTTTAACTTCATATGTTTGGTAACCTCTCTTAGACCCATAACCAGCCGTCTCCTTGCTTTTGCTCTTACAGGATCCTTTTGGTAGATGCGTTCCTGGAAACTGACAAGCTCTTGGAGAAGAAGAGTCACACATTCATCAATCTCTTTACAAAGAACCTGATTACAATACCTGTAAAGGAAACCCAAAATAGGTAACTCTATCCTATAGTTTTAAAACTACATTAAGAAAATACCTTCAAGAGAAAATACATCCAGGAAGAAGTTTTCATGAAAAGTCAAGTCTTTAAAACTTCTTAAATCCTTCAGTCAATTAGAAAAACAGAATAGTGATATAGATTGTCTTTGTTTCTGAATTTCAACAGACTGGCTTTTATGTAAAGGATAGGTTAAACCTCAGGGAAGTACTACCTAAACTCCCAATTGTTAAATTCCTGAGGATATATATCAAATGTTAGCCTGCTATTAGATAAAAACAGATATAATATTTTTGGTAAAGAAATATAAAGGTATTTCATTCCAATGAATACTATAAAGATGCTTCTAGTAGGAAAGAAATATAATTTCCAACTGAATGTCCTAATAATAACAATTCATCCTCTGAGCTCAGATAAGCCTCTGGACGTTGGCTTTCTCAACCATAAAAATAAGGAGTTAGGTAAGATGGCCTCAATAATTAAACTAAAGCCAAAACAAAAGAGGCCTGAGGTGAAAGTCACATGTCTTCATATCAGACAAAGCTACTGAATGAGGTTCTCTGTGGTATTATGCAAGGCTATAATGTGAAAAACAGAAAGGAAGTAAGCATGAGGCCACTATAGTAATTTCTAGGATAAAGAAATCCTCCAAATATATTTCTCCTTGTACACTCTTTCCATCTTTTCTAGTTCTCATCCCTCATCTCTACCATAAGCAGGTACTTAACAAGGAGAATTGGTACAATTTCCAATCTAGGAATAATCAGGCAAGTAAATTTCTACTTCTAAATTAGATTATATAGTGAAAAAAATCTATTCCTGCACTTTTTTAGTACAAAAAAAATTGGGGAACTTTTTAATGTTTATGTGAAAATGCTTAAATAATTATAAGTATGACACTACTTCAGAAGAGAAGATACACTGGACAGATGAGGAAAGCATAGTTAAAGTATACAAAATTAAAGAATGTAATCAAATAGAACATCCAAAAATACAATTTTCGTCATTCTTTCTTCCTTTTTTCTTTCAAGCTATTTATTTCATACGTATGTAATGTTTTATTCCCCAAACATTTCATTTGCTCCACATCTGTTATTTGACATTTAATTAACTTCTCAAAGCTAGGCAAGAAGTATTTGCTCAAAAACAATAGTAAGGAAAAGGAACAAAACAAACCAATGTGATTTGGACTTACACAGATTATACTTTCACCCTGGGATTCTTTCACATGTCATATTTAAAGGTAAAATTAATTCATCTACATAAATGTTAAAATCCTGAAATTCTTCAGAGCAATAACTGTTAGCTTAAAGTTATTCATAGGTAGGGCATATTTTGTAATCCCCTAATTATCTCAATTCTAAAACTTAGAAATATTTGCTTAAAAACAAAGAGCTTTATATAATAGGTTCATTTCATGTAATGGGGTATAGAAACCTGTTATTAATTGGTTAGAGTGGTTTCTGAAGGGCCAATAATACAAACAAAAAGGCAAATGGCATTTGGAGGGGAAAAACTCATGGTATGACATTTTATGTATGAGGCCAGATTTCTAGAATAGAAACACTATCTGACATAAAGAGAATATATTCACCGTCAAATCAGTTTCATATAAACACTGACAGCTGGCAGACGGCAATGCTTTACACAAAATAAAACCAGCTGTTAAAATAAAATCTGAAAGAACTTAAAGATCTTTGGTGTTTTGTCTGCTCAACTCACTGAGTAACAATGGCAATACTAAATTCAGAACTACAATTAAGATCCTTAAACTATTCAACCTCGATAATGAGTATAAAACTTACTCTCTAAATCTTTTGCTGTGGATTTTGGTTATTGTCGAAGATGCCATTGGACTGCCTATTCCAGAACTAGCAGGAGAGCCTTGTGACACAGGTGTCATACAGTACGGAGAGTTCTGACTTGCTGGAGAGAGCGAAGTATCACTGGGCATGCTCAGTCCCGTATCTGTGGAGATGTGGGGTGAGGGAAAGAATTTAGAAACTTTGAATGCTGAAAAGCTCTATATTGAACAACACAATTTAGAATGGCAGTTGTTTTGGGTCATTTCCAAATTCTCCAGAAGCTAACAAGTCGGGCATTTTTCGTATCACAAATAAATATTTTTCATACACTACAAAAATGATGTCTTCCTATTATCTATTAAAATATACTCTTAGCCAGGTGCAGTGGCACACACCTATAGCCTCAGCTACTCAGGAAGCTGAGGCAAGGAGGATCACTTGAGCCCAGGAGTTTGAAGCCAGCCTGGGCAACATAGTGAGACCCTGTCTCTTTAAAAATATATAGATAGACACTCTTAAAAATCAAGCCAGCCCAGATGTCTCCACAGAGGAGATGAGAGAAAGCCAAATTATCTCAAACATGTATTCCTATAGGATTTAAATGAAAGAACAAAGATCTGTACCTCTTTCCAGATCATATTACCCATTTCCTTCCTTTCTATTTTTCTATTTCTTAGAAATTGTTTCCTTTTTTTTTTAACTGTCTAAAAATTTCCACCGTTGCTGGCAATGACAAATTCTACCTTGCTCATTCTCTCCACACCACTACCGATTCTCCAGGCACCACACCAGTTTCTCTATCATTTGGTATTTGCTTCTGTGTTCAGGGAGCCACATATTTATATGCCAGCTCTTGACCCTACTGTCTCCTTCATTCAGTTACTGCTTCTTTCCTGAACAGCTAAACTCAGAAAATGAGTTCATAATTGTATATCCAAGCAAAGTTACACGTGTATCTTCTCATCTCCCTACCAGATTATAAACTCTTTCACAGCAGGACCTGTCCACTACATATCTTTATTACATTCCCCCACCTCCCCGCTACCACACTAGTTACTAAGAGATATCATGTATTAGCGAGATCTTAATTTTGAGGGTTTACCACAAATTCAGGATTTAAGCCTGAAAAATGTCATAGACCTACTATATAACACCTGTCCTCTCCCTTTAACCATCTCCCTACCAAAGCATCTTGAAAAGAAACCACTCTCAAAAATAAAGAAATTTATATAAACTATGGAGCACATCCTCCAATTAGGAGTATAACTGGTGATGGCTTACCTAGCAATTAAAATACTCCAGATCATTCCATGAGAGGAGGATCATTCCATGAGAGAAAGGAAAAGGGGACTTCCTTACCTTCCTGGGAAACAATCTCCTGCGGCAAATCATCAATAAAATCTAAGTGCATTTCTGTTGGTTCCTCAGATCCCAAAAGATTGTGGTCCACAGTTAAACGCCCCTTCTTTTCCTCTCTTTCTTTCAAAATAACCTAAAAGTCACACCAGTCTTTAATTACTGATCACTCTTCAACCACGTACTGAATGATTACAATGTGTACTATAAGTGAGGTATAGTACAGTTCACTTAAACACGGACATGAAGAGTTGAGCTGACTGGCAAAAAGGTAACTGTAATTTTAGGCACTGTAATTTGAAGGAAGTAATGCATACAAAATAAAGGGAGGCAATTATGTTACAGAATATACAACTATCAAACCACATCTGCTTCATTCTTTAAATCCTGGTGACAAACTAGAGTGTTTCCCAAAAAATAGATAAATTCAAAAGTTTGGAGACCAGGTCATACATTTACATTTGATTTACAGTTTATAGTTTTCAATTATTTGATCATGGATTATCTCATTCTGATCCTCCTAATAACAATCGTGAGTTAAACAAAGCAGGTATTATCCCCAATTTATAGATCAGGAAGATAAGGGCAAAAAAAGTTTTCCTAAAACTACATACACAGCAAACACTGATGTTAGTACTGAAATCCAGGGCTTCTGATTCCTAGGGTCTAATGTTTCTGGATATTAAATGGTTAACTGGTTTTTTTCTTTTTTCCCAATACCTTCAGTTGCCTTTACTAACTGGGTTTTTTTAACCCTATAGGAAGAATTCATTTTCTAGGGCCTTATTCCATACAGAATACTTCATAGGCATGTGGCTAAAAGACCACAACTACTCTTGCAAAACAAATTTAAACCCTTATTTATCCTGTAAAATAAACATCCCCAAATTTTGGTTTACCTTTTTAAGTGCTGTGGGTCGTTTTAGTTTTGCAATTTCCTTCTCTTTTCCTTTTTTTGCTTTAGAGGAAGTAATGTCCACAGAATTAAAGGATGTCAAACAGGGCTGGCTTTTTGTTAAAGGTTTTCTGTTAGGAGAGTCTTTAGTGTGAAAAGAAGCTGCAGTAACCACTAAAACAAACGAGAACATTAGTTTTACTATTACAGCCAATTCCACATACTTTCAAAATTTTCAATGTTAAACCTACAAAAACAAGAACATCCTCTTCCCATGGAAAAAACAGACACCATAATGGCAGGAGCCGTACATGGTTATGCGGTGCCCCTCAGATACAGTTTTTATGTACGTTTTAGCCTCCATAAGATAAAGACGACTAATTCTTTGCAACTGGTCTTCAGGGGAACCATTCTACCTTTGAAATTTCAAAACTTTGCACCTCTCCTTATTCCTACTGACTTTGCTATTCACCCTTATATAAGATATGCAGGCTATCACTCCTCCCCTCATTTCAGTGTCAGTGCAGAACGATGATGTTCCCCCGTCAGCTGCACTCTGTACTGTTCAGCAATTCTTTTACGCCGGGAGGATAACCTCTCTCTCCAGTGGCCACCCCCAAGCTTTCACCAGTCCCAATCCTCTCAGTCTAACAGAGCTTTCCTGCCACTTCCCTGAGAAGATGCTATCCAATATAAACTGACACACCACCTGAAAGGAGGTGGTAGACATCCTTACTCCTGCCCAAGGCTCACCAACTACCTCTGCTCTTAATATCCCATATCAGTTCCTCTACGATCTTGCTCTATTCCTATCCCTTTGCATCTTTCAGGTTCCATCCCCAACCCCTGACTCCTCCTATAACAACCTAAAATCTCCCCTATCTAAAAGAAACAAAGGGGTTAAAAAAGGCAAACCAACAAAACCCTTCCCTTGACTGGCTTCCCTTCAAGCTAAGGTACCATCAACTCCCCTTTCCTTCCCTGTTGAACTTCTGAACACTCTCTCTTTCTCTCATCACCACTTCCCAAATCATTACAATCTGGCCTCTGCCCTACCCACTCTCTTGAAACTTATTGTCAAGATCACATATAACATGTTGCGATTGCCCAATAAAATTCTCTGCATCTTCACTCTATTATAGTTTTCTTCAGTGTTTAGTAACAAAGACTACAACCTTTTCCTCAAAATTCTATTATCACCTTCTGTGACATTACACTCTCTTATTCTTACTCTTTCTCAAACCTATTTTTCTGGTTCTTCTTCCTTTTGTCCTTTAAATCTGAGCATTCCATAAGGCTTTATCCTTGAACATCTTTTTCCTAATTTTTCTTTCCCCCAACAATCTTATTTCCACAGCTTCAACAATCTCTATTGGAAACTCACTCAATTTCTAACCTAAACTACACATTCATAACTAAATGCTAAACAGGGACCACCAGGATCTCCTTTGCCAGCATCTAAAATATAACAGGGTCAGCCATCTGTTCTTCCCAACAAAATTCCTCTTCTATGATCCTTACCTTGTTTAATATCATCACAGCCCTTACCACCACCACAATCCTCCAAGCCAGAGAATTTGGAGTCAAGTTTGACCTGTTTCCACATTCCATCATTTAAAAACCCTATCAAACTATACTACAAGGCTATAGTAACCAAAACAGCATGGTACTGGCACAAGAACAGAGACATAGACCAACGGAACAGGACTGAAAACCCAAATATAAAACCATCCTCACACTGTCATCTGATCTTTGTCAAATTCCAAAAAAAACATACACTGGGGAAAAGATTCCCTATTCAATAAATGGTGCTGGGAAAACTGGACGGCCACATGTAGAAGACTGAAACTAGGCCCACACCTCTCACCTCACACAAAAATCAACTCACAATGGACAACAGATTTAAACCTAAGACGTGAAACCATAAGAATTCTAGAAGAAAACGTTGGAAAAACTCTTATGGACATTGGCCTAGGCAAAGAATTTATGAAGAAGACCCCCAAAGCAATCACAGCAGCAACAAAAATAAATACATGGGACCTGATCAAATTAAAAAGCTTCTGCACAGCCAAGGAAACTATCACTAGAGTGAACAGACAACCTACAGAATGGGAGAAAATATTTGCATGCTACATATCTGATAAAGGGCTGATAACCAGAATCTATACAGAACTTAGGAAAATCAACAAGAAAAAATCAAACAACCCCATGAAAAAATGGGCACAGGACATGAACAGAAACTTTTCAAGAGAAGACAGAATAATGGCCAACAAGCATATAAAAAATTGCTCAACTTCTCTGATCATCAGGGAAATGCAAATCAAAACCACAATGAGATATCACTTAACTCCAGTGAGATTGGCTCATATCAAAAAGTCCCCAAACAACAAATGTTGGCGGGGATGCAGACAGATAGGAACACTCATACATTGCTGGTGGGACTGCAAATTAGCACAACCTCTATGGAAAGTAATACAGAGATACCTCAAAGAATTAAAAGTAGAACTACCATTTGATCCAGCAATCCCACTACTGGGTATTTACCCAAAGGAAAAAAAGACATCCTATAATAAAGACATCTGCACACAAATGTTTACAGCAGCACAATTCACAATTGCAAAGATGTGGAAACAACCCAGGTGCCCATCAATATGCGAGTGGATTAATAAAATGTGGTATATGTATACCATGGAGTATTACTCAGCAATAAAAAACAATGGTGAATTAACACATCTGGTATTATCTGGATGGAGCTAGAGTCCATTCTTCGAAGCGAAGTGTCACAGGAATGGAAAAATAAACACCACTGGTACTCACCATCAAATTGGTACTAACTAATCAATACTTACGTCACACATGGCAATAATATTCATCAGGGGGCGGGCAGGTGGGAGGGGGGTGGAGGGGATGGGAAAACCCTCACTGAATGGATGTGGGGTGCACAGTTTGGGGGATGTCCACGATTGTAGCTCTGACATGGGCAGTGCATGGGCAATATATATAGTCAAAGTGTTGTACCCCCATAGTATTCTGAAATATAAATAATAAATAAATAAATAACCCTATCAATTCCTTACAATCCTTTTCCATCACTATTGCAGTCTCATCCTTTTCTTGAACTTCCCAATGGCTTTCTTTATAATCAACACTTTCCAATTCAAACGCTGGTAATAGGTTAGAGGTCAATCTCATTTCTATTTGTCAACAATCCTATTCCCTCTTCAAAGCCCAGTTCAAATACTATCTTTTATGAAGTCATTTACAACACTTTTCCCATATCACCTCGTTGCAAGGAATCACACTTTCTTCTGCAAGCTCATAAAACTTTGCTGGTGTCTTTCCTAAGACACTGCCTTTGATTAGTTATTTAGATTATAAACTTTTTGACCACAGGTATATCTTAATCACCTCTGTAATCCCAACAGTTCCTGACACCATGTTTGCATACAGATATTTACATCTGTATATATTAACATTTGGTAAATGAATGAATTTGTATTAATAATAAGCCCTTTGAAGTATCACAGGTTAACAATCTCTTCTCCATATTAGTTAACATTTATTTAGTGATTATTACCCAGATACTCTAACCACTTTACATGTATCATCTTATTTAATCCTCAAGACAATCCTAAAGTAGGTACTATCATTACCTCCATTTTAATGTAGGGAAACTGAAGCACTGAAAGTCTAAGTAACTTGCCAGAGAAATACATGGAAGAGCAGGATTCAAACCCAGGCAGCTTGATGCCAGAGCCCCTACTTTTAGCTAGTAGGCCATACTACCTCTAGAACACTGCTAAGTCTCTATTCCCTACTTTTACTCTTAGTGAGATGTTACTGCTACTCTCCCCATCTCAACAATATGTAACTCTAAATCTTAGTATATCTCCAATATTATTTTTACTAATAGTTACAAAAGCAAAGGTTTATAGCGGATGGGTAACTACCTACAGGTTTAAACATTTTGCACATAGGATTAAAATTATACAGTCACTTATCTTTTTTGTCTAACAAGTAATAGTCCCTTCACATAGGAACAGAAGCAACAGAAAATTCAATTCTGCCTCTTAGCAGCAGTGCTTTTTATTGGTGCCTTTCCCTTTCCTTTGTCCTATTCCTCACTCTCTTAAAAAAAAAAAAAGACTATGAAAAGAAATGAGGGAGCACATAAGAATTGCTGAGCTCTAAATTTCACAACACTTGTTAAAATAGAAATTACTGTTTCAGTAGAAAGACATTTTCTCATACACACACACACACACACAATTTGATCAAAACTCGTTTGCCATTTAGTTTTACAATGGATAATTTAACAGTTAAGAGAGCCAGATTACTTGTGATTTTTATTTCAACCTTTGGAGAAGAAAAAATTTGGTTGGTTCAAAGTGCATACCAACTGACATTTTAAGCAGAGATCTGAAGAACCTGAAGAAACAAACTATACTGATATCTGGGAAAAGAGCATTCCAGGAAAAGAGAATAGCAAGCCCAAGTATACTAAGCTAGGATCATTCTGAGTGTGTCTCAGGACAGCTAATGCAGCTAGAGCAGAGTGCGGCTGGCGAGAATATTGATGAGGACAAAGAAGTAACAGGGTCAGCTAAGATATAACGTTAGTCAGAACTCTTGCTTCACTCCAAGTGAAATGAAGACCCACTAGAGGGCTCTGAGCAGTGGAGTGATGTAACCCAGCTTATATTTTTTAAAAATCACTCCTCTTCAGACTGGCAGTTGGAGAGAGGGAAAGGCAGGTATTAGTTAGGAGGCTACTACAGTGCAGTACAATGATGGGGGATACTACGCTGGCAGGAAAGGATCTGGTAAGTAATTAGACTATGAACATGTTTTGAAGACACAATTGACAGCATGTGCTGAAGGAACTGATACAGAAAGAGAAGGCACATAGACAATTTCAAAGCTTGTGGTTTGAGCTGACTTGGAAAAAATATATATATATCTATTAGGTCATTAAATATGAAATGTCCGATTTCGAATCAAAAGTTTAGTTTATTATATCTCAAACAAGAAGCAGTATAATTAATCAAAGTATGTGCTCAAACTATCGACACAGTCTTGCCATCATAACAGTAGCTTGTTTATTACAGCAGCAAAGCAGCCTGGAGAGCAAGTAGCTATGAAATCATTAAAGGCATTTTCCACAGCTTGTTGAGAATTGAATATTTTTCCCTGCAAGAAGTGGTCCAAAGCCTGGAAGAAGTGGTAGTCAGTTGGTGCAAGGTCTGGTGAATATGGTGGATGACAGAGAGTTTCCAAGTCCAACCTCTGTAGTTTGAGCAGTGTTGTTTGTGCGACATGTGGTTGAGCGTTGTCTTGTAAGAGTATTGGCCTGTCTCTATTGACCAATCTCAGCTGCTTAATCACAAGCACCCTCATCACTTCGTCCAGTTGGTTGCAGCAGACATCCACTGTAATCGACTGACCAGGTTTCATGAAGCTGTAGCGGATAATAGCAGTGCTGGACCACCAAACGGACACCATTAGCTTCTTCTTACAAATATTTGGTTTTGGATTGTGTTTTGGCACTTCATCTTTATCCAACCATTGTGCCGAACCCTTGCGATTGTCAAAAAGAATCCATTTTTCATGACACATCACAATACAGCATAGAAATGGTTCACCTTTATGTCACGACAGCAAAGAAAGGCAAGCTTCGAGACAACTTCTCTTCTGATGCTCATTTAATTCATGCGGAACCCATCTATCCAGCTTCTTTACCTTGCCCATTTGTTTCAAGTGGTCCAATATTATTGGAATAGTAACCTCAAACCTTGCTGCTAATTCACGCGTAGGTTGAGATGGATTTGCTTCCACTACAGCTTTCAGCTCATCATTATCCACCTTGGTCTTAGGTTGCCCATGTGGCTGGTTTTCAAGATTAAAATCACCAGAACAGAACTTCTCAAACTATTGACGTACTGTGCATTCATTAGCCACATCCTTCCCAAACACTTCATCGATATTTCGAACTGTCTGAGCTGCATTGGTTCCACGATGAAACTCACATTTGAAAATAACACGAATTTTTTACTTATCCACGGTTTTACAAAAATTGCTCTAAAAAAAAAACTTGAAAGAAAATCACAAGCCAAATCATGTATTTGAAAGAATGAGGATGTATCTTCACAAAAATAAAATAGTGTCAAAGTGAAATGTTAGCGATATCAACTGTCAAACTCAGCAGTTAAGGAAATCGGACATTTCATACTTCATAACCTAAATTTAAAAATTTAGATTAACAATATCCAAAATATATATTACCAAAGCCAAATAGCAAATTGCTCAGATTAATGATATCACCTGTATATGACAGAGGTCTGGTATTAGTAATTTGCCGTGCTTTCATTGCTTGTTGTTGTTTTTCCAAAGCAGCTAACATGTCCCCGAGATCTAGCTGCACAGGTGTTTTATTCTTTTTTCCAGCTGCCTTTGATAAAGCTTCCTGCAAGGTAAACAGGAAAACATTTAGTTTTTGTTACAGATGAAAGTGTGGTAATTTAAGATGATTATACTTACCACTCCTTCAATTACTTCCCCCCTCCAAATCTAGCAAATAAACTATCATATCTGTTCATAAAAATGAATATATACCTGCAATTTTTTTTGCTCCATACTTATTTCTGAATATTCTTGAGCTGTGGCAAGGGCTGCTGCTAAAGCTTTCTTCTTCTGACTTTTTGCACGTTTAGGAACTGAGGTGGTAATGGGAATTGGAGTCTGAACTATATTGATTGGAGAGTTTTCAGGTAAATCATCCAACTATGATAACCAGAAAAAATTCATTAGTGATCCCATTAAAATTTAATCATAAGGAAAAATGATCCAGAATGTGGGATGTTCTGCAGTATAACTGGACTAGACTCTTAAAAAAAATTCAATGTCATAGAGAACAGAGTGAGACAGTGGGACCATTTTAGACTGAGAAATAATAAAGGGACAAAACAGCTTAACATAATGGGTGATACTTGTCTGGATCCTTGACTGAAATAAAACAAAATACCTCCAAAGTAAAATTTTGCAACAAGTGGGGAAATTTAAGTACAGACTCTATGTTGTATGATGTCATTTAATGGTATTTTCTTGTCAGTATTTTCTTGTCTAATAATAGCAATGTGGATTTCACAGAAGAGTATCTTTGTTCTGGCTGTGTTGAAAAGAAATAGTAAAGGTAAGAACTAAACACTGTCTCTTGTATACCATGCTGCCTATGTGTTTTATACTTACCATTAGTATTTCTTTTCAACATAAGCATAGTTCAAAAGACGTTCTAATTTGCTTCTTTTTAAAACAAGTCACTTACTACTTTTGAAGGAAGTTTCTGTTGAATATTTTCATCCTTAGTATTTCCATTCTCATTTAGTTCTTGAAACCCATCTTCATCCTGAAACAGTTTCACATTTTAAGTAAAATACAGTTAAAGGTAACTCCTAAAAAAAAAAAATTTTTGTAATGCTTAAGAGTAATGAAAAATGGGAAAAGTAATTTTTTGTATTCTACTATTAAACTATTTAAAGTAAGTCTTAAAAGGAAATCTCATTTCCTACATGCTAAAACATAGCCAATTTGATTATTCAAGGATGGAGGCATATCCACGAATGTCCATGGTTTGGATTTCGGCATGTAGTATTCCATTTTTATTAATAATTGCACTCTAAGATGGATATATAATTGAAAAGAAATTCAAACCAAATTTTACACATTCAGATAATTTGGAAAAGATTTAACACAGTTTAATATAAATTTTATTAATATATTCCCTTTCCCATTACTACACACAACTGTTGATAAGGTTCAAAAATTAAAATAAAATCTTTTCTATTCAAATTAATTTCTTTACCAATACCTATCTTCCTTTACACTGAAAATTGTATTTAATATTGTTAACGAATATTAATGTAAGTACAGAACCAACCATATGGTTAAGTGCGTGTCATATAATTGCCAGATCTGGATATACTGAAACTACTCTTCATAAAATAATTGAGTTGTACTCTCAAGTCCTTTGGCTCAATTACTAAACTTATATAACATATTATTGATTTCTATTAGGTCATTAAATATGAAATGTCCGATTTCGAATCAAAGTTTAGTTTATTATATCTCAAACAAGAAGCAGTACAACTAATCAAAGAATGCACCTAAACTACTGACACAGTTTTGCCATCTTTAACGGTAGCTTACAGCAAAGAAGCCTGGAGAGCAAGTGACAACGAAATCGTGAAAAGCGTTTTCCACAGATTGTGGAGAATGAAATATTTTTCCTTGCAAGAAGTGGTCCAAAGCCTGGAAGAAGCAGTAGTCAGTTGGCGCAAGGTCTGGTGAATATGGTGGATGACAGAGTGTTTCTAAGTCCTGCTTCTGTAGTTTGAGCAGTGTTGTTTTTTGCGACATGTGGTCTTGCAAAAGGACCGGCCTGTCTCTATTGACCACTCTCAGTTGCTTCAAGCATCCTCATCATTTCATCCAGCTGGTTGCAGTAGACATCCACTGTAATTGATTGACCAGGTTTCATGAAGCTCTAATGGACAATACCAGTGTTGGACCACCAGACACCATTAGGTTTTTTTGATGAATATTTGGTGTTGGACTGTGTTTCAGCACTTCATCTTTATCCAACCATTGTGCCAAACACTTGTGATTGTCAAAAAGAATCCATTTTTTTATCACACATACCAATACAGTGTAGAGATGGTTTGCCTTCATGTTACAACAGCAAAGAAAGGCAAGCTTCAAGACGATTTCTCTTCTGATGCTCATTTAATTCACGTGGAACCCATCTGTGCAGCTTCTTACCTTGCCCATTTGTTTCAAATGGTCCAATATTGTTGGCATAGTAATGTCAAACCTTGCTGCTAATTCACACATAGGTTGAGATGGATTCACTTCCACTACAGCTTTCAGTTCATCATTATCCATGTTGGTCTCAGGTCACCCACATGGCTCATTTTCAAGATTAAAATCACCAGAACGAAACTTCTCAAACCATCAACGTACTATGTGTTCATTAGTCACATCCTTCCCAAACACTTCATTGATATTTTGAGCTGTCTGAGCTGCACTGGTTCCATGACAGAACTCATATTCAAAAATAACATGAATTTTTGACTTATCCATGGTTTCACAAAAATTGCTCTAAAAAAATTTTTGAAAGACAAAAAGCCAAAACATGCATTTGAAAAAATGAGGATGTACCTTCACAATAAAAAATAAAACAAGGTGTCAAAGTGAAATGTTGGAGATATCAACTGTCAAACTTAGTACTTAAGGAAATCGGACATTACATGCTTTATAACCTAATATCCTCTGACCTCAAGCAAGTTTTACAGTTCAATCTCTACCTATTAACCCATTTTATAGAATCTATGATCCAACCAAAATGAGTCACTCAAATGAGTTACCAGGGATGTTTGGTGAAAAACATCTTGACACAACCAAATTCTACTTATTTTTTAAAATCCATTCCAAATATTATTCTGCCCTGCTCCAAACCCAAAGTGATTTGTTTCTCCTTTCAACCCCAACCACATTCAACCAAATATTAGGTATGCATATGCCTATATTCCCCTACACACAGTAACCTTCCTAAGGCTAGCGTGTCTATGAACCTTAATGTATCATTTGGAGCACATTACTTTACCTATATAATAGGGCACCAGCATGAGCCAGTCAGACGAATGTACAACAGAAACGGTGCAATGAGGATATAAACTGTCTGCCTAATAGGGAAAGTAAAATAGCCATTTTTCTTCCTTCTCCAAAACCCTCCTGGCAGCACAGATTAACTAGATTGAACTATTCAAATGGGAAAAGCCTTACAAATGGACTGAACAACAAAAATTAAGAGAAAAAGTTTGATACTAGGTAAAAGTCCACATGAAATCAAGTTCTACCTCTACACATTACCTCAAAATGATGAGCACACATGACAGAAATTTATAAAAATAAACATTAATAAAATTAATGTTAAATATATATTACCAAGACAAATAAAAATGAGTCAATACTTCTGAGTAATTTATAATCTAATAGTGGAGTCACATGTTAAGACAGTGTTAAGACATAAAAAGTACTCACAATGTTTACAATGAAACAAACTAATTTCTTAAAGGGAGTATTTGCTATAACAGTTTACAAATAGAGTTTGAAAAAAATACCTCAAAATATAAAGACTCAGAATTTGGATCACTTCTATGGGATTGACTAGGGTTTAAATGCTTATTATCTTGTCTCTTTTGCAAATTCTGTCTTCTTTCTGAGGAAGTACTGTGTCCTCGGCATCTGAATCCAACCTAAGTAAACCCCAGAGGGGAAAAGAAAATCTAATTATTTTTAAGTAAGTGTTTTATTGAAGTAACATACTTGCAGAAAAGTACACAAAGGTGTACAACTCAATAAATTTTCACAAAGTGCGTAATTTATTTTAAAAGGTCAAAACTTCTGACAAGTAAGGTAATTATAAGGAAAATGTAAAATGAGACAATTAATGCATATTACTTATTTTTTCCTGTACATGAACATTTATTTTCAGCTTTATTCGTAAAAGCCAAAAACAGGAAACAATCCAAATGGCCTTTGATGGGTGAATAGTTAAACTGACTGTGGTATATCCACACTACAGTATGGTGGTCAGTAGTCAACCACATAAAGGAAAGAACTATAGTACTGATAAACCCAGCAACCTGGATGACCTCCAGAGAACCATTCAAGTGAAAAAAGCCAATCCCAAAAGGACTGTCTGAGTGCATTTATATAACATTCTTAACAACAAAATTAAAGAAAGGGAGAATAGACTAGTAGATTCTAGGGGATAAGGAGTGGCTGGTGGGGAAGAGAAAAGAGTGTGGCTGTGAAAGGGCAACATGAGGGGTCCTTTTGGTAATGAGTCTGTTCTTATCTTGACTGTATCAATGTCAACATCTGGGTCATGATATTGTACTATAGTTTTACAAGATGTTACCACTGGAAGGAAAGTGCATATAACTTTTTTATTTAACTATGTATCTTCTGATACCTGCAATTTATTTTTTAAAAAACAACAGAATTCCTAGAAAAAAACTATTTAATAAAAATCTTATTTCCAAGAAAACAGATTTAAAAGAATAAAATTTTCATTCAATCACATAAATTATTATTTTCCTATGTTATGGACTGAATGTGTGTGTCTCCCAAAATTCACATGTTGAAATTCTAACCCCCCATGAGATGGCATTCGGGAGGGGGGGGCCCTTTGGGAGGTGATTAGGCTATGAGGACAGACCCATCACGAATGGGATTAGTGACCTCATAAATGGAACCACAGAGAGTTCCTTTACCCCTTCTACCATGTGAGGACACAGCTAGAGATCACCATCTATGAACCAGATCCTCAACAGATACTGAATTTGCCAATGCTTTGATCTTAGACTTCCCAGTCTCCTGAACTGTGAGAAATAAATTTCTATTGTTCATAAGCCATCCAGTCTATGGTACTTTTTTATAGCAGCCTGAACAGATTTGAACATCCTATTAACAAATGTACAAAATGTTCAATTGTCATAAGGGCAAGAAAAAAACCATATTAAGCATTCTAAGACCCTTAAGACATTTCAAGTTCTCTCTCTTAAGTACCCAACGCAGCTATTAAATGGCTCTATTAACCAGGACACTTAAAAGATGTGAAAAATATGATCTTCATTAACAGCTGTCTATTCTAACAGTAAACAAAATATGAAGAAGACCTGGAGAGAAGGTGCTAATATACAGGCCTTGGACTCTGAAATCAAACATATGCACACAAAGACCTGGAACCACCTGGCATTTCCTAACCTTGCTGTTGTATACCAAAGTTAGTATATATGCATTAATGGTGTTATAGACACTAAAACAATTTTCTTTAAAAATAAATGCAACTGATTCTGACACTTGGAAACATAAAGCACCAGGATTAAATTAAAACCCCCAAACTAATGGTCCCAACAAAGTTCATGTGAACCAAATATACAAGTATTCCAACAACCTCCTGAATGAAACAATAACCTCATGACATCTAAGTACTTTTTGTCACCTCTTCTAAGAAAAAGTTTTATTGATAGAAAGTGGGCATACTGAACAAAACAAAACAGCTTCAAATATATATTAAGATTCTTAAATGAGCACAAAATTAATTTTATAAGAGGTAAGTTTTCATACCCCACTTACAATAACAAAAAAGAAAAAATACTAGGAATTGACATGAAGAATACATACAAACTTATTAATATTTTAGGAAAACTACAACACTTCTGAAGACCACAAAAAGATGATTTAACAATAGGAAGACATATTGTTTTTGCATAGAAAGATGTGCCACATCATAAAGGTAGTGATTCTCCCTAAGTTTATAGATTAAAGACCAATGGAACAAAATAAAGTCCAGAAACAGATCTCAATATACGTCTGAATATAATAAGTGATAAAGGTGGTTATCTCAAATCAGTGAAGAAGAGATGAACTTTTCAATAAATGGTGTTGGGAGATTTGCATAGCCACCTGGAAAATACAAAACAGGACACATCTCACACCATACGCCAAAAAACAATCCAAAAGCAATAAAAATTTAAACGTAAAAAAACAAGGCCATAAACACACTAGAGGAAAACACAGGCAAATTCTTTCATAACTTTGAAGTAGGGGCAGGCTTTTCCAACTATGATTTAAAACCTAGAAGCCATTAAAAAAAAAAGGACCAATAAAGTCAATTTATAAAAATAAACTTCTTAATGCTATTTAAAAAACAAACTTGTGCATGGCAATAATCATAATAATAATGAGCAAAGTAAAAAATAAAAATGAAAACCCAGCAAAATATTTGCAACTCATATTGCAAAGGCTCCTAGAAACTTTAATAATTTAAGAACTGATCAAATTGATTTTAAAATGTATCCCAAAAAAGGAAATAAGTAAATCAAGATTCAAAAAACGGGCAAAGGATATGACCAGATAAGTTCACAGAAAAAGAAATACAAATGGCCCTTAAACACATGGAAAGATGATCATCTACATTAAGACATCATTTTTACCTAACTGACACAAATACAAAATTCTGAAAACACACTATTTCTAAAGCTGTATGAAAACAGGCACTTTCTACATTGCTGTTGAGAATGTGAATTGGTACAATCTGGTGATATTTACCAAAACAATAGATGAAATTACCTTTTGACTCACCAACCCCTTATCCAGGAATTGACTTCACCTCAGGCTGGGTGCCCGTGGTTCAATCCTGTAATCCTAGCACTTTGGGAGGCTGAAGCAGGAGTATCATTTGAAGCCAGGAGTTTGAGACCAGCCTGAGCAACATGAGACCTCATCTCCACAAAAAAATTTTTAAAATTAGCTAGGCATGGTGGTGTGTGCCTATAGTCCTAGCTACCTGGGAGAGTGAGACAGGAAGATCACTTGAACCCAGAAGTTTGAGGCTATAATGAGCTATGATCATGTCATTGCTCTCCAGCCTAGGCAACAGAGCAAGACCCCATCTCCTAAAGGAATGAATGAATGAATGACACTGCAGCATGTCTATAACAGTAACAGTTTGCAAAACAACTCAAGTGTCCATCGATAGGATTACAGAAATCAACAAGGGTATGTTCATACAATATAAGAAATTGTTTTTAAAAAAAAGGAAGCCCTCTATGTAGTAATATGAAAATTATGTAAATGTGTCCAAGATACATTGTAAAGTGAGCAAAGCAAAGCAGAGAAGAGAGTAGATATTACCTTTTGTGTAAGAAAAGGACAAAAACACAACATACATACTTGTATTTATTCATAATGACATGAAGAAACTCTGGGAGAATATACAATAAACAAATCAAATTGGGACAGGTATAGGAGAGGGGAGAAGGCAAGGAGAGGTAGGGATGAAAATGAGATTTTTCATTGTATAGGCTGTTTCATCTCTTTTATTTTTCAACCTATTCACAAAATAAAGCCGTTTTAACAGATTTCAAGTTTTGAGAATCTTTCCATCATTTAAAATTAAAGTTACTCTGGACTACAGAAACGATCTGCCATATCAAATGTTAAAACACTGGTAAAAAACGTTTAAAATCACTGTAAACAGCATAGTACAGTACTTTGCATAGGAGCATATATGCAAAAATCTGATAAATGGAATAAAGCAAATAGCTCAAAAATAGCATCTAGCACATAAGAAATAAGCAAATGACTAAAATGGAAGCACAAACCAAAGAAAAGAATGGATTACAATGTTAGGACAACTGGTATACTACTTTGAAAATCTACATCATTATGTTTTACCATGACTCAAAATAAATCTCAGATAAAAATGTCTTGAAACATTACACTATAAAAAGTAGCAGAAAATATAGGTAAATATTTATTTGATTTCTAAAAGACTTTTAAAGACTAAAAATAATCAGAAATTGCAAACAGAGAAAACATTTTGACTTAAATGAAAAAGATGCTGAATTTCAAAAATCAAACAAATATATACTTAAGAAAAGTACAAGGATAACAAAGCATCAGAAGTAGAAGAGAAAACACACACATTGTCAAACATCAGGCTCCATACAGTTTTCTTGGACGAAAGAGAATTACAAAATAAAACTTACCATACCACATGTATTTGCATAATTTCCTTTTTTGTTCTTTTACCATTTCCAACCAGTTTTGAGACAGAGATAAAATGTTTTTATCACAGTATTATTTCTTCTCCAGTGGGCTACTGATACCAAAAGTAACAGTACTGAGACTGCAAACTTGGCAGAACTAGCAGTTACAGTTCAGCAGAAAATTTCAGCACATAAGTAAACATTTTATAGATTTTGTTTATCTAACCTATATAAATGATTGTTTTAGCTCTTTTGTTTTTAATCAAATAAAACTAGATTGTCTCACAAGCTTACCACAAACAGGGGAACCTACAGCCTCAGGGCCACATGTGGCCTTCTGCACTCTTGAGTGCAGCCTTTTGACTGAATCCAAACTTCACAGAACAAATCCCTTTATTGAAAAGGGAAGTCTGGATTCAATCAAGGGGCCACACTTGGGGATCTGGAGGCCCACACGTGGCCTTGAGGCTACAGGTTCCCCACCCCTTATCTAAAATGCTTGGGATCAGAAGTGTTTCAGAGTGGATATTTTCAGATTTTGGAATATCTGCAAATACATAATGAGGTATCTTGGGGATAGGATCCAAATCTAAACATAAATACACTTGTTTTCATGTACACATAGCCTGAAGGTAATTTTATACAATATTTTTATTTTATTTTATTTTATTTTATTTTTCAGACAGAGTCTTGCTCTGCTGCCCGGGCTAGAGGACAGTGGCATCATCACAGCTCACTGCAACCTCAAACTCCTGCGCTCAAGCAATCCTTCTGCCTCAGCCTCTGAAGTAGCTGGGACTACAGGTGCACACCACCACACCCAGCTAATTTTTAAATTTTTTTTGTAGAGATGAGGGTCTCGCTATTGCCCAGGCTGGTCTCAAACTCCTGGCCTCAAGTAGTCCTCCTGCCTCAGTCTCCCTAAGTGCTAGGATTACAGGTGCGAGCCACCGTGCCCAGCCTATACAATATTTTTAATAATTCTGTGCATAAAACAAATTTTGTGTTAAGTACTTATGTGCAGAATTTTTCACTTGTGGCATCATGTCAGTGCTCAAAAAGTTATGAATTTTTCAATTAAAAAATGGGCAAATGATCTGAATAGGTATTTCTCAAAAGAAGACATACATGAAAAAATGCTCAACATCACTACTCATCAGGAAAATACAAATCAAAATCAAAATGAGGTAACTTCTCACCCCAATTAGGATGGCTATTATCAAAATGACAAAAAATAACAAATGCTGGCAAGGATACAGAGAAAAGGGAATTCTTATGCACTATTGGTGAGAACATAAATTTGTACAACCACTATGGAAAACAGTATGGTGGTTTCTCAAAAAACTAAAAGTAGAACAATCATATGATCTAGCAATGCCACTACTAGGTATATATCCAAAGGAATGGAAATCAGTATGTCAAAGAGATATCTGCACTCCCATGTTTACTGCAGCACTGTTTACAACAGCCAAAATATGGAGTCAATCTAAATGTCCATCAACTGATGAGTGGATAAAGAAAATGTGGTGTGTATACACAATGGAATACTATTCAGCCATAAAAAAGAATGAAGTCTTGTCATTTGTGGCAACATGGATGAGCCTAGAGGACATTATGTTAAATGAAGTAAGCCAAGCACAGAAAGACAAATACCGCATGTTCTCACTCATGTATGAAAGCTAAAAAAGTTGATCTCACACAAGTACAGTAGAATAGTGGTTAGTAGAGGCTGGGAAGGGTGGGGGGGATCAGGGGATAGGGAAAGGTTGGTTAACAGATACAAAATTACAGCTAGATAGGAGGAATAAGCTCTAGTGTTCTATGCAGCAGTGGTCCCCAACCTTTTTGGCACCAGCGACTGGTTTCACGGGAGATAATTCTTCCACAGACAGGGGTCGAGGGCAGGAACGGCGAGTGATAGGGAGTGGCTACAAATACAGATGAAGCTTCACTCACTAGTCTGCCACTCACCTCCTGCTGTGCAGCCCAGTTCCTGTACCGGTCCTAGGCCTGGGGGTGGGGGACCGCAGTATATAGATAGCACTGTAGGGTGACTATAGTTAACAATAATTTATTGTACATTTTCAAATAGCTAGAAGAGAGGATTTTGAATGTTCCCAACACAAAGAAATCATAAATGTTTGAGGTGATGGATATGCTAACTACCCTGATTTTTGATCATTACACATTATATAGCTATGCTGAAATACCACATATACCCCCACATAAATATGTACAATTACTATGTGTCAATTAAAATGGGGAAAAAAAAGTTTCAAATTTTGAAGCATTTTGGATTTTGGATTAGGGATGCTCAACCTGTACTTCATTTTAGGGAGGCAAAGGAACAGGCAAGTGATTAGCATATTTAACCCACTAGTAACTTGCTCCTATCTCAGTTTATCCACAGGTATCATAATCATATGGTAGCTTTAATTCCTTAACTAGATTTAAGGAATCCAGGAAGGCTATATAAAAAATGAATAAGAAAAACACTGACCAATAAACAACTCCCTGATTTCATAGCCTAGCCAACCAATGCAGGGAAGACACAGTTACTGGAAGTTCATGGCAGTACAAAGCCTGCTCTACTGTACTGCAGTTAGACCTTGTTTCTCAAGGCCTTCAGGAGGCTGGCCAGTCCGACTACATTATGGCATGAGGCAGCCTTCACTATGGCACTGCTACTAGCACAGAAGGCTGTTTATAGTCAAGGAAAGACACATGGACAAGGCTGCAATCTTTAAGATCAAAGAATCTATATTTAAGGCATAAAATGCTTTTAAAATTTTTATACAGATAGGAAAAAGACATGGCAGATGAAGCAGGATTAAAGAGCATCCTTTTTTAAAATTATAAAATATTCAAGTATATAAAAAAGTTTATTAAAATGGTACAATATACACCCACATATTCATCATCTTCATTCAACATTTTACCATTTTGTTTCACTACTTAAATAGTTTTATTAGCTAAGTTTTAACACATTAACTGCCACACTAGAAAAAAAATTTCTTTCCTTGGGGCCATGGTGTTTTATTATGAAAACAGAATAAAAACTTTGAAAACAAAATGATCCTTTCTAATTTAATGAAAAATTTGTTATTTTTTAATTGTTTTCTGTGTGTGAATTATATGCAACTTGAAAAATAGTTCTCACGGCTCCCAAGGTGAAGGGACATGTGAATTACATATGCTTCGTGAGACCCTGGGATCAAAACTAGCGTGAGTTAAATACAACTCACATGGCAGTTAATGTGTTAAAGTAAGTTACAGATATCATGATAGTTCACTTTTAAATCACTCAAGATGCATCTCTAAAAATTAAGGATACTGTCCTTCATAACCACTAAACCATTATTATAACTAGCAAATCTAAAATAATTCATCTCACACCTGTAATCAATATTCTCCAACCTAATTCAAATTACCTGTGAATTACTTCTTTGTTCAGTTTGCCTTCCACCTCTAGAAAATGTCTGATTTTTTTCCATCCAAGGTTTTTTCTGAGTTGTCTGGCAAGTTACATTGGACCAATTTACACCACCTATAACAAATGAGTTTAAAAATATGATTTATTTATAAAAGATGCCAAAACCTAAATTGCCCCCTAACTTCATATATTGGAATTTAGTCACTATAAATGTAATACTGGAAATTTTTCTATAAATTTTAAGTGGTATTCCAGTTCTTAGTAATACTGGTATCATCTTGCAGAATACCTCCAGCTGGTATTTTCTCAATTTGATCGGAAAACTATACTTTCAAATTAAATTAACTTCAATCTCTGGAAGATTTCTAACTTTTTTTGCAGCATCAGTAAGCCTCATGCTTAAAAGGAAAACTATGACATGGTCAAAGAAATACAGCAAAAATACAACGTAGAAAATAAGTACCTGCACACAAAGATGATTCCACATGCTAAAAAAAGAAACAAAAAAAGAATTATTTTCTACTTAAGAGTCAATATTATGTACTTTGCAAAATGTTTCATACTTTCGTCTAGCATGAAATGTGCTTATTACAATCTTATAATACTTGAACATTTTTTGTTATTAACAAAATACACAAAATACATTTTAAACTATCCTATCACTATAGAAATTGTTAACAAAAATAGATACTTAAGCTTTAGCAGAGGATGCAAAGATAATACTGATGTCAATGAATGATAAAGAAATCAAGGCAATGTTACATACATTCATGGTCCCAGAATCAGGATTTCTCAAAACCCCTGCTGCGGGCTGGTTGTTGCTGTGTTTGGGACTGCAGTAACCACTATCACTGTCAATGTCAGCTTCACTAGCCCCCTGCTCACTAGAAGATTCGGCAGTGGGGTGGGATGCTCTTCTCCTCCTGCCTTTGGACTTCCAGAGCATTGTGGCAGTGGTCTCTGAGAGAGACTTGTTAGCTATATCTGATGGGAAATCTACAAAGGCAAGGAAAATGTGACAATTCTTTGTGATGAACAAATTGATAGATTCTTGTTAAATTATCACTAAGGTTGTAAGAAAATAAAGATAACAAACTTGGTAAATGGAGAAATAAGTGACAACTTTTTGAAAAGATCATTAAAGAGAATAAAATATTTGTGTCATTAAAATACTAAAACCACAATTGGCCATTTTAAAAAGAGAACATCACCAATCTTTGAAGGGCCACTGTGTGCCCCCCTCTACCACTGCATTCCCTTCTTCCTCCAGTGGTTACCCCTGTTCTGAATTCTGTGTGTAACATTTCCTCACTTTTCTTTATAGATTACCACAGGATTTTTGTATTTCTAACACATAAATCATGGAATTTTTTGCAGTTTTTAACTGTTTTTTGTTTTTTTTTTTTAAATATTGTCCATATTCCTCTGTGACTTGCTCCCCCTAACCCCAACTTCAACACTGGTTTTGAAACTCTGGTGTATGTAGCTGTAATTCCTTAATGTCACTGGAATCTAGAATGCCTTTGTATGAATATACCATAATGTATTTACCTTTTGTACCACTGATGGGACACTTGGGTTACTTTGGGCTTCGCTATTAAGAACAATACTTGTAAACATTTGTATACAGACACATGAGTGTATAATACATGTGTGCATGTGAAAGTTTCTAGTAAACACTGCCAGAACTCAGGAGATGCACATGTTCAACTTGACTTAATAATGCCAAATCATTTTCAAAGGTGCTTAAAACAATTTACACTCCAACAGTAGGCTACAAATATCCCCACTGATCCATATATTTATCAAATGCTTGGTACTGTCTTCCAGACTATACCCAATCTGTTAGGTATATAAAGGTAGGCTCATTGCAGGTTGTAATTTGCACTTTCCTGCTTAATAATGAGGTCGAGCATCTTTTCTGCTGCTTTTAGCCACTAACGTTTTCCTTTCTGTGAAATTCTTAATTTTTTTACTTTTGGATTGTTTGACTTTTGCCCATTTTTCTACTGAGTTATCTGTTTCTTATTTTTTTTTTAGTTCATAAATTGTAATCACGGTAAGACATTTAAAAAAAAACCTCTTACAATCTTTTCCCAACAAATCAGAAGTTTTCCTTTTTCCAAATTCCTGCCCATTCATAATTTTTACATAACACTGATACAATTTTGATTGTTTCTGTTTAATATTATGTCATATGTTATAACAAGTCTTAATAATTATAATGTAAGATGGCACCATGTTATTCCACTGAGTGGGTATCCTGTGCTTTTCATGACTTGTCACCTGCTACTGGCCACTAAGAAGGTTTCAGTGTTTTTGTTGCACTGCTGTAATGTGCATCTTTAATTGAACAGCCCGTTCTCTTTCTAGGAGGAGGTTCTACTTGGATACATTCACAGGATTGGGATGACTGGGTCAAAAGAAAAATTCTTTTGACTGGGTCAAAAGAAAAATTCCTTTTGACTGGGTCAAAAGAAAAATTCCTTAATCCTGCAAAATTGTTTCAGTCCCCTGGCACTGTGTCCCAGGGGTCCCAAGGGCAAGGCGGGATCATTTTCTTATTGCTGCATATGAATTCTTTATATATCTAACACTAATCCTTTGTCAGTTATATGCATGGTAAAAATCTTTTCCAAGTTTGTGACTTGTTCTTTCACACACTTTTAATAAATAGAAATTCTTAATTTTAGAAATAGTTCCCTCCCTACAGTTGTAAAGATATCTGCCTATGTTTTCTTCTACCATTGGTTTTACCATTTAAGTTCTTAATCCATCTGAAATAGACTTGTGTGGGGTATAAATTAGGGATCTGTAATGCTATCTGTCATTTTCCATATATGTGTTTATACACACGTGGGGTCTGTTACTGGGCTGTCTGTTCTGTTCAATTTTTTTACACTGCACTGATAACATAAACCTGTAAGAATTAAGATGGCTTTATAAGTCCTGATATCCAGAGGAAAGGTTCTTTTCCAGAGATGTCTTGTCTCTTCTCAGACGACTGCTCCTTTATTTTAGAATTTGTCAAGTTTCCCCAAAAACTCCCACTGGAATTTTTATTAGAATTATATTAAATCTATAGACTAACTTAAGGAAAACTGACATTTGTAATATCAAATCATCCTACATGAACATGATATGTAGGTTTTTCTTAACATCCTATAATAAAGTCTTACAGTTTTTTTGCCTGTATGTCTCATATATCTTCTCTAAGATTTATTCCCAGAAACTCCGTATTTTTGTTGCTATTGTAAATGACATCTTTTCTTAAATTTTGTTTGTTGGGGGTGCACTGAAATGCAATTAACTTTCGTACATTATCTTTCATCTAGCCATCTTATTATTACTAAACATAATAAACACGTATGTGTTCAAAAGTAAAAATGTTACAAACAGAAAGGCATTCCTCCTCAACTATAATATTTAATTCTATCTCTGATTGATACCAATTAATCCTCAGAAATTAAAAACAAACTAAAGAATAAAAATACTGATAGAATGTATAATCTCTACTCAAATTATGTCTTCATCTTGTCATTTTCTAATTCTTATGCTTCAGAAAGTTGTCTTTGTGGTCACTTAATTAGCAAACTAAAGAAGTACGAATAATTCTTTTTTTTTTTTTAAGACAGGGTCTTGCTCTGTCTCCTGGGCTAGAGTGCAGTGGTGTCATCACTGCTCACTGCAACCTCAAATTCCTGGCCTGAACCGATTCTCCCACCTTGGCCTCCCAAAGTGCTAGGATTACAGGCATGAGCCACCATGCCCAGCCAGTAAGGATAATTTCTAAAAGCCTTCCCAGGGATGAAAAGTATGCAGAAATGGGTCACTATAAATGGGGACTGAAACAACCACACCAGAAAACTTTGTAATACATTACATTTTGATTCTTTTCCATAGCCACTGCAAGCATTTCTCAGAGTCTGTTAATCTCACAGCTTTATGTCTTTATGTTTTAACCATACAATGACTGTACCATCCTCAAGATTGTTTTTTAACTAATTCCCAGATCCTTTCTCTGCTCCTAATGGATCTAAGCAATTGTAAAAAGATAAATTAATAGATGTCCAAAAGAAAAGGTATAGCCCAAATGAAAAAAAGCATAAGCCATCTTATTCATTTCAACCCAGACCTTATTTGAGCAGAGGCCACAGAGAGATAAAAAGCAATTATGCCTCTGAATAGCTCTAATTCTTGGCCTTGGATCATTAACAAGGATTTTTTTACTAGTGTCAATGACAGTGAGCGAGAGGAGATAGACATCTACTTTACAGATAATAAGATGAGATCAGAGATACAAATTGGAATTTCATGATATAAACTAGAAAATAGCTAAAATATTGTAAGAATATTCATTCTTATCTATTACCAGAAGAAAGCTTTTTTATTTAACTTACATGATCCTCTAAAAATTTTTAATAAAATGATATCTGACTAGTTCAAAATTTTTACTTGTTTGATAGGATATAGGTGTCATTCATAGGTTTTGGTTCAGATCTATGCTAAAATAAGGAACAGAAAACTTGCTAAATTCTTCGTATAAAGATGTCATAGGATGTTAGGATGTTTTATTAAAGCGTTTTTAGTTATAAAAACAAATACAATTTTTATTTCAACCAAAATGAGTCCCTCAAATTCCTACAGTATCTGCTAAATTCCATCTCTGATTTCTGAACTGCTCCATTAGTATAAGGGGAAAAGGAAACCTTAAACCCTGCCCAAAGTTGTACATAAACTGGCAAGCAAGTTGAAAGAACATTAAGGACATGGATTGTTTTATCCTTCCTAGAGAATTTCACAAAGTGGTAGGACAAATGGAAGAATGAAAGTGCAGAATCCTGAAAAGTCGTCCAGACCACCATTATAAAGTCAATACACGAAAACAGATAAAAATTAAGTGATGTATACATAAGAACCCTTGTCTTACCGGTTTGCTGTGAAGCATCTACAAGCAGCACAATTTTTGATCGATTATCAGGACCTGCTGCATTTGTTTCTTTCTGAGTAGCTACATTTTTCACCAGTGGCCTTTTGCTTTTTATGTGCTGTTGTAAAAGCTGCTGCTAAGTTATAAAAAGGAAAAGAAATTATTCAATGTACTAAACATTATAAAATACACATCTATTATAAAATACACCTAAATGTATGTTCCAAATTAGTGGCTTCCAATCCATGGGGAAATAGGATTATTGTATTAGGGTTTCATGAAATTATCTGCAGCAAAGCATAATAAGCTAAATAACGTATTATACACACATTTATAAACTATTTTTCAAATAACTATTAACACTGCTATGATTAATAAAATATGAACTCTAATTGTTACTTGCTTTTTAATTTTCTCAATCAATAAATAACAGGAATATAATCATATCATATAAGAGGTTGTAAATGTATTTAAAAAGGTAATAAAAAGGGTGGTAACTTATCCCAAGGCTAAATTTTAGTTTCATGATAGCAATGACATAGAAAATAATTTCTGCTTTGGAGTTCAAAAAGAAAATATTAAAAATCTAATCCCTTCTTCGACTTTTCAAAATATGACTATTCATTGCTCAACCGCAATTCACACAATAGAACTCTGAATTTAACTTCTTTAACTTCCTAAGTTGAAGTGCTAAAAATGCATTCTGAGAAATCATGTTCCTTCAACATCTGGAAATTATACACTGTTATCTTATTTCCAATACTTACTTTTTTTTCATTCTCAGAATTCCCAAAAGGATTTCCCTGACCCAGAGTGTTTCCATGAACAAAGACTAAAAGCTTTTCAAAGTAACCTCTGCTACTTGTTTGCATTTTAATTTGTAAAAATTATGCCAGGAGGCAGCAGACTTTTCACTAAAAAAGCTAGGCTAATGGAATCCAGGGAAAACATTAACTCTTAGATAATACAGTCATTAAGATGCATCTAAGAATTCACTCTTCTGTCAGCTCAAAAGTGCTGACGAGAAACATGGTTTTTATTCTGATTAGCCTTAATAATAGGCCTCAATGGCAAAATAGCCTTTTAGGTAAAAACAAAACAAAACAAAACAGTTATCTAAAATTAAACCTTAATGCTCTTGTGATTTCAAGGCCTTCATTTCTTTCATTTCTTTTCTTTTTTTTTTTTTTTACTTAGTCAAAAGGCTGGTCCTGAATAAAAGTAGTTTCACATATTTATCTTTCATTTTCTTTAGCCCTAGGAGACCCTTTGTTCATATAATAGTAAAGCACCTCTTAAATAACAAAGTGCTATTCCTACTAAAAATTCATAGGCCAGAAAAAATGAAGTTGAAGGGATCTAATGAACCACAAATGTTCTTTTCCATAATATCTTCCTTCTGACTTCTGAAGATTGAAATATCCTGAAGTGTATTAGCCATTCAACATGGCTAGTATAGGATCCATACTAACTACTTTTATGAATGTTGGTGTCACCATGCAATTTTCATCACTAAATTAAAATAACTTGGAAATATTTGTGTATGTTTATATAAAACTCTCTGAAGGAACATGAATATGACTGTAAATCATATTGCCAATCAAGAAGGAGTAACAATAAGTAACACAGAAAAAATTATCTTATAAAAAATATACTGTTGACCATTTTACATAGTGAACAGAATGTTTTATAGTAAATTCAGCATTAAAGGTCAACCAATACAAGTAGCAAATTACTTATACTAGTATTAACAACAGAATCAAAACCAGACACTCACTTTTGGTACCACAGGTCCTCTGTTACTGTTTCTGCTTCGATGACTAGACAATGGGAAGACCTGTCCAAGTTGATGTGGACGCTCAGTGCATTCTGTGGTTATAGCATTTACAGTATTTGCAGTCTGAAAGGTGTTGGAGTATGGTGTAGGAAAAGGATGATAGAAACCCATAACTTGTGCACACGGTGCTGGCATCAGCTGATAATATGTGTACTCTGTAGAAACAGGAGGCTGAGCAGATATAATGGGGTAGGCAAGGTATGGTCCAGTAGGATTTGGATTGGGCTGCTGCCATCGTATATCATTGTTATATAAAGGAAACTGTCTGCAAAACCAAATCAAGAAAGAACAAATCTGTTGACAAGTCTAAAAATTATACTAAAGCAAAATCTTTTAACTCATTAACTTAAAAGAAAAAACAGTACAGAACAGTGGCTTCATAATTCTGGGAAAGGTGACAAAACTACTATCATCTCTGCTATAATTAAAGATCACTATGTACATGTAGTAACAATTTAATTGACAGTATAAAGGAATCCAACCTAACGGTTTCACAGCATTCCACATATCATTATTATTTGTAACTTTGTTCTCAACCTCCTCAAGGTATTTCTGCCCAAAAGTTAAACACCTAGCTGCTGGATCTGCCAACAACGGTAGTCCAAAGTTCCCACCCAATATTCACAACTGTGACAGGCTTCTGCAAAAAAACAGAATAAGGTGATCATTCTGTAAGGTGATCATTACATAGGGTGATTTAATTCCTCCACCTCTCATTCTTCAGCTCAATCCCAGGCCCTCCTACTCCTCTTCCCATATTCCCCTAACCATTTGGCTACGTCCAGCTCTTTTCCTGGCTCCCCTCCTTGGCAATGGAGGCAGGCTCCAGGTCCAAGGGATAACAGAGAAGAAGCAAGCCTGTCCACTGACATCTTATCCTCAGCATTAGAGCTTCTTTGGGTGCAGTCCATATAAAGGACCAGCAAAATTCTTTCTGTCTCAGCAGTCCCCTCACCAAAGGCTGCTGTGGATGAATATGAGGTCCTAGGGAGTGGAGGTGAAGCATAGAATTTTTCCTCACTACTCCCATGACAAAGCAAAATGGAAAAATGTTCACTACCATATTCCTAAAAATGTTTTAAAATAATCTGCTGGCTGGCTTGCTCATGAATTCCCAAAGACCATTTGGTAAAGCAAGAAAAAAATTAAGTTTATCATACTGTATACTTGGCTGTTTTGTCAAACAGAAAAACAGTATTAAATTCAGTTTATGAATCACCTCACATATTATCCAATATAGATCAAAGATTTTTAATACAATGCTAACCTCCATTAAAAATGATCCCTTCATTTCTACTATTTGTCCAACCCCCAAAATTCTTTATTAAGAGTCTCAGAATATTAATTTGAATATTCAATATTTGAGAAAGTAGTTTAGTGGCCTCATATGTCATACATACAGAATTTCTCAAGGAATGTGTGCTGGCACACTACTGTGCCACAATGGGTCACAGATGTGTGGAAGTGTTGATTGCCTCAGCTCTCAGGGATGGTTGGACAGAGCCTAGAGCCACCAGCTGCCTCATCCATTTATCCCATAGTGCTAGAGAAACAAAATTTCTTCAAAAAGGCTGAACGTACTTTTATACAGCAATAAAATGATTTACACCAATAAAGTGCTAATCATTCAGTCTAAGCAGGATTAACCCAAAAGGCTGTCATAAGTTATATCCTAACCACTCGGTCACACATTATCTGAATTGGAAGCATTCTGCTAAATCACCCTGTGACCACGGCACAGACATTAAATTTAAACTAAAATCAGAGGCTAGAAATATATGCTAGGGCCGGGCATGGTAGCTCACACCTGTAATCCTAGTACTTTGGGAGGCCAAGGTGGGAGGATCGATTGAGCCCAAGTGTTTGAGACCAGCCTGAGCAACATAGTGAGACTCTGTCTCTACCAAAATAAATAAAATAAAAATAGCCAGGCATGGTGGTACATGCTGTAGTCCCAGCTACTCAGGAGGCTGAGGCAGTAGGATCACTTGAGCCCAGGATTTTGAGGTTACAGTGAACTATAACGACACCACTGCACTCTAGCTCGGACAACAGAGTAAGACCATCTTTAAAAAAAAAAGGCGGGGAGGGGTTTCTGTTCACCTCTTTCTGAATATTTCATTCCTCCCTTTGGGCTGATTTATTTCAAATAAATTTCAATGACTTAATATAGGAGACATATCCAAAGAACTCCGTTTCCTCTTAGAGAGAATGAGAAAATAATCCGTGTTAACAGTTGTCAAATTTTACATTACTTGGTTTTATTTACTTCTCTTAAGAAAATAGAGAAAAGGTTAATGTTTAAAAGTTAAAATTAAGTGTGCTTTGCCAACTTCTATACCCCCCCCCAAGAAGAAAATAATAAACAAATTACCTATTGGACTGGTTTTCCTGCACAAATGGATAACAAGTAATCAGGTAGCTGGGAATTGGAGTTGGTTCTATACCAGAAACACTTCCATTATCATTTGGGAGAGCCATAGGGATCATAAATGTATCAGGATTCTTCTTCTGGGGAATAAACGGCTCTACCTCAGCTGATAGCTTGACATTCTTCAAAGAGAAGGTGGAATATGTTAGTAACAGATGAGCAAGCAACTCAACACAAATTTACAATTTAACAACAGAAGAGTCAGCCTTTACAAACAGTAATTGGGTCTCTTCTCAGTATTCACAAGACATCCAAAAGGAACAGCAATGTCAATTTAAAATAACTGAATAATGATTAAGTTATTTGGACAAAGCCATCAAATAAAATAAGGAAAAACTTATCAAAGCTTACTACATTTCAATAAAATCATTTCTTACGTTATCAAAGCTGTTAAAACAATTAAGAGTACAAGGAAGTCATATCTCAGTGTCTAAAAATAAAGATAGTGATAACAAATGTAGCTCTTCAGACAAAACAATGTGGTTTTAACTAATTTTGTTAGGGGAAAAATCAGAGTTCTGAAGGATAATTATATTTGTTTAAATAGATGAAAAAACAGTCTATTTCTGTCCCATTTCAGGAAATTAGATTAGTATTATTAAATTAAAAGGAAGAAAAATGTCTACGATGAAAAAATACTTAAGGAGAAAAAACTTCTGGTTCACAGTTAAACTGGGGAAAAAAATAAGAACAACTTCAGTTTGCCAATAGATATCTCAGCAAACTAAAATAATCCATAATATGTAGTCCATTTTAGTTTACTTTGTATCTTTTCTTGTAATAAATCTATAGAGAGTTAAAAGACATATAAAAAACTATAGACAGTATTTAGGGATGCATGTACGAATGATAAAAACTATAAAGAAAAGTAAAAACGATCATAAAAGTCAGGATAGGAACTACTCTTAGGAAAGAGGGAGTCATAATTGAGAAGACACCTGGAGAGCTTCTGGGGTGCCTGGCAAACTTCTATATCCTAACTGGGTAAAACAAGGTGTGTACCTTATGATTCATTAAGCTGTACATTGGTTTTACACAGTTTTCTGTGTATTTAACAACAAATTTAACATTTTAAATTATAAAAAAAACTATAGGCACATTCTGCAAGGGCAGAATATTAAAAACCACATAAATATTATTATATAAAAAGATATTAAACACTTTTTAATAAAACCAGTAAATGAAATGGAAGCCAATATTTTAACCATTCAAAACAATTACCTTAAAAGCAATGGTCCTAACCAGAACTTTTTCCAAAAAACCCTCTAGGGTGATATTTATTAGAAGCTCCCACCAAAGCACAGTTGTCAAAATAAATTTCAGGCGTGTTTCTCACAAAAGCAGTTAGTAAGGAATCCAAGAAGATCTAAACAAAAGACTTGATATGCTCATTATTCAGCCCTTATTCAGGAAAATTAAGTTCTCTAAAAACAGTACTGTGTAAATATTCAGAAATGCTTGTTAAAAAGGCAGGGGGAGAGACAAAATCTGAACTATATAGCAGTGTTAATTCAACATCCTTCTTCCCTACCTGATTTAACTTTTAAGTCTACATTTGTGCATTAACCAAATCTGAAGTAGATATACTATAGTAATAATCTATAGTATCATAAATAATCACAAATAATCACAAATATTTATGAACTCAAGTTGGTTTCTTGAATTTTAACATGAGAGGCAAAAACACCTTCACACTCTAATAATATGTTAGGAATTTTCACTCAGTAATATTCATTAGAACCCAAACTCACTTACATAGGGCATAATATATCAAACTAATAAATGTTTCCTCAATTAGGAAAAAATAAGCTGACTTGGCTGACTTTCAAGAACACCGCAAAGATAATAGAAATGTGCTTTATATAGTTCATACATACGCATAAGAAGGGAACCTCAAGTCACATTTTAACTACACTAAAAATGTAATGTTTATGATTTCATTTAAAAATTAAAAAGCCCCTTTGAACATTTGAGAACTTGCTGAACAGTTTTATAAATCTGGACTAGTAGACATTAGGTTTTTGTTTTAAAGCAAGAAATACAGGCACATCAAATTATCAGTCTAAAACGAAAAAGGAATCATAATAATATAATTATAAATAAATAATTTTACAATAACACTTTTCCTGACCCCACCCCCCAAATAATACCAACTCATAAGTTACTTTGGTAGCAAACTCAAATTTTTGCTCAGGTCAAAAGTTGCAACAAATTTCATTGTACTTTACAAAAAAGAGTTTTATAAACTTAAGCAACCCCACTGTTCAAAACGTGTCATGCATAATTTATAACTAATGTCTGCACATATACACAGTATATACCTTTACATATTAAAGTTTGTATTGGTTTTTATTCTAAGTGCAAGTCTAGATACCAGAGTTCAACAATAAAACTCAGAAACACTGAAATGATCCTTTGTTTTTAGCAACAAAAAAAAGAGAGAGAGAAGCTGCTATAATGAACAGCTGCACAAACAGAAGATGTCACTAGTAGGAACAGACTGGCAAACTTTCTCCTATAGTTACAACTCTGTATAGTTTCAGAAGTTGCTTATTGTAATTTTGGGGCCTTCAGCATCAAAATGCAGCATCTGTTGTTCTTAGGCCTGAAAAGCAATGTTAAGATCCCAAACTTTTCATAAAATTAATAATAAAGCCTATACAGACAACATATTAAGTAAGCAACAGATTCTGGCAATATTTTAATTATATTAGTATAGAAATCAAAGAAAAATGTCTTGCATAGTGGACAATAAAATGTTATTTTTAAAATTAATAAAAGTAGACTAGTCGCTTCATACAATATTATTCCTCAGTTTGAATTTCTGTGTTTTAGTCTTTCTACTTTTGCCAAGATCTATTTTTTAGGGCTCAGACATTTTATACTAGGGAGTTGTCTCCTTAAAGAAAATAAATATGCAATAAGTCTAAATTAACTGAAAAAAGTCTAATCATCCTTGTACTATTATTTGCTTAAAAAAAAAAGCAACTATCTAATAGCAAAATTATCTTTAAGAAGTTTCAGAATTTTCCAAATTAATGAAAAAACCATAATCCCAGAAACATGTCTTTGAAAAAATATTTAGCAGTTTCACACTTATTTTTAGTTTTGTGTATATTAAAGCAAATGTCAATAAATAAAATACCTTTGATGTGAATAATATAGAAAACCCAAGAATTTATCAGAGCATGAAACTATAAAGACTTGTTTAAAAGAGTTTATTAGACAAATGCATTCAGAGCATTGAGAGCCTATATAATTCAACAAATATGCATTGAGCATATGTTCTGGAAAAAGCACTGTACTAGAGTGATTTGGGGAAAATGGGCAAACATTACTACAAAGCACACATCAGCAGAGAATGTACACTAAACTCCCTAGAGATGAAACCTCCAGAAGAATGCAAATCCCAGATTAAGCAGTAGAAAAAAATGACACCCACTTAAAAAACAAAACTGAAGTTAGAACATAATGAGACACTCTCCCACAGTGAAACTCCAGAGTATGTACCACATACCCACAGAAAAAATATGACCATGTAAACCCTCCATACATTCTATGCTAAGATAAAAATATGGTAACTCAAACATTAAGATATTTTATATCACATGGCCAAAGATAAAATGTCTTCTAAAGGAAAAACCGATTAATGCTTAAGAAATAACTGCTGGTTGTGTATCATTTTCTGATTAGAATGGCTTATATTTAAAGTAAACCACTTGCCAAAACAAACTGCAGTAGTTTATATGTATAAGTTTTGCAAGACTCCAGAAAATACTGAGGGAAAAAAATCCAAGTATTTAACTTAGACTCTGCCCACTTGCTTTACTATCCATACATTTTCCTCTTTTTCTTAAAACAAACCAAATCTAATGTTGTTAAAATCTGATGGTACTTTTTTTAAAAAACAGCTTTCTACATTTAATATTAGTTTCTGGTTTATCTAATCTATTAATTTGTTTTTACATTTATTATTTTCTCTCTTCCTTTGATGAGGCTTCCCCACTTTTTGCTTTGTATGCTTAATTTTTACTTTTCTTTTAAACTGTTTAACAATGAAATTATTTATGACTATGCATTTGCCTCAGAGTATAGCTTCAGCCACATCCCATAGATTTTCATATGTGGTATTTTATTATTACTTTTTCAATAATGTAGCATTCTATTTTTTATTTCCTCTTTGCCCTAAGGGCTTGAAAATGTCTTTTTTAATGCCCAAATGGTATTTTCTTTAAATGAACATGTATATGTAAAAGTATATGAACATTGTAAAAGTATTATTTTTAAAATCTGGTAAGATAGGTAATTTACTTATACCCATATATAAAGGTCAACTATAAGTATTACTGAACAATAAACACTTTATAGTAACTTATTTAGAATACATTTAGTTTGGAGCACTGATACTTCATGTATATAAATTATTTAAAGAAAACAATTTGAAGCCAGACAATTTTTCATCCTTACTGGTGAACAGCACACTGGCATGAAATCGTATGTGTTCATTACATGCTTGTTTTTCTAAGAATTAAAGATATTAATAACCAGTAATTTTGTAAATTCTTTTAAAAGAACTTATCTAGTGCTAATATACTAAAAATTAAGCCAACATTTAAATTATTTGTGATAACACAAAAGAAATTGTGAATCTCAAGTGTTCTGTCACTTCTAAGCCCATTGTTTCTTTAAAAAAATCTCAAAACACTGTCCTAAATTTCCTAAAAATAGAAACACTAAGCCTTATAAACAAAATGAACTTCATGATTTATTCTTCACATCCCTTTACACAAGCTTTTGTTTCTAAGAAAAAAATGCAATAGCTGTTCTTAAAACATCTAACTCTTGAAGTTAAAATTAAGCTACTTGTTTTGATTAAATACAGAGAATACTCTGTAAAAGAAAATGCTGAAAGAGAATACTCCTAAGATTCTCTTCTGGTTATAATTCTTTCAAATAGTCATTATTGCAATTAAAATTATCCAGTTACTGTATTCCCAGTAACTTACTTTGTAAAATTTTGATCAACATACACAAATTTTATCTTTTTTATAAAAAGATTTTATATACAAAAGAGGTAATTTGCAAGAACAGCAACATGAATGCCTTCAGGCAAAAAAAGTTTACATTTTTTTTTTTTGAAGTTACACTTGTGAAATACCCCAAGGATTTAATTAGGGTAAGATGAAATGCAAAAAGTCTTCTATATTAAGTACTAGTTTTTAAAAATCAAACTTCTATGAATTGCTAACCAGTACAATACTATAGTAAGTAAGTTTTAATGCTGTAGGCATTTCTAGAAATTCTGAATATAAGTCAACACTGGTTTAAAAGGAAAAAAACAAACATCTTATAAGGAAAAAATAGAAATTCAGCACAGCCATTACATTATGGTATACTGGAAAGAACCAAGAATTCCACAAAGTTGAGAAATCTCCATCCCTAATCTACCATTAAGTTAATGGTTCTTAGCCTTCCTTTGAGAATATGATAAATAAAATGGAGTCTTGCCCCAGAAAACGCATATATAAAATGAAGCACACTCCTTCCAGGTCATCCATGCACCCCTGAATTAGCTGCCTACGCATTAACTAGGCAAAGTCACATCACTTTTCTGGATCTGTTTACTGAGTGCACAGGAGAGTGAAAGAGTTTCAAGTTATTCTTTCATTTAGGGTTAGGCTGGGGAATAGGCAGAAGGTACTAGAAGAAAAAAAAATCTTCAATAGAAAACTATTTTGCCTGAAATTTTCTAGTTCTTACATTTCTACAAGGTTTTAATAGGTTGTTGACTTTGGAAAGACAGCATGAAAGAGGAAGAGGCTCTCTAGTTTAAATAATTTGCTCATAGTACTTGCTGCCAAGATAATTACACAAACAACTATGCTAAAAGTTACCATCTAAATAGTTAATTACATTTCCTCTAGGATGAAAGGAACCATAAGTATACATATGGTAGCATTACTGGTTACAGTTCTGGCATCATGGTGAAGGACCAAAATGTTGAAACTTTTCATTAGCAGTAACACACATCCAAGGAAATGATTCAAGGAAAATTCCTATTTATTTGTCAGGCTTTGAAATCTCAGGTATTTCTGATAGAAACCTTCAGAAATTTTTTAAATTAAATTGGATATAGGATGCATATAGGATACTCTGGGTCACAGGAAAGCCTATGTGTATTGGCCAAGAGGCTCCACATCAATTTTGCTTTAGTAATTCCACGTATTGTTTTATAAAACTCATTTGCGTTTTCAGAGTTATAGTCACACAAAGTTGTTTTTTTTTTAATTAACCTTGTGTAAAAACAAATACACACAATTAGGAAGCTGTGCTTTGCCTGCTGAGTCCGATTTCAAAATAAAAACCGGCTCTCACTACATATGGACATATACAGGAATTTGGGAAATCTTATCTCATTTAATCAGGTGCTAATTCCCCATTTGTAAATTTAATTGGCAAAAATTACTAAACTCTTTTCTGCCTTCATCTATTTGCATAGTTCATCACTGTGCAAGCCCTTTGAAGAGGGGAATAGACTGTGAATAAATTTAGACTTGAAATTAAGTCATTTCGTAGAGATCCTAAGAGTGGTAAGTACTGGGGAAAAAACTATTATTTTAGATTATTTTTTACATTGTCATTATCCCCGCCTTCCAGCACTTACACTAATATAGTTAATCAAGAAACTGATGCAATGAAAAACAAAACAGAACACTAACAGGACTACTCTCCGAATGTGAAAACGGGCTCGGAAATGAACTCATGCTCCTATACCCTTAACATATAAGCTCGATTTTTAAAAAAAAACACTAACTACATTTTCTGCAAAATAATTAGATAAACAGACAAGGGGAAACCGTAATATTATTTCTTAAAAGGAACACTTCCCTAAAGCCACTGCAAAAACAATGCTCAACTGAACGTAGATCTAAAAGGCCCATGATTCCCCGACATCTGTAGTTATCACACATTCTCTCACGGTCTTTCTGGGTGAGAAGCCTTCAAACGCCTTTCCACCTTGAAAACACATTCCAGAACTGAAGGGAATGGGGGGAGGGGGAAGATTTGCTGGAAGTTATAGGCCCTCCTCTCGGTTGAGCACGGCCAACTTGGAGCTTTCTGGCCCTTTTCACCAAGAAGGGGAAGAGAGGCAACGGCCAGCCCGCAGCCCGAGGGGTAAACAGGACTGGAAAAGCCCCCAAGCCCAAAGCAGCAGCTGGAACAATGCAGGAGAGCGGGGTGCAGCCAGGCTCCCGGGCAAGGGAGGTCTGCGACCACAGGAACCCGAGGCCTCTGGCTGCCCGAGCCGCACGCTTGGAGACCTGGGCCCGGCCCGGCAGGAAGCGGCGACCCCCAACCCCCGGCCCGGCCGGCCCAGCCCGAGCCCGCGTACCTGGTCTGTAGGGGCTCGGTCCATGGCGCCTCCAGCCGCAGCAGGCCCGCGCTAGTCGGTGTGGAAAGCGCCTCGGGCCGCTTTCTCCATGGCCCCCCGCTCGGGTCCAGATTTGATTCCGGACCTCCGCCCCTATCTGGCTGGTCGAGGCACCGAGTCGGCTACGCCACTGGCCGAAGAGGCGGCTCCAGCTCCGGGAGGTGGAGGAGGCGGTGGCAGCTTTGGGGAGGGATCATCTGGGACGGAAGCCGAGAAGAGCCCTAATAGGCGGGAGGCGTAGTCGGAAATGGAGGCGCACCGAACCGAAAGGAAGGGGGAGGAGGCGCGGAGGGGCAGTGGGCGGAGTGACGGCAAATGGCCTGAGCGGGTGTAGGAGGAAATCGGGGTGGCCTAGAGGCTGAGGCCAGGTGTAGGTGCCTAGGAGCAGGTGCCCTGAAGCACACTCCACGCCTGAACTGTTAAACTGGAGGAGTGTTGGGCCGCTTGGGACCCAGCACACCCGGGACCTCAGAGACCTCTTCAGGATCCGAAACCACCTCTTAGTGATGTGGGAAGAGATTTTAGCTGCCCACTGTACATATGCTCCTTCCTTATGTTACTCAAGTAAGGGGAGTCATGGCTATAAAGGAATGAGAATACGATAAAAATAATGGAGTCTTGCCCCAGAAAAAAATGCACGTATAAAATGCGTATGCAGAATGTCTGGAAGAAGCTCCGTTAGGAAGCCCCACAAATATTATTGATTAGTTAATTCATTGTCCAAGTCCAAGCCCACCTCTAGGCTCACCTCCAGGCTGACTTTGCCCACCTCAGGACGCTTCATTTTACCCAGGATCTGTATAACACCACCCAACAAGTAATTATATATGCTGGTATGTTGCTTTCCCCACTGTACTTATTGATTGTTCCTTTTATCTTAAGGTCATTAGCTCCTTGAAGGCAGAAACTGCCTTGAAACTGGACACTTCTTTAGCATGGCAGACTCCCTCTGGGCATCTCCTCATACACACCCTCCAACACCCACACCCTCCCTGAAGAGTTCTTGCTTGCTAGTCAGTTCCTGGGTGAGGAAGAAATATAAAAAGCTGTACTGTCAGCCCTCTGTATCCACGAATGCTGCATTCCAGATTCAACCAAGGGCGGAAGGAAAACATTTGGAGGAAAAAAAACAATAAAAAGTAACATTACAACAATAAAATACAAATTAAAAATAATGCGGTATAACAACTATTTACATAGCATTTAGATTGTATTACGTATTTTAAGTAATTTAGAGATTATTTAAAATAGATAGGAGGATGTACATAGATTATATACAAATATTAAGCCATTTTATGTAAAGGACTGGATTTTGCACTCTTGGGTTTTGGTATCCACGCGGGTTCCTGGAACCAATAGCCCCTGCAGATACCTATGGACAACTGTATAAGCTAAGTTTTGTTGATACTTAAGTGAAGGAAGAGAGTACAGATGGCTGCTGTTTGGGGCACTGGTGTGGAGATCCACAGGTGGGAAAGGGAAAGAGAATATTAAGAATTTGCTTTGTCATGCTTCAGGAGCTGTCAGTAAAGACTTGAATTGCCTTTTCAGTTAGTCTATGTTATTAGTCTGGTTTTATTTGAATAAAACTCCAAGATAAGGCTGGTCTGTGAAGCCCTTAACTGTACTTATGTTGATACAGGTTGAGTATCTCTAATCAGAAAATCTGAAATCCCAAATGGTCCAAAATCTGAAATGCTCTAAAATCCAAAACTTTTTGATTGCAGACTTGACACTCAAAGGAAATGTTCATTGGAGCATTTAGGATTTCAGATTTTCCAATTAGAGATGTTCAACCAGAAAGTATAATGAAAGTATTCTAAAATTTTTTTTAAAATGCAAAATCTGAAACACTTCTGATCCCAAGCATTTCAGATACGCAACCTATACTGTATATTGACCTGCTGAAAGGAGCTATATTGTGTCAGCCAGACACATCAAGGCTGGCAGTAGAAACAGTTTGTAAGGAGAAACATTTATACTTATACATAAAGATCTCTCATTTATTTATTTTATTTATTAATTCTTCTGCCTCCTCAAATTTTACATATGCATGTGTATTTTAAATGCACATGCATGTAGGAATGTTACATACATGTGCAATTAATGTAATGTTAGGTCCCCAGTGCCTGTCACATACCTAGTTGGGATTTAGTGAATGCTGAATGAATTTAGGGTTGCTCAAAAAAACTAAGTTATTTATAAGATGTGTTATAGTTATGTAAACTAACATGATCATTCTCCTTCACAACTGAAAGATAAAATGAACTCTGAATGTTTAGGTTGTCTCCCCACTGGGGGTCTCTAGCCATGAGATACCCCATCTGAGTAAAAAGATAATAATGCATTCATAAAAATATCACAGTAGTATGGCTTTTCTTCCTTCTTCTGAGGAATGATCTGAGGAAATTTAAATATAGAATTTCCAAGGATCTTTCTACATTATAGGATTTTTATGATGAAATAGTTTTCATTGTGAATCTTCTATGTACAAGATATCCATTTAAATTATGAGAATGTCACAGCTTCTGTGGCTGTCTAAAATAAGTAAATAAATAAATTATAAGAATGAATCAAAAGAAATTATAAGAACAAAAATATCACAATGTTTTTCTTATTTAATGTATTCCTAAAAAAGGTGCCAATAGCTATTAGAAAAAAAATTAAAATCTATGAAGAAAATGAAGACATTTAAAAAATACTACATTTTATAGATAATATGAATGAATTTGTATTAATTATTTCATTCCACAATAAATACTTAAGGTATTTAATGTGCCAGGTTCTGTGCTAAATACTGGTGGTAATGAGACACTGTGAGAGCAGAGATCATGTTTGTTTTCTGGGCAAGACATACACAGAACAAGTAATTACAAGTGAGAGAGAGTCATGAAAAAGGAAGTTCAGTAAGTTCTACCATGGTATGGGATGGAAGGTCAGGGAAGGTATGTTTGAGTAAATAGCGTCTAAGCACAGACCTAAAGGGTGAGTAGGAGTTATGATTGGTAAAGGAGAAGTAGTAGGAAAGTTGTTTCAAGAAGAGAAAATGGCATGTGTTAGGATTCTGAGGAAAGAGAGAATTCAGCATTAGTACTTAAACAAGCTCATCCCTTGAGATGAGAGTTCAGGATGTGAGGGATAATTCAACAGTGCAAGGCCTCTGTGAGAAGTTTGGAGGGGATGGGATACAAAACCAGGGGAAGCAATAGGCCTTGGAAGGAAGTAGGGACATGTTGTCCACTATAACAGGAGGAAAGGAAGGAATGATAGATGTGGCTGCAAATCCTGTACATTTCTAAGCTTGGTGCTGAGAGTTGAGGGAATGCCTGTCTAATGGCTTCTGTTTCCTCAGTGAAGTGGGAGGCAAGGTTACCTGCTGACAATGAAGGGAGGCAGAGTTGTGGCACTTGTCAAAACTCAGCAAACACATATTTAAGACTTGTACATATCATTATATGTATATTTTACATCAAAAGATAAAAAACTATAACCAAATATTGAACTCTGGTCTTAATAAAAGCATGTACCTATGTAACCCTAATCTCTATCAAGACATAGACTGTTACCATTACCCCCAGTTATTTTTAAAACTTCTCTACTTATATCAAATGTTCGTCCTATATACTATTGTATCTTCACTACCAATGCCTGGCACACAGCAGGTGTTATTAAATAAATATAGCAGCTCAATAAATATTTATTAAATAAATGAACATGTGAAATATTAAATCAGGATTTTTTCTTCCAGGGTTGGGGTTTTTTTAGGCATGTGCATTTTTATTGAATGAGCAGGATTCAATAAGGTACAAGTAGAAAATTATTTTTTACTGCCCAGTCCCTTCAGATTCTCTAAAGACTATTTCTTTTTTTTCCTAGATGGGAAAAAAAAAAAAAAAACTTCATGAAGGTCACACAAACATCATTCCAAGTTAAAGCTTTTCCTTTTCCCCAATTCAGTCCTGCTTCAGACCAAAAGCCTGTGGCTTAGTCCACTTCTGTTTTGTTTTCTGCCTTTCGTATCTCCATCTCCTCCACGCTCTGACGGCTTTTAGATCCCTCCAGGTTTGGGTTGTGAGGGGGAAGGTGGCAGATCTTCTCAGATATTCAATTACTGTGACATGCATGAAGTTGTTTCAGGGCAACCACTTATGACCCTAGCCCTCAGCCCTTGGGCTTCTGAGGTTTCAACCCTCTGACCCCTTTGGGGAATAGCCAGGCAGTCTTCTTAGCTGGAATTTCTTTTAAAATGGCTTCATGCAGAATTCTCTCCCACCAAACCCTGGGGTCATTTTGCTACACTTGATTTATCCCATAACTATCCATCCATCCCTCCCTTTATCCACCCATTAAGCCATCTTATTTTTGGTGCCCGTCAAAGTAAGTTGCAGACTTCAGTACACTTTTCCCTGGGAAAAATTCATGTAGCTATAGTTGGTAAAAGTAAAGCTTGTTCCCAATGTTTCTCTCAGGTCCTTGTATTCTCCCAGACTCCAGGCGACATGTATCAAGTTCTCCAAGAGTTTCCCTGAGAGCACCTCTCACATAGCTTGAGGTAAGGGGAAGCATCTCTTTTTTCCCGTGGGAGGTGTGGGTAAGTATAAGATATCTCCAAAGCAATATTCCTCATGAGTCATTAGTCCCTTCCACCCGCACGGGCTGGAGTTGAGTGATGAATAATGCCAAGCCACAATTTGTTAGCATATCTTGCATGGTAAACTAACACTTGGCTTTAGGATGTAAGGGTACTTGGCACCTGATCTATTGTCGTTTGGGGGCCTACACAAAACGGACAATGTCCTTATTGAATATCATATTACATGTTCATTTAACAAATTATTTTTGAGCACCTGTTATGTGCTAGGCACTGCTTTAGGTAGTGAGGATACAACAGTGAGCAAGACAAAGTTCCGGCCCTCATGGAATTTACAATTTAGTCTGGGAGACAGATAATGAGCATATGAAAAAAGAAGATAATTCAGGTAAAGATGAATGCTATGAAGGAAATAAAACACACTAATGTGAGTGCTGCGGATGGACAGGGAGGTGGTATCTGACCTGAGCTTTGGGGAATACAGACAGACGGGAGAAAGGCCGAGGAGGAGGGGAAAATCTTAAATTGGAGGAGCAGAAAGGAGAGACCAGTGTGAATAGTGAGTGGTGGGAGGGTGAGAGAAGTATGCACAATAGATGGAACAGGAGACTAGACCAAGCCAGATTGTGTAGGAACTTGTAGGCTGTGGTAAGGAGTTTGGATTTAATTTTAAGTCAAAAGCCATTTGGAGGATTTTGAAGAGGTGCACTGAATTCACATTTTGTCTGAATGCTGAAAAGACAAATGTTAAAATTAATGTTTCTGGGATATAAAAACAAATCTAAATACTTATTTAAGAATGTATTTATTATTACTATTTTATTATTAGAAATGTTCATAGTGTTAAAAGAAAAACTTCAGACAAATTAAATTTAACAGAGTTTAATTGAGCAAAGAACAAACAATTCATGAATCAGGCAGCCCTGTGAACCAGAATAGGCTCAGGACAACTCTGGCGCTGCCATGTGGTTGGATAATATTTATGGACAGAAAAAGCAACGTGACATACAGAAAACTGAAGTGAGGTACAGCAACAGCTGGATTGTTTACAGCTGGGCATTTGCCTTATTTGAACATGGTTTGAACAGTTGGCCACCTGTGATTGGTCAAAACTCAGTGATTGGCACAAAAGTGGGTTACAGTCTGTTTACACGTCCAGTTACAGTTCACTATGTACAGAGAAACCTTTAAGCCAAGCTTTAAGAATGAAAGGAGGCAGCTTTAACTTAATTTAGTAATTCCCCCCTTTTGGTCAACCTCTCAATTTTAAGACCAAAACTTTAGGCATTGACATCAAAGGTTAGAGTAAAGGGAACTCTTTTATTAGAATCTCCTATTTTCAGGAGGGAAAAAAAAGCTGGTCTGTTTTGGGATCTATCTGCTTCCTTAAAGTTTCAATTTGATTATGTGGCTCCGCCTTCTAGGTCCTGAAGTGCGGCCTTTTGACTGAATCCAAATCTTACAGAACAAATCCTCTTATTAAAAGGGGTGCAGCAGAGAAAGATGAACTTTTTCTTGCCTTCTTTGGTGCTTAAAAAAGAACAATCTTGAAATCAGAAGGCCTCAGGTTCGCCACTCCTCTGGTTTGTTGGGGCCTAGTGCAGGAGCTCAGTCCAGAACAAAGGACTCTCATAATTTTGTTTAACAATTTCCCCCTTTTGGTTAGGTTCTTACCCTAGGTGAATGTGTGACCAAACTTAGGGTTTAGCTCTACTCCCAGTTACCATAATTTTGGGTTTCCAGTATCATTTATAGGTTACAGTATCCTCATGATCATATATTTTCTTTGAGTTTTTATTGTTCCAGTCAAAGAGAGACCATTTGATATTCTACAGATGGCTGCATGCAAACATTTAAAACTTTTGAGAGGATACAGTCCACCACAGAAACTACTATTGTGAATATTAGGTGGATAATACCAAGAGTTTGGAGTATGCTCCTTAGCCAGGGTCCCCATGAACCAAACCAATTAAAATCAAGTAGATCGAAGAATGAGCCACATGAAGATTCTACTCATTTTAACCAAGCAGCCTATTTGTTAATCCCCTGTGACTGAGTCTCTATAATACCAAATGTATTTGTCCATAGTGCAACAAGAAGTGTCACCAATGAGAAAGATTCTTCTCTGTTCAGCCAGTGGGCAATCTAGAGCAATTCTATTATCTAGCACAACTTTAGCAAGAGAATTTAAAGAAGTCTGTTGTGCAACCATAGCCTTTGCAGTAGAATCTGCTGCATGTCCTATTATGAGGGACAAATTGCTAATCATTGTCTCATTTATGTTTACTCCATGCCATGGAAAAAGGAACCTAACAATTATGCCCATTCAGAAAGGTGAAGGCCTCCTGGAGATGTTCTCTTTAACCTATGATGTATGTTAAGAGGCGTGTACCAATGTTCTGTTTTTGATTGCTTATGGAGCAATAAAGATACCATTAAAATTCCTAGCCCACATTGGCTCTTCATCTTCTATCCATCAAAGCATAAGATTTATGTGAAATCCTTCACAAATAAAAGTATACCCATGGGTGCACAGAAGTCCCCTTTTCCAGTTCCATTGTTCATGGAGACATATACAAGGAAAAAAATGAGAGGTTAGAGTTGCATGATGGTAGAGAAGTCTTGATCTATGATCTTGGGAAAGTTGTCCACATCTATGATGCCATCTGCTTCTGGGAAGAAACTTCCCTGATTAGCTTTACTTTAAGGTCTCCAATGGGTGTACAGTTCCAAGAGCCTGGAGGGGCCCTTCTGAGTTGTATGATTATGGACTCAAGGTTTGAGGTCCCAAAGTTTTGCTACGGTGTGGGTGGCAAGGGCAGTCTTTCTCTGACATTGTTTCCAGAAGACCCAATACCCAGGTTCTAGATCATGAAGGATTTGATTGTCCTCAGTTGGTAGGTCATGAAAAGTTTCCTTTACCTGGTGAGAATACACTTTGGCATAATGCATTGAAGCCTTGTGGCATTCAGTCATATCAGAGTTTAGAAGCAGAAGATACATGAGATTCTATTATTAGGGGTATAGGCCTTCTAGTGACTATTTCATGAGGGGTTAACTTATGTTTTCCGCTGGAAGTGAATCTGATTGTCATCAGTCTGTAAGACCTTTGACCAAGGCAATCCAGTTGATTCAGTTAGCTTTGCCTCCGTAATACCTTATTTAACTGTTTTATAACTTGTCCAGTGAAACAAGTACCTCAATCTCTGGAGATTTCTCCAGAATGCCCCATAAGGGAAACACAGCTTTAAATAACCCTTTAGCTACTGTTATAGCATTGGCCTTCTTTCATGGAAAAGCTTCTATACAACCAGACCTGAAGTTTTGATTGTCTTTCCAGGATTATGGGTTTGACAAACTAAACACTGGTCATAAAAAATTTAAACAATTTAGAAGTCACCATACCCCCCACACACACATTTTTTATTTGGATCATTTTATCTCTCCCAAGATGAGTTGCAGAGCTTTTAATAATGGAAGCTTTAAGGACTCAGGAAGGACCAGTTGGCCATCCAGGCTCTCCATGAGTCCCCGCTTAACATTGGATTTATATTCTCTTAAATACCAATTTTGTTTCTTCACTTTAGGTGCATAACACTGTTTATTAAATGGGTTATCATAGATAATTTGAGTCGGACCATAGAGTTTATTCAAATTGCATGTCTTAATTTCAGTACTGGCTGATTTAGCATGAAAATCTGGCAAAGCATTTTCTTGATATTCAACTAATTCTTATCTTGTCGTGTTTGGGCTAGCAGTTTTATAAACCAGTCAGTCCCTTCATTGGTTCTTGGAATTCTTATCTAGTCCAAATGATATGATCCTAAAGTTATCAGAATCCTGTATTCAAGAGTGCTTGTCAGAGTCATACTTGCTTGTAAAGAGCTTTCAGAAAATGCATCAGAATTAAGCAATTAACGGTGGAAACAAGACTTAAAATGATCATGGTTAAAGACACAATTGAGAAGGAAATTTGGTTATTTCTGTGGCCTACAATAATTTAACATAATAACCATAATTATGATTGGTAACATATACCAAGAAATATCAGAATTTTAGGAATCTCACACAATTTAGGAACACATATTAACAACATATCAATAAAAATATAACTCAAAGAAGGCTAAACATCATTTCTTATCTGACAGTAGTCAAACTTCAGAAGTTTAAAATAATGTAGGAACAACTTAGCACTATTAGTGTTTCTGCAGTCACAATACTGCGCGTTGCATTTTAAATAAAAGTCCACTTGCAACTAAAGTCAGATGAGGAGCAAGATACTCTTTGGCTAGCTCTGCCAGTGCAGAATACTTCTGACAGTAATGTTGCCACCTGTTGTTAAGCTTCCCTTCCTTTCCAATAGGAACTAACTAAGATAAAGTTTTTCTGCTCTTCAACTCTTAGACTTGAAGATTTGGCCAATGGAGATGAATCAATTTCACTGAAGCCCCCGAGAAACTGAAGCTTGTGCTGTGCTTGAAGAAGATGCTTTGCGAATATTTTCAGATGCACACCTAAGATTGTTACTCTCATTTAGAGTTTTAATCTCTAATATGTGTTTATTTCCTCATGCCTTTTATTATTAATTAAATTTTAAGTATATCTGTGGTTCAGAAGGATATAATGTTCTTCCTAAATTTGCCTAGCCAACTTTTCTTATAATTGTATTAATTTTCAATTATTTCCCTATTTAACTATTTGAAAGTTCTCAATAATTTTTTGCATAAAATTAACAATTTTTGCAACCATTATTTCTGCAATTTATATTTAAACTATTAATAGCATTTCAACATAAGGAGTTACATCCAAAATGCATATCTATATCTGAAAGTGCACATTCACATATTAACACTAACTCTGACTGACTGTCGTAGTCAGTTTTGTGTTGCCATCAAGGAATACCTGAGGTGGGGTAATTTATAAAGAAAAGAGGTTTATTTAGCTCACAGTTCTGCAGCCTGTACAAGCAGCACAGGGCTAGCATCTGCTTCTGGTGTGGGCTTCAGGGGCTTCCAATCAAGGCGGAAGGCAAAGGGAAAGCAGGTGTGTCACATGGTGAGAGAGGAGCAAGAGAGAGAGGAGAGTGTGCCAGGCTCCTTTATACAACCAGCTCTCATGTGAACAAAGTTAGAACTCACTCATTACTTCAGGGAGGGCACCAAGCCATTCATGAGGGATCCACCCCCATGACCAACACACCTCCCACTTGGCTCCACCTCCAACATTGGAGATCAGATTTCAACATGAGATTTGGAGGAGACGAATATCCAAACCATATCACTAACATACTTTGTTCTTATAACTTGCATAGTTATACCAATTAAATATAATGGTTACCCACTGAGAACACCTGATGGGGTGGGGAGGGAGCATACCAAGTTTAGAGTTACTGGAAGGTAAAACAGAAATTTGACAATTTGGCCTTCCAAAGGGCCAAGGCTGAAGGCGAAGCTGCAAAGCAGGTTTTGGCCAAATACCAAGGCTAGAACACAGCTGAACTTGAGTTTACATCTCATTTTTTGCAGGAGAGTAATATGATCTAATGTCAAGAGGGTGGTAAAAATGACAGACTGTGGAATCAAACTAGAATAAAGATAGTATTAATCAAAAATTACTAGAGGTAATACCTGCATGTTTTCAGCATATAAGATAAATTCACCAAAATTCCTATGTTAGTAACAAATTGACAGGGAAAAAATGTCCCCTTGATAATACCAGTGTTATGATGGAAAGAGCACTACTAGACTAAGAGTTGACAACGTGGGCTTAAATCTTAGCTATACCCATTATAGGCTGTGTGCCCTTAAAAGTCACATAAGCTTCCCTAGCTTCAGTTTCCTCATCTGCACATTGCTTAGGGTTGTTGAGAGGTTCAGGTTGAGGTGATGAATGTGAGAACACGTTGCAAGCACTAGAAGAATGACTCCCAATCTGGGGCACTTTTAAAACTAGAATACTCAGGTCCCTCCTTAGACTGATTAAGTCAGAATCTCTGCAGCAAATCATCTACCAGTGAGCCAGAGTCAGCCATAAAATCTTAAATCAGATTATGTCATTCCGCTCTTCAAACCCTCCATTGGAGCTTCCCATCTTAGAGTAAAAGCCAAAGTCCTTAGAGTGGCCATTGATGCCGCTGTGATCAGGCTCCCCCCATGCCTCTGGCCTTATTTCCTCTTCTTTACCTTCTCTCACTGAGCTCCAGCCACACTGGCCTCCTTACTGTTCCCCTATTATTCTAAGCACACTCCTACCTGGGAGCCTTTGGCCTTGTTACTTCCACTGCTGGGGACACTCCCCGGTTATCCCACAGGGCTCAAGCCCTCCCTTCAGGCCTTTGCTTGAATGTTACCTTTGAGTGAAGCCTTCCCTGACCACCCTCTTTAAAGCAGTACACAAACACACACTCCCTGTCCCTTCCCAGCTTTTTCTCCATACTACTTATCACCATCTAAAATGCTATATATTTTCTTTATCTTGTTTGTTTGACTGTTATTCTCATCTCGAATGTAGCTCCGTGAAGGCAGGTATTTTGCCTATTTGTTTTGCCCATTGCTGGGTATTCCCAGTGCTTAGAACATAGCAGGCTCTCAGAACATAGTTATTGTTGCTCTTCCACATGGAAGTTCAGAGCATGCACCCTACTCAGCCTAAAAACTTCACCGATGGCTCACTGCCTACCCCAAATGTATTCTGTGCTTTTCCACCTCCCCGACTTTGCTCATGAAGTTCTTTCTATTTGGCATGCCCCTCCTATATTGAAAATCATTTCCTCCCTTTCCTGGATGAAAAGGATCCTCCTCAAAATTCCTCTAGCTTCTTGTGCCACATCCTGCCTTAAATTGTTTGTGAAATGTGTATAATTATTTATGTAATTATTTCCTTTTTAAGAATGTACACTCCTTGAGAACAGTGTTACTCATCATTGTTTGTTGAATGAATGAGTTTGCCTTTGTAGTTGACTCAGACACTCACCAGAAGAAGGAAGAGAGGTAACTAAATGGTGGATTTATATGGAAAACCCCAGATCCTTTGAGAATATAGGTTGAATGTAAGTAAAATAAAAACAGAAGATGATAATAGCAAAAAATGATTTGTGGATGGTAAGATCAACTACACAATAAACTGTCTTGTGTGCTTAGAATAATAGGGGAACAGTAAGGAGGCCAGTGTGGCTGGAGCTCAGTGAGAGAAGGTAAAGGAGAGGAAATAAGGCCAGAGGCATGGGGGGAGCCTGATCACAGTGGCATCTATGGCCACTCTAAGGACTTTGGCTTTTACTCTAATAATCTAGGTTAGGTAAGAGTGAATAGAAAAGGAATTAATTTATTGTATAAATGGACTCTGAGAACCAGATAAAAAGTTAGGCATGGCATTCATTTTTACAGCAGTGTGGTCTTCAGGCCATGCCATTTGAAAACAGGAAATAACTTCCCAGATTTATTATGATGTCCTTCAGATTATTTTCATGAACTATTCCAAATCTCAATCTTTCTTTAGAAGATACTATCTTAGGATAGTGAAAGCAGTAAATCTTTGGTAGTTCCCCTTCATTTGGAAGTGCTATATCATTTGAAATGGAAAAATTTCCTTCAACTCAATGTTGTTTTACCCTGCCTTTAAAAACCTTTGTCAACAAGCCGTCTAGATTTTTCAAGTCAGTGACTCATATCCACAGCTCCCCATACCTACGTTCTTTCTGGAATGTCCCTTCTGAACCAGCAGGAGCTTGCTTCATCAGCAGGACCTGGTTTTTGGAACCAGGAATCTATGAAACTTGACCTGTGAATGTGTAACTCTAGTTAGTCTTGATATGCCACCAAGTTTCCCTAAGGCTTCCAATGATAAGCAAGACATATATCGTGAGTCTCAGAAGAAAAATAAAGAAGTGCTAGTTAAATAACTCAAACTAGCAGAGATAACACCTCTGAAAAAGTTCCTGCTCCAAATACAATCAAAAGAAGACACATTATAGATGACAGAATTTGGTTTTTTCCCTTTTCTTGAGTTTTAAATGGTTTGCATAAATAACATCAGAGCAATAAGAACAGAATAAAAAAGAAAGAAAATCACCTACCAAATTATCTTTCTAGTTTCTGTTTATCTATATGCATATACATCTCTATGACATAATTTTTAATCTATGTAACCTGGAGGCTTTCAGGCCTATTATACAATGGAGTGTCTGCCCATTCTCTAGAAATGGAGTAGGAAGAAATCACTGCCCGCTGCTCTGAGCCCTGTATAAATGTGATCTGGGAGCTTGGGAAGAGCCTAAAACAGACTAGGGGAATCTGAGAGATGAGGCCCGAGACTCACTCCTACAGATGCCTCACTTGGCTTGATGCATGACCCAGAGGTCCAGAAACCCATCACTGACTCCAGAAAAGAACAAGGTTTCCCCACAAGGGAAATGATATTCCCCTCAAATATCATTTCCATCCATTTCAAGGACAGCTGGAATCTTAATGTTGACAATTATACCAAGTCCATACACGCTTGCCAAACTACCTAGGCCCTGCATTATCTGGTCCTGGGGGTAGAAGGTAGTATTAGATAAATATTGAGAGGAAAAAAGTAACAATATAAAATCCTAAAATAGTGTTGGAGATACAGAGAAGAGCATTAATTCTACCCTGTGGTGCTTTCATCCCAAAAGACCTATCAACACCAAAAGTAAACAAGAAACTACATCAGTTTATAAAACCCCAGCCTCTTCCCCAGTCCTTCCACAATCAGAGTCAGCAAAACTCTTAAGGAAGACCACTCCTGTAGCAATCCTGGGCTTGTTGCTTCTGGCTGACCTGCCCTGTTTCTTCACTTGCAACAGGCGAACCATTCACTGGTCGGCTGCCCACAGAGTCTCTAGACTCCCAGCTATGCGGAGCTCTAACAGGTTACAATTCACAGGCTTTGAACAGATCCAGGTCGCCGAAAGAGAACAATAGGAACTGCAAGCCCTGGCAGTCAAGAACAAGGGAGGGTAGAGGCTGTTCACAATGACCTCTTCCCGAGTAGCAGTAATAACAATAGCTGACCCTGTGCCAGAAACAGAGCTGAGCCCTTTTCAGAAAGCACCTCGTTTAATCTTCACAACAATCCTTGAGGTAGGAATTATTGTCTTTTTTTTTCCAGAAGGGGAAACCGAGACTTGTATATCTTAATTAGCTTACATAAGATCCCTGTGTAGTTAGAAAGTGGCAGAGCTGGAATTTGAATACAGCAAGCAAAGGAGCTTGGACACAAGGAGACCACTCATTCCTGGTGGTGAGACTAATGCAGGAGACACTAACAGTTTGCCTTGGAGCTCACAGGCTCTTAGGTCCTGGGCAAGGCCTCCTAAATGGTGCATCTCATTGTGTGTACCCTGACCGTGTACTTGAGTCCACCGCTTTCTCCTCAGGCCAGACAGAAATGCCCTGGCAGAGAAAACAACCTCAAACCTGGTGATCAGTCTCGGACAGAAAGAGGAACTAAGACTCCAGGGGAAAGGTCCTTATAGCAAGTTCACGACCCTATCACAGCACTAAGAAATGGTTTTGGATGTCCCAATCAACTGGGATTAGAAAAGAGCAGCAGCCACTTCAGCAAAGCTGCTCCAGAAGTACAGATGTCCATACATCTGGTGATATATTTTCCTGGGACATAAGAAAATCTATTGTTGCCTTTACAGGCAATCAATGTGTCCATAGCAAATGATGGAAAAACAAGGTGTTTGTGGGGAGGAAAACACAGGGACAAGGAATAGGCAGAGAGGAAGCAAAGAAAGGAGAGGAGAAATAAGAGCAACCCATCAGAGAGGAAATAAGAGCCCTCATCAGGCCGAGCTCCATGCCCTGAAGCCCTCCTGTTTCTCAGCATAGCCTTTACCAAAGCCTGACTGCAGCACCAGGGCGGAGTTCTGATAGCGTCTCACACACACACTGACCCTTGCCTGCAGCTCCACCCCAGCTCATCCCTTTCTTTCTCTTCTGTTCCTCCTTCCCCATTCTGCCTCTCTCTTTCCCTTTTCCATCTCACCATCTTTTACTTTGTTCTCCATTTTCTTGCCCTGTAAGTGTTCTATTCAAAAGCAGGCAGCACTGGAAGAGCTGCTAGCCCTGGGCTCTAGATGTGAGTCATTACTATGTTGTTGTCCTAGGAAATGAACTGAGTGAGACAAAGCAGTACGAAGCATTCAGCATCCTTATTGAGCTGAGGTCATCCTCACTGAGGTCAGGTCCTATGGGTCAGAACCTGGTAGCACTCTCACACTTTCAATGCTATAACTCCATCCTGGGTCCCATTTGACCTGTATCATGTGTAACATTTTGCCATTCCATTGCTTCAGGGGAAAGATGTTTGCATGCTACGGGGATGTGTGATTCAGTGCTATTATTCTTATTCCTTCTGAGATCTAGGTTGGTGTTTTGATACTTTTGTGTTATTGAAATTGTATGTTGTTGTGATTAGTTTGGACTCCGTTTCAAAAGCATTAAGGTATTCTTTTTACTGCCAGGGAAAAATGTGTTCTGAGAGAAATATACAATATTCAGAGGGAAAAGATGCAATCCTGTTATATAGAAAGTTACACAACATTAGGTGGTGAAAATTCACTCTACCACTATTGGTAAGTCATTCATTCATTCAACACATACTTAAGTATGAGTTGGAAGTGATATCTGCTATGACTAAAAATAAAACTTGATAATTGGAGAGAAAATATAGGAGGGCTATTTTAGATAAGTTTGGTGAGGGATGGTCTCCCTGAAAAAGTGATATTTAAACAGAGCCCTGAAAGAAGGGAGGTAGTGGCCATGCCAACATCTAGAGAAGAGTGATGTTCCAGGTAGAAAGAACAGTAAGTGCAGTGGCCCTGAGATGGAAATGAGCTTGGTGAGTTTGAAGAACAGCAAGAAAACCAGTCAAGTTAGAATAGACTCAGGCGACCAGCCTGAACAAGAGCGAGACCCCATCTCCACAAAAAATAGAAAAATTAGCCGGGCATCATAGCACGTACATATAGTCCCACCTACTCAGGAGGCTGAGGCAAGAGGATCACTTAAGCCCAGGAGTTTAAGGTTGCAGTGAGCTATGATGATGCCACTGCACCCTAGCTGGGGTGACAAAGTGAGACCCTGTCTCAAAAAAGAAGAGAATAGACTCAGGAGGAAATCAGTGTCTGTGAGGTCACAAAGGTATGTAGAGCCTGGTAGGCTAGAGTCCATAGTTTTGGTTATATTATAAATGTGATGAGAAATCATTGGAGGATTTGAGCAGGAGAGTGACATGATCTGATTTATGTTTTAGAAAGATTACTCCGGCCTCTGGTTAAATAATAGACAGAGGACAGCAAGGGTAGAAGCAGGAGAGCAAGTTAGGAGGAAAGTAAGTTAGTAGTCAAAGCAAGAGAGGATGGGGGCTCTGAGGTTTGGGATGTATTTTGTAGGTGGAGACAAGAGGACATGATTTGGATATGAGGAAAAGAGAAAATTCAAGATCACCCCTAGGTTTTTAGCCTGAGCAATGGGTGAATAATGGAGCCATTTACTGAGATTGGAAACGTTAGGGAGGAAGGTGGTAAATCCAGTGTTCACTTTTGGACATATTAAGTTTGAGATGGTCTAAGACATCCAAGTGGAGATGCCAAGTAGGCAGTTGTAAAGCAAGTCTGGAGCTCATTGGGAGGTACTATTTACTAACTAAGACACAAAAGGAATTCACCCCCTAGTGAAGGCACTGCATTCCGTCTTGCAGACCCCTGCTCTGTTTCAATGCTACAGGTGGGGGAGTGTAGATGAGATGTTAAGGGATCACCTGATTTATGGAGTTCACAATCATATCCTCCAGTAGTGCCTCTTGAACAATTAAAATTTGACATTTTAGAAGGGCATCAACTAGTGAGCCCTTAAATATTGTCCCTAACCTAGGCAGAAACTCTGGCCAACAGAGGCAGCTGAGCACAAGGAATGCATGCTCCATAGTATCTACAGACGAGTTTCAGCTATACTAACCTCTTTTGGAGGATGTGGGGAGACACATTTAATGATGCGGAGTGTGGATTCTGGATGAGGAAAAAGCCACCTTGAAAAAGCACACTATTCAAATACTTCTGGATGGAAGCCCCAGAATTTATGCCATAGGATCATATCACCTGATATCAGATGATCTAGATTATTCACAGGACACTGAGATCCAAGAGTTGCATCATATTCAGAAGATTGACGATACATGCCTTAGAATACTTGAGAGTATATAACAGGATAAATTAATGAATGAAGCACAGTATGACATTCCAATAACCAATAAAGGCTTTGCTTACAATATTTTTTCATGAGGTATGTTGCCAGAAATACTAAATAAGCCAGGAGTCCTTCAACATTACAATGTTCACATAGCTGATCTTGCCAAGGACTCCTTTGTAGAAGGTTATCACCTCTCTTTTCTAGAGGGAAAGCCTTCTGAGAAGGAACATAGTGATCTGGGTGCAGAGCATCTGTGCCATTAGAAAGTCTGATTGAAAAAGGTGTCATCAGATTTCCCACAGTATTTCTCAAGACATTGAAAGCTTGTAAGGCTCACTTTGGCTTTGTTCCCTTTAATTGGGTCAAGTCTATTTGGCATTTCCTCCTTCAAGGTTGTTGCTCACCAACTGGACCCCATCATGGCACTCATTCACTTGAAAATTAAACAGGTATATTTCTGCAATTAGAAAAACATATAAAGAGTTTAGTTATCTTATCAAACACAGTCTCTTCAAATCAGCTGCATGACCATGACCATGACCATGCAGCTGATTTGAAGAGA